>OW052182.1:138833988-140276488 GCA_932526625.1 Rhingia campestris | reverse complement strand
ATTCGTTAACGATGTGGACTTTTCTTGCATTCTCTTTTTGTTTCATATTCGTCAGTGAGAGCGACTCACTCCGGCGAATATCGAAATGACATTTAGGTGTAGTTTTTTTTGCATGCAGTTTTTTTTATATGTAGTTTTTTTTATAGGAACATAAAAGGTAAACAAACCATTTTTTTTGATTGTTTTGTTGTATCGTGAATAGTGATACGATTCTATTTAGGTGTCATTTATGTTATGTATTGATTTAGTTATATATTTATTTATTATTCTATGTTATATTAAGTTAGTTATTTGAAACATAGAATCTACTGTGAGCTGATCATGAATTTGCGAATGGGGCGAATTCAAATGATAGTTTTGCATGTAGAAAGGGAACACAAGTGGGAGGGTACTTTTTTTTTTTGATTTAAAGAGAGAAGACCGATATAAAAACAAAAACTGTAGGGGAATCTGTGAAGACAAAGCAGATGACAGAAAGAAAACATAAAATGCATTGATAAGAAAGGAATGTGAGGTAGGTCAATGAGAGAGAGAAATAGAGGGCAGAATATTAAGATATAGAGCAAGTATGTGCAAGAGATTGGGACAGCTGATGAACAATCAATTTCAATGATAGCTAACGGCTCGCGGTCAGTGCCCTTATTCACTCAAAGAAAATAAGGGAAACACCAAAGTGCGTGAGTGCAAAAGTGGGTGCTTCGTCACCACGAAAAACTAATTCTCCTGCAGTGTGCCTACCAAATCCAGCCAAGTGTTTGAATTAAGAGAATCGAGCAAATCCAGCGTGAAAAAAATGAATTTTATTTTTTTTATATAGATCAATCCAAGTGATTGGATCTAATTGAATTCAATTTTGTTTTTATATAAATTTAGTGTTAAGTTTAGATTTTAGATTTTCCATTTTGATTTTGTTTTTTTTGAATATTGTATTAAGGTTAGGGTATAAGAATTCTGTTTTTAGTATTAAGTTGTGCGCGTCTAACCACTATTGTGGAATCAACCACCGTCCATCCTTCTTTGGTGCTGCCGGCAGGACTTCGAGGGACATATAACGAGAGGAAAACCGTGAGTAATTGTTTTAAGTTTTTTTATACATTACATTTCCGATCCCTTCTGGATTGTTTGATTTTAATTTTTTTGATAGAGTAGTTTTAATTAATATTAGAAGCAGGATTTTTCTTTTCGATTAGATTTTTTTTTAATAAATTAATGATTTCTATTATTAGTCAATAATTTGGTTGAGATTTCTTTTGTTTATAATGTGTGCTTAAGTCCTCTTCGTTGGTGGTGTGTAGACGGTAGGCGGGCCGTCTTTTGGTGCAGTGACAATGACATGACGTGAAGTGACCTTGACGAACGACGACAGGACATGACGTGACTTTTGTTTTTAACTTTTCAGGGCTTAGATTGCGACTGTGGAGTTATTTAGGGGCTATTCCTCAAAGACTTGGCCAGAGGATAGCCATCGGTTGTGTTACGTGCGCGAGGCACAAAGGGGTGGGAAGGCCATGCTCTGCCAACAATAGTTTATAGATTTTTAGTTTTAGTTTTAAAAAAAAGGTGTTTTCCTTTTTTCATTAGTGTTAGTTAGTTTGTAGTTCGCGGTTATTTTCCCAGTCTTTTTCAAGTGTATTGGCAAAGGCATTTCAGTGTTTCATTTTCCTCTTTCTTCTCTTTCTATCTTTTCCTTTTAGAGTCCTTATTTTCCGTCCGAGGTCGAAGTAAAGTAGTTTTCTTTATTCTTTTTTTTAATTTTCTTATTATCTGGCACGAGACAAAATGTTTGTTGAGCTGGGATGTTTTGGGAATGGGGCAAGAACTACTCCCGTCCGATGAGTTAAGCCGAGCATTCCCAAGCGTGCCGAGCCCTCTTCTCCAGCATCGAAGTTGCCCCCGTGGCTTACCTAGACTCACAACAATGGCGCCCAACGATTTTAATCCGGCTAAGAGGCCGAATTCACTACAAGGGACCGATTTTCAATCTTAGAAGCTGCCGATTATAGAAAAAACCGAAGGCAGCTGTCCGATCTCCAGGCGCATAGCTAAGAGATTTAGTGAGGTAGCTGGAAGTCTATTCTATAATCGACAGCGGGCTAAGGTGGATAGTCCGAACTACTGTGTGGTGGGTGACAAAGGAAATGCTTCATCCCTCGTAAAGATTCTGAATCACCAGTCGCAACCTAACGAGAAGTTAATAAAAATTACACTACGAACCATTTACAGAACAAACAAACTTAATCAAATTCACCAATGTGACTGGAAAACCTGTCCAAATGTCTACACACCACTTCGAGCATATTTGTATATATATAAACATAAATCACCACACAACACAGATTTTTGAATGTTACCAACATTTATATTTAAATTTTAAGATACTTTTTTTTTGTAGCCAAATTTTTTTTTTGAATTTTTTTAAATTAAGATACATTTTGAATAATCTATCTTAACCAATTTTTTAAAATTTTTTTTTTTTTTGAATTTAATATACTTTTAAAATTTTCTTTTGAAATATTGCACTTTTTTAATTTAAACAATTTTGAAATCTTTTTTTTTAACATTATTACTTTTGCTTTTGGTTTTACCTCAACAATTCACTTCTGGGCAAATATTTTTGGAATCGGTAGAATGGGGGATTCTGATAAGAATTCGGGCGCAAAGCCAAAGCGCGTTTTAGACGCGCCTCCAGGTGAGGGAAATTTTGAAATCGGTAGCAGAGGCTCAGTAGGAGGTCGCCGTAGGAGTAGGGAGGAGGTTGAAGGGGCGTATTCGCTAAGGGAGGAATACCCCCGAAGGACTGAACCGAAGAAGACACGACAAATAACGAACGACATTGAACTGGACATGACAGACTTAACGATGTATTCGTACGACTTCACGCGGTTTAGCCCTGAAGACCCTACACGACGCCGAAAAGAGAGCAATATGGCAGACTCGACGAACTTGAAGGCAGCTCCTCCTATGGACGTGATTCGTGAAGAATCGGGGAGTGAGCAACAAGTCCTTCAAAAACATACAAACGATGGATCACTGGACAGTATTGAACGTACATCGACTAACAAACGAAAACCAATGAGACGTCAAGACGCCACAAACACGGATACTGATGCACTAAACATAAACGAACCAAAAACAAGACAGCACCTACGAAATGGACAGAAACTTACATTTGACTCAGAGGACTACGACTTACGAAAAAAAGCACAACTAGAGGACGAACAAATAACGTTACAGATACACGAGATAGTTTCTGGTACTGTGCAGGAGAACCAAGCCAAAATAGTGTCAGCTTTTGAGCTATCCATGAAGAGCCTAATGGTGACCTTCACGAATAGCTTAAAAGCTGTCAACGAAAATATTAGTGGATTGGAAAACTCCTTCACAGCACAAAGAGCTTCTCCAAATACGACTTACCGACAACAGTCTATGACCAGAGACGAACCAGCAACGCCAACACTACCGATAATAGAAAGGACAAGACAAGAAACAAGAACCGAACATAGACACGACAGAGACAGATATAGGGGTAGTGAAATCCCAATCCACAAATGGGGGGTTAAGTTTGATGGGACCTCAAAATCCATGTCTGTTGATAGTTTCCTATTCCGTGTGGAAACACTCCAAAAGAAAGTTGGTATTTCTGACTCCCAACTCTTCGACCAATTTCACCATCTTTTAGCGGGTCCAGCCGAGAAATGGTACTGGCAATTCCTAGAGAAAAACCAATCTGATCCAGATCTCAACTACCATGACCTCAAGTCTGACCTAAAGAAACAGTTAGGGATAACAAAAGGGACCACGAGATTCTAAGGGCAATAATGGAGAGAAAGCAGCTACCCCAGGAGACATATGACGATTTTTACTCGGACATACGATCACTTACCCTACAAATGACGAATCGACCTCACGAACTAGACCTGATAGACATTATCCGACAGAACGTACGAGACAGAATCGCGACATTGATATTTGGGTGTTCAATCCAAACACTACAAGATTTGCGTGAGCATTGTAGAAGGGCGGAAAGACACCTAAACAGCAGAGAACAACGATTCAGACGTAACGTAAACGAACTAGACGAACAAATTGACCAAGGAACAAGAAACGAATCGCAATCCACAACAGATGACAATGACGAAGTAGAAATTGCGGCTCTACAACATAATCGACCTAACCGACAAATGAACATTTTGAAAACGGTCAAACCAAATAGGACTGAACGAACCTTTACGAACAGAACGGACATGAAGAGGACAACACCATTAACGACATCTCCACCGACATGTCCTTCCCACTTCCACACCCTCACATGTTTTAGCTGTGGACAAGGAAACCTGAGTTTTCAGTGCACAAAGTGCCAGGAAAACATGAATGTCGGCAGGACATCCGGGAGCAACCTGTCGATACCTCGAACTCTCCCGGTCAAGCAGGAAGGCCAGGAGCAGTGACAATTTTGAAAAGGGATCCAGTGGTGGACGACGCGTCTACTTTAAATCCTGCTCCCCATAGAAAAAACCTCAACCAAACCCTTCTGGATTATCAGGTAGCTAGCCGAAAAATGTTCGGTGAAGAAGTCATGTTCGGTGATGAAGAAGAGAAAGTATATAAAGATACGTAGGTTAAGAGAAAAATGTGCAATAGCTAGACAACGAAAGAGAGCCATTTTAGCAACTGTGATACCAATAACTGACGATAACAGACCGTATGCAAAAGTAAGGATTGACGGTGAAGCCATACTTGGTCTGTTAGATAGTAGGGCCTCTGTTAGTTGTCTAGGTGATGGGGCGTTGCAATTTATACCTAAACATAACATATCAATGACGAATATGAATACAAATATTAAGACGTCTGACGGAAACCACCACCCAATACTAGGACGATTTACGACCACAGTCTCTTGGGGAAAAAGCGACAAAAACTCGAGCTTTTAGTTGTCCCTAGCATAAAACAACCGTTATATCTTGGTAGGGATTTTGTGAGTTTGTTTAGGGACCACACAAATACAATGTACCTGACCTAGTCATTTTATGTATTGATGTTATTTATTTAATAAAGTAAGAATTTATCTGTGATGTTAGTTTATTAAGAAGTTATTTATCTAATTTATTTATTTTTATTAAATTCTAGGTTTAGTAGGTTAGCTGTGATACTAGTTTTATAAATTTAAGATATTAACCTGTGATAGATAGAATAAGATAATTTGAAATAGTTTAACTAATGCCCGGTTAGCAAAAGTGGTAGATCGATGATGATCTAAGGGAGTGGGCCCTTGCCACACGTTAGGACAAAATAAATATATATGATGAAATACTATAAAAACTTCCAATCTAGTTTGTCAAAGGACTTTCTTTTTTTTACGAATCTGGAGAGCTCACGACCTATCGCACTCCATTTTCGAGCCTGTTACGGCAGCCCTTTGCCATTTCAAAAAAAAAAATCAATCAAAAACACCAGAAAATACTTTCATTAAAATATCTTAATTTTATTTACATAAAAACACACATACACAAGAGGACTTATCAACACAATACCTGTTTGTTTACATACAATGCTTCCTTTCAGCAAACGATCCGTCCCGTCAATCCTTCAATCCTTTGATACGGTTCTCCATCCATCCAAAGTAGCCAATCGCCAATCCAATCCATTCCATTCCTAGATTCCTGAAAAAAAAATAATTTTAACACCCCGAAATAACTAACAACTTCAATGGAATTGAATTGAATTTATTGAGACTTATGAATAGGTTACAGTGGAGTACAATTCTTTTCTTTTTAATGACATTTGTGAATGATTAAAAAAACTGCGGCTATAATGTATTGCCTGCTCTTTCTTGTTACAAATTTGAATGCCTCATGGCTGTCAGTTAGATAGTATAGATTGCTCTTGCTCAGGAGCAGTGTTTAATTTACGGGTGTGTACATGGTCACGATACAATATACAAATATACATATATACATACTTAAATCTAAAGATTGAGGGGGACGAGTATACACAGTATACTTCGCTATCTCCTCTAAGGAACGAGAACACCAGTTGGTGGATTTATAATTATTTGAGAACATTTTTGATTATCTTTTATCTTATTCATGGTTAGAGCGAGAATGCTCTATTTAGAAGTTATCGTAATTATTTTGTTTGATTAGTTAAAAAAAAGAATTCTTTTTTTTTTCATACGTTAAATGTGTGTGTTGGTAGATTTTGTAAATTACTCTTAGATTAAAAAGATTACAAATATTTGTATTGCTAGATTTACTTTTTTAAGACTTTTGAAATTTGAGGTGTTAAATCTTGATGAGATGTAATGCTTTTTAATAAAGTATGTTAGTACGTTTTAGTAGATACTTAACAAAGATTATGGAAGAGGGCAAGTACTGTCCCACAACAATTAAGCGTAACTTGTTTTGTTTTTACTGGTGATGTTGCAATTACCCTCTTCTTTTCCCCCTATGGGGTGAAAAAAAGAAGGTAGGTGGCGAACAATAAGAATAGAAAAGTTGGGTGTAATTAGTGAACCGAGGGTTCCCAGCGGGCATAGTTTTGGGAAATTATCCGCGATTGTAAAATTATCATCCCTTTTCTTTTTCCCCCTATGGGGTAAAAAAGAGAAGGGATGTGGATATGATTGTTTAAGTTGCTTAGCCAAGAGCTCCCAGCGTTCATTGTCTGGGAGGATTATCCGTAGTTAGAGATTGATATCTTTTTCTTTTCCCCCTATGGAGTAAAAAGAAAAAGATTAGTTAAAGAAAAAGTAAAATTCATATTATTGATCCGAGGGTTCCCAGCGGACATTTTCTGGGAGTTTATCCGTGAGTGTGTTTTATATCTCTTTCTTTTCCCCCTATGGGGTAAAAAGGAAGAGATATTAAATAAAAAAAGAATAAGAACTTATGTACAGATCTATAAGTCTATCCGCGATTGTGACCCGAGTTGGCCTTGCAGTAGAACGATATGGGGGGTTCATCGGGTGCGATGTTGAAGTCCACCGACGAGATGCCGACGGGTGAAAGATACCTTCCATTGTTCCAAGGGAGTCCTTCTTGTGAGTGGACTATGTCCCTGACGAGGTCGTTATTGGAAGTGGACAGTTTGTGGATGGTTTTTTTGAGAAGAAATAAGGCGTATCTCATTAACGGAATGGTGTTAGTTTCGTTATATATGTAAGTATTGGCGAATCTTTTGGTTTGCGTTTGATAGTTTTTGCGTGCGCAAAGTCTAAGTATTTTTCTTTCGAGAATTTCGAGTTGTGTAGCTACCGTGGGGGATATTGAAAACCAGGTGGGGAACGCGTATGTCATAATTGGTCTTATGAGTGTTTTACAGAGGAGTAATTTTGTTCTTTTGTTGAGTGAATTGTGTCTTAAAAATGGTGTTAGCGTGTTGGATACCTTACGGGCTTTAGCCAATACTTCCCTTGCATGGATGTTAAACTTAAATAAGTTGTTTAAATTTACACCTAGGTACTTAATGTTGTTTGTCGCTGGGATATTGCAACCGTTGATATTGAGGTTGAGGAATTTGCTTTCAAGTACCGTACTAGATGGACCTTTCCCACTCGCGTTCCGGAAGCAAATGAGGTTGGATTTGCGGTTATTGATTTTGATACCCCATGTTTGGTAGTAGGTGTTAATAGCGGTAATGTGTTTTTGCAAGTGGGCAAGGGCTGCGAGTGGGGAGTTTTGGCTGGTATATGCGATGGTGTCGTCGGCATATAGCAAGCTGGATGATAAAAGGTTATTTTCTAGAAATTCATGAGGGAAGTCGTGGATGAATAGGTTATATAGATGGGGTCCTAGAATCGAGCCCTGGGGGACGCCGCTGTTGCTTGGGCACACATTCGATTTTGAGCCCTGGATTTGAATGAAGAACGTTCTGTCGTTGAGGAAGCTGTCAATCATGTGCAAGATATGGGGGGGGAAATCAAGGGTAGAGATTTTTGCTAGTAGGCCGACTCTCCATACACTGTAAAATGCCTTTTCCAGGTCCAGCGAGCATGCAACTGTGCATCGTTTATCTCTTAAGTTTAGAGTGATGTCGTTGTGTAATTTCAGCAACGCTTGGACCGTGGAGTGCCCTTTGCGAAAGCCGAATTGATGTTCTGGGATTGGTTCTATGGGGTTAGCGTAAGGTGAGTTTAGATTATCTAGGACTATTCTCTCTAGGATTTTCCCTACATTAGATAGGAGGGAGATAGGTCTGTAGTTCTCGATATTAGAGTTGTTGGGTTTTTTGGCTATTGGTATGATTTTTGCATTTTTCCAGGAGGGAGGGAAGTAACCATTATTAATGCAGTTGTTGAGTATTATGGTTAGGTAATTGGTGGCATGTGTGGACAATTTTTTCAAGGCAAAGTTGGAAATTCCATCCGGGCCCGTTGATTTTTTAGGTTTGATCAAATTGATAATACTCGAGATTTCCTCGGGGTCTGTGAAGATGTTGTTGTCAGCGGGACGGAGGGAATTGTTTTCAGCGTCAAAGTTGTAGATGCGAGCCAGTTTTTGTTGTCTAATTTGGCGGACTGTCGAAGTGGCTTCAACTGTGACGCTGTGATTATAGGATGGTGTTCTTTCCGTGTATGTGTCTTTGAAGAATTCTTCAAAGGCCATAACGATGTCTGTTTCATTATTGAATGTAGTGTTGTTAACTGTGATTTTGTCACACTGTGTTCTCTTTTTCTTGCCAGCTATTTTATAGAATTCTTTAAACGCTTGGGGACCTGGTTTGATTTTGGACAGTTTGTCGCTGATTTGGTTGTTGAGCCATTTTTCAACTCGGTTTCTGATGATGATATTCAGAAGCGATATTCTATTAGCGAGTTCTTTGTATGGAGTATTTATTCGGTTAAAATGGTTGTGGAAAATATGTTTAAGCCTTCTTTGCCAGGAATGTTTTGTCTTAAAAAGTTTTTCGATGTCTGCTGGTAGGTTATTGTATTTTTTAGATGTGGTTGGGATATTTTTGGAATGGGAATTTAAAGAGTTAAGGAGGGATTGTGTGAAGTGGGAGATGTATCTATCTATGTCTTCATTTGAAAGGCAGAGCGTGTGGGGAGGTTGGTTTTCATTGAGCAAGTTGTTTAGAGTGGCTTCGAATGCGTCCCAGTTGGTGTCTTTAAAGGATTTAGAGTTAGGGGTTTGGTGGACTGCTATGAAGTCCTCGTCTAGGTTTATTCTCAGGCGGACTGGGTAATGTTCGGTAAATGTGGGGAGGGTGTCGATGATAAAATTTTTGTTGATATTGTTTATTAAGTGGTTGGATATTAGGAAGTGGTCAAGGAAGGAGGAGCTTCTGGGGAAGGACGGGTTAGGGGAAGTAAAATTGCAAAGTGAGGGGCATTGGTTGATTGGCCAGTTTGTTAAGGTTTTTCCATTCGTATTGAGTCTCGAGTCACCCCAGACGGGACTTCTGGCATTCAAATCCCCTCCAATTATGGCACCATTGAATTGGTTTGCCAGGGATTCGATACGGTTAAGCTCACTTGTGAGAGAGGAAGGAGAAAAATTGGTGGGGAAGTAGACTGAGCCTAGTAAAAGGGACCTAGAAGTGTTGTTTTTTTTTAGGGCGATGGAGATAAAAAGGCCGGGAAATAATGCGGATTGCCAATCAACTACTTTGTATCCAATTTTGTTTTTTATGATAATGGCTACTCCTTGTAGTTTATCATTTCTTATAACGTGGTAGTCATCTATAGCAATTTTATGTTTCGTATTTACGTGCGTTTCTTGAATGAAGGCCGCATCAATTTTATTAGCTTGGAGGATTTTGGTGAGTTCAATCCTCCTCGCCTGGCTGACTAGGGACGAAACGTTAAATTGTAATAGGGTAAGAATCATCATTTGTTGGATACAAGTAGTTGGTTGACCAGATCCAGGTACGCAAGTTTCTTTTGTAAGGTGGTTTTGAACTGGTTATTGTTAGACATGAAGTTTTCGATCCTGTTAACGAGTGTATTCATCTCGATTCCAAAGAGATCTTTGGAAAGCTCGATGAATTGGTTGATAGAACTCTTGCCTGTACTTTGACAAGGGTTGACATTTTGTTTGTAGAAGGGTAGGTTATGATCAATATTTGTTGGGGTATTCTCGTTAGAGAAGTCTCTGAAATGACTAGCAAAAGAAACTCCTGGAGATACTGTGCTGCCGATCGAGATTGCGTTAGAGAGTAGCCTACCCTTAGTTTTTTTTTCACTAGCTTCTTTAAGAAGCCTTTTTTTCTGTCATCGTATTCTTTAAAGACCCTGCAACCCCTGAAGTTGGCGGAGTGGTCTTCACCGCAATTAACACAGTTGGCCTTGCTGTTTTCCGATCTGATCTTTGGACATCTGCCGGGCTCGTGTGAGATAGTGCACTTTACACAATTATATTTATTCGCACAGTTCTTAGCCAGATGGCCAAATTGCTGGCAGCGTCTGCACTGCAGAGGACCTTTATTTCCCCTGGGCTTTTCCCAGTGGATCCTGGTGTTGAATAAGAATTTGATTTTTAAGATCTCGTTCTCAACCGTGCCCGGCAGAAGTCGGACTAGAAACAGATTGTATGAGAGGTTTTCTCGCTTTGAGCGTAAAGTTTCAAACCTTGAAACTTTGTCCAGGTTTGAAATTTTGGACCTGAGTTCGTCAGTAATTTCCGACTCTGTATAACTGGACGTTAAGCCCCTTAGAACAAGGTTGGTTGTCTTGTCCTCCTTTCTAGTGAAGGAGTAGGCCTGTACCTCGTCGGTGTTTCTGAGAAGTTCTAGCAACTCCCGATGGACCCCGTTGTCGTCTACGTAAAATCTACACGAGTTACCGCGGTTCACTATTTTGTATTTAAATTTGGGTGACTTTTTTTTTAAGTCCAATACAAGTTTTTTTAATATCTACATTACGCATAATTATAGGGGGACAGTACTTACCCTCGAGCAGGTTTTCATTGCTAAACATGTTACTGTTACTCTCGTTGTTAGTAGCGTTAGTAGGATGTTGGGGTCCTTCGTCGTTGTCCCTCAGTGAGTCCGAGTTGATGTGGCTGCTGCTTGTTGTTTGTAGATGCGCGTTGGTGTTGCGATCATGTGCAGTGGTGTTGTTCATCTTCTTCAATGGTTCAATGATAATGTCGTTCAGTATGGTGAACCTGTTTCCATCGCTTGATGGAGCGAAGTCCATGGAATCTTGTTTGGAACTAGCTGGTGCCATGTGCTTTTTAGGTGGGGATTCCCAGTCAGGATCCGATGTTTTTGGGGTATCTTTGGTGGAATGATTTACCTCGTCAGTAATCTTTGTTGCATGGGCATGGTTGATGTGAATTCCCTGCATTGTGTTTTGCTGGCTAAGAGCTAGCAGTTGTTGCGCAGCAATCAATTTTTTGTGGCTGGTGCGGATTTTCTCCGTTTTATTGTTAGGAGGGTTGTGCTTGTGGGCCGTGCCACCTGGTTTGTCGCACCTCATTGTATCAGGGGCATCCCTCTAGTCACTTTTTTTTTAAACGTTTGTTTGTTGCACTAACACGTGGGGTGAACAAAAGAAGTTTACACGTGTACTTGTAAATGGAAATATCGGTTTTATTAGCTGTATTGTAGCTTTTTTTTTAATCGCGTGGTTGCTTTTAATAGCGAAAAAAAAGAACACAAACGCGATTAGCGTCGATTAAAAATTGATTTGAAAAACCTTATTTCTTTGTCTGTCGCAGGTACGGAAAAAAAGCACGTCCTCTTGTAATGGTAGCAAAATGGCGAATCCAACTTCAATGGAGAGTCATATTTACAAACGTCAACTTTAGTTTGCAAAATATGCCTCTCCAATATTCCCTGTTTCACTTACCTGTTATCTGCATCCAGCCGCTCCCTCCTACTCCATCCACTATTCCTAAAAAGAAAGTTTGTAAACAAACGTAATCAGGTGTGGAATATTTTATTAAACAATTACAAACACTTACCTTTTGTAACACACGGATTTGATGCTCCACCACACAATGCACACACAATATTCTTCACAATAGAGTTGTTCAGGACAACGTCAGTGTCAATGACAAACTGACAGCATCTGTAGGAAAACAAATACATTTGACATTTGTATGAAGGCAAATTCATTGGCAAGGGACAGGGGTTGTTTTTTGGAAATTTTTTTAAAATTGCTTGAAAATTGTGTAAAAGTGCTAAATGAGTACCGAACAATTTTTAAACAAAATAAAAATATTCAGAGTTGTTGTTGTTTGTGAAAATAAGAACATAATAATCTTTACTACACGAAAACTAATCAACTTAGTTTGCACTCGGATTTATGTTCACGCTTTGCAATGGCACTGGTTATCAATTTCACTCTTTTTGTTTCTATTTTATAATTATACACACTCTCTTAGCATCGTTGTGTATTTATAATTTGAGTTTCACTTTGAACAACTTATATTTTCATGTTTCAAAGCAAATTATCCAAAAATTAGTACTCCCGCCATATAAAATATCACATTGTTTTCCTCCAATTGATTTTGACGTTTTAAAAAAAAGAGACAACGTACTTGGAAGGGAGATAGTCTCAACTCACAACTCTATCGTAATGTTTTGACGTTTCGCGATTTTTTTTTGTGTATACCTGTTTTTTTTTTTGTTACTCTTTGGTGCTTTCGTTCAGGCGATCTAATCTCGCCGAACGTCCGCTGTGAGGAACTTTATATAGGGTTGTTGTATTTAGTTAGTTGATAGGTATGTTATAAGTTCAATATTTATTTTATTATTGTCCCTTATTATATATTTATTTGTTTTTACTTATTTATTATGTCTGTTTATGTTTGTATTGTATTTAATTAATTTATTATAAATGTATGTAATTAGTACTATGTAATTATGTTTCTAATTAGTGATGACAACGACATCTATTAGTCAACTAAAATTATTGATAAAAGAAGGCGAATTAGAGTTAGTTATAAGGAAGAAAAGGAAAATAGACGAGACGGAAAACTTTTGAGGAGAACAGGAGAACAGGAGAAATTCAAAGATTTAACAGAAAAATTGATAGAGAGAAATAAAACATTTCAAACAAAGGAGAAGAAAGAAAGGTTTAGAGAATGTAAAAATTAGCGAAATAGGAGGAGAAGGGAAAGGTATAGGGATTATGTGCAAGAGATGAAGACAGCTGATAAATGATCATTTGCCATCGTCATTAGCGTGTCGTTTATTAGTTCTTTTGAGAGAACGACACAGATCAAAGTGGATGCCAAATTTAGCAGCTGCTATAGTTACATACAGTGGTGCAAAAACAAAATTTCGCATATTCGAATTTAAATTCCTATTTTTTATTTGCTTGGGGTAAGTTGAGATCTTGATTAGAGAACAATTTTATTAAGTTTGGTGACTTTTAGGAATTTTGGTGAAATAATTTTGGTGGCAGTTATTGGAGCACTGATTTTGGTGTGGAATTTGTGGGTCCCATAGGCTAACTAATGGCGTTTTCCATTGGGAAAAAAATCAATTTTTTTTGATCTGAAGACCGATTTTGACAGTTGTTGTGTTCCATTGGGCGAAAAAATTGATTTTTTTTGATCAGAGATCAATTTTGCAAATCTGAATTTTTCGGCAGATTTACCAATACCAATACAAATGATAGCTGTCAGTTTGACAAGAGTGATTTTGATTTTGATTTTTTACTTCGGTTGTGAAAAACAAGAGTGGTTTGGGTTTAATTAATAATGGATATAGACGCAGAAAGGAAAGTTATACGTGAACTATTAAATATTTTCAAATGTTTGTTATGTTTTTAATGTTGGCAGCTACACCGACGCTAACTTCACAGACACGAAATGACACCAATGCAATGACAAAAAAAAAATAAATCTGAATCGTGTTCCATTGACACTCAAAAAGATCAAATTTCAGATCAAAATCAAGATTTCCCAATGGAAAACGCTATAAGAGGAACAAAGTTAGACGCAGAGGTGGGTGAAATAAAGATTGTGTGTGAGGTCAAACTAACCCCATTAATTTGTGTAGGTTTCCAGATTATAGCATTGGCGAATTTGTAGCCTCTACTACCCTTTTAAAGTGGGATCTTTTACTAGCAAGGCGACATTTATATCGGTCGTTAACGAACTTTGGCGACAACGAAACCAACAAGTGCCCTAATAGTGCAAACAGTTTCAAGTGCACCCCAGAGGTGAATTTTTTTTATAAAAAAACAGACAATTAGTTTTTTTTTTTTAAGTATCAAGTGGGTGCTCCGACACCATAATTAAAAATAAAAATTACCATAACCCAAATACCCAGCAAGTGCACGCATATACGTATATACGTACTACAAAAGTACGCGCTACAGAGCGTATACGCCTACGATTGTTGGAGAAAACTTTAAAAGCAAAAAGTGAACTTTTTTTATTGAATTTTTTTTTTTGTGAATTTTAAAATATAATTTTAGTTATTTAAATTTCAGCATTTAAGTGCATATTTAGTTAAGTTTTTTTTTGAATTTTTTTATTAAGGTTAGGGTATTTTCTGTGTTTAATTTTTTTTGTGTGCGCGTTATACCATATTTGGTCAACGATCCTCGTCATCTTCCTTTGGTGCTGCCGGCAGGACTTCGGGGGACAAATACAGGATAACCGTGAGTAATTGTTTAGTTTTTTTTTGTTTTATTGAATATTGAATTAGGTAACATAAGAATTAAAAACAGAACTTACGTAGATTTAGATTTTTTTAATTGAAAATTAAATAATGTTGAATATTTCTCAAAAATTCTTTCGATGGTGGTGTGTAGACGGTAGGCGGGCCGTCTTTTGGTGCAGTGACAATGACATGACGTGAAGTGACCTTGATGAACGACGACAGGACATGACGTGACTTTTGTTTTTAACTTTTCAGGACTTAGATTGCGACTGTGGAGTTATTAAGGGGCTATTCCTCATAGACTTGGCCAGAGGATAGCCATCCGTTGTGTTACGTGCGCGAGACACAAAGGGGTAAGAAGGCCATGCTCTGCCAACAACATCTGGCATATTTCGGGATTTTATCGAACCGATATGCTTGAAAGATACTGAAATGAGTTTGATCGTCTTAGGTTAGTTTATAGATTTTTAGTTTTAGTTTAAAAAAAAGGTATTTTCCTTTTTTTTCATTAGTGTTAGTTAGTTTGTAGTTCGCGGTTATTTTCCCAGTCTTTTTCAAGTGTATTGGCAAAGGCATTTCAGTGTTTCATTTTCCTCTTTCTTCTCTTTCTATCTTTTCCTTTTAGAGTCCTTATTTTCCGGCACGAGACAAAATGTTTGTTGAGCTGGGATGTTTTGGGGAAGGGGCAAGAACTACCCCCGTCCGACGAGTTAAGCCGAGCAATCACAAGCGTGCCGAGCCCTCTTCTCCAGCATCGAAGTTGCCCCCGTGGCTTACCTAGACTCACAACAGCCCACAAAAAGTGGGGGTGGCAAAAAACTTTATATCAACGAAATATAGATTTTACGATTCTCTAAATATGCTGCTCAGACACTTTTTTTTTTTTAAATTCCTTACGGTTTTCCCCTCCATAATAGTTAAACAGGGCTTGTGTCAAATAAATTACCAAAAAGCTCGACAGAGTTACAAAGGTATCATTTTTATGGTTGCGAAACTCATGGTTTGTTTTTTTTCGTGGGCTGGTGGAAATCTTCATAGACACGATGAGCACGTGCCCAAAGTAGTGTGAGATTTTTACTCACTAAAACCACCACCCATTTTGTATTTCTATTGGAACTAAGTATTCGACTTATTTAGCAATTTTTTATCACGAGTATATAATATGTTTGGCAGGTAACTTTCCTTTCAGAGTTCCTGCTTTTTTCGCAATTTATAGCGCGGTTTGTTATTATCGGGCCAAATCTAAGGGTTTAGTTCTTTGAAGACGCCGCAATATATTTATTTCATCAAGAATTTGGAGGACTGATGTGTTAACGTGTCCTAATAAACGTTTTTTATGTTTTAGTGCAAATTTTTTTGTTTCATCTTTAACCGCGGGAATACCCAGATCTCTGCGTAGATCTTCATTCCTTACGTACCACGGCACATTGAAGAATGATCTTAACATTTTGTTTTTAAAAGTTTGTAAAATGTTTAAATTCGTTTCACTGGTACAGCCCCATAGTTGTACACCATATGTCCAAATCGTTTTTAGCACTTGCTTGTATAATAGCAACTTGTTATCAAGGTGAAGCTTCGAATATTTCCCGAGCAACCAGTACAGTTCTCTGTATTTATTCTTAAGTTCTTCGCATTTCTTTTTTACATGCGACTTCCATTTTAATTTTGCATCGAATGTCATACCGAGATATTTCGCTTCATTTGCAAACGGGACTCGAACCGTATTTAGTAATACAGGCAAATTGTTTGTCCGTTTATACGAAAATTCTACATGGATCGATTTGCTCTCATTAAGTGCAATCCGCCAGGATTTAGTCCATTCATTAACCTCGTTAAGAGCGTTTTGTAATTTGATATTTGTTTCCTCTATTCTTGTGCCAACTGCTAGTATAGCAGTATCGTCAGCAAACGTTGCAACTATTGTATCGTTTGTTTGTGGGATATCACGAGTGAATAGGAGGTACAGGTTTGGTCCAAGGACGCTTCCTTGCGGTACACCTGCCATTATTTCTTTGAACTTGGAATATTCGCTTCCATGTTTCACACGGAAGAGTCTATGCTCAAGATACGGCATGTTAAGAAAGGTGAAAACGGTCCTCAATGTTAGCTTCTCCATTGATAGCTAGGTGGAGCTACATATTCGTCATATTGCAAAGAACGCAAATTACATTTCTTTTTCTTTTGTACATTCCACAAGGCGCTACTTAAAAATTGTAACAAGGAAATTTATATCTAGATTACGTAAGAAAAATAGTGAAGTTTATTATGATATAGTAACATAATGCATTTTAATAAAGGTTTTGTTACCCGCCCCCCCCCCCCCCTATCATTACATTGATTGTTTATTTGCGGGTTAACAAAAGAATTGCCAGTAGTTGCAGCCGGACTTGCTGCAACATTTTACAAAACGTACTGATACCTAGAAAAGCGAAAAATCCACCATCTGCCAGACACAGCAATCCACCGGAGTCACCAGCCAACAAAGAGGACTACAACTGTTGTTCCTGCAATGAACCAGACTCTGCCGGAAACATGGTCCAATGCGACCGATGCGATGCCTGGAACCACTACACATGTGCCGGTGTGGATAGCTTCATTCAAAGCAAACCATTTATATGTGAAACATGCACAGGTAAGAGTAGTTGTTTGCTAGCTTTTTAGAAGGGGTGTCTGCAACTGTTGTGAGATCTGCTGATTTAAATGCCAATTCACTTAGCGAATTAGCCCAAGCTCTTTACAACATAATTACTGCAAGTGCTTTACCATTACCTGCACCGAGTGCGGCCGACGTCGCCGCCACGTGCCATAACCTCTCAACATATACGACCAATTCTGCTTTACGAAGTCGCAATATCATAGTACATCAACGTAATAGCGCCTTAGAAAACACATCATCAACCTCCGTGCACACACCGAGTTCCGCAAGTGTAGAAATGTCTTCGGCGCCCGGAGCAGTCGAAGTTGCTGCCAAGTGTCGAGATATTTCTTTGGATAAACGCGGCTCAGCCATCGAAGGAATTGTAACTTCAAATGCTTTTATGCCGAGCCTGGCTGTTCCTACAGCTGTGTGGTCGTCTGCGCCCAGAGTGGCCGGAGTTGCTACCACGTGTGGACACCACATAACTAACCGACCGAGCTACCAGGAAATAATAAATTCATCTGTGTACCCAAGTAGTCAGTCCCAAATGCCTTTTTTATCGCGTTGTAGTTGTAGTCGGCCCATTTATGGAAAGGGTTTCTGCGCCTAGTGCGGCCGACGTTGCTGCCAAGAGTGGGACCCTAACCGCGAGTCGTCCAAACAGGTCAGCTAAACCAAAAGTTAATCCGGAAGCTTCAACATGTAGCAGTTTGTTTCAACCACCGTCAACGTGTGTGAGCGCGACTGTTGTTAGCTTTGCGTCCTCTAGGGAAAGACCACCAACTCGAATCGGTCCCGATGCTGAAGGGACGAAAATTATTCCAGTTATTGAGAAACATCATAGAATCGTTGACAGTTCAAGTTCAACTTCATCCAGATGTTCTGCGAAGCGATTAGAAATGGAGCTGCAAAAAATTGAAGAGGAAAGGGCTTTGAGAGAAATTCGAGAAACAAAGAGGGACACCGACTATTTGAATAAAAAGTACCAACTTTTAAGTCAAGCCGTGGATTCAGAAGAGGATGATGAGATCGACTTAGAAGCGGAAAACGTAGCGGTTTCAAAAACGATGGTCGACAATTGGATGCATGGAGTACAAAGCGATGGGGTAGAACAACAACCTGCTCTACGGTTACAGTCTGATGTGCTAATGAGGAACGTGGCTCCAGCTCAGGAGTTTTCAGCTGCCATTTGAAAATAATCATAATTATCGACATCCTACCGCTCCGGACTCCCATCCCTTCACGTATCAGTATCCTAGCCACCGAGAACCCGTTAGTTTAACCAAAAACCATATAGCAGCACGCCACCTCATGTCACGTGATTTGCCGACCCCTGATGGGAACCCTGTCGAGTGGCCACTCTTTATTGCCTCGTTCAATAGGAGTACAGAGATATGTGGGTTTGTGGTCGATGAAAATCTTATACGGTTGCATAAAGCACTTAAAGGGAATGCTCTAGAGGCTGTACGCAGTCTTATAATCCAACCCAACTGTGTTCGGAGAGTGATTGAGACCTTAAGGATGCTATTTGGCAGACCGGAATTAATAATTAATACCTTACTTCAAACTATTCGTTCAACGCCCCCTCCAAAGGCTGATAAATTTGAAACTATAGTCACCTTTGCAATGGCAGTGCAGAACCTACAGTCGAATCCTCGGGTATAATCGGTCATCTTAATAATCCAATCCTGATGCAAGAGTTAGTTGATAAACTGCCACCAAACATTCGCCTTAATTGGGCGATGCATAAGCAAACACTCACAATTTGTACTCTCGAGCATTTCAGTGCATGGATGTACCAGTTGGCCGAATCTGCTAACGGAATTTTAGTTTCAACCCCATGTTCCTTTGAAGATAAGAAACTACGGAATAAACAGTGGAAAGATAGAGGGGTAGTGAATGCCCATTATAAAGAATGCGAAAAGCCACAAGAAAAATTACCTCATAAGTGCTGTATATGCAATGGAAACTGTGCTTCAGTATCCGAATGTGAACCTCTTACATTCGAGATTCAAGCCGTACTGCTAGGTGGGAAGAGGTGAGGAAACATAACTTAGGTCGTAGGTGCCTTAAAAGTTATATGAACTATCGATTAAAGTCGGAAATTGTTTGTGGAAAGAATGACTGTACCCGTAAACATCACGAACTTCTTCATAACGACGAAGAAGAACCCACAAACATCCAAACCTCTGGTGTCGTTGGGGTGCAGTCGAGAATGCGTGGTAATTTCGGCACCGACGAATTGCTATTTCGAATCGTTCCCGTCATTCTCTACGGAAATGGAGTCAAAATAAAGGCGTATGCATTTTTGGATGACGGCTCCTCTCTTACGTTAATGGACGCAACACTTGCAAAGCAGTTAAACATCAAAGGATAACCAAAATCCCTATGCTTGAAGTGGACCGGAAACACGTCTCGATATGAAAGTCAGTCTAAGTAATTCAATCTGCGAATATCCAGCACTCAGGAAAATGCTGAGAAATTTCTACTTGCAGACGTACGTACAGTAAATAATTTTGGTCTACCAGCTCAATCACTTAACTCAGACGAGCTGCAAGAGAGATTCCAACATCTAAAAGGTATTTCCATTGAACCCTATCATAATGCTGTTCCACGACTACTCATAGGAGTCAATAATGCCAAGGTCACACTTCCGCTTAAGTCAAAGGAAGGGGGTCTACAAGACCCAGTTGTGACTAAGACGCTCCTGGGCTGGTTGGTCCACGGGCATTTCAACCCCAACGCTAACTACCCCATTCGCTTAAGTAAAACACACAGTTTTCATGTATGCGAGTGTGGTGAGATGGGCCTGAGTAGCCTGTTAAAGGAGTTTCTACATGCTGACAACTTTGGCACATCGAGTTCACAAAAAATCATAATGTCTCCTGATGACGTTCGAGCTCTGGACCTATTGAAAACTCATACGGTTCGTAAGAATGGACGGTTTGAAACAACTCTTCTTTGGAAGTTCGACGAGATCAAATTACCGGAAAGTTACTCAATGGCCAGGAAACGACTAGTCTGCTTACAAAAAAGGATGGAACGTGACCAAGGATTAGCGGACAAGCTTAATAAAAAAATTGATGAATATGTCCTAAAGGGTTACGCTCGACGAATATCTTCCCAAGAGATAGTGGCAAATCGAAAACGGTCATGGTACCTAACGATATTTCCAGTGCAGAACCCGAACAAACCGGGAAAAGTCAGAGTAGTTTGGGATGCAGCGGCAGTCACCAATGGTACATCCCTGAATTCCGTTCTGCTTAAGGGCCCTGACCAACTAACTCCATTAACATCTGTTATATTTAAGTTTAGGCAGCACAAGTTTGCCATCTGCGGGGATATTATGGAGATGTTCCATCAAATAGGTATACGCCAAGAGGACCAACATTACCAACGCTTCCTATGGGGTAGCGATGAAGAAGGAAATCCATACACCTACATAATGACCGTAATGACCTTCGCAGCCACGTGTTCAACATGCACTGCTCATTTCGTAAAAAATACTTACGCCGAACAGTTTGCTCAAGAATTTCCAAGAGCGGTTCGCTCTATCAAGGAGAACCATTACGTGGATGATTTAATGGACAGCGTTTCAACGGAGCAGGAAGCCATTGAGTTGGCTCAGGAGAATCCGAACCAACTGAACAGATTAACATGGACATGGACGTGGAGCTGGGAACCGAAAAAGTGATTGGCATGTGGTGGTGTACGTATTCGGATTGCTTAACCTTTAAACTCACCGCTAATCAGGAAGTTGCTGAAATACTCTTCGGTTCGCGTCGCCCTACTAAGCGTCAGGTGTTAAAAGTTATGATGACCATTTTTGATCCACTGGGAATTATAGCGTGCTTTTTAATCTACATTAAGATACTACTGCAGGATATCTGGCGGTCCAAAATTGAATGGGATGAGGAAATCAAGGACGAGGAACATGTGAGTGGCTTAAGTGGGTGCGTCACCTACCAAGTGTGGAAAAGGTTAAAATACCGCGGTGCTACGTAACTTCGAACTGGAGGTCCGAAAAAGATCTCCATATGTTCGTCGACGCCAGTGAAAATGGGTTCGCTGCAGTAGCCTACGTGCGCAATTCAGACACCGAAGTAGTGGAGTGCAGTTTAATAGGAGCTAAAACGCGAGTGGCACCTCTTAAGGCTCTATCGATTCCCCGCTTAGAATTACAGGCAGCTCTTCTCGGTGCGCGTTTCGCTAGATGCATTGTGGAATCGCATGGGATCACCTTCACCCGGCATTACTTTTGGTCAGATTCAAAAACTGTCCTGTGTTGGATCAGGTCGGATCATAGACGATACCGTCAATACGTGGCCTGTAGAGTAAGCGAAATACTAGAGCTCAGCGAACTTAAAGACTGGCGATGAGTTCCGTCCGGTTTGAATGTGGCTGATGAAGCCACCAAATGGCAAAGGCCCCCGGATCTCAGGTCGACTAGTAGGTGGTTTAATGGATCAGCCTTTTTGAAATCCCCCCCAGATAACTGGCCGAAACTGGAAGAAACAGTACCCAGCTCTACAAACGAAGAGTTAAAAATCTAGTCGGAGTCCATATGCCTAACCACGAGAACGTGTTTCGATTTAACGAAATCTCCAGGTATGCAAGACTGCTAAGGAGTACGGCATACGTCTTGCGATTCATTCATAATTCGAGCACCAAAAGAACTAAACAACCAACTCTTAATGGCGTTCTATCTCGTGAAGAACTTCAGTTGGCAGAAAACGCCCTAGTGAAGGAGGCGCAACGGACCGCGTATCCAGTAGAAGTTGCAGATCTAACTTTAAACCATAATATCGATAAAAGCAGCCCTCTCTATAGACTTTGTCCATTTCTAGATGAACATTGCATTATGCGATCCAACGGAAGAGCTCGTTCCGCAACTGCCGTAACCAGGAATCTAATACAACCAATGATTCTTCCTAGATTTCATCCAGTAACATCACACATCATCAATGATTTTCTTTGTCGTTTTAAACACGTTAACGATGAAACGGTTGTAAATGAATTACGCCAACGATATTTTATTGGGCAGTTGCGGTCTGCCCTCAAAGCTGTAAAGAAGTCCTGTCAGAAATGTAAAGTCTCAAAGGCTCATCCAGATCCTCCAATAATGGGTCAGCTTCCTCCAGCACGGCTTGCATCATTTTGCAGTCCCTTTTCCTACGTAGGAGTCGATTATTTTGGGCCAATGACAGTCACTGTTGGTCGGAGAGTTGAAAATCGTTGGGGAGTTCTTTTAACGTGCCTTACTACTAAAGCCATCCACATTGAGATTGCGCACACTTTGACAACGTATTCGTGTATACTGTCTCTTCGAAATTTAATGGTAAGACGTGGCACTCCGATCGAAATTCATTGCGACAATGGTACTAACTTCCATGGCGCCGAGCATGAGTTGCGTGAAGCATACAAAGCAATTCACAAAGACAGGATAGCGGAAGCACTTACTACGACAAACACTCAATGGAAATTCATATGGGAGGATGTTGGGAGCGACTGGTCCGCTCTATTAAGGCTGTGCTTTACCCTACAAGACCTATTCGGAATCCAATCGATGAGTTACTGAAAAGCATGTTGTTGGAAGCTGAAAATATTGTCAACTCACGACCTCTGACCTACATACCCATCGATAGTGAAAACCCAATCATTTTTTGTTGGGTTCGGCTAATGGATTGAAACCTGTGGCAGAGTTCGACGATGATGGAAGAGTTCTACGAAAGAATTGGCTTATCTCACAGCAGTTTGCGGGCCTTTTCTGGAAACGTTGGGTACTAGGGTACTTACCTACGCTTACCAGACGCTTAAAATGGTTCACGCCAGTTAAACCCCTCGCAGTAGGAGATATCGCTTTGGTGGTTGACCCACAAAACCCAAGAAATGTCTGGCCAAAAGGATGAGTTATCCAAGTTAGGAAGTCAAAGGATGGTCAAGTTCGTAGTGCCTTTGTTCGAACTGAGAAAGGGGTCTACGAAAGACCTGCTGTTAAACTGGCTGTCTTTGATGTTAGCCCCTCAGAGGATTTGGGTTCCCTGGAGAAACTACAAGGAGGGAGTGTTAAGAAAGGTGAAAACGGTCCTTAATGTTAGGTAGCTTCTCCATGATAGCTAGGTGGAGCTACATATTCGTCGCAAACGTCATATTGCAAAGTACGCAAATTACATTTCTTTTTCTTTTGTACATTCCACTAGGCGCTACTTAAGAATTGTAACAAGGAAATTTATATCTAGATTACGTAAGAAAAATATTGAAGTTTATTATAATATAATAACATAATGAATTTTAATAAAGGTTTTGTAACTCCCCCCATCATTACATTGATTGTTTATTTGCGGGTTAACAAAAGAATTGCCAGTAGTTGCAGCCGGACTTGCTGCAACACGGCACGAGGATTTTATATAATTGTTCTGGCAGAACTTGAATTAGTTTATACCAAAGATTATGAATTCTATACAGATGACGCACTCCTTATAAGAAAAATTGTTCTATGGCGGGTCGTGCTGGCACAGCCCGCCATATGTTTATACCCTATCCCATAGGGGGTATATTAGTTTTGATACTTAGTTTGTAACATAGAGAAATAATTTTGCTACATAAACCTCAAAGTATATGGATCGACTCAGAATCGCTAGCTGAGTCGAATTAGCCATGTCTGTCTGTCCGTCCGTCCGTCCGTCCGTCCGTCTGTCTGTTCGTCAGCGGTTTTTGGGCCTTAAATTTTGAGCTAGGATAATGAAATTTGGTATATAGGATCCTCGTCCGTGCCACCAGAACAAGTGTAAAAATTTTTGAAATCCGCCCACTGCCACGCCCCCTTTTTAGGAAAACTTATTTTTTGGCCAAACCGTAAGGAATTTCAAAAAAGTGTCTGAGTAGCATATTTAGACAATCCTAATATCTATATTTCGTTCATACAAAGTTTTTTGCCACGCCCACTTTTTGGGGGCGTTTTTAGTAAAAAACGCTTTTTGTCCAAATTTTAAAACTTTCGAAAAAAATTTTGATGCAAATACTTCCGAAATGGTAATATAAACATTTTGTCCATAGATCATTTTCACCTACGCCCACATTTTGGGGACGTTTTCTTACAAAAACCATTTGTATACCCCATCCCATGGCATTAGCAATAGAAATACGTTGTTTTTTGTCGAACCACACAAGATTTTGAGAAACTGTCTGAGCAATATATTGTGAGAATGTCATTTTCTGTATTTCATCGCCATAAGGCCTATATTTTGAGGATATTAATTTAAAGGATGGGATGGGATAGGGTATTCAACGATCCGCATAGCGGATTGTAGCCTCTCATATGTTTTTATACCCTATCCCATAGGGGTATATTAGTTTTGATACTTAGTTTGTAACATCGAGAAATAATTTTGCTACATATACCTCAAAGTATATGGATCGACTCAGAATCGCTAGCTGAGTCGAATAAGCCATGTCTGTCCGTCCGTCCGTCCGTCCGTCTGTCTGTTCGTCAGCGGTTTTTGGGCCTTAAATTTTGAGCTAGGATAATGAAATTTGGTATATAGGATCCTCGTCCGTGCCACCAGAACAAGTGTAAAAATTTTTGAAATCCGCCCACTGCCACGCCCCCTTTTTAGGAAAACTAATTTTTTGGCCAAACCGTAAGGAATTTCAAAAAAGTGTCTGAGTAGCATATTTAGAAAATCCTAATATCTATATTTCGTTCATACAAAGTTTTTTGCCACGCCCACTTTTTGGGGGCGTTTATAGTAAAAAACGCTTTTTGTCCAAATTATAAAACTTTCGAAAAAAATTTTGATGCAAATACTTCCGAAATGGTAATATAAACATTTTGTCCATAGATCATTTTCACCTACGCCCACATTTTGGGGGCGTTTTCTTACAAAAACCATTTGTATACCCCATCCCAAGGCATTAGCAATAGAAATACGTTGTTTTTTGTCGAACCACACAAGATTTTGAGAAACTGTCTGAGCAATATATTGTGACAATGTCATTTTCTGTATTTCATCGCCATAAGGCCTATATTTTGAGGATATTAATTTAAAGGATGGGATGGGATAGGGTATTCAACGATCCGCATAGCGGATTGTAGCCTCTCATATGTTTGTTCTTGTTTTTCATGTGTTTTCATGCACACCGCGCGCCCGTTTCTGTTTTTTGTTCTCAATGCGTCATCTGTATAGAATTCATTATCTTTGGTTTATACGTAAGGTCTTTGTGCCACACCTTGTCAAAAGCTTGCGACACTTCAAGAAATACGGCTGAACAAATTTTCTTTTCTTCGAAAGCTTTCTCAATTACATCTGTAATTCGATGTACTTGGTCCACCGTTGAATGTTTACTTCTAAACCCAAATTGATGGTCAGGTAAAAGACGTTTCTGTTCAATTATGGGGTGTAACCGTTCAAAAACTTTTGAAATTATTGGAAGAATTGAAATAGGTCTGTAAGATTTAATTTCATTCGGTGGTTTTCCTGGTTTTAGAACCATAATCACTTCCGCGACTTTCCACTGTCTTGGTATGTATTCTAATCTGATTGCTGCATTTATAATAAAAAGAAGCTTAGTTAATGCTTTCCGAGGCAACATTTTAAGAAGTTCTCCTGTAATCAGGTCATAACCCGGAGCTTTTTTAGGCTTTAGTTTCTGTATTTCCCGTTTAAGCTCGCCAATACTTGCATATCTTACTATATAATTATCGGTTGTACTCTCGAATATATTAATGATTTCATTTTGCGCTGGATCATCAAATGTATGCTTAAATGTTTCCACAAGATGTGAGGCAAAAACGTCAGTTTTTACCTTTTCGCTTTTTGCCCAAACGTCTTGCGTTACCCTAATTGGCGGTATAGCGATTTTTGGCCGTTTTATGACTCAAATTGCTTTCCAGAGCGAATAGTTCGATTCCTTTCCAGCGGTTAGGCTTTGCAGATAAGATTGTTCTGCATGGTTTTTAAAATATTTAATCGAATTTGATAGCAAATTACTCAACCGATTGAGATTTGTTTTATCTTGCGGTGCACGAGTTTGGTGCCATCTTTTACGAGCTTCTTTTTTTTGTCTTACTAAATCTTGTATTTCTCGGGGGTACTTAATTTTACTATAGCTCACAATTTTGTTCTGTTGAGGAGTATTATTCCATGCTGATTTTTGGATGGTATCGATAAAGGAGTCAACCGCGACTTCGAGTTCCAATGGGGTTCTAAGCGATACACCCAGTCGGATATTATTTTCAATATCGTTTTTGAAACCTGCCCAGTTGGTTTCCCCGTTTGTTAATCTGGGTGGTTTTTCATTTATAATCAGTGACTCGCTCGTTGTTAAAATGACTGGAGAATGATCAGAGGAAAGATCAAAGCATTCCTCAACTTTGATTCGATTGGACGGCAGACCTTTTACACTAAAAAAATGGATCAAATTGGGTATTTTTCTAACATCAGTTGGCCAGTAAGTTGGTTTTCCTGTAGAATGAAATATTGTACTTCCTACCTACATCATAAAGCATCCTACCTATCTGTGATATGCATCTAGATCCCCAGAATGTATGTTTTGCATTAAAGTCCCCTCCAAATACAAAACGTTGTCCAAGGGAATTAAGCAAGTTTTCAAAGTCAATTTTCTCAACCTTGCATCGTGGTGGGCAGTAAATAGACGATATCTTCAGAAAGGATTGTATGCTCTTGACTTGTATAGATCTAACTTGCATTGTTTCAATTTCTAATTTAAGATCAATCGAATGTTCGATACACTCTTTTATATATAGTGAGGCTCCACCTCTAGCCTTATTCGATGGATGTAGAGCATGATAGTCGAGGTAACCTTTAATTTTTAAGTTCGAATTACTCTTTGCGTGAGTTTCGGATATTAAACAGATGTCTATATCTTTTCCCTGCATAAATAATTCAAGTTCTGCAAGTTTTTTTGCCAAAGGCCATTGGCATTCCACGTAAGAATTTTAAACAATCTATTCATGTTAAAGATGGGGTACTTCTATTGCGAATACTATTTTCCAGCTTAATGAGCCTGTCAAAAATAAGTATTCGTTTTGCTTTGTTCCTCAAGTTTTGAAAGAATAATCGAAAATACATTTGAAACTGGGTCAGGTGAGATATTTTTTTGGGCGTTATTGGATACTGTAGCTTGAGCATACGTTTGTACATTTGGTTTTGGATGTACAAGATCCGAACGGATATCTGATGGCCGCGTAGTTTGTGAAAATTTTGGTTTTTCGATTATGGCCTGCTTTGTCTTCGTCGTATTTTTAATCGGAATTTCAGGCTTTCACTTGTTTAAATTTAATTTCTGTGAATTAATACTATTAAATTTCGTCCGTCTTTTTTGCAACTCTTTAGCTACTTCGCAGCCGCGATACTTTGCCGAATGATTGCCTTTACAGTTAATGCAGACAGCAGGAGTTTTCTTATCTGACATACAATCTACCGTCAGATGATTTCCGGCACATTTTACACACCGCGGTTCTTTTTGACAATAGCTTTGCGTATGATTGTATCCTTGGCAGCTCTTGCACTGGAGAACTAGTTTGGAATCCTTACGCATAGGCTCTAGTTTAACAACAATATTAAGTATTGTTTTTATTTCATAAATTTTGTTCAAACTTTCTGTTCTATCAAAAGTGAGTATAAATAAAGAAAGACCGCGTTTTATCACATTTCCTTCGCCGTCTTTTTGCTTTTGGTCTCGCTTGACAATGTTAACGGCATCTATAACTTTATATTTTTCAGATCGTTTATAATGTCATCCTTTCAGCACGACGCATGTAACCCTCTAGCTACAACGCGTAAAGGCCTTTCAGATTTATTTCAAAGGAATACTATTCTATTTTATCCGTATTAAGCTTGCGAGATAATAGACGGTAACTTTCAGGGTCTTAAACGCAGACTTTCCATGTATTTTTTCTTATCGAAGTTACTTAGTAGCCCGATAATGGCAACGATTTTATCATGGTATGCAACTTGTTAAAGTCGTCAATACCGATCACATTAATTGGCGTTGGGGGACGTTGTTTTATCTGTTTCGCTTTATTAATAATCTCTTTGTCGCGGTTTATTATTTCAGGAGAGGATACAGCTTTCCTCTTTTTTACTGGTATTTTCTTTAAGATCCAGTCAGTTTCGCGACTGAGTTCTTCTTCATCCGTGTGGTATTCCGAATTCACGGGGCCGTTTGAACTTGGTTTTGACTCATTAGGTATTTTAAATGAACTCTTCAGAGTCATATTTTCTTCCTTTAGATGGAGAATTTCTTTACGAAGCAGTTTGACATTGCTAAGCCTTGTTCGAAGAACGTCGTTTTCTTTCTTTAGGCTCTTATTTTTTATTGAGTCTCGTTTTTCGTGGAGTGGATTTTAGTCGTCTTCTACGACAGGCATGCCTTACCTCGGGTATATTCTGACCCCTAACCCGAAGGGGGTTTTTATAACATATTGATGACTTATGTTGACTCAATAACATGGTTTACAATGTTGAGTCTGTAGGTAAAGAAGAATTACCATTTGAACAAATTAAACAGTGAAACACAACTTCTAAAATACAAAAATACACTGGATGATTTGTTTCAACTTACAATTTAACCTTTGGTAACCCTGATGCTCAGTCGTCTGTGTATACAGAAATAAAAAAAAGATAAATACCCTTATACAGGCACTATTCAACCATCAGACGCGTTTAGGACGTGTAGCCTCTATTCAACGTTGTATAAGTTTTATGAATAAGGTTAACTTAATTCACAGGATAATAGTGCGGTGGCCATCCTTTTCGGGATTCCTTACTCTGATAGAGAAAACCTCAACATCATAACACAATCAAAATAACAACACACATCTCATTGATTTCCTTTATAAATTATACAGACATTATTATTATTATTTTTTATTTCTTTTTTTTTTTTTTTAATTTTATGGTTGTGTTTTCTATTATTTTATTTGCATACTAATAATGATTCCGGCTGATTTCAATAGTTATGAATATTACCGAACGATGGTTAATGTTCTTAGTGTCTAAGAAACTGGTCTTCAGACTTATCACATTAACGCACAAAGTTTAATGCCCAAAATCGATGAGTTTCGGGATTTGTTGGAGGGATCCCGGGTTGATGTAATTTGCGTATCAGAATCTTGGCTAGCAAATGATACGAATGATCAATTATGTTATGTCAACAGGTGTCACAATTTATGTTAAAAATAGTATAAAGTGTCGACTATGATCTACTTCACGAGTTGGTACTGAAATTGAGTTCGTATTTATAGAACTTGTAAACGACAAAGATAGGTTACCTACTTATTGGGACAGCTTTTCGACCCAATAAACGTATTGACCTCTCACCTCTTATTACTTGTATGGAAGACCTAATATTATCTTGTGTGGCGACTTAAATTGCAATCTTGTCTTATCTTATGAAACTTATCTTCTGGAACCCATTTCTCCGGCCACAGTCCTTCGCTACTAGATGTATTTTTCCGATTGTTTTAGGTGCGGTATGGTCCCTGACAGGAGTGGTTCTCTTCTTAACCCTCTACTGCATGAACATCTTTCCAATAAAGAAAACAATTTTTTTTATGCAAATATATGTTTATTTGGGATATTATAATTATATATTTGGACAAAATTTTTTTTTGGGTATATAGTTTAGGAAAAAAAATGAAGCCATATATGGCTCTCCATGCATTAAGGGAAAAAAATGGTATGCCATATATGGCTCTCTATGCATATTGGTGGTGGCAATCTCGACGCACGCGACGAACGCGACGCAGACGGTTTCGCATTGAAGTGTCAAAAATGGTGAGGATTTGAATGGTGGTGGCAATCTCGACGCTCACGACGCGACGCGATGCGATGTCACTTGATTGACAGTTCACCATTAGCCGTCGAAGATTTTGTTTGTTTTTCAATTCTCACAGAAGAAAAGGAGGCTCTTCCACCGGGCAATGCACTCTTTCTCTGCAAATATAAATTATAACAAATATATATAATAGTTGGTTCTCATTATTTGTTAATGTAAAATTTCTAATTTTGGTTACCATCTGTATGCAATGCTTCCGAAATCTCCCTCCACTTCTCTGCTTTCAAATGTACATTTTTGTACCCACTTGACGACTTGTCATACAGAATTTTCTGCGCCTTAACCAACTCAATAAGTTTTTCTTCGAAATTCATCACACAACACAATTATTAATTCAGTACTTTTAATTTATTTTGAAAGTAATCTCAAGATTCTCACAAACATACCATCTGACAGCTTTCAAACTGACATTCCAATGCGTCGATGCGCAAGAAAGTTGAAGTTGAATCAACTTTTCTGTGTAGCTAACGTCCATTGCGTCGCGTCGGCGTTCAGATTGCCCACTTATACATGTTCCCATAAGCTCGATGAGTTTTTGACATTTCAACGCGAAACCGTCTGCGTCGATACCGTCCGTTGCGTCGAGATTGCCTTGGGGGTATAGCTTACTCGGTGTGAAAGCTTGTGAAACAATTTCTTTTGTCATTGTAGCACAAAAATAAATTACATTTCTCACAAACAGTGTAGGAACGGAATGAACAATCGTTTTGATAAAGTTGCCTATTCTTCATCTATTTGGGAAAATGACTGTTCAATTATGAAGGTTATCAGATCGTCGGTAAAAAAAATATTTAAAAAGTCTGCTGGCGTCTCCAGTTCATCGATAAAGCTTGGAAGATTGGTATTTCCTTGAAATGGAAAGCTCTCATTCGAAAACGGGGGCAAGTGACTAACTTTCCAAATCGGTGCTCCTGACTTTTTTGTCGGCTTTGCTTTCGAAAAGTGGGGCCTGTCACAGTATTATACACATATTAAATTACATTTACAATACAATTACATTTACAATACAATACAAATGATTTTACATTCATTTCTAGAAAATTAAATTGCATGTATATAGAACATCATACACTGCAGTACTGCATTTCTCACAAACAGTGTAGGCTCTACACTGTTTGTGAGAAAAGTAACGTATTTTTGTGCGACAATGACAAAAGAAGAGAGCCATATATGACATACCATTTTTTTCCCTTAATGCATGGAGAGCCATATATGGCTTCAGCAATTTTTGCAAGAAATCGTATATATAATGCTTACCTAACAGTCAAATTATATGTTTTTATGAAATAAAACTTTATTTTCTTTTGTAAAAAAAATATCCTTCAACAAAAAAAATGTTTTATTGTGGTGCAAATTTAATTCGAAATTCAGCAAAATTCACTTTCGTTCACCCACGTGAGACACTTGAACAAAACTCCTAGAAACACGAAATAAAGCAACACAAAAAAATTCTTCACATGGCAATAGAGTTGTTCATGAGACTATCTCCCTCCCAAGTGCGTTGTCTCTTTTTTTAAAACGTCAAAATCAATTGGAGGAAAACAGTGTGATATTTTATATGGCGGGAGTACTAATTTTTGGATAATTTGCTTTGAAATATGAAAATATAAGTTGTTCAAAGTGAATATCAAATTATAAATACATAGCGATACTAAGAGAGTGTGTATAATAATTAAATAGAAATAAAAAGAGTGAAATTGATAACCAGTGCCATTGCAAAGCGTGAACATAAATCCGAGTGCAAACGAAGTTGGTTAGTTTTGTAGTAAAGATTATTATGTTCTTGTTTTCACAAACAACAACACCTCTGAATATTTTTATTTAGTTTATAAATTGTTCTGTTCTAATTTAGCACTTTTACACAATTTTAAAGCAATTTTAAAAATGTTCAAAAAACAACCCCTGTCCCTTGCCAATGAATTTGCCTTCATACAAATGTCAAATGTGTTTTTTTCCTACAGATGCTGTCAGTTTGTCATTGACACTGACGTTGTCCTGAACAACTCTATCCAATATCCAATAGAAAATAGTGCAAAGAGAATGACCGATAACAATTGACTTTGCTTAAGTACCGTTTTAACTAAAACAAAATTCATTAAAAATGAAAAGCCATATATGGCGCTGTATGCGGTATAGGGTTAATTTGTTCTCCGTTAGGAGCTTCCTCTTATATGCAGAATAGTCTTTGTACACCAAGCAACCACCGTAATTGGCCGGGTGGTCGCTCCCGCAATTGGCGCATTTAGCTTTCGAGCCATCAGTTTTAGTGATCGAACATTCACTTGGCTGGTGCTTTTGGTCGCATTTTACGAGTTATATGGACAAAAACAATTTTTGGCTAAATGGCCGAATTTTTTGGCACCGTCTGCATTGGTGCCTTTTGCATTTGCGTGTTAAAAAGGTATATCATTTTTATTATTTCATTAGGAAGAATACCCGGTTTTAAACGTACGATAAACAAATTATAAACAATATTCTCACGTTTGGAACGTATTATAGAGAAATTGTTTACCGAATCTAGCAATCCTGAAGCTTGGTCATTGATTTCATCGAGGAGTTATTTCTGGAATTTTCTGAGGTTAAGCCTCTGAGAATTAAATTGGCTGTTTTGTCCTCTTTCAAGGTGAAATAGTACGCTTGAATGTTTGGGCATGTTCTAAGCTTTAATAAAAGTTCTCTATGGACCATGGCGTCCTCGAGAAAAATTAGCTTCGACTTACTCTATTCCTTACTTTTGAATTTAATCTTTTTCGCTCTTAGGTCCGACACAAGTTGTCGTTATCTAGATTATGAATTAAAATGGAGGGGAAAAACTTACCACTGCTTTCATTGCATTATTTTCCTGATGTTGCTGGCTGCATTATATTTAATGTTGAGATGTTGGGTGTAGAGGCTGGTTTGTTCCTGTCTTCGGTGAACTTATCAGCTTCGTCGTTGATTGTTGGTTGCATTGGGATTTTCGCCACCAGAATTTTGTTGCGGTTGTTCACCTTTGTTCGGGGGCTCAGTGGCGCGATGGTTAGTGCGATGAACTGCCGCGCAGGAGGTCTGGGTTCGATTCCCAGCCGTAGCAACACCTTAATGATTTTTCACTGGCCCTCCTCTCGTGATGATCTGACAAATCATCCGAGTAGTATCAATTGTCAAGAATAGCTTATCTCAACTTAGCCGTTCGGAGTCGGCATAAAACAGGAGGTCCCGCCATCGTGCAAGAAGTACACACGCACACATGAATGGTTGTGAGAAAGCTAGGCCCTGGGTACTAACGAGCCTGTTGCGCCAAAAATTTTTATTTTTTGTATTTTTTGTTCACCTTTGTTCGTAGGGATTCATCGTTGAAGAAAGTTGGTAGGAGTGTTTGGTTTTGTCTTCTTCCAACTTTCGCTGCTGCTGTTGTGAGAGACATCGTCAAATTGCATCATTTTAGATGATTTGTTTTTGTTGCACTCATTAGGTAACAAGGTTAGTTTGTGTGAGCGGGATGGACGTCGATAGCGGTTCTTTAAGCGGTATTGGCGTCGCTTGCTATGCTGTCTGGTGTGACAATGGTGTCTTCTTCATCAAGGTGGAGTTAGTGGGAATCAATTTCTTCTCCCTGTTAGGGTTTAATGTTGCCACATTGAGTTGCAGGAGTTGTTGAGCTGCGTCTAGTTTGTTGGGGCTTGCTTGTTGTAAACATTTTATGGTGTTTAGTCTGTTTTTCACTTTGTTCACCCTTAATAGTTATAAAGGGATTGTGTCAAATAAATTACCAGAATGCTCAGAATAGTTGCGAAACTCATGATTTTTACACTTTTTAACATTTTGGTGATTATGTTGACTCAATAACATCGTTTACAATGTTGAATCCGTAGGTAAAGAAGAATAACCTTTTGAACAAATTAAACATTGAAACACAACTGCTAAAATGTAAAAATACCCTGGATGATTTTTTTCAACTTACAACTGAAATCTGATGCTCAGCCGTCTGTGTATACTTACTTACTTAAGTGGCGCTACAACCCGGGATGAACCTGGGCCTCAACCAACATGCCTCTCCAATTAGCCCGGTCCATAGCTAACTGCCTCCAGTTGCGCACTCCATGTTGGTTGAGGTCGGTTTCTACTTGTGCGCCCCTTAAGGCGAGGCCTTCCTCTACTGCGTCCGACGTCTGGCTGGAAATCGAAAACTCTGCGAGCCAGAGTATTGGTGTAGATTCGTTCTACATGTCCTAGCCTTCTTAAACGTCCTATGCAGAGTTTTTTGACCAGGGTTATGTATAGTTCTTGGTTGAATCTCCGTCTTCATAGCCCGTCAATGCAAACGGGACCGAAGATTTTTCGAAGAATATTTCTCTCGAATCGACCAAGGATTACTTCATCCGCTTTTGATACGGTCCATACTTCAGCACCGTAGAGGACTGGGATGATCATGGTCTTATATAGAATCTCCTTAGTAGTTCGAGTGAGGGTTTTACTACTAAATTGCCTTCTTAGCCCGAAGAAACAGCGGTTGGCAAGAGTAATTCTTCGTTTGATTTCTGACGAGATGTTGTTGTCAGAGTTAATAGCGCAGCCGACAGAGTCCCGTACTACCTCAAAGTTATGTCTGTCAATGGTGACGTTCTGTCCAATTCGTCGATGTTGTGTGTTCTTTCGTGTTGACATCATATACTTAGTCTTACCCTCATTTACTGCTAAACAAATTTTTACCGCTTCCTTCTCTATACTAGCAAACTTGGCTATGACATCACGTTGAGTCCTACCAATGATGTTAATATTGTCGGCGTATGCACCGATTTTTGGAATATTGTGCCTCTGGTATTGGATCGCGAGTTTTGCACAATCCTCTCAAGAATCAAATTAAAGAAGTCACATGACAGCGCATCGCCTTGCCTAAATCCTTTTTTGGTATCGAATGTATCGGTGAGGTCGTTTCCGACCCTGATGGAGCAGCGAGAATTCTCTATCGTCATCCTACACAAACGGACGAGTTTGGGCGGTATACCAAAACCAGACATGGGTCTGTACAGTTCGTCTCTATAAATGCTGTCATATGCGGCTTTAAAATCGATGAATAGGTGGTGGGTATCGATTTGGACTTCTTGAGTTTTTTCCAGGATCAGCCGAAGTGTGAAAATTTGATTTGGTAAACGGTTTCAGGCGTTCACATATTATGGCAGATAGGATATTGTAGGCGATGTTGAGGAAACTTATGCCTCTGTAGTTGGCGCAGTTCAGAGGGTCTCCTTTTTTTGGATCGGGCAAACGATGCTGAGGTTCCATTCTTCAGTCATACTTTCATCCGACCAGATTTGGCTTATGAGTTGGTGGATTTTACTTACCAAGTCATCTCCGCCAGCTTTATAAAGCTCAGCGGGAAGGCCGTCATTTTCAGCGGCCTTATTAAGCTTGAGTTTAGATATTGCTATCCTCATTCCACTTTAGTCGGGTGGTTGGCAGTTTTCGCTGCCGCTGCCGATATTAAATCGTTTGTTTTGCCTGACAGCGGAATGTTTTTTTGTCATCGCCGTTTAACAGTCTGCAGAAGTGGTTCTTCCATATCCTCAGTATCGACCGTGTCTCAACTACGATATTTCCTTGTTCATCTCGACAGAATTCTGTTCGAGCCTTGTATCCTTGGCTTTGACGTTTTACACTTTGGTAAAACTTGCGAACATCGTTTCTGGAGTGGCACCTCTCTATATCCTCGATCACGCGCTTTTCTTGCCCTTTTTTCTTCTTTCTGAAAAGCCGGTGTTCTTCCCTTCTTCTTTGCCTATAGAGCTCAATGGCAGCTCTCGTCTTCACCTGCAGCTTAACCTTGTAGGCCTCGTTCTCGGCTGCGAGCATCTGTCGGCAATCCTCATCAAACCAGGGGTTTCTTGCTGGTGGCTGCGAGGAAAATAGTACATCAGTTGCGGCTGATCTAATGGCGTGTTGGCATCGTTGCCATTGTTCTTCGACATTAGATGCTGGTGGTTTGGTCTGAATCGAGAGGTTAAAGGATACGCGTTGCGCGAAGGAATTGGCGGTCTCTTGCGATTGCAGTTTTCCGACATTAATTTTTTTCACAGTATTTCTTGTTTGTTGTGGCGTTGTGGATGTTCGAGTCGATGTTAGCCCCTCGGAATGTTCGGACATCCAATATACTGGATGCGTGTCTCTTGTCTATCTCAATGCGATCGATTTGTGTGACTGTTCGTTGATCTGGAGATCGCCATGTCCCCTTATGGATATCGAGGTGAGGAAACCGTGTTCTGGCTATAGTGGCATTGCGTTCCATAGCGAAGTCAATTAGCCTAAGTCCGTTACAAGGCGTGTTGTCGTGGAGGCTATATTATCCGACAATACTGCTGAAGATGTCTTCTCTTCCTACATTTGCAGTAAAATCTCCCAGCATGATTTTAACATCGTACTCATAGGTACTCGTCGCTCATAGGTTTTGTCAAGGAGCTCGTAGAAGCAATCCTTAGTTGTATCATCTTTTTCCTCCGTCGGAGCATGAGCGCATATAATGCTTATGCTTTATGCGGATTGTTACAATGCGTTCGCTAATGTCTTGGAATCATAAGACTTCCTGCCTAAGTCTGACCTTATAACAAATCCGCATCCGAAGAGTCGCTGTTTCTGCTCACTATAACACGGTCCATACTAGATGTAACAGTTTTTCTTGCTCTTTTTCCCGGCCCATCCCATCGTATTTCCTGGATGACGGTAATATCTGCTGTGTAGCAGTTTAGGGCTTCCGCTAGTTGTTCGCCTGCACCTCTCCTGTTTAATGTTCGCACATTCCAGGTGCAGATACGAACGTCGTTGTCCTTTTTTCGTTTAGCAGGGTAGTCAACAGTAATATCAGTCCTTCCGAGGCTATTAGTTGCTTCGTAACAATGGTTTTTTCCATGGGTGGGTAGTTAACCCAAAGCACAACCCCCAACCTGGAGGCCAGTTCATCAAAATGTCTTCTTTTTTTCACTTATCTTTGTTCGCACTACCACACTTTTTTTTCGCACGTCTTACTCGCTTGAGGGCTCGCTCAAAACCAGAGATCAGGATAGCGATTCTTCACCAAATCGAGTGCGAGTGCAAGTGCGACTCCGAATTCGAATATTGTGTTAGTATGTGTGAACACACTTCAGAAATAATCGGCTGTCTTTGACATATATTTGACATTGTCAACAAATGTTTTCATTTAAATAACTTGCTTTTTTTTATTATTTTGGTTTAATTTAATAGAGTGTAGAAATTTTTCGTTTCTGCAAATACAGAGCATTTGAGTTATACGTTTTTCAAGTTCGTAACTAGTTCCTTCAGTAGAAAAACTTATCAAAGGAATACTGATTGCTGCTTTGATTGCCGGTAGACATTCAAAGAGAGCATCCAACAATGTGAGTTCATATTATTTTAAAGTTGGTGGACTCCCAGCACCAATGCACAATTGAAGGAGAACCAACCGCGAACATGCCGAAAACAACAAAATGTAAGTTAAGATATTCTACACAATTTATTATAGCATTAACACTCTTATATTTACAGAAAATTCTTCTACGGCTACCTTGGGTACATAAATACTTATCGCCGTATTAATAAACGCTGATTACCTAATCAATGGCTAAGTTGACAGTTTCCCCCATAGGAAATACTCGCGCAAATGTTAAAAGTTAGTCATTGATTAGCTAATCAGCGTTTATTAATAAGGGGGATATTATGTAAATACTTGCTTTGAATTGACCCGTAATAAACCGCCGAACAAAAATAATATTGAATACATATTATTGGATACCACGCAGTGTTCAATCGGTAGATTTATTTCAAATAAACAATATTCGGAATAGCTTAAATAGAATTCTGGATTTGATCTTTTTTAATAATCAAGTTGATTTTAACATTATGGAAGCATTGGATACTATTGATTCAAATAGTATTCATCATAAAGCTTTAATTTTACAATTCAATTTTATAAATTTTGCTCGTCTAATAAAATTAATTTCGCAGTAACATATCATTTCGCAAAAACCAATTTTGTTGCACTCGAGAGTTATTTAAATAATATTAGTTGGGATTTATTATTAATATCGTCCAAATTGGAAGATAATTATAATAAATTTTTAGAAAAAATCAATTCCTGTTTTGAATTGTTTGTACCTAAAACGCGTCAAAAAATCGGTTTAAAATTCCTTGGTCAAACAAAAGATTGACAAACTTGCGAAATGTCAAGAGAAAATCGTATAAACACTTTTTAATTAACAAAACAGCCGCAAATCGTGAAAATTTTCTGAGATACAGAAAAGAATATGAATTCTTATATAGATTTTTGTATAGGCAGTATGTTTTGTCCGTTGAGTCATCGGTTAAGCGAAATAGCAAATCATTTTGGAATTACATTAATTCAAAAAAAAACACCTCAGGTTTACCTATGGTAGTGCAATTTGAAAATGTAAGTTCAAATGATTTGACGAGCACTTGCGATTTATTTGCTGATTTCTTTGAATCAGTATATAATAAATCACGGGTGCACTTAACGCAAAACGATTATTTAGGTATTCCGGAGTTACTAGATGTCGGTTTGATACAATTTTCTGAAGAAGACCTAACAAACGCGTTAAATAAATTAAAATTGAACAGACACCCTGGTCCGGACGGTATACCAGAGGTAATATTAAAAAAAATGTTTATCGTCTTTTGTCGATCCGTTAAAAATTATATTTAACCAGTCATTATTAACTGGAAAGTTTTTAGAAGAATGGAAATATTCTTATATTACTCCAAACTATAAAAACGGTTAAGACAAAAAGTAGAAAACTATCGACCTATATCGAAGCTTTCTGCAATTCCTAAATTGTTTGAAAGCATTGTTAAGGAGAAGCTATTCTTCGTAGTAAAAGGGGTAATTTCGAATAATCAACATGGTTTTATTCGAGGTAGATCCTGTGCTACCAATTTAACTTTGTTAACTAATTATGTATTTAACATCTTTGAAGAACGATTACAAGTTGATATACTCTACACTGACTTTACAAAACCCTTTGATAGAGTGCACCACACCCTACTTTCAGCAAAACTAAAGTCGTTGGGTTTTCATTCCTCCATGCTTAAATGGTTCCATAATTATTTAACAAACAGAAAGCCAATGGTTAAGATCGATGGTTATACTTCTCGCGAAATCGAAGTAACATCCGGTGTCCGGCAAGGTAGCCACTTAGGCCCATTGCTTTTTATTTTGTTTTTAAATGACGTTCATCATATTTTTAAATTTTGCAACATTTTAACTTTATATTCTCGTATAAGTGATATAAGTAATATAACAGACTGTATACGGTTTTAGTCTGATATGAATAGTTTGTCGGCATGGTGTAATCATAACGCTATGGATCTCGAAATGTAAAATGTTTACAGCATTCCGTATAAATGCACCTATAATAAGTTATTATTATATGAACGATCTTAGACTTCAGCGTACAGAAGAAGTTAAAGATTTTGGGGTCATATTTGACAAACAATTAAAATTTTCTTCTCATTATGATTACACTACAGCAAAATCAAACTCAAGACGTATTTAGTCCAAATTGGAAGATAATTATAATAAATTTTTAGAAAAAATCAATTCCGGTTTTGAATTGTTTGTACCTAAAACGCGTCAAAAAATCGGTTTAAAATTCCTTGGTCAAACAAAAGATTGACAAACTTGCGAAATGTCAAGAGAAAATCGTATAAACACTTTTTAATTAACAAAACAGCCGCAAATCGTGAAAAATTTCTGAGATACAGAAAAGAATATGAATTCTTATATAGATTTTTGTATAGGCAGTATGTTTTGTCTGTTGAGTCATCGGTTAAGCGAAATAGCAAATCATTTTGGAATTACATTAATTCAAAAAAAATACCTCAGGTTTACCTATGGTAGTGCAGTTTGAAAATGTAAGTTCAAATGATTTGACGAGCACTTGCGATTTATTTGCTGATTTCTTTGAATCAGTATATAATAAATCACGGGTGCACTTAACGCAAAACGATTATTTAGGTATTCCGGAGTTACTAGATGTCGGTTTGATACAATTTTCTGAAGAAGACCTAACAAACGCGTTAAATAAATTAAAATTGAACAGACACCCTGGCCCGGACGGTATACCAGAGGTAATATTAAAAAAATGTTTATCGTCTTTTGTCGATCCGTTAATAATTATATTTAACCAGTCATTATTAACTGGAAAGTTTTTAGAAGAATGGAAATATTCTTATATTACTCCAAACTATAAAAACGGTTAAGACAAAAAGTAGAAAACTATCGACCTATATCGAAGCTTTCTGCAATTCCTAAATTGTTTGAAAGCATTGTTAAGGGGAAGCTATTCTTCGTAGTAAAAGGGGTAATTTCGAATAATCAACATGGTTTTATTCGAGTTAGATCCTGTGCTACCAATTTAACTTTGTTAACTAATTATGTATTTAACATCTTTGAAGAACGATTACAAGTTGATATACTCTACACTGACTTTACAAACGCCTTTGATAGAGTGCACCACACCCTACTTTCAGCAAAACTAAAATCGTTGGGTTTTCATTCCTCAATGCTTAAATGGTTCCATAATTATTTAACAAACAGAAAGCAAATGGTTAAGATCGATGGTTATACTTCTCGCGAAATCGAAGTAACATCCGGTGTACGGCAAGGTAGCCACTTAGGCCCATTGCTTTTTATTTTGTTTTTAAATGACGTTCATGATATTTTTAAATTTTGCAACGTTTTAACTTTATATTCTCGTATAAGTGATATAAGTAATATAACAGACTGTATACGGTTTCAGTCTGATATGAATAGTTTGTGGGCATGGTGTAATCATAACGCTATGGATCTCGAAATGTAAAATGTTTACAGCATTCCGTATAAATGCACCTATAATAAGTTATTATTATATGAACGATCTTAGACTTCAGCGTACAGAAGAAGTTAAAGATTTTGGGGTCATATTTGACAAACAATTAAAATTTTCTTCTCATTATGATTACACTACAGCAAAATCAAACTCAAGACGTATTTAGTCCAAATTGGAAGATAATTATAATAAATTTTTAGAAAAAATCAATTCCGGTTTTGAATTGTTTGTACCTAAAACGCGTCAAAAAATCGGTTTAAAATTCCTTGGTCAAACAAAAGATTGACAAACTTGCGAAATGTCAAGAGAAAATCGTATAAACACTTTTTAATTAACAAAACAGCCGCAAATCGTGAAAATTTTCTGAGATACAGAAAAGAATATGAATTCTTATATAGATTTTTGTATAGGCAGTATGTTTTGTCTGTTGAGTCATCGGTTAAGCGAAATAGCAAATCATTTTGGAATTACATTAATTCAAAAAAATACCTCAGGTTTACCTATGGTAGTGCAGTTTGAAAATGTAAGTTCAAATGATTTGACGAGCACTTGCGATTTATTTGCTGATTTCTTTGAATCAGTATATAATAAATCACGGGTGCACTTAACGCAAAACGATTATTTAGGTATTCCGGAGTTACTAGATGTCGGTTTGATACAATTTTCTGAAGAAGACCTAACAAACGCGTTAAATAAATTAAAATTGAACAGACACCCTGGTCCGGACGGTATACCAGAGGTAATATTAAAAAAATGTTTATCGTCTTTTGTCGATCCGTTAAAAATTATATTTAACCAGTCATTATTAACTGGAAAGTTTTTAGAAGAATGGAAATATTCTTATATTACTCCAAACTATAAAAACGGTTAAGACAAAAAGTAGAAAACTATCGACCTATATCGAAGCTTTCTGCAATTCCTAAATTGTTTGAAAGCATTGTTAAGGGGAAGCTATTCTTCGTAGTAAAAGGGGTAATTTCGAATAATCAACATGGTTTTATTCGAGTTAGATCCTGTGCTACCAATTTAACTTTGTTAACTAATTATGTATTTAACATCTTTGAAGAACGATTACAAGTTGATATACTCTACACTGACATTACAAACGCCTTTGATAGAGTGCACCACACCCTACTTTCAGCAAAACTAAAATCGTTGGGTTTTCATTCCTCAATGCTTAAATGGTTCCATAATTATTTAACAAACAGAAAGCAAATGGTTAAGATCGATGGTTATACTTCTCGCGAAATCGAAGTAACATCCGGTGTCCGGCAAGGTAGCCACTTAGGCCCATTGCTTTTTATTTTGTTTTTAAATGACGTTCATGATATTTTTAAATTTTGCAACGTTTTAACTTTATATTCTCGTATAAGTAATATAACAGACTGTATACGGTTTCAGTCTGATATGAATAGTTTGTCGGCATGGTGTAATCATAACGCTATGGATCTCGAAATGTAAAATTTGTACAGCATTCCGTATAAATGCACCTATAATAAGTTATTATTATATGAACGATCTTAGACTTCAGCGTACGGAAGAAGTTAAAGATTTCGGGGTCATATTTGACAAACAATTAAAATTTTCTTCTCATTATGATTACACTACAGCAAAATCAAACTCAAGACGTATTTAGCCTTAAAACTATATACTGCTCGTTAGTCAGACCGCAGTTGGAATAAACATCCATCATATGGGATTCGCCATATGTAATGCAGGCACTTAGAATAGAAAGAGTTCAGAAAAATTTCACTAAGTACGCATTCCGTAAATTATTTACGTTTGAAGAATTGCCTAGTTATTATAAAAGACAAATTGGCTTGAAAACCTTAAGTTTCGGGCGTAAAGCATCTTGTATCATGTTTGTTCGTGATATTCTAAATTATCATGTTGTTTCACCGGAATTGATTTCTCTTATTAATTTGTACGCTCCCAAAGAATTGCTTGGGGAGCGAAATTTGTTAATGTCGAACTCTTATAAAACCAACTATGGCAGCAATGAGCCTATTACCCGATGCATATGCATGTTTAATTTGGTAAGCAACAAAATTGATTTTTGTTTGTGTCGGGTTGATTTTTAAAATTGTTTATATTCAATGGTTATAAATTAAAGTATTGTTTATTTAAGTAGTCTATAAGGTTGAAAAATCGGTAGATGATTATCTAAGTCGCGCAACAAAAACCAGTTGTGTAAAGCAATACTGAGACCGTAGCGCTCTGTGATGTGTTCACATCTCCATGCCAGCATCTAGTAACCGGCTATGCACAGGAAAGACGAAAATTACCCTTCGCAATTACCGCCCGCGTCTGAAACGGCTACAATATTTTTAGCACTGATGCGTACTCTATGTAGTTCTATACCAGCCATATAATCTGAGAAATAGAGAAGATTTTAGACTACCTAACTACATTGGAAATGATACCCAAAATTGGTTATTTAACACACTCCCGGATAGAGCAAAAAATGAAACAAATTTAAAAACATTCAAAAGATATGTAAATGAAATCATAAAATGTAAATATCCTCATACAAACTAGTAGAGTTAAAATAAAGAAAATGTATATACATACTACTTTTAAATTTAAAATTGTAAAAAAAAAAACGAATTTCAATGGCAGATTTGGTACTATGCAATTCGCACATTAATAACTAATTCACGATTTCTCCCCTAGTATTGCCACGATATGCGTAACAATCAAACCAACAATGTCTATAAACAGAAAAGTGAAGTAAAACGCTGCATGGTCTTCTAAACAAGGACGTAAAATTCAAACAATGTTTTTTGTTTGAGTGTTCTTTACTATTGAATTCTCTATATCAAGTCAAGGAGATCGCATCGATTGAGAATCGCATCAATGGAAATGTTGACAACCAACCGTAAATTCACAAATTATCTATACCATTGTTTATATCATTAACCCGTTGAATCGTTGCAAGAAGTTCATCTATGGCCAAATTTGTTTGCATGCATGTGGTACATGCCAATGATTTGCAGTACATCAAGAAATATCGCTCGCACTATTCTACTATATTTTACTTCCCGGAGAGTCGGGTAATGTGAGAATCGTTCGTTGACGTGGATTGCATTGAATTTAACTCATTAAATATAAAGTCTGTCCTAATATTTAAATACATATATTCAATTTAGTAATTATAGAATATAGAAGAATTAGTTTCAGATCATAGTCGCTGGTTGGATTTGCAAACAGAAATGTGTGTGGATCAATGGGGAGATTGTACATAATATTTAAAATACTAACTATATATAGACACCTCCATATACCCGAAAAAACGGTATAGCATTTTGTATAAATAACTATTTGCAATATTTATTGGATAATTTGTATCTTTTTTTTTTTTTTTTTTTTTTTTTTTTTTTTTTTTCTCAAATTTATGTGTAGTCCCATATATAGTGAAAGGGAAACATCTCAAAACGCTGAAGCTAAAGCCTTCACAAATTACATTTAATGTATTAGTATTGCTTGTATTAGTATTCATCATTCTTGATCACGACCTCGCCAATATGTATTAGTATAGTACATACATTGCTCAGGTGCCATCTTCGGCAATTTTTGGTGGAGTAGTGACTTGTTTGTGTAAGAAATTTGTTGCTAGTGTAAAAGATACTGAAAGAGCTTAGAAAAGGTTGACCACACAACAGCTCCCCCCGGATCAACCACTTATATGAGTGCGCGAGTTATTAAAAATAATGTCATTGATGTTCAGTTTGGTTTGCCATTTCATTATGAACAGGCTGACAAATGAACAACGCTTGCAAATCGTGCAAATTTATTTCGAAAATAATGGTTCAGTTCCCGAAGTTTACCGCAAGCTCCGTCCATTTAATGGTCGACATAATCGTCCATCAGAGCAATTAATTCGTTTAACCATGGATCGTTTTCGCACAACGTTTACTCTTTGTGATAATACGCATACCTATAAAAAAACACCCTTTATTTTCACAAAAATTTACTGCGGTTTAATATTTTGTAATTTATACACGATTTTTTTTTCCAAAATAAAAAAAATCAGTCGCTATCGCCACTCGCCACCCAAATCCATCGCGAGATTTTGACAACTGAGAAATTTCCCTTTTGAAGTTACGTGGAAATTTTTTCAAAATTAGAAATTTCCCGGTGACTTAATGACTGTTAAATCCATACACATATCAACGTTTCGTCCCTTGTCCACCAAGCGCGGAGACTTGAGTTGCTCTAGATCCTCCAAAACAAAAAGCCTCCATACAGGAAACGCAATTGCACTGTCGACACAAGGTCCACCTGGACACTCTTGGCAATCTCCACAAATCCCCGCCCTCCTCATTAAGATTAACTTGAAGATCAATAACCTAAACAAAACATTTCTCCATCTATTTCCCATCGAACAGCCCAAAAATTGAAAACCTAGCCAACTCCTTCGATGGCACAATCATCGGAGGAGGTTTTAATGCAAGAAATCCAGCTTGGGGAGACTCCCTCCTCAATTTAAACGCGAAAACCCTAGATTCGTGGCTTCACACTAACAACTTTTCCTTAACCAACATTACGTCCTCCTCTCCCACCTTTCCAAGAAGCTCATACTGGTCATACTTGAACCACTTCTTAATCTCCACACACATAATCAATAGAATCAATCCGAATTACTCTATCATAACTCTCCCCACCACCTCAGACCATTTTCCAGTCATACCTTGAAGACGCCAACATCTGTCTTCGAGATCCCTCAACTACAAGATCTTTCAAAGGCACAAACTGGAACTCGTTCCGGGAGGACATTGATCTATCTCTCGCAAGTATACAACCGCCGTCCACGCTACTTAACAACATTGTCCAAGATAAGATTAGGATCTGGCTCAACAAGAAGCTGGGCGACAGGCTCTCCAAATTAAAGCCTGAGCCCCAAGCCTTTAATCTTGTCGGCAGAAAAAATAAATTTTCCTGCAACAAAGTCCTAGTCGATAATGTCTCCGTTACCAGCGAAAGTGGAATCGTCTCAGCTTTCGAAAACCACTATAAAGACATCTACGCAGAAAGAATCCCAGACTTCAACCCCACAATCGCAGACGAGGCCTGTAGTAATGCACGCCGATTAAGAAGCCTCAGACCAGATCGCAATTTCAATTTCAACTCCGAAAACTTAGCCTAAAGACCTATAGCCTCGACACCGAAGAAATCTCATGCATCATCAATAAGCTTAAACCCAAAAAATCCGCAGGCCCTGACGGAATCACGAACTTCACGATTAAGATGTTACACACTTCTGCAATTAATTTCCTTACGATTCTGTACAACAACTGCATTAACAATGGCTACTTCCCCAACAGTTGGAAAACCGCCAAGATTCTTCCGATAACCAAAAAACCCAACAACTTCGAGATAAACAACTATAGACCAATCTCACTCCTCTCAAATGTAGGCAAGATTCTGGAAATGGTAATTTTAAATAATCTGACATCGCCGACGGAGAACCCAATAGAGCCCATCCTGGACTACCAATTCGGTTTCCGGAAAGGCCACTCCGCGGTGCACGCGCTTCTAAAGCTCCACAACGACGTCACCCTCAATCTCCGCAATAAACGATGCACAGTGGCATGCCTTCTCGATATCGAAAAAGCCTTCGACAGTGTCTGGCGGGATGGTCTCATAGCCAAAATTGCATCACTTAACATACCAGCCCACATCTAGACAGCTTCCTTAAAGATAGAGTTTTTTTTCATTCAAATACAAGGCACCACCTCCAACACCTGCGCCTGTGATAGCGGCGTTCCCCAAGGCTCTATACTCGGCCCATATTTATACAACATCTTTCTTCACGACTTCCCTCACATCCATATTGAGAATAACCTCATCTCCAACAGCCTGTTGTATGCAGACGACACCAAAGCCTACTCCAGCCACGAATACCCACTAATCGCTCTCCGACAACTAGAAAAACACATCAAAACCATCAATGACTACTACCGCACCTGGGGAATATATATAAATACAAATAAATCTGAACTCATATGCTTCCGCAACGCTAGCGGCAAGGGTCCAGTCGGTATAGTCAGAGAAAGCAAAAATCTATCACTCAGAATCAACGACAGCATCATACAGGTCAAAAATAATGTAAAATACTTTGGAGTCCATTTCCATAAACTCTTCAAGTTCAACTCGCACTCTAGGTCAACCCTCCTCAAAGCACGGAAAATTGCCAACATGCTGATGCCTTTCCTAATACACAGTCAATTAAATAAAAGGACTAAGATATTTTTTTATAAAACACTAGTCAGGCCGATACTCACGTATGCCTTCCCAATCTGGTTTTCAATTTTCCCCACAGTCGCCTCAGAAATGGAAATTTTCGAAAGGATGATCCTTAGACATTGCGCAGGGAAAAACTATGAATCCCATACGAAACGATTCTCCAACTCGGTCATCCACTCTGACACCAACACTACTCCGCTCACGAGGTATGCTTTAGTTTTACCATCTCCAAACTCGACAACTCAGATAAGCGGGAGTGCTGTTGTATGGGGTTATTGCTTTAAAAACATAAAAATATAAATAACTTATTGTGAAAATCAAATTATTAACTTATAAAAATACACAGTGAGTGTGTTAAATCATAAAATTGATATAAAAAGAGTTTAATTCATGACCAGTATCATTGCAAAAAGTATTCTGTGCAAAAACAAACAACAATAAAAACCAAATGGTTCTTAACAATTTGATAATTTGACATTAATTTACATGTGTTTAATCAAAATAATTTGTATTTTTTAGTGGTTTTCAATTTAATTTTCAATTTGAATTATATTTTTTTCTGTTTTGTTCTGTCACTTCACTTTGAGCGGAATTGTCAAAAGGTCTGTTCCCGTACTTTTTCAGTAAAAATTATTAAATTCTCAAATTTCTTGGAGTGGGGGTAAATTATCTCAGAAAGAGATAAAATCACCAAAAAGTACGGGAACGCGTTTAAGTAAAAAAAATGTAAAATTATATATTTTGTATGCCTTTTAAAGAACAAATGACATAAATTACCTGTCAAAACAAGCGAGTTGTCACTTTTAGATACCAACTGACAGTTTACTGATATTTACCAACAGAAATTTCTGCAGTAAATTTTTTTTACAGATTTTTATGGAGGGGTAGTTTTCTGCTCTCTCGTGAGCTGTTCCTTTAATTTATTTTTGCGTACGTATTTCAAAAGAAATAAATTGAAACAATGTAGGTAAAACAAACAATTAATGGAGAGTCAACGGATAACATAAAAATTAATTATGTTAATATCGAAAAAGTAAATGAGTACCTAAGAAAGAGTAATTATTGGCAAAAAACTAAGTTTTGAGAATCACATAAACTATGTATGTAATAAAATTGCAAAAAAATGGATTTTTCCAAAGAATAAGGCATAGGGTATCAATGAGTTGTGCAATACAAATATATAATGTAATGATCAAACCGCATTTTGAATATTGTTCAACAATACTTTTCTTAGAAACAAACCAAATGACGGAACGATTACAAAATAGAGGTATGAGATGTATTTTAATGTGCACATGCTAACACCTATACAACTAATGCTTAATACATTACAATGGCTTTCAATAAATCAAAGAACTGTTATGAATGTGCTTGTTTTCATATTTAAGATAATATAATACCAAATTACTGCGTAATCAAATAGTATACGTATCGGGTGTACAGCCTTTTAATTTAAGAAATGCATGTGATTTCAGACTTCGTTTCTTAAACACAAACCGAGCCCAGAATATTTTGTTTCATAAAGGTCTCAGATTGTTCAATAATTTGCCAAATGACTTAAAGTCAGAAAATAATGTGATATTATTTAAAAAAAAATATATCATCTTATATGTAAAGTCGACCTATAATTAATTAATTTATCAAACAACTTTTTTTTTCACTAGTTTTAAGATCAACATTGTAATTAATAGCTGATGCTAAATATAGTATCAAATCATATAGCCGCTGTAATAAGTCTCTTTCATACTGACAATCAAAAACATTTGTAACATATCATTAGGTCTGTTCCCGTACTTTTTCAGTAAAAAATTAGTAAATTTTCAAATTTCTTGGAGTGGGGGTAAATTATCTCAGAAAGAGACAATATTACCAAAAAGTACGGGAACGCGTTTAAGTAAAAAACAGTAAAATTATATATTTTGTATGCATTTTAAAGAACAAATGACATAAATCACCTGTCGAAACAAGCGAGTTGTCACTTTTAGATACCAACTGACAGTTTACTGATTTTTACCAACAGAAATTTCTGCAGTAATTTTTTTTACAGATTTGTATGGAGGGGTAGTTTTTTGCTCTCTCGTGAGCTTTCTCTTTTACATATTTTTGCGTACGGGAACGGCAATAAGTAAAGATCAGTAAAAGTCAGTAAGAATCAGTAAATATTATTTTGTACGGGAACAGACCTATTATAAAGACTCAATAAACAAATTCAAATTCAAAAATTCCACATACATATTCTTATTTAACTTGTGTACATATACACATCCCGCACTCACAATCCTGCGCACACCACACCACTGCAGTAGAAAAAAAAGAGAAGTGTCAAACAACAACAATTTGTATGGAAATTTAACCAACAAATTGCATTTTTCTTTTAATCATAACTTTTAAACTAAATGTGAGCGACACTTTAAAAAAAAAAAAAAAACGGATAAATTATCTTCACGCAAAAGATGAACCGTTTAAACCAAAAAAAAGTGAGATTGTTCTAAAGTAAATTTGTTCCATTTTAGCTATCGAATACCTACTCACTATTTATTAATACGGAGGGTTAACATGCAAATTGGATTCAAAGCAATTTTTATTTTATTTGAACCTTCCAAAAGCAAAGGCTTCGATCATAGGCAGCCGCTACATACGGCAATCGATGGTGCCAGGACATGCCACCAAATAACTTTAATGAAGCTTCAACCAGTGGCACTGTAGACTTTGTAGTGTACACTTTTAGCGTTATATCAGGACGCCCTATACTTGCATAAACAATTTCACTGTTGGGAGAAAATCTAACTATACGGCCGCCATCCTCGTGCATTTGTTTCACATCTGTCGGTCCACTAGAACAGCAATGTTTTAATATCAATATTAATAATTCAACATTTATGTGTTACCATGTTCTTCGCAGGTCCCAGGTAATAACATCTCCGCCAGCTAATGCTGTCACAAATAGTCTGTTATATCTAGACCAATCAGCACTCATTAATGGAAACTTCGGCGATTCTAAGGACATTATAGCTTGTTGCGAACGAACATTGTATAAATGAATTATGCCTTTTTTTTCCGCAACCAGAACTTTTCCAGGTTCTTCAGGATGCCATCGTACTGACATTCCAGCTGATGATAAGCAAAAGGTTGTAACGTTTTCGAAATTATGCTGAGAACTCCAAACTTTGCAAGAGTGATCATCACTGACAGAAGCTATAAATTCTTCTTCCTGTTCCCATGAAACATCGTTTATGTAGTTCGTGTGCCCTAATACAATATGTTTTTAAATGCATTGATGTTAATTAATACCAATTCACCTTGAAGTACTTGAACAGTATCACTATTTTCGAGATCAGTGCGGAAAATACGTAAATTGAAATCCGCCCCAGCAACACAGAAAGTAACTTCTTTGGGCACAGCCGCCAGTGAAGTTTTTGGCGCAAAAACTATGGCGTGGCATCGAGTTTCATGATATACGTCTTTGAGACGCTCCCATTCAAATACTTCTGACTCAGACTCTTCCTGTAAGATTGAATAGAACTTATTTACTATAAGAAAAAATAAAAACAAAACGTTTATATATAACATACGGGAAAGTGTAGTAGACCTAGAGTAATTTTTTTAGACGACGCAATACAAGCTAAGTTATTTACAAAATCATTGCCACAAATTTCAAAGTCATATATTTGATCAGCGAAATTGATAATATGTGATGGATCAGTTTTGGTACGCATTTCTGTTATTTTATTGTTATTACAAGTGAAGTTCAACTTTTCAAGTGCCGCAAACTGGCCGCAAAAGTACATTGTGTAACAAACATTTGTTTGAAAATTGGAATGTCAGAAAAATAGTAATGGGCGTGTTCAGTATTCAATATATTTCAGAAATCCATAATGCCAGAATAACAGCGTTCCGAAACTATGTTCATCTGAGTAGTAAGGGAAGGTTGCAGTATGTGTATCCAAAGATAATGAATTCTATACAACTGACGCATTGAGAACAAAATAACAGAAACTTTTTCTCAGTAGCTTCATGGTACGGGCGGGCGGTGTGCATGAAAACACATGAAAAACAAGAACAAAAACATATGGCTGGCTGTGGCAGCACGACCCGCAATAGAACAATTTTTCTTATATGGAGTGCGTCATCTGTATAGAATTCATAATCTTTGGTCTATCCCACTTACGGATCCTCCGATATAAGGGTCCAGTTATAGCTATCATTGAAAAGCCTCATTCAAAAGTGTTTTACTTTTAACGCCATTTTAATACATTGACCCCCCTATTTTTAAACGCTGAGTAGTTAATCAGTGACTACCTTTTTACATTTGCGCGAGTATTTCTAATGGAAAAGCTGTCATGTTAGTCATTAGGGGTATTCATGCAAGGTCGGAAAGTCGTCGTAAACGTTGTAAAAAACGTGATAAAATTACGATGTGATAAATGAACTGTCAAAATTTGTATGGGACATCTTTTCTAACAATAATATCGGAATTTTCTCACAGGAATTGGGTGCGTAAACTGAGGTGGTAAACGTTGTAAACTTATTAAATGCTATTTTGACATTTAATCAGTCACTTTCATACATCAAACACATGCGCTTAACTGAAAAAAATTTATCGAGAACGGAAAGAGAACAATAAGAACAAAATTCTATCAATAAATAAATAAATTACTTAAATGAGATTGAATTCATTGGGTTACCGCATTATTTAGTGGTCCATTTTTAGGGTCGTTCATGAAACGTCGTCGTAAAATTATAATCTTTCGCACGTAATAAAATTACGACGTTGCAAGAATACCCTTATTGATTAGCTAATCAGCCTTTATTAATGCAGGGCGAATCTTTGGCGAGTATATCCAAAAATATTTGAATTACTAAAAAAAAATGCAAAAAATAACTTTTTGTTTGATATTTTATTTTTTATTCTGTAGTAACGTCGTAAGTTTACAACGTGCAAAAAATTGTAAGTTTACGATGACATTTCATGAACGCCCTTAAAAACTGCACCACTTAATAATATGGTAAACCACTGAATTCAATAATTTAGTAGAGTCTCATTAACAGAATTTTTTCCTTTTGTTTTATTTCCGTTATCGATAGTCTTCAGTTAAGCGCATTTTCATTCGGCGAAGAGAATTTTCATTCTGCGAATTCGAAAACGTAGTTGTGCTGTGTGCGGTAGGTTGTTTTTGTTATATTAGATTCATTAGTGCACTTATGTTCTATCCCCGAAGGCTATATTAGTTTTGATACATAAATCGTAACGAAAAATAATATAGCTAGTTGTACCTTAAAATATATATAGAAACGGTGAGAAATTATGAAAAATTCTCTGTACCAAAAACATTTTTTATTGAAAACTCCATTACTGCCGCAAAAAATATATTTGGCCAAATATAGATATTGATATGGTCGATATTAAGACCTATATCTATATTTCGCCTTATCAGCGGAAAGTCCACAACTGATCAGATCTTCACACTACGGCAGATCTAGAAAAAAATCCAAGAAGTCTATATCGATACCCAATACCTATTCGACGATTTCCAAACCGCATACGGCAGAATTTTAAGAGACGAATTATACAACATCTCACATTCCAGGTGCAGATATGGACGTCGTTGCCCTTTTTCGTTTAGCAGGATAGTCAACAAGTCCTGTCCGAGGCTTTTGGTTGCCAAAGCACAACCCCCAACCTGGTGAGCCAGTTCCAGTTTATTAGATACCCTAGGATACGGGCCCATCAGTATCCACCACGGGATTGAGCGCTGCGGTGTTACGAAGGTAAAATCTACAAAATGCCTGTACGGCGAACAAAATTTTTCACAGAGCGAAATGTAAACACAGCCAACTTTCAACAAGGAAATGACAGTTCTCTCTAATCTGGTGGGGGACAAAATTCTTTCGATACATTGCTAAGAAAGAATGATGGCCGCTGAAAGAAAGTAGTAGAGGATGAAATTTGACCATTGATTCATTTTGAATGTTTTGATTTGTCAGACAACCCAACAATTGAAATCGAAATAATGCCAAGTTTTGGCTTTATTTCATGTGGGCTTATATCACTTCGGGAACGTAGTACAATGTAAGGTCCCAGCGATCGTTTGAGGAGACCCCTTCGGTTTGCAAACGGGCCATAGTGGCAATTAACAAAAATCACTCAAAGCCCGCCAGCGCCACATCCAAGTCCTTCAGTGAGGTGCTTAAAGGCAAAAGGACGTAAGCAATGATTAGCAGCGACATTGATGGTACAATTTCACCTGAACGGTAAAAGTAGATACCTCCCTTATTATTCTAAGGAATAGTGTGGCCATCTTACACTATTCCTTAGCATAATAAGGGAATACCCGGGGCCTCCATCCTTTGAAGGGTCCGACTGGCTGGCATCAGGACCACATCAAGCTTTTCGCTTGTGCGGATCAGAGATCGTATGATCTCTATCGCATAGCCATAGCCAAAATCGGCGGATTTTCCACGAATCGGAGAATTTTGCTTCATGGTATTCGCTCCGATAAGTTGTTCGAAACGCACATCGACATTCTACGTTTGATTGCGATGGGTTTCATTTTTTGCATCTGCTTTTGACAGCCACACGTCAATTTCACTCCGATGGTCTCCGACATCTGTTCGTCGCGAAAATATTTTTAAGTGACCGATGAAATACTTTTATTGAAGTTTTTGTTGGAAACTGGTGGTTTAGGCAAAATTAAAATTTAAAAAGAAGCATCAAACAATATGAGCGCTTGCTTGAGTTGATGCATGAGAAACCCGTCGTAGCTCGGAATTTCACCAAAAGGATACTAGAAGAAGTTATTGATTTTTGCTGATGTCAAATGAACCCGTTGATGCACCTTCGGAAAACGGATACTATCGACGTAAAATCAGTCTCTCTTTCTCTATTTCAGGGTACTTTCTTCGAAGGGTATCGCTATGGGCCCACGTAGGTCTATGCGACCTTGACGATTCACCAGCGCCGCAACGGCCCATCTAACCTAACCTAACCTAAAAATCAGTCTCCGACTGGGTTTGCGTTTCGTAGATAATTACTCACCGAACGGATAAATTGATAAGGTCGAGAAATGTGATTATCTGATTTTGGATGACCTTTTGGCAACATCGGACTTGGAGGACTAATACCACAGTGATGGAGAGATCTGATTGTAGCAAAAATGCTGCGATTAACACTCTCCCCACCACTCCAAAACGGCTTCGGCCACACATCTTCTCCGTCTAACAACTCACGGAGAAGACATTCAGCCCTATCGAGGTATCCGTCGGAGCGGAAAATTTTCCGCAACACATACTTCGTCGGAGGTTCAAATTCCATTCGAGGAAGATGTCATCGAAATAAAATACTATACAGACGCGACAGCTTCACAATTCGTAAATAAATTTCGCGAAGAATTTGTGTCGGAGGAAATCGGAAAAAGAATGCCACTTAGCTGTCAAAAATTGCACGAAAAATGCACCTGAACGCACTTCAACGCAATTCGCCGGGAGAAATATTCCGAACAGCTTTTCGGAAGAATACCTCGAAGCAAAAATAAATCGTCCGAATCGTACAAAATCGGAGAATTTTCCGCTCCGACGGATACCTCGAAAGGGCCGTTTGTCTTGATCCAGGAACCTTGGGTCGTGGACTCAAGACTCGAGACTATACTCCCTGTTTACAAAGGAAAAAGGGAAACCAAGATCTTGTATACCTTCTCGCAAAGTGAAGCCTAAATGTTTATTTACTCTCCAATTAAAACGATAGAGATATAATCGTAGCACAACTGGAAGTCAAATCACAGAAGTATTATTTGGTTTTGGCCCATCTCGCCCACGACCATGTCGGACCCTTCCCTAAGGAAAACCTGGGGAAGACGATCGCAGATCGTCCTAGGAAGTGATGCTAACGCACACCACACAATCTGGGGCAGTTCTGACATTAACGAACGAGGTGGGTTACTTTTTGAATATCTATTGCTATGCAACAATGCTAATGAACCAACATTTATCACCAGCAATAGACAAGAAGTCTTTGACATCACACTTGTCTTAAACTACATCGATCACATAATCAAAGACTGGAAGGTATCTAGTGAGCACTCTTTTTCTGACCACAGATACATACAAATAGGTCTAGATGATCATATCCCAAGCATATTGATTTTTCGAAATTATCGAAAAACCGACTGGCTAAAATACAGAGAATCTATGAAAAGACTACTGTCCCCTTCTCAACCTAGCCCTACTATAGGTACTCAGGAGCTTGATAAACTTGTTGCTAAGCCAACATTCGCTTTTAACGAATCACTGTCATCCTCTTGTCCACTAAGGAAACCTAGAGGGAAACAAAAACCTCCATGATGGTCTGAAAATCTAGGAATGCTTAGGCAAAAATGTAGATAACTTTTTAATAAAGCTTCATCAAAAGCTCATAATCGTTTTCCCACGGATAGTTAGGAGAATGCACAAGATCCACGTGGTATCACAAAACGGTCTAAGTGTGCTGGCGAACGCTGGCAGCCACTCTAAGCTAACCTAACCTAACCTTGGATTTAACGGCGATAAAATGGAAAGCAATGCGATTATATGAATGCTTTAGATTTCCACATAGATGATTCCTATCAAATCCGACTCTCAGCCTTCACTTGGAAACAGCTGAGTGCCTATAACCTTGACCGTAGATAGGGTCTCAATCCTGTATAAAGTCTTGTCGGGCAGCAGATGAAGGATGGGAAAGACGTGTACTCACACTAATCCACATATTCGATGACGGTGTTATAATAGACAAAGTGAATAACCTAAATGAGCTGCTTCGATATTTTTGGACAACAGGTCATTAGGAATCTCAAGGGTATATCAGGCCTCTTGAATAGAGATGGTGGTAGATGAGGCGAACGGCCAATATCAGTGCTCTATCCCGTAGAGGATAAATTGGAACTGGACCTCCAGGTTGGAGGTCCATAGAAACAAAATATTGTTACGAAGCAACCAAGATCCTCGGAAAAGACTGATTTTATTGTTGACGACCATGCTTAACGAAAAAAGGAAAACGACGTGCGTTCTGCACCTGAAATTAAACAGGAGAGGTTCACGCGAACAACTAGCAGAATACTAAGCTGCTACATCCAGGAAATACGATGGGATGTGCCGGGCGAACAAAAAGATGAAAAACTGTGACATTCGAATGCGGATTTGTTACAAGTGACCGACTTAGGGATGAAGTCTTATGTTTTCAAGACACTAGCGAACGCATTGTAACAACAATCAAGGTCAAATTCGCCAAAATAAGCCTTATATGCGCCCACGCTCCGACGGAGATCAAAGATGATGTAGCGAAAAACTGCATCTACGAGATGCTTGAAAAAACTTATAAGCGAAGAATGATGTTAAAATTGTGATGAGAGATTTTAACGCAGAACGCGTATCCCTTTGACCGATGGAGAAGAGATCAGGGTCGAAAACGACCTCACCGACACACTACCAAATACCAAAATTGAATGTAGGCAAGGCGATGTACTGTCATGCGACTTCTTTAATCTCATTCTTGAGAGGATTGTGCAAAACTCCCGAGATAACACCAAAGGCACAATCTTCCATAAATCGGTGCAACTACTGGAATATGCCAACGATATTGACAATAAACGTGATGTCATAGCCATGTTTGCTAGTATAGAGAAGAAAGCGCCAAAAATTGTTTTAGCTGTACACGGTCGAATTGGACAGAACATCACCATCGACAGATATACCTTTGGGATAGTACGGGACTTTATCCACCTAGGCTCCGCTATTAACTCTGATAACATCTGGTCAGAATTTAAACCAAGAATTACTCTTGCCAACCGCTATTTCTTCGGGCTATGAAATTGCCATAGTAGTAAAGCGCTTACTTGAACTACTAAGAATATCCTATACAAAACCCATCCCAATCCTGCTCTACGGCGCCGAACCTAGTCAAAAAATCCGCATTGGACATTTAAGATGGCTAGCACATGTAGAGCGAATGGACATTAATCCTCCGATACATGGAGAGTCTTCGATTCCCATCCGACACGTCGGACGCAGTAGATGAAGACATCGCCTTAAGTGGCGTGCAGAAGTAGAAACCGACCTCAACCTACATGCAGTGGGCAACTGGAGGCAGTTAGCTAAGTCCTTCTAATAGCACCGGTTAAGTTAGTAAGTGTTTAGAGATAACAAAAAATTCCATTCAAAGCCGAGCAAACCGCCTTATAGACAATTCTTCCCTTAATTCAGATCTGCAACCTTTAGCTCACTCCTTCTCTTTATATCAGGTAATATAACAATAGATTTTCAAAATAACTTAGTGATATATAACCTACAGTAATTCAAGAAAAGAGTTAGTTATAGGTTGCCTTACCTGAGAAAACCATTCCTTACATAATAACGCCCATTCAGCCATAGTACGTTTTGATGAAAGCATATGTTTCTTCAACTGTTAGAATATTAGTGGTGAGTTTGATGCATTGTCGCCGATTTTATTTTGTCATAATGTTGTGTTGGTTGCTGAAGATGGTAATTACATTTGATAATACGATATTGCTACTTTTGGGCCAACATTTTTGTGACATATTTTTTTAATTTAGAAAAACAAAAATGTTATCTCTATATATTAAAGCGGTATATATTAAAGCGGTCCAAGTAAAGGTTTTCGTCCCGGCCATGCTTCTTTGGCATATTTTTTCTTCTGTGGCTCACTGCTATTTTCCAGAACTGAATGGTCTTCAAATCGTTGTACTGAAATTTGTAAAAATGTATGAGGTGAATTAACCATTAAAAATGTATGAGGCGTACTAACCATTTCCCCTAGGGAATTGCATTTTCCCTTGTCCACCGTTAATATCAACAATAGATGGTGTTACATCTGGAGCTGGATTTGGTAGTAACAACCCAAGTTTTGCTCCCATTGCAATTGGAGTAATATCAAAGTCATTAATTACATTCAATCGAGGAGTGTTTTGATCGTGAGCCTCGGGAAGATCTTGATAAAGCTGAGGTGTAACCGTTGTCGAATGCAAATGTTTAATATCGTTGGTGTTTGTATGATTTACCAGGTTTGCAGGTATTCCAATTTGATTTGGTTCAAAACGCATTCGTTTGCTTGGCACAACTGTAGTATGAATGAGGTTACGAAAACGACCAACATTTGGATCAACATCTTCCGGATTGATAACGATTTCTTCTTCATTAAAAGTAACACTGCGTCGTTTTCTTTGTGATTTATTTGTGTTCTAAGGATTGAATCGTACTGTATAAAAATTAAAACGTGTTTTAAATTTTTACCTTTCGCAAACTGTCATCTGTTATCCCAAGCATTGAAATTCTTCGATTGTGAGCTGTATTGTATTCTGTAAGATTCTAAATCAAGGAAATACATACGGAGATTATTTTTTAAATACATGTTTATATATGGTTGGAACATTACGTCTAATTCTGTTTGGCTTTCTGGAAGGCCAAGCAGAGCTCCATCGCTTGATTCACTCATTGGAAGATCTTCTATAATACTCGATCTATGTCCAGCAGAAGGTCGTTCTCTAAGGATGTACTCACGGGTTGAAGCGCCAAAATGAAATGTCATGTTTATTTGTAATTGCGTCGGTTTGTTTGGTTCCAAACGCAAAGGGCCAATGTAAGTTCCGTGAGCTAAAAACAAAAAAAAGTTACTAAACGACCAAATGCAGTGAAGCAAAAAAGAATTAATTTATTTTTGATAGACAAGTAAAGCTAGGAAATAATATTCGCAGCAGACGTAACAGCAAGAAACAAATATTGACATCTGATTAATTTCGGAAACCCAAATCTAACTTAACTTAATCTAACTACATCTTTCAAAATTGTATCCAAATTTTGTCATCGAGGGACAATTTAATGGAAAACATACATTCTAGGGATCAAGGTGCACATCACAGAAAGGTAGAATGCTTTACGATTTAGGCAGAAAGTGCATTACCGAATTTTATTTGATGGAAAAAAAACTTAATCGCAAGGCACTTCAAGTTGGTGGTGGTAGGTTTCTTCTATAACGCGCCACTTAAGGCAATGTCTTTATCTACTGCGTCTAACTTCTACCTGGAAATCGAAGACTCTGCGTTTCCATTCGATCTACATGTTCATATAGTTTGTGGATGAATCTTCGTCTCCATAGCCCGCAAACGCAATTTGGTACGGTCCATGCTTCACCGCCGTAAAGCTGGAGTGGGATGATCAGTGTTTTGTAGAGGATCTCCTCAGAAGTTCGAGTGAGAGCTTTACTACTAAGTTGCATTTTTAGCCCAAAGAAAGAGAGGTTGGCAAGATCCATTTTTCGTTTTAATTCTCACAACATGCTGTTGTCAAAGTTAATAGAGATAGACAATGTTCCGTAATACCTCAATCAATGGTGACGTTCTGTCCAATTCGTTGATGTTGTGTTTCCTTTCGTGTTGAAGGAATATACTTAGTCTCATCCTCATTTACTGCTTAACCTATTTTTATCCTTTCCCTCTCCGACCAATGATGTCAATATTGACGGCGTATGCTAGTAGTTGCACCGATTTAAGAAGATTGTGCCTCTGATGTTGGCTGGGAAGGTTTGTGCAATTCTCAAGATTGAGATTAAAGAATTCACATGACATCGCCTTGTCTAAATCCTTTTATGGTATCGATGAGGTAGTTTCTGACCCTAATGGAGCAGCAAGAATTCTCCATCGTCATCCTGCACAGACGGGCGAGTTTGGGCAGTACATATACCAAACCTACACATGGATCTTTTTAGTTCGTCTCTATAACTGCTGCCGTATGCGGCATTGAAATCGATGAAAAGGTGGTGGGTATCGATTTAGGCTTCTTGCATTTTTAGGATCTGCTGAAGTGTGAGGGCCGATCAGGTTGTTGGTAAACGTTGCAGGCGTTCACATATTACGGCAGATTGGATCTTGTAGGCGATGTTGAGGGGGTCTAATGCCTGGACAGTCTGGTTTTTCCATATCCTCAGCATCTGAATGTGTCTCAACGACGATTTTTGCCACGATAGGATTCTGTTCAAGCCTTGAATCCTTGGCTTTTGCGTTTTGCAGTTTGGGAAAACTTGAGAACATCATTCCTGGAGTAGCACCTCTCTATATCCTAAATCGCGCTGATCTAATTGCTTGTTGACATCGTTGCCATTGTTCTTCGACATTAGATGCTTGTGCTATGGTGTTAATGGAAAGTTTAAGGAATACGCGTTCTGCGAAGGGCTTGGTGGTCTCTTGCGATTGAAGTCATTCGAAATTAATTTGTTTTACAATATTTTTGATTTGTTGTGGCGTGGTGGATATCCGCATTCTTACTTTGGCTGCAACACGGTAGTGTTCCGAGTCGATGTTAGCAACTCGGAATGTTCGGACATCCAAAATACTGGATGCGTGTTTGTTGTTTTGATTGACCGTTCCTTTTTTGTAGATCTAAGCTTGAGTTTAGATATTGCTATTCTCACTTTACATAGGCCGGGAGGTTGGTAGTTTTTGCTGTCGTCCCCAATATTGAATGACTCGTTCTACCTGATATCGGAATATTGTTCGTCATCGGCGTTTAACAGTATGGTTCTCGAATAGACACCACTGAAAACGCGGTAATTAATTATAAATAAAAACTTGTAGTCGAAAAAAACCGAGTGGCATGTGATAAATTAGTTAAATCATCTTCTAATTTAACTAAAATGCGTTATATTAATTTTAAAATTTCATTACGCGAAGATATTATAGATATTATATATATATTATAGTCGGGAATTCGCATTAAACATTTCATTCCAAAAAACGGGGTTGCTTTACCCGTCGCGTCGTCGTGAAGATCAAAATGTAAACATTGATCAGCTGCAATCGTCGCGGTCAAGCAGCTTCGTGGAGACAAGTTGTTTTAACGGAAACTTGGTTGCACCCATACATTTGTTCGACTGAGACCTTCGATTCAACGTATTGATGGACTCCTATCGGTAGATTTATTTCAAATAAACAATATTCGGAATAGCTTAAAAAGAATTCTTGATTTGATCTTATCTTTTTAAATAATCAAGTTAATTTTAACATTATGGAAGCATTGGATACTATTGACTCAAATAGTATTCATCATAAAGCTTTACCTTTACAGTTAAATTTTATAAATTTTGCTCGTTCTAATAAAATTAATTTCGCAAAAACCAATTTTTTTGCACTCGAGAGTTATTTAAATAATATTAGTTGGGATTTATTATTAATATCGTCCAAATTGGAAGATAATTATAATAAATTTTTAGAAAAAATCAATTCCGGATTTGAATTATTTGTACCTTAAACGCGTTAAAAAAATCGGTTATTCCGTGGTCAAATAAAAGATTGGCAAACTTGCGAAATGTCAAGAGAAAATCGTATAAACATTTTTTAATTAACAAAACATCAAAGCAAATACAAAGCAGATACAGAAAAGAATATGAATTCGGTTAAGCGAAATAGCAAATCATTTTGTTTTGAATTAATTACATTAATTCAAAACAAAATACTCCAGGTTTACCTATGGTTATGGACTATGGAGTTTGAAAATGTAAGTTCAAATGATTTGACGAGAACTTGCGATTTATTTTCTGATTTTTTGAATCAGTATATAATAAATGTGGGATGCACTTAATGGAAAACCATTTTTAGGTATTCCGTAGTTACTAGATTTTGGTTTAATACAATTTTCGGAGGAAGACCTAAGAAACGCGTTAAAATAAATATTTAAATTAAAATTGAACAGAATCCCTGGTCCGGACGGTATACCAGAGGTAATATTAAAAAAGAGAAAGTAGTGCTCTGTGACGAAAATAAAAAAAAAATAATAGCTTGTTGACATCGTTGCCATTGTTCTTCGGCATTAGATGCTGGTGCTATGGTGTTAATCGAGAGGTTAAGGGATACGCGCTCTGCAAAGGGCTCGATGGTCTCTTGCGATTTAAGTCTTTCGAAACTAATTTCTTTCATAATATTTCTGATTTGTTGTGGCGTGATGGATATCCGCATTCTTAATTTGGCTGCAACAAGGTAGTGGTCCGAGTCGATGTTTGCCCCTCGGAATGTACGGACATCCAAAATACTAGATGCGTGCTTGTTGTCTTTCACAATGTGATCAATTTGATTGACTGTTTGTTGATCAGGAGATCGCCATTTTCCCTTATGTTTATCAAGGTGAGAAACCGTGCACTGGCTTTATTGCCATTTCGTTCCGGAGCTAAGTCAATTACCCTAAATCTGTTGCGAGGCGTGTTGTCGTGTAGGCTGTGCTTTCCTTCAATATTAATAAAGATGCAGTCTTTCGTTAAAGCGTAAGCCTTTACATATAAGGCTTATATTGGCGAATTTGGCCTTGATGCGGATTGTTACAATGCGTTCGCTAATGTCTTAAAAACATAAGAGTTATTGCCTAAGTCTGGCACTTATAACAAATTCACATCTGAATACTGGCTGTTTCTGTTCACTACACTATAACACGGTCCGGAGTAGATGTCACAGTTTTTCATCCTCTTTTTGCCCGGTCCATCCCATCGTATTTCCTGGTAATGTCTGCTTTGTCGAAGCTTAGTTTAGTTCTCACATTCCAGTTGCAGATACGGGCTTCGTTGTCCTACTTTCGTTTTGCAGTCCTTTATGAGATTCTTGGTTTCTTCGTAACAATGTTTGTTTTATTTTTCGTTAGTGGGAAGTTAACCAAAGGCACAACCCCTCAGAAGTAAGATGTTTGCGAACTGCAGTAAGACCACCTCCTCCAAGCGCTTTTAAGTCATTTTCATGGAGATCATTCCTATATACTGGAATTAAGCCATGTTTCAGTTAAGAAAAAGATGTCATGAGAAAGTGCTTGTGGTTAAAGAAAAATATTTTGTTTTGTGTGCGGAGCCCTCTTACATTATGGTATTAAAGGACAGTCTGCGTAGTTTTTTGAAGGAATCGTAGGAAAATTCCGTTTCATTTCAGTGGAACGACAAACATTACTTCACAAAAATAAATCATGATCAGTGAAAAATCAAAAGTGATTTTCTGCGATAACTAATAGCGTTTTCGATTGGGATACAAAAAGCACTCTTTTTATACTCTAGAGCACTTTTTTTACTCTAGATTAATTTTTTCGTTTTCGATTGGGATACAAAAAGCACTCTTTTTTTACTCTAGAGTACTTTTGATGAATCTGGATTCCAAGTCAGATTTACACCAACATGCACCAACACAAAAACATTTAACATCTGACTTATGTCAGTTTGAAGTTTTCATTTCGCAGTTTGATTTGTGTTTTTTTGTTATTTCTGCGAAAACTATAATTAGAAACTAAAATATTATTGGATAATCATGTTCTAAAATTCATAAGCTTTGTTTTGACACCAACTCGCCAATGGTTGAATTTATAAAAAAGCCGCAATGAGTAAAAGGCAATTTCATATGATGGTTTTCATTGATAGCTAATAGCTATAATTGCGGCCTAAAAATAAACAATAAGCTGTCAAATGGCACACTTCCACACATACAAAACCAGAGTAACCTCTTTAATGTTCGATTGGGACGGGTAAAATCTGAAATCTGAGAGTAAATCTAAAAATCCCAATCGAAAACGCTATAAATTAAAAATTTAAATATGTTTGGATAATCATGTTCTAAAATTCATAAGCTTTGTTTTGACACCAACTCACCATTGATTGAATTTATAAAAAAACCGCAAGTAAAACAAAATTTTCAATGATGTTTCAATCAAAGCTATAACTGGACCCTAAGACCTGCAGTTCACTTTACGGGGCTTAAACTCATTAACAATTGTATAGGAAGGACATGAGCTAATGGTTCACACCTTTTCAAAGAGACGAGCAGTAACAAGTATTTTAAATGACGAAACAAAGCAATCGGGCTTACCGATTTTAGTACATTTAATTGTGTGCCCTGTGGGAACGAGATTTGAAGATACCAAGTGATATATGTCATCGTCAACCGAAGTGCTTGGTTTCAACCGTGAAATAAAAATATATATCGATTTAGAAATCGATTTAAGGGCAAAACCCACCGAGAAACCGAAACCGAAACTTTGTTTTTCTCTTTTTTTTAACTACTTCCAATTTGCTGTATTTTTTTAGATGAAAATCCTTCATAAATAAAAGATATCAATAAACCAGACTAATCTCATTTATTTTTATTTTAATATAAAATGATGTTATTTGTTTTCCGTAACGAACTTTTACTTTTTCATTTTGCAGTTTTGCATTTCTTCGTTCCGAAACTTGCAACATTTTTTTTTTCTTTCGTTGTAAGTTCTGTTTGCCGAAGTTTGTAGACGTCAATTGCCTCACGTTTTTTATGTCAAAGTGATTTTTGTCTGTTTCTGTTCTATTTTCGGTGGGAATGAAATGTAAAAGCTGAACAGAAATTTAAAAAAATAAAACGATCTGTGATAATTTTATAGTTGGATATTTTGGGAGGGGTAGGCAGAATGGATGTGGTTGCAGAACCACTTGAGGTTGAACTTGACCGCATCGCCAAGATCGTACTTTTCCTCCGGAAATAAAAGAACTGAGGTTAGTGATTTGCATTGGTCTATCCTGAGAATGTGTTTTATGTTTATGGTAGCTTGACAGTGAGTACGCGATGGTGGGTTGGCTCTTTTAGGGATGTTGATGGGTTAATGCTGTCCAAGTCCAACTGAAGTCTGACCATAATTGTGTTTATCTGTTTGGAGGTGTTGGTTGGTGGTTGTCTAAGATTGTTCTTAATCTCACGTGATAGGTCACGTTTTGTGAGAATATGAACTAACTTGACTGGCGAAAAATTGGCATCTTTGGGCGCCTTATTAGCACGCTCGTTGCCAAAGTTCCTAATCCATATAAGTTTTGGTTTATTACCACGTTTTATGAGGTGATTTCTTATTTTATTAATAATTCCTGTTCCTGTCGCCGCTGTCAGTAGTTCTATTTTTGAATGCTTTTGAATAAGTCAGTGCTAATATGTGCAAATATTCGCAGCTGTATCATTGGCCGTGTTTCGAATTTAGGGGAATTGTCACTATCACTACATATTGTTCAGACAGTTTATCAAAACCTTTTGTTGTTCGACAAAAACTTTTTGGGTATGTTTAATTTAAGAATGGAATGGGATAGGGTAGCCTTCCTTTATGTTTTTTTCAAATTTGTTGATTATTGCGTACGGTGTAGTAGGTTGTTGGTCTTGGTCTGCAATGCAGTTAATATAATGCGGTATATAGATACCTGAAAGGTATCGAATTTCTTGCCAGATTTTAGAGGGGAGGATGTGGCACTTATTAAGGAATGAACTTTTTAAAAGCTTCCATGTACTGTATTGTTCTTTTCGCAAAGAGTAGAGTTCTGAATTCCACCAAGATACTGTACGCTTTGGAAGTTTTGGGGAACTATGCGGTATTGAGTGGTTGGCTGCGAATCTAATCGTTTTGGTAAGACGAGCTGCCTCTTGAATAATATTTGTACACATGATTGTGTGATATGATCTTGAAATAAGTTCCAGTTGTCTAGCTCAGTTTTAAATTTAGGAGATGTTTAGATGTTTTTGAAGAAATTATCTAGATATAAGTGTTGTTATACTAGGGACATAATCGCTTTTGTAAAGAATATCAAGAACCATCCATGAGATATTTTGATACAATTTAGGGGAGCAGGCAGGTCAATGTGTGTGAAACCTTCATCCGTGAGATTTGAATTGGACAAACACCTTTCAAAGAAAGCACCTCTACTATTAGTTGCACGGGAGCCCTCAGAACACTCCAGGAGTTAACATCAGCATCTAAGATAATTGGAGTATTTATTTGATCAGCGGAGTGGAGTAGATGTTCAACATTAGTATTTTCATTGTATGTTGACACCATTCTGATCGGATTTTTCTATAAAGTTACTGTTATTTTATATGTAGGAGATAGCATTTCATTATTTGTGGAGTGGGGACTTGGTTCTGTGGATGAGTTATTTGAAATGTTTGGCAAGATTTATGAAAAGTTGGAAGAGTATTCGTCGGTTAGTTTTGTTTTATGGACTGTAATTTGAGTTGAATTGTTGATATTTTGTGGGAAATTAAAAAAGAGAGTCGCTTTTATTTGTGCTTATGGGATTGTTTTGGAAATTGTTTATGAGAGGGTTGATTATTGTTGTATTTGTATTTTTGATTGACTGTTTTTGGAATAGATTTTTTCTGAGTTGTTGATTGGATTATAACTTTTCGAACTTAATATGTTATCTTTTTTTGCAATTGATGTAATTAATTTTGTGTTACTTGTGGATTGTTTCATCAGTGTGCAAATGATACTGAAGATACGAATTGAGAAAGAATAGTATTTTGTTCCTTATGAATTCGTTTGGCTTCAGCCATAGTGTATTTTGCACATGTTATTTTATTGCAAAGTTGAGGGGTTGTGGGGAAAGATCACAAGATTCCCATTTAGAATCATTTGCTTGCGAGGGCGAGGAGTTGACAATTGCGGCAGCGCATAAGGTTTGGTATGTATTTTATAGACTCCAATATCTACCGATTTTGGGATATAATAAAGGACAGGTTGGTCTTAAGGTAAATTTATAAATGTTATTCACACCTTTAGATTTAATTTCTGCAAAAGTTTCAGTTTCAGAGACGTTAATCAAACAAGAGAATAGGTTATGGTTAAGATTAATTCACGTAAGTGGTAACTGTTTGAAACGGGATCCATGCAGCCAAAATAAGTATGAAAAATATGGTATAACGGAAGATACCGGTTTGCAAGAAGCACAAAGTAAAAATCACACAGGAGACTACGAACGATGTTAATGGTTAGCAGGTAAGTCGGTGACTGAAGAAGAATTGGTCGGGAAAAAAATTAAAGCGCTTAAAAATGGAAACAGGGTCGAACATTAGAATTAGATGCGTAATTTGTTAAAGAATACTATTAAGGATTTTAAGAATCGTGCGGTAGGCTTATATTGATTATGAAAAGATGTTAAGGTTACCAAAAGGTCAAAAATCCCAGCGTCGTCAATTAGAATGAATTAAAATGAACTGGCAAGGGATGATAAAAAAAGGGGTCGTTTTGCCGCTTATCTTGAAGAAACATTTAAACCCTTTGATGGTCAAGCGATTCACGTCAATATCAATAGGACGTAACTACTATTTGACGGTTTAGTACTCACAAAAGTAATGCTAAGATAACTAAAACTCGAGATCGGGAATCTTAAGCCTATGAAAGTTCCTGGTTATGATTTAATAACCGGAGAAGTTCTTCAATGTCTGCCTAGAAAGGCATTAGGCAGTGCTCAGACTTAATACGTGTGCTCAGACTTAATACGTGTCGTGCCGTAATCATAGTGGTTTTAAAACCAGGAAAACCGCCAAATGAAGTAAAATCATATATTCGCTTCTTCATGCCATATCCAAAGTGTTCGAGATAATGCAATTACAGCTGGTTATAGAAAATAATAATCTTATCCCTGAGCATCAGTTTGGGTTAAGAAGTAAGAATTCGACGATTGACTTGTTTCTCAAAATTACTGACGTAATCGAAGAAAAAATGGTAAATGGACGTCTCGCAAGCCATTGATAAGATGTGCCACGATTGATTAAACTGCAAATTACGACATGTAATTTTCTGATACCCTAGAATCATATCTCGGGAATAGACTCTTCCGTGTAAGAAATGGAAACGAATACTCGGAGCTTAAAGAAAGCTCGACCGGCCGGGGTATCGCAAGGAAGTGTTCTTGGACCGCTTCTGTACCTGTTATATACTTATGATATGCCGAAAGAAGATGGCATAAACGAATCAATATACCTAGGAATGACACTCGACAAAAAAATTAATCTGAACCGATGATTTTTTGGGGGGTTGAATAGCAGCAGCCACAGACATTCAGTGCACAGTCAGATGTGCGCCGAGTAAGGATTTACGTTGGATGCAATAGGAGTTCTCTGGCGGGTAAACATTTTTATGGGGGGTTTCTTTCATTTAGTATGGTGCAAAAATATTGCGCGCAACTGATTTTGAAAAAGCGTCTCCATAAGACGTGTACTGCCAATTTATGTTGAACAGACTATAGCTGTTGAAAAAATTACAAACACCAACAAATGCGAAGAGTTTAGACCAATTAATACATTAAGGACAATTGAACAAATATTAGAAGCGACAGTAAAAAACAAGTAATGGAATACATTGAACGAAATAATATATTATCAATTTACCAATCGGGATTTCGAAAAAAAAATACTCATGCGAGACTGCGGTAAATCATGGAATGGAAGAATTGTAAAAAGATGAATAAAATAATTGTACTTTTTCTTGATTTTAAGAGAGCGTTCGAAACGATTGATCTAGACTACTAGAAAAAATGTATCAATGTGGTATCAAAAATAAGGAACTTAATTGGTTCAGGTCCTTTATAATAGAACGCAGAAGACAAAGATTAATAATTCTACATCGGAATATATTAAAGTAGAACAGGGAGTTCCTCAAGGATCAATTTTAGGGGCGCTCCTATTTATAGTTTATATAAATGATATGCCAAGAACTATACAATTTTGCAAAAGTGTGTTATATGCGGATGACACTCTTATATATGCTGAAAGAGACGACACTGAACAATGCAGAAACATATTAGAAAACGATGTGAAACATCTAGTCTCATGGCTTAAAATGAATAAACTGAAAATTAACAGACAAAAAACTAAGTTGATGACAATAAATATAATAAGAGAGAATTAACTATTGAAATAAATGAAAAAAAAAATATCTAGGAATGATAATAGATAAAGAGTTAAAAATGGAGCAGCACATCGATTATATATGTAAAAAAAATAGGGATTGGATTTTTTAAACGTATTCGAAAAAGAATGGACTATATAACAGCGGTTAATGTATACAATACAATAATAAAACCGCATTTTGAATATTTTTCCACCGTTATGTTCTCATCAAGAACATAACGGTCAAATCGAAAGATTGCAAAAACTTCAAAATAAGGATATGAGAAGCATCCTGAAATGCAATCGCTTTACACCAATAGGGCAAATGTTGGATAAACTGAGATGGTTGGATGTGAAGCAGAGGCTGGAACTGAAGTTTTCAAAATAAAGTATGGCGAAGCACCAGCATATTTAACACGGGAAGTCAGACTTGTGAGTGAAGCTCAACCTTACAACCTACGAAACGCGAATGATTTCCGACTGAATTTGCAGTTGTCAACGGATGGTCAGAAGACGTTACTCTACAAGAGGATAATGCTTTTCAACATGTTACCAACATATATTAAAAATGAAGAGAAGTTTAGAATTTTCAAAACTAAATGTATCAAACATGTAAAAAGAGATATTTAAAATGGTTTTCCAAGTTCGAACTTAACGAAATAAGGGCAAGCGCCACACAACATCGAAGGATCAAACAGAACGTGACAATCAACATCTATAACTTCGAGCGCAATAACGGATTTTGTACACGTCGAATCCCCTAATAATTCTAACAACCTCATCGAGCAAAGGTTTACTCTTGTCCACCACTGTTTCTTCGGGATAAGAATGCAATTCAGTAATAAAGCCACTAATCGCAATACTAAGATGACACTAGGTATATGAAACCCTGATCATCCCAGACCTTTAGGTAGGACTTAAGTGGCGTATAATTGGAAGCAGATAGTTAAGAATCGAATTAATAAGAGACTTGGTTGAGGCCCTAATTCACCCCGGACTATATTGCATCATAAATAGACGAATATAATGTGAACCTCATTGAATCCAATTAACAATTCTCACATTCATGGAATCAATACAATAAAAAAAAAGGCTAATCGATGAACGGGTTTTGGTTCGTAAACGGGCCATATGTCGTAGCGTAAATTCGAAGTATTTGAAAAAGACAGTTTACAGAAGGAATCAGTAAACGTCTGAATATTGTTGCTATGCATTCCGACATTATATCAAGGCGTTGAAGATTTAATAAACTACAGCTATGGCTAAAAATCAACGTTACCCGCACATTGTACAACGTGATTTGAAATCATAGAAATAGACTTTTGGATTATTGTAATTAATACATATCGCACCCATGCATTTTTAACATTTAGTACTTACTTGATCCCAAGTCTACTAGATAGGAAATATTTAAGTGTTTGTGATACACAAAAGCTGCATGAACCCTCGAACACGATGCGTGGTCAATACAGAAATCATTCATTTGAGCATTGCGGCCAAACAAATAGCACTTTTTTTCGTCTACCATTAGTTTCTGTACCAACTTGTCTTCCTTCAGCACATCCAAATGCAGCCCAGTTGGCGGCTTTCCTGCCCTGTAGATGTGAAACAGGAAGTAAATAAATAAATGCACTACCCCATAAGAACTGCTAAAACTAACCAACTAGGGACTTCATAACTGCTAGCCATAATTAAATAAATTCACAGGCAAATTGTATAGTCTAGATATATTATTGTTACATTTTACACTAGGGTAAAACAAATACAAAATGACATTTTCAAAGTGACATCAAACATGGTTGACCGAGGCCCTCTAAGACAACAGGCCGTATGATCAAAAATGGATACATCTGCGTAGGGCTAATTAAACAAGGCAACCCGTAAAGGCCTGCTCAGAATGCATATCTGTAGCTGGTATCTGTAGCTGAGTGAAACGTCAAACGTGAATCTGAAGCGTGAAGTTGAACCCCATTCAACTTCAAGCTACAGATTCACGGGAGATACACATTGTGAAAGCGCTTACGGGTTGCCTTGTTTTTAACTTTCACTCAGCTACAGATATGCATTCTGAGCAGGCCTTAAGCGTTTTCACAATGGGTATCTCCATCGTGAATCTGTAGCTTGAAGTTGAATGGGGTTCAACTTTACGCTTCAGATTCACGTTTGACGTTTCACTCAGCTACAGATACCAGCTACAGATATGCATTCTGAGCAGGCCTTTCAACTTCACTCTTCAGATTCACGTTTGACGTTTAATTTTTGTACTTTTTGTGCTGTTGTTTGTTTTGGATTATCGACGCCAAAAATTAGATTTGTGTTCTACTAGTGTTTTATTTGTGCTTTATTTCTTATATCTAATTAATGTGCTGCTATATTTACATTACATTACATTATACATATAAATTGTATATATACATATAAATTGTGGTGGGTTTATTTTTTGTTTTATGAGGATTGTTTTAATGAGGATCATGTGTTGATCATTTTATTTAAGAAAAATGGATTGTGAATTATTCATCGAACTAATTCGAACAAATGAAATTTTATGGAACTTAGAGAATCCGAACTACAAAAATCTATAGGAGAAAATGAAGATTTGGAAGACTATTTCTGAAAATGTCGGATTATCGAGTGAGTACATATTTGTGAACAAAGCATTCGATAATATCTTTATTATTCTTCTTTCCAGTTGACGAATGTTTTTTTTTCAGTTTTTTTTTTTTTTTTTTTTTTTTTGAGTTTACCGCACATGATTGATGTGTGAAAGTGACTCATTAAATGTAAAAATAGCGTTTCAAAAGCTAACAACGTTTATCATGTCAGTTTACACACCCAATTCGTGTACGAAACTTCCGAAACTCTTAATGTTGTAAAAGATTTCCCTTACACATTTTGACAGTTCATTTACGACGTTTACAATGTTTACGACGACTTTCCGACGTTGCATGAATACCCCTAGTGAAAAATTAGCTTTTACAAAGCTGCTGAACGTAATGGCTAAAACACAATCACGCTTTCCCGCGTTGCGTTGGCTGTTGGCAGTTCATCCATATGAAATCAATGGATCAATGCTTAATCATTTCCGCAATTTTTGTAGCACAATTTGAAATATGCAAAGACGTGCGCAGTATTATTGCTGAACGTAGGTAATGGCTAAAACACAATCACATCATTTACGAAATTCAATATTTGAAAATAGTGTTCCCACAAACAACAAAAAAACATCTGAGTACTATCAGCTGCCAAGAAATGCTTATCTCAACTTAACTGTTCGGATTCGGAATAAAATAAGAGCTCTGAATGGTTGTGAGAATAAGCGAGGCCCTGGGTACTATCGGTCCTGTTACACCAAAAAAAATGTATTTGTATGGAATCAATAAAGCAAATACCAGGGACAACGGGTATCGCGCAACATTCATGTGCTGCTATTTGAAAAGAAAAACCAATAGGACATCATACGATTGCTCATTAATTTTAAAAGTTTACGCATTTTTTCTTAAATTTAAATTTATTTCTTTGATTTTCTGAAACCAATTACAGAGCAATTTTACGTTTCTAGGAGATAAAACTGGTTTTTGTAGGGGAAAAAAGTAATGTTTGATTTGACATAACTCGGATGGACGTCATTTGAAAAGCATTTCAGCGGAATGCCGAATTTTAGAATGTGAAAATTGTATGGTGGATTCGCTGAAATGACTCATTTCGACTCGGTGGATACGTACTATAGTTTATTTAGTAAAAGCGGTTGACTTTAAATTAACTATTAACCGCATTTTATTATTTTATAACACGAATGACATTTGACATTTTTGTAAGGCCAATTTTGACGGATTGATCTTTTAGAGGGCCTTGGGTTACGTAGGTCTCTAGGGGAATATTCAAATGTATTCAGTACAATTCGATAGTTTTTTTTTCAAATTTACTATCGAAATGGGAACTATAGAACGGAGAATGGTACTTCAACTAGAAATCACATTTGACCATATAGTTCTCTGTTGATTTCGTTTTGTAATTCCTTTCACTAAAATAGTGAAATTGTCCATAGTAGTACGTTTCCACCGAGTCGAAATGCGTTATTTCAACGAAATTAGTGGTTTCAGGTTTTATTGGTTTTGTTAAAATATCAACGTCACGAAAGGAGAAGAAAATATCGAGGGGTATGTAAAAACACATGTGTTTCATACTGGGGAAACATCCCAGGCCTAAGACAGGCCAAAAGAGCTATTCAGCCCTTCAAATCAGATGCCGACAAGATACTAAATCTTCGCAGGCACGATATCAAAAACTTAGTAGGTTACCTAACTGGTCATCACGGTCTGCGATATCACCTAAACAAAATGCGTCTAGTCGACTCACCGGAGTGCAGACTATGTCTAGAAGAAGACGAAACAGCCGAGCATATCATATGTGAATGCCCGGCCCTTTACGGTATGAGAAGAGAATCTTTCTTCAGGGAATTCTTAAGTCCCGAAGAATTGAGGAAATCTTCGGCTGAAAGTATTATCAGCTACGTTAGGAAAGTAGAAGCGCTACGAACCTAAAAAGCATCTGACGGCAAGCACAATAGATCTTTTAGGTCGATGTGTATATTACTGCTTAGGCAGGTCAGAATTTAAAAAAAAAAAAATGTAAAAACACACATCGAAATATTAAATAAATGCCAATATTTTTAATAGAATATTTAGTATGGCAGAATGAGAGTTGCTTCGGAGGACATTTTTGCAATTCGGAACGCTATGAGTTTGTGCTGGTCGGAGCAGAACTAGATGTTGATGGGGAGGAAGAAGATCTATCGTTGGTAGATGGGGTGAGCGTACCGAAACGTGGAGTGGATGGAACAGGGGTGGAAATACAACTGGTACGAATGGAGTGCGCGGACGGAAATTTGAAGTGGAGGGAATAGGTGGTGGAGACATAGATTGATTTAATAAAGTTAGTGGACTGCAAGGAAAACAAAATTATTTGATTTTCTTTAAAATGAAATCTGATAAGCACCTTATATTTTTGCAGCTGGTTTTTCCATTGCTGCCTGCAGGCTTTAAAATCCTTAGCCCGGTGATTCATCACTTCTGCAACTCGTCTGCATTTTTTGATGTAAACATCTTATCATATTAGATTCTCGTTCGAATTTATTTAAGCTTTTCTTCATAAGGCCCTTCAATTTATTAATAAAAACATTTAAAACCATTTCATTTCCTTCCTTCCTTAAGTGGCGCTACAGTCCGGGATGAACCTGGGCCTCAACCAACATGCCTCTCCAATTAGCCCGGTCCTTAGCTAACTGCCTCCAGTTGCGCACTCCAAGTTGGTTGAGGTAGGTTTCTACTTGTGCGCGCCACTTAAGGCGAGGTCTTCCTCTACTGCGTCCGACGTCTGGCTGGGAATCGAAGACTCTGCGAGCCGGAGTATTGATGTCTATTTTTTCTACATGTCGTAGCCATCTTAAACGTTCAATGCGGAGTTTTTTGACTAGGGGTATGTCGCTGTACAGCTCGTATAGTTCGTGGTTGAATCTTCGTCTCCATAGCCCGTCAACGAAAACGGGACCGAAGATTTTCCCAAGAATTTTTCTCTCGAATCGACCAAGGATTTCTACATCCGCTTTTGATACGGTTCATGCTTCAGCGCCGTAGAGCAGGACTGGGATGATCAGGGTCTTATATAGGATCTCCTTAGTAGTTCGAGTGAGGGCTTTACTATTAACTTTACTACTTCGGGGATTCTTAGCCCGAAGAAACAGCGATTGGCAAGAGTAATTCTGCGTTTGATTTCTGACGTGATGTTGTTGTCAGAGTTAATAGCGGAGCAGAGGTAGACAAAGTTCCGTACTACGTCAATGTTATATCTGTCAATGGTGACGTTCTGTCCAATTCGTCGATGTTGTGTGTCCTTTCGTATTGACAGCATATACTTTGTCTTACCCTCATTTACTGCTAAACCCATTTTTGCCGTTTCCTTCTCTATACTAACAAACGTGGCTATGACATCACGTTGAGTCCTACCAATGATGTCAATATCGCCGGCGTATTCTAGTAGTTGCACCGATTTTTGGAAAATTGTTCCTCTGGTCGGGAGTTTTGCACAATCCTCTTAAGAATCAAATTGAAGAAGTCACATGAAAGCGCATCGCCTTGCCTAGATCCTTTTTTGGTATGTTGGTGAAGTCGTTTCCGACCCTGATGAAGCAGCGAGAATTCTCCATCATCATCCTACACCAACGGACGAGTTTGGGCGGTATACCAAAACTAGACATAGTTAGCACGTCTTTATAAATGCTGTCGTATGCGGCTTTGAAATCGAGAAATAGGTGGTGGGTATCGTTTTGGACTTCTTGGGTTTTTTTCAGGATCTGCCGAAGTGTGAAAATTTGATTGATTGTGGACTTTCCTGGCCTAAAACTACACTGATAAGGGCCGATCAGGTTGTTGGTAAACGGTTTCAAGGGTTCACATATTACGGCAGATAGGATCTTGTAAGCGATGTTGAGTAGACTTATGCTTTTGTGGATCGGGTAAACGATGCTGGGGTTCCATTCTTCAGGCATGCTTTCAACCGACCAGATTTGGCTTATGAGTTAGTGGATGTTGCTTACCAAGTCATCTTCGCCAGCTTTATAAAGCTCAGCGGGAAGGCCGTCATTTCCAGCGGCCTTATTAAGCGGGCTCTGGCTATTGCAGTCCTTCGACATTAAATTCTTTCACAGTATTTCTCTTTTTTTTGTGGCGTGGTGGATATCCGCATCCTTACCTTGGCTACAACAAGGTAGTGATCCGAGTCGATGTTAGCCCCTCGGAATGTTCGGACATCCAGAATACTGAATGCGTGCCTCTTGTCTATCGCAATGTGATCAATTTGGTTGACTGTTCGTTGATCTGGAGACCGCCATGTCCCCTTATGGATATCGAGGTGAGGAAACCGTGATCTGCCTATTGTGGCATTTTGTTCCGTAGCGAAGTCAATTAGCCTAAGTCCGTTACCAGACGTGTTGTCGTGTAGGCTATATTTTCCGACAGTACTGCTTAAGATGTCTTCTCTTCCTACCTTTGCGTTAAAATCTTCCAGCACGATTTTAACATCGTACTTTGGTAGTCGCTCATAGGTTTTGTCGAGGAGCTCGTAGAAGCAATCCTTAGTTATGACATCTTTTTCCTCCGTCGGAGCATGAGCGCATATAAGGCTTATGTTGGCGAATTTGGCCTTGATACGGATTGTTACAATGTGTTCGCTAATGTCTTGAAAACATAAGACTTCATGCCTAAGTCTGGCACTTATAACAAATCAGCATCCAATTAGTCGCTGTTTCTGTTCACTATAACACGGTCTATAGTAGATGTCACAGTTTTTCATCATCTTTTTGCCCGGCCCATCCCACCGTATTTCCTGGATGGCAGTAATGTCTGCTTGTAGCAGTTTTGGGCTTCCGCTAGTTGTTCGCCTGCACCTCTCCAGTTTAATGTTCTCACATTCCAGGTGCAAATACGAACGTCGTTGTCCTTTTTTCGTTTAGCATGGTCGTCAACAATAATATCACTCCTTTCCGATGCTATTGGTTGCTTCGTAACATACTCTTTTTTCCGTGGATGGGTAGTTAACCCAAAGCACAACCCCCAACCTGGAAGGTTTCATTTGCATTTATTATTATTTCAAACATACATTTGGTATTCGGTTTTCTTAGTGTACGTTCTTTTCTTCGTATGTTTTGTTGTTCTGCACATTTTTTTATTTTTATTTCGTGACACAAAATATCAACTTGATGATATTTTTCTCATTCACTCCACAGTATAGGTATATAAAATTTCAAAAAATACACCATTGTGTTACAATTTTAACGATCTGTTAGCTGTCTATGGATAAAATTTAACCCTGATTTTAACGCAATTGGCACACGGTCTTAATAAATGAACTTTCGAAGCATGTTTAACTGCTTATTCATGTCCAAATAAGTTCTGCAAATAGGACTATTGGTCTATTGAAAATTGTCGTGTTGTAAACTACTTTAGAGCGCCACCTATTTGTAATATAATAATGTAAATGCTTTTGTGTCGCCACCTAGAGGTGGAATATTATTAACCGAACGAAAGACATCCAACTTCAAGTTGAATGTCTTTCTCGGGCATTCTTCTAGAAGGTTTCCCTGATAAAAGTTTGTTACAAAGCCAACCATTTTCTTGAAAATTATTGAGAGACAATAAAGATTTTCCTTGATAAAAACTCAGGTGTGGGGTTGTGACACCCAGTTGAAATTTCCTCGAAAATTATATATACAAATAAGTTTTGTGTCCAAATAAATATGCCACGTGCCCTAACCAAGCAAATGCTAATGGATGCATTAAATGAAGCCGATGTGGAGTTTCCCGCAACAGCCACTCAGTCCCAGTTACGGAAACTTTACGAACAACAAAATGTTCCTGCCGAAGAAGTTTCTGGAAGAGACGTAAATGCCGAAGATGTGGAAGCCGATGGCGATGCCGAAGACCATGCCGCTGACGCCCATGCCGAAAATGCTGCTGCCGCCATTGTTGATGCCGATGTTGATGGAAGTGTTAAGGGAGTAGCAAATACTGACGCTCTCGATAGGGAACTTTGTCTTTTGCGGAAACAACGAGAAATTATGGAACTCCGTAAGAAAATCCGTGAACTAGAGGGGGAGTCAGTGTCAATCAACGAACGACGTACAGACTTTGGTGACATTGAACACGCCGTGCCGAAATTTAGTGGCGACGATCCTGCCCATTCTGTTCGTAATTTCTTTCGTGACTTCGAAGAAATAATGTCTACCATCAACGCAGATAATCGCTTCATGTTGTTGAGTCTGCGTCGCTCCCTTACTGGAACTGCCCGAGTATTTTTATCAACGACGACAGCTTTGGGCTATGATGATTTGAAACCAGCACTGATCCGTGAATTTGACGTTACCATGACTCGGCAAGATGTCTATCGCATGCTGAGCCAGCGGAAGTGGGAGAAGCACGTGGAGTCCTTGCATCGTTATGTTTTGAGTATGCAGGCGATCGCCAAGAGGTCAGACATAAGCGAGGTAGAGACTGTTGATTTTATCATCGAAGGTATTGGCAGTGGCATAACTAATGCGAACTTACTGCTAGGAGCTCGCACAATTGAGGAGTTGAAGCAGTTGATCAGCCGCTATCAACAGAGATATTTCAATCAGACTGCTCCACATTCTTCTGGACGTAATACGACCGCTGTGACGAAACCTGCTGTAGGATTGAAGACGAATGCCGAAAGGGGTATAACGTGCTTTAACTGTTCGCAGTCTGGGCACATAAAGCCAAACTGCCCGTTCCCGTTACGCCCAAATGGATCTTGTTTCCGATGCTGGAGAATGGGTCATGATCATCGGTCATGCCCAAACCCAAAGAAAGTGTTGACCCGAAGTGACGTTTCGAATGCTGTAAAACATGGTGCTGCTGCCGTAAATGAAGACCAAGACGATTCAGATGATGATGCCAGTGACGTAATAAAAGCTATTAATTTTGTAAGTATTGCCTTTGAGATTGAGTTTGGAGGTTTGGAATTTATTCGGTTTTTTTCTCTTTTTGATACGGGTAGTCCAATTAGCCTTATAAGGCAATCATGTGTCCCGGAAAAAATCCCGAAGATGAAGTCATCGAAGTCATACCACGGAATTGGTGGAAATAAGTTAAATATTTTAGGTGACATGACATGTATTATTAGATTTGGAAACCGAGAAAAGAAAATTAAAATTAAAATTGTACCCGACGAAGCAATGTTTATGCCAGTTATTTTAGGACGAAACTTTTTAAATGCTTTTGGAATACACTTGTCCAAGACAAGACTTAGATATACTAAAGAAAATCTTCTTTCGCTAAATGTTTATGATAAATTCCATACCTCAAAACCAAATGATCTAGTAGTAGTACTTGATAGTTACGGCCTTTTTAAAGATAATTGTTTATATGCCACCGGGGTTGGAGACGACGTGGCCGGAATATCCGTGGAAGCTGAGTCAACTCAATTAGACCGCGATACTAGAGTAGGGTGTAATTTGGGTATACCTGATATTTTTAATATTGAATATGTCAAAGACAATGAGGATCTTAATGTGAATTACAAATTAGGCAAAGCTTCCTGTTCTGAGTTAAGTAATATAGTTTTGGACTCTTATATTATGCCTAGAGATATAGATATAGAACCTTTGGACTATGAGATGAAAATTCATCTAATTAATGATGGTGTTCCATTTCGGTGTGCTCCGAGACGACTTTCTTTTTTTGAACGAACTAAAGTCCAGTCCAGGATGGTTGGGTGTTGTAGAACGAGGGTAGACTCTGATTGGCGTTAACTTGGCAATGCCCAGTGTTGCAACTCTGACTACACATCAAATGTGCTTATCTTTACCTCCAAGTGGTAACCATCGGGTACTGGTCTCATCCAACCGGATTTGACTTGCTAAACGATAAGTGCGAGTGTTGATAACACGACGAAAAACAGCAACACTATAAACACCCTGGTGAGAATGGCACGGATGAATACCCGGCCTGCTGTCCCAGGCGAACCTAGATGGGCTGCTCTGACATATTCGGACAACAGGTTGTCTAGGAATTTCAAGGGTTAGTCAGGCCCCTTGAACAGAGATGGTGGCGGATGAACCGAAAGGCCAACGGCAGCGCTCAATCCCGTAGTGGATACTGATGGCCCCGTGTCCTAGGGGTATCTAATAAATTGGAACTGGCCCTCCAGGTTGGGGGTTGTGCTTTGGGTTAACTACCCACCCACAGAAAAAAATCATGGTTACGAAGCAACCAATAGCCTCGGAAAGGACTGATTTTATTGTTGACGACCCTGCTAAACGAAAAAAGGACAACGACGTTCGTATCTGCACCTGGAATGTGAGAACATTAAACAGGAGAGGTGCAGGCGAACAACTAGCGGAAGCCCTAAACTGCTACAAAGCAGACATTACTGCCATCCAGGAAATACGATGGGATGGGCCGGGCAAAAAGAGGATGAAAAACTGTGACATATACTACGGACCGTGTTATAGTGAGCAGAAACAGCGACTATTCGGATGCGGATTTGTTATAAGTGCCAGACTTCGGCAAGAAGTCTTATGTTTCCAAGACATTAGCGAACGCATAGTAACGATCCGCATCAAGGCCAAATTCGCCAACATAAGCCTTATATGCGCTCACGCTCCTACGGAAGAAAAAGATGATATAGCTAAGGATTGCTTCTACGAGCTCCTCGACAAAACCTATGAGCGACTACCGAAGTACGATGTTAAAATCGTGCTGGGAGATTTTAACGCAAAGGTAGGAAGAGAAGACATCTTTAGAAGTATTGTCGGAAAACATAGCCTACACGACAACACGTCTGGTAACGGACTTAGGCTAATTGATTTCGCTACGGAACGAAATGCCACTATAGCCAGCACACGGTTTCCTCACCTCGATATCCATAAGGGGACATGGCGGTCTCCAGATCAACGAACGGTCAACCAAATTGATCACATTGCGATAGATAAGAGGCACGCATCCAGTATTTTGGATGTCCGAACATTCCGAGGAGCTAACATCGACTCGGATCACTACCTTGTAGCAGCCAAGGTAAGAATGCGGATATCCACCACGCCACAACAATCCAGAAATACTGTGAAAAAATTTAATGTCGGAAGACTGCAATCGCAAGAGACCGCCAAGACCTTCGCACAACGCGTATCCCTTAACCTCTCGATTAACACCATACCACCAGCATCGAATGTCGAAGAGCAATGGCAACGATGCCAACAGGCCATTAGATCAGCCGCAACTGATGTGCTAGGTTTCTCGCGCCCACCAGCAAGAAACCCCTGGTTTGATGAGGAATGCCGACAGATGCTCGCAGCCAAGAACGAGGCCTACAAGGCTAAGCTGCAGGTGAAGACGAGAGCTGCCATTGAGCTCTATAGGCAAAGAAGAAGGGAAGAACATCGGCTTTTCAGCAAGAAGAAAAAAGAGCAAGAAAAGCGCGCGATCGAGGATATAGAGAGGTGCCACTCCAGGAACGATGTTCGCAAGTTTTACCAAAGTGTAAAACGTCAAAGCCAAGGATACAAGGCTCGAACAGAATCCTGTCGAGATGAACAAGGAAATATTGTAGTTGAGACACAGTCGATGCTGAGGATATGGAAGAACCACTTCTGCAGACTGTTAAACGGCGATGACGAACAACATTCCGCTGTCAGGCAGAACGAACCATTCAATATTGGCAACGACAGCGAAAACTGCCAACCACCCGACTTGAGTGAAGTGAGGATAGCAATATCTAAACTCAAGCTTAATAAGGCTGCCGGAAATGACGGCCTTCCCGCTGAGCTCTATAAGGCCGGCGGAGATGACTTGGTAAGTAACATCCACCAACTCATAAGCCAAATCTGGTCGGATGAAAATATGCCTGAAGAATGGAACCTCAGCATCGTTTGCCCGATCCACAAAAAAGGAGACCCTCTGAACTGCGCCAACTACAGAGGCATAAGTCTCCTCAACATCGCCTACAAGATCCTATCTGCCGTAATATGTGAACGCCTGAAACCGTTTACCAACAACCTGATTGGCCCTTATCAGTGTGGTTTTAGGCCAGGAAAGTCCACAACCGATCAAATTTTCACACTTCGGCAGATCCTGGAAAAAACTCAAGAAGTCCAAATCGATACCCACCACCTATTCATCGATTTCAAAGCCGCATATGACAGCATTTATAGAGACGAACTGTATAGAGCCATGTCTAGTTTTGGTATACCGCCCAAACTCGTCCGTTTGTGTAGGATGACGATAGAGAATTCTCGCTGCTCCATCAGGGTCGGAAACGACCTCACCGACACATTCGATACCAAAAAAGGATTTAGGCAAGGCGATGCGCTGTCATGTGACTTCTTTAATCTGATTCTTGAGAGAATTGTGCAAAACTCCAAAGCCAACACCAGAGGCACAATTTTCCAAAAGTCGGTGCAACTACTAGCATACGCTGACGATATTGACATCATTGGTAGGACTCAACGTGATGTCATAGCCACGTTTGCTAGTATAGAGAAGGAAGCGGCGAAAATGGGTTTAGCAGTAAATGAGGGTAAGACTAAGTATATGCTGTCATCACGAAAGGACTCACAACATCGACGAATTGGACAGAACGTCACCATTGACAGATATAACTTTGAGGTAGTACGGGACTTTGTCTACCTCGGCTCCGCTATTAGCTCTGACAACAACATCTCGTCAGAAATTAAACGAAGAATTACTCTTGCCAACCGCTGTTTCTTCGGGCTAAGAAGGCAATTTAGTAGTAAAGCCCTCACTCGAACTACTAAGGAAACCCTATATAAGACCCTGATCATCCCAGTCCTGCTCTACGGCGCTGAAGCATGGACCGTATCAAAAGCGGATGAAGAAATCCTTGGTAGATTCGAGAGGAAAATTCTTCGAAAAATCTTCGGTCCCGTTTGCGTTGACGGGCTATGGAGACGAAGATTCAACCAAGAACTATACGAGCTGTACAGCGACATGCCCCTGGTCAAAAAACTCCGCATTGGACGTTTAAGATGGCTAGGACATGTAGAACGAATGGACACCAATACTCCGGCTCGCAGAGTCTTCGATTCCCAGCCAGACGTCGGACGCAGTAGAGGAAGACCTCGCCTTAAGTGGCGCGCACAAGTGGAAACCGACCTCAACCAACTTGGAGTGCGAAACTGGAGGCAGTTAGCTAAGGACCGGGCTAATTGGAGAGGCATATTGGTTGAGGCCCAGGTTCATTCCGGACTGTAGCGCCACTTAAGTAAGTAAGTAAAGTCCAGTCAATGGTAAAAGAATTGGAAAAGGAGGGCATCATAAGGCCAAGCAACTCACCACATGCTTCGCCTATAGTGTTAGTAAAGAAAAGGAATGGGGAGATACGAATGTGTGTGGACTATCGTGGTTTAAATAGGAACACCGTCCGAGATAATCAACCATTACCGCTTATTGAGGATTGCATAGAATATCTTGAGGGAAAGAATTACTTTTCACTTCTAGACCTGAAAAGCGGCTTCCATCAGGTTAGGGTAGCTGAAGAATCAATCCCTTTTACGGCATTTGTGACTCCGAATGGCCAGTGGGAATATTTAAAAATGCCAAAAACGCGCCTTCCGTTTTTCAACGGTTCATTAATATTATCTTTCGCGACTTAATTGATGCTGGCAAGATAGTTGTGTACATGGATGACATTCTGATTGCCACATCAGATTATCAAGAGCATGTTGTTTTATTGCAAACTGTATTGCGACGTATCACTCAACGAGCTTTGAAACTGAATCTTTCTAAATGCAAATTTTGTTATAATGAGATAGAATATCTAGGGTATGCTGTCTCATCTGCCGGAATTACACCAAGTGAATCCCATATTAGTGCTATAAAAAAATATCCGCTACCCACCAATCAAAAGGAATTACATTCATGTATTGGATTGTTCTCTTATTTTAGACGATTTGTGCCGTCATTTTCTCGAGTTGCAAAACCTTTGCTTAACCTTTTGAAAAAGGATGCTAGTTTTGATTTTGATGAACAATGTCTTAACTCCTTCAACGAACTTAAGTTTCGTCTCATTAATGCACCTGTACTCGTTATCTATAATCCCGAGAAAGATACAAAAAAGCATTGTGATGCAAGTTCAAGTGGTTTTGGAGCTGTTTTACTCCAACGCCAAGAAGATGGAAAGTTTCACCCAGTGTCATACTTCTCGAAAACTACTTCCCCTGCCGAATCGAAGTACCATAGCTTCGAATTAGAAACACTTGCCATTATTTATGCTCTGAGGCGGTTTCGTGTCTATTTGGAAGGAATTCCTTTTAAGATTGTGACAGACTGTAACTCACTGACAATGACGTTAGAAAAGAAACATGTTAATCCCAGGATTGCCAGATGGGCGTTGGAACTTGAAAACTATAATTATAAGATACAGCATCGCAGTGGTGTTTCAATGGGTCACGTAGACGCCTTAAGCAGATGCCAAATAGCTTCTATTTGGATGGAAAGTGATGTAGATTTCCAAATTCAGGTGGCACAGGAACGAGATGAAGTTATAAGAGGCTTGCGCAAACGTTTAGAGAATGGGGAAATAAAAGGGTTTGATTTAACAGACGGACATGTCGTTAGAGTAAAGCGGAATGGACATAGAGTCTTATACGTCCCTAGTCATATGGAAGATAATGTAATACGGTTATTACATGAAAAGCTTGGACATCAAGCACTTGATAAATGCTACGAAAAACTTGCCGTGCATTACTGGTTTCCTGGAATGCGTCAGAAGATTGAAAAGTTTATAATGAATTGTATTAAGTGTGTCATGTACGCCACTCCAGTCCGGGCCAGTGAGAGGAACCTCTATAGTATACCTAAGAAAGCCATACCGTTTGACACTGTACATGTTGACCATTTTGGTCCTTTGCCATCTATTAGTTCAAAGAGAAAGCATATTCTTGTTGTAATAGATGCCTTTACAAAGTATGTTAAGTTGTATCCTACGAAATCTACCAGCACCAAGGAGGTTACCGCCGCCCTCGAGAAGTACTTTACTTATTACAGCAGGCCTAGAAGGATTGTTTCAGATAGGGGGTCATGCTTTACATCTTTCGAATTCGAAGAATTCTTATTGAAGCGAAATATAGGACACGTCAAGGTAGCCACTGCTTCTCCCCAGGCAAATGGGCAAGTGGAAAGAGTCAACAGAGTAATCAAGGCTATGCTCGGGAAGTTGAGTGAGCCCCTAAACCATGCCGATTGGTCTAGTAAATTATTGCAGGTAGAATACGCGATTAACAATTCCATCCACAGCACCACTAGGAGTGCTCCCAGCACGTTACTATTCGGTATAGAACAACGAGGAGAGGTAGTCGATGAACTTACTGAATATTTGGACGATAAGATGGATTTAGGTAGCAGTCGCAATTTACTTCAAGTCCGTGCAGATGCAGCCAGGGAAATAGCAAAGTCGCAAGAGTATAGTCAGAGTTATTTTCTTAAGAATAGCAGGAGTGTCAAACGTTATCATGTCGGTGATCTTGTAGTTATGCGGAATGTAGATACGACAACTGGAGCAAATAAAAAACTTTTGCCAGTTTACAAGGGACCGTATATTGTTCATAAAGTTCTCGGAAATGATAGGTACGTGTTGCGAGATATAGAAAATTGCCAATTGACTCAGCTTCCATACGACGGGGTTGTTGAAGCTAACAGGATGCGTAAGTGGCTTTTAAAATATAATGACAAGGCTGTAGCTAAATAGGAACCAGGCAATACTTAATTAGTATAAGATAATGTAATTTAACCTAGCGTAATGTAATTAAATGTACTATTGTTCGTGGTCGACCAATTGTCAGATCGGCCGAGTTGTAAACTACTTTAGAGCGCCACCTATTTGTAATATAATAATGTAAATGCTTTTGTGTCGCCACCTAGAGGTGGAATATTATTAACCGAACGAAAGACATCCAACTTCAAGTTGAATGTGTTTCTCGGGCATTCTTCTAGAAGGTTTCCCTGATAAAAGTTTGTTACAAAGCCAACCATTTTCTTGAAAATTATTGAGAGACAATAAAGATTTTCCTTGATAAAAGTGTAAAGAAACTTATATTGGTGCTGATATGGTATTTGCGGGATACCCGTTGTGCCTGTATTTGCTTTCTTGATCCAATACAAAAGAAAACAAATACAATTTGTTTGGGGTAACACGATCGTTAGCACCGAGGGGGAAGTAATCAACATTTGTGCGTGGTCCTAGACTACAGAATACACAAAAATACACGGAATACTGTATTCAATGTGTGATTACATAATGAATACTTATAAATACATGTGAATACATGGGAATACACGGGAATACATATGAATACGCGTAAATTAATTAGAATACATCAGAATACACGTGACTACACTTGAATACATTTGAATACAAATGCACAAATTTGAACACACTTGCATTGAAATCTTCATTTTTTAGCAATGCATGTCGGTTATCCAGTTATCAAGCCATTTATGTATTTCATGTAGAAGATCGTTTATTAATCGTCAGCAAAACTTGATGATATGGCATATAGACAACTTAAACTATACAAATGATAACAACTTTATTATAATCTTAAGGCCCATCGCCATTATTATGCATTAGATGGGACCATTCTCACAATAGATCCAAACAACAAATCAAATTCAATCGAAATTCCCTTAGCATTTTTTTATTGAAGCACATCCTTTTTAAATTGAATCGAAGACCACTGAGTAAGCTTAAGGCGAAGAATATATCTTAACACATAATCATTTTTCGGGTCAAGATCGAATATGCGTGAACCAGCTATGAGCAATTTGATTGCTGAGATGAATGACGGACTATACCATGAAACAAGTTTGCATTGATCAAATACGTTAACACATTTGAGATCGGAAACATAAACAATAATCTTGCACTATGGTTCCTAATTCATCGATTATACAAAATAACAATATGTTATAAAACTAGAAATCGTATTAAAATTCATCATTAGCTTAAATGTTGTTGTCACAGATGGGGCAGGTACATGTTGAACGTAATTAGATATGTCAACATACTCATGATTCATAATATCTAGCATCTCTAGTTGTCCAAACTCATCCCATATATACCAATGTGCTAGCACTCCCAAACCTTGTACTAATCAGTCCTACGGCTACGCGCAATAAGCGGGAATATACTCGACATTTGGTTATTTTGATTAAGAAAATGACATATAAGTCAACGACACGTATTATGCTAGAAGGACGGTGCGATAATTATACGAACGCACAGTTCTGACGCATTATAACAATCCGCATCAAGGCCAAATTCGCCAACATAAGCCTTATATGCGCTCATGCTCCGACGGAGGAAAAAGATGATATAACTAAGCTGATATAACTACGAGCTCCTCGACGAGTACGATGTTAAAATCGTGCTGGGAGATTTTAACGCAAATGAAGAAAGAGACGACATCTTTAGCAGCACTGTCGGAAAATATAGCCTACACGACAACACGTCTGGTAACGGACTTAGGCTAATTGATATCGCTACGGAACGAAATGCCACTATAGCCAGCACACGGTTTCCTCACCTCAATATCCACAAGGGGACATGGCGGTCTCAAGATCAACGAACAGTCAACCAAATTGATCACATTGCGATAGACAAGAGGCACGCATCCAGTATTTTGGATGTCCGAACAGTCCGAGGGGCTAACATCGACTCGGACCACTACCTTTTTGTAGCCCAGGTAAGGATGCGGATATCCACCACGCCACAAAAAAAAAAACAGAAATACTGTGAAAAAATTTAATGTCGAAAGACTGCAATCGCCAGAGACCGCCAAGACTTTCATGCAACGCGTATCTCTTAACTTTTCGATTCACACAATCCTACCAGCATCGAATGTCGAAGAACAATGGCGGCCACCAGCAAGAAACCCCTGGTTTGATGAGGAATACCACAGATGCTCGCAGCCAACAACGAGGCCTACATGGCTAAGCTGCAGGTGAAGACGAGAGCTGCCATTGAGCTCTATAGGCAAAGAAGAGGGATCAACATCGGCTTTTCAGAAAGAACAAAAAAGAGCAAGAAAAGCGCGCGATCGAGGATATAGAGAGGCGGCACTCCAGGAACGATGTTCGTAAGTTTTACCAAAGTGTAAAACGTCAAAGCCAAGCTCGAACAGAATCCTGTCGAGATGAACAAGGAAATATCGTAGTTGAGACACAGTCGATGCTGGGGATATGGAAGAACCACTTCTGCAGACTGTTAAACGGCGATGACGAGCAACATTTCGGTGTCAGGTAGAACGAACGACCTAAGTGAAGTGAAGATAGCAATATCTAAACTCAAGCTTAATAAGGCCGCCGGAAATGACGGCCTTGCCGATGAGCTTTATAAAGCTGGCGGAGATGACTTGGTAAGGAACATCCACCAACTCATAAGCCAAATCTTGTCGGTTGAAAGCATGCCTGAAGAATGGAACCTCATCATCGTTTGCCCGATCCACAAAAAAGGAGACCCTCTGAACTGCTCCAACTACAGAGGCATAAGTCTTCTCAATATCGCCTACAAGATCCTATCTGCCTGAAACCGTTTACCAACAACCTGATCGGCCCTAATCAGTGTGCCTTTAGGCCATGAAAGTCCATAATCGATTAAATTTTCACACTTCGGCAGATCCTGGAAAAAACCCAAGAAGTCCAAATCGATACCCACCACCTATTTATCGATTTCAAAGCCGCATACGACAGCATTTATAGAGACGTACTATTAAGAGCCATGTCTAGTTTTGGTATACTGCCCAAAACTCGTCCGTTTGTGTAGGATGACGATGGAGAATTCTCGCTGCACCATCAGGGTCGGAAACGACCTCACAGACACATTTGATACGAAAAAAGGATTTAGGCAAGGCGATGCGCTGTCATGTGACTTTTTCAATTTGATTCTTGAGAGGATTGTGCAAAACTCCCGAGCCAACACCAGAGGCACAATTTTCCAAAAATCGGTGCAACTACTAGCATACTCCGACGATATTGACATCATTGGTAGGACTCAACGTGATGTCATAGCCACGTTTGCTAGTATAGAGAAGGAAGCGGCGAAAATGGGTTTAGCAGTAAATGAGGGTAAGACTAAGTATATGCTGTCATCACGAAAGGACTCACAACATCGACGAATTGGACAGAACGTCACCATTGACAGATATAACTTTGAGGTAGTACGTGACTTTGTCTACCTCGGCTCCGCTATTAACTCTGACAACAACATCTCGTCAGAAATCAAACGAAGAATTACTCTTGCCAATCGCTGTTAAGAAGGCAATTTAGTTATAAAAGAGATCCTATATATCCTATATACGACCCTGATCATCCCAGTCCTTCTCTACGGCGCTGAAGCATGGACGGTATCAAAAGCGGATGAAGAAATCCGATTCGAGAGAAAAATTCTTCGGAAAATCTTCGGTCCCGTTTGCGTTGACGGGCTATGGGGACGAGGATTCAACCACGAACTATACGAGCTGTACAGCGATATACCCCTAGTCAAAAAACTCCGCATTGGACGTTTAAGATGGCTAGGACATGTAGAAAGAATGGACACCAATACTCCGACTCGCAGAGTCTTTGATTCCCAGCCAGACGTCGTACGCAGTAGAGGAAGACCTCGCCTTAAGTGGCGCGCACCAGTAGAAACCGACCTCAACCAACTTGGAGTGCGTAACTGGAGGCAGTTAGCTAAGGACCGGGCTAATTGGAGAGGCATGTTGGTTGATGCCCATGTTCATCCCAGACTGTAGCGCCGCTTTTGTAAGTAATTAAGCACAGTTCTGACGTCATAAAAATGAATATGAGAATACGTAATTACACTAAAAATACGGTGACTACACATTGAATACGCGTGAATACACTTGAATACATTGTGAATACACTTAAATACATGCGAATACGTGTGAATACACGTAAATACATATGAATACGTGAGAATACATGCGAATACGTTTGAATACACTGTGATTCACCATGAATACGTCCAGAAAAGTTCCTTGAATACACTGATTACTTCCCCCTCGGTTAGCACCCAGGGCCTAGCTTTGACAGTTGGAATGACTTTTTTTCTGGTGGGAACACTATTTTCAAATGCTGAATTTCATTAATGAAATGACGAGTTTCAGTTTGGTGGAAATGTACTATAAGCATATGTTAACAAACTGTTACCAAAATGTTTATATATATTTTGCTTTTCATATCGAGGTTCTACTCTAAACTATAAACAAAAGCACCTATGATTTTAAGAGCAAACAGTCTCTCGAGGCTCGTTCTCTTTGTCAAAGTGACATTTAAGATTTTATCAAAAAAACTAATAGTTATTTGTTTTGCATTTGTATTTCTTGCTCAGTTCTCCCAATATTGCATTGTTATAACATAAAACTATTGCGGTTAGTAAAATTTAATTTAAGAAAGAATTAGATAAAACGGTCATAATATAGAAAATATTGCTCAATTTATAATTAAATTTGAGGTATTTGGACACAACTGTTATGTAACATATCGTAAAGCGCTGTTAAGTTGTTTTTTTTTCTTCGTATATACCTACAAAAATATATACGGGGTCTTTAAGTTAATAAAATCAATTTTGTAGTCAAAAGCTGCGGTTTAGAAAATGTGTCGGGTTGTGGAACTGGTCATCTCTGACTTGTTGGTACATCTTTCCCACTGACATATTCATAGATGTTTGCTTGGCTTTTGCTAAGTATTGTGTGTGCTGTGTTCTTTTCAACTAATAATAAACTTATTACATATTTTGTACCAAACTATAAAAAATAGCCCGGAACTTTAAAAAGTTTATTTTTGTTTATTATTAACAGATATCTAAATAAAAAAATAAATTTAATGACAATAGTAATATGAACATTTATCAAAAACGAAACAGAAAAATGGCAATAGCGAGACGGACATTCCGTTTCTCGATGTCAAAATTGTCAACACTTTTTCTTTATTCGCAATTATTTTTAATTTTTCACTTTTTCCTATACTTTTGGAAATGACGTCTTTACTCATTTAATGCTCATCCGGAAGTACTATTAAAGGAGTACACATTGAAAATACTCATTTTAAATTTGCCTTCGCCCGTCGCCGAGTGCAGACCTCAATATGAGAGACACGAAAATATGAGGGTGTTGTTTCAGATTTCACTGTGTTCCTGGTGTAAAAGCTGACTTTATTCCAACGACGCTTCTTTCTACCTGTATATTTTGTCTATCTCTTTGAGTTTTCAATTTGTTCAATATGGTTGAAATGAAATGTTTGGATTTATATATCTATCCAGTAATGAATGTAAAGGATGGTTAAATATTAAATGCCGATGTTTATTTTATTTGTTTACATTATTTAGGAAGTTATTGTCATTTCTTTTTATTATAATAATATAGGTTTGGTTCAATTATGTATGGAACAAAATATTGGCCAAATGGACGCCGAGACCTCGGCGGCACACCTCCAACCGATGGTCCAAATTTTCGATGACCCTGAGGCATAATTGAGGTTCTATGCCGTTTATGTGCCGAATTATCTCATCCTTTAGCTCTTAAATTGTTACTGGCTTATCGTACACCTTCTCTTTCAAATAACCCCAAAGAAAGAAGTTCAACGGTGTCAAATCACATGATCTTGGCGGCCAATTGACATCGCAACCAGGTGAGTTAACACGGCCATTGAATTTGTCGCGCAAAAGAGCCATTGCTTCGTAAGATGGCTGGCAAGTGGCACCGTCCTGTTGGAACCACAAATCGTCCACATCAATATCTTCCAATTCGGGCCATAAAAAGGTTATCATCTAACGATAGCGGACACCATTCACAGTAACTGCCTGACCGGCCTCATTTTTGAAAAAAAAAAATACCGCCCGATGATACGTTTATGGGCTGGCTATAAATCGCACCAGAAAGTCACTCTTTGTGGGTGCATTAGTTTTTCGACAATCACTCTTGAATTATCATTCGCCCAAATGCGGCAATTCTGCTTATTGACGAATCCACTGAGGTGCAAATGTGCCTCATCACTGAAGATGCTTATCTTCGAAAATTGATCATCCACTGTTGTCATTTCTTGCCACCATTCCGACCATTGCCGACGCTTGAAATGGTTAAGAGGCTTTTGTTCTTGAATCAATTGCACCTTGTAAGCGTATAAGTCTTTATGCATAATGTTTATCAACGACGAGCGTGAGAGCTGCAATTGTTGGGCACGACGACGAGTTAAGGTGGATGTCTCTTCAACCACACTATTGCGAAAAACAGCAATATTTTCTGCAGTACGAGCTGTACAATAAGAATCACCTACAGAACCGATGCATATTTGGACTTTTAAATTGACCGAATAAATCACGAATTACACGATATGAATTTTGATTTCAACGCCCATTTTCATAATTAGCCTGAATAACTTTAACACGTTGCTCGATTGTGTATCTTTCCATGGTTCAAATTGAATTAGTCTGAAATTGAGAAATGTCAAATGAAATGCAGAAAAAAGCTTGACGTTTAGGTGTGGTTCACATTCAACATCGGCCTTTAAAATTTAACCAACCGTTATAAAAACGATTAGCATTTGACACAATTTGGCCTAGTGTGATGAAATTTGGAACCTACTTGAAATCTCTGTTCCATGAAGCATTCTAAAATACACCTACCTTTTTGTTCAAACCAAAAGAAATTTTAAGCGTCGTAAGCTTACAATTGTTTAAGACTACGTTTCATATAGCTCCTAAGCGCACCACCTAATAATGTCATAAACCACTGAGTTCAATCTCATTTTATTAATTTTGTTATTTATAGGTTTTCTTTCTTTTGTTTTCGATAATTTTTTTCAGTTTAGCTCATGTTTAAGTGTGAAAGTGACTGATTAGATGTCAAAATACCGTTTCAAAAGTTTACAACGTTTACCACCTCAATTTACACACCCAATTTGTGTGCGTAATTTCCGATATTGTCCCCATACAAAGACAGTTCATTTACCACGTTCCCAACGTTTAAGATGACTTTCCGACTCTCATAACATAAAGTTGGAAATAAGAAAAGTTTCGATATACCCACAAAAAAAATGGAGCATACTTATGCTTTTTGTTGCCTGTTAACGTTATGAACTTGATCTCCCATTGCAAAGTTTTGCATTTTCTATTTTTTTAATACAACATAAAGAAACAATCTACAAAGACAAATTGTAATGTATGTGGATCGACTCAGAATCGCTAGCTGTGTCGATCTAGCCATGTCACCGATTTTCAACACTTTTGAGGTGGAATGGGATAGGGTTTGAAACGATTGTAACTTTTCATGTTTTTTTTATTTAAATGGGACTCGACCATTTTATTTTAGAAAATCTGTCGATTAAATGATCAAAAGAAAATGATGTAGTTGCAGGAATAGGCGCTAATACGGGTGCACCGTCCCTTCTTTCTATTATCCATTAAAAATTAACCGATCTTATTATAAAATTATTGTTATAAACAAAATTGTTCGCATTATAATTTTAATAGTATGTTGAATTTTTATTTAGTAATTGTCTGTATATATACTGAATTATTCTCTACTGATTATGTTTTTTGTAGCAATCTTATAATCTTTTATATTATCACATAATTGATCATTAGCATATTCTTTAATTCGCACTAAATAAAATTTTGTGCATTATTTTATTTTATACAGCAATAATAATTTTATAAACTAATATTAATTTATTATAAAATAAAATTATATTATATTCTGTCCTAAAGATTTCCGAATAACAGACAGTCCTTTTACAAAAATGCTTGACAATATTCTGTTATTAATTATTATCAATATTTTTAACCAGTTTTTGTTTAACTGCTCGTCATAAAATAGGTTTTTTATAACAAATGCTATAAAAGGTTTATTTAACTCGCAACAAAACAATTATTGTGCATCAGGATTTTATTTAATATTTCTTTATTGTTATTGATAACATAATATGTATTTTAAAAATTTAATTCACCTTGTGAAACGAATACATAAATAAATGACCGCGAGACTTAACCTATTATTGCAAGGTCTAAATAATTCGTAGAAAAAACAAACAAAATTTTATTTGGAGTTGACAATATTTGCATGTACATATATATATTTAATATTAAACCCTAATCGAGTGATCTTCGGCGTTGCTTGGAAAAACATACATTTCGAGTATCAAGACGCGCAAGTACTGGTAGTTCACGCATTGAAACGTTTACAGATGGAAGAGGATCAAGAGCTTTTAATTTTTTTATAACATCAAAATGTTTTTCTGGAGTTTCTGGAAGGCTTGAAAGTGGTTTACTAAAACTACTACTATTAAGCTGTTCACATATTTTTTTGTTAGACCCTACTTCTTTCGCTTCCAAACCAGCATTTTGTTTTAATGGTGTAGATCTTATGTTACGTTTACCACTTATCGCAGCGCATTCTTTCATCATCATCAGATGATCCAGTTTATCAACTGTGGCGTTTAACTCGTTCTCCCAGACACCTTGCTCCTGCTGGCCATCCCCTCCTTCGACGGGGCGAACTGCCAATGTTTTTACTTTTTTACGCAATTCTTCCACCATGTCCACATTATTTTGTTCCTCTTCTTCGTTATCCGTGTCCATGTCTACGCCATCCCCTTGTTCAGATCGCGTCATGGCTCCGCTTGCGGTTAGTGACATTTCGCTACCCATCGACGGAAGGTCACAACATTCCAATTCTAAATGGTAATCAAGTGAAGGTGTGGCTAGTTCAGCACCAACACCAGGCTCTCGTGGACCTGGTGGTGGTGTAGTCATTTCATTGAAATCGCCTCGCTGTTGGTGAATTTCATTGCTAATTCGTTCCAGATTTCGTAAAGCTGTTGAGTAAGTTTGTTTTGCCGTCTGAACTTGAGCCTGTAGTTCTTGAATGCGATTTTTCTGAGTTTGTAGTTGATCCTGGCAGATTTGTTTCTCCTCGAAATACGGACGTGACTTCGCTATGTTACGACGAAAACGTTCTTCTAGTTGTTGTACCTGAAACAAACAAAAACTTAAGAATCATTTTTATATTGCATATATAATTTCCTTTATATACTTTTATTTCAGCAGCATTAAAAATCTTTGCCTTCATCTGATGTTCGGCATGACTTTCTGTCTTTTGTTTTTCAGCTTCCATTACCTTTTTAGTGGCATGGTTTAGCATTTCTTGCCATGCATTGTCAAATTGCCATTCGTGTGAGTTTGACATAAAACGTTGCTCAGCTAGAGCCACTGTTTCTTTGGCTGCCGCATGAATTTCTATTAAAAAAATAATAATTTTTGTGCTAAGCAAAATAAGCTATTAATTACCATTAGCTCTTTGAAACTTAACTGCCGCTTTTTGGCACTCGATTTGTGCTTCACGTGATTTTTCCATAGCATCATGGTATGGTCGAGCTTTTTCGATACAATTGCCAAGTTTTTTTGATGATAATTTAAGTCGCCGTGTTGATTCATTTAATAGAATTCTGAATGTCGAATTGGCTTCCTTATTTAAAATACGTACAGTTTATGAAGTTTGAATTAATAACGAAATATTAATTTTTATTAATTGTAAAACGGACACAAGCATGAGAATAAACTATCACTTTGTGCATACAACAAAACATCAATTAATCTATTTATTTTGTATATGAACATGGATGTATGTACCAGTAAATAGGTGATAACTTGAAACAGTTTATTCACATTCTTTAAGTTTTATAATAGATGTGTGAAAACTCACTTCTAGCTCAATCTCAAGTTTGTTTATTTGATCAGTTGCTGAATTAAGATTTTCCAATTCTATCTGCAAAAATACAAAAAAAGTTTTACAGAATAGTAATATTAATAACTTATAGAAATACATGGAAATGCTCTCAATAACTGTTATACTTCTTTACAGGAATTGCAAACAAAATTAAAAACAAAAAAAATGCCGCAAAGTAAACGAAACGCTTCTGTTAATGAAGGAAAAGTGGATCTTACAAAATTACCGGTAGTAAAATAATAATATGCTAAATTTACTTGGACCAATATTTTTTCTTTGATGAAGGCTCGTGTCGATCGTGTAATTGTGAAAGGCTTGTCAAGAACACATAACGATTATGTTATGAAAGCTGCAGAAAAACTCTTCAAAGCTACAAACTTTCAAGATGTCATGTTGGAATGTATGAAGTGAGTATTTACTATTTATTTATTTTTTATTAATGTTAAACATATTTATAATTTTTTATGTTTAGCGCTAACGCATATCTTCATGAACTTGGCATCTTTAAAGAAGTTGGTATCAAAATCGATGTTAGTCACGGAGAAAATGCATCATACAATGGTTATGAAGTTACTTTTAAAGGGAAAGAACTTTCCAGACTACTTGGATCGATAGGCACAGAAGTAGGTCAAAACGAGGGTTCGTTAAGAACTGAACTGACCATACCTAATATATTTGGAAGAGGAGAAAGCTTAGCACTGCAGGGTTCATATAGTAGTACGCGAGCAAATGATGTTACATTAAAGTTTTGGAAATCATTTTTCCACACTAATCTCTTTGAAAATAGACCGGAGTAAGTAGAATAAATGACACTGAACTACGAATGTTGACCTAAATTTTTTTAGACTTTCAATATCAGCATTTCGGCATATTGATAGAATGGATATAAGTTCGTTCCAAAACTCAAATTTCGGTTTAGTGGGTGATTTATCCATAACAACATTTTTTCCATTTCAGGTAAAAATACTTAATATTGGTTTTTCTATACTAATTTTTTTTTTGTAGCTACGTCATTCCTTCCAATATGAATCTTCTATACGTGAGATCTCTCTACTAGGGAAGGCAGTCCCTTTTGCAATTCGAGAACACTGTGGTCCGAGGTTGGCATCTCTTTTTCGTTACATAGTAGCCTATGATCAAAGAGATAACCCCGTTTTTCCTACACAAGGGATGATGGTCAAATCAACATGTGAATATAGTGGACTGGGTGGTAATATTTCCTATATAAGCAATAATACTCACGCAGAAGTGAGTGTGCCCTTAATCGGGGGAATAGTAGCACAGGTTTGCGGAAGATTGGGCTTTATAAATCCCACAAAATCTAAGCTAGATCTACCTATTAGTAATCTATTCTACGTGGGTGGACCACAGACTTTGAGAGGATTTAGATTTGGTGGCGCTGGACCTCGAGTGGATGGTACCGCAATTGGGGCACAAGTAAGGTCCAACAATTACAAATTAATTAATGCTTAATTTATTATTGTTCTTAGAGCTACTGGTCAGCTGGATTTCATATATGGTCCCCACTTCCATTTAGTGGTATATTTAAAGGTTTAGCAAATAATTTCCGAACACATATGTTTTACAACATTGGCAATTTTAACACATTCACAACAGGTTGGTCTTTAAACACAGTTAAATATTCGTTTTTGTTGAACTATATTGCTTTTAGAAAACATGCGCTCCGCTGCAGGAATGGGACTTGCATTTAAACTAGCCGAACGTGCTCGAATTGAGTTGAATTACTGCATACCGATACAAAAATATGATGGTGACAAAGCAATCAATGGCTTTCAATTCGGAATTGGATATGAATTTGTTTAGGTTTGCAAATTTTGTTAATTATATATTTGGATGTTACAAATTACACCATATCTAGTTTCGACTTTAAATTTGACGATGTCACAAAAGCGACTTACTAATTTATTATTTTTTTAATAATAATCTAATTATTATAATTATAATTAAATAATTAGTTCTTACTTTGTTTCCTGTGTATTATTTTCTTAAAAAACAATGAAAAATAAATATTCAAGATATGACTTGATCATCAGCTGGAGTTTGATTTTGATTTCTTGAAAAAAAAAAAAACTAAATTTGAAGGAATCGGTGTCTATGTGAATAATAATGATTTGCTGTTATTGGCCAAAACTGAAAATTCCGTTTAGTGATAGTTGGGCTAAAACTAATTATGTGGAATTGTTTCAAACTATAATAGTAGTATATATATTAAATTTCATTCAATTTGACATAGTAGTTTGCTCGAATTAAACATTTTCTTTATATGGCCTAAATGACAAATGGATTTTCTCAAAAAAAAAAACCGTTTTCGAGAAAGTTGAGGTTATGTGTAGTTTTTATATGGAAGTTACTGTTAATAAAATGGCTAAAAGCAAACAAAAATGGCCTAAAATTATGACCAAACCAAACTTGGATACGAAATTTGAAGAAAATCGGTCAAGCCGTTTAGGCTGGGGCGACCATTACGAACAGACGGACCGACGGACGGAATTCCAAAAACCACTTTTATGGGTTTCGCTATCATCGTAAAGTTAGAATCAATCAAAATCTTGAGGTCGAAAATTTTCACGAAAACAATATCTTTCACTTTGTAAGAGAAAGTTAAAAATAAATTAAATAATTTAATTGCTGAGAAAATAGCTTTATGTTTGATTTAGTATATATTTGTTTTAAAAAGGATTGACTGCATATGAAGACTTGATCCGCTGTGCGAATCGTTAAATACCCTATACCTTTACGTCGTTGAAATAAATATACATTCAAAATTCCCTAAAAAAAAAAAATTGTTAAAAACATTTTCGATTTTTTTTACGAAAACGCCCTTGAAAAAGAGTGACTCAAAACATTATCACGGATTTTATTTTTCTCGAAAATTAATTTCTTCTATTCTGAATCAACGGGGACAATTTTTTTACTTTCAATCCGTGGGAGTAATATCTGATGTTTCTAAATCAGATGTTCAAAGATTTAAATGCAATTTTGCGAATTCTGTCAAAAGAAAAAAAAGTAGTTTTCATACATGAACTATAATTTTATATAATACAATATTCGGATACGCTTTGCTGTGGCTTAGTTGCAATACGAAAAATTAATATTATACTAAATACAGATAAAATACGTATACAACCTAGATGTTAGGAATGTATAACATGTATAACATTATAAATAAATATACATTTTTACCTTGACAGTAAAAACTATCAACTATCTTTTAAGTTGGACCAAACGATACAGATTTACGAAATTTCATTGAAATCGGTTTAGCGTCTTTGGAGATTACCGTAAACGAACATCGTTACACGAGAAAATTCGTTGGAAAATTCGCGTTAAAATAAATAGTGTCGCATACTGAATAATGGCGGAGGTATAAACAGCTATTGAACACCAAAACCGAGGAACTCAAAGTATATCTCCAATCCATTTGAATCACCTGCAACTACTTATGCTTTCGTAGTTTGGTTTCAGATTCAAATGCTTTCCTACTTTCAAAGATTTTTTATTTTTCAGAATTAAAATGAATAGTATTTTACTGCTCAAATGTTCACGAACAAAATAAAACTCGCATTTACATCAAATCACCCGCTTGGATTGGTGGAGAAAAAATTGGGAATGCAATCGCTTTCCGCTATTTTTTTGAAGTTTGTGATACATACCTACTTTTCTCCGACAATTTTTTTCCTTTTTCTAATGGCGTTTTCGATTGGGATTTGCTCTCAGATTTAAGATTTTACCCGTCCCAATCGAACAAAAAAGAGGTTGATGTGGTTTTGTATGTGTGTAAGTGTACCATATGATGGCTTATTGTTTATCTTTAGGCCGCAGTTATAGCTTTAATTGAAAACCATCATTTGAAATTTTCTTTTACTCATTGCAGTTTTTTAATAAATTCAACCATTGGCGAGTTGGTGTCAAAAGAAAGCTTATGAATTTTAGAACATGATTATCCAAAAATATTTTTATTTCTAATTATAGTTTTTGCAGAAAATCACTTTTTAGTTTTCACTGATCACAAAAAACACAAATTAAACTGCGAAGTTCAAACTGACAAACTCAGATGTGTTGGTGCATGTAGGTGTAAATCTCACTTGGAATCGAGATTCTTCAAAAGTGCTCTAAAATAAAAAAAAAAGAACGCTTTTTGTATCCCAATCGAAAACGAACAAATTGATCTAGAGCAAAAAAAAGTGCTTTTTGTATCCCAATCGAAAACGCTATAAATTAAGGGAAAAAATGAAAAAAATTCTCACAGAATTTTTATTCAGTGTACGGCTACATGTCTCGTTGATTTAAAGAAGGCTTTCGACACCGTATGGTTAGAGCTTAGAGGGCCTCGCCATTCTCTTCAGCGTTTAAAACAGTGATATGGTAAGTAGTCTCAGGCAATGTCTTATGCGAAAGATCTTATCGCGTTCAGAACAGCCCCTACTGTCGAGGTCATTCGAACTCTTCTGCAGCGGGACTTCAACAAAATTCAGATTGTGATGACTGAAAGGTGAAAATCAACATTCAGATATTGGAAATTATCCTGTTAGAACACCGTTGTCTAGGGCATCTAGGGAAAGAACTAGCGCAAGGTAGTGTTCGTTGGACCAAACGGACTGCCACTGGCAAGTAAAGATGTAAAAAAGTACCTTGGTGTCTGGCTGGATCTGAATTTATATATCGGCTGACATGTATATGCTGCTCTGACGAGAGCTAGGAGAGCGTTTGCCCCGACAAGGCGGTTTTTTCATAGCAGTCGTCTTAACAGCAGGGTGAATGTGATTTGCTCATGGCCCTCATCGGGCCGATGATTGCCTTTAGGTGCCCGGTGTGGCTCCTACGACCGAGACGTCATCAGCAGGAGTGTGTCCGATTGGGACCGTCGGAGTATGTCGTGGTGGCTAAGTTAGTAAAAGTTAGTTGACCTAAAAAAAATCATGGCCAACATTCATAGTTAAATAAAATAGGTTAGGTACAACAGTCGTAGTGGCACAAAAAATTTTTTAAAAAAGGCTTGCTGTGGCTGTTCCAGTGAGCCCCCGCATGGGTACAGTAACTTAGTAAAGTTTGATAAGTAGGCTTGCTTTTCTTAATTTTTGTCTAGTTAGTTTTAAATTGAAGAAAAATAAAAATTAATTTAAAGAAAAAAATGTGTTCGCCTGTTGAGTGGATGGTTGAGCGACATTGCACATTGCACATACACATTGCACATACTGTCACTAACTTGTTTCAATACAATGATTATGCTGGGTAGAAGCACTGAGAAGCTGCAAAGCGAGTACTCAAATAGTTGCGTGGGCCTGGCAGGTCAGAATTTATTGGACGATTCAGACACGGGTGGAAAAGTGGGCGATCGCAAATCGTATACGAGATTTATTTTCAAACTTCCTTACGTTACTTTGACATGGAAATCAAGAAAGCTGAAGTCAGTCGTTTTGGCAGGTAAAGAAGCCGAGTACATGGCACTGACGAAAGCTACTACAGAAACACTATCTTCGAAATCTTCTGAATGAATTTGGTTTATTGTAATACCCAAAGAGGAAATAATCAAGGAAATAATCCTTGTATTGAAGGATTTGGCGTATTTCTAATCGATTTGAATTACCCACGTTGAGAGAGGATGTTGTTATTATAAATATAACACAGTGGTAACACGTGTAAGATAGTAAATATCTTCCATTGTATGTACCTCATTTTCATGAACTTTTTCTACTTCTTTTATTGTTTAATAAAGTCAATTTCGTTCCTGTGTCACTAATCTAAATTTACAATTCCTAACATTGGTGTTCTGACTACGAACTGTGTCTACGTCTCCGTTATAAGGGTGGTCTGTGTGCATATGCAAGATCTGACCTAGCATGACAGAGAAAGGAATCGATGGAACATGATAACCTCGATGTTATATGGCTTAAACTTGCTTCCAGGGAATCCCAAAATTGATATGACGATAGGCTTGCGAAACTATTTCAACATTTATCAGTAAAGATTGACAAGATAAGAACTCATCATCATTGGTAATTTTAACGTGAACAAATCCAATTGGAAACGGTACTCGAACAGAAAGGATGACGCTGACAGATCCAGCCAAATACTTTTTCGCTGAAACTTTTTCAGGAAAATCAACATTAAACATGGGGCAAGCGGTGCCACCAACAATAGATCACGTACCTACCCTTAAGGATGGTGAAGCAAAATTTCGACCTCACAAATTAAGGCGCAACCTGAACATTTTGGTTAATGGCAAAACTAATCAGCAATACTTTTAGTTAATCTTCATTCCCTCTCTTAGTCAGAACTAATGTAACGCTGGCTATAACACAAAAGGCCTATTTTTTTGCTAAAACGTTTTCAGGAAAATCAACATTAAACATGGAGCAAGCGGTGCCACCAACGATAGATCACGTACCCTTAAGGATGCTGAAGCAGTATTTCGACCTCAAAAAATAAGACGCATCCTGAAAAATTTGAACTACAAAGTCCAACACGGGACCTGACGGAATTCCCCTATTGTACTTTAAAAATACACACCCGAACACACCCGTTCTTTGCAGATTATTTTCTATGTTTTCCCTTGAATTGCTCAATTCCGGGACAGGAGTGCACAACTGGAGGCGGTTATTTATGCCCGGTCTAATTGGAGAAGCATGTTGGCTGAGGTCCAGATTACCCCGGGTTGTAGCTATATGTACACATAATAATATAGGAACATATTATGGCAAAAATAGTAGGAAGTGATATTTTTATGAAGTTTATGACAAATCAATAAATCTAATGAATAATGATCGTAAACACAGTTATGTATTATTGATAATATCTTTTGAAGCAAAATTCGTACTTACAGTTGGTAAATACACCTACAATAATCACAAAAACTAAGTTTGATCTATTACGTCCATACTAACAATACAAATATATCGCGATTTTGGATTCGGAATTTTGTACCCAACCCGCGGACCGCTTGAAGGGATTATTAGAAAACTTTTTAGTGATTGATTATGATTCAATATAAATCTACACAAAATGAAATTCATGTCAACAGATTTTATTAAAATTTGTTTGGAATGAATATAAATGGCGAACGCCTCATTCGTTGACGTTTTCGAGTTTATAGAGAAACCCTAAGGTGTATGTACCTAGGTGGTGACGCAAGTAGTTTATGCATACAAAATATTTTGTAAAGCGTGTCTTACCTGAATTCGTGGATCTAACTCCCCATCGTTTCCTTTTGACATATTTTGTTGATTTGGATTAAATTCTCGTTCTAAGTTTTCCTTTTCCAAGTTATATGTAACTCTGATCATTACTTATATTCTATGAACGCATTTAAACACCTAATTCGTTTGAATGTTAAAATTATACACAAATTATACAAATCATCTAAAGTGAATCATTATACATTATATTAATTGTTAAATTATGCAAAATGATCTATTAGATTTGATAATCTTGTAAAATGTGTACTGCATACAATGACTTGAAATCACAATCAATTAAAAACAATAGAAAATCAAACAGAAAGCTAAAATGACGTACTACAATGTTTTTCTGTCACTATTTTTTTTCTGCAAACGCCAAACACATCCATCGACATAAACAGAACAAGTTTTATATCCAGTATATATTCAATAGTACATCACACATTAATAACGTCGGCTTCAATATCAAATTTATAAAACTTCCACACTTTGATTTTAATGTTAAATGTGTTATATCAAAGCATAGTGCATTATAATAAATTAAGAACGTTCAATCGATACTCGAAGTCTCGAAGTGTTAGCAAACACATGGCTCTCTAAGAGAACAGCCCGTAAGGTTGAAAACTGACAATTCTGCGTCAGGCTAAGTTTACCACCTCAAAATAAACGGCGTGAAATACAAATGGAATGTTCTATAGAGTTGTTCACGACAACGTCAGTGTCAAATGACAAACTGACAGCAGCTGTTCTTTTAGAGGTCCTTATGAACACAAACTTTGACAATTCCGCGCAAAGGGAAGTGATAGAACAAAACAGAAAAAATTATAAATCAAATAGAAAAAACAACTACAAACTGCAAATTATTTTGACAAAACAGATGTAAATTAATGTTCAATTATCAAATGGTTAAGAACCACTTGGTTTTTATTGTTGTTTGTTTATGCACAGAATACCTTTTCTTTTTCTCATTGAAATTGCATTTATATTCACACTTTGCAATGATTCTGGTCATGAATTCCACACTTTTTAAATAAATTTTATGATTTGACACTCACTCTGTATTTTTATAAGTTAATAATTATAAGTAAGTGCGAAAGATTGTAATTGAACGACGACGTTTCATGAACGTCCCTAAAACTGCACCACTAAATAATGCGGTTACCCACTGAATTCAATCTCATTTTAGTAATTTATTTATTGATAGCATTTTGTTCCTATTGTTCTCTTTCCGTTCTCGATAATTTTTTTCAGTTAAGCGCATACGTTAAATGTGTGAAAGTGACTGATTAAATGTCAAAATAGCATTTCAAAAGTTTACAACGTTTACCATCTTAGTTTACGCACCCAATTTTTGTGAGAGAATTCCGATATTGTTGGAAAAGATTTTCCATACAAATTTTGACAGTTCATTTATCACGTCGTAATTTTATCACGTTTACAACGTTTACGACGACCTTCCGACGTTGCATGAATACCCCTTGTGTTTCACAGTAAATTACTTATATTTTTATGTTTTTAATGCAATAACCCCATAAAACAGCACTCCCGCCATATAAAGCTGAGCAAAAAGCTCATTTCGGCAATAAACTTGCAAATACGATTAAATTTCCCATACAAAATCAAATTTCCGTAATGTGATAATACCATCACATTTGTGGGAAATGTGGTTTCTTATATGAAAAAATACGAGGTCAAACAAACGAACAAACCTTTTTTCATTAGAACGGAACAGCTAAAATGTCAAATTGGATGGGATTCATGTGACAAAAAACGGAAGGGTTAATTGTAAAAATTTAAACATTGGAATTTTTCTCCCGAAAAATGTATTTTTTCAGTTTGTTATTTATACAACACTTGATTGTACATTTATTGCCCTGTATTTGCTGCTATTATTTCGCCCAGAACCTCCTTGGAGTTTTGCATTTTAGTTTCAGAGTCGATAACATTTGAATCCGGAACCGAAGTCCTTGCATATCCCGCTTCCTCTGTTTTCGAATACCAGTTGTCAAACGTAATTCGAAAACTTAGTGAGAACACCTTTTTGGTGAAATTGGAAATAATCTCATTTGAACCCCAGTGAGAACGTAGTATTACCTTGTCTCCCAAGTGATTTTGACGATTTTAAGAAAGAGACAACGCGTTTGGGAGGGAGAGAGTCTCATGAACAACTCAATTGACGAGTGGAAAAGTCAGAAAGTGACATCTAGTGACAAAAAAAGAAAATGTTATGCCTGAAACACATGTGCAGAATTCTCCTTGCAGAAAAGTTAGTACACACGGTTTTCAATGGGAGCGAACACATGTAAAATCTGGCAGCGTTGCAGTACTGCAAGTTGTCTCTATTTCTAAATCTACTGCAAAAATTCAATGGCACCACAAAAGAAAAAAAAACGTAATATTAAGATATTTGGCATCATTGAATTATGACGTTTTATCCGCATAATAAAAAGCAAATAAATGCCATAACAAAGCAAATGCATATACATGAAAATATTTTCCAATTTGAATGGCTTGATGAAGGCAGCAATTACTGAACGAATACCTATTCAATCTTATTATGACCTAAGAGCATAAAGTAAATCCAGTAAAGTATCAAAGATGAGATTGCTTTTTTCAATGTGTATTTGGAATGAATGCTTCAACCAACTGAAACCCAAGTTCCTACCATATGCATATTTTTTATTTATTTCATATAATAAAGCTCTATGAGGCAATTATATATCACCAAACACCACAACAGTAAGCTGACTGTGGATGAATGTGAATGACAGGAGCCACTGCACTGCATGTATGTCAAACAAAAAAATAATGCACGTGTGTTTTGCTTGCTGCACTGCGTGCCGCACTGCATGTAGAACCACTGCACGTGTGTTTCAGGCATTAAGTGCTATACAATTTGAGAGCTACTCCACTCCATTAGGAGTGGAGTAGTCAATTGACCATTTTTGTCAAATAACAAAATAGGGGTTGGCTTTACATTATTTTTCAGCGGAAATCTGAATTACGGAAAATTAATTATTTATAAATATTTATATATGATTACAGGGGAGAGGGTTTTGTGTACCTTAAAACTAAAAAAAGGCAAAGTACTATATTATATAGTTGAATACTTGCTCTTGGTATTCGTACTATTTATGACTTATGACGTTTTCCATTGGTAAATCTGGATTTTGATCTAAAATTCGTTCTTTTTGATTTTTTTTTGTCTCTGTATTGTTGTAATTTCTTGTCCGTGAAGTCAGTGTTGGTGTAGCCTTTAAGTTTCAAGTCAGATAGGTTGATCGTTTTTTATATAATTTTTCATATTTGAACTGCCACATTTTTTATGATTAATAATACCTTTTCACAACCGAAATAATAACAAATCAAAATGAAAATCACGCCATTACCCTAGATAGAAAATGTGCTACCAAACCTATTTTTTCAATTGTTATCGAAAACTGTTGTAGAAAAAATGCTAAAATTGCAGAAAATAACAGCTGACACCAAAACCAGTAATCATACGCAAATTAGGTGGGAAATCAATGTTTTCTGAAATGATTTGATGTGATGTAGGATGTCCTTACACGAAATTTAATTAGGTAGCTTGACTTTGAAATCTCGAAGCAATTGATGGATTTTAGGATAAAACTACTGCAGACACTGCTTATTTCATTTCTGGAAAATAAAATAGAAATTAATTTCGTATTTTTTAAGTGTTTACCGCACGTTCGCATCGTATTTCAAACATTTTATTTCGTCTTGACAGCAGGGTGAGCTGATTTGGTGATGGCCGATGATTGCCTATGGGTGCCTGGAGTGGTCTACCCTTAAAAATATACGAGTGTTTGAAAGGCAATGTTTGAGAAGCTGCCTTATACTTCACACAACACCACCTTTCTTTATTTAGATAATCGAGGACTGATACAGGAAAGATCGGTGGTTCCGCTAATCTACCACGTCTTCTGAACTGTGGACCGGCGGCTCCTATACGGTCGAGACGTATGTCCGACTTACATAGTTTAAAGTTTCAGGTTAAGGTTTTGGTAAACAGTCGTGGTGGCACAAGAACAAAAATTGCTTGCTGTTGTTGTTCTAGTTATATTAAGTTATTATTAGGTAGTTTTAATTAGTTTTAAAGTAGTTTTAATTAGTTCTAATTAATATGTAAATTTTAATAAATAAAAAAATACCACAACTGACACCAAGATTTTTTTTTAAAAGAAAACACGTTTCTTGGTTTTGAAAAATAAAAATAAAGATAATTAAAATAATTCGATCTAGTTAATAGGCCGAAAGGCAATAGTAGTAAGTTATTTTTGTTAAAGTTGATGAAAGTTCTTCGGCGCTGAAAAGGATTCCAAAAGGGTTAAGTAAAACGCAACTTGTTACTTTGAATGATGGCCGGAAAAAGAGACCGAATATATATTTGCATAAGTATAGGTTGAGTAATTTGACATGATGTATTATGACGTATTATATTTACAGGGTGCTGATATACATTCAAATTCAACACCCCCACTGAATGTATTATGTGCTCCTCTTATTAAACTTTAGGCCAACTGCTGATGAACAAAATGTATGTTTATTTTTGTCCAACGCCTTGGTAAGAAAATCTGCGACCATGTCAGCTGTACAGGTGTAACTTATATTGATGATTCCTTCTTCTATTTTATCTCGAACAAAGTGGTGTCTGACATCTATGTGCTTAGTTCGAGGATGATAAGCATTTGTTAATCCTAAATTAATCGCACCTTTGTTATCGCTGAAGATCGTTGTGGATGTTGAAGATTCGGGCATAAGCTCAGCTTCCAAACCTTTTAACCATATGGCTTCTTGTGTTGCTGATGAGATGGCCATGTACTCAGCTTCAGTAGAGGAGAGGGCAACAGTGGGCTGCCTTTTGGAGTTCCATGAAACTGCTGCTTTTCGAGAGATGAAAACGTATCCAGTAGTTGATCTTCGGTCATCACTATCATTCGCCCAGTCAGCATCACAAAATCCAAATATATTATTGTTATCGGACTTGGAAAATTCCAATCCAACATCAGCGGTACCTTTTAAATACCGCAAAATCCGCTTTACCGCAGTCCAGTGTACCTTCCCATAGTTGTTGTTGAAACGAGAAACACTGCTAACAGCAAAACAGACATCAGGTCTTGATACCTGTGCGGCAAACATGATACACCCTACTGCCGCTTGGTATGGGGTATTTGCCATTTCATTCTTTTCTTCTTCTGACTGTGGACACATACTTTTTGTTAGAGTTTGATTGGTATCCATTGGTGTACTTACGGGATTGCAATCGACCATATCAAAACGAGCTAGACTCTCGTGAATATAATGTTCTTGGTCTATACTTAAAGTACCCTTTTTACGATCACGTTTGATTTGTATTCCCAAAACGAATCTAGCTTCTCCCATGTCTTTCATTTTAAAAGAATTATGAAGAAATGACTTCAGTTTATGCTTCATATCAACATTTTTAGAAAATATTATAATGTCGTCGACATAAACAGCAACTAATAATAAGCATAAATTTTCACGTGAGAAATAAACGCATGGATCAATTTTAGATTTCTTTAAACCGAAATCCAATAAAGCATTATCAAGCTTTTGATTCCAAAGACGACTGGATTGCTTCAAACCATAAAGCGTTTTGTTTAAGCGACATACTTTACTGGTCTTATCAGAAAAACCTTCAGGCTGAAGCATATAAATGTTCTCAGGTAAATCTCCTTGGAGAAATGCAGTTACTGCATCCATTTGATCGATGTCAAGGTCTAATTGTACCGCTATTGAAAGCAAAAGTCGTATCGTACTATATCGCACTACTGGCGAAAAAGTTTCTTCATAGTCGATGCCTTTTCGTTGTGAACAACCCTTAACGACTAATCGGGCCTTATGCCGACAAATTAAACCTTTCGAATCTCGTTTGGTTTTAAAAACCCATTTGCAATTAATTGCTCTTTTGTCGGGAGGCAAATCGACAAGGTCCCATGTCCCATTCACTTTTAAAGAATCCAGCTCTTCAAACATTGCTTGTCGCCATAAATCTGCATCTGCTCTAGCAAGTGCTTCAGTAAATGAAATAGGATCATGCAACTCACCTTCTTTTGCAATAAACGATACGTAGTCATCTCGTTTGATTGGTTTAGGAATTCTTGTGCTCCTTCTTAATTGTTGTGAACTACTAGGTGATTCTATCTCGGACATAGAATGTGGCAGAATGTATTCCTGCTGGTTCTCGTTACATTCATCATAGGCATCAGAGTAATGATCCGTTTCAACACCATTAGCCTCACTTTCGACATCGGAATGGTGACTTGCTTCCACCTCGAAACTAGATCCACTATTGTCATCCTCTACTGAAGCACCAACGTCTGTGAATGGATAAGAAAATGCATTATAATCACTTATATTTATTGGTTCAACTGAAGACATTTGTTGGTTTTCAAAAAATATTACGTCTCTGCTTATGACTATCTTCCTTTTATTTGGATTATATAGTCTGTAATTTTTAGTTCCGTCGCAATACCCCACAAAAATGCACGCATTGGATTTCACATCCAACTTCTTGCGCTTCTGCTTCGGTATGTGCACCATCGCCTTGCAACAAAATGCGCGCAAAAAACACATGTCCGGTACCTCACCAGACCACGCTTCCTCAGGAACTTTTTTTGTGGACGAACTGCTTGGTGATCTATTCACAAGGAATACTGCCGTCGAAACTGCTTCTGCCCAAAATACCTTCGGTAGATTTGCATCAATAAGCATGCACCGTGCCTTCTCGATTATGGTCCGGTTCATTCGTTCTACCAAGCCATTGTGTTCTGGTGTGTATGGTGGTGGAGTTTGATGACGAATACCATATGTGCGCAACAATAACTCAAACTCTTTGTTGATGTATTCTGATCCGTTATCTGTGCGTAAGGCTTTAATTTTCTTACTGCACTGGTTCTCAACGAGTGCTTTGAACTCTTTGAAACGCAAAATAGTTTCTGCCTTTGACTGCAAAAAATACACAAACACTTTTCTAGTATAGTCGTCAACAAACACCAATATATAACGGGCACCACCCATACTTTTCACATTGATTGGACCACACAAATCTGAGTGTATTAACTCTAATACTTCTTTGGCTCTGGTGCCAGTATGATTAAATGGTAGCTTACACTGCTTACCTTTTGCACACACTTCACAATTTAATTTATTGATGATGGGAAGTTTCTCGTTCTTTCCGAAACGATCGCTCAGATTCCGTAGGCTCACGACGTTTAAATGCCCCATTCTACGATGCCACAATTCGTAATCAGAATGGACACTGTTCACTAAATATGCACGGTTTAGAACGCCATCATCCAACCTGAATAAGTCTCCATCGATAGACGCAGTTGCTATTAAATTTTGTTTAGAGTTGTAGATTTTGCAACCGTTTGCACTAAAAACCACTTTGTTTCCTTTTTTTAACATTTGGTAAACTGAGAGGAGATTAGTGCATAAATGTGGTACGCATAAAACGTCTTTCACTTCCACCTGTGTGCAATGGTTTCCCGCAACTGGTAGATTCACTGTGCCTTTGCTTTCGACTTGCAAACGCATGTTGTTGGCTACGACGACTTCATTCGATGGGGGTTGACTTGTGTTAAACAGCATATGTTTGTCTTTACACATATGTGCCGATGCACCCGAGTCAATATACCAACCATCACTTTGTAGTGTACTCACCGCAAACGAAGAAATAAATACATTTTTAACATCAGATTGTACGCTAGCGCATTTATTTTGCCTCGTCGGACAATTTCTTGCAAAATGCCCTTTGTTGTTGCACTCAAAGCACCGAGGACCACTGCTGCTGTTTCTACCATTAGAAACGCTACTGCAACCACCCACGCTCCTTTTCTTCCATCCGCTCTTACGATGCCCACTTTTGCCTAAAAATGCCACCGTATCTGTTTCATCCGTCTTTACATCTTGTAGAATTTTGGTTTTGATTGAATCGCCGGAAATTTTAATGCCGCAACTTTCAATCCCCATTATCATTGGTTTGTACTGCTCGCTCAAACCAGCTAGCAAAAGTGTACCAACCCATTCTTCACTTACTGTTAAGCCGACACCATTCAGTTTGTGGGCAGTTGTAATGATCTCATTCACGTACTGCTCCACGGAAGAGCATTCTTCCATTTTAGTGGTTATCAGCTTCCTGAGCAAGCCTACTCTTCGTGAAAGCCCATTGTCTTGGAATGCCGCCTCAAGCTTGTCCCAACATTCCTTTGCCGTCGTAGTGTTCTGAACGTGGACGTAGTTTACTGGATCGATGAGTAATATTATTTTTGATCTCGCCTTGATGATCTTTTTGTTGTCCGTTTCAGTGCTCGTGGCAACACAACTCCACAAATCCTCATGTTCGAGATACGCCTTCACCGCAAACCTCCATGTGTCGTAGTTATCGCGACCTTTCAACTTCTCGATGCTAGGAATATTATTTAATGACATATTAAATTTAATTATCAGGCTTTGTGACTGGGCCCATAACCTTTTGTTAAAGTTGATGAAAGTTCTTCGGCGCTGAAAAGGATTCCAAAAGGGTTAAGTAAAACGCAACTTGTTACTTTGAATGATGGCCGGAAAAAGAGACCGAATATATATTTGCATAAGTATAGGTTGAGTAATTTGACATATAATTCATTGGGATGCGTTCTTATGACGTATTATATTTACAGGGTGCTGATATTCATTCAAATTCAACAGTTATCATGTAATTTAGAGCGCCCGCATAGGGCCATTAAGTTATTTAAGTATTTGATAAGAAGGCTAGTTTTTCATGAATTTTTGTCTAACATGTAAGTTAGTTCTAAGCTGAATTAAAATAAAAATGAAATGGAACACCGTGCGAGAGAACCCAAGTTCGAATCCCAGTAAGAAAAGAGTTCTTTTATAATTAGTTGCATTGAATTTCATATTTTCATTATAAAAATTTGGTTTTAATAATTTTGCTGGTGCTTAAGGATAGTGACGCGATTATATGAGGACACAAGCGTTCTCACTCTAGCCTCTCACTATCAACTCCTACTCTCACCTCCACGCTGGTGACTGGTGGGTGCCTAGAGTACCTCGACTGGAGAACCCGTGTGGAAGGTCGTTGGTGGCAGCAAACGAGAGAGGGGGGAGGAGTGTCCTCTCACTAAGGCACTCACTCTCAGGCGGCAGCTGAGGAATTCCCTGGATGGAGTCAACGGTAGCGCCTACAGCTCCAGTTTGATCGAACTGGAAGTGAAATCCCTATATGAGCTGCTTCGACATATTTGAACACCAGGTCTATAGGGATTTCCAATACTGAGCCAGGGTATTGGAAAAGAGTTGGTGGCGAAGGAGAACTCAATGGGTCAACGGCAGGGCTCATACCCCAAAAATGGGCTACTGACACCGGCCCGCTGTCCTAGGGTCAAAACAAGAGCCTGGCCCTCCAGGTTGGGGGTTGTGCTTTGGGTTAACTACCCATCCACGGAAAAAACAATATTGTTACGAAGCAACCAATAGCCTCAGAACGGACTGATATTATTGTTGACGACCATGCTAAACGAAAAAAGGACAACGACGTTCGTATCTGCACCTGGAATGTGAGAACATTAAACAGGAGAGGTGCAGGCGAACAACTTGCGGAAGGCCTTAACTGCTACAAAGCAGACATTACTGCCATCCAGGAAATACGATGGGATGGGCTGGGCAAAAAGAGGATGAAAAACTGTGACATCTACAATGGACCGTGTTATAGTGAGCAGAAACAGCGACTATATGGATGCGGATTTGTTATAGGAGCCAGACTTAGGCATGAAGTCTTATGTTTTCAAGACATTAGCGAACGCATTGTAACATTCCGCATCAAGGCCAAATTCGCCAACATAAGCCTTATATGCGCTCATGCTCCGACGGAGGAAAACGATGCTATAACTAAGGATTGCTTCTACGAACTCCTCGACAAAACCTATGAGCGACTACCGAAGTACGATGTTAAAATCGTGCTGGGAGATTTTAACGCAAATGTGGGAAGAGAAGACATCTTTAGCAGTACTGTCGGAAAACATAGCCTACACGACAAAACGTCTGGTAACGGACTTAGGCTAATTGACTTCGCTACGGAACGAAATGCCACTATAGCCAGCACACGGTTTCCTCACCTCGATATCCACAAGGGGACATGGCAGTCTCCAGATCAACGAACAGTCAACCAAATTGATCACATTGCGATAGACAAGAGGCACGCATCCAGTATTTTGGATGTCCGAACATTCCGAGGGGCCAACATCGACTCGGACCACTACCTTGTTGTAGACAAAGTAAGGATGCGGATATCCACCACGTCACAAAAAAACAGAAATACGGTGAAAAAAATTAATGTCGAAAGACTGCAATCGCCAGAGACCGCCAAGACCTTCGCGCAACGTGTATCCCTTAACCTCTCCACTCACAACATACCACCAGCATCTAATGTCGAAGAACAATGGCAACGATGCCAACAAGCCATTAGATCAGCCGCAACTGATGTGCTAGGTTTCTCGCGGCCACCAGCAAGAAACCCCTGGTTTGATGAGGAATGCCGACAGATGCTCGCAGCCAAGAACGAGGCCTACAAGGCTAAGCTGCAGGTGAAGACGAGAGCTGCCATTGAGCTCTATAGGCAAAGAAGAAGGGAAGAACATCGGCTTTTCAGAAAGAAGAAAAAAGAGCAAGAAAAGCGCGCGATCGAGGATATAGAGAGGTGCCACTCCAGGAACGATGTTCGCAAGTTTTACCAAAGTGTAAAACGTCAAAGGCAAGGCTACAAGGCTCGAACAGAATCCTGTCGAGATGAACAAGGAAATATCGTAGTTGAGACACAGTCGATGCTGAGGATATGGAAGAACCACTTCTGCAGACTGTTAAACGGCGATGACGAACAACATTCCGCTGTCAGGCAGAACGATCCATTCAATATTGGCAACGACAGCGAAAACTGCCAACCACCCGACCTAAGTGAAGTGAGGATAGCTATATCTAAACTCAAGCTTAATAAGGCCGCCGGAAATGATGGCCTTCCCGCTGAGCTTTATAAAGCTGGCGGAGATGACTTGGTAAGCAACATCCACCAACTCATAAGCCAAATCTGGTCGGTTGAAAGCATGCCTGAAGAATGGAACCTCAGCATCGTTTGCCCGATCCACAAAAAAGGAGACACTCTGAACTGCGCCAACTACAGAGGCATAAGTCTACTCAACATCGCTTACAAGATCCTATCTGCCGTAATATGTGAACGCTTGAAACCGTTTACCAACAACCACCTATTTATCGATTTCAAAGCCGCATACGACAGCATTTATAGAGACGAACTATACAGAGCCATGGCTAGTTTTGGTATACCGCCCAAACTCGTCCGTTTGTGTAGGATGACGATGACTATTGAGAATTCTCGCTGCACCATCAGGGTCGGAAACGACCTCACCGACACATTCGATACCATAAAAGGATTTAGGCAAGGCGATGCGCTGTCATGTGACTTCTTCAACTTGATTCTTGAGAGGATTGTGCAAAACTCCCGAGCCAACACCAGAGGCACAATTTTCCAAAAATCGGTGCAACTACTAGTGTTGACCAGTGCCCATATTTTTAAAAATAGAAAAACGTGTTTCGTGTTTCAATTCTGGATTATCACTACTCTTTATTTCTTATATTAGGTGCTGGGCTGCTTACAATGCTGCAGCGTCAGCATATAACTTAAATATATGATACCATACTATCTATACGGTTATGTGTGGCAGCGTGGGAACGCTGACCATACATTTTACCAATGCAGCGTGGGAACACTGACCATAAATTCCACCAATGCAGAGTTAGAGTGGGTGATCGTATTTCATATAAGCACTGCGACAAAGTATCGCAGTGTGACACATGTACTCTCACACCACATCTCCCTCCTTTTGGAAAATAACGTAATCTATGTAGTTATTTTTTTTTATATATAAATTTTGAAAAAAATTTTTTTTATTTTTTTTTTTAATTTTTTCTTAAATTTATTATTATATATGTATTATGTATCTTTCCTTACCCTTAAAAAAATAACGCAATCTTATGGAGTTATTTATACATAAAATATTGTAAATATATTAATTTTTGTCTTAGATATGGCCATATATACTAATATTTTTATGAATAAAAAAGTTTTAATCTATTCTTATGTACTTTTTGTTTCTTTTGCTTACTATCTAAAATTATTATGTTATCCTTATCTTCTATATATTCTACTATAAAAGGTCCTACATATTGATTATCTAGCTTATGACCTACTTCGTTTCGTAATAAAACTTTATCACCTATTTTTAAATCTATATTTTTAATATTTTTATCGTATAATTTTTTATTCTTAGTTTTATATTCTTCAAGCATATTTCTAGCATTTTTATATGCTATTTCTAATCTATATTTACTTTCCTTTGCATAATCTTCTGGATTATACAATGGTGCTATGTAATTATCTAAACTATTAAAAGATTTTATTATACTAGGGTTTTTGCTAAATATTAGCTCATAAGGACAATAGTTGTGTACTGTAGATGGTGTTGTGTTAAAACAATACACGAAATACTGAAGCCAAACGTCCCAATCAGTTTTATCTACTGATATGTAAGAACGTATATATTCATTAAATGTCCTGTGGCTTCGTTCTACAGTGCCTAATGTCTGATGATGGTGTGCAGTAGAAGTTATGTTTTTAATTCCTAGGTATTTGCATAAATCTTCTATAACTGAATTTTTGTACTCTGTTCCCATGTCCGTAATGAACGTCTTCATTGGGCCATATTTTAGAACAAAATTTTCAAAAATTGCTTTGGCAACAGTTTTTGCACTTTTATTTGGAATTGGAATGGCAACTAAATATTTTGTAAGATCGCATATAAGCGTTACAGCGTATTCGTTACCTTCTTCTGACTTAGGTAAAGGACCGATCGTGTCCACAATTACCCTGTCAAATGGCAATATTGGTGTTTCAGTCAATGTCATAGGAGTTTTAGTGTGTGTTAACACCTTTGCTTTTTGGCATTTATTGCATTTCTTTATATATTTAGAGATATCACGCGTCATATTCTTCCAATAATAATAGCGTTTTATCTTAGCAATTGTTTTTGTTATGCCAGTATGTCCTCCTTGTATTGGATCGTCATGGTACGTAAACAGTAGATCTTCGATTTCTTTTAGGTTATTTTTATTTATATTGGTCACCGGCTGGAGTAGCGCTACTCTTAAATTTCTTAATATGTTATTGCCCATATTTTTAAAATTATCAAATGGAACATGTCCAAAGATTTCTTCGCTCAGTGCCATTTTTAGTTGAGTTATTCCATTTATACCGGCTTCTAATTCAAGCCTTTGGAAAAATTGATCTATATCAAAGACTCCATTGGTGTAAAGGCCATCAACATTTATTCTTGCAATAATTTGTTTTCCATGTTTAATTAAACATTTGTTCAAGCTTAAATGCAAGGTCACTACCTTTTTAACATCTTCATTACGAAAAAAACATTATATATATTGGGCTTCGAAGATTCTAATTGCATTTGCAATTTAGTTGGTTTTCCTGCGCAGGATTTATACTGTCTACTTTTACTTCTTGTAGTGACTAAAAGAATTTGTCCGGTTATGTTTTTAAATTGATTGATGGTTATTCTAGATAACGCATCTGCAACGAAATTGTCTTTACCCTTTAAATACTCTACTGTAAAGTCATATTCTTCTAAATCTAGCCTTATGCGTGTCAATTTTGAACTTGGATTGACCATTGAAAATAAATATGTTAAAGGTCTATGGTCTGTTTTAATTAGAAAATGTTTGCCATAGATATATGGTCGAAAATGTACTATTGCCCAGTGAATTGCACATAACTCTTGTTCTGTAGTGCTTTTGTTGCTTTCACCTTTCGTGAATGCTCTTGATGCATATGCAACGGGAAGTTGGAGTCCATTGTAGTTTTGAGTTAAAACTGCTCCACATGCATGCTTGCTTGCATCTGTGATTATGCAAAATTCTTTGCTGTGATTAGGATATTGTAACAAAGTTGGTTCCATTAGTTTAGTTTTTAAATACTCGAATGCCTTTTGACATTCGTCTGTCCATTCGAAAGGAACATTCTTCCTGCCTAATCGTGTTATATGGCGCGAATATAAAGGAATGCTTGTGAAGGTTCTAAACCCGAGAATGCTATTGTCATCATTCTCTGAAATGAATTTGGCGCTATTTTTAAGCCAAATGGTAATCGCGTGAAGCGATATGAGCCATTGCTCGTTGAAAATGACGTTATGTCTCTAGAACTTTCTTCTAATTCTATTTGGTGAAAACCTGACATTAAGTCAAGACATGAGAAATACTTTGCTCTACCTAGTTGATCCAAAATATCATCAATTCTAGGTAAAGGAAATTTGTCGGACAGTAATTTTTTGTTAATTTGACGATAGTCAATTACTAGTCTCCATTTTTTCTCATTTGAACCTGGAGAAGATTTCTTTGGTACTAATAATAGTGGGCTATTATATTCAGATACAGACGGTTCAACAATTTTATTTTCTATTAATTTTCCAACTTGCTTTTGAATTTCTTCAAGTTGGCTATGTGGGCTTCGATAGTGTTTAATGTACACTGGTTCTTCATCCTTAAGTCTCAATTTTTGTTTATAAAAATTATTAGTCGTGATTGATTCGGTTTCAAGTCCGAATATATCAGTATATTTTGAGCATAAGTCTTCTAATTTTGTTTTGAATTGTTGTGGAAAATTCTTTTTTAATTGTTCCATAACTTCTTCTGTTCTTGAAACTTGATTTGATTGAATTATATTATAATTCGAAAGTGGTTCATGTTTTAAATTATTTATATTTACTAGTTGGTCGGTACTGGTTGTATTTATTAAACGGACAAACGTATTTTTAGATGTTGCTAATGTATTCGCAACAAAAATACCAGTTGCAATTTCCTGATTAGGAATCAAAACACTATCATTAGTTGTTTTCAGTTCTAACTTTCGGACAACTTCGGATCTTGCTGGTAGTAGTGTTGAATTATTACCAGAACTGAAATGTATTGGAACATGAATTGGATATTTTAAATTATTTGGTCTCAGTATGAACCAATCGTCTAATGGTTTACAATCTAATTTACAATTATATCTTTTTACGAAATCTAGTCCTATTATTCCATCGCAAGGTATTGCAAAATTGGAATTAACTAAATGAAAATTGTGTGGAATAATATAATTTTCTGTTTGTAGCTCAATACTGGCCAAACCATTTGATGTGATAACACCATTTCCAATACCTGTAATATTTATGAGTTTTTCTTTTTGGATGTCATAAAAGACATCTGAATTTTCTTTGATTAAAGAAACGTCTGCTCCTGTATCAAGCAAAAATGTGAGACTTGGATTTATTGTGTATACTTTATGACTTGAGTTTAAGCATCTAAAGGTACTTGGGAGTTTCCCGAGTTGCTTTGGGTAACTCGAACATTGTTATTAGTATTATTATTGTTGTTGTGGCTTCTATTTGAATTGCCACGGCCTCTATAGTTTCCTCTATATCGGCCTCGTCCCCTGTTATTGTTATTAAAATTATTAAAATTTCTGTTATTTTGGAAGTTACCTCTTCCACGGAAATTTCCACGATTACCTCCACTATTGTTTGCAGAGAAATATAGAACAGAATTTGAATGTCCAGTTGCTGCATGTTTACAAATTTAGACATGACCTCATTCATATCACTGAATGTTCCTGCCTCCATAATTAACTTAACTTTTTCGATTGAACAATTTTTGGTCATTGCCTTCACAGCTAAAGTTGTGCTGTACTTCGTGGCAAGATCAGTTGACAAACCATCGTTAATATATGCCCCTTCTAGAGATTTTGTTAATTTCTCAACCTCTTGGACATATTGGTTGGCTGTCTTGTTTTTTTGCTGTAAATTTAGCAGTTTTGCTGAAATTACATCGACCGACTCCCCTTTAACTTTGAGAGTTAACGTGTCGATTATTCCTGCAATTGTTTCTTCGTCACTTATAAGGTTTCTTGTGTAACCCTTCAGTTTTGTTTTTATTATATTTACCACAATTGCTTCGTGATCTTCTCGCAGGGAATCTACGAGTAGCAATGCGTCCTTGAAACTTTGTAAGTTTTCTGCCTTTCCATCAAACTCTGGTATGAGTGATGAGGCCAATTTGACTAATTCTACCTGTGTTAAAGGCATGTTTTCGGAATGAATGTCTTCAGTAATAATATGTTCTTCTAGTGTTTTTATTTCACTATCGGATTCTGTATTGAGTACTGGTTTTGATTCATCTAAATTGTCTTCAGTAATAATAGATTCTTCTAGTGTTTCTATTTCACTATCGGATTCTGTATTAAGTACTGATTTTGATTCATCTAAGTCATCCAGTTGATCTTCTATAAACTCAGCATGGAGTTTTAGACTATCAGAAACTGATATTTCAATATTACGTCGTTTTCCGATATTTATTAGTTTGGTGTTTAAAGATTTTAATAGTTGTTGACACCCTTTTTCGTGTTCATCAGTAAGTCTACCACTATACTCATTCACAGTATCAACTATATTATTATATTGCGTCACTAATGTATTGACGTGATATAATAATGTGTCAACTTTTATGACGGAATCTCTGTTAACCCCCAAGGCAATCTCGACGCAACGGACGGTATCGACGCAGACGGTTTCGCGTTGAAATGTCAAAAACTCATCGAGCTTATGGGAACATGTATAAGTGGGCAATCTGAACGCCGACGCGACGCAATGGACGTTAGCTACACAGAAAAGTTGATTCAACTTCAACTTTCTTGCGCATCGACGCATTGGAATGTCAGTTTGAAAGCTGTCAGATGGTATGTTTGTGAGAATCTTGAGATTACTTTCATAGGTTATAAATAAACAAAATAAATTAAAAGTACTGAATTAATATTTAACAACTAATTAAATTTTCTTCTGTGAGAATTGAAAAACAAACAAAATCTTCGACGGCTAATGGTGAACTGTCAATCAAGTGACATCGCATCGCGTCGCGTCGTGAGCGTCGAGATTGCCACCACCACTCAAATCCTCACCATTTTTGACACTTCAATGCGAAACCGTCTGCGTCGCGTTCGTCGCGTGCGTCGAGATTGCCACCACCATAATACATTTATACGATTTTTCGAATTTTTCTTTACTTGCATTAATGTTGTTTGCCAACGTCTTCCATTCCATATTTATGGAGAATAATTTTATGATGGACTGGCATTTTTTTTTTAAATTCAATTAGAGCGAAGAAAAATTTGTTTAGACTTTGTCTAAATCGTTTCCGCGACTTAAGTAGCGTTTTCTTAATGTTCTTTTGTGCATAATATAAATTTTTAGCAAAAAATTAATAGTTGTAACAATTAACAAAAGAGCCAAAAGTATATTTTGGATTTCCAAGTGTGGCGTGTTATCCACAATTTCAATTTCATTTAAAACGTTTGCAGTGTTACCTGCGGTTTTGGAGGTTGTACCACCCATTTAGAATGTTGATTATAATAAATAAATGATTTAAATTGCAATTAAAAGAAAGAAATTAAAAAAAATATAATTCAAAATAATTTTATAAATTATTGCAAAAATTCATTACTAAAATTGTGTTGCATGTTCTTTTTTTTTGTTAGTTTAATATGCTTAGGTATACGTTTAAAAATTTAAAACAAAAATAGACCATTTTAAAATTTAAAATCTAAAATAATGAATTCACTTAGCTGCCGGTCCTTCTTCAATTAGTCCAGATGTAGGAGATGTGCGCTCTTGGTAGCGCTGCCGGTCCTTTTTTCCAATGGTCTGGCTTGACGCACCAGACGGGGCCGGTGCTGGCTGCACCGATTACTTATGTTGTTTCTGTTGCATATTGTATAATCACAAATTTTTAAATTCTCCATGCGTAATTTATTTAATATTTTCTTTACTGTACTTTCGGTCACTCAGTTTTTTTTTTAAACTACACATCCCAAATAATTTGTTGTCTTGTTTTGTTTTATTAATATTTTATGGCCAAAACAAAACACACGTTCAGCCTTTTTGTATTTTTAGGGTTTTCAAGTGGTATTTATTTCACTAATCAGAAGCTTAAATATTTTGAGCTTATTTTTCATGCCTGTCCTTCAAGGCTGCATTTTAGTAATATATTTGAAGACATGTATTTTTGCTTTTTCACCAATGTGTACTTTTATTTTAATTTTATTTCACTTTAACACAAACTTAAGTTTTTGCAAAATCTTGGTTTTCACTTAGCACTAAGTTTTAATCCAATTTAGTTTTTTTATAACTAAATATATTCTGTGTCTTTTTTCCAATGTCACGGTCGCCATGTTGACCAGTGCCCATATTTTTAAAAATAGAAAAACAACCGTCGTGTTTCAATTCTGAATTATCACTACTCTTTATTGCTTATATTAGGTGCTGGGCTGCTTACAATGCTGCAGCGTCAGCATATAACTTAAATATATGATACTATACTATCTATACGGTTATGTGTGGCAGCGTGGGAACGCTGACCATAAATTCCACCAATGCAGAGTTAGAGTGGGTGATCGTATTTCATATAAGCACTGCGACAAAGTATCGCAGTGTGACACATGTACTCTCACACCACACTGGCATACGCCGACGATATTGACATCATTGGTAGGACTCAACGAGATGTCATAGCCACGTTTGCTAGTATAGAGAAGGAAGCGGCAAAAATGGGTTTAGCAGTAAATGAGGGTAAGACAAAGTATATTTATATCAACACGAAAGGACACACAACATCGACGAATTGGACAGAACGTCACCATTGACTAACTTTGAGGGAGTACGGGACTTTGTCTACCTCGGCTCCGCTATTAGCTCTGACAACAACATCTCGTCAGAAATCAAACGAAGAATTACTCTTGCCAATCGCTGTTTCTTCGGGCTAAGAAGGCAATTTAGTAGTAAAGCCCCCACTCGAACTACTAAGGAGATCCTATATAAGACCCTGATCATCCCAGTCCTGCTCTACGGCGCTGAAGCATGGACCGTATCAAAAGCGGATGAAGAAATCCTTGGTCGATTCGAGCGAAAAATTCTTCGGAAAATCTTCGGTCTCGTTTGCGTTGACGGGCTATGGAGACGAAGATTCAACCACGAACTATACGAGCTGTACAGCGACATACCCCTAGTCAAAAAACTCCGCATTGGAGGTTTAAGATGGCTAGGACATGTAGAAAGAATGGACACCAATACTCCGGCTCGCAGAGTCTTCGATTCCCAGCCAGACGTCGGACGCAGTTGAGGGAGACCACACCTTAAGTGGCGCGCACAAGTAGAAACCGACCTCAACCAACTTGGAGTGCGCAACTGGAGGCAGTTAGCTAAGGACCGGGCTAATTGGAGAGGCATGTTGGTTGAGGCCCAGGTTCATCCCGGACTGTAGCGCCACTTAAAGAAAAAGGAAAAATTATATAGGATTAAAAAGTGAATAATAAATCTATATATATAAAAATGAAACCCGTTTTCCGTTGTCACGACATAACATGAAAACGGCTTGACCGATTTGGCTGATTTTTTTTTTGTAGTTTTCTAATACTCTGTACAAGGTTCTTTCAGGTCAGCTTTGAGAAAATAAATACTACTAACACTAAAATACTATTACGGACCCTAAAACGAAACAGTACCCGGGCGAAGCCGGGCCGGGCTTCTAAAAACAAAAAGAAAATAATAAAAAATGATGTTATTGTTATAAAATCAGATTGCAGTGCGCGAACATACCCTGATGTGTGTACATCGAACACATCCATTTAGAGGTACTGGATGCTTCCACTGGAATGAATGACTGGAATAGTGGTATTTGTCAACACCACTTCTCGAACAATTAGGAAACCGCGTGAGCCTCCGAGAATATGCCATCTCTTTCTAGATCAGTGGTGTGGAGTTGTATAACTAGAGATGAAGCGACAACCGGCAAGTCATTCTGAATTTCGATTTGAACGTGATTTGAATAGTGTTGACTGAGTGAATTACATAAGTGAATATTGAAAGTGAAAATAGTGCGCGAATTTAATCGTTGGTGTTTGATTTCAAATAAGTGTAATTGAAATTTTAAACGAGAATAGATAAGTTATAACTGTTTTGTAAATAATATAATTCTAGAAAGAAGAGTGCCTTTAAACAAAATATTGTTGAACATAAAACAGAAGAGCGTTTTATCATTCGAAGCTCGGCTTCAATCTACAGTATGGCTGCACGCAAGGATTTTGGACAGCATCGATGTCTACGAAGACATGCGTGCACGTATACAGTGTCTTGAACGCTTTGTTTTGATGTCTACTTTGGAACTCGTGCCCAAGCCTAGAAGAACAGTTGGTAGCACACTTACCCACTCGGTAGTTTCTTGGAACATGACTGCAGCTTTAAACAATCTGTGCCACCGTTCAATCATACCATTGGCTACTGGGTGATAGGCAGATGTTCTGATGCGCTTACTTCCAATGAGTTTCACAAGTGCATTGAACAATGTTGACTCGAACTGAGATCCTCTATCAGATGCGGTGGTAGCTGGTACGAAATGATGTCTTTGAAAGCATAAAGAAGCGGTTTGTACCTCGATTCTCTTTCGCTGAGCTTTTTAGAGAAGAAACCAAGTGGTTGGAGCTTGTCATCGCAGCGTTGATCCAAGGCAGCACCGATGGATGTATCTGAAGCGTCACATCGAAGAACAAGAGTGGGCAAGTTGAACTGCATCTCTCAACTTGACTTTGCATTCTTCGAATGCTCTGTCAGCTTCTGGTGTCCACTGTACCGGGCACATATCTCGTTTCCCCGACGGTTAGGTTGATGAGAGGAGCTTGAGTTTGAGCTGCATTAGGAAGACAGTTTCGGTAGAAGTTCCAGGATCCGAGAAATCTTCGCAGCTTGTCCATCGTGTCTGGTTTAGGATAGGTCATCAACGCTTCGACTCGGTCGATGGATGTCGTGAAAAAATATCTTCCCGCTAGCTGATGACTGAAATCCTGGAGATGCGGTATGGAATATTTATCTTTAACGGTGATGTTGTTGAGACGACGGTAGTCACCTCAAGGCCACCAGCTTCCAGATTTCTTTTGGACCACGAGGAGTGGAGACGCCGATTCACTTTTGGATGGCTGGCAGATGCCTTGCTGCATCATGAATTAAAACTCATCCCTGGCCACTTTGAGTTTGTCGCCAGCAAGGCGTCAGGCTCGTTCCGTGACGGGATGACCTATGATTATGATGTGATGTTTGACTGACTGCTCTGCAATTCTGCAGTTGTTGTTTTCACATGTAATCACAAAAAAATCCTTCATGATGTCAGAAAAAAGGTGTACTATCGTCGATAGTTCGGACTGTGTTGTTTATAAGCATCTTCCGATTAAAACGAATGGTGAGGCCCTGGAAGTGGATAAAATCGGCACCAATTATTGCTTGTTTTACATCAGTGATGGTAAAAAGCCAACAAAAATCTCGACGAAGTCGCAGGTTGAGCAGCATTGTCTTGGTACCGTAGGTCGAAATAGTAGCACCATTGGCGGCAAAAAGTTTTGATTGGGTCGGGGATATTTTGCTGGCAAATTGGGTATTTTGGGCAACCTGGTTATTTTTACTTCTGGACCGGTTGTTTAGTCTTGAACTCCTTTTTTATGTTGTAGATCTCCTGTCGGCTGGCGTTGTTGGCTGTTTCCGGATACGTGCCTTTAGAGTGTGATGTTGTTGCGACACCGCATAGATGTGTGTTTGATATCTCAAATATTTTGTCGCCGATCTCCGCTAGCTTGTAGAGGTCTTCTTAAGCAACTCCGGTGTGGGGGCTGGTGGGTTACACACCCAATCTCCAACGACTTTCAATGCGTCACCCTCAAGGCTGACCAACAGGTTCGCATAGCCTTCATCATCGTTAGTAATTCCGCCAAGTTGAAAGGCCATCTCCACTTGTGTGAGCCATAATTGTGGATACATCGATTTGAATTTTGGAAGCTGCATCCGCTCTGTTGACGGTTTTGGCATATTTAGCATTACAGCTGATGTAGTCGGCGAAATCTGCAGCTGATGTGGATGTTGTTGTTGAACATCCGAAGCAAGTGCTGGATACGTTGTTGCAGAAATGGTCTTAAAATGTTTTTGTTCCAGTTGTGCATCCTTCAGAGATTGAATTGCCGAGTTTGCTAGTACTAGCTCTTCTTTTAGTTGTCTTATCAGCTCCATGGTAGCAACGTCTATCGGACTTGTCATAGTGTTGTCTTCGTCGACTGTTATAGTGGTGTTTTTGCTTGGCTTCTGGATGTCGTTCGTTTAGATTGTTTCTTTTGTGTTGATTCGGGAGTTTGCAGCATTGGCACTTATATGCTACTGCGTTTTTAAGTATGCCGTTTAATTATTTCGTGATCACGTCGGGGTCACCAATTGTGGCGTACTTGGTAGCTAGCTTAATTAAACACTTTGTAAGAAAACAAATAATTTTTATTTACAAGCAAGCCGAATAATTTAAGGGCATCAAAAAGGGAAAACGCCGATAATGATGTCGTAAGTGTTGACGCAGGTTGATGTTCGCTCTTTCATATCTTTATTTGCAAATAAAATCCAATTTTTTCAGTTAATACACTTCCACACTAATTGTTATGCTGTGATTTTAGATTAAAAGCAATATAAAAATTTTTGCACACCAAATTATTTCATAAAGTAATAATTTCCTACCTATTTTGCAGCGTTTGTTTACCGGATGTACCATTTTTTCAATTTTAACATTTTCGACAAGAGTTTTCTATAACAATTGAAAAATAGGTTTGGTAGCACATTTTCTATCCAGGCTAAGGGTGTAGATAAGACTGGTAAATTACCCAGGCTTCACGAAATCTATACAGGCTAAACTGTTGTTGTATTTTACACTTCAATTGTTTTCTAGGTCTATATAAATTGGAGAAAGAGAATTTTAGTTCACCTCTAAACCTGTGTCTCAAACAATATACCTCTATAATAAGCCTGGTTTTTATCTAAATGACCCCTTTGTGACCTTTCTACTTATGTGCACACTTAAGGTGAGGATTTTCTCTATTGTATCCGACGACTGGCTGAGAAAATTCTGAATGACGTAGTATTGGTGTCCACTCGCTCTACATGCCCTAGCTATCTTAAATGTCTGTGTCTCTGTACACCTCGTTAAGTTCGAACAAGGAATTCTTTATCCATTCTTGTTACGGTCCATGTTTGGCGGCTCAGAGTAGGACTGGAATGATAAAGGTCTTATATGGGATCTCCTTATTAGTTCGTGTAAGGGCTTCACTAAGTAATTCTTCGTTTTATTTCTGACGAGATGTCGTTGTCAGAGTTAAAAGCCGAGGAAGCTAAAGTCCCTTACTACTTTAAAGTTGTATCTGTCGATGGTGGAGTTCTTGCCAATTCGTCGATGTTGTGTGTTCTTTCGTGTTGACGGCATATAATTGGTCTTACCCTTATTTCCTGTTAAACCCAATTTGTCCTAGCAAACGCGGCTTTGACTGCTCAGATTTAAGGAAGATTTTGTCTGTGGTGTTGGAACGGAAGTTTTGCACAATCCTCTTAAAAAGTATGTCAAGTTAAAGAAGTAACGACAATGCGTCACCTTGTCTAAATCCTTGTTTGGTATGGAATATTTCTACTGAGATTCAGTTTCTGACAAACAGTCGACACAGGACCAAGCAATGTATCTTCCTTTTTTAACAGCGATACAAGCTGTTATGCTAGGCACCGAGTAAATGACAAGACGATGGTTACAGCGATACTGGCTATTCTCTATAGCATGAGTATATTGAGTACTTCAGTATAAAACAATAGTTGTATAACATTAGTATGTAGGGATGCATAACCTACCGTGACATCTTCATTTTTTTAATAATATAATTTTTAACAATAAAGTAAATGTAAAGAATTGATACATATTGCCCGGGTTCCCGATTTTAGATTTCCAAAGTTAACTTTGGCGATGCAATGTTCTCATTGATCAATCGACCATGTCACATGACTAAAAATGCTCGATTGACCAATGAGAGCAGTGTACCGGCAAAGTTAACTTGATAAAACTGAAATCCGGAACGCACCCATTGATAGCGTAATTCTACATGCAATGTGTCACCGCTATGAGAATTAAAAAAAAATAATTTAATTCAATTGAAATAAAATTCAATGCTAATTCAATGTTAACAAAACGAAGATATATTTTCAGGCGCAGGGACATAAGTCCTGAAGACATAAGTCCTGAATTGATTTTTCGGGACTAAATAAGTCCCGAACTTAGTTGGGGACTTATGTCTCACTAAAGTGGGACATTAGTCCTGAGTTTTTATTGTTGAAAATGGGAAACAAGTCCTGAAAAAAAATTAAACAGTAGTTCATGCTACTCCTAAGCGAGTATAGAAAAGGATACATCTAAAAAAATTAAAGTTAAGATTCTGTTTTTTTTTTCTACTTCAGTGGTGTACGCAGCATTGCCATGTTGAAAAAAGACATACGAAATAAAAATAATTTAACAAAAAAAGTGTTGACTAAGGCGCCTGCCTGACGACTTTACATACCCCGAGCGGAACAACGAAGTTGCGTGAGCGTGGACTTTCCCCAGAAAAAAAGTTGAAATGGTGCCGTGACATAAGGCCGAGCGACATAAGGCCAAATTTTGTCATTTGGCAATATGACACTTTTGCAAAGCTATATAAGACCAAATCGGAAAGTGACATTACGCCATATTCGCCCATTCGGCAAGCTACGAAGGCAACTCATACGCATAAGAAACCAGGTTTTTACAAAAGTTCCCGTTACCCCATAAGATGTGTCGGATATATTTAAAATTGAAAATGTCATGAGTAAATTTGGTATGTCTCGAAACCGAAGTAGCGAGGAGGAAAAAGTAAAAATACCCATAACGTTTTCAGGTTCTATATTGAAGAAAAATTTACTGTTATTTTCTCAAAGAAAAAAAATAAATGTAGAGCATATAATGCTAGTTGTCATTCCTGCAGACAAAAGGGTCACTCCGCGAAGTTTTGCAGACAAAAAAGTGATAGGTACATAAATATAGTTGACGATGCTGTAGAGAGCGAAAGCGACAGCACGTCTGATGCAAATGACCTTCTGATGATATCGACTGTTGAAACGAACAAAGATGATGCTGAAAACTGGGTTGAAGAAATATCAATCGCGGTCCAATGCCACTGGATCGCAGTGTTACGTACGCTTAGTAGGATTTTCGAACAATAAGGTAAAAGTGCTAGGCGAAATCATGGTTCCATGCAATGTTCGGAAGTGTACAACTAATCTGAAGTTCAAAGTTGTTGCTGGTAGTGTGTCCCCAATCCTAGGTAGAAAGGCATGTGCGAAATTGAGGTTGGTAGTTTGAAAGGAAGAAATAATTTCAGATAAGGAATTATATGAGTGTCTCGGATGTGTAAAGAACTTTATTTATGATATTGACTTGATTAAAAACCCCGTTCTGCAGTTTCACCCAGTGCGCAAAGAGCCATATAAACTGCAAGCTAAAGTAAAAGTAGAAATTGATAAAATAGTAGAATTAGGCGTTCTAGTTAAGAAGAAAGCGGTGTCACAGGCAGTCTCGCCAATGGTTGTTGCTCGCAGAAATGGTAAAATAAGGGTATGCCTTGATCCTTCGGATTTAAAAAAAAGTCTTCTGAGAAGACACCACCCACTCAAGACTCTGAAACAAATTTCGGCTCAAATAAAGAATTCAAAATACTTTGCGTTGCTCGATTGTAAGAAGGGTTTTTGGCAAATAAAATTGTCGGAGCGCACACAGAAATATCTTACAATGTCAACCCCATGGGGAAGATATTCTTCCACTAGACTCCCATTTGGTCTAGCGTCTGCTCCGGAAATTTCTAACAAATTATGTCAAATCTTTTCAAGCAACATACAAATGTCGAAGTACCTATCCATGGATGACATTCTCATTCACGCAGAGACTAAGGAGGAATTGAAAAGCTTAACAAATGAAGTTCTTGTCATACTGCTTGAGACCGGCTTAAAGTTAAACAAAGAGAAGTGCGTATTTTGCTCGACAAAGGTAAAGTTCTTAAGCCATGTGCTTACGTCAAAGGGTATTCAGATAGATGAAAGCAAAGTAGAAGCTATTAAGAAACTAAAATCGCCTACAAATGTGACTGAACTGCAGAGACTATTGTGTAGGGTAACTTACCTTGGCAAGTTCATTGGAAAAATTCGCGCGAATTTTTTTTCCTCAAATATTTTGATTTTTTCTTTGAGAAAATAACAGTAAATTTTTTTTCAATACAGAACCTGAAAACGTTATGGGTAATTTTACTTTTTCCTCCTCGCTATTTTTACATTTTGTTTATGAGTTTCAATTTGTGAAAACAAAATGCCTAAACAATCTAGTAGATATATATTTTTGTATAATTTAAAAAAAAAAACAATTTTCAGACAAATTGTTAAAAACAGCACAAGAATATTTTGTTAAATTTACTAACAATACAAAATAGTTTGTAATGAATTTATTTTTATTTTATTTAACTAAAAAAATCAAATAAATTTATTAATAATATCAATTTATTTTGTCAAGACTTCTTAATAATTTTCAACTTCGCAACATCGCATATGCAATCAAAGTGTCATAAAGCCAAATCGGCCTTATGTCGCCTTATTAAAAAAAAAAACAGAATGTCAAACTACACACAATTTGTATGGCAATTTGAATATTTGTTAAAGCAGATGGGGAGGTCTTCTTAGTTTTTCTCAAGGCGTATATTTGGTAAAATATTTATGTGGGACATAAGTCCCGGATTGAATTCAGGACTTATGTCCCACCCTAATGGGACATTAGTCCTGAAAAATCAATTCAGGACTTATGTCTTCAGGACTTATGTCCCTGCGCCATATTTTCAATACAAACGTTTTTATGTTAATTTAATATATATCGTTTAATATTAATAGTTTTTTTTTCAAATTTAACCAGATCTAAATCTATCGACTGGGTTGACCGAGCGACCACTTCTGATTGTGTATGTTGAAACTGCTTCTTGTGGACTTTTTTGCGTTGATGTTGTTAGCGCTAGTCTTACAACTTGTAGTCTTCTCAGCCTTATGTGGATTCGGTGATGACAGTATTATCCCTCTGTTACTTTGAGGATTTTCGAAATGGGTTTGTGGTGATATGGGATTGATAGCGATAGATATTTCTGTAGATATTTCCAACGAAATAATTTCCCATCATCTGTTCGTACGATATAGGATCGTGGAACGTCTGTTTTTTCGGGAAGGTTTGTAAACAAACGCGATCACCAAGTTTGCATTCGTGTGACAATTTAGTTCTAACATCAGCAAATTTCTTTCCGACTGTCCTAGACTTTACCATATTCTCAAAGACGTTTTCAAATGCTCTTGGTTTTAACTGCTCCTCTATTTGAGGTAAAGTGGATCGCGTTAAACGGCACATAAAACTTTGGTTTGGTGCCTGCATTTCTGTGTCAAATCAAATTCTGAGTTATCCTTTGAGCATCGTTTTAGGAGTTTTTTAGCTTCTTGTACGTACCTCTCAACCAAACCGTTAGCTTGAGGAAAATTAGGAGGTTTGGTGCTTGAAGTCCCATATCTTTGCAAATTCCTTAAATTTCGGAGGCATCACTAAGTCAACCATTTCGGACGTACTTTATAATTTCTTGAAGCTCATTATCATTTGTGGTATTTTCGACAATCATATTACGGGCTCTGTCAGACACTTGCAAAATGGAATTGATCTCGTCAGTGTCGTCTTTATTTTGGCTCAGTGATGTTTGCTCACAGTCTCTGCTTAGGGCATCAGCTAATGCGATATCTTGACCCACCCTATAAATGACCTTAGGCGCATAAGGAATAACTTCATGCAGTATTCTTTGAAGCCTTCTAGGAGCACGGTGCAAGGGTTTCTTAAAAATTGATTCTAGGGGTTTGTGGTCTGTTTCTATAGTAAGGCGACCTCCATATACATATTCGTGCAACCGCTTGCACACGAATCGTATTGCCAGTGCTTCCTTTTCCATTTGAGGATAATTTTGTTATGCAAACGTTAAGGCTTTTGATGCATATGCAACTGGCTGGTTTTCTTGTAACAATACTGCCCCTAAAATATGCTTACTAGCATCTACCTGTAGCGTTATCTCAACGTTCGGGTTATAATACCGAAAAACTGGTGTACAGGATAGCACTTTCATTAATTTATCAAATGCTTCTTTGTGATTTTCGTTCCATTCCCAGCAAGTGCCTTTTTCAATTAAGTCCCGAAATGGCTTCGTACGCTCGGACAAATTTCCAACGAACTTCCCAAGGTAAGTTACCCTACCCAATAGTCTCTGCAGTTCAGTCACATTTGTAGGCGATTTTAGTTTCTTAATAGCTTCTACTTTGCTTTCATCTATCTGAATACCCTTTGACGTAAGCACATGGCTTAAGAACTTTACCTTTGTCGAGCAAAATACGCACTTCTCTTTGTTTAACTTTAAGCCGGTCTCAAGCAGTACGACGAGAACTTCATTTGTTAAGCTTTTCAATTCCTCCTTAGTCTCTGCGTGAATGAGAATGTCATCCATGGATAGGTACTTCGACATTTGTATGTTGCTTGAAAAGATTTGACATAATTTGTTAAAAATTTCCGGAGCAGACGCTAGACCAAATGGGAGTCTAGTGGAAGAATATCTTCCCCATGGGGTTGACATTGTAAGATATTTCTGTGTGCGCTCCGACAATTTTATTTGCCAAAAACCCTTCTTACAATCGAGCAACGCAAAGTATTTTGAATTCTTTATTTGAGCCGAAATTTGTTTCAGAGTCTTGAGTGGGTGGTGTCTTCTCAGAAGACTTTTTTTTAAATCCGAAGGATCAAGGCATACCCTTATTTTACCATTTCTGCGAGCAACAACCATTGGCGAGACTGCCTGTGACACCGCTTTCTTCTTAACTAGAACGCCTAATTCTACTATTTTATCAATTTCTACTTTTACTTTAGCTTGCAGTTTATATGGCTCTTTGCGCGCTGGGTGAAACTGCAGAACGGGGTTTTTAATCAAGTCAATATCATAAATAAAGTTCTTTACACATCCGATACACTCATATAATTCCTTATCTGAAATTATTTCTTCCTTTCAAACTACCAACCTCAATTTCGCACAAGCCTTTCTACCTAGGATTGGGGACACACTACCAGCAACAACTTTGAACTTCAGATTAGTTGTACACTTCCGAACATTGCATGGAACCATGATTTCGCCTAGCACTTTTACCTTATTGTGCGAAAATCCTACTAAGCGTACGTAACACTGCGATCCAGTGTCATTGGACCGCGATTGATATTTCTTCAAACCAGTTTTCAGCATCATCTTTGTTCGTTTCAACAGTCGATATCATCAGAAGGTCATTTGCATCAGACGTGCTGTCGCTTTCGCTCTCTACAGCATCGTCAACTGTATTTATGTACCTATCACTTTTTTGTCTGCAAAACTTCGCGGAGTGACCCTTTTGTCTACAGGAATGACAACTAGCGTTATATGCTCTACATTGATTTTTTGCATGCCGAAAACCGCAACGAGGGCAAGTGTAGTCATAGCCCGTATGTCTTTGTGTGCTTTGATCAGTGTTGGTGGTTGATTGCTGTGATCTATGTACTTTGTTGTATTTTCTTACGTCGATTTACTATTTTTATTTAGTGTAATTTGTGCATTTGACTCAACAGCCGTGTGGCTATCTGATCTATCTAGCCCTAGGCCTGATCTAACGTTAGATTTTCTTCCGGTAGTAATCTTTCTCTGACTGTATCGCTACGAATCCCTATTACTATCTTATCTCGAACAGGTTCATCCCGAAGAGAATTAAATTGACAGTTCTGAGCTTGGTTCTTAATTTTAGTAAAAAAAATCCTCAAAATTTTCGTCTTCGATCTGTGCAAGTCGCACAGATCCTTTCGAAGGTCACACTTATCTTTGGGTCGAAGACGGATGAGAATTTTAATTTGAGTCCAAGTGATTTAAATATATCCGTGGTGTCAGGCCCTATGGCGAGCATAGAGTGTGCTACTTGTTCCTCTGGCTTTTTTTTCAGCTCAGCTGCTACTGCATACCACTGATATCTTTGCAGCTAATTTTTCCACTTGATAGATATGTTTGAATCACTTATTTTTAGGTAACCCGGTGATTCTACTAAGCCTCCACTGCGACTGGGGCCTGAAACAGCATCATCCGGCATTTTAATTTGTAAAATATTATTTTAAAAGCGTGCTATTCGCTTTTTCACTATTCTGACACCATGTTATGCTAGGCACCGAGTAAATGACAAGACGATGGTCACAGCGATACTGGCTATTCTCTATAGTATGAGTATATTGAGTACTTCAGTATAAAACAATAGTATGTATAACATTAGTATGAAGGGATGCATAACCTACCGTGACACAAGCTTCAGATTCACATTTTGGTCAGCGCTTTACGCCTCTGTAGTTGGCGGAATTCTAAGGGTTTCTTTGTGTGTGGATCTTCCAACAATATAAAAGTGGAATAACACTATTTTAGTTATTATATTATATCTTGATGAAAAAAGTTCAAATTAATTGCCATAAGAATTTCTATTCTGACGGTTGTTATTGAACATTCGACAGTTCGCTTTATTTTTCCAATAACACAAAAGAGAAATAACAATAGTATAATTTATTTTATTTAAAATATTTGCCTAATCAATTGAAAGCAAATTAAACGCATCTTATATTTAATCACTTAATACAAATGAATTTAATGAACATATCAAAATAAAAAAAAAATAGCAAGAACCAGTGTGAATTTAAAATTCATAACTGTGTTTTGCCACAGAGTATGTATTTTTTTTAAATAAATAGATACACACATGAGTTCAAATACATTTCATATACACAGTATTTTAAGACTCCGATTATGCGGAATTTGAAGTACTAGGTACTGTATTTGACAATTATTTTAAGACTTTTAGTAATAAAAGTACTTTGAAGACTAAACAAGAATTAGAGCACATTTTTTACATATACGCTTACAAACATAAATAATGAAACGAACATAACAGTTGTATAGCTATACGACATAAAAATACAAGCCTTAATTAAAATAAAAAAAACAAAGAAAATGAAAGCATTTCAGTAAAGCAAAATTACAACTTCAATTATTAAAAATATTTAATGTAACATTTAGTTTTTTATTAAAATAGGATAGGCAAACCGCGTCTTCACCACACTGGTTTTATAATATTCCGTTAATGTGTATTGTTTTTGGAAATTTTGTTAGTTCAAACAACATTGTTTATTTCAATTTACTAAGTTTCCATTTTAAAGGTATGTTTTAAGTATAGTCGTTTCTAATATTTAATACTCGTGGTGTTCTTGAATGTTACTATTTTAATGTAATGTAACTTAATTAATGTAATTTATTAGACAAATTCCTTGAACGTGATTTTAGTTTTTTTTTAAATGGTACTTTTTTCATATTCTGACGAAATCGATTTAAGTGGCTTATGTCTCATTGTATTCATTAAACTTAAAGATGCTTAACTGAAAAACATACAAATTGTAAATAGTTTTTTCGGTAAATTCTGTTAAATTGCTTCTACGCAACTATAGTAAAACCAACAATTTACAATATAATTAACAGTCGGTTTGAAATTTAAAATGAAAATTAGTATAAAGTGATATTGTTAAAATATAAAAAAATAAATAGTGATTTGGAACAAACAATATAGAAAAATGCCATAAAGAACGCTTGTTTTTAAGGTCATTTAAAATAAATATTCAGAATAATAAAGAGATGCACTATACTTGATTGATACACATGTGTAGGTATATATATATATTTTTGTTCAGAAAGGATGAATGTATAATGCTATTCTGTTTCATTACTTAATTTAATGGAAGGCAAAACATGTGCTGAAGTAGACTTTTATTATTATTATTATTATTACTATGACTATTAATATTATTAGAAGTTGGAGGAGGTATTTGAAGGATACTTAAATCATCAGCAACAGAATCATAGTCACTGGAGTCCTCTCCGTATAACTAAATTCAAATGTAAACAAGAAAAATAAAAACATATATGCATTTATAAATAAAGCATTTTATTGATTTACCCGTAAATTATATGGATGTAGCTCACACGATGCGTGATGTCAAACACAATCTTCCAGAGACATTAGTAATGGATTCACATATTCGAATCCTTCGAATTCAGTTTGATCAATCTTTTCAATTACACGACTATAAAATGCAAGATAAATAATTGTTTTTAAAATATATAAATTAATGGAAATATTGCAAATATATTTATAATTTATTGCTATAAATGCAATGTAAGCATCAAACTTACTCATCGTCTGGGGTCAATTGTACAGCCTCCTCTGTAAATTCGGGGGGGAAATTTGCCAAATCTCTATCAGAATCTAGTCGCGGTTTAAATGGTGGCGATACTTGCTTACGCTCTAACTATATGACAGAACGAAGAAAAACAATAATAATGAATATACAAATAAAACCAAATAATAGATATATAAACAGGGTTTATAATAATAAAATAATTTATTAGTTAATAATAAATTAATATATAATAATAAATTAATATTAATAATAATTTTATTACTAAATAATATTAATATTTACATATAGTAAAAATTAAAGTCCCCTAAACGTGTATGAATTCGCTAATCTCAAAAACTGATGAAGTGATTTAAATGTGTTTTTTTACTGTTATGATCTGCATTACCCTGGGCAAGACATAGGGTACCTATTCAAAATTGCTCTATCACTTTCAGGAGCTGAGAATTCGAGGTATAAGTGGAAGAAATCAAATGTTTCGTCATTAAACGGCACAACGGCTTTTGGACTTAAAAATGAAACATGTAAATAGTATTTAGTAAATTCGTCCAAGATTCATTTGAGATATAAATCATCCTTCTGTGTTATCTTAAAGCTGAGCTGTGCTCAAAAAAATTCATGAAATCATCGCCAATAATTTTTCGTCAGTGGAGACCACAGCCAACACCCATGGAGCAGTGGGTGACGTCATAGTGTGTATATACGCGCGTCATTGTTGTAAATACAGCAAATGCGACGCATGTATTCATTGATGATCAGTTTATACGACAAAGGAGCTGGGTAGTAGTAGTATTAGGGAATCAATTCGAGGAAATGTTTTGCTGCCAGCTTCGTTACAGATATGTATAACAAAACGAATTTCTATCTGTACAAATATGTATTCTCTAAATTTATTTATTAGTGTATCGTTGTACAAATGGAATTGTACTCGGGCGTAGTCGGCCTGGTTGCAAGTTTATAGTAACTGGTAGAAGGTAGCTCTGTATAAGCCTCAGTGAGCCGTTGATATCGGTTGGTATAATGTAAAAGTTGACAAATATTTCCCTACTCCAATGTGCTGCCGAAAATGCCAGCTCCTTGGCCATATCACCAAGCGATATACGCTCTCAGTAACTTGCGAAAAATGCAATCTTGAACCAAACCTAACTGAAAAATGCACACGCATTTCATGTGCCAACAACAAATACCTTAAAGCAAAATAAATTTTTAAAATAAAAACAATACAAAAACAAATACTATATGGCTGATGCAAAAACACTATTCAATAAAAGAAACGCTGCTCCCTTGCTTTCATCAACATACTCAGCAGTAGCGCTCAGTGCATCCTCGTCCAACAAGACCCAATTACCCCTCCTACCCAATTCAACTCCATTATTTCAAAACAAAAATACCATCACAATGGAAGCAAAGCACAATCATACTAATCCACAAAAAGGGAAAAAAAGGACGATGTTAATAACTACAGACCGATAAGCATAATCTCGACTTTATATAAACTCTTCTCGAAGACAACATATATGAAAATGAAACACAAATTAAATGATAAACAAATGATAATCAACCAATTGATCGAAAAATTCAACGAATACAAGAAACCTCTCTATTTTCTATTTATTGACTTCAGTAAGGCTTTTGACATGGTAGAACACAAAAGTATTTGGACGGCGTTGGAGAACCAGAATATTGACCCCATCTTCATTACAACATTTAAAAATATTTATTCCAACAATACAGCAAGAATTAAAACTGACAAAACGGGACGAGAATTCAAAATTAACAAAGGAGTAAGACAAGGAGATCCAATATCGCCTCCACTATTCGCAGCTGTATTAGAAGATATATTTATGCAAATGAATTGGACAATTGAACAATTTAAGATTCGCTGACGATATCGTTCTTATATCAAATAAATCTGACAACATCCATACAATGCTTAACAAACTTTCAGTAACATGTAAAATTCATGGACAAAGTATAAATATGACAAAAACTAAAGTTATGACTAATCATATAAAATATCCCATAATACTATCTGATAATGCCATTGGATATGTTGAAGACTAGTTACATTTAGGTCAAATAAAATCATTTCAAATCAGGAGGAAAAAGAGGTCAACAGACGAATCACAAATAGCTGGAAACAATACTGAAGCACTTAACAAATACTGGATTGCAATACATGAGCAGACACGAGAAAATATATATATTCGACTCGACGATCCTACCTGTTATGACATATGGACTACAAACATAAGCAATGACAGCAAACATAACCGAGAAGATACGAATTTGCCAGACGAAAATTGAAAGACACTTATTAAACATTAGACAAATAGAACGAGTCAGAAATGATGAAATAAGGTGACGCACAAATATAACAGACGTAATCACAAAAATAAAACAATTAAAATGGAGCTGGGCAGGACACATATCAAGAATACAGGACCAAAGATGGACGAAAATAACAACAAAATGGATACCGGATGATAATAGACCAGTAGGACGACCAAAGAAAAGATGGAATGATGACCTACTAAAATTCAATCGCAACTGGTTCAACGACGCAAAGAACAGGAATCTATGGACAACAATGGGGGAGGCTTATGCCAACCGAAACAACGACTAGAAAATATTAAATATAAAAGACAATTATTAACGGAACATTCAAATCTTAAAGAATTAATTGTAAAACATTATATCGCAACACTTATTTAATTTATGTACGTAAACACAAGACTGTAAAATGTAATATAATTGTAATGTAGTATTAGTATATATGGCTATAATAAAAGCTTCTAATAATAATAATAAACCCAATTCTCTACCGCCCCTCCTTTCCACAACCAACCTATAACCCTAACCACACATAATGATACAACCCATCAAACTCTACATATAAACATTCTTCCACCAAGAATAATCTACCTCAATCAAAAAAGTATAATGGAAATTACAACACAATCAAAAAAAATGTAGCGAAATTCCAAAACTTAATGTCCCAACACCACTACCTATTCTCGCCCAAGACCCCAAAAACATTAAATCATTTGTTTTCACTCAAAACAAGAACAATAATTCTGCATCAACCACTAATGATGACAACCACTTTAATACGAACTCCACATCTCTTTCACTCTCACCTGATAATACACAATCTCATACACCTTCGAACCTTCCATCTCCTTTAACAAATTTATCAAGCACATTACTCTCACAAAACAGCTACTACTTAACCGATATATTGATGATGATAAATCTATCTAAAAAAATTAAATTTGACCAAAACAAGGACTCCACGACAGTAGAACTAAATCGTCCGGGCTCCCCACAGAGCTCGGCCGCATCAGTCCCCTTTCCCGCGGAGTCAAAACAAACACCCAAAATCTAACACCACCATTAACTCCACGCAACTCAATTTATTTTGCGTTGACAAAATTGACACGAATTGGAACTACTAATAAAGACATGCAACCACAAATTATTTCCCTACAAGAAACCCACCTCCTATCCGGGACGAAACCTTTTATACCTAAACAATATTTTGACTCAGTGTCTACCTCCAAACAAGGTATTTGCCTCCTTGTCCATAAATCCGTTCCCCATACCCCAATTACTATTAATTCAAATATTTCTGCAATAGGAGTTTAAGTCAATCTTAACTTACAATAATTTCCCTATATATTCCCCCTGATCAGAATTATTCAATACAAGATCTTGAAGCTGTTATTAACTGAATTAATATTCTCATATTAATAACTGGAGACTTCAACTCATGGAGCTCTGCGCAATCAAATAAACGTGGCAAAACAGTCGAAAATTTTATCGATCCTTAATGACGGTCGACCAACACACTTTTCTACACATAGAACATTTACACACGTTGGATATCTCTCTCATTTCACAATCCTTCCTCCACAAAACTACTTGGCATATTTCCGATAACATTTCGGGTAACGATCATTTTCCCAGTTTAATACACTTAGATTTGGCACCTACAATCACCAATTAAAACGTTCCAAAAATTCTGGCACCTGCTTCGGAAAACTATTTAACTCTCTAGGGCGTCGGTTCTTAAACTGTGCTCCGCGGAAACCTGGGGTTCCGCTACTTTCTTGTATTAAGAAAAGTAAAACACAAAAATATTTTTCGTAAGTATGCAAATTTTTACGGCGAAAGTAGCGTGTACAATTCGCACCGCTCAACCTGAGGTACTAGGGGTTTCCCCATACGATGTGAACTTTGGGAAAGAAATGGTGACTTGTGTTGCGGCACAGATTTTGCCTCAAAGGATCAGTTCAGAGACAGAATGATAAACAGTAATAACATAGCATCAGATAGTGAGAACACAGGTACTATAGGTAGGGATTCAGATAGTAGACACTAAGATATTAGGAATGAAGAGGGTAGGAAAGGAGAGCTTTCGGAGTTAGGAAAGAGGTTCAAAGCCCTCAGAGCGGACGTGGCGAAGAAATTATCGGCGGCAAAGAGGAAGACCGCAGAAGCCTACAACCTCAGACGGCGAGATGTACAATATCTCCCGAATGAGTTGGTATGGTGACGGAACTTCTCGTTATCTGACGCCGCTAGCTACTACACTGCCAAGCTCGCAACGAAGTTTGTGGACCGTTTCGAATCCATGGACGTACAGTTTGACGGACGAAAGTGGTAAACAGCGCGGAAGCTGGCACGTTAAGGACCTTAAGCCCAATAACGATAGCCACGATTAAGTCAAAGTCTCAATTAAGTAGATTACCCTTGTCTGAGGAAATGGCTTACATTTTGAAGTGGAGGTCCATTTCCTTGGAGATGAGGGTAGGGTTTGTTACGGTAAATTTTACCGCAACAAGTCTCACGCTCTACCCCTAATATCCTTTCGGTCCCTCTTTTAATTATGGTTGCTAACCCAGAATCTGTAGGAAGTGGTGGGCAGCCATGGTCCCATCAGCCAATGGTCCACAACCTTCAGACCCTGAGAAGGCAACCCAATATAGATCTAACGAGTGCGACACAGGATTCCACTAAGGATGAAGAAGTCCCAACTCTGTTCGGTGCAGCCGCAGGGAGAATGGGGAGACTCACAACAGAGCAACGCCAAACAAGAGCGTGAGACAGGAGTCCACATCAGACAGGAGCGGTCTGAACAATTCGATAGGTGAGGGAAGACGATCCCTGGATCTTACATCCCAACGTAAGCGTTTGCGTTACCGCATCAGGGGCGCAAACGCAAAGTTCCAAAAAGACGACGTACTAGTAGAATCGCGAACGAAATGTCAACCACACATAAACAATCGCGGCATATGTCTGGTTGCCACAAATAGTTGTCCAGGATCGATATTGAGTTGGCCTATAACACTGACATGTGTCTATATGAAAACTGGGGTGATCGTTGAGAACCAAAAGGTTATGTTGAGTAGCGTTCGCTCTCGCCGACGCAGAAGCTGAGAAAACGCAGTTGAGACTTGACGTAACAAATTGGAGAGAATGAATGTAGTGTGACAGGCGGCGATAGCACGAGTCGGGAAAAATACCGACTTCGATGCGCAGAAAATCGCAAATCCACATGTGAACGTGGGTAAAAAACTAGTAACCCGAAACACATTCTCCAGCTGGAAAACGAAGAGTAGTTAGAATTCGCAGTTAGGCTTACTGGTGCTAAATTCGAAGAGACAATGTGAGAGCGAATGAACAGGATCGATGCTAGAGAAAGAAATCGGCAGGATAATAGCAGAACGGAAGACATCACCAAGAAGGGAGAAGGAGGAAATAGTTTGCGATATAGGAGGGGGAAGAGCGGAGGAAGACGAGGCGAACGGCAGGAAATAGATGAGTAGATAAAGATAAGTAGAGCGCCCCAGTAATATTCCTTTTATAAAATCCTGGTGGTCCACCATTTTCTTTTGTGTCCCCATAAAAATTCAATTCAATAAATCCCAGTGGGCGGACCTCCGCCATTTTGTAACGTGGTTAAACTTTGGCTTTTTTTTTTTTCATCGGTGTTCACTTTGTTTAACACATTTTGCCTCTTTTATTTCAGGTGCTTAGCAAGTGTCAAACGGGTTTCGTAATTTAACCAGGCAAGAAAAATATACGTGGCTTCCAATCATCTTTTTAAGTCTCGTGTAAACATGAGCCCACCCCACACACTGAGTGAACCAAGCTCTCGTACTAATGACGAGAAAAACTACCTTCTACCGTGTGTATGATCTGTGGTGCTACCGATTTTCCCGCGTTATAAACCTGTCACCATAACGCGGGAAAATCGGTAGCAACAGTTCACAAAATTAATAAGGACAAAACATATCAGCTTTTTTCAAAAAACAAAAATACATGCATGAATCCACGGTGTTAAGTTTGACTACGTTTGCTTGTCGCTCACATTTAGTTAAAAAGTTATGCTTAAAACAAAATTCACTTTTTGGGATAAATTCCCATACAAATTGTGTGTAGTTTGACACTTTTTTTTTGCTGTGGTGTACGCACCATTGCCAATATTCAAACAGCACTGTGTCTGATCGTATCCACAAATATCTGACCACACTAAAGATGAACTCGTTTGCAGATTGAATACTTGTGATATGTTTGCAATGCAACAAAGGCCACGGATGTTGCAGGCCTTTTAAAATTTCTTGTAGTCATGAGGCATCCCTTCGACACATCTATTCAAGAAGATTTGCTCATCTGCACACTTTTGGAAACCAATACAACTGGTGAAGAAATATTCAAGGCCATAAAGATTAAAAACATTGCTCCAGGAAGTAATAGCAGTCATTATATTTTGCATCGTTATGCACTTGTGGTAAGAAAAATGACAACTGATTTGAAAAAAGGTCTTGATAATGCTGTGAAGATTGTGAATTTCGTAAAACGTCGTCCTCTCACAAAAGTGTGTAAAGATATATAATGTCAGTACGAATCACTTCTTTTTTTGGAAATAGGATGGCTTTCCAGAGAAAAAGCTTTATTTAGATTATCTAAACTTCGTGATGAGTTGAAAATGTTCCCACTGGATAAAAAATATGTGTTCATCTGCAAACATTTTGTGAGAGACAAACTGGTTGTATAAAGAAAAATGAAACATGAATTTGATTCTGTATCATTGAGTGAATTTCGGACTGGTATTAGGAGTGAATACCCTGAACTTGCCAAACAGGCTATATTAAATTTGCTCCGTTTTGTCACAGCGTTTAGTTGTGAAGGAGTCTTTTTTATGCATGCAAAGACTACAGATGGAGATTGGACGCTGAGCCAGATATACGAATACAGCTGTCGGAGATAGAAGTAAATTTAAAAAAAAAAATTATATACAGTGGACGCCCAGTATAACGAATGATAATTATGTTCGAAGAGAGCGTTCGTCATATCGATCGACTTTTGATTTTAAATAAATGACAGACAAATTTATTAATTCAAACATTTTTTTTTATTCGTTATATCAATTGGGTACATTAAATTTAATTCAAGTAACGTAAGTCTTGATTATTAAGTTCAACCGAAAGTAAAATAAAAAAATATATCAAATTGAATAGTACAGCCTTATTATTTTTTTTCCGTGGGCTGGTGGAAATCTTCATAGACACGATGAGCACGTTCCCAAAGTAGTGTGAGATTTTCACTCACTAAAACCACCACCCATTTTTTATTTCTATTGCAACTAAGTATTCGACTTATCCAGCATTTTTTTTTATCACGAGTATATAATTGGCCCTATCGAGGTATTCGTCGGAGCGGAAAATTCTTCGATTTTGTACGATTGGGAGGATTTTTGCTTCGAGGTATTCTTCCGAAAAGCTTTTCGGAATATTTCTCCGACATTTTGTAACGCGTTGCGTTGAATTGCGTTCAGGTGCATTTTTCGTGCAATTTTTGACAGCTTTTACCGATTTCCTCCGACACAAATTCTTCGCGGAATTTATTTACGAATTGTAGTGAAGCCGACGCATTTGTGTAGTATTTTCTTCCGATGACACATACCTCGAATGAAATTTTAACCTCCGACGAAGTATGTCTTGCGAAAAATTGTCAGCTCCGACGGATACCTCGATAGGGCTGAATATGTTTGGCAGGTAACTTTCCTTTGAGAGTTCCTGCTTTTTCCGCAATTTATAGCACGGTTTGTTATTATCGGGTCAAATCTAAATCATCTGCACACTTTTGGAAACCAATACAAATGGTGAAGAAATATTCAAGGCCATAAAGATTAAAAATATTGCTCCAGGAAGTAATAGCAGTCATTATATTTTGCATCGTTATGCACTTGTGGTAAGAAAAATGACAACTGATTTGAAAAAAGGTCTTGATAATGCTGTGAAGATTGTGAATTCCGTAAAACGTCGTCCTCTCACAAAAGTGTGTAAAGATATATAATGTCAGTACGAATCACTTCTTTTTTTGGAAATAGGATGGCTTTCCAGAGAAAAAGCTTTATTTAGATTATCTAAACTTCGTGATGAGTTGAAAATGTTCCCACTGGATAAAAAATATGTGTTCATCTGCAAACATTTTGTGAGAGACAAACTGGTTGTAAAAAGAAAAATGAAACATGAATTTGATTCTGTATCATTGAGTGAATTTCGGACTGGTATTAGGAGTGAATACCCTGAACTTGCCAAACAGGCTATATTAAATTTGCTCCGTTTTGTCACAGCGTTTAGTTGTGAAGGAGTCTTTTTTTATGCATGCAAAGACTACAGATGGAGATTGGACGCTGAGCCAGATATACGAATACAGCTGTCGGAGATAGAAGTAAATTTAAAAAAAAAAATTATATACAGTGGACGCCCAGTATAACGAATGATAATTATGTTCGAGGTCATTCTCTATATAGAGAGCGTTCGTCATATCGATCGACTTTTGATTTTAAATAAATGACAGACAAATTTATTAATTCAAACATTTTTTTTTATTCGTTATATCAATTGGGTACATTAAATTTAATTCAAGTAACGTAAGTCTTGATTATTAAGTTCAACCGAAAGTAAAATAAAAAAATATATCAAATTGAATAGTACAGCCTTATTATTTTTTTTTCCGTGGGCTGGTGGAAATCTTCATAGACACGATGAGCACGTTCCCAAAGTAGTGTGAGATTTTCACACACTAAAACCACCACCCATTTTTTATTTCTATTGCAACTAAGTATTCGACTTATCCAGCAATTTTTTTTATCACGAGTATATAATCGGCCCTATCGAGGTATTCGTCGGAGCGGAAAATTCTCCGGTTTTGTACGATTGGGAGGATTTTTGCTTCGAGGTATTCTTCCGAAAAGCTTTTCGGAATATTTCTCCGACATTTTGTAACGCGTTGCGTTGAATTGCGTTCAGGTGCATTTTTCGTGCAATTTTTGACAGCTTTTACCGATTTCCTCCGACACAAATTCTTCGCGGAATTTATTTACGAATTGTAGTGAAGTGAAGCCGTCGCATTTGTGTAGTATTTTCTTCCGATGACACATACCTCGAATGAAATTTTAACCTCCGACGAAGTATGTCTTGCGAAAAATTGTCCGCTCCGACGGATACCTCGATAGGGCTGAATATGTTTGGCAGGTAACTTTCCTTTGAGAGTTCCTGCTTTTTCCGCAATTTATAGCACGGTTTGTTATTATCGGGTCAAATCTAAGGGTTTAGTTCTTTGAAGACGCCGCAATATATTTGTTTCGTCAAGAATTTGGAGGACTGTTGTGTTAACGTGTCCTAATAAACGTTTTTTATGTTTTCGTGCGAAATTTTTTGTTTCATCTTTAACCGCGGAAATACCCAGATCTCTGTTTAGATCTTCGTTCCTTACGTACCACGGCGCATTGACGAATGATCTTAATATTTTGTTTTCAAAAGTTTGTAAAATGTTTAGATTCGTTTCACTGGTACAACCCCATAGTTGTATACCGTATGTCCAAACCGGTTTTAGCACTTGCTTGTATAATAGCAGCTTGTTATCAAGGTTAAGCTTCGAATATTTTCCGAGCAACCAGTACAGTTCTCTGTATTTATTCTTAAGTTCTTCGCATTTCTTTTTAACATGCGACTTCCATTTTAATTTTGCATCGAGTGTAATACCGAGATATTTCGCTTCATTTGCAAATGGGACTAGAACCGTATTTAGAAATACAGGCAAATTGTTTGTCCGTTTATACGAAAAATCTACATGGGTCGATTTGCTTTCATTAAGTGCAATCCGCCAGGATTTAGTCCATTCATTAACCTCGTTAAGAGCGTTTTGTAATTTGATATTTGTTTCCTCTATTGTTGTGCCAACTGCTAGTTTAGCAGTATCGTCAGCAAACGTTGCAACTATTGTATAGTTTGTTTGTGGGATATCACGAGTGAATAGGAGGTACAGGATTGGTCCAATGACGCTTCCTTGCGGTACACCTGCCATTATTTCTTTGAACTCGGAATATTCGCTTCCAAGTTTCACACGGAAGAGTCTATGCTCAAGATACGACACGAGGATTTTATATAATTGTTCTGGCAGAACTTGACTTAGTTTATACGTAAGGCCTTTGTGCCACACCTTGTCAAAAGCTTGCGACACGTCAAGAAATACGACTGAACAAATTTTCTTTTCTTCGAAAGCTTTCTCAATTACATCTGTAATTCGATGTACTTGGTCCATGTTTACTTCTAAACCCAAATTGATGGTCAGGTAAAAGACGTTTCTGTTCAGTTATGGGGTGTAAGCGACCGAGTAATATCCGTTCAAAAACTTTTGAAATTATTGGAAGAAGTGAAATAGGACTGTAAGATTTTATTTCATTCGGTGATTTTCCTGGTTTTAGAACCATAATCACTTCCGCGACTTTTCACTGTCTTGGTATGTATTCTAATCTAATTGCTGCATTTATACTAAGAAGAAGTTTAGTTAATGCTTTCCGAGGCAACATTTTAAGAAGTTCTCCTGTAATCAGGTCATAACCCGGAGCTTTTTTAGGCTTTAGTTTCTGTATTTCCCGTTTAAGCTCGGCAATACTTGTATATCTTACTATATTATTATCTGTTGTACTCTCGAACATATTAATGTTTTCATTTTGCGCTGGAACATCAAATGGCGTGTTTCGTCAAGATGTGAGGCAAAAACGTTAGTTTTTTGAAAAAATCGCTGTGCCGCCAATAAGGCCCAAACGTCTTGAGTTACCCTTATTGGCGGCACAGCGATTTTTGGCCGTTTTATGACTCTAATTGCTTTCCAGAGCGTATAATTCGATTCCTTCCCAGCGGTTAGGCTTTGCAGATAAGTTTCTACTGCATGGTTTGCCTTTTGGATGGTATTGATAAAAGAGTCAACAGCGACTTCGAGTTCCAATGGCGTTCTAAGCGATACACCCAGTCGGATATTATTTTTAATATCGTTTTTGAAACCTTCCCAGTTGGTTTTCCCGTTTGTTAATCTGAGTGGTTTTTCATTTATAATCAGTGACTCGCTCGTTGTTAAAATAACTGGAGAATGATCAGAGGAAAGATCAAAGCATTCTTCTACTTTGATTCGATTGGACGGCAGACCTTTTACAATGAAAAAATCGATCAAATCCGGTATTTTTCTAACATCAGTTGGCCAGTAAGTTGGTTTTCCCGTAGAATGAAATTCGGTATTGTACTTTCTACCTACATCATAAAGCATCCTACCTTTCTGTGATATGCATATAGATCCCCAGAATGTATGTTTAGCATTAAAGTCCTCTCCGATGACAAAACGTTGTCCAAGGGAATTAAGCAAGATGTACAAGCTCCGAACGAATATTTGATGGCCGCGTAGTTTGTGAAAATTTAGGTTTTTCGATTATGGCCTGCTTTGTCTTCGACATATTTTTAATCGGAATTTTAGGCTTTTGCTTGTTTAAATTTAATTTCTGTGAATTAATACTATTAAATTTTGTCCGTCTTTTTTGCAATCTCTGCCTTATTATGTAGTAGGAGACGTTTAAGAGAAAGTGAATCAAAACAAACAAGCTTGATACAGTTCTGAACTCTTTGGGCCGAACACATATGGGAGAATATTCGAGTTGACAAGAGAAACAGATACACAATTCGCAAAGCCAACAAAAAGAGGGTCCTTTTATGAACGCGTTCGTTATATCAGATAGCAAATTGTGAGCATCGTTCGTAATTTAGAGATGTTAATGTAAAATGTGTTGTTTTTCATTTTATATTGATAGGAGTTGGGGTTCCGAAATATATTTGGGCCTTGTTTAGGGTTCCACAGCTTAATAAGTTTGAGAACCACTGTCTAGGCCATAATCCGCTAACATTAATAAAGAATTCGGCCTAATTCATTAATCCATGCGCATTGCAGCAAATCTGGCCATTCCCCAAACAAGCAACAAAATTTACAAAAAAAAACAGAACAGAATTTTAAAAAATCACCAACTAACACTAATCTTGTCCTATACCGGAAGCTGAATGCCAAATCTCGTCGTCAAGGTCGAAAAAAAAGATTACTTTCAAAAATTCACTGCTAGTTTAAATCCAAAATCAACGTCCCAAAAACGTTGGGCTGGTATAAGAGCTTTAACAGGCACCTATACCCCAAATACAAAAACAATAATTACCAATACTTCAAAATAGACCTGTCTAATAGAAATTGTTCAACATTTCGCACAGACATTAGCGGATGACAATTCCACATTCTTCATCGAAAAATTAAAAATTTCAATCATCTCGAATTTAACTTTTAACCCTAGTTCTTTAGCTCATAGAATCCCAAATAAACATGCCAGAACTCATTTCCTGTTTGCAATCAGTAAAAGGCAAAACACCAGGCTTTAACCGAATTTAATGCTCTATTCTCAAAACTGTCCCATCCTGAAAACTCGGCTTCTTACATTGTACAACAATATTTTAGAGACTGAAATATGTAATTCCAATCACCCAATTGAAAAATGGCAAAAAATTCCTAATAGAGATTGTCAGGGGCTGTCCCCCTTAGAGTTAGAATCGTTGTTACTCCTAACTCACCCACGATAATACGATAATAATTGTACCGCTTTGCACGGAATACTTTGCTCATAAAAATATACTCTCTTCTATATATGAAAAATCTGAGGAAATATCCCAGCATACTGAAGACAGAGGAACCAAGGACAGACAAAAACAACAAAAAAATATGTGTGAACACGAAAAATGATAGTTGTCAGCCTCTCAGTTCATTCAATTAAACAATTTGACTCTGCTAAAAAAAACCAAAACCGCAGTAGCGCAAGTGGTAGGCACTTGGCTCATTAGGCAAGGGATTACAAGTTCAATCCCTGGTTAGTAAAAGTTGTTTCAATAATTACACAGAGAACTGAACGTCCAATAATTAGCGACACTATTAGAAGAAATATGATGAGGACTCTTGGTAATGTCCGAAATAGCAATAATTCTAACCAAATAGTGTTGTTGTTGTAATTTCAATCACTACTTATATTATAAATAATAAAAAAAAAAACAAATTTTAAATATTTTCCTTAATTATTGCCTTTACGTGAACCGATTTTATTGCAGGTGTATTCAAAGCTCTTTACAAAATGTATTAGAAAATTTATTATTTATATTAGTCCCAACAAAACTGCATACACAGTTTTTTTTTCGAGAAAATCCATATAACGGATTTTGTCATTTAGGCCATATAAAGAAAATTGTTAATTTCTCGCAAACTACTATGTCAAATTGAATGAGATTTGATATATATACTACTATTATAGTTTGAAACATTTCCACATAATTAGTTTTAGCCCATCTATTACTAAACGGAATTTTCAGTTTTGGCCAATAACGGGAAATCATTGTTATTCACATAGACACCGATTCCTTCAAATTTCGGAGTAAACGTTCGTATAATCACATTTCGACATTATTTATATCTTTTTTAGCATCAATAATCAAAATGCGTACTATTTGATCTAACGCCCAACTCGCTGTGAAAGAGAAAGTTGACATTAAGTATATCTAGAGAGATTCTGAAACTTTGTTTACATAAAAAATTATAATAAGAAATTCACTCCCTCACCTCTTGTGAAACAGCCCAGCACACACAAATGAATGGAAAAACAAGTTTTTGCCACAAAACTCATTTCAATCTTCAACAACACCGCGGTCGTTTATAAGCAAGTTAATTTTATTGGAATAAATCTGTTAACTTTTGAGCGTGTAGCTTTGTTAAAAACCCGCCTGATCTTTCTTTTAAAGATTGCAGAGATTGGAATTCGATCAGGGAGACTTGCCCATTTCACGATATGTATACAAGTCATTTTGTTGTGATCTGTTACAACTTTCGGATTCTAAGAAAAGTACTCCAAGATGAATAAAGAAATCTTTTTACATATTCCAGTTTGATTAATATTTCGGAATAAACTGAATCTAAATAACATTATTTGTATATGGAACTAACAAAATCATAATAACAAAATATAACAATTCACAAGAAATCATGCAAAATTCTTACCATTTCCCAATCAATACTCTTAAAGAATGGATGATTGACTATATCCATGAAGGCCGATTCACGATGACAACCAAGACGATCTGCCGGATTCTTATTCAGAAAACCTTTGAGGACAGATGCGGCTTTAACACTTAGTGAACGGGGTATACGAATTGTTTTTTCTAATATAACTTGAAATAGGTAGTCTTCAGTATTCTATGATTTAAAAGAATTAATTATTTATATAATTATTATACAATTAATTATTAAATAAATGTTTTAATTACTTGATCCGGATTCTCAGAAGCTCCAGCGATGTCAAACGGACTCCGACCAGCTAACATCTCATACAATAATACTCCCAGAGCCCACCAATCAACAGAAAATCCATAATCCTCGCCTCTCAATATCTCAGGAGCAATATAATTGGGAGTACCACAGAATGTAGATGTCGTGTCACCAGGTCGTATTCCTTCTTTGCACATTCCATAATCAGTTAGTTTAATGTGACCCTCGTGATCGAGCAGCACGTTATCAAGTTTTAAATCACGATAGATGATACCTTTTTCGTGCAGAAAATTTAAAGCCAAACTTATCTCGGCTGCATAAAAACGAGCATGTTCCTCCGGTAAACGTCGCTGTCTTTGCATGTGGAACATCAAATCTCCCCCACGTACAAATTCAATAACAAAAAACAACCGCGATGGGGTTTGAAAGCATGAATGCAATCCCACCAGAAATGGGTGATTCGATGCTGTCTCAAACACATGTTTCTCCGTTTGAACCCAATCAATATCCTCGTCGTCGGTAACCAGTGCCTTCTTGATGACTTTCATAGCGTATATACGACGAGTCTTTTTCAGCTCGACCATGAGCACTTTGGCGTAGCTACCACGACCAATAACACGAATTAACTCAAAATCATTGAGAGAGTATTGCCTTTGAGTGCCGGGTTCAAGTTGTTCCTCAATAGTTTGGACGGCTTCCACGGCAACTGAGTCACAGGGATCAGGGAGCAATGCTGGCAAATAATCGGGTATAGGCGGCAACACTTCAGGTAACCCAGCTTCAGAAATAATTTCATCACGCTCTTTGACCAATGGCTCGACATGTTCATTAGTACAATGTTGTTGAACGAGTTTGTGGCATTTCTTATGCACCAACAACTTGCATTGAATGCATTTGAAGCCTTGACGACCTAGACCCCATATGCGATCTTGGCAGTAAGCGCAGAATGCACGCTGTAATATAGTAACAAATTATATGACTAAAAAAAGCTGACTTGGGTTTTTATAAGATTTACCCTATTAAAACGTTTGGCTTGGAAAATATGCCCATTAATCCTGTATAATTTACGCCATCTTCTTGCTCCCCGTCTGTAGATACTACGGTCCTCACCAACACATGACATTCCTGCTGCTGACGGAACATTTGGAAATACTGTAAGAAATGCAGACAAAAATGATTGACATAAATACAAATATTACTTTAATATTAACTGATGCTAAAATTATTAATTTGAAAATAATGATCTACCATATCGCTATTCCTATACATACATATATAAAGGGTGATCCAATAAGAGCTTCCTGACCTTTTTTAAATAAAACACAAAAAAATCAATGTATTGAGGAAAATCTTTATTTGAGGTGTTAGTTTGGTTCAATGTTCAATGTTTAAAGATAATTTCCTTCAAATGTTGCCCACGACTAACTCATAAATGTTCCATTCTGTAGGTCCAATTTTCGACCATTCCGGGTTGCATTCTAAGGTGTTGGATTGCCTCTGGCTGTTCATCGGCCCAAATACGAAAATTTTTCTTATTAACGTAGCCGTTTAACCAAAACTGAGCTTCGTCGCTAAAAACAACAATTTGGTCGAAGAACTCTATAACAATTTTTAACTGAGCACTAATATTGTAAATAGATTTTAACGATTAGTAAGAGTTCTTGTTGCGAAGCAAGACTATTTATGATGAAATGCCAATGCATACTGATCACAAACGTCATATACAATAATAACTATAAAAACAACGCGATTGAAAAAAGTACCTCCTATTGGATCACCTGTTAAAAATAAAAAATAATTAAGTAAACATCTTGACAAAAATAAGAACAAAAAAAAGTTAACTGAAACATTTGCTTAGTAATTTCTCATGTTGTCATTGGAAAATAATTTATGCGGTTAACTTTAGCCCCAAAAAGCAGTTGAGCTTATTTTATCAAATAGTGTTTTTGAACAGTGTAACATTTCTGACTCAACTCTAAAAATTCAACGCCGATGATGTCGACAACAACGAAATGGAACCACGACGTTTTCAAGTAAAGAGAATAAAGCGGCTACCATGGTTAAAGCAATAAAGGAAATTAAACCTAAATAATTTCTGTCAACAAGAAATAAGCGAAGCATAGGAAATAATTAACGTCAATTTTATTGAAAGCAATTTTGATTAAACTTCATATATAACTACTATAAATACAGTAGTTCCAATATAACTGGATACCCAGTATTTTCGGTAAAATTCATACAACGGAGTTTTAGGCCATATAAAAAAATTGTCAAATTCTCGCAAACTATTTGGTCAAATTGAATAAAATTGAATATCTGTTTGTAACAATTCCACATAATAAGTTTTAGCCCAAATAGTTCTTCACGTATTTTTGATTTTTTGACAATAATGGAAAATCATTACAATTCACATGGACACCGATTTCTTTAAATTCTGGAATAAAAGTTCTTATAATCGCAGTTCCACAATTTTTATATATTTTTATCTTCAAACCACTCGTTTTTATGTTTTCGTGCAAAATTGTTCGTTTAATATTTAACCGAATGATCTAACATTTTGCTTTCAAAAGTTAGTAAACATGTTTAAATTCGTTTCACTAGTCCAACTCCATAGTTGTATACCATATGTCCAAGCCGGTTTTAGCACTTGTTTGTAAAGGGTGGTTAAATTTTAAGGGCCGATGTTGATTTTGAATAAAACATAAATTATTTATGAAATTATTGTCATTTCTTTATATTATGATACTATTGGTATGGTTCAATTATGTATGGAACAAAACATGATCTTGGTGGCCAATTGACATCGCCGCCACGTGAGATAACACGGCCATTGAATTTGTCGCGCAAAAGAGCCATTGTTTCGTTAGCTGTGTGGCAAGTTGCACCGTCCTCTTCAAATCACATATCGTCCACATCCATATTTTCCAATTCGGGCCATAAAAAGTTCATTATCATCTCACGATAGCGAACACCATTCACAGTAACTCCCTTTGATAAAGCGACATTAGGCCAATTCAGGAAATGGACATAAAGCTAAATGGAACTCAAATCAAATTGTACATTTTTCGCTAGAAAAAAAAATGGTTATGTTGTTTATTTCTAATAACTTGTTATATTGAATTGTATCGTTACATCTACTAGATTGTTTGTTTAGTTTGTATAACGTTTTCATGATCTAAGCAAAAAAAAATAAATTCACGCGAATTTTTTCTCAAATATTTTAATTTTTTTTTGAGAAAATAATAGTAGTTTTTTTTTTTGTTTAATACAGAAAATGAAAACATTGTGGGTAATTGTACATTTTGTTTAAGACGTTAAATTTATGAATCAAATCAAATCGAATAGATATCTTTTCTTATAAATTAAAAAAAAGAACCTTACATCATTTCATATTGTGTTAAGACGTTTTAATAACACTAAACTCTCAGAATGGTTAATGAAACGTATATCCACCGTGATAAGTGGGTATATATATATAAATGCTAGAATTTGACCTTATGTCACTTTCACAAAGCGTCACAAGACCAATTTTTTTCGGGTCAAAAACTTGAAATTATTTGCAGGAGTGAAATGAGTCTGTAAGACTTTTTTGATTCGGTGATATTTTTCGGTTTTAGAGCCATAATCACTTCCGCGAATCTTCACTAAATTGGTTGGTATGTATTCTAATATAATTACCGTGTTTATAATGTGAAAAGCTTAGGTAATGTTTTCCAAGGCAACATTTTAAGATGTTTCTCGTAATCAGGTCATAACCTTTGGCTTTTTAAAGCTTTAGTTTCTGTATTTCCCTTTTAAGTTAGGAAATACTTGCTTATCTCTTACTACACCTTTCTCTGTTGTTGTGTGTTTTCATTTTGCGCTGGATTATAAAAGGGCCTAAAGGTCCCCTTTGTCAAGCGTCTTGAGTTACCCTAATTGTTGTTACAGCGTTTTTTTTGGCATTTTTATGACTGTAGTTGCATTCCAAAGCGAAGAATTCGATTCTTTTCTACAGTATGTTTTTATACCCTATCCCATAGGGGTAAATTAGTTTTGACATTAAGTTTGTAACATAGAGAAATAATTTCAATATCAATATCAAAGTATATGAGTCGATTCGGAATCGCAAGCTAAGTCGATCTACCCATGTCTATCCGTCCGTCCGTCTGTGTGTCACCGATTTTCGGGCCTTAAATTTTGAGGTAGAGTGCTGAAATTTGGTGTATATACTCTCTTGGCCGACAAAGCAGAACAAGCGTAAAAAAAAATTGAAATCCGCCCACTACCACGCCCCCTTTTTAGAAAAACGTAGTTTTTGGCAAAGCCGTAAAGAATTGTAAAAAAGTTTCTGAGAAACATATTTAGAGAATCTTAATATCTATATTTCCTCTATAAAAAGTTTTTTGCCACGCCCACTTTTTTGGTACATTTTTAAAATATTTGAAAAAACTTTCGATGAGAGATCATTGGTTATGATAATATGAACATTTTGTTCTTAGATCACTTTTGGGGGCGTTTTCCTACAAAATTTGTATACTCTACCCCAAGGCATATGCAATAGAAAAACGTTGTATTTTTAAGGACGGGATGGGATAGGGTAATAAACGATCCGCACAGCGGATTGTAGCCTTCTCGAATTTGATAACAAGTATCTCAATCGATTTAAATATGTTTTGTATTGCGAAGCACGAATTTGTTGCCATTTTTCATGAGTATTTTGCAATTGCGTTTGAATATAAACAAAAGTTTTAAATGTTAATTGTCAGTTATATTGCTTCGATTGTATTTTGTTGTTAATAAAATATTTAGAACAAAAGATATTCGGGGTTTACGATTTATAAGAACAAAAATATGTCATTATTTAATCACACCCTACACTCACACTGCCAATAAATAAACAATTTACGAACAACCAGGAAATGTAAATGGAAACTACAAGTATAGCCCGTCCCAAAGTACCTGAAAATATCTTGCGCAGGTCTCTTCACATCAGGGATTTTATTCTCTTAGAGAAAGCAAAACTACTTTTCCAACAAAAACTACAGCTAAAAAAATGTGTGCGCATTTCATAAAGCAAGCATACCCCTGCTTGCGAAAACATCTCTCTCGATCGACGATCGAGGAATGACTGATTGTCCACACAGAACCGTCGTTGGCGCATGCAATAGATACACTTAACCCACCCCAAAGAAAAGGGAAATTTGCTGGGTGTTGCACTTCTCAAATATGTATTAAGCAAGCAAACACGAGCGGTTATCATCAACGTTATAAAACATGAGATGGAGAAGGCGGAAACACATTTGAGAGTTCAGAGCTGGAAATTTATTGATGAATCATCCAAAATAACAGGAGTATCCAGAAGCTCAATATGGAGGAAAAGAGTATGAAAGAAGCGGTAAAGTCAGAAGGCCAAAAAAAAAAAGGACCTCACAACCATTATGTCACCGGACTGGACAACTTTGACATCAGCGTAATGAAAAGAATAATTCAAAATTTTCATAAAGAAGAAAAAATGGTAATTACACTAAATGCACTGAATCAACGAATAGCTTCGGATTTGCAGATCAACATGAGCCGATCATCTTTACACAGGGTTTTACAATACAATGGATACAGATTTAAAAAAAACAGAGAACAACCGAAGAATTTTATGCGAACGAACGGATATAAAACTTAAACGCTACGAGTATATTGCCCAAGTACGAGAATTCCGAGAGAAAGGCTACGCAATTATTTATATAGATGAAAGTTATATTCATAGCACACATACTCGACCCAATACTTGGACAGATGGCAGCTTGGACGGCTTAAAGTCAAATATTTCCAAAGGATCACGGTTGATTATAGCTCATGCTGGTGGAAAAGGAGGATTTGTTAGAAATGGACTACTGTTTTTTAAATCTGGAAGCAAGACTGGTGACTACCATAATGAGATGAACTACGAAAACTTTTCAAAATGGTTAAGGGAACAAGTTCTTTGTAACTTAGAAGAACCGTCAGTTATTGTTATGGACAATGCAACATATCACAATAAAATTGATGGTACTGTCCCCAACTCGTCATAATTAAAGGCTGATATGATTAAATGGCTATCCGAAAACAAAATACCTCACCAACCAGCTAGCTGCAAAGTACAGCTATATGGATTAATAAAACAAAACAAGTCCTCCCGAAAGCTTCAAATTGATGACATCATTAGGACTGCAGGCCATGAAGTCTTACGATTACCCCCTTATCATCCGGACCTAAATCCTATAGAAAATATATGGGGAATAGTAAAAAGCAGAGTAGCAGCAAGAAATACAACTTTTAAACTGGACGATGTCAAAAATATTGCGGAAGAAGAATTCAACAAAATAACTCCGGAAAATTGGAACTCTGTTTGTGAAAAAGCAATACGCACAGAAGATGAATATCATCGCGCAGAAATTACATGGGATAGAATAACTGAAAGAATTGTTATACACCCAGCAGATGATCTGATGGAGATGATTTTGAAACCGACACAACGGATTCCGATTAATATTATCCACTATTTATAAAACAAATAACTTTTTATGAAAAAATAAAACACTATTTATAACTCTAAATAAAATCTCAACTATTTATTTTTTTGATACGTATTCATTTTCTTTGCTTTACATTATTTTATGTCAATTTTGATATTTTTTATTATTTCTTTATTTTCTTGAATGTAATGTTCTACTTCGTGCATGAAACTTTTTTCATGAGTTACTACAATAATTTATTGGTGAAACTCAATGACAGTTAAAACACGTATCAATAATAAAACAATTACGTTTTCCAATATCGCTGCAAAAAAGATAAAGTACAGAAAAGCATTAACAATTTCATGCGATCAAAAATACCTTAAAAGAGAAAATTTCCCTTAAATGGGATCTTTCTTCTTTTATGGGACGGACTTATACATGAAATACAATTGAATTTGTACAAGCGTTGCACATTTCAAAACTATTTACTAGTCGACTGGAACACTTTACAAAGATAACAGTCAAATATTACAAGTGAGAAATTGTGTAAATATCTTGTTTCTGTAACCCAAAGCTAACATTTTTTTAAAGAAGTAAATTTCATTAGTAAAATTGTATAGGAATTCTTACATTTGAGTTAAGACTTAAAGGATGCATACATTTGAGTTACAGGTATAAAGATTCAATAATTTTAATGAATTATTGTTTTAATAACATAACATTCTTGGCCGTGATTTTGACAATTTGTTAATCAAAAAAGGAGTACGTACCAGGGTTGCAAAAGTCGATACAATTGTACTGAATTCGATACAATCGACATTGCGTCAGTACACAAATACACTTTATATTAAATTCGATACAATTTGTGCTGCAGCTATTTTAATAGGTATTTATCATCAAAATATGTTTTAAAAAACCAAAACATCACATAATTTGCTTTGCTATCAAAAAAACGTTCGAATTTATATGAATACCACTGAAAGTACCAATTTTCAATTCAATTTTCTTGCCATTTTTTTGCCTGTATATAGTTTATCAGCTGTTTGATGTTTCTTTTTGGACCTTCCAACTGTCTTCTTATTTTCTCGGATCTTAAATTAGAAAATGTCTTTGTACAAATGGACATATCGTCGGTTCAAAGGTGAAAGTCATTAACTAACAAAATATACAAAAAGGAGATAATTCAATTTAAAGACATTTTGGGTTTTAAAATTACAATTATGCTGATAAAAATGGATTTTTGTTTTTAGCTTGTTATTTGTTTTTACGCCCTTGATGCCATACTTTCTATAAGCAAAAAAAAAGTTAATTTACATGATTTTAAGAGAAATGTACTTAGGTAATAATTGTTGCCTGCATGGGATTTCGAACATTATTGTATTGTACACAAAATTATTTTTTAGGGTATGTATTTCAAATAATTAAAACATTTTCGTTTCGAATTTTAAATCATTCTCAGTTGATCAGGTTCCGGCAAGCGCTCTGCATCTTTAAGACAATGGGTTGAAAGGCCCTTATACACGCACAAGCTCTTTCGGAATGTTTGACCAAATCCATTGATTTTTGTTTTAATATGGGTAACTTACCCTGGTGTAAGTGCCACAGGAGATCCCCCAGACAGATATATTTTTATAGTTGAAATTATTTTTGGTTCGTTCTTTAAGTGGCGCTACAGTTTTACATGACCTAGCCATCTTAGGACCAGTTTTTCAGTGCTGAGTTAACACAGAGTTCACTAACTCCGGAATAAATTAAATCTAGAGTTAACTCATGAAGCAGTTTTTCAGTACAGAATAAAATTTGACTCCGAGTGTGGTGATTTCACTTGGTAGCATTCATGATTTATCGATTATGCTCAGTTATCACTTTATCAGCTGTTTGGTTTCCTTTTCCCCAAACAAATGAAAAGGCTTTTGTCGCAAACTTGCAAGTCTTTATTTTCTTAAAACATTTAAACTCAATATTTCATACAATTTCATGTCGCTAAGATCTGCATTTAGTTTCTCAAAATTAACTTAAATGTCCACATACATGGAATTGAAAAAAATGTTTTTCTGGTATTTTATCGTCTGTCAAAAACATCTGATCATTTAACCCCGGGGTTAGTTCTAGCTATAAATCGACTGAAAAACCGCTTTCTCGAGTTAACTCGACTTTAGTCCCGAAACTAGGATGATCTCGCACTGAAAAATGGGCCTTAATAGTCCTTTTCAAATTTTAACGACTAAATTTTAAGACAAAAAATTGTGTAGCCATCTTCATATTTTTTTTCATCCATAGAATCGCACTCCATTTGGGAACGCCTTGACTTTAAAAACTTTAACTCTATTTTTAGTAAATGACGAAATAGAAAAAAACGAAGTCTTGATGACTGCTGTACAACGATTTTAAAAATTTAAACATAATACTGATCCTGACAAACTATCAAGAGAGTTTACTCCAAACAGAAAAATTAGACGATTTCGCAAAAATAATGAAGTTTTTTTCCGTTAAATGATCATATGACTAAAAGCTCACAAATGAGTGGCGATAAAAGGAAAAAAATGATCATAAGTAGTGACCGTTACGGCCTTTATGTGCATTAAAAAACAAAACTAAGTGAGATAGAGATTTTTTTCTTTTAAGAGAAATTATATGTAAAAATTACAATTATGCCTCGGTTATTATTTCCAGCTATAAAACGTGAAAAATCATAGTTATTTTCTTTAAAAAAAAACATATTTTCACCAATTTTGTACCTACTTCAACCTTTGAACTGACGATATTATAATTGTTTAAAATAAATAGCTTATCAAAACACCAAACAGTGATCAAAATCAACCAGTACAATTTCAATACAATTTTTTTTTTACTTTCAATACAATGCTGAAAAGCCAATTTTCATCCCTGGTACGTACACCAACAGTCAATTTTTTTAATATTAATGATTAATATTTAGGGATATTTATTGACACTTGTAATTCAAAAACACTTATGTGATAAAGATACAAATGGAAGGCTAGACATATAGAGAATTGTATATGTGGATAGGAATCGTAGCATTTTCAGAGCTGTTTTATGGGCATGTCGATGCAACCCTACTTTCAATAAAATACAAAGTGAGAAGAAAGCTTGTCCGATGACTGGAATATCCGCTCAATATTTCCTATCTATCGGAATAAAAATTCGAGCACATGTTTTCACCAGCTATTGAGGCATATTTCTGTTAAATGTCACATATAGATCATACCCAGTAGAGATGTGTCGCGAGTAATACGCTATGTAACGTTCAGTTTGGAAGCAACTCATCTGATCATTTCCAATTCCGACAAAGGGATGTGCTATAGTGCATAAACATGGAAGACAAATCTATCCAGCTACTGAGATACGCTAACGATATAAATCGCTCTAATCTTGATGATATAGAAGCATAAACGGCAGTAATGACCAGGCCAAACGCGGACAAGACAAACAATATGCTATCAACAAATGAAGTGATGTCGACCACCAATCTTGGACAAAATGTCACTGCTGATATCAATAATTTTAAGATAGTTAAAGAGTTCATTTACCCAACGTATGACGCCTTAGTGGAGATACGATGAAGATGGACGCTAGGAAACTAGAGCAGTGACGAAATGTATTCGTTACTGATGTGCTCTATTATGTACCGAGTAATGATATGTTGCTCTCTAAAAGCTAAAACATGTTGTTATACTGTGTGCGGGGGGTGTTTGTCTGCGTATTGTGTTTGGTATGGCAGTATACATATGGAAATTATTTTCTTCTTTGCTTACGACTTTTTTTTATCAAAATTTATATAAATGATAATTTATATAATGTGCATAATGCGATAAAATTAACGAAATTACCTAGTAATGAAATAATGAAACTAGTATTCAGACCCGAAGTAACGTATATATGTATACGGGTACTCATGTTGACTTTTACATCTCTATAATCCGAAAGTCTAAATGCGTTCTCTAATGGACCCTAGCTTCTCCTACCGGCTCTACTTTACAATGCCGAGTGCTGGACAATAAGCTGGAAAAAAAACGCAAACATAGGTCATTTCCGAACGAAAAATTCTTCTTTGAATTTATGCGCCTGTATGAAAGGAAGGCGACTGGAGGGAAACAACCGTGAACTTGAGGAGCTGTACCAAGATATGGATATAGTACAATTGGTAAAAACAGGTCCACTACTTTGGCTCGATCACATTGAGCTCTCAATGCCCGAGCCAAGAGAATCTTCGAAACGACAAGCAAAATCGAAAGGACCAAGCGATCATTAATGCCAGGGCGCTTGGCTTGGATGACTGAAAGCAACGTGCTGGTATCTAAGAGAATGGATGGACTGCATTGTTTCAGAGAGAGACCCTCAACGGGTTAGGAGCCCCTTAAGAATATAAAAATACAGAGCCCAATATTGTTCATTCCTAACATAATCCCAATTTACATTTAACATGTCATCACTTTTGCCCCTTCTTGTAATTTCCAATCAAAATGTAAAACTAAACCATATTGAAGTTACTAAAGATAGATTTCGAAAGACCCAAAATCAAAGTTATCAAAAGAACAAAGTACGATTAACTGATGAACAAAGTCACGTCAATAATAAAGCTGTAAAACAAGAGAATTTTTATAATTAATTTCCAAATAAGATATCCATGCTTAAGACCACAGTAAAATATAGTTTGATCGATTTTATCTTATCATAGCATAAAACATATGAAACAGAAAATTATTTTGACATGTCAGCGTATAATTACTAACTTCCACCACCTATAGCGTGCAAGGATATTTGCGATCCGTATAGGTAGGCTGCTTCAATAATCCCTTCCCACATGAACACTTGTTAACAAAATTACATTCCCCCGATCTAATTTTTTGATGTTTTTTATATGTATTCTTAATAGTATGTTAAGTGCAGGTGTTGCAACAATCGCATAAAATATTCGGAAACCAAAAAACAAGCACTGAAAAAACAAATATTTTCAATATAAAATCTATTCACTTGCGCACTACATAATATTATCGTTATGAAAAGCTTTAAAAATAGATAAAAGTGACTAACGTAAGCGTGAATAGCCTGATAACAACTCAATGAATAATGAAATTGGTTAGTACTCAATAGTTAAACAAAATCTAATCTGGAAATCAGACGTTGTATGTGTTATAAAGAAACGCATACAAGTAAAGCCAACGAAGTGTTATGAAACCAGTCGGTGCGGGTTGTTTACGATATCTGAACTAGAGTCAGTTTAGCCTTACTAGAAAATCTGTTAAAAAGATACACATTAAATGTTAGCAGTATATGTACACATCTTTCTGTAAGATATGCGCTGCATACGATCCATTTGTTTTAAAATCATTCACCATATCCGAATGGTAGATAGCGGGTTCATGCTGAAAAAGAGTGGTGGGTGCTCGACTGGGTCGTACATACTTGCTCCTTGCACGCTAGACTTTAAACTATAGTTTTAACAACTCTTAATATTAAATTCGAAAAAATAAGTAAAGGAATTGCGTGGTAGAAAATAATGTTTTTCATTATAAAACTTAGTATAAATTAAAGTATTTAATTTCATTCAACTAGACATAGTTTGCGATGGTTGGGTGTTGTAGAACGAGGGTAGACTCTGATTGGATTTAACTTGGCAATGGCCAGTGCTCGCAACTCTTATTATTTTTTACCTCCAAGTGGTAACCATCGGATACTAGTCTCATCCAACCGGATTTGACTTGCTAAACGATAAGTGCGAGTGTTGATAACAAGAGGTAAAACAGCAACACTATAATCACCCTGGTCAGAATGGCGCGGAATGAATACCCGGTCTGCCGTCCCAGGCGAACCTAGATAAGCTACTTCGACATATTCGGACAACAGGTTATCTAGGAATTTTAAGGGTAAGTCAGGCCCCTTCAACAGAGATGGTGGCGGATAAACCGAAAGGTCAACGGCAGCGCTCAATCCCGTAGTGGATACTGATGGTGATAGACAAGAGGTACGCATGCAGTATTTTGGATGTCCGAACATTCTGAGGGGCTAACATCGACTCGGACCACTACCTTGTTGCCAAGGTAAGGATGCGGATATCCACCACTCCACAACAAACCAGAAATACTGTGAAAAAATGTAATGTCCAAAGACTGCAATCGCCAGAGACCGCCAAGATCTTCGCGCAACGCGTATCCGTTAAGCTCTCGATTCACACCATACCACCAGCATATAATGTCGAAGAAAAGTGGCAACGATGCCAACAAGCCATTACAACAGCCGCAAATGATGTGCTAGGTTTCTCGCGGCCACCAGCAAGAAACCCCTGGTTTGATGAGGAATTCCGACAGATGCTCGCAGCCAAGAACGAGACCTACAAGGCTAAGCTGCAGGTGAAGACGAGGAATGCCATTGAGCTCTATAGGCAAATAAGAAGGGAAGAACACCGGCTTTTCAGAAAGCAAAAAAGAGTAAGAAAAGCGCGCGATAGAGGATATAGAGAGGTGCCACTCCAGGAACGATGTTCGATAGTTTTACCAAAGTGTAAAACGTCAAAGCCAAGGATACAAGACTCGAACAGAATCCTGTCGAGATGAACAAGGAAATATCGTAGTTGAGACACAGTCGATGCTGAGGATATGGAAGAACCACTTCTGCAGACTGTTAAACGGCGATGACGAACAACATTTCGCTGTCAGACAGAACAAACCATTTAATATTGGCAATGGCAGTAAAAACTGCCAACCACCCGACCTAAGTGAAGTGGGGATAGCGAAATTCAAACTCAAGCTTAATAAGGCCGTCGGAAATGACGGCGTTTCCGATGAGCTTTATAAAGCTGGCGGAGGTGACTTGGTAAGTAACACCCACCAACTCATAAGCCAAATCTGGTCGGATGAAAGTATGACTGAAGAATGGAACCTCAGCATCGTGTGCGCGATCCACAAAAAAGGGGACCACCCCCTGAACTGCGCCAACTACAGAGGCATACGTCTCCTCAACATCGCCTACAAGATCCTATCTGCCGTAATATGTGAACGCCTGAAACCGTTTACCAACAACCTGGTCGGCACTTTTCAGTGTGGTTTTAGGCCAGGAAAGTCCACACCAATCAAATTTTCACACTTCGGCAGATCCTGGAAAAAAACCCAAGAAGTCCAAATAGATACCCACCACCTATTTCTCGATTTCAAAGCCGCATATGACAGCATTTATAGAGACGAACTATACAGTGCTAACTATGTCTAGTTTTGGTATACCGCCCAAACTCGTTCGTTGGTGTAGGATGAAGATGGAGAATTCTCGCTGCTCCATCAGGGTCGACCTCGACCTCGCCAACATACTAAAAAAGGATTTAGGCAAGGCGATGCGCTGTCATGTGACTTCTTCAATTTGATTCTTAAGAGGATTTTGCAAAACTCCCGAGCCAAGACCAGAGGCACAATTTTCAAAAAATCGGTGCAACTACTAGCATCCGCTATTAACTCTGACAACAACATCTCGTCAGAAATCGAAGAATTACTCTTGCTAACCGCTGTTTCTTCGGGCTAAAAAGGCAATTTAGTAGTAAAGCCCTCACTCGAACTACTAAGGAGGTCCTATATAAGACCCTGATCATCCTATTCCTGCTCTACGGCGCTGAAGCATGGATCGTATCAAAGCGGAACGGAGCCGTTCTTAAAGAAATTTCAGTTTTACCGAAACCGTTGTATGGAAGAAATTAGTTTTGGACCTATAATGCCAATTTCAAATCGATAAAGAACCTCTCATCCAAATTTAGATTGAGTTCTTTTAGCCGTTTAGTTTTCAGATGCGTGCCCAAACTGACAGACCAACAGAAGGATAGAATTGTACGAGTGAAACAAATTTTAAACATTTACAATGCGGCGTGGTACATAAGAAACGAATATCCCCGCGGAGATCTGGGTATTACCGCAGTTAAAGATAAAATGAAACATTTTGCACGAAAACATAAAAAAAATATGAGAAAGCTACAATCCGCTGTGCGGAACGTTTAATACGCTATACCACCCCATCCTTAAATTAAAAATCACACAAAAATTGTACAAAAGTTGAATCCAACGCTCTCTCATCTCAGAACTTAAATCAACTATTGACAAGATGAAGATGATGCTTGACAAAAACGTTCGCCTCCTTTTACACGTAATTCTAAGAGGGGTGAATTTGGTATATAAGCTCTTTTTCTATGACTGCAACAATAACTCATGTAACTTCTAATACAATTGTTAACGAATTAAAGCCTACCAAAATGTAAGTAGGGGAGTCTACTTCAACAAATAAAAACTGTCTTAGCAAATTAGCACTTTCTTGACATATTTTTCTTAACGGAAACATGGCTTAACGCCAGTATAATAGACTCGGAGTTTTTTTAATCACGAGTTCTGAATATTCCTATATATCGTCAAACTTGGCAAGACTTAAAAGTGCTTGGTGGACGTCTTACATCATCATACATCATCATCTTAGCTCTGAAAAATTAGAATTTTCATTCCCTCTTAATATTGAAATAATTATAATAACTCATGGAAAAAAATATCTTTATGTTGCAAATGCATACATTCTTCGTATCATATTTGCACTATGTATTCTGAGATATTAATGGTTTTAGAACTCAAATATCTTGTATCTTGTTGTGACAGTACTATTTTGTTAACGGCGATTTAAAGCTGCTACACATAGACTGGGTGCCTTTCTGGGGAGAATCTTAGTTTATACCATCTGAAGTCTCCACACAATAACAGCTATTATTACATGACAATATTTTATCATTTGACATACAGCAAACACGCTGTATAATAATAAAATTCTTGATTTTGTTTTTCCATCAGACTCTGTTTGTACTCTATTATTATAAACTAGTACCAGCTTTACTAACAAAGCAAAAGATTTTTTTTATTGACATAGGGGTACATCTTTACAAAAATGTTGATTCGTATGTTCGTTCGTACTCTTTTGACATCCAAAGAAATAATTCATGCAAATGTAAATATTAACGGCTTCTCCAATTTAGAAGAAGCAGTTAATAAATTGGTTTTTCTTATAAAAGATTACATGGATAGAACTATTACTCGCCAAGCATTTTAAAAATTCTCAAATTCAGCATTCTATTTTATTTTTTTTATTTATTTTTTTTTTTTGTAATGAATTGGTCTTTGACTGTCAAAACTTCATCTGTAATAAACAGCATAGATTTATAAAAAATCAATTTACTGTTAGTTCCAACAGTTTAGAAAGTAAAAAAAAAAGCCGATTGTACACTGACTTCTCCCAAGCATTTCACCAGTTATCACATCACAATTTATTAATTGGAAACTTATCAGGTAAAATTCAGAGGATCCAAATTTAAACATTTTGTTGTCCAATCTGAATACCTCAAGGAAGTCATTTAGTTCTTATTTTGATTATACTTGCTATTAGCGATGTAAGAGCTTGTATTCGGGAGAGCGAAATATTTATATAAATGCTGATATGAAAATGTTCAAATTTGTAGGAGATATAAACGATTCGCTTTCAGTACAAATTCGGTTTAAATAGTTTTTACCTATGGTATCTTAAAAACGTTTTAAATCGGAACCCTACAAAAAAAACGTGCTCCCGCCAAGATTTATAATAATCACACACTTTGTTCATTTTTTATTACAAATACAAATACACATTTTTGGCGCAACAGGCTCGTGAGTACCCAGGGCATAGCTTTCTCACAACCATTCATGTGTGCGTGTGTACTTCTTGCACGATGGCGGTTTCTCCTGTTTTATGCCGAAACCGAGCGGCTAAGTTGAGATAAGCTTTTCTTGACAATTAATACTACTCGGATGATTTGTCAGATCATCACGAGAGGAGGGCCAGTGAAAAATCATTTAGGTGTTGATACGCCTGGGAATTGAACCCAGACCTTCAGCGCGGCAGTTCATCGCACTTTACTATTTTTAGCTTATCATAGCGAATCAGTCTTATCCACCATCGTGTACAGGAAATGGATGTGTCCATCCACTTTATAGAAGATTTTGCGGACAGATCTTGGTTTGCGTGCTTTAGATTCGGTGAATGGGCTCAAAACAACTTTGCACAGCTCGTGCCACAATTGATTTGTCGAAGGAAACGTTCGGTGAGCGCATAATTTCGTGCGATTTAACGCCGCTTGACTATTTTCTGTGAGGATATCTGAAGTCGGTAGTATACGCCGATAAGCCCGAAACGATTGACCACTTGGAGGACAACATTCGCCGCGTTATTGCCGATATACGGCCACAAATATTGGAAAAATTAATCGAAAATTGGACCTCCAGATTAGACTACGTCCGAGCCAGCCGTGGCGGTCATATGTCAAAAAACATATTTAAATTATAATTCCTGAAGATTATCTTTCGAATAAAGTATTTGACCAGTTATCACATAATATCATAATTTTTAAACTTAAGGCATATGGTTTGCCTCCAGGATTCATAAATTGGGTTCAATCATATCTCTCATTGAGAACATCCCAAGTTAAGTTTAAAGACTCCAAGTCCAATAATTTTGTTGCCGAATCTGGAGTACCTCAAGGAAGTCATTTAGGACCAATTTTATTCATACTTGCAATTCACGATGTAAAAGCTTGTATTTGATATAGCAAAATATTGATATATGCTGATGACATGACAATTTTTAAATGCGTAGTAGATCTAAACGATTCTATTTCCCTTCAAACCGATTTAAATAGTTTTACCACATGGTGTCTTAAAAGCGGTCTTAATCTGAACCCCACAAAGTGCCAAACAATTTTAATTATACTCTGTCTGGGCACACTATTTGTCGTGTAGACAGTTTTAAATATTTAGGTGTTTATTTTGATCCTTAAATGAATTTTAATAAACACATCAACGTTATCGTCAATAAATTCAACTCTATGTTGGTATTTATAAAAAGGTGGTCAAAAGAGTTTAATGATCTTACGTCACCCTTGCGCTTTATAATTGTCTCGTTCGCCCTCATTTGGAGTATGCCACACAAGTTTGGACACCCTTCCATGCAGTTCATTCAAATAGAATTGAATCAGTTCAACGTAAGTTCATAGGATTTGCTTTGAGAGGTCTTCCATGGGATGATCTGCAGAATTTGCCTTCGTATAGGTGTCGAATTAAACTACTGAAACTGTTGCCTTTGTCTCAACGAAGACTTAACAGTGAAATAGTTTTCTGACACCAATTATTTGTTTTATTACTTTTCAATGTTCTATACCTCTAAAAAAAAAACACCCTTTACATTGCCGTTCGGCCTTAAACTACAAAAAATAATTTTATTATTTATAATTTTGTTTTCAAAGAAAATAGGAAAACTTTGATTCGTGGAATTTGTTTATATAAAACTAAAATACTTAAGCCTACCATAAATATTATGAGGGTGGCAAGCACTCGTTGCAATTACGTCTATGGGGATCCGGCCAGCCATCATGGAGGTCCATTCGCTGCAATAACCACTCAGCGATGTTCCATGAAGACTGGCTAACTCCCTCCCTAAAACCTAAATAGCTTAATCTTTATAAACTAAATTAATTTGTGTCCTCCACCTCCACTTCACTTTCCTATTAATTGCTTAACTTGGCGTATTTTCTTCTCCGACGCTCCGCCCGGTTACGGGACCTTCCTCCAAAGACCGGTTTCCATCACCAATGATTTTTAAAAATTTAAACGAGTGGTGGATGCACGACTGGACCGAATGTAACTTTCTCTTTGTAAGTTAGAATATAAGATCAAATATCAAGCATGCGAGAAATCTTCGATTTTCATCGGTTATTATACAAAATCTTTACATTCATTTTGGTTATTGATATTAAAACTTAAACTTAAATGTTAAAACAATGTTATGAGAATGTTATGAGGAACATGGTTATTAGAACTTCTATTCCGGAATATGAAGGAAATTTTCACATGGATACCAGTCCAGCTTCGACATATTCGGACGACAGAAATCTCAAGAGTTAGTCAGCCCCCTTGAACAGAGATTGTGGCGGAAGGGACGAGAGGCCAACGACAGCACTTAATCCCAAAGTGGATACTAATAGCCCCGTATCCTAGGGGTATTTAATACAGTGAGCAGAAACAGAGAGACAATATTAACCCTATATGAGCTCTTGCTCCGGTGGAGGAAAAAAATAATATTGTGAAAGACTGCTTCTACGAGCACCTTGGTAAAATCTATGAGCGACTGCCGGATTACGATGTCAATATCGTGCTGAGAGATTATAACGCAAAGGTAGGAAGGTAAGACATCTTTAGCAGTATTGACCGAAAACACAGCCTACACGACACTACGTCTGGCAACGGAATTAGGCTAATTGGATGTCCAAACATTCAAAGTGGCTAACATCGACTCAACAGAGTCCTTCACATCGAGCTTTATAAAGCCAGTGAAGATGATTTGGTAAGTAACATTCACCAACTCATAATGAAAATTTAGTCTAATTAAAGTATGCCTGGAGAATGGAACCTCAACCTCAACCTCAAAAAGAGACTCTGTGAACTGCGCAATAAGTGTCCTCAACACCGCCTACAAGATTCTATCTGCCGTAATATGTGAACGCCTAAAACCACTTACCAACAGCCGGATCCGCCTTGATTAGTGTGCTTTAAGGCCAAGAATGTTCACAATTGATCATATATTCACAATTCGGCAGATCCTAGAAAAAACCTAAAAGAGACCAAATCCATACAACCTGTAATACCCTATCCCATTCCATCCTTTAAATTATTATCCCCTAAATGTGGGCTTTATGGTTATGAAATATAGAAAATGACATTGTCACAACATTAGTGTCTGAAAGTTTATCAAAATCTTTAGCGGTATATCTATCTTTGAGGTATATATAACGTTCTGGCCAGCATCGTTTTTAAAGAAGAACGTACCAATTATTCCACCAACCCATAAAGCACAAGAAACAGTCAGTTTTTGTGGATGCAACGGTGTCTCAACATACACTTGAGGATTATCATCACTCCAAGTACGGCAGTTTTGTTTATTCGGAGGACAACATTCGCCGCGTTATTGCCGATATACGGCCACAAATTAGATTAGACTACGTCCAAGCCAGCCGTGGCGGTCATATGCCAGAAATCATCTTTAAATTATGATGCCAGAACATTATCTTTCGAATGAAGTAAATTTTACGTCAATTTAAAAAAATATCATCTTTCTTTTATTCCTTTTCTATACCTCTAAAAAAAACACCCTTTACATAGATGCCACTCCAGGAATGATGTTCGGAAGTTCACAATCGATGCTGCGAATTTGGAAGAACCAGTCTGCAGAGTGTCTCTGTCAGGCAGAACGAATCATTCAATATTTGGGAAAAAAGCGATGAGTTGTAATGCAACATAATGCTAATAGAGCTCAAATTTGTAAACGTGCTTCTTCTTAACAACTAAAATTAACTCCAAAAATAATATATAAACTAACGGTAACTCATGAACCCTAATGTAAGGAAAATTAAATGACTGAAGTTGTATTTTATATAGTAACAAAATAAAAAACAAATAATCATTTGATCTTATTGGATTAAAATATAGGAAACAACTATGTATTACGTGTATATTATGTAATAATCAAACAAAATCGAAGTGTACCTGTTGCATAAGCGGGTTCCATTTCCTCCTCAGAGTGCATTTGGGAAACCGGTACCGTGGGAATAGGTACCGGAATAGGCAATCTTTCGTAATGGATGCACTCATGATGGTACTGATGATGTCCGTTGTGAATAGTTCCAAGAACACTGCTTCTTCCACCATTATGGCCGCTGCATGTGCTTCCAGCGCCTCCACCACTGCCACCGCCCGAATCATCAGCATTGCAACGACTGGAGCAACGTCCTAGACTACCACTTCCACCACCAATTTGTGCAGACATATTTCCAGCCACAACACAACCATCCCCTTGACTGGAATCTGAACCAGAATCGAGACCAGGGCATGGTCCTGCTGATCCAGGGCGCGAACCAATCAAACTCATGGTCGAGTGTGGAGGTGTTATAGATGACGTCTGCATGTAGTGGTGTGTATATGGATGTGGATGTGGTACATCATAGTCTCCAGTATCAATGGCTCCAGGTAACATGCCTACACTACCACTGCCATGTAGACACCCAACGGAACCGCTCCCTCCACCACTTCGTAAAGATACACCTCTTGTAAGTGTATTATTTGCGGACTGTATAGATGAGACTGTGGCGCCACGACATAGAATATCTGAAAGCTGATTTGCCTGCAGGCCAAAATATTTGGACTACATAATGCCGCGGAACATGTACACAGGTATGTTATGATATGACCATGCACAAAAAAGTGATATTAATGCTATGATGGTTATCTGCACACATACATACAAAAAAAGTTGTTCAAACTAGAAAAATAATTTGCATAATTGTAAGTGGAAGAGAAGAATTGAAAAAAAAAATGTCTAATATATTATTTTATTAAAATCGCGGTGTTTTAATGTAGGTACAATCAAATTCTTTGAAACCCCTTTCCAAATTAAAATGATTATAGAAACATATGAGAAGGCTACAATCCGCTCTGCGGATCGTTGAATACCCTATCCCATCCCATCCTTAAAATTAATATCTCCAAAAAGTTGGCTTTATGGGCCTATAATATAGAAAATGACATTGTCACAGCATATTGGTCAAACAGTTTATCAGAATCTTTTGTTGTTTGACAAAAAACATCGTTTTTGTCCTGCATATGCTATGGGGGTAGGGTATACAAACGTTTTTTGTACGAAAACGCCCCCAAAAAGTGGGCGTGGGTTAAAATGATCTACAGACGATATGTTCACTTTAATACTACCAATGATTGTGCATCGAAATTTTTATACCCTATCCCATAGGGGTATATTAGTTTTGATACATAGTTTGTAACATAGAGAAATAATTTAGCTACATATACCTCAAAGTATATGGATCTACTCAGAATCGATAGCTGAGTCGATTTAGCCATGTCTGTCTGTCCGTCCGTCCGTCCGTCCGTACGTCACCAGTTTTTGGGCCTTAAATTTTGAGCTAGAAGGATGAAATTTGGTACACATGCTCTTTGTTGCTCCCAGCAGAACAAGTGTAAAAATTTTTGAAATCCGCCTACTGCCACGCCCCCTTTTTAGAAAAACGTATTTTTTGGCCAAACCATAAGGAATTTTGAAAAACTTTATGAACAACATATTTAGACAATCTGAATATCTGTATTTCGTTCATATAAAGTTTTTTGCCACGCCCACTTTTTGGGGGCGTTTTTAATAAAAAACGTTTTTCGGTCAAATTTTAAAATTTTCTATAAAAATTTTGATGCAGACTCATTAGTAATATAAATATGAACATTTCGTCAATAGACCATTTTAACCCACGCCCACTTATTGGGGGCGTTTTTATATAAAAACCATTTTTATACCCTACTCCATAACATATGCAGGAGAAAACCTTGTCTTTTGTAGAACCGTAAAAGTTTTTTATAAGCAGTCTGAAGAATTTGTTGTCACGATGTCATTTTCATTATTTTATCCGGATCGTGTTTTTAGCCATGTCCACTTTTTGGGGATTTTAGTTTTACAGATAGGATGGGATAGGGTATTCAACGATCCGCACAGTGGATTGTAGCCTTCTCATATGTTTTTTGAAAATTTTAAAATTTGACCAGAAAACGTTTTTTATAAAAAAACGCCCCCAAAGTAGCAAACAACTTTATATTAACGAAATATAGATATTAGGATTCTCTAAATATGCTGCTCAGACACTTTTTAAAATTCCTTACGGTTTTGCCAAAAAATACATTTTCCTAAAAAAGGGGGCTTGGCAGTGGGCGGATTTCAAAAATGTTTACACTTGTTTTGGTGGCACGGACGAGGATCCTATATAACAAATTTCATTGTCCTAGCTCAAAATTTAAGGCCCAAAAATCGGTGACGAACAGACAGACGGACGGACGGACAGACAGACATGGCTAATTCGAGTTACAATATTTACCCCATAGTTGTATATTAGTTTTGATACATAGTTTGTAACATAGAGAAATAATTTAGCTACATATACCTCAAAGTATATAAATCGACTCAGAATCGAAAAGTGAGTCGATTTAGCCATGTCTGTCCGTCCGTACGTCACCAGTTTTTGGGCCTTAAATTTTGAGCTAGAATGATGAAATTTGGTACACGTGGTCTTTGTTGCTCCCAGCAGAACAAGTGTAAAAAATTTTGAAATCCGCCCACTGCCACGCCCCCTTTTCAGAAAAACGTAGTTTTTGGCCAAACCGTAAGGAATTTTAAAAAAGTGTCTGAGAAACGTAGTTAGACAATCGTAATATCTATATTTCGTTCATATAAAGTTTTTTGCCACGCCTACTTTTTGGGGGTGTTTTTAATAAAAAACGTTTTACGGTCAAATTTTAATATTTTCAAAAAAAAAAATGTTCATGCAGAATAATTAGTAATATTAATATAAACATTTCGTCCATAGATCATTTTAGCCCACGCCCACTTTTTGGGGGCGTTTTCTTACAAAAACCGTTTGTATACCCTACCCCATAGCATATGCAGGAGGAAAACGATGTGTTTTGTCAAATAAAAGATTCTGATAAACTGTTTGAACAATAGTTGTACTAATGTCATTTTCTATATTATAGGCTAATAAAGCCCACGTTATTATTTTAAGGATGGGATGGGATAGGGTATTCAACGATCCGCACAGCGGATTGTAGCCTTCTCATATCCTTTATTAGGAAAATGGAACTTCTAAGATTGTCGGAAGTCGCCAAATTGTTTTATTAAAAAAAAACATTTGCTTCTAATATGGAATGAACATCATTACTTTTGGTTATGGTTGTGGTTGAATGAAATATTATTTTATTCATGTATAGATCGCATTCATATAAACCGAATCACCAGTAAAATTAGTGCTGTAATTCCGATCCTTTGGAATAGAACTCGACAAATTGAAAATACGCTAATCATTCACAAAGCTCTTTTAAAGATGAAAACAATAAAAACAGTTACACCGTAACTGACAATGAGCGGCAATATTTTATTTCAAATTCGATGCCAGACTCCATCGAAACGTTTAACAATTACAGCCTTTTTGAGTAATTTTGATTGTACAAAACCCGTTATAGGAGAGTTTTGGTACCTATAATAAAATTCTAAGCTTATGAGAAAATGCTATCCGCTGAATTAATCGTTTAATACTTATCCCATCCTTCAAATAAACATCCACAAAGTGGGTACCTATGTTTTAAAATGTTCTACGGACCAAATTTAGAAAATAATGTCCCCTTAGTACTTTGTTTGAATTTCTATTAATGTTTTTTGTATACCCTATCCCATAGGGCTACATTAGTTTTGATACATAGTTTGTGACATAGAGAAATAATTTAGCTACATATACCTCAAAGTATATGGATCGATTCAGAATCGCTCAGATCCACTGTACGGATCGTTGAATACCCTATCCCATCCCATCCTGAAAATTAATATACTCAAAATTGTCACAAAATATTGTGACGTTGTCACAACATTGGTTCGACAAAAAACAACGTATTTCTATTGCTAATTCCTTGGGGTGGGGTATACAAAAGGTTTTTTTAGGGAAACGCCCCTAAAAAGTGGGCGTAGGTGAAAATAATGTACAGACAAAATGTTTATATTATTATTACGGAAGTATTTGAATCCAAAGATTTTTCGAACTTTTTAAAATTTGGACAAAAAGCGTTTTTTATTAAAAGATTGTCTAAATAACTTGTTTAGAATGATTTTTAAAATTCATAACCGTTTTTCTAAAAAGTGGGCGCGGCAGTGGGCGGATTTAAAATTTTTTTAAACTTGTTCTGTAGCCCCGCATAAGGATCCTATATACCAATTCTCATTATCCTAGCTCAAAATTTAAGGCCTAAAAATGGGTGACATACAGACGGACGGACGGGCAGACAGACATGGCTAAATCGATTCAGCTGGCGATTCTGAGTCGATCAACTTACTTTTAAGTATATCTAGCTAAATTATTTCTCTATCAAAATTAATATTCCGCTATGGGATAGGGTATAAACAATACCTTCACGGCAATGCTGGCACGATCGTCGAACTGTCAAATCGATTTGACAGTTCAGAATACAGAATGCAAACTTTTTGTGTTTCATCGGTTGCTCGGTCGAAAATGTATACGTTCTCTTGCAATCAAGCGGAAAACTTGGAGCTACAGACCGTCCAAGCGGCAAGCCCTTGCTACTAGTGATTTGGTTGCAAGCAAACGCTTGCATAAACTAGTCACACCATTTAAATCCGATTCGTTTGATATTTTTGTAACAAAAGGAACAGTAAAAGTATTAGCATATTTTTTCTACCAAAATTTAGCAGTGACGATCTCTCGATCTCTCAACGAACGGAAAGAATTCAACCTCGTTAATGATCGATAGGGATTATCACAACTATAGGTAAGCAAAAAAATAAATGTTCAATGATGTTTACTGGAATTAAGAATGACAACCACACCACAACCAGGTAGACATTGACTGTTGGTTGTGGTGAACGAAATCGCCAATATATGCAAGGACGTAAATACTTGCTTCGCAACATAAAAACAATAAAAACAAAAAGCAAAATCACTGGGGGTCCAAAGAACGTCATCAAAAACCCAGAGAGCTTTAAGGTCGTAAAAACCACAAAAGTTGACTGCGCATCTTACAAATCCAGGCTTAAGGAACGAATTCAATATAGCCAAGAGAAAGGCTTACGAGTCTACAATAGTATCAAAGACAATGATGAAACTGGAGTACTGAGTAATCAAAGGATGCAACTGAAATTCTTGCCCTACAGGCTACAATCGAAAACCTAAATGTACTCAATTAAATCGGCCTTTAGAAATTAGAAAAACAAATGTACAAGCATATGTGCAAGCTACAGTATCCGTTAACGCTAAAATAATTTCACCTGACCCCATTTTAAACGCTTTGTTTTCAATTATTCTTTCGAGTTCTATGGGATAGGGTATTATGACACCACCCATGGTGTAAGTCTCCACTACATTCTTCTGTCACTCTATTTCTTCACTAATGCCCGTAAAACATTTAATGGGTATTCATAACCCCTTGAGTGCCCGCGCAAAGCTGTTATAAAAAAATCTCATACTAGTAGCACGCGCTGACGGTGTCATTCAGATGATTTCCATAAAAGCGGACAAAAATATCTTCAAAGCCTCAGATTTCTTGACAAATGGTGTTTTCCATTGGTAAATCTAGATTATGATCTGAAATTTGTTCTTTTTTGTTGCCAATGGAACACGATATCAGATTGTTTTTTTTTTTTGTCTTTGTATTGTTGTAATTTCGCATCTGTGAAGTTAGTGTCGGTGTAGCTGTCAAGTTTCCAGTCACACAGGTTGTTTGTTCTTAATTTAATTAATATTTCACATAGAACTGCCACAGTTTTAATGATTAGGTAACAATCGTTAATTTAAAACTGAACTAATAATAAATCAAAACGAAAATCCTCTTGTCGGACTGACGTCTATTAATTGTATTTGTGTTAGTCCAGGAGGGTAGATCTGCCGAAAAAGCCAGATCTGCAAAATTGATCTCAGATCAAAAACATATGAAAAGGCTACAATCCGCTGTACGGATGGTTGAATACCCCATCCCTTCCTTAAAATGAATATCTCCAATATATAACATTTTCACAACATATTGTTTAGACAGTTTGTTAAAATCGTTAACGGTTCGACCAGAAACAACGCTTTTCCTCCATATGGGGTATGGTATACAAATGGTTTCTGTAAGAAAACGCCCCCCAAAAAGTGGGCGTGGGTTTTAATGATCTAAGACGAAATGTTCATATTATCATAACTAATGATTTTGCATCGAAAGTTTTTTCGTATATTTTAAAATTGTACCGAAAAACGTTTTTTTTTTCTTTTTTCATCATTCTAGCTCAAATTTAAGCCCCAAAAACTGGTGACGTACGGACGGACAGACATGGCTAAATCGACTCAGCTATCGATTCTGGGTCGATCCATATACTTTAATGTATATCTAGCTAAATTATTTCTCTATGTTACAAACTTTGTATCAAAACTAATAAACGCATATTTAAGACATGTCTGCCTGTCCGTCCGTCCGTCTGTACGTCACCGATTTTTAGGCCTCAAATTTTGAGCTAGGATAATGAAATTTGGTATATAGGATCCTCATCCGTGCCTACAGAACAAAAATTTGTTGAAACCTGTCCACTGCCACGCCACCTTTTTTAAGAAAAACTCAGTTTTTGGCCAAACCGTAAGGAATTTTGAAAAAGTTTCTGAAAAACATATTTAGACAATCTTAATATCTATATTACGTCTGTATATAGTTTTTTGCCACGCCCACTGTTTTCGATCAAATTTTAAATTTTGAGAAAAAACGCCCACTTGTGGGCATTTTTATATAAAAACCAACCACTACCCCATAACATATGCCGGAGAAAACCATGTCTTTTGTAGAACCGTTAAAGTGGTTTATAAACAAGCTGAAGACAACAAATTGTCTTCATGTCATTTTTTTTCTATTTTATCCACATCGTGTTTTTTGCCATGTCCACTTTTTGGGGATTTTAGTTCTACAGATAGGATGGGTTAGGGTATTTAACGATCCGCACAACGGATTGTAGCCTTCTGATATGTTTTTCTTTAAGCATGGTCAGCAGCCATAAAGTCGATAATTTCCAAGGCTCTTGGAAATTACAATATGAAAAATCTTAGTTTTGTTTGAATTTGATGTATAATATGTGTATATCTTGAAAAGACCAGCTAAAAGAATGTATTCGCGATTGCAACCTTCAGGTAGTAATGAATTACTGCGTTCTTTATTTTTTATCTAAACAACCAGCAGAAATCGTAGTCTACAAATAAATGGAATCCGTAATTGTCGATACAGACGGGCAGAAACCTAGAGGCGGTATAGTCCGTTCCAAATCAGTTGGCCATTCTACTACGCAGGTCTCTTAAAATTTATTTTAAAATATCTTAAATTTCTCTTAAATCCTCTCTCTGCGCAAGCGACCGTTAGCCAACTGATTTGGTACGGACTATAATATTCTGATTAATGATGGAACAACTCGGAGCAAGAAAGATACGAAGGACAACTTTCCCGAAAACATTAAGGCACTTTCTTAAATAATAAACTTAACCAGAGCCAAGGTAAGGTATGCACTGGTGAAACAAACTTCAAAGTTCTGACTGTAAATATTTTTGATATTTCCCTGTCATAGCAATAGACCTCATTATTGGCATGAAAATTATTTACGTATTAGTTTTATTTACGTATTAGTATGCCCTATGTACCTAGGGGTACAAACTATCTATCATAACTAATACATATTTTGTAACATAAAGAAATCATTTAGATATACTTTTTGTAAAGTATATGGATCAAATCATAATCGATAGCTGCGTATCTAGCCATGTATGAGGTAGAACCAGCATAAACATTTTTAGTATCCACCCAATTGTACTCTCAAAAATATAGTTTTCGGTAAAACCATAAGGCGTTTTGGAAAATTATCTGAATAAGATATTTGACAGTCAGTGTCTATATTTCATCTATATCACATATTTATCACATTTTAGCTACGCCGCCTTTTTGGGGCATTTTCATAAAAGAAACAAATTTTGGTAAAAGTTTAACAAAACACCAAAAACTTTCAAACTAAATTTTATGTACATTTTGTTTTTAAAATATTTGATCAAACCCGCTTATTGGGGATGTTTATTTTAACGGTTGTAGCGGGTCGTGACCTTCTCATTTACTAGCTCTACAATATGGAATGAACCTGTCTCTCAACCAACATGCCTCTCCAATTAGCCCGGTCATTAGCTAACTGCCTCCAGTTGCACACTTCAAGTTGGTTAAGGCCGGTTTGTACTTATACGCGCCACTTACAGCGTCCGACGTCTGAGTGGGAATCGAAGACTCTGCGAGTCGGACGGAGTATTGGTGTCCATTCGCTCTACATGTCCTAGTCATCTTAAATGTCCAATGCAGTGCATTTTTTGACTAGGGATATGTCGTTGTACAGCTCGTATAGTTATAGGTTGAATCTTCCTCTCGATATCTTGTCAACGAAATCGGGACCAAAGATTTTTCTTCTTTTCATATATGTGCCTTGCGAAAAATGTTCAGTCACACATTTCTCAGTAAATGCACATCAGATTAACGTTCCAAATGTGCCCCTATAACTAGGTCTTTATTGAAATCGGTGAAAGCGATTTTATTTAAATAACGATAAATAAAATAAAGTGAACCACTGTCTGCAACCGTTTTACGGTTTTTTATTGTTTGTCTAAAATTAAAAAGACAACCTTTTTATGAACTCTGATTATATGAAGTCTTAATACTTTATGGCAGAATAATATGATTTTTACTTACTAGCCATAACTATAAAAAAATGTAACGTTTTTAATAAAATCTCGAGTTCAAATACTCGAACTGTATGAGCAAGAAACAAATATAAACAATCGCTATACGATTCTTAGACGGCTTGAATTTTTAGTGACGTTTTATAAAATAACGAATATTTAATAAAAAAAAATAGATAAAAAAAAAAAATAAAAAAAAATAAATAAAATTAAAACCCTTAAAAATTGTAATTGGATCACAACTGTTAATGTTTTCAAGTTCAGGACGTTTTCCTTTATTAAATGCAAAAAAAATCGCATTTTTATGCCTACCGTATAAAAACATAATAAATTAATCGATTTCTATAATTCTAGTTGGAATTGAAATTTGATTAACTTGATATTTTTAATCACACATTTTCTAGACATACCTATATTATTTATTTATCAATCGACCTCGATTTAATTTGTTTACAGTCTGAAAAATTACTCTAATAGCGAAGTTTCAATTGTAAAAATGTAAATTCGCATTTATCCCATTTCAAATAAATATCATGTACCTATTCCTTACAGACACCAGCTGTTTTTTTATACAAATGTCAAAAGCTAATTCAGTTGCAAACAAATAGTTTGTTACAAAGTTTTTTTTTAATTTAAATATATTAAATATTTAACTCAAATCTTCTCAACCACTACACACTTGCTCCTTATAAAAAAATAATTATGTACAATATGGAAATCTTGAAATGAAAATTAATCAAATAAGAGACAATTATTTTTTTTGTATACCTGAGGACTATCCAATCGATCCAATGACTGCCTCCTCGATGGATAATCATCCAAAGTCAATATCTGCTGTGATGTCGCTGCTATTGCTTGTGGGCATGTCTTATTCGAATGTTGCGGTGGCGGTGGTGGAGGACTTATTGAACCACAAGGACTCCCAGGACATGGACTTCCGCAAGGACTGCTGCATCGCGACCTACATGTAGGGCTGTAGCACATTGGTACATTTGGTTGTGGTTGTGACTCTTCTTGCTGCACAATATTTAATTGCAATGGCGTGGATTGAGTATTACGACGAGGTGATCTTCCACGGTCAACTGTTGTAGCACTCCAATATCCCCAAGCCATGGTTACTTAATATTATATATTATATTCAATTTTTCTATACTCTTTGAATTTGTATTATTATGTATTGTAATTTGTTGTTATATTCGGCACAGCATTGCAGTCAAACCAATACACCGATGAACTTTCACTTATAGATTTCAAGAGCACTTTTCCAGAATTGGTATTGTTTTTTATATCAAAAAAAAAACACAATTTCGTACGTATTAAGGAATTCTACAAAACGAAATCAATGCAATTTCTGTCATCCCTTTTGTTAGCAAAATTTGAATAAAAGCCACACCTATAATAATTGTGTAATATACCCTAGGTGAATGCAGTATACAAAGGACTTGTGTAGATGTATTAGCTATATAAAAGAAACGAGAGAGCGCTTGAGTTTGAGAGGAAACATTTTTTTCTACCGCGAAGTTAATTCTGTTCTTGACCGGTACAAGTAGCACACATATATAAATATACTCTATTTGGTGAATATTTTTTTGATTGAAATAAAATATAAATAAATCATTCCATGTTTAATCATTTCATTAAATAAAGCGATTGTATATTAAGGGTAGGCTCTAATTTTAATACAGATGGTTGTCGCTGGATTGGTATCCGATTATATACACACAAAAACACCAAAAGTTATTTAAGAGTGCGTTATACTATAAAACTCATTGGTTTTTCAACTTATTCTGCATTATTACTTTGATTTGGTAATCTTATTATAAATACACGGACTTCGTCAAAGCTATGTTATATCCCCGATGTTCAATTTTGCGCACTCAATTACTCTTCACCTCGAATAATAAAATTCTATAGAATGACAAGTTTATTAAAGGAATAAATATTGAAACCGAAACAAAAGTGACGTGTGTAATTAATTTGTTGCTGCAAATATCTTAAAGGTTTCAGATACCCGATTTTTTCGCACTGAGGTAAAATTTGCTAGCTACGAAATTCGTTCACCCATCGATAGAGAGAGTAGAACTGTTTTTTTCAGGAACCTGATTGCAATGCTTAGGTATATCCAGAATCAATCTCACCCTCTGCAGAATTCTGCGCAGGATTCATTCTACACAAATTCATTTGTATAACACTTAACATTCATAGAGATGCAGCCATTATGTTGTGGACTTTTTTTTCAATTGCTTATGGTTTAACTTTGGGTTGGAGAACATTGAGACATTGGAAAAATAGCTTTTACAATTTTAGTTTATAGTGATGGTTTGAGATAATTAATGGATAATACATCTACAATTTGAAAAGTAGAATTTTCTTTATTTATTATTCTTTTAAAGAAAAAAACTTCAAGAGATCGAACCAAAAACTAAAATTTAGGAGACTATTTTACATTTTGTAAATGTAACATAAAGATATTCACGAAGGGCACGACTTAACTCGAACAAACTTTCGTAGATATAGCTATGTATTTTTGATGGAAAAAAATTATCAAATTCATTTTTAAGAAATACATGATTAATATATACAAGGTGTCACAAAAAAAAGTTTATGTTTGTTTAGCTGACTGTGTGAACGCAACGCATCCAACGGGCGCTGCTCTATGGAATTCAGTCCCTAAAGAGCGTTTTTCGGAAACGAATCGCGTTGTTCCTGAGAGAGTTTTACAAAAACAGTGATTCGACGACATAGCGCGGATATGATTCTGCAATATTCGAGGTATCCGCCACTTTTATAATCCGCAAAGCATACCCCTCATTCGAAAATGGGTTAAACAGTTTTTAAAAGAACCTTATAAAATTGATAAAATTAAAATCCGTGCGAATAAGATCATCAAGAACGGTAGATAACACTGTCTACCGTTCTTGATCAGAGTGATTATACTGACTCACGACGATTCGAACCTTTTAATTCGTAAGCGCTTTAAATGTGTGTAGATTGTTACAAAGTATTTTGCACAAAGTGCTTAAGTTGCATCCCTATAAAATTATAGAATGAAAGCCCCAGGATGCCATCCAGAGGCATGAATTCGTAAACCAGGCTATTGAGCGCTTTTCAAAGTTTACCAACATCTAATTTTTGGATGAAACTTATTTGCATGTTAATTGACACTTAAGCTAGCAGAACTACCGCTACTGGGGTGCAACGAATTTTCCTGCAAATTGATCTTCACAAGAAGTGACATAAATTGGTCTTTCTGGTGGACCTCAAATCTTAAGTTAACGCCAATAAACCGACCAGCGCAAATAAGTTTTTATACCCTATCCCATATTAGTTTTGATACTTAGTTTGTAACATAGAGAAATAATTTAGCTACATATACCTCAATGTATATGGATCGTGTATGGTGTATGGAGTGTATGGATCGACTCAGAATCGCTAGCTGAGTCGATTAAGCCATGTCTGTCTGTTCGTCACCGCCCTACCCCAAGGCATATGCAATAGAAAAACGTTGTTTTTTTGTCGATCTATAAAAGTATTTGATAAACCTTCTGAGCAATATGTTGTGCCCATAAAGATCACATTTTGGGGATATTAATTTAAGGATGGGATGGGATAGGGTATTAAACGATCCGCAAAGCGGATTGTAGCCTTCTCATATGTTTTTTTTTTAAACTAGCCGACGTTTTGAGGAAAACTAGTATTTGGGGAACCATAATAGATTTAAAAAAAATTAATTATCAAAACCATTCTCTTCTTACTAAGTGTTCATACAAAGTGCGATTTGCGTTAGATTTCTTTAAAGCAAATTACCATTTGTAAATTCAATTCATATCGTAGCACCGAATAACAAAACTAAGATCTGAACATTTATTTTAAGTAAATTAATTTTGTTCTGCTGTAAATATTATAAATCGGTTACTTCCACGATCTTGTCAAATTTAATGAAAATACAAATAATATTTAATATTAATATAATATATAATAATACAAATTAAATTTTCATTCATCCATCGTGTTCCATTTACGGATCTCCCAGAGTTTTTCCACCACTATCTTAGCTCAGATTTTTTATTCAGTGGAACAATCACCCCTATCGATGTATCCTTTCGGAAGAAATTTTTCTCCGAGTTCGAAATCGAAGTTTTCTACCGAGAAATCCCTTCTAATTTTTCGAGCATATCTTCCGACGAAATGTAAGTCACATGATTGCGCATCGGCATATGCGTAAAGTCGATAATTTTTGGCAGCTAGGCGCTGAATGTCCCGATTGTATAGTTTTGATACATAGTTTGTAACATAGAGAAAGAATTTAGCTATATATACATATGGATCGAGAATCGGTAGCTGAGTCGATTTAGCAATGTCTGTCCGTCCGTCCGTACGTCACCAGCCTTAAATTTTGAGCTAGAATGGTGAAATTTGGTATACGTGATCTTTTTTGCTCCCAGCAGAACAAGTGTACATTTTTTTGAAATCCGCCCCCTGCCAAGTCCCCTTTTTAGAAAAACGTGGTTTTTGGCCAAACCGTAAGGAATTTAAAAAAAAGCAACAATTTAGAGAATCTGAATATCTATATTTCGCTAACATAAAGTTTTTTTTCCACGCCCACTTTTTGGGAAAAAAAATGTTCGGTACGTTTTTAATATATTTGAAAAAAAAAACTTTTGATGCAGGATCATTGGTTTTGCTAATATAAAAATTTTGTCCCTAGATCATTTTAAAACACGCCCACTTTTTGGGGGCCTTAAATGTTGATTTAGAGTGGTGTAATTTGGTACACTAACTGTTTGTTGCTACATTAAATGAACTACCTCACAGCCCTGATTTGAATATAATAGATAATGTATGGGCTTGGATCACCATTGTTTGGCAAAATTCATTTGGCATTTATTTGTTTCGCCTTAGTAAAGGATGATCCATTTCGAGGTTCCCTACTTTTTTAAAGAAAAAACACAGAAAATTCAAATTTAATGGAGAATGTTTATTATCATTTGAAAGAACATTCTTTGGCATTTATTTTTTGAAGATTATGTCTATCAAATGTTGGCAGGTTGCTACGTCGCAGATGGTCCATCCGTTGAGTCCAATTTTCGATCACTCATTCGAGCATTTCGACTGGTAACTGGCGAAGGACACGCGTGATGTTTTCCTCCAAGGCCTGAATCGAAGCGGGTTTGTCGGCATAAGCTTTTGACTTTACATATCCCCACAGGAAAAAGTCTAACGGTGTGATATCACACGATCTTGGTGGCCAATCGACCGGCCCAAAACGTGAAATTATGTGCTCACCGAAATGTTCTCTCAATAAGTCCATTGATTGATGCGATGCGTGGGAAGTGGCGCCGTCTTGCTGAAACCAAATGTCGCCGAGATCACGAGCTTCAATTTCAGGCATCAAATAGTCGGTTATCATAGTCCGAGTTGCTGCGAACGGCGCCGAATCGACTCTCCACGGTCTTCGTGTACACTCTCAGCTACGGCCGCTATATTTTCTTCACAGCGTGCTGGACGTGGTCTATTCGGTCGAATATTATCCAATAATGAATGCTGGGTCTCAATATGGGTGATGGTGTTGCGAATAGTACGCTCAGTAGGCCGATTATGTTGACCATAAGTTGAGCGAAGTGCACGAAACACATTCCTCACAGAACGTGAATTTTCATAATAAAGTTGAACAATTTGCAAACGTTGTTCACGCGTAAGTCTTTCCATTATGAAATGCCAAACAATACTAAACAAAAATAACATGACAGCATGACACGACTCACGCGTGATCTGTCAAAAAGGCTATTGAAAAAAGTATCTCTACTTGGACCACCCGTTAGTTAAATATTTCTTTTAATTCGCAATCCTTATTTGGCAATTTACTTTTTGCTTTTTATTCATTTTGTTTTTGTGTCATTTCGCAATTAAAATTTGGCGGTTATATGTTTCGCTTTTTTTTTTAAAAAAACCATTTTAATCATTTTGCAAAATTCATTTTGCGATTTGTTTTTTTTTTTGCATTTTTTGTATAATTATTTTTGATATTTGCAGTTTTTTTTCGACAAATAACGTTTCGCCGTTTAGTTGCTTCGCAAATTAGCACTACGCACTACGGGGGCGTGGCAGTGGGCGGATTTAAAAAATATTTACACTTGTTCTGCTGGGAGCAACAGAGAGCACGTGTACCAAATTTCATCCTTCTAGCTCAAAATTTGAGGCCCAAAAACTGGTGACGTACGGACGGACGGCAGACAGACATGTCTAAACGTTGAGGTATAGCTAGCTTAATTATTTCACTATGTTACAAACTATGTATCAAAACTAATATACCCCTATGGGATAGGGTATAAAAATTGCGCAAAGAAAAACGGCGAAATGACCCAACGCCAATTGTTAATTTGCCAAACATTTTTGGGCTTATATTAAACAAAACAAAAGTCCATGTTTGATAAGAACGCGCTGAAGTTGAAAGCCTGAAGAAGAAAATTTTCCTGCAACTTTAATAAAATCAATGTAAGACTTATTACAGAAAACCATCAATGGCAACGGAAATTTAATTTCCATTAAATTACGCTAAGTTCATACCACCAGAACGAGCAAAAAACCTCTGTTCTATGAAGAACAAAGTTTTTTGCCACGCCCAATTTTTCTATAAAACGTTTTTTGGTACATTTTTAAAATATTTGAAAAAAACTTTCGATGCAAGATCATTTTAACTCACGCACACTTTTTGGGGCGTTTTCCTACAAAAACCATTTGTATACCCTACCCCAAAGCATATGCAATAGAAAAACGTTGTTTTTTGTCGAACCATAAAATAGCAAAATTCGTCGCAAAAGTCGAAGCAAAATTTACCTCGAGGACTTTTATTAAAGCTGAAAACATGCCCAACCATACAAGCGTACTCTTTCACGAGAACGAATTCTTTTGATTGTTAGATTCGGTACACAATATCTCTACAACACGTTCTAAACGTGAGAATATTGTATATAAATTATTTATCGTGCGCTTTTAACCGGGAATACTTCCTACTGATAACATAAATTAAATACCTTTTAAATACGCAAATTAGTGGGGAAAACCTAAGGGTAACAGTGGTCCACTCCAATGCGAACCCTTCCACTTAGCCAAAAACTGTGGTAGTCCATATAAGCAAAAAAAAGAACCAGCCGGGTGAATGCCCGATAACTTAAAACTGATGACTTGAACGCTAAATAAAAATGACTGGAACGACCACCCGGCTAATTACCGCGGTTGTCCGAGGTATAAAGACTATTCCACAGATAGAAGAAAGCTCCTAACGGAGAACAAAACAAGAAAGGAACTGTTCCTGTCAAGGACCATATCGGCCCTAAAACAACCGGTCTCCAGTTTTAAAAAAAAAAACTGTCCCACAGTCTCCAAAAGACAAAAAAATTTAACCAACTCTTATGGGGTCATTTTTTGATCTATCAAAAGAGCTATTTGGAGTAGATGTTGTGAAGTGTATGCACCAGTACCTACTATCTTTGTATTGATAAACGCCTAATAAATTGAACACTAATAACACACAACAAGAATAAACCACTTGGTTTATCTTGAACAATACCCCATGGGATCGTAGCCCATAGAATGCAACATAATTCATTACCTAGTCGGGTTACAGGATATTCTTGTAACGGGTACTAAAATAGATAAGGGATTCAAATCCTATCTCTGTGTGTATTGCGCAGTGTTCAATATGCGATGCATAAATAAGAATATAGATAATAATTTAGTATATAAGAATACACTTTTCGAAGTAAAGATTAGATTCATTTTGAAACTCAAACGAAGTATTTCTTTCTCTATCCCTTGCACCCACCTATTTGACGTCCTACAGGGCTTTTTAGCTTTTAGATCGACGCATGAAGCTATTCGCTTGCGAGTCAAAGGGGGTTAAAGTTTTTAACGGGAAGTTGTTCCACCATACCTTTCTAGCACACATTACAATGTCCATTCCCGTTTGCAACAAAATAGAAAGCTTCTTAAAGAACGTCAGCTTGACCTCATAGACCAAACAAATCTTATTAAACAATATACAATGCTCCTTAAAATAATGACTTTTAACATTTCGCACCAAATAGAGCATAGCAGAAGGATTGAACTAAACAAATCCTCCATGTTGACAACCTTGGAGATCAACACCGGATTATGCTGGACTTATTCCATCGTTTGCGTAATAACGCTAACCAGGGAGTAGCCAAACCTATTAGACAAAACATTAAATTTGAAAATGTAACTCATGGCAATACCAACCCACCCTTCCCAAGCAATATCTTGTCAATTACAATATCCATTAATAGACTCCGGAAAACATACTTCTAATGACCCGAGAAGTATGTTTTCCGGATACATACAGTAAACAGGGGCCTTAAACAATGAATTAATCAAAATTGTATATCTGTCCCCCAACTTTGATGGAATCATCATAGGAGGTGACCTAAACGCCAAAAGTCCCAACTGGCGAGACTCAGGGTATAACCTCAAAACAATAGAAAACTGGTTTCGAGCGAGAACCCCATCAATATCAAATTACACCTCAGCAACCCCGAATTCCTAAGGAGCTCTTTATTCCTCAACCACTTCCTAATCTCGACCCATCTGATAGACAAAATTAACCAACATTTCTCAATAAACAAACCCCCAACTCCCCTCATACTTAATTTAAATATTGAAGATCACGAACTACCAAATGCCACACATTTTACAGGAAAATGCTTTAATAACACCTCTTGGCCTTCATTTCGAGAAGACATAGACGCATACTTGGGAGATAATTTCCTCCCAACAAACACAACCTGAATAAATTCCGCAATAGACCAATTTATATCCAAATTTTAGACAGAACACCACAATCCTTTAAAAAATATAAAAAAAACATTCCTCCAGACATAAAAACCCTTTGCAAAACCAAGCGGCAATGGCAGAGACAACTCAAAAAAATCATTCACAACACTTTAAACAGAAAGAATAACGAGTACAGGAAATTTTCCGGTAGAATTTGATAAAGTCAAAATTTGAGTCGCATTATTAAAACAACTTTAGTGCATATATATCAAACATTGATCCAAATCTAGTTAGAACAGTGGAGATCTTTCTTCAGTAAGCTAGAACTAACAAACCGACTCAAATATTTCTATTCGATCCAACCAACTCTGTCCTATCCGAGATATAACATCGCTCCTTTACAAATGTACAATATGTGAAGAAGTGGCTTTGATTATTGGCAAACTCAATGTAAAATAATAACATGGACGGGGCAAAATATCCAACTTTATTTAAAAAAAAAATCGTTCAATGGCATAAAATTTCTTACGATTACATATATCACCAATGTATAAACAATGGCTACTTTCCCTGGCTATTGAAGACAACACAAACTTTCCCTAACAAACGTGGGAAAGATTCTTTAAAGAATCATTGCAATCTAGTTAGACTCACCCATTAATCTTCCAATTGAACCAAAACCTAATTACCAATTTATTTAAAAAAAATAAACACTCCACTCATTACGCACTCCTTAAACTTCACAACGACGCGACGCTACAAAAACCACAGGAAAAAAATGCACGGTAGCGTGTTTCCTAGTCGAAGAAAAAGCGTTCGGTTATGGGTGGAACGAAGGGCTACTTTACAAAATTTTGCAACTCAATCTCCTCACACCTATTTTCTGACTCCTAGGCTTCTTAGAAGATAGAAACTTCTTTATAGAAATTCAGGGAACTATATCGAACATTTGCCCAGTCCCAAGAGGCGTTGCTCAAGGCTCTATTCTTGGTCCAAAACTATTCAACCGTTTCCCTTACGACTTCCCTCACACACTAAAGAGAAACAACAACAACACACCTGTCTAGGTCTACTATACGTGGATTAACGACTTCTGACTCTGTTAGTACTGCAGTATTAGAACCTAGTACCAGCATTACTAACATAGACAAAACTCATCTTCCACTGGATATTTTCATTGACATAGGCGGGCATCTAAGGGGAACGATGGAATCCCACCAATAGTCGTAAAGCAATCCAAAGATGCTCTTTTGCATACCTTAAGTACATGTTAGAAAGCTCCCTTGCCACAGGAGTATTCCCAACCCAATGGAAAAGTGCAATTATAACACCTGTTTTTAAAAAAGGTGAGCGAGGAGATATCTCTAATTGCAGACCTATCTCAAAACTATCTTGCATTCCTAAGTTATTTGAACATATTATTTGTGATAAATTGGTATTGCTTTGTCGAAACATCATCTGTGAAGAACAGCATGGCTTTGTTAAACATCGATCCACTGTAACTAATCTACTAACTTTTATGCATCATTGTATCAATAGTTTGGAAAATAAAAAAGAAGATTGTATATACACTATAATTTTTAAACTTAAGGCGTATGGATTCCCTGCGGGATTCATAAATTGGGTTAAATCATATCTCTTATTGAAAACATACCAAATAAAATTTAGAGGTTGCTCAATCTGGAGTACCTCAAAGAAGTCATTTAGGACCAATTTTATTTATACTTACAATTAACGATTTAACAGCTTGTGATAAAGCAAAATATTGATGTATGCTGATGATATGAAAATTTTCAAATGTGTAGGAGATCTAAACGATTCGCTTTTACTACAAACCGATTTAAATAGTTTTACCATATGGTGTCTTAAAAACGGTTTGAATCTGAACCTTACAAAGTGTAGGCATATGTCATTCCTACGCAAACGCGCTCCATGCTATTTTAAATATACTCTGTCCGGGCACACTCTCTGTCGTGTAGACAGTTTTAAAGATCTTGGTGTTTATTTTGATCCCAAAATGGAGTTTAATAAACACATTAACGTTATCGTCAATAAATCCAACTCTATGTTAGGATTTATAATAAGATGGTAAAAAGAGTTAAATGACCATATGTCACTATTTCACTCTATAATTGTCTAGTTCGCCCCCACTTGGAGTATGCCTCACAAGTTTGGACACCCTTCTATGTAGTTCATTCGAATAGAATTCAATCAATCATAAGATTTGCTTTGAGAGGACTTTCATGGGATGATCTACACAATTTGCCTCCGTATAGGTTTCGAATTAAACTGCTGCAACTATTGCCTTTGTCTCAACTAAGACTTAACAATGACATGGTTTTCTTACACCAATTATTATCAGGACAAATTGATGCTCCTGATCTTTTAAGTGTCATTGGTTTTAATACCCGGGGAGGTTCCTACAACCTGCGTAGATTAAATATATTACATATACCTAATCATAAACAGAACTATGGTATGCATGAGGCCATTAGTCGTATGAGTAGGTTATATTGCTTATCATATTTATACCAATGCAAATAACCAATTTACTACAATTGTGGGAAACGTTTTGAGCGAATGTTAAATTGTAATTACAATCAGCTCTATGACTGATAGGGTGAATGACAGAAAACCTTCGGATAAGTAGTGTGGGATTCCTTTCTGGAAAATTAAGGAGCCAAATTTGAAGCTTTCGAGAGTTTTGGTATTTTCTTGCATGGGAACAGAAAAATATAAAATTTGGATAAAAGGGTGTGGCTTGGAGGTGTGGTGTGGCACCGGTTAAGCATTCCGATGAGGGAGTTAATTTAGCTTTCAATGTTGGGGATTTCACTGAGGAAGTTAATAAATCTGCTCTCGATGTGGATCTTAATGCTCATAACGAAAAGATTCCATGATGTCGTTTTTCTCAAGTGGGCATGGTAGTGGACGATTATTATGTTATTTCTCAAATTTCTAAAAATGTAAAGCCTCCAAATGAGCCAGACAGATGGACAGACAGACATGACTAGCGATTCTGAGTCGATCCATATACTTTACGGTACATTATGTCACTGTACCAAAGGACGATCCACGTGACTTGATATTATTTAACATTTATTCTTGTAGGTTTCCTCAGACACGACATAGCTTAGAATTGACAATTTCCTAATTGAGATGATTCTAAGACACGTTGCAAGGGCGATGTCTAGCGACAACAGCCTTGTTTTTCGCGTAAATTACCTCAATGATAAAAATATTTGTTCAATGTACCATCGTCACTGTGGCTTCTACACTATTAAAGGTGCAAAAACGAGAATTTATGTACATCTGTGCAGCTACAAAAAGTTATGGCTGCTTAAACCTAAAATAATGAAATTTTTTTGTTCAATTTTTATACTATCTATCCCATAGGTATATATTAGTTTTGAAATATAGTTTGTAGCTTATATAAATAATTTTGCTACATATACCTTAAAGTATGTGGATCGCCTCAGAATCGCTAGTTGAGTCGATTTAGCCATGTCTGTCCGTCCGTCCGTTCGTACGTTACCAGTTTTTGGGCCTTAGCTTTTAGCTCAAAATGCTATGCTAGCATATGTTATAGCTTATGACAAAGGTCATTGGGGTATAATGTTGAGAAAATGTTGAGCTTGGATAGTTAAACTTGGTATATTAGCTTTTTGTTCATGGATTCAGTGCAGGAATAACTATTTTTAAAAACCGGCCATGCCGGTAAGATATTTAAACAATGTAATTAACTGTATTTGATGTATATATTGGATACCCACGTATTACTATTTATTATTACTATAATATTATTTCTATAATAAAATAATATAAATAATAAAATTTTCTTATTAATAAGATGATGAGTGCAAGTGGGAACCCTACTCTTAATTCTCGTATAAAATTTATAGTTCTTCTTATGTATTTGTTGCCCATCGAAACTTTCTACATGTAAAAAAAGTTTTTTTTTTTTTTTGATTATGTTGTGACAAACGATGAGTTACACGACACTTAAACTACCGTAACTCTTGGCTTTGTTAGGCTACTGTTACTCCATGACAATAAGTGATTTTTAATAGGAAAATTGCGTACTACCGAAATAAAATGCTATTACGATAATAACTTTTCGCTATTAATAGGAGTTATATTGTTTTTAACATTATAACTAGTTTTTGTAAGCGTTTTCTTAAAAAAAAACAATTTTCGGTAAATTTAAGGAAATCCGAAAAAAGTTTTGAAGTGAATAGTTCGCTATAGTTCGTGTATATTTCTTCTATATCTAGATCATTTTAGCCCGCGCCCACATTTTTCGGGCGTTTTTTCCAATGCATTAGAAAAACGTTATTTTGTCGAAACATAAAAGATTTTGATTTTGAACAATATATATAGTTACAATGCCATTTTCTGTGGCTTCTTTAATTTGATTCTTGAGAGGATTGTGCAAAATTTCCGAGGCAACACCAGGGGCACAATCTTCCAAAAATCGGTATACGCTTACGATATTGACATCATTGGAAGGAGTCAACGTGATGTCATAGCCACGTTTGCTAGTAAGAAAAAGGAATGGGTTTAGCAGTAAATGAGGATAAGACTAAGTATATGCTCTCAACACGAAAGAACACACAATATCGACGAATTGGACAGAACGTCACCATTGACAGATATATGTTTGAGGTAGTATGGCACTTTGTCTAACTCGGCTCCGCTATCAACTCTGACAACATCTCGTCAAAAATTAAAAGAAGATGAAGCCAATTTAGATGTTAAGTCCTCACTCGAACTTCTAAGGAGGTCTTATATAAGACCCTAATCATCCCAGTCCTGCTCTACGGCGCTGAAGCACGGACCGTTTAAAAAATGGATGAAGAAATTCTTGTTCGTTTCGATAGGAAAATTCTTTGAAAAACCTTCAGTCCCGTTTGCGTTGACAGGCTATGGAGACGAAGTTTCAACCAAGAACTATACGAGCTGTACAACATGCCCCTAGTCAAAAAATCCATTGGACGTTTAAGATGGCTAGGGCACGTAGAACGAATGGACACCAATACTTCAGCTCGCAGTCTTCGATTCCCAGCCAGACGTCGAACGCAGTAGAGGAAGACCTCGCCTTAAGTGGCGCGCAGAAGTAGAAACCGACCTCAACCAATATGGAGTGCGCAACTGAAGACAGTTAGCTAAGTATCGGCCTAATTAGAGAGGCATGACGGTTGAGGCCCAGGTTAATTCCGGACTGTAGCGCCACTTAAATAAGTAAGTATATGTTTTTTACAATGATTTAGGAGACCTATACATTTCACTAGGTTTTTAGCGACTTTGGATATGTGTTTCAACCAAAGATCATGAATTCTATACAGATGACGCATTGAGAACAAAAAACAGAAACTTTTGCTCAGTAGCTTCATGGTACGGGCGGGCGGTGTGCATGAAAACACATGAAAAACAAGAACAAAAACATATGGCGGGCTGTGCCAGCACGACCCGCCATAGAACAATTTTTCTTATATGGAGTGCGTCATCTGTATAGAATTCATAATCTTTGGTTTTAACGTAAGACGTTACTATCATTGTTTCATTAAATTAAGTGCAATTTAGCGAAACTAGATGTAAATTTTGGTTTCGCTTAAAGGCGGAAGACATCACTGTGTTTTTGGGGCATTGAATTCCACTTCGACTTTGACGGTATGTACTATCAAAAAGGTAATTGAAATGCTATGACTCGATAACTGATATGGTAATTCCATCCCAAAATTCTAAGAAACTTTTAAGATGGAACATTTAAACATTTATTTTTGTTATATAATAATAAATGTTTAAATGTTCCATCTCAAAAGTTTCTTAGAATTCTGGGATGGAATTACCATATCCGTTATCGAGTCATACGTGACTGATAACTGTTGCTTTGGTGTGATATATTTTCATATGCTAGGGTTTGTGGTGTCCAGTGGATGCAGTGTTGTGAGAAAACATTTAAGTTATAATCATTCCAATCTAGTGACTCCAACATTAAATAACATATGTATTTCACTCACTCGATAACTGATGTGGTAATTCGACCCCTGGTCAGATTAAATTATTTATGTAGATATTATTTTAGATTATACCAGCAGAACTACTAAGTCAGGTTTCAAGAAAATTCAGCCATTCTATGTTTTGTACCTACTATGTAATATCTGTCCAAAACGAAGACAAAAGTAAACTCGATACCTACTATCTAGTATTATTTTTTTTGTTAAAATGTTCTTTAAATTTAAACCGAAAAAATATATTTGTAATGTACTCAAAACACGAGCACTTAAGGTGATTATATACATAATATATTGGCTTTCATTTGTAGCCCATGTTGACGATTAAATTACAAAAAAGAGAAGAAAAACAAATTTAACGTTTTAAAAATAACTTAAATCTGTACATTATTTTTGAATTATTTTGGACAGATAACATAATATAATACATATGACTAAACTGGTCAATTAAAAAACTTTTCTCACTTACCATGAATTAGAAGTTCTGAATCTCGGTTTAGCTCGTATAAACGAATGGCCTCGTCGAGTTCTATTTGGGTGGATATGGTACATGGGTCGTTTTCTTCGTCTACCCACTTTATAGTAAAGGGCTAATGATTGAGAAAATATAAAGTAATAATTTCATAAAGTACTTTTCATTGTTAGTAAATTTTTGTATGCTCACTTGATCTGGTGGAAAACGGCAGACATCACGAATCTCAAGGCAAAGTTTTTCATAAGAGATATTCTCATCAATATATGTATGAATAACTTCGCCGTTATAAGCAGTTTTTACTTTTATCTCATTTGGAACAATATTGCCATCTAAAACCATTTGGGATGGCATTTTTTGCATTGATGATCTGTTAGAAAAAAAATAATATTTTATATATTAATAATTATTGTTGATTAATAGAATAAGATAAAAAGCTAAAATCCAAGTTGTTATTATTCCTCAAATGTAATTTATTATATAGATGTACCAACACTTTGAGACAAACAAAAATATTACACGAATATAACTAAGAATGTATTATAGTGTCTTTCCAATAGGCTGCATTTATTTCTAATTTTGTATAGTACAATATTTTTTTTAATTTAGAACATTAAAAATTTTGATTACGAAAAGCTACAGTTTTAGTGCATGTAATGGTTGGGTGTTGTAGAGAACAAATGTAGACAATTGCGTCAATTTCGACAACTTTCTGTCGTTGTAACTTTTAACACGTAATAATTTTGCTTATTTTATCACCCAGTGGAAATTATCGGAATGGTATCATTTGGATTTGGCGTGCTAAACTTAAAAGTTCGAATGCAAAATAGCAACACTATGTATTGTCCTCAGGTCAAAATGTAGACTGAGCCTCCAGGTTGGGTTTATGCTAATTTATGAGAGGCTAACCTCTACCAGGATCACTAACTTTTTCCAGCCAAGGTAAGAATGCGGATATCAACCACATGTCCCCGACACAACAAATACGCAGAATGTCTTGAACAGAATCCTGTCGAGATAAGCAAGGAAAAATCATAGTAGTCACATCCGATGCTGAGAATATGGAAGAACTGCTTATCGGCTATGACGAACAATATCTTAAATTTTTAACGGAATTGTTTATTGGTGTGAAAATAATCGTCTTACGTCTACTTTAAATAAATGCCATTTTTAAACCATATATTAGTTCTTCTTATTTATAACTCAACAATTTTCGGAACCAATCTTCCACGAAGATCAGAAATAATGATCTTTGTGTAATCTATGACATAAAACTTGATCCTTAGTTTTCTGAAGCGACCAAGTTCTTATCAGCCCCATATGCTCTTAAATCTGATTATAACAGGTACATAATCCATTAAGATTTTAATTCAACAAGTCAGAAAGCTCTTGATCGCCCTTTATATATATCTACCCTAAACTGAGAAACAAAGGTACCTTCATGCAGAAAAAAACATTGTCTCTTCAAAACAGATATTCTGTATATGCGTGATGCGTTATTGAATTTAGAAATATACATGCACTATAAATTTTGCAAAACATGCTACAAGAATACTCCCTATTCATTTTATATGATTCATGAATAGCATACATATGTAAGTATGTAGCAACTTTTCGTCGCAAAATATAAATATAATTCGTTTAATGATAAATAGGGTGTAGCAGCTGAGTAGTCTTTGACACTAGTTGCTCTCCACTTAAAAATATGTTAAAACCATCTGGAAAATGAAAAGTTAATATATCTCTATAAAATAATAATAATGCAAGTAATAAATAATAAGATTTTCGAATATTATGAAGTGCATCGGTTTTTTAATGTAATCCGCCATATTACAGCAAGTGCCAGACAGCATATTATTGCATTAGCATTACTTGAACATGACCTACAAGATATATGTGTGGGAACTACCAGATTGCATAAATTTACCAACCAGCTTGTAATCAAACGTAAATTAAATTCTAAATTGTCGCCTCAACAAAATATTAATATTTTACTATATTAATTATAAACTGCACGAATGGTAAAGATTTTAAAAAATGAATACTTCAATAACACACTCAAAACATTTTACAAGTGGCTGTAGCCGGATGCGTTCTAAATTTGCATTGTTTTAAAATTGATGAAGCGCTTACATAAAATCGAAACATTAATTCTGCTTCCACACGTTGACTGGTGAGTCAAGACTTTTTTCGAAGTTCTCTTTGTTAATTTTCTTCCGTGAGTCTCGCGCTTTTACACGACGACTTTTTCTCTTGACTCAAATTTGACATTCCTCTTTTATTCTGCTTGAAAAAAAAACACCAGAAACCGAACAAATATACGCAAGTTGCCGAAACTGACTCTCCAAGCAACGAAATTATATGAAGCAACATGATGATAACAAGAAGGAAGAGAAAAGAAAACGTCAAAAAGAGTCGCTGAAAATTTTGCCCACAACTCACAGGGCAAAATATTTTGCCTCTCAACTTTTCGAATTTTCTTTCTCTTTTGCACTCATGTGAGTCGTGAGTCGTGAGTCTACGTGTGGAAGCAGAATAAGCGCACTTCTGTTCCCGTTAAACCTGGGTATGTCGAATATGAAAATTTTTTATTTATGTCATGGTGTCAAAAATCAGTAGGGCTATTTATGAAACGTCGGAAAGTCGTTAAGAGTATTCATGCAACGTCGTAATTTTATTACGTGCGTAAGAAAGAAAGAACGACCCTAAAGGGGCGATCAGAATGCGTATCTGTAGCTGGCAACCCGTAAAGGCCTGCTCAGAATGCATATCTGTAGCTGGTATCTGTAGCTGAGTGAAACGTCAAACGTGAATCTGAAGCGTGAAGTTGAACCCCATTCAACTTCAAGCTACAGATTCATGGGGATACACATTGAGAAAGCGCTTACGGGTTGCATTGTTTTTAACTTTCACTCAGCTACAGATACCAGCTACAGATATGCATTCTGAGCAGGCCTTAAGCGCTTACACAATGTGTATCTTCGTGAATCTGTAACTTGAAGTTGAGTAGAGGGCAACTTCATGCCAGAAATGTATCTCCCTTTTGACAGCGATGCAAGATACCAGCTACAGATATGCATTCTGAGCAGGCCTTAAAACTGCACCACTATTATAATGCGGTAACCCACAGAATTGAATCTCATTTTAGTTACATTTGTTCCTATTGTTCTCTTTCCGTTCTCGATATATTTTTTTTCAGTAAAGCGCGCACGTTTGATGTGTAAAAGTGACTTTTTAAATGTCAAAATAGCATTTCAAAAGTTTAACGTTTACCATCTCAGTTTACGCACTCAATTCCTGTGAGAAAGTTCCGATATTGTTGGAAAAGATTTCCCATACAAATTTTGACAGTTTATTTATCACGTTTACAACGTTTATACTACGTGATACAATTATGACGTGATAAATAAACGCGTTTAAAACGTTTACAAAATTCTAATGCGATTGCATATATATCTTTTTTCTCAAACAACAACAACAACTCTTAATATTTTTATTTGGTTTATAATTTGTTCTGTTCTTATTTTGCAATAGTAAACAATTTTCAAGCAATCAATAAATAAATTGTCAGAAAGAGTACTTCAGGACAACGCCAGTGCCAAATGAAAACTGACATCACCTGTATGAAAACCAACACATATGACATTTATATGTTGGCAAACTCATTGGCGGGGGACAGGGGTTGTTTTTTGAACATATTTAAAATTGCTTGAAAACTGTGTAAAAGTGCAAAATAAGAACAGAACAATTTGTAAACAAAATAAAAATAGTCAGAGTTGTTGTTTGATCATAATAAACGAAAACTAATCATCTTCGTTTGCACTCGGATTTATGTACTTTGCAATTACACTGGTTATCAATTTCACTTTTATCAATTTCAGTTTCTATTTTATAATTGTACACCCTCTGTTAGTATCGTTATGTATTTATTATTTATTTATTATCACATTGTTTCCTCCAAGCGGTTTTGACGTTTAATGAAAGAGACAACGCAATGGTGAAAGATATAGTATGCTGAAGTACTCTATAGCGTTTTTTGTTTCATACAGTCAGTTGTCATTTGACGTACTCGATTGTTTTTTTTTATCTAGATCTGTCAAAAGACAGATTTTGTGTTCCATTTAGCAAACAAAATTTTGTGATCAGTTTTGCAGATCTTAATTTTTTTGGAAGATTTACCCCTCATTGCACTAATACAAATGATAGCTGTCAGTTTGACTAGAGTGATTTTCGTTTTGATTTATTTAGGGTTAACGGGACTTATTTTTCCCAATGATTTTTTTCCATTCAGCATTTTAATTAGCTTCCTGAATGGAAATAATTCCGCAGCTTAGGGCCCAGTTATAGCTATCATTGAAAAACATCATTGGAAATTTTCTTTTACTTCTTGCGGTTTTTTTTTATAAATTCAATCATTGGCGAGATGGTGTCAAAACAAAGCTTATGAATTTTAGAACATGATTATCCAAACATATTTTAATTTTTAATTGTAGTTATCGCAGAAAATCACTTCTTATTTTTCACTGATCATGATTTATTTCTGTGAAGTAATGTTTGTCGTTCCACGGTTCGATACTCGCTCGGGTAATGGTCGGACGATAAGTCTCGTTTCCGAGAGCGAGAGCTTGCGTATGCATTTCCGCCAGCCTAATGGTTTGCGAAAAAGTAGCGACGCTGAACGGCTGTGGGTGGAACAATATTTTATATTATTTTTACGCTGTAAAGTGCTGGAGTCGATTTTACGTAAGTCAATCGACCTTCACATGGAAGTCGTCGTAAATCGGTCGCACCTCGCGCAATCATCATAATATTCCCCGTACCCATTAACCACGCCGCGTCCGTACGATTTGCTGCTACAATCCCATAGCACATCATCAGCAGGCGAAGGAGCCTCCGCTCAATTTTTGGTGATACAGTTCACGCTTACCACTGAGCTGAGCAAGCGAGGGAGTGTCCGTGCCAAAAGCTCACCAACGCACCGAGCAAGCGGAAGGGGCGTCCGCATTCTCACGGGTTTTTGTATATGCGAAGCGCTCACCACCGCATCGAGAAGTCAAAGGAGCGCCTGCACGTTTTTTTTTTTTGGTTGCGCACATATTACAAACTCTCAGCGCATCAACGAGCAAGCCAGATAACTCAAATCCCGCGCTCTGTAGGAAGCAACCCCCTGTGCCATACTTCGTTACATTTTTTTTTCTCCATTCACCTTCCTTGGCCAGAAAAAGAAAGTGAACCCATCGGACAAGCACGTCACCGCAACACCGCAAGAAAAAAAAATGCCTCAACAACTGCAAGGGAAATATTGCCTAAAACGTTGAGTGCAGAATATTCATTGCGAAGTCCGATTCTTACACCATTCACCGCCTACCGATCGCATTCTAACACATATGCATACGTGCGCCTACAGAAAGTCACCAGTCCATTGAATATTTTCACCGCAACTCACCACCGAGAATATTGAAGGTCGGAACCATCACAGTTCATCTAGTCGACCCTAGATGGAACCAGAAGAGTTAAGTAGTGGTCAATTTATTTGCAATTTTTGTAAGTCTACTGACGACTGAAGGTTAGCATTTTGGTATACATCGACATATTCCTGTTTTCTCTACTAGTCGCAAAATGGCGCTATTCGTATTGAAATATTGCACCGAATTAAAATTACATTTTTGTATTAAAATGATAATTAATTCGCACAGTATTTCATATATTTAGAAAGGCCAATATTTATTCAATTAGATGCCATATCAACTTGTATATTGCCTAATAGTAAAATGTTTGGAAATAACCGTTTGCATTTTCGTCTTAAACGAAATTTTCTTATGGCACTCCTGAATAAATAAAAATTTCCCTTAATGCTATAGCAATTAACATGTTCTTTTTTTCACATGTAGAGGTGCTTTTCAAACTTTTCCACTCGTCAACTGTCTTGAATGAATTTCCTATTTTCATATAGCGAACATGAGAAAGAAAATGTAAAGTGAAGTAACGAGTAACACCTGAAACTATACAAGGCGGAAAGCGGTGCACCACAGTCCATCACCTTGCTTACGGGTATTGTAAAATCGTAACCCTCATAAAAGGGGTAAGTTTTTGATAAACTATTTATATAAGAGGGACGATTAAAAAAAAAGCGCCTTAAAAGTCGAAATTGACCAATAAGAGAACAAATACCAATAGAACAGATATCGAAAACAAATAAACTCAATAAACAAACCAGAAAAGAAAGAAATAAACCGAATGAAATAATAAGATACATGACTTAAACTAAATTTTGTAAAAGAACTTAATGAAAAACTAGATTAAATTAGATTTCATAAATTAAATTAGATTCATAAACTAAATTAGAATGAAATTATAAACAAATCAGTTGAATGTGGGTTAACATACTTACACCTTCGATAAAACTGTGTGTTTTTAATCCTCTTTCGTTAATAAATTAACCAAACCACATTTTTTTATAACGTTAATCTAACTTGGTGTTTTTTTTGTCCTTTTTCATATTGGGTATTGGTGTAAGGGCCATGCTTACGTTGTTTGAATGGTTTTTGGTTTCTGATGTTTAGATCCTCTGATACTTTCGTAAGTATGAAAGCGGTTTGAGATGCTTTAAGAGGATGGGTAGGGTCGGATAGATTTTAGGATAAGTAGTCAGTGGCAAGCAACCTATTTAAGGATTTCTTTCCCCTATTCCGGTTCGGGGTCATCGCAAGTCGAGCGAAGCGATCTCCATGGAGCTAATAGGAGTTTTCACTATTTTAGCTAGAGGTGGGCCAGCTCGGAGAGGATTTTCATCTTACTCTCTCCACCTCCCTTCCGCTATTGAGGTACGCAAAGTGGAGGAATTGTGACTTTGACGAACCTCGGGTCTCGCAATCATTCGATTGATTTTGTTCAATTACGGTTACGGTTGCGAACAAGTAAGACCTCGGTTTGCTTTTTTTTCTTCCATTATTCGCGATAAATGCAGGCATGTCAAAATAATAAGTAAACGCAGTCCATGTCTTGTGACAAGATTCCACTCACGCCAACGACAATGATGGTCTCGTGAGGTGGATTTAAGATTCGGCATGGTTAGACCTTCACCAGCACCGGTGATAGTGCCGGTTGAGGACTAGCCTCAACAGAACCCATCACCTGCTCACCAGAAACCACCCTCGAACACTACACTTATTTGAAATCAAAGACCAACGATTAAATTCGATCACTATTATCACTTTCAAAATAATATCCATTAGGTAAATTCACTCAAATAACACTATTCAAATCAAGTTCCGGTCAAAGGAAAATTCAGGCTGGTTATGCTTACCTATCCCCTCTCTATTTATATTACCCCACACACTGATAGCGGTTTCTTAATTGTTCGAGAAGTGGTGTTCACAGATTCCAATATTCCAGCCATCCAATGGATGCATCCAGTAACACAAATATGCTCACACATCAGGGTGCGTTCGACGGTAAATTATTTTTTTTAGCAATATTGTTATAAAATCAGATTGCAGTGCTCGAAAATACCAAGGCCCTCTAAAAGAACAGGCCGTCAGGCTTCCGCGAAATGTCAAATGTCATTATTCTCAAAGGGCTTCTCATTTTTTCCAATTGGTGTAAACAAAGTGAATTGTGTTTTATAGTTTATTAAATATTCGTGATTAATTTGATGTTGCTGATAACAATTCATTTATAATCATACGAAATCAAAATACGGATTTTTAACTACCACAAGTGGATAATTACATAAATTTCCAAGTGCCTAAGAAAACTTCATGCAAGTCAGCCAAACCTGCAAAAATAAAGCTACAAAAATCGACGTATCAACTGGAGCTGTAGCTCCATTATGCTTGGAAGCGACCAAAGAAGACGATCTTTACTATGAGCACAAGTACATAATGGTTGACTGCCATTGGATGATTTCTGATAAGAACTTTTCTAGTTCAGGTACTCGCAAAGGGAGAACTCTGATACAGAAACCCTTACGGGTAAACAAAACAAAAAAAACTACGATGTCTCGGGGTGCTAATGCGTTGCATTTTACTTTTTACTTAGAGATGGGAACTGAAGCAGGTCAAGAAGGTATAGCCCGTCCCAAAGTACCTGAAAATATCTTGCGCAAGTCTCTTCACATCAGGGATTTTATTCTCTTAGAGAAAGCAAAACTACTTTTCCAACAAAAACTACAGCTAAAAAAAATGTGTGCGCATTTCATAAAGCAAGCATACCCCTACTTGCGAAAACATCTCTCTCGATCGACGATCGAGGAATGACTGATTGTCCACACAGAACCGTCGTTGGCGCATGCAATAGAGTTGTTCAGGACAACGTCAGTGTCAATGACAAACTGACAGCATCTGTAGGAAAACAAACATTTGACATTTGTATGATGGCAAATTCATTGGCAAGGGACAGGGGTTGTTTTTTTGGAACATTTTTAAAATTGCTTTAAAATTGTGTAAAAGTGCTAAATGAGAACAGAACAATTTATAAACAAAATAAAAACATTCAGAGCTGTTGTTGTTTGTGAAAACAAGAACATAATAATCTTTACTACACGAAAACTAATCAACTTCGTTTGCACTCGGATTTATGTTCACGCTTTGCAATGGCACTGGTTATCAATTTCACTCTTTTTATTTATATTTTATAATTATACACACTCTCTTAGTATCGTTATGTATTTATAATTTGAGTTTCACTTTGAACAGCTTATATTTTCATATTACAAAGCAAATTATCCAAAAATTAGTACTCCCGCCATATAAAATATCACATTGTTTTCCTCCAATTGATTTTGACGTTTTAAAAAAAGAGACAACGCACTTGGAAGGGAGATAGTCTCATGAACAACTCTATAGATACACTTTACCCACCCCAAAAGAAAAGGGAAATTTGCTGGGTGTTGCACTTCTCAAATATGTATTAATAAAAGCCAGAGCTTTGAGTAACAACTATTAAAAAGGGTTAAAATGGAATTTCCATTATACTTTGTGAATGGGATGATTCGTGTATGAAACTTTTTTCATGAGTTACTACAATAATTTATTGGTGAAACTCAATGACAGTTAAAACACGTATCAATAATAAAACAATTACGTTTTCCAAAATCGCTGCAAAAAATATAAAGTACAGAAAAGCATTAACAATTTCATGCGATCAAAAATACCTTAAAAGAGAAAATTTCCCTTAAATAAATTGCTACTGCGCATGTTGGGATCTTTCTTCTTTTAAGGGACGGACTATAATTAGGAAGTTCTGGGTATTCTTGAACATGAGGTTGGTGAACGCAAAAATCTCATGTTCTTCCCTGTAGAGAATGGTCGCTAAATTGAAAAGCAGAAGTTTTCCAGCCACACAGACATTCATCTCGGCTATTCTGAAGATAGGTAAGCGTTTGAATGCAAGAATTGTTCTCAACATATTGCTGACATTGGATTTTTGTTTTATTAAGGATGACGATACCAAGCTTGGTGCTCCAGCTATGGTACTATGGACTCACACATGAATTAAAAATAGGAACTTCAACTTTGCCCTTTTTTGCATTTGCTACAATTCTACTAAATCTATGCTATCACAGAACTTAATTAGCAAGAGGCGGACTTGTCAATAGACGGACGGGAACGAAGGAATTTCTCAAATAACTCAACTGTGAAATACATATGTCTCCACATTTTGGATCAGAGGATATTAGTGACTGAACTATCCAGTGACTTTCGTGAAAGTGGTTCTGTACAAGGAATATCTTCCAGGCTATGAGTTTGTCACAGTCGATGCTGCGAACATGGCAGACCCTTCTGTTGATTATTAAGTTTCAATAACGCTGTCATGAAGAAGAAACTATATTTGGTTATTCCTGGCTATTTTAGTCCAGTGGAGATAATTCGGTAAGTAACATTCAACAAGTCATTAGCAAAATTGATTTTAGACCTGTAGGCTGTATACGACAGCATTTATAGAGACGAACTATACAGAGCCATGTCTAGTTTTGGTATACCGACCAAACTCGTCCGTTTGTTAGGATGACGACGGAGAATTCCCGCTGCTCCATCAGGGTCTGAAACGACCTCACCGACACATTCGATACCAAAAAAGGATTTAGGCAAGGCGATGCGCTGTCATGTGACTTCAATTTGATTCCCAGTCAGATGTCGGACGCAGTAGAGGAAGACCTCGCCTTAAGTGGCGCGCACAACTAGAGGCAGTTAGCTAAGGACCGGGCTAATTGGAGAGGCATGTTGGTTGACGAACTATGGCATCAACGTCGGCAACTTTAACTAAGTTAGAAGGTAGTTAGATAATCCAGATTCAGTGAATATAAAATGAGTAGATGAAACAAAGTTGATTTAAATATAGTCAGCCGTATTTATTAGATTTCCTTAGGCGGGGTCTCAGAGGTTGCCTAGTTAGGCATGCCTAAATATTTAGGTTGCCTCTAGGCAACGTTGCTTAAATTCTTATTTATAATCGATTTTCCATTGCTGCCTAACTAGGCGAAGTTTATGTCAAATAAAGTAGTAGTATTTACAAATCTAGTATAAAAAATTAAGATTCTTGTACTTTGTTTACATCAGATTTTCTTTTTTTTTTTGGGTTTGACAGCATATGTTATTTGTAAACAAATATCTTAAAGGAAGAACATGGAGCTATATGGGCAATGTTATATTGCTGTTCGGAATCAGTTTGAGGATTTAACAGTGGAGTGAAAAGAATGTTGGAGCAGGCATAGCCCCCATCATCGAGTAAGCGTTTTGTATATTTTTGGTCTCCTACTAGTTGGAGAATTCATAATATTCACTACACATAAATCATTTACAAGTGAAATGAAGCTTGATTCCATTCTTATGAAAATATTTTCACTTTATTGCAAACCACCACCCAAAATCTCAAAATAAATTTCCAGGTTGAAATTCTCGTAAACGTCAAAATGAAAATGAAATGAAAATTCCTTAGGCAGCCTCTAGGCAGCCTTTAGGCAGGGTTGGCTCGCGCTTAAGTTAGGCGGCCTTTAGGCAACGTTGCCTAAATGTGAAAATCGATTATAAATACCGATTTTGCACTTAGGCAGTACTTAAAGGTTGCCTAAAGTTAGGCAACCTCTAAAATACTTTTATAAATACGGCTGAGTGACTCTATTTATTTTTCGTAAAATACTAATAATAGAATTCTTAATAAAAAAACAAAAACTGAATAAATAAATATGTTGTAATTAAAAACATCACATTTAAAAAGGAATTCATAGTTTCGATTAATTTATGGTTGCAAGAAATAACTTACAAAACATACTCAGCCGTATTTACTAGATTTCCTTAGGCGGGGTCTCAGAGGTTGCCTAGTTAGGCATGCCTAAATATTTAAGTTGCTTCTAGGCAACGTTACTTAAATTGTTATCTATAATCGATTTTCCATTACTGCCTAACTAGGCGAAGGTTATGTCAAAAGAAGTAGTAGAAATTACAAATCTAGTATAAAAAATTAAGATTCTTGTACTTTGTTTACATCAGATTTTTTTTTTGGGTTTGACAGCATATGTTATTTGTAAACAAATATCTAAAGGAAGAACATGGAGCTCTCAAATAAAAGAAAAAGATCCGAAAATTGGGATTCTACAGATAAGGTAGTATATGTCTTAAAGATACTGTGATAATTACATAGGGGTGGTTTTTTATTTGCAGATACGTCTTCTACACCTCATCGAAGAAAAAATGTCTATAGTTGAAGACAAGAGTGTAGACACAAACACGACCAAGGCAAAACGAGAAGCTTGGAAAGAGATTCCCTGTTCGTACGTATTTTCGATAGATAATATTTAATACTAATTTAAAACATAGGCATAAATTTACTTTAGCACAAACTCACTTTTTTCACTTTTTTTTAGCTCAAACGATTCGTCTTTACGTGCTGATCATTTATCTGTTTTTAAAAATCGTCGCTCACATTTAGTTTAAAAGTTATGCTTATGACAAAATTTCACTTTTTGGGTTATATTTCCATACAAATTATTGTTGTTTGACATTTCTGTGTTTTTTTTTACTTCAGTGGTTAACGCGGCACTGCCAGTTTCAAAAAAAAACTTATAAAATAAAAATATTATAACATAAAAAACTGTTGACTAAGGCGCCTGCCTGACGACTTTACATACCCTGAGTGGAGCAACGAAGTTGCGTGAGCGTGGACTGTCCCCAGAAAGAGAGTTGAAATCCTTTTTTCCCGCGAAGCGGGCCACCCAGGGTACTGTTAACGAAAAAAACTGTTGACTAAGGCGCCTGCCTGACGACTTTACATACCCTGAGTGGAGCAACGAAGTTGCGTGAGCGTGGACTGTCCCCAGAAAGAGAGTTGAAATCCTTTTTTCCCGCGAAGCGGGCCACCCAGGGTACTATTAACGAAAACACTGTTGATTAAGGCGCCTGCCAGACAACTTCACATACTCATATATGTATTTACATATTTTTTTTATTTTGGGTATTTTTATTTATCATTTTAATTTTTTTTATCTGGCAATGCTGCACTGGAATATTATTCTTCGTATTTATCATTCAGGTACGTGTGAAATGTCAAAAAGTGGTTGATTTCTATAGGGATTTTTCGAATTTTAATTGTTGAATAACTTTTAAACTAATTGAGAGCGACGATTTTAAAAAATTGCTAAATTATCAGCATAAAATAGTGAGTGGAATAAAAAAAAAAAAGTGAAAAAAAGGCATTTGTGCTAAAGTAAATTTGTTCCAAAACATATTTTAGATTCAACAATTGCGCCATAACAAAAAGAGATGTCACGCAAATTCAACAGCAATGGAGAAAAAAGAAAATAGATGCGAAAATGAGGTTATCGGCGTATAAAAAACAAAGAGGAGCAACTGGTGGTGGACTACCACCTAAATCACCGGATCCTATGGATACGCGCTTGATGGCACTAATTCCGGATCAGTTCGCTTTAGACCACAACGATGACGATTGTGATGCCCCTGATGTAAGTATTGAAAACAAAAACATTGGTATGAACATAATTGATGCGCTCGATAACTTGATTTTGTAATATATATTGGAAAAGTCTTAGGGCTCAATTATAGCTATCATTGAACAACTTCATTGGAACGAAAAACATGATGGTATTGAAATTTAATTTCCAATGATGTTTTTCAATGATAGCTATAACTGGGCCCTTAATTACTATTGGTCCCAAACCAATGATAAGATACATTATTCCAATAAGATATCTAACATTGAGTTTTTGAATGCGCATTATGAGCATTACACACATGTTTATTTAGAAAAAAGGTATCTTAACTACATATATCACTGTTTGCATATTTGTTTAGAATGCATTGGAAATCGAAAACGAAGAGTATTTGGATGAGGAATTGGTGGACGCTTTTTTACTAACGGATGATATACCCACAACAACAATCTTAGTAAGATAACAGATATTTTCAAAAAATATTGTATATGATATTTGTGATTTCTATATTGTATATGATATTTGTGATTTCTATTTGTTTTGTTTAGAAGGATAGTAGCAACACGACGTATCCGAAGTCGACAGCAAGACAAAAAAAATCGTTTAGCACATTTCATCAGTTAATTTAGTATCTACAAAAAAAATTATTGTTCTTTCGTTGTTATTTTTAAGGTTGATGAAGACCAATTAAAGGTTGATTATTTAGAGGCGGCTATTCAAGCCAAAAATAAAGAATCCATATTATTGAAAGACCGGATGGGAGAAGAAATCGGAACTCTTCGAATAGAATGAGCTTATAAAATTAAAGCGTTTGAGGAGGATGAACGCAGAAAGGAGGAAGAGCATCAAATGAAATTAAAATGTATAGAGGAAGAGCACCAGTTAAAACTGCAACTGATGACGCAAAATCATTCCTAATTTTTGCTTTTTTTATAATTTATTTTTAAGACTAAACTACAAAATGTGACTGAACTATTTTTTTTGTTGTTGTTTTTTGTTATTATTACATATTATGTAAATAAAATATTAGTTAATTGATGCATATATTCAGCTAATTTTATTATAACAAGTTTTAGGTAAAAAATTGCTCAATGAATACTCTACGGGATATGTTTCTATCACTGTGTAATTGCTGGATTTGAGGATTATCTGAACATTGTTCTTCTATACCTTCATATTCATTGCTTTCTTCTAAAAAAAATTATAGGTTAGGCTAGTTCAACGGTTCGATTTTTCATTTTTACCAGAGATATTATCCTGAAAATCAATTGCTAAATTGTGCAGGATAGCAAGCGCGATAACTGTTGTTTTTATATTTTTAAGAGAGCATCATAACACTGTAAGTAGGATTCTAAATCGACTTTTCCAGACTCCAAAGCACCTCTCAACAACGTTTCGAGTAGCTATATGGGCAATGTTATATTGCTGTTCGGAATTAGTTTGAGGATTCAACAGTGGAGTGAAAAGAATGTTGGAGCAGGCATAACCCCCATCACCGAGTAAGCGTCCCTTGAACTCTCCATTTTCAAACCTTTCCTTTATTCGACTCTCTCTAAAAATCCTGGAATCGTGTGTGCTTCCTCTCCAATGGCAAACGATGTCTCGAATTTTAATTTTGAATCACATACAACTTGCGTGTTCAGTGAAGTATATCCCTTTCTATTTATATAATATTGCCCAGCTGGACCACCAACTTTTGGGATTTTCATATGGGTGCAGTCTATTGCTCCAATAGCTTGTGGGAACCCACGTATTTCTCAGAACCCATTTATTTTCTTTATTTGCTCAGATATTGTTGTCTGCATTTTTACGAATTGCGGCCTCTTTGAGGAAAATGCCTTTGCAACTCTCTGACAAATAACACAAAGCTCAGATTGGCTAAATCCATGAATGTCAGCTCCATCGTCTTGCATCTAAAAGGGAATTATGATATTTTTTAACTATTATATTGTAATACTATGGTATGTAATATAATATACCTCGTTTCGCCCCCAATATCTTATAGCAGCCATCATTTGATCCTTCCAGATCAGATCGCACAAGGTTGATTAACTTTACCATATTGGGCTTATAAAATCTATACTTTCTCCTAAAGTAATTTATCTTCAAGTTGCATTGGATTTAATCTTGGTTTGTATATTTTTGGTCTCCTACTAGTTGGCCGGAATGAATTTATAATATTCACTACCCTTAAATCATTCACAAATGAAATGTAGCTTGAGTCCATTCTTATTCAAATATTTTCACTTTATTGCAAACCACCACACAAAATCTCAAAATAAATTTCCAGATTGAAATTCTCTTAAACGTCAAAATGAAAATGAAATGAAAATTCCTTAGGCAGCCTCTAGGCAGGGTTCGCTCGCGCTTAAGTTAGGCGGCCTTTAGGCAACGTTGCCTAAATGTGAAAATCGATTATAAATACCGATTTTGCACTTAGGCAGTACTTAAAGGTTGCCTAAAGTTAGGCAACCTCTAAAATGCTTTTATAAATACGGCCGACTATAACTAAGCATACATTGTATTTTGAAATAAATAAATAATGGATATATTATTCTGTATATAATACTAATAATAAAATCTCTCCTTTTATTGGGATCCATTCTGGGCTTTGCTGGTTCCTTCGACATATAAGATGGGAGGTTCGGAAATTTCGATGGAACTGCAGTAGGCCGTAGCGTCCATTTCTTTCGCTCTCCTCCATTAGGATATGTTTTGACAATATCCTGGTCGGCGAAATGGTGAACACAAAGATTTGTGTAGTCGTGGACGACTATGTCATCACGTGGTATTACTCTAAGCCATTTTGCTTTGATTTCGATGGAACTGCAGCAAGCCGTAACGTCCATTTCTTTCACTCTCCTCCATTAGGATATGTTTTGACAATATCCTGGTCGGCGAAATGGTGAACACAAAGATTTGTGTAGTCGTGGACGACTATGTCATCACGTGGTATTACTCTAAGCCATTTTGCTTTGAGTTTCTCATCCTTTGGAAACAAAAATTTCCGCGTATATGTTGCTCGTGACGAATTTGAAACACACCCTGGAGCACAGCACATTGAAGGCATCTTTAAATAAAATATCACACAATTAATAGAGTTTAAACAATTTTTTTTTGCAATAAACACAAAATGTAAACAATTAAAAAAACCGCGACAATGTTTACAAACAACCCCCATTGAAAATCGCACAAAAAATTTACACAACCATTTTATTTATCAAGTAGGTATTATTACATTATTATATATACATTTTGAAATTGTTTATGTTTATTATATTTATGAACAAAACCAAAACACTTTCACACACTTCATAGGCGGAATACAAGAATCAAAAATATCGCAAAAATATAGCACAGACTTGTTTTTTTTTAATTGATTTTAAGTCTATTTTGTGTTAATATCAGTTGTTTCTAAGTTTTTTCATTTTCTTACCTTTATTTCACTTTTAAAACAATATTTTTTAGATAAATTCAAGAACGAATCTTATATTCCGCGGCACTTTCCTTTATAATTTGATTTGACGATTAGCCCGTGCGAATAGCTATCATTTTTTAGCCTGACGGCCTGTTCTTTTAGAGGGCCTTGCAAATACCCTAATGTGTGAACATGGAACATATCCATTTATATCCCATTTTTTGGTACTGGATGCGCCCACTGGATGCCGATGAACTATTCTCATTGGTCAATCGAGCATTTTTAGTCACGTGACATGGTGGATTGAAGAATGAGAACAGTGCGTCGGAAAAGTTAACTTGGGAAATCTAGAACCCGGAACACGGCCTTTATTATTATTTCACCCATAGGTTTTTAGCCACGTCCACTTTTTGGGAATGGGTATTCAACGATTCGCACAGCGGATTGTGGCTTTTTTATGTTATTTGCGCCACCCTGACTGTTCAAGCAAACCTAGACAGTTCATCAGTAAATCTGGTAGATAAGCGGAACCGCCGGTTCTGTTCTGTATATTCCAAGGCTGAATTCAAAATCGTCAAAAAATGCGCTGCACACTGCTTTTCTGATGCCAGGATATCTTTCGATATATCCGATATCCGAGAAAATGCCTGTAAAACTTTTTTACTCGGGCGGATATTGAACCCCGTCGGTCGATTTTGCTTACTAAATTTACCTTCCCTCACGATGTAAAGAAAGTAGACATTTGCACGCGTTCACAGTTGAAGATCGACTGGCGGTTGCCACTACTTTCTCGGCCACGGAGCACTTAACGATTCTGCTTACTAACTTTTAGTAACAATCCAGCTTGAAACACTGTGATACGTCACGTGTGCACTCTCTCAGTTGAAGATCGACTGGCAAACAGATTACCCCGGTGGCCACATATCCGAGGCTTTTAGTTGCTTCGTAACAACGATTTTTTTCGTGAGTAGGGTAACATAATAAGAGAAACCTTATTTAAAAAATAATAATACAATTTTTCAGAAAATTTTTTTTTCTAACATTCAGTTTATATTTATTATGTATGATGCATTTATTTTCACCAAATTAATGTATTGATTTTCAGAACATTTTGTTCATAAATTAAGACAATATAAATATAAATCAGGCAAATGCATATAACAATGTTATTTATCGTTTTTATTTTGTCGGTCAGAACTCTGCGTGCTGTTATTTTTAATTGAATATAAATATTTTGTTACGAAATTATTCCTTTTATTTAATTTGTAATTCTCTTGTGCATGGCTTTTTGCAAAATTTTATAGCGATACCCATTTTTTTTATCATTATTCTATTGTAAATCTAAAATATTTCATCTTCATTGTAATATATCTTAGGATCGAGTGTAATAGTTTACCAATTAGATTTGATAAAATTAATCAAACCATTGGTTGAGGCATCATGATTGGAAATTGGATTATTGTCAGCCAGCTCTGGTTCAATTGCCTTTGCCAATTGTTTACCCAATTCAACGCCCCATTGATCGAATGAGTTGATATCCCAAATAATACCCTGTGTGAAAATTTTTTGTTCGTACATCGCTGCAAAAAAAAAAAAACATTTATTGGGGATTTCAAGAGCATAGTAATTATATTTTCTTACCAATTAATGCTCCAAGAGTAAAAGGAGTAACTTTTTTAAGAACAATTGAATTGGTTGGGCGATTACCAGTAAAAATCTTATGGGGAAGAAGTTTCTCAAGTTTATCGCCAGACATACCGGATTTTTCAAGTTCAGCTTTGGCTTGTTCCTCGGATTTGCCTGTCATCAAAGCCTCTGTTTGCGCTAAGAAATTGGCCAGCAGGATTTTATGATGAATTCCACCAGCGATTGGATTGTGAGTGGCAGCTGAAGCTATAAAGTCACATGGAATAAGACGAGTACCCTGATGGATAAGCTGATAAAATGCATGTTGACCATTGGTTCCTGGCTCTCCCCACACAATTGGTCCTGTATTATAGTTAACAACTTGTGAACTCTTGGTCACGAATTTTCCGTTGCTCTCCATATCACCCTGTTGAAAGTAAGCAGCAAATCTATGCAGATATTGATCATACGGGAGAAGAGCATGTGTCTCGGCATTATAAAAGTTAGAGTACCAGATCCCAATGAGTGCTAAGATAACAGGGGCCTTGCAAATACAAAAGTATATTTTTATTCTACAAAATTTAATAAATATTTATTACACTTACATTAGTCTCTAAAGGCTCATTCTTAAAGTGTTCATCCATAAAATATGCGCCTTCCAATAGATTTTCAAAATTTTCAAAACCAATGGACAGGCAAATGGAAAGACCAATTGCTGACCACAATGAGTAACGTCCTCCAACCCAATCCCAGAATCCAAACATGTTCTTAGAATCAATGCCAAATGCAGTGACTTTTTCCTTATTTGTTGATAGTGCTACAAAATGTTTGGCTACAGCTGCAGTCTAAAAAAACTGTGTTTATTAAATTTGAAATGAAATATTTTTGTACTTACATCTTTGGCATGTTCTAACAGCCAGGATTTAGCCGATGTTGCATTAGTGATAGTTTCCTGAGTAGTAAAAGTCTTTGACGCAATAATAAATAATGTTGTCTCATAGTTAACGTTTTTAAGCACTTCGGCAATATGTGTACCATCAATATTTGATACAAAATGTGATCGAAGTCCCTTACAATATGGCTTAAGAGCTTCAGTCACCATCAGTGGTCCTAAATCCGAACCACCGATACCAATGTTAACGACGTCAATTATTTGTTTTCCTGTACATCCACGCCACACTCCAGAAATTACTTGATTAGTGAATTCTTTCATGTGCTGTAATTCAGCACGAACATCCGGCATAATATCTTTACCGTCAACCAAGATGGGGTTGTTTGAACGATTGCGCAGCGCTGTATGTAGTACAGCGCGATCTTCAGTAATATTTATGTGTACACCTGAGAACATCGCCTTGCGAGCTTCTTCAACTTTGCGCGCCTTGGCTAAAGCCAACAACATTTCCCAAACTTCTGATGTAATGCGGTTCTTTGAGTAATCCAAAAGAATGTCACCATCATTGGGAGTTTTTAAACGTAAACTGTAAACATAATTCAAATAATAAATTAAACACAAATTCTTAAGATATTCTATAATATAATATAATAAATGTTTAATTTCGAAACACAATAATTGGTTAAAAACTTAAGTATTCGCACCATCAAAACTACAAAAAAGAAGTCCAAATTTTTGGCGAAGTGAACGAATACAATATGTAAGTGATGTCCAGCCCTATAACCTACGTACAGCAACCAATTTCAGGCTGCAGAAATGTAACAAAGTAACACCCAAAATGTATATATATAATATTATAAATGTTTAATTTCGAAACACAATAATTGGTTAAAAACTTAAGTATTCGCACCATCAAAACTACAAAAAAGTACAAATTTTTGGCGAAGTGAACGAATACAATATGTAAGTGATGTCCAGCCCTATAAACAACGTACAGCAACCAATTTCAGGCTGCAGAAATGTAACAAAGTAACACCCAAAATGCTCAGAGGACTGCAAATTTTCAATACATTAACAAATAATATCAAAAATAAAAGGAATGTATAATGTTTTAAAAAAAAATTTTACCTTATTTATTAAAACTAATATTTGCTAAACCAATTATAAAAATGTAAATTTAATAATAAGTTAATTACAAAATGAATATTAAATTAGAAGTTATACTATACTAATGAAATACAAAAACCAACAACATGCGACACCTATTACAGCTACCACTCAAGGGTGCACATACTAGGATCATTGTAAAGGTCTGTCTTAGGTCAAGAGTAATCGACTTTAAGACGGTTATTGATCGCCTAGTTGTGATCCACACACACCCCTACCGATGAAGACCCTATCAAAGAGGAATTTTACGGGTTTCTGAACGGAATTTACGGAGCATTTCCGGAATACCAACCAGAAGAAGCTACAAATGGTGCAAAAAAAGAGACATCACGTTGTTCGCCTTAGTGAGCCGGAGACAAAGATTTAGAAATACGCAATACACGCGATTTCTTTAACAATTTGCTCTTTCCATTCGGTTATAACGATGTTGAGCACACCTTTACAGGAGTAAGTTTTTCTAAACCCCGACTGAACGTCTATTATTAGATTCTTTTTATACCCTATCCCATAGGGGTATATTAGTTTTGATACATACAGTTTGTAACATATAGAAATAATTTAGCTACATATACCTCAAAGTATATGGATGACTCAGAATCACTAGCGGAATCGATTAAGCGGAGTCCGTCCGTCCGTCTGTAGGTCACAGTATTTAGGCCTTACATTTTTAGCTAGGATTACGATATATGTGATCCTTGTACGTGCTGTTCGAACAAGTGTAAAAATTTTCAAAATCCGCTAACTGCCACACCCACTTTATTTTAGAAAAACATTTTTTTACTCAAATGGTTAAGAATTTTGAAAAAGTTTCTGAAGAGCATATTTAGATAATCTCAATATCTATATTTCGTCCATACAAAGCTTTTTGCCACGTCCACTTTTTGGGGGCGTTTTTAGTTAAAACCTTTTTTGGTCAAATTTTCAAATATTCAAAAAAAAAAAAACGTTAGTAAAATTAATGTGAACATTTCGTACGTCCACTTTTTGGAAGCGTTTTCCTACAAAAATCATTTGTATACCCTACCCCAAGGCATATGCAATAGAAAAACCCTGTTATTTGTCGAACCATACAATATTTTGTTAAACTGTCATAACAATATGTTGTTACAATGGATTTTCTATATTTCATCGCCATAAAGCCAACATTTTGGGGATATTAATTTTAAGGATGGGATAGGGTATTTAACGATATATTCAAAATCAGTTTTATTTGTCATTAGTTTTAATATTATTTGAATATCTTGTATCGTTATTCTTTTAAATTTTGAAAAAAAGAGAAGACACGGAACCTCCCTCAGATCATTGATATTGACGATTCTTGCGACAAGAATAACATCCGTCAACTCTACAATTCAACTACATCTGACTTCAAAGCAGGAACGCAGGATCTACGAAATATCAATGACATCCTAGTCACTGACGCGCAGGGAATTGCAGATGTGTCCGGTAGCATTTCCAGTAGCTGCTTAAGGGTAGGTGTCCCATGCAAAAATAGGTTGGAGTTTTGCGCTAAATTGTGTAGCGCTCACAATTTTCCGAATATTTAAATGAAATAAACGGTGATCGATTGGAAATATGTTAAGCAAAGTACTTGTTTAGCATTTAAAAAACATTAAAATATCTTTGAGCCTCAAAACCGCCTGACATGTAGAAAAACCATACAAATAAGTTAGATGCTAATTGCGTTCCATTTTTATCTCTTTATATACATATTTTTTATTTTTTTTATATTTTTTTTCTACAGACAATAGATTTGCGCAGATAACACCGGTTGTTTTTTGTTGTGAATTTTAGTATTTATCCCGAAAAAAATGCACAAAACTATGAAAAATAAGGTAAATTTACAAAGTTTAACTAGATATAACTTCTAAAGTATAAAAGGTAACGAAGTCAAATTAGCTTTTTTACAAAGCTAATAGATATGTGCAGATACCGTTTTTTTTTTTTTTTTTTTTTTTTTGTATTTTGTACAGTAATTTTTTGGTGACAAAATGGAAAAAAGGTGTTTTTTTTTTAAACGTTTTGGGTTTTTTGGCTGGGAAATCGATAGTTATATTTCCTAATTTTTGGAAATAATTTTTTAACCAAGCGACAATATATAGGGCACAACGTACCGGTCTTAAAAACATGTTTTTTTTCTTCTAACATATTTAAATATGCAATTCAATATGACATTATTTGCAATGCCGCTGTGAAAAAAGGACAACCAAAATGATTCCGACATATTTTTTTTATTTTTTTTTGGTATTTGTATTATTTAATTCAAAATACAAAATAGTTTTTTTCCACACGGTTTTTCAAATTTTGATGTTAGAAAAGTGGTCTATTTTACGTTTTTTACATAAAAAAAGATCGAATTCACGCACACAAAGAAGTTTGTTTCAAAATAATGTCACTAGGTGGTGAGTTGGTGACATTCTCTTTTCATTATTCTCTTCTGTAAATACAGGCACTAGGCAGGCGAGATTGTTATTATGTATGTATCTTTTGTTTACCTTTTCGGGTAGACTTGATGAAAGTTCGTGTGGACTTCACGTGGACATGGTACAGATCGTTACATTATTGAAATGTTTGCTATCGCTGCTGATGAATTGTTTTGTATGCGTATGTTTGCACGTGACAGAAAGGGTTGAGTGGGAAGTAAGTCAAAGTGTAGGTACTTGTGTGTATAATTTTGATAATTTTTGTGAATAGTAAAGTGTTGTTTACTGTGTTATTTTTTTGCGGCAAATTCATTTGTGACACAACTTAAAAAAAAAATTTAACTGTTTATGTTATTTTTTATATTGTATATACATATGTATATTATATGTATATATATATAATGTCTGAACAACATTTTTACAGAATATCAATATCTATATTTCATACATATAAAGTTTTTTGACACGCCCACTTTTTGGGGGCGTTTTTAGTAAAAAAAACGTTTTTCGGTAGGTACATTTTTTAAAATAACGGGTCTGCCATTGGTGAAATACAGCTGCACATAATCGATAATGTGCTTAAAAATTGGACCGAAACTTTACAATTTACATATTGATTGAAGGTATGTTGTAAAAAATCGTGTTTCGCAAGATCTTTCTTCAACGTCAACAACATTGACGAACGTTGAAATTGAAAGTGATCACGTAAAACATCAGGGTCAGGAATTTGAAATTCCTATGGAGGTGGACATTACAGTGAAGGACAACTGTAGTTTTGTTCCGGAGGGCAGGCGTATAATTGATTTAAATACATTTCTCAATAGTTTAAAAAACATTTCGCTGCACGGAAAAACGTTTTCGTTTTTTTTAAAATTCGACTCAAATAGTATTTGTTTGGTGAATTTGACACCTTGAACCTACAAAAATTAATTATAGCGGTTAAATTAACTTTCGTAAACTTCTTTTTTTATATAAGGTGCTTAGGTACCTTCATAACGAGCATTGATAGAAGATGGGGTGACAATTACCTAGATAAATATCTATCATTTTTTGTTATTTGATTTGAAAAATTTCATCCTACTATTGTTGCGACGAGAATCAGTAGCACTATTGTCTACCGTCCTATTATTTGAGTAATCGAATTTTCATCCAAACAAGTGTTTTCCTACATCTCATAAATTAAGAAAAAAGTTAACCTAGGTAAGGTTTACACATTTTTTTATAAGATATACAATGAAAACCTCAAAAACTGCTTTTACACCTCGCTGCGCGGCAGCCAGCAACAATTTTATCATTTTATCACCAAATCTGAAAGAAAATTACAACACAAAATATGTACACCAAACCAACCCTCAACTTGATTTTTATACCCTATCCCATAGGGGGGTATATTAGTTTTGATACTTAGTTTGTAACATAGAGAAATAATTTTGCTACATATACCTCAAAGTATATGGATCGACTCAGAATCGCTAGCTGAGTCGAATTAGCCATGTCTGTCTGTCCGTCCGTCCGTCCGTCTGTCTGTTCGTCACCGATTTTTGGGCCTTAAATTTTGAGCTAGGATAATGAAATTTGGTATATAGGATCCTTGTCCGAGTCACCAGAACAAGTGTAAAAATTTTTGAAATCCGCCTACTGCCACGCCCCCTTTTTAGAAAAACTTATTTTTTGGCCAAACCGTAAGGAATTTCAAAAAAGTGTCTGAGCAGGATATTTAGACAATCCTAATGTCTATATTTCGTCCATACAAAGTTTTTTGCCACGCCCACTTTTTGGGGGCGTTTTTAGCAAAAAACGCTTTTCGTCCAAATTTTAAAATTTTCGAAAAAATTTTTGATGCAAATACCTCCGCAATGGTAATATAAACATTTTGTCTATAGATCATTTTCACCTACGCCCACATTTTGGGGGCGTTTTCTTACAAAAACCATTTGTATACCCCATCCCAAGGCATTAGCAATAGAAATACGTTGTTTTTTGTCGAACCACAAAAGATTTTGATAAACTGTCTGAGCAATATATTGTGACAATGTCATTTTCTGTATTTCATCGCCATAAGGCCTATATTTTGAGGATATTAATTTAAAGGATGGGATGGGATAGGGTATTCAACGATTCGCATAGCGGATTGTAGCCTCTCATATGTTTTTCCTTCTCTTTCCATTTTTGTTTTCAAGTTATTTGCTTGGTGTCTGTATATTGCATATGTAGGTAGGTAGGTATATGTAATATTAGTCTGCGCTTGCTACTTTTTGTCTTTTCCTTCAGTTTTCGTTTGCGTTGAAGCAAAGAGCACATGAGTAAAATTAAAGAGAGCTTACCAACACATTCAAATGCATTTACATGAAATTTGAGTTGGTCGGTCTGGGACACCTACCCTTAATAGGCATAGTATGGAGAGAATGATAGGAATGTATGTATGTATGTATTTATTAATTTAGTGGAAATTCCACTATTTAAATTCAATTTATAGTGAACTACGTTACATAAAATAAGCTTAATTACTATATTGATAATTACATTTAATAAAGATAATAATTTTTCTTTTAAATACTTTAAAATCACTTTCATTTTTTTGTGTCGTTTGGCATTGTATTAAACATTTGGAACCCTTTATATACAATACTGTTTTGAGTTATATTTGATAAATATGAAGGGAGTCTAATATCATCTACATTTCTTAAATTATATCATTATAAATGAAACCAGCCCACCTCCAGTCATCGAAAAAGTAACGCTCCTTCCCAGTATTGAAGAAGTAAGCGCAGCCATAAAACAACTGAAGAACGACAAAACAGCCGGTTCTGATGGAATACCAGTAGAACTCCTTAAATACGGATGTGTTGCTATAAAACTGTGCATGTAATAAAACATCAATCGATTCCGTGTCTTGCACCACCACCGAGGCATATCCCTGCTAAATGTCACATATAAGATGCTATCCAACGTACTGCGTTCTGCAACAAACTTATCGGCACATACAAGTGTGGCTTTCGCCCCAGCAGTTTGACCATATACCAAATTATACCAAATGGAATTTCAAACAGCTCATCCTAACTTTTCCAAACATGTACTGAATTCCGATAGACATGCGTTAAGCCTCCTCAACATCGCCGACAAGATCCTATCTGCCGTAATATGTGAACGAAATAAAACCTCACTGATAAGGGCCGATCAGGTTGTTGGTAAACCTCACTGATAAGGTTGTTGGTAAACCTGAAACCGTTTACCAACAACCTGATCGGCCCCTATCAGTGAGTTTTTATTCCAGGAAAGTCCACAACCGATCAAATTTTCACAGTTTCGGCAGATCCTGCAAAAAACCCAACAAGTCCAGATTGATACCCACCACCTATTTATCGATTTCAAAGCCGCATACGACAGCATTTATAGAGACGAACTATACAGTTTTGGTATACCGCCCGAACTCGTCCGTATGTGTAGGATGACGATGGAGAATTCTCGCTGCTCCGATATTGACATCATTGGTAGGACTCAACGTGATGTCATAGCCACGTTTGCTAGTATAGAGAAGGAAGTGACAAAAATGGAGGCAGTTAGCTAAGGACAGGGCAATTTGGAGAGGCATGTTGGTTGATGCCCATACAAGTAATTGTATAATATTTGAATTTGTATACTAAATTTAATTTAATTTACATCTAAATGAATTGTAATAGTAGATTTTACTAAATAAATATATACATACATGCATACATGACATTTAACCTATAGGTAATGGTTAAACAAGTGTTACGCTCAAGCTCCGGCATCGTTCCCAACAAGTTGCGAACATTTTTACCAGAGGAATCATCAGGATCATCGCGCATACCTTCATTGCAGGGAAAAAACATATAGGAAGGCTTCAATCCATCATGCGAATCGTTACATACCCTATCCTATCCCATCCTTAAAAATAATATCCCCAAAATGCAGGATATTTAGACAATCCTAATGTCTATATTTCGTCCATACAAAGTTTTTTGCCACGCCCACTTTTTGGGGGCGTTTTTAGCAAAAAACGCTTTTCGTCCAAATTTTAAAATTTTCGAAAAAATTTTTGATGCAAATACCTCCGCAATGGTAATATAAACATTTTGTCTATAGATCATTTTCACCTACGCCCACATTTTGGGGGCGTTTTCTTACAAAAACCATTTGTATACCCCATCCCAAGGCATTAGCAATAGAAATACGTTGTTTTTTGTCGAACCACAAAAGATTTTGATAAACTGTCTGAGCAATATATTGTGACAATGTCATTTTCTGTATTTCATCGCCATAAGGCCTATATTTTGAGGATATTAATTTAAAGGATGGGATGGGATAGGGTATTCAACGATTCGCATAGCGGATTGTAGCCTCTCATATGTTTTTCCTTCTCTTTCCATTTTTGTTTTCAAGTTATTTGCTTGGTGTCTGTATATTGCATATGTAGGTAGGTAGGTATATGTAATATTAGTCTGCGCTTGCTACTTTTTGTCTTTTCCTTCAGTTTTCGTTTGCGTTGAAGCAAAGAGCACATGAGTAAAATTAAAGAGAGCTTACCAACACATTCAAATGCATTTACATGAAATTTGAGTTGGTCGGTCTGGGACACCTACCCTTAATAGGCATAGTATGGAGAGAATGATAGGAATGTATGTATGTATGTATTTATTAATTTAGTGGAAATTCCACTATTTAAATTCAATTTATAGTGAACTACGTTACATAAAATAAGCTTAATTACTATATTGATAATTACATTTAATAAAGATAATAATTTTTCTTTTAAATACTTTAAAATCACTTTCATTTTTTTGTGTCGTTTGGCATTGTATTAAACATTTGGAACCCTTTATATACAATACTGTTTTGAGTTATATTTGATAAATATGAAGGGAGTCTAATATCATCTACATTTCTTAAATTATATCATTATAAATGAAACCAGCCCACCTCCAGTCATCGAAAAAGTAACGCTCCTTCCCAGTATTGAAGAAGTAAGCGCAGCCATAAAACAACTGAAGAACGACAAAACAGCCGGTTCTGATGGAATACCAGTAGAACTCCTTAAATACGGATGTGTTGCTATAAAACTGTGCATGTAATAAAACATCAATCGATTCCGTGTCTTGCACCACCACCGAGGCATATCCCTGCTAAATGTCACATATAAGATGCTATCCAACGTACTGCGTTCTGCAACAAACTTATCGGCACATACAAGTGTGGCTTTCGCCCCAGCAGTTTGACCATATACCAAATTATACCAAATGGAATTTCAAACAGCTCATCCTAACTTTTCCAAACATGTACTGAATTCCGATAGACATGCGTTAAGCCTCCTCAACATCGCCGACAAGATCCTATCTGCCGTAATATGTGAACGAAATAAAACCTCACTGATAAGGGCCGATCAGGTTGTTGGTAAACCTCACTGATAAGGTTGTTGGTAAACCTGAAACCGTTTACCAACAACCTGATCGGCCCCTATCAGTGAGTTTTTATTCCAGGAAAGTCCACAACCGATCAAATTTTCACAGTTTCGGCAGATCCTGCAAAAAACCCAACAAGTCCAGATTGATACCCACCACCTATTTATCGATTTCAAAGCCGCATACGACAGCATTTATAGAGACGAACTATACAGTTTTGGTATACCGCCCGAACTCGTCCGTATGTGTAGGATGACGATGGAGAATTCTCGCTGCTCCGATATTGACATCATTGGTAGGACTCAACGTGATGTCATAGCCACGTTTGCTAGTATAGAGAAGGAAGTGACAAAAATGGAGGCAGTTAGCTAAGGACAGGGCAATTTGGAGAGGCATGTTGGTTGATGCCCATACAAGTAATTGTATAATATTTGAATTTGTATACTAAATTTAATTTAATTTACATCTAAATGAATTGTAATAGTAGATTTTACTAAATAAATATATACATACATGCATACATGACATTTAACCTATAGGTAATGGTTAAACAAGTGTTACGCTCAAGCTCCGGCATCGTTCCCAACAAGTTGCGAACATTTTTACCAGAGGAATCATCAGGATCATCGCGCATACCTTCATTGCAGGGAAAAAACATATAGGAAGGCTTCAATCCATCATGCGAATCGTTACATACCCTATCCTATCCCATCCTTAAAAATAATATCCCCAAAATGTGGGCCATATGGCAATAAAATATTGAATATTGACGTTGTCACAACATTTTATTCAGACAGTTTATTAATTTTTGTATGGTTCGACAAAAAACAAGGTTTTTCTATTGCATATGGCTTGGGGTAGAGTATACATATGGTTTTTGTAGGAAAACGCCCCAAAAAAGTGGGCGTGGGTTAAAATGATTTATAGACGAAATGTTTATATTATTATAACCAATGAATTTGCATCGAAAATTTTTTCAAAAATTTTAAAAATGTACCAGGAAACGTTTTTGGCATAAATTTACTTTAGCCGCCTTTCACTTTTTGCACTTTTTTTTATTAATCGATTCGTCTCTGCGCACTGATCATTTATATGTATTTAAAAATTGTCGCTCACATCTAGTTTAAAAGTTATTCATAAAACAAAATTGCACTTTTTGGGTTATAATTCCATACAAATTGTATGTAGTTTGACACTTTTTTTTATTTATTTCTGCTGCGGTGTACGCAGCATTGCCATGTTGAAAAAGCATACCAAATAAATATATTTTAACAAAAAAAAATGTTGACTAAGGCGCCTGCCTTACGACTTTACATACCCTGAGCGGAGCAACGAAGTTGCGTGAGCGTGGACTGTCCCCAGAAAGAGAGTTGAAATCCCTTGTTCCCGCAAAGCGGGCCACTCAGAGTACTGGTTAACAAAAAAAAACTGTTGACTTAGGCGCCTGCCTGACGACTTTACATACAAACGAAATTGCATGACGTGGACTGTGGAGCGTGGAGATTTAAAATCCTTTTGATTTTTTTTTTACCATTTTGGGGAATATGTAGTATATATGGCAATGCTGCTTATCACTCAACTTTGTATGGACTGTCAAAAGTTGGTTGATTTCCATAGGGATTTTTGGAATTTTTATTGTTTAATAACTTTTTAAATAATTAAGAGCGACAAAAATAAAAAATTGATAAATTTTTAGCTTAATTTAATGAGTGGAATAAAAAAAATCCAAAAAGTGATTGGCAGCTAAAGTAAATATGTTCCACGTTTTTTTTTTATAGAAAACGTCCCCACAAAGTGGGCGTGGCAAAAACATTGTATAGACAAAATATAGATACTGAGGTTCTCTAAATATGTTTCTCAGACACCTTCTAAAATTCTTTACGGTTTGGCCAAGAACTACGTTTGTCTAAAAAGGGTGCGTGGCAGTGGGCGGATTTTAAAAATGTTTGCTTCGTCGGTCAGCTAGCCATTCTGAATTGATCCGTATACTTTGAGGTATACCTTACGAAATTATTTCTTTATGTTACAAACTTAATGTCAAAACTAATATACCCCTATGCTCCCGTGAAAATCTTATATTAGCTTATAGCTAAAAACAAGAAATTCTTTACTGGAGATACGACGAAGACTATCCCTAGGAAACCGTGCTATTTTAGTTTAGCAAAACAAATGGGACAAAAAACCCGAAAGTCTACATGTTTGTTTTAGGATCCAAATCCTACCAGTCCTACTTTACGACTTAAGTGCTTGACAATAAGCAGGAAAGTGGAATTTGTTGTGTTGTATGCGAGGAAGACAAATGGATGAGAAGATACAATTTTGAGCTGTTCCAAGACGTGAGGCAATACAAAAGCTTAAAACACGTCGACTACTTTGGCTCGGCCACATCGAGCGTAATAATTCTCAAGCCAAGAGAATCTTCGAATCCCAGCCTTCAATTTCGAGGCGATCAAGCTATCGCGCTTGAACTGAATAACAACATGCCCAGGATCTAAGAGAATGGAAGGCTACCTTGTTAAATCTTTCCAATATAAAGAAATCAAAATCGTAGATGATCCGAGTTGTTTTATTCCCATATACCACTTCTTGCAAAAATCGGTCCTTAAAGATACTTTGTGGTATTCCGCATGCTGCCAATTTTTCCAGCAAAGCTCTTTGCCAAACTCGATCGACAGCCTTGAAAATCTATAGGGCAATCCATAAATATGCCCTTTTTAAGGAAAACAGGTATTACTAGAGAAGTTCCTAGTTGATCGTACGACATACAAACTGCAAAGAATGGATGGAAAGGTAGGGTGCACATTTTATTAGTACAATAAACAGTTATAATATTTTAGGATAAATATTCTTAATTGTTTCGAACTTTAATTCCTTTATACTAGGATCATGGTGTTAGGTAGAACGACTAAAATCTGGAAAGACCAATTCTAAACCTATTATGCTTAGACCCAATTTTTTTTTTGTGTTTTTAAAAACATTTTCTATATAAGTAATTCTCGATTTGTGTCATTTCATTTTTTTTTCTATATGTTGCTGTATTATTTTTTTCTTTTACATTTTTTGTTTTCAATATTATATTTTTCATGATATCGTGCTAAACATATTTATCATTGAGACTACGTGTTTTATCGAAACCGAATTCGAAATTATCATAAGTAAACGTAAACGTTAGGTTAACCAGTTTTTGAAATAAGAACATCAATTTTGCAAAAAATAAAATCCTAACGATTTTGCTAGATTTAATGTAGTTTATAATTATAATATATTTGAGATTGCGAAAAAATAAGCCGTAAAGTTTTATTACAATAGCAGATTTTAGTATTTTAGTCAAACGTTGAAATATGTACTTATTTTATTATTAATGATGCTAAGCCAATATGTCTTAACATTTTGCTGGGTAATATCAATGAGTATAGAACTACATAGAGTGCGCATCTCATAAAACGAACATTTTCTATGTGGGGTACTGATATTGATACCCCAGTGTGCACATTGCCATGCCAGCATGAAGCATCAGCATAGTCGATGCATACGAACGACGAAAATTTCCCTTCGCACTTACCGCCCGCGTCTGAAACAGCTACAACATTTTTAGCTGTGATGCGTACTCTATAGTTATACATATACCTCTTTGGTAATATTCAATTCCGTTTCAAGATTATATGTGTTTAAGGACTGGCTGTTTCACTGAATCATTTAAGTTCAGTCGCATTCTACTGTTATAGTTTATTGATTTTTGACTATATGACTAATAATAATAATAATAATAAATAATAAGATATTTCAAAGCATCCAATATAAAATACCTACGAACTAAATCTCCCTCCTCTCTCTTTAACTAAACTAGCAAAGCAACATTCATTTTGTTTATACAAATTCAACGTTTTCACTGATAAGTTTTCACAAATTTGCGTAAACTCGTGAAACAGTATACAGGTGTGTAGCAAAACAGCTTTTTCCTCAAAATATTAAATTGCGAATTTGTGAAACGAAAATCACTATTGCATTATTTGTGACTTAAAAAAGTTTTATATTTTGATTAAGTAAGGTATAGGTAATCGCTATAGGTATAGAATGCGTTGACATACAGAATTTATATGTACCAAAACAAGTTAAGTCGTGTAATTTTTTTTCAAATGGGGACTAGGGAGCCAATACAACAATCAATCGCTTGAAGGTGTACATAATAAACAATGACCTTCGATGGCATTGAAAATCTGAAGAAAGCACTTCAGTAAAAAAAAAACTTTCCTATCTATGTTGTGAAGAATAAATGTTTAATAGATGGTGTTGCACTATTGTTTTCAATTATTGGTTTATTATATTATTATATATATATATATATACATATATATATATCATAGCAGTTTTTAAACAAAATATTCTGCTTCATCTTTTTATTTTTGTTACTGAATACATATGTAGGTAGATACATTTATAAACAACTTAACAATTAACAATTTGATAATTTCTCCCAACAAATGCATGTCACAAAGCCTTACTTTTAATGACTAGTAAATAAAGTTAGACAATTTTGAATATTTTAAACAACATACCTGAATTTGTCGAAACGGTTAACATCATTTTTGAACAGATCCATGATATTTAATTTACTGCCGTTTTCATTGTAATATTCCTGAAGCTTTTTAAAAGCGGGTTCGGTGGTTAATAGTGGTAGTCCCGACATTTTCTTAGTGATTTATGGAAATGTTTATTTTCGCGTTTTGAGGATATTTCTATATGTTCGCACAGATCAGCGTAATATTTAATTTGTATATGCTATTGTTATAAAATGTTTTTTCCTATATGCAACTTGGCCGAGCAATAGCACTGAGCTTCTTGTTAGTGGTCAATGTCAAATGAAGAACTTGTCGGTAGGGTAGTCTAACGAAAAAGTCACAAACCAACAGAGCGTTCTATGTTTAGCACAAATTTACTTATCTACAAAAAACTATATGAAAGAAAACAAAGATGTAATCATTTTTTTATGGATATACTAAATATATCATGATATACTTTCAGCAGTTGTTGACCCGGGGTTTAGATTAAAGGATATAAAAGTTATTACTTCTTTAATGATGTTAGCTTTTTGAGTACATGAGTAATTATTACTTGGCATATGGCATTAGAGTACAAATGGTGTACCCAGCGGTAGTTTACTGAAAAGTGACAGATAAACGATAATCGCAGAATGCACTAGTATAATGGTGGTGGCAATCTCGACGCACGCGACGAACGCGACGCAGACGGTTTCGCATTGAAGTGTCAAAAATGGTGAGGATTTGAGTGGTGGTGGCAATCTCGACGCTCACGACGCGACGCGATGCGATGTCACTTGATGGACAGTTCACCATTAGCCGTCGAAGATTTTGTTTGTTTTTCAATTCTCACAGAAGAAAATTTAATTAGGGGAATGCACTCTTTCTCTGCAATTATAAATTATAACAAATATATATAACAAGCTGGCCCGTCAAACGTTGTTTTGCCATTATCAAATGGAGAACAAATCCGCAGAAGGAAGTATCCAATTTGGTCCAGTCGTTTTCGAGTTTTAAGCATCCGAACAAACCAAGATCCATTTTTATATATATAGATATATAGATAGTTGGTTCTCATTATTTGTTAATGTAAAATTTCTAATTTTGGTTACCATCTGTATGCAATGCTTCCGAAATCTCCCTCCACTTCTCTGCTTTCAAATGTACATTTTTGTACCCACTTGACGACTTGTCATAAAGAATTTTCTGCGCCTTAACCAACTCAATAAGTTTTTCTTCGAAATTCATCACACAACACAATTATTAATTCAGTACTTTTAATTTATTTTGTTTATTTATAACCTATGAAAGTAATCTCAAGATTCTCACAAACATACCATCTGACAGCTTTCAAACTGACATTCCAATGCGTCGATGCGCAAGAAAGTTGAAGTTGAATCAACTTTTCTGTGTAGCTAACGTCCATTGCGTCGCGTCGGCGTTCAGATTGCCCACTTATACATGTTCCCATAAGCTCGATGAGTTTTTGACATTTCAACGCGAAACCGTCTGCGTCGATACCGTCCGTTGCGTCGAGATTGCCTTGGGGGTAAAAGAGAAAACAAACCCAAAGTTAAATTCACACTCATCGGAATTGTCGACCTACTCGCAAAGTGTTTCGAACAATCAGGCTGCTAGTAAAGGTGCCGTCACACCATGCAAGCGAAGTGCTAGCAAAATTATTGTAGAATGAAGCCTAGCTTCGAATGATATAACAATTTTCTGTTTTATGTTTAACAATTATTTATTTAAACATACTCTTTAAACACTTTCTAGAATTATATTATTTACAAAACGGTTATGACCTTATTCTCGTTGAACAATTAAACTTACTTGAAATCAAATACCAACGATTAAATTCGTGCATTATTATCACTTTAAAATTTCACTTAGGTAATTCAATCAGTCAACACTATTCAAATCACGTCCAGGTCTAAATTCAGACTAACTCGCTGCTTAGAACTATACTTATATCCAAAATAAATTTGTCAGCTCAACAATAGGGGTCCGACGTATATCTTATGGTTAGGGATACATTATTTATTACTATATTAGTGTTTACTTGAACTAACTCGCTGCTTGCCGCTTCATCTCTATTTATACTACTCCGCATACTGATCTAGAAAGAGATGAAATATTAGGCTGCTAGTAAAGGTGCCTTCACACCATGCAAGGAAAGTGCTCGAAATTGTTAACACATACGCGTGCGTTCACACTGCAATAGATTTTAGAACAATATATTGCCAGTTTTCGCTTTGCGCATGTTTGAAATCGATAAATAGGTGGTGGGTATCGATTTGGACTTCGTGGGTTTTTTTCAGGATCTGCCGAAGTGTGTAAATTTGATCGGTTGTGGACTTTCCTGGCCTAAAACTACACTGATAAGGGCCGATCAGGAGGTTGTTGGTAAACGGTTTCAGGCGTTCACATATTACGGCAGATAGGATATTGTAGGGGATGTTAAGGAGACTTATGCCTCTGTAGTTGGCGTAGTTTAGAAGGTCTCCTTTTTTGTGGATCGGGCAAACGATGCTGAGGTTCCATTCTTCAGGCATATTTTCATCCGACCAGATTTGGCTTATGAGTTGGTGGATGTTACTTACCAAGTCATCTCCGCCGGCCTTATAGAGCTCAGCGGGAAGGCCGTCATTTCCGGCAGCCTTATTAAGCTTGAGTTTAGATATTGCTATCCTCACTTCAGGATAGCGATGGCGCGATGGTTAGTGCGATGAACTGCCGCGCAGAAGGTCTGGGTTCGATTCCCAGCCGTAGCAACACCTAAATGATTTTTCACTGGCCCTCCTCTCGTGATGATCTGACAAATCGTCCGAGTAGTATCAATTGTCAAGAATAGCTTATCTCAACTTAGCCGTTCGGAGTCGGCATAAAACAGGAGGTCCCGCCATCGTGCAAGAAGTACACACGCACACATGAATGGTTGTGAGAAAGCTAGGCCCTGGGTACTAACGAGCCTGTTGCGCCGAAAATTTGTTTTTGTTTTTTTATCCTCACTTCACTCAGGTCGGGTGGTTGGCAGTTTTCGCTGTCGTTGCCAATATTGAATGGTTCGTTCTGCCTGACAGCGGAATGTTGTTCGTCATCGCCGTTTAACAGTCTGCAGAAGTGGTTCTTCCATATCCTCAGCATCGACTGTGTCTCAACTACAATATTTCCTTGTTCATCTCGACAGGATTCTGTTCGAGCCTTGTATCCTTGGCTTTGACGTTTTACACTTTGGTAAAACTTGCGAACATCGTTCCTGGAGTGGCACCTCTCTATATCCTCGATCGCGCGCTTTTCTTGCTCTTTTTTCTTCTTGCTGAAAAGCCGATTTTCTTCCCTTCTTCTTTGCCTATAGAGCTCAATGGCAGCTCTCGTCTTCACCTGCAGCTTAGCCTTGTAGGCCTCGTTCTTGGCTGCGAGCATCTGTCGGCATTCCTCATCAAACCAGGGGTTTCTTGCTGGTGGCCGCGAGAAACCTAGCACATCAGTTGCGGCTGATCTAATGGCCTGTTGGCATCGTTGCCATTGCTCTTCGACATTCGATGCTGGTGGTGTGTTGTGAGTCGAGAGGTTAAGGGATACGCGTTGTGCGAAGGTCTTGGCGGTCTCTTGCGATTGCAGTCTTCCGACATTAAATTTTTTCACAGTATTTCTGGATTGTTGTGGCGTGGTGGATATCCGCATTCTTACCTTGGCTGCTACAAGGTAGTGATCCGAGTCGATGTTAGCTCCTCGGAATGTTCGGACATCCAAAATACTGGATGCGTGCCTCTTATCTATCGCAATGTGATCAATTTGGTTGACCGTTCGTTGATCTGGAGACCGCCATGTCCCCTTATGGATATCGAGGTGAGGAAACCGTGTGCTGGTTATAGTGGCATTTCGTTCCGTAGCGAAATCAATTAGCCTAAGTCCGTTACCAGACGTGTTGTCGTGTAGGCTTTGTTTTCCGACAATACTTCTAAAGATGTCTTCTCTTCCTACCTTTGCGTTAAAATCTCCCAGCACGATTTTAACATCGTACTTCGGTAGTCGCTCATAGGTTTTGTCGAGGAGCTCGTAGAAGCAATCCTTAGCTATATCATCTTTTTCTTCCGTCGGAGCGTGAGCGCATATAAGGCTTATGTTGGCGAATTTGGCCTTGATGCGGATTGTTACTATGCGTTCGCTAATGTCTTGGAAACATAAGACTTCTTGCCTAAGTCTGGCACTTATAACAAATCCGCATCCGAATAGTTGCTGTTTCTGCTCACTATAACACGGTCCGTAGTATATGTCACAGTTTTTCATCCTCTTTTTGCCCGGCCCATCCCATCGTATTTCCTGGATGGCAGTAATGTCTGCTTTGTAGCAGTTTAGGGCTTCCGCTAGTTGTTCGACTGCACCTCTCCTGTTTAATGTTCTCACATTCCAGGTGCAGATACGAACGTCGTTGTCCTTTTTTCGTTTAGCAGGGTCGTCAACAATAAAATCAGTCCTTTCCGAGGCTATTGGTTGCTTCGTAAACATGTTTTTTTTCTGTGGGTGGGTAGTTAACCCAAAGCACAACCCCCAACCTGGAGGGCCAGTTCCAATTTATTAGATACCCCTAGGACACGGGGCCATCAGTATCCACTACGGGATTGAGCGCTGCCGTTGGCCTTTCGGTTCATCCGCCACCATCTCTGTTCAAGGGGCCTGACTAACCCTTGAAATTCCTAGATAACCTGTTGTCCGAATATGTCAGAGCAGCTCATCTAGGTTCGCCTGGGACAGCAGGCCGGGTATTCATCCGTGCCATTCTCACCAGGGTGTTTATAGTGTTGCTGTTTTTCGTCGTGCTATCAACACTCGCGCTTATCGTTTAGCAAGTCAAATCCGGTTGGATGAGACCAGTACCCGATGGTTACCACTTGGAGGTAAAGATAAGCACATTTGATGTGTAGTCAGAGTTGCAACACTGGGCATTGCCAAGTTAACGCCAATCAGAGTCTACCCTCGTTCTACAACACCCAACCATGAGAACCCCAATTGGAACGAAATATTCCAGAAGTGAAGTGAACTGAATTTTTATTAAGACTTTAAAATCGTTTATAATGTTACATATATTTGTTTCATTTTTTGCTTATGATGGCGGCTATGATCGTATGGCCTGCTCTTTCTTTTGTTAACATATTCTATTATGTTTATCGAATGCCACATGGCTTACAATTTGTATTAAATGTCTATCTCACTCTTGCTTATGGAGTGTTTTGTTATTATCTCTTGACTGTTTTTGTCTCGAATGTACACAATTTTTATGGCTTCTTACATACTAATTTAGAGGGGAAGAGCAATAGTACACACAAGTTCTCACACTATGTGTGAGTAAGATATCACATCTGTGTATCCTGTCGCTCTTTCCTTTATAGGTACATCTCATCTAGTTCGAGGGTTTGCGTTTATGATGGTTTGCGATACAAACATTGATAATTTGTTCTTTTTGTATATAATACTGTTTCGGAGTATATATTGGTTTCGAAATTTATATGTGATATTCTTTTGAGTCTTTTTCTTTTTATTTTTTCCCCTCTATATAGTCTTATAGCGGGTCCGCCATCTAACGTTTTTTTTTCAACTAGTGCTTATTTCGTGAATGGTAACACTTAGCTCATGTCTGATTTGACAGATAATTTTTTTTATCCTTCCGCTGAAAGAATGTGGTTGTGTATACGCTTGAACAACGCTGGGAAATATTGCGACATTACTTTGATAATAATGGTAATGTTGCAGAATGTGTGCGAAAATTGCGTACGGATTTTGGAAGAAGAGAAGCACCGTCAGCTCCGTATGTTCGTTATCTTGTCAAAAAAGTGAAAGAAACTGGCATCCTCATCGATAAACCAAAGCGTGAAAAGCCAAAAACAGTGCGTACACCCGAGAATATTGCTTCTGTGGCAGAAAGTGTGCGTGAAGCGCCAACAACATCAATTCACCGTCGTTCTCAATAATTGAACATTTCCGAGACATCATTGAGACGAATTTTGCATAAAGACCTTGGTATGACGCCATACAAAGTCCAATTGGTTCAGGAGTTGAAGCCAACTGACCATCCAATGCGTTTTCGCTTCGCTAAGTGGGCCTGCGATCGACTTAGAGAAGATGCCGATTTTGCCAATAAAATCATCTTTTCAGATGAAGTTCATTTTGATCTTGGCGGGTATGTAAACAAGCAAAATTGTCGCATTTGGGGCACAGAAAACCCGCACGCATACATTGAAAAGCCTATATACCCAAAACGAGTCACTGTTTGGTGCGGATTTTGGTCCAGAGGCATAATTGGGCCATTTTTCTTCGAAAATGAGCAAGGAGTGGCGATCGTTATCGGGCCATGTTGAACGAATTTTTGTTCACAAAAATTGAAGAGTAGGATATTGGCAACATTTGGTTTCAACAGGTTTGTGGGGTGCCGTAAAAGATAAGTGTTGCGCCGACAAGCCAGAGACAATTGACGCTTTAAAGGACAATATTCTTGAAGCCATTGGTGAAATACAGCTGCACACAATCGATAATTTTCTTAAAAATTGGACCGATCGTGTATGCTACTGCATGGCCAGCCTAGGTAGCCATTTGAATGAAATTATTTTCCATTGTTAACCGGAAGGATTGTACTTTCAAATAAAAAAAGAAATTTGAGAAAATATTCAGTAGTTTTTTTTATAGCATTTTCAAAAAAAAAAGTTATTTGGCGGACCCGTTAGTATATAAAGCTACAGGTTTTGCCCTCCTGTTATGGTTTTAATTGAGTCTGTATGAGATTTTTTTCTTATAGATATTAACAGTGGTCAAGAGTGTTTTAAGGTTAACCGCGGTTTTGTCCAGCAATAGCTTTGGTGTAAAATTCGCTTGGCGATCCATCGGGAATTGCGTCTAGATCTTCCGTTAGTACCCCCACTGGTGATAAGATATATTGTGTTAGACCATGTGACGTTCATTTTTGAAAAGTTTATTTCCCTGATTACCTCATTATCTATTCCCTGCATTTTGAGCATTGTTTTGTTCATTGCGATTGCTAAGTAAAGTATTTCATGATGGTGTTACGAAGATTGTTTTAACATTTTTATTACTTAATTACGAACGATGTAACACGCGAGCAAAATCAAAACAAATGCTTGCGAGGAAGAGCTGTCACCCGACAGTTTACACTTGTTCTCAAAACGATGAATTAATTTACTAGTTGAGTGGATAATTCATCCGGCGAGAATAAGAAGGGTTTAGGGACAGAATTGAAAAAAGTAGGGAATACAACCACTACAAAAAAAAAATAATTTTAAATCAAATCCTTATATAACGGGTGATCCAAGTAGAGATACTTTTTTCAATAGCCTTTTTTGACAGATCACGTGTGAGTCGTGTCATGCTGTCATGTTATTTTTGTTTAGTATTGTTTGGCATTTCATAATGGAAAGACTTACGCGTGAACAACGTTTACAAATTGTTCAACTTTATTATGAAAATTCACGTTCTGTGAGGAATGTGTTTCGTGCACTTCGCTCAACTTATGGTCAACATAATCGGCCTACTGAACGTACTATTCGCAACACCATCACCCATTTTGAGACCCAGCATTCATTATTGGATAATATTCCACGTCCGGCACGCTGTGAAGAAAATATAGCGGCCGTAGCTGAGAGACCGTGGAGAGTCGATTCGGCGCCGTTCGCAGCAACTCGGACCATGATAACCGACTATTTGATGCCTGAAATTGAAGCTCGTGATCTCGGCGACATTTGGTTTCAGCAAGAAGGCGCCACTTCCCACGCATCGCATCAATCAATGGACTTATTGAGAGAACATTTCGGTGAGCACATAATTTCACGTTTTGGGCCGGTCGATTGGCCACCAAGATCGTGTGATATCACACCGTTAGACTTTTTCCTGTGGGGATATGTAAAGTCAAAAGCTTATGCCGACAAACCCGCTTCGATTCAGGCCTTGGAGGAAAACATCACGCGTGTCAATCGCCAGTTACCAGTCGAAATGCTCGAACGAGTGATCGAAAATTGGACTCAACGGATGGACCATCTGCGACGTAGCAACGGCCAACATTTGATAGACATAATCTTCAAAAAATAAATGCCAAAGAATGTTCTTTCAAATGATAATTAACATTCTCCATTAAATTTGAATTTTCTGTGCTTTTTTCTTTAAAAAAGTAGGGAACCTCGAAATGGATCACCCTTTATAAGTAAAACCGCGCCATATATATTCTCGCATTAACGTAAAGGGATTTTGATAAAAGGGAGAAATTTTAATTTAAATTATATATAAATTAAGTGAAAAGTGCAACGTTAATAGAATTCCACCAACAAAAGGAAGGAACCTGGATGCAGTGGCCACAACATCGCCAGTTTCGACCAAACAAAGGGTGAGTGAAGAAAAAATAGAAAAGTAACTATATTTATATATAAATAATTAAAACTTCGCCGGGGACTAATGCAAAAGTAGTGTAGAGATAAAATTTGTGATTAAAAGATGGCAAAAAAGCCCAATTTAAGATATATATATTAACGGGTTTAGATATATAAAAGGATTTGCGAACAAAGTAAATCAAAGTTATCATAAACTGTCTTAATGGGAAGAAGAAAAATACACGGAAATTGTTAATAGCGAAAAGTTACAATATGAGTTTTAATTAAACGGTTTTGTGAGGATGAGAAGGAGGTTTGGAAAGGGAAGTGAAATGGAGAGAACAAGGAATTGAAGATGCCATGTTAAGGGACCTTCGAGGAGAGTAAGGAGGTCAAGGTAGGGTGGGTAAGAAAATTTTCTCGCAGGCGAACAGTCATCTTTTGCCACAAGACACTCTTAGTTCCGACGAGCAGAAAGCCGGAACCAGCATGCCAGCAACGACTCGTGAACCAGCACGCAACAATGGGTTCTATTCTAGAGTCGTTATAGATTTCAGTGTTTGAATATCTTTTAGTCCTAGTTTTGTAATTTTTGTTTATACACATTCTGGGTATTTTTCTTTCGAATCTTTCTATTTCTAATGCTACTGACGGTGAGATGGAGAACCATACAGGGCAAGCAAGCGTAAGAGATTATTGGCTTAATTAGCGTTTTATAAAACAATAGTTTGGTTTTCGCCTGTGCGTCTTTGTTACTGAGAATTGGTGTCAACATATTAGCGATTTTTCTGGATTTTTGTACTGTCGTCCTGGCATGTTCATTGAATTTAAGGAGGTAGTTTAGACTGGGGTTTTTTAACTCCTAGGTATTTAATGGACTTTTTAACTGGAATAACGGTGTTATTAATTCGCATTGCTAGGTTACGGCTTTCAGCAACTACTCCTACTTTGCCTTTGCACTGGCATTTCGGAAGCAGATATATTGGGGGGTCGTCGCTGGAACAAACGAACGTGTCATCCGCGAATAGGATGCCTCTGGAGATTGTGTTGTTGGCTGAGAACTTAATAAGGAGGAAGTCGTACACATATAAGTTAAATAATTTCGGTCCTAGGAAGATCCTTGACAGAATTGCAATGTTCGAAGCTACTCCCTTGAGTTTTAATGAAGAATTTCCTCATGTTTAAAAAACTATCTATTATGTGGAATATCTGTTTTGGAAAATTGAGCTGAAGGATTTTGAATAGTAGTCCATTTCTCCATACGTTGTCGAACGCTTTTTCCACATCAAGTGAGCAGGCTACCGTAGCTTTTTTCTCTCTCAGTTTGAGTGTAATATCGTTGTGAATTTTTAGAAGTGCGTGGACTGTCGAGTGCCCTTTTTTGAAGCCGAACTCGTGTTCGCAGATGTATTCAATAGGGGTAACTTCAGGAGATTCAATTTTTTTGATAATAACCCTTTCTAAGAGTTTTCCAACATTTGATAGAAGTGATATAGGTCTATAATTGTCAATGGTAAATATATTCGGTTCTTTTTTGTATGGAGATTATTCTTGCAACTTTCCATTGAGTTGGGAAGTATCCATTGTTTAAGCAGTTATTGATTATTATTGTAATGTAACATATTGTTTGTAGTGATAGTTTTTTGAGTATGAAGTTTTCAATACCGTCCTCCCCGTGCGATTACTTAGGTTTAAGTGAATAAATTATGTCTGAAACTTCCTCTTGCGAAGTAAAAGTTGTCTGGTCTATCGGATCTAGTGCCGAATTGTTTGTTTCGAACATGAATATATGATTTGGTTGTTCCTGCCTAATCCTGTTAAGGGTTGAATGGACTTCATTGACTAAGGTTGGGTTAAAGACCGGGATTTTTTCCCTGAATACATCTCGTAAAGTGATTTTGAAAAGCAGTGACAATCCCTTGTTCGTCCGTTATTGTAGTGTCATTAATTAAAATTGTTTTAAAATATCTTTTCACAATTGAATTGTTTTCATTTTTCTATTATCCTAAAGGCCTCCTTTAATGCACATGGACCAGGGGTGATATTCGCGATTCTCTCGTTTATTTTTTTATTGAGCCACATATTAACTTGTTCTTTAATTATATTCTTCAATAGTGCTATTCTTCCGGATAGTTCCCTATATTCCCTGTTTGTTCTGTTGTACGTATTGTGGTATATCCTCTTGAGGTCTTTTTTCCATTTATGTTTGGTTTTATAAAGTTTTTCGATGTCGTTAGGTAAGTTTTTGTGTTTTTTGAAGTTTGTTTGCAATCTGTCTGTGTGATGTTCTAATGTCTCGAGAATTGTTGTATTTAGTCTTTGAATTTTCTGGTCTATCTCAGTATTACTTAGACAGCTTGTATGTGAGGGAATTACCTATTCTATTTTGGTGTCATGTTCGTCTCTAAAAACTCCCCAGTCTGTGTTTTTGTATGTTTTGTTGCTTCTATTTTGTATTTCTGATAGTCCAATGTTGTCTATTGTTAGGCTCAGTTGTAACGGGAAGTGATCCTAATAGGTAGATAGGGATTGAATATTGAAGTTATTGTCGATCAAGTTAATCATGTGAGTTGAAACCAAAAAATTGTCAAGAAAAGAAGAGTTTCTGTGAAAGGTTGGAGTTGCTGAAGTTGAATTGATCATTGAAGGGAGGTAACTCCTTTGCCATCCTTCTAGAGTTTTACCGTTTAGTTTGTATCTGGAGTCTCCCCAGTTTGGGCTTCACCTCCTATGATCGCTCTGTCGAAGGATACTGCCAACCTTTCTATCTTTGTTAGCTGGAAGGTCTATGGTTTTGTAACTTATATATTCCTTTATCGCGATTGCCACCCCTTGGTTCCTATCATTGCGCAGAAGGGAATATGAATCCAGAAAAATTTTATGTTTTTGACTTAAATGCGGTTCTTGTAAGAAAGCTATAACACTGTTCCTAGCAGTGTTGTAATTCTATCCACCTGATATGTTCGACTAGGGACGCAATGTTAAAAGATGTTTTTTTTAAATCATTTTTGTTCAGATAATATTATTTGGTTAAGAAGGTCCAAATATTGCATTCTCTTTTGAAGTATGGATGTGGTGTTATTTATGCCCTTCATGAACTCCTCAATTTTACCAAGTGTAGTAGAATTAAGTAGGTGTACGTATATGTTATTATTAAAGAGAGTAGACCACTCTTAGTTCTTAAGCGTGTGTTATTCTTAAGTGTGTCAGTATGTGTTATATATATAAGCATTGAGTAGTATGTAACAGAGAGGAGAGATCATTAAACGTTGTACCTTAAACTGAATCGGACGTGTTTATTATTGCTTACACAAGGAGGTTGTGGATATTCACGCCGAATAGTTCATTTGAAAGGTCAAAGAATTGGCTTAATACGCTAGGCTTTGCTTTGTTTGCTTGAACTATGGGAGTGTCATTCCGCTCTCTAAAGTGTCTGGCTAAAGATGCAGTAAGAGGTGGCTGTTTTTTAGCGGGAACGAACTCTATAATCGATTTCGACTCTCTTTTTTCCTTTGCTTTTTGGAAAATCTGTCTTTTATAAAGCGCATATTGTTTATATTTCGGGCAGCCACGATAGTAAGCAGGATGATCGCTCCCACAGTTCACACATGCAGCTCGGGTTCCCGCTTCTTTCGAAGTTGTACATGCTCCGGGTGCATGTGTGTTGTCGCATTTAACGCATCTATAATCGCAAGCACAGTTCTTTGCAAATGCCCGTATTGTAGGCATCTTCGGCATTGAAGAGGTCTAGTGTTCCCCCTTGGTTTTTCCCAGTGAATCTGGGTATTGAAAAGGTATCTGATTTTTATGACATCTGTTGGTTGCTTACCTGGTGGTAGGCGAATCAGGAAAAAATTGTTTTACGTGAAGCAAATAAAGTGATAATGAAGTGAACTAATGAAGGTAAACGGTATCGAAGGAACACCCACCATCTGCACAAGACAAAGGCCGAAATTCAATCGCAGACCATTGGTTAGCCATCAGAAGAACTCGCAGCAACCAATCAAGTCAATCATTGCCTCTACTACTAGACCATACATGATCAGATTCAACAACCTTCACATTCAGTAACCAAAACCACACGTAGCGGAAGAGTTATAGTTTTCTACCTATTATTCATATATTCATAATTATTGATATTATTATATCCTGGATTCATCCCCAAATAAATGATTTGAAATTGAAATTTCAATCATTATTTTTTTTTTCAACAAACATTTAATTTCTAATTTTTATTCTAGTTAATATTAAACAAAATAATTTGTTCATTAATTGAAATTCAATCTTTACTTTCTGCAGTGTTTATTAATGTATTGCTTATTAATTATATTTATTTTAACAAGTATTTAAGTAATTTTAGTTAGAACATATATTTGAGAGATCATTTACAAATAAAGTATCTTTTACAGCATGCGTGAACTAAACAAGTATCTATTAGAAGGATTCGACGACATCTGCTGTCTGGGTTTGTGTGTCGTAGTTTATGAAGTGAATTAGTGCGTCACTGTTTTATTTCTGTTTGTTCAACGTGTTCGAACACTACATTCCCCTCATCACTTAATCTATTTCTAGATCATAGTCCTTTAAGTATGGTGGTGGCTTCATATTCCGTTGAGGTCAGGAAACTTCTGTGATGTTCTCTGACTTACTTACTTATCGGTGCTTAAGGATAGTGATGCGATTATATGAGGACACAAGCGTTCTCACCATGGCCTCTTACTATCAACTCCTACTCTCACCTCAACGCTGGTGACTGGTAGGTGCCTAGTACCTCGACTGGAGATGGTTCCCTGTGGAATGTCGTTGAGATGAAAAGAAGATTTTGAAAAATGTATAGGATATGTAAGCATCATCTCGCCTTGCTTGAATTTTGGTACCATGAATTTGAGTGACGAAGTATGGATTCGGATCGAAAATCGGAGAGAGCTTATTCCGGCGTTGTTGTTTACATAGAATCTTATCTCCAATCTTGATGTTATGTGATTTTTTTCGTCTGGTTATGTCTGCATATTTTCTTTGACTTTTTTTTTTTACAAATTTGTGACTTCTGTCGAAGAATGATTTTTCTTTTAAGTTCGGATGAAACGCTCTGCTGTCTCATTTGCTTCTGGCCAATATGGTGTTACTTTATGATGTTTAAAGTTATTTTGGAAATTCCAATAATTCTTTTCCATTGAATGGTGGTCCATTATCAGACGTTATTTTTTCTGGAAGTCTAAACGTAGCAAACATTTTTAACAGTACTTCTTTCACTGCTTGAAATTTTCTTGAGTAAACAATTTCCGCTATAGGAAATTTTAAAAATTGTCTACTGCTATAATAATATACTTCCCATATGGAAAAGGTCCCACAAAATCGATTGAAATTACTTCGAATTGTCGACTTGATGTTTCTGTTGTTAATATGACATATGTGATATTGTTTTATGGTACTTTCAACCATTTGGTCCATATTTGGAAATCAAATTTTACTTCTCAACGAACGTTTTTACAATACCTAAATGACCTTTATGCGCCAATTGGATTGCTGTTTGTTGAAATTCAGTTGGGAGAATCAATTTTTTTTCCACGTATGACTAATCAATCCTTTACTGATAACTCGTTCTCAAATAATTTATAACCTTTTAACACTGGTTCGTTGAACAACTGGTTTTCTTAGATTGCATCGATGAGTTTTGGTAATACCATATCACTTTAAGTAGCTTCCTGGACTAGTTGAACAGATATCGCTTTCGGAACGTTATGTTGTATAAGAAAGTTGATATATTCTTCAATTTTGTTTCGACTTGCCTCGTTGTCGGACGGCACTGGATGTCTAGATGAATAATCCGATGGATTTGTTTCTCCTTTTTAGGGATCAGTTCAAAACTGTATTGCTTACACTTTAAATATAGCCTTTCAATTTGAGCGCTACCTATACACTAATGGTTCTTGAGAATATTTACTAATGGCTTATGGTCTGTATGAAGATAAAATTTATTGCTAAACAAATATATGTGAAAGTTTACCATAGCCCAACCCAACTGATTGCTAACATCTCTTTTTCTATTTCGCTGTTCTACATCTGTTAACGACGTACTACCATAAGCAACTACCTGTGCACATTTCCCATGTTCTTCTGATAGCTCCTTGGCTATATGGGGCAGCATCAACGAAAGATGTATTTGTTTTCTTGTATAAAAGTATGTCAATTTTCCAGCTTCCAATAAGTTTGTTTTCAACATCTCAAGCGAAGCCTGGTGTTGTTCAGTCCATATAAAATCTGATCCTTTGGTTAATAGTTCCCTAAGAACTTTGGTATTGTTAGCTAATTTTGGTAGAAAAAGTTGTAAATAGTTAGTAGGATCTAATTTCTGACACGTATTTAGGTGGTTCTAGATTTTTGAATGTTTTTACCTTCTTTGGGTCTGGTTCTACTCCATGTTTTGTAAATATATATATTTTCTTTGTTAAAAAATCTTTTAGTTTTGTTGATGGTCAAGTGGTGTTGACTTAATCTACTTAACACTTGTTCCAATGATTTGTCATGTGCAGCTTTTGTTTTTCCGAATAATAATATATCATCGCTGATGTTGTTGCAAATCTCGGAATTGCTATAAAAATTAAACACGAACAAAAAAAATCAAAACAAACAGGCATCGCACTTCTGGACGAAAATGCAGAATAGTCAAATGACAGTTCAAAAATGTGGTAGTGTTGTCCCTTTTGCACGAAACAATAATGGCTGCCACTTGAAAAAATAATTGTTAGGTCAACACCTAAAAGCAGGCTACAAAAGAGCAACAGACTTACAATAGTGATTTTTGTGTTTTGAAATTTTAAAAGGATCCTAGCTAGGAAAACAAAAAGCTGAACTCCGAAATTAAGAAAGTGGAGGAGCAAAAAGAAACGGGAGTGAAAGTAGCAGAATCGGTAGCGGTGCAAGCCGTTTTTCACTCTGAGTGTCGTGGGGTGCACATCTCATTTGAAATCGACTTAATATATTCGCATATCAAAAATGATTTGCCCGGTTTGTTCTGAAAAAGTAGAAAGGAACTGTGTTTCCAAAGTGTCGTGTGATGACTGCAAAGGGTTATTTCACGGGGCTTGCGTAAACATCTTCGAGCAGGACATAGAATACATGAAAAACTGTGGAACACCTTTTCGATGTGATAAATGTGCTGTACTCAGAAGAAGATCTCTGAATTTGCCCTCTTCATCTATGGTAAATAAACAGCCCGAACCGAAAAAAATTACATATGTGGAAAGTAATAACAAGAAAAAGATTAACGAAGAATCAAATTCAACTGCACCACCCAGTGATTTTACTCTTCAAATGGTATATATGAAGTTATCCAATTTAGAAGATGTAAACAAAGAATTCCTGAAAACGCTCACTGAGCTTCGTGAAGAGAACAATACACTGAAATCAAAAATTAATAGTCTTGAATCAAAACTAAATTGGCAACAACAAAATACGCTCCGCAACTGCATTGAAATCGCTGGCTTATCTGCCGTAAGCGACAACAACGCAATGAATATTGCACAGAATATTTTTCGAGATGCACTGGGCGTCGAAGTAGCCGACAATCAATTTACTAAATGCTATGTTAAGAATGTGCATAAAAAGAAAGACAAAAATGGAAATAGCGGTGCTTCAAGCAAGCCGATCATATGCATGGAACTGTCGGACTTCGCTCTCAAACAGCGGATTATGATGGAAAAGAAGAAGAAAAGAGAAAACCTCGTTTCGTACCAACACGGAAACAGCATTAGCAGCAACAACACCAGCAGCAACAACAACAGTAGCAGCAACAACAGAAGCAGCAACAACAACAGCAGCAGCAAAGGAAAACGAACACTCGTTTACATAAATGATGCTCTTACCAAATACAACCAGGCGTTACTGATGCGAGCAAAAGAGGTGAAAAAAGAGAAGAATTATAAATATGTTTGGTTTAGCAAGAACAATGTTCTCATGAAAAAAAATGAAGGCAGTAATATCATCGCATTAAAATCTTTCGACGATCTTAAATTTATTTGTTGATAAAGAAGTTTAATTAATTATAAATAATGAATTCCGATTTTAATTGTATCGATGATATTACGGCTCCCAAACTTATTGACACCAACTGTAAACAAGCTTTTTTATCCAAGTTATATTGTACAAACAAACTTTTTTTCATACACCAAAACATCAGAAGTCTTAGAGAAAATTTCAGTAGTCTGGTATCTCATATAGACTCTTTTGTCTCTTTGCCGGATTTTGTATTTGTTTCGGAGATTTGGATATATGAATTCGAGAAAAAAGATTATAGTTTACCGGGTTATGAATTTTTTGCAAAAACGAATGAGATTTATGTGGCAGGTGGAGTTGGCTGTTTTGTTAAAGAGGAATTTGATGACTGTGTACCGGTGTATCTTGTTGATTTTTTAAGTGCTGATATCTTAAAATTATGTTTTATAGTAAACAAAACACCTTTTGTTGTTTTGTGCGTCTACCGGCTTCACAAATATGATTTTTCAGTATTTGTGGAAGAATTCTCGAATTTATTAGATAATGAAAAGTCCAAAAATTTGATAATATTGGGGGATTTTAACTTTAATATTCTTGAAAAAACTGACGCAGTAGCAGATTATTTGGCCCTTCTGGCTTCTCATGGGTTGGAGTCTGTTATAAATGAACCGACAAGATTGCCATCTGGTAGCTGTTTAGATCATCTTTACGGACGTTTTTCCAATATTTCTCTTGACGATTGTGAAAAATGTGTCTTGGATTTTGCAATTACTGACCATTTAATGACAGGTTTACTAGTTAATACGATTATTAAAAGAAATAACCACAAGCCATGTTCACACAATGAGGTAACCAGAATTGATTTTCCAGAATTAAAGTCTGTTCTCAGCTTTGAGTCATGGGAATATGTTTTTATGGAGTCAGATCCATCCAAATCATATGATATTTTTATAAAATGCCTTATAAATCATATACAAAATTGTAGCTTTACGAAAAACATTAAAAGATCGTCTAAAAGGCTCAAACCTTGGATAACTACAGAGCTTGTTCAATTAATTAACAAGAAAAATAGACTGCGACAAAAATGTTATAAGCACCCTAATAATTCAAATCTTAAAAGGAATTATAAAAGGTTATGCTTAGAAGTAAAAAATAAAATTCCGATTTGCCGTGATACGTTTTACAAAAATCAGTTCAGCTTAAATAGAGGAAATATAAGAGGAGAGTGGAAACTTGTTAATAGTATTCTTAACAAGACCTCCTCCTTTAAAAGCCCAACCTCAATTTTGTTTAATGATCGCGCTGTCACTGATAGACTTGAAGTTGCTGATATCTTCAATAATTATTTTGCCAACATCACCCATCCGATTTCAACTTCATCAGTTTGCAAGAATTCTGGTTTTTTATGTACACCATATGAAACTGGTCAGAGATGTACATTTTTCTTTGAGCCCATCACAGGCTTAGAGTTGTTGAAAACTATAGGTTCCCTAAAATATTCAAACTCCTGTGGCATAGATGGTATTTCAAATCGGATGTTGAAGAATATTGCTTGTTTTGTTGTCGATGTCCTAGCGCATATTTTTAATAACAGCATTTTATCTGGAGTTTTTCCCATAGCTCTTAAGTCTGCGGATGTTGTTCCACTTTTTAAAAAAGGTGCAACAAATGATGTAAGCAACTACAGACCTATTTCGCTTCTTCCTTCAGTAAGCAAAGTTTTTGAAAAAGTTGTGAAAAATAGAATTGTTAGCTTTCTGAATAAAACAAGCTTTTTCAGTCCATTTCAATATGGGTTTCAAATAGGTAAAGGTACGGAGGATGCATTGTTGAACTTTTGTTCACAAATTTTCGATAGCCTAGATAATAAAAAGTGTACAGCAGGTCTGTTCGTCGACATTACCAAAGCATTTGATATGGTTAACCATTACATTTTGTTGCGGAAATTAGAAAATGCTGGTTTTCGAGGCTTTTTTCTTGAGTGGTTTAAATCTTATCTTAAAAATAGATCTCAGAGAGTAAAGATTGAAGGGACTAGAAGTGAAATTAGGTTTATGAATCTAGGGGTACCTCAGGGGTCTGTATTGGGGCCAATTCTATTTCTGATTTATATTAACTCATTGTTTGAGCAAAAATTCAAAGGACTTATCACGGCTTTTGCAGATGATGTTGGCTTAACATACGGTTCTGCAAGCCCTCTTAATTTAATTGCCTATATCAATTCAGACTTAGATATGTTTAGAACATGGTTTGCTGCACATAGACTGATGATCAGTTCGAAAACAAAAATAATGTTTTATAGTTTAGCAACTAAAAAGTCGTTTAACGCTGATGTTTTTTTTCATGCACCTGAGTGCCAAAGGTTTCCTTTGGTGAGATGCTTCTGCCGCCCTTCCGCTAAAACTTTTTGCACCAATCTCAGCTGTAGTGATAAGTGTTTTCATATTGAAAGCGTCACAGAATTTAAATACCTGGGGCTAATTATTGACTCAAGAATGTTCTTTAATAATCACATTGATAACTTAAGGCAATATTTTCGTATGACGCTTAGGAATTTTTATTTTCTGAAGAATGTCTGCTCAACAAACCTCCTTAAGATAATTTATTTTGGAATTTTCCAATCCAAATTACAATATGGCATTACTTGTTGGGGGGGAGTAAGTTTTAACAGAATCCAACCACTTCTAGTTTTACAGAAATTTGTTGTAAGAAAAATCTGCGGGAAAAATCGCGTGCATCCCAGCTTTTCATTATTTTACGATCTGAAAATTCTTTCTGTCCGGCACCTATATTGTTTTAAAGTTCTAAAGTCTTTTTTCTATAGATCTGGTAACTTAAATATTAGAGTTCTTGAAAATTATAATATACGCCGAAATCACTTGAATCTAGTAGCTGTTCCTAAATTTCGAACCACTGCCTTTAGGAATTTTTATTCAGTTTCGTCACGCAATCTTTTCAATAAGCTTCCTTTTTGGATTAGGACTCTTTGTCCTATTAATAAATTTATGAAACATGTTAAATACTGGCTTCTAGCCCATGAAATTAAACCTTTAGAGTCTATCTTTAATACTCATTCGTAGTCTGATGTTGATGGTTTTGATGATTTGGTGTTTCTTTCTTCTTATTTTTTGTTTTCTTCTTATAAAATGTATCTTGTTCTCTTAAACTAATTTTGTTACACAATTTGGATCTTAAAGTTATATTCTTTTTCTCCAATGTCATATGTATATCACAATTTTCTTATGTATTTCTTGTTCAAATTTACTTCAGTTGAAAGGGTCACCCCACCCATTTATTTTAATTAGCTTTATTTATCTTTTTTGATGGGGCATTTAATACTATTTCTAATTAGGAAATATAAAATGTCTCTCCTTTTTCTCTAGTAAATATTATTTGCCGTGATACGTTTTACAAAAATCAGTTCAGCTTAAATAGAGGAAATATAAGAGGAGAGTGGAAACTTGTTAATAGTATTCTTAACAAGACCTCCTCCTTTAAAAGCCCAACCTCAATTTTGTTTAATGATCGCGCTGTCACTGATAGACTTGAAGTTGCTGATATCTTCAATAATTATTTTGCCAACATCACCCATCCGATTTCAACTTCATCAGTTTGCAAGAATTCTGGTTTTTTATGTACACCATATGAAACTGGTCAGAGATGTACATTTTTCTTTGAGCCCATCACAGGCTTAGAGTTGTTGAAAACTATAGGTTCCCTAAAATATTCAAACTCCTGTGGCATAGATGGTATTTCAAATCGGATGTTGAAGAATATTGCTTGTTTTGTTGTCGATGTCCTAGCGCATATTTTTAATAACAGCATTTTATCTGGAGTTTTTCCCATAGCTCTTAAGTCTGCGGATGTTGTTCCACTTTTTAAAAAAGGTGCAACAAATGATGTAAGCAACTACAGACCTATTTCGCTTCTTCCTTCAGTAAGCAAAGTTTTTGAAAAAGTTGTGAAAAATAGAATTGTTAGCTTTCTGAATAAAACAAGCTTTTTCAGTCCATTTCAATATGGGTTTCAAATAGGTAAAGGTACGGAGGATGCATTGTTGAACTTTTGTTCACAAATTTTCGATAGCCTAGATAATAAAAAGTGTACAGCAGGTCTGTTCGTCGACATTACCAAAGCATTTGATATGGTTAACCATTACATTTTGTTGCGGAAATTAGAAAATGCTGGTTTTCGAGGCTTTTTTCTTGAGTGGTTTAAATCTTATCTTAAAAATAGATCTCAGAGAGTAAAGATTGAAGGGACTAGAAGTGAAATTAGGTTTATGAATCTAGGGGTACCTCAGGGGTCTGTATTGGGGCCAATTCTATTTCTGATTTATATTAACTCATTGTTTGAGCAAAAATTCAAAGGACTTATCACGGCTTTTGCAGATGATGTTGGCTTAACATACGGTTCTGCAAGCCCTCTTAATTTAATTGCCTATATCAATTCAGACTTAGATATGTTTAGAACATGGTTTGCTGCACATAGACTGATGATCAGTTCGAAAACAAAAATAATGTTTTATAGTTTAGCAACTAAAAAGTCGTTTAACGCTGATGTTTTTTTTCATGCACCTGAGTGCCAAAGGTTTCCTTTGGTGAGATGCTTCTGCCGCCCTTCCGCTAAAACTTTTTGCACCAATCTCAGCTGTAGTGATAAGTGTTTTCATATTGAAAGCGTCACAGAATTTAAATACCTGGGGCTAATTATTGACTCAAGAATGTTCTTTAATAATCACATTGATAACTTAAGGCAATATTTTCGTATGACGCTTAGGAATTTTTATTTTCTGAAGAATGTCTGCTCAACAAACCTCCTTAAGATAATTTATTTTGGAATTTTCCAATCCAAATTACAATATGGCATTACTTGTTGGGGGGGAGTAAGTTTTAACAGAATCCAACCACTTCTAGTTTTACAGAAATTTGTTGTAAGAAAAATCTGCGGGAAAAATCGCGTGCATCCCAGCTTTTCATTATTTTACGATCTGAAAATTCTTTCTGTCCGGCACCTATATTGTTTTAAAGTTCTAAAGTCTTTTTTCTATAGATCTGGTAACTTAAATATTAGAGTTCTTGAAAATTATAATATACGCCGAAATCACTTGAATCTAGTAGCTGTTCCTAAATTTCGAACCACTGCCTTTAGGAATTTTTATTCAGTTTCGTCACGCAATCTTTTCAATAAGCTTCCTTTTTGGATTAGGACTCTTTGTCCTATTAATAAATTTATGAAACATGTTAAATACTGGCTTCTAGCCCATGAAATTAAACCTTTAGAGTCTATCTTTAATACTCATTCGTAGTCTGATGTTGATGGTTTTGATGATTTGGTGTTTCTTTCTTCTTATTTTTTGTTTTCTTCTTATAAAATGTATCTTGTTCTCTTAAACTAATTTTGTTACACAATTTGGATCTTAAAGTTATATTCTTTTTCTCCAATGTCATATGTATATCACAATTTTCTTATGTATTTCTTGTTCAAATTTACTTCAGTTGAAAGGGTCACCCCACCCATTTATTTTAATTAGCTTTATTTATCTTTTTTGATGGGGCATTTAATACTATTTCTAATTAGGAAATATAAAATGTCTCTCCTTTTTCTCTAGTAAATATTATTCATTGTTCAATTACACTAAGAAATTATTTTTTTTTTTGCAACATTGTAACTACATTACTAGTGAAAAAATAAACGTTTATACTAAAAAAAAAGCCGTAGACGCATAAGAAAAAAAATGCTTGCTGTGGCTGTTCTAGTTTTAAGTTATTTTTAAAAAGTTTTAATAAGTTCTAAGTAGTTTTAATTAGTTCATAAGTAGTTTTAAGTAGTAAGTAAGTAAATAAAATTAAAAAAAGATACAAAACCAAGTTTTTTTTTTAAATGTTTTTTGGTACAAATAAATACATATATATAACAAAATAAAATTATAAAATTAGATTTTAGGCCGAAAGGCATTAGTTTTTAAGTTAGGGTATCCGCAGAGGACAAGTAAGTTAGTTAAGTTAGTAGATAAGTAGGCTAGTTTTTCATTAATTTTTGTCTAGCATGTAAGTTAGTTCTAAGTTGAAGTAAAAAATAAAAATGAATTAAAAAAAGCCGTAGACGCATACCGCAAGTAGCAACACTCCGGTTCAAATACCGCCAGCGCCGTTAAGTTTTTTTTTTATATTTGCCACAGATAGAATCTAATAAATTCCAATTAAAATTTTATAAGAAATTGGATTGCAAAATTAACCCTTTTAAAGTAAAGTAAAGTAAAAGAAAAGAAAATTGTTAAATCAAATCACACAAAAACTATCTTTGAATATACGTCATATACGTATATAGTAAGTGAGCAAGGGAATAACATAATAGAAATTTTAAAGTTAATTACAGCGAGTAATTAAAATTAGAACACCGAAAAGCGACCTGGATGCTGTGGCCACTTCATCGTCAGTTGCGGACAAAAGGGTGAGTCAAAAATATATTATAAATTGGCTTTCACTTTAAAATTTGGGAATGGGGGACCATTGTATAGTCCGTCCCATAAAAGAAGAAAGATCCCATTTAAGGGAAATTTTCTCTTTTAAGGTATTTTTGATCGCATGAAATTGTTAATGCTTTTCTGTACTTTATCTTTTTTGCAGCGATATTGGAAAACGTAATTGTTTTATTATTGATACGTGTTTTAACTGTCATTGAGTTTCACCAATAAATTATTGTAGTAACTCATGAAAAAAGTTTCATGCACGAAGTAGAACATTACATTCAAAAAAATAAAGAAATAATAAAAAATATCAAAATTGACATAAAATAATGTAAAGCAAAGAAAATGAATACGTATCAAAAAAAGATATTGTTTGAAAAAATAAATAGTTGAGATTTTATTTAGAGTTATAAATAGTGTTTTTTTTTCATAAAAAGTTATTTGTTTTATAAATAGTGGATAATATTAATCGGAATCCTTTGTGTCGGTTTCAAAATCATCTCCATCAGATGAATCATCTGCTGGGTGTATAAATATACCTTTTATTCACTTGAAAACATGGGTTTTCCAAAGTTGTATCCGGCAAGACGGGTCTATTTTAAGTGAGTAAAAAAACCCATCTTTTCTCAATTAACCTAAAAATCGACCTGTCTACCTGCATTCGTGCCCATTCACAAAGTATAATGGAAATTCCATTTTAACCCTTTTTAATAGTTGTTACTCAAAGCTCTGGCTTTTATCAATACATATTTGAGAAGTGCAACACCCAGCAAATTTCCCTTTTCTTTGGGGTGGGTAAAGTGTATCTATTGCATGCGCCAAGTGCCAACGACGGTTCTGTGTGGACAATCAGTCATTCCTCGATCGTCGATCGAGAGAGATGTTTTCGCAAGCAGGGGTATGCTTGCTTTAAGAAATGCGCACACATTTTTTTTAGCTGTAGTTTTTGTTGGAAAAGTAGTTTTGCTTTCTCTAAGAGAATAAAATCCCTGATGTGAAGAGACCTGCGCAAGATATTTTCAGGTACTTTGGGACGGGCTATAAAAGTAGATAAAAGGCAAAAGACGGAATAAAGGCCCACACTTGAATAGAGGTAGATACGACGAGTATCCAAAGATAAAACTGCGTGTGCATGAAATTTGTTTGAAATTAACAAAGCCGTAGGTAAATGAAAACTTGTATAAAACGTGAGATGAAGAAGAGTAAATCAATTTAAATACAACAAAATTAATTTGATTGTACACAAACATGGGGTTTAACTAAGGGGGTTGTATGAGGATGAGGAGGTTGGGAAAGGGAAGGATGAGTATATTTTAAGTTAAAAAGAAGATGCCAATAAAGGGACCATCCAGCGAGACGATGGTCAAGGTAGGGTGGGTAGAGGCACCTTCTCGCACGCGTATAATACCAACGCGCAACAGTAGTCTGGCATGACAAATTTTTTTGTAGACGTGTCTGGGGGACAAGTTCCTACGCCCTCCGGCGAGCAAAAAAGGCGGGTTCCAGCATGCCAGCAGAGACCCCCGACAGGACACATAACAATGCTCAAAACTCCTTGTATGTTGATAAATATTTGTCTAATAGCATCTTGAAAAATATCCGCGGCAGCAATTTCCGGAACTGAGTTTTTTATATCTATAAATACCTAAATGTGTTGAAAAAAATACTTCTTGATTCATTACCAACTCCCAATTGATGATATCCTTCGTTGAATTCTATTTTGCTGAAACACACTGCACCGTTGAGAGCTTAAAATGCAACGTCAATTGTAGGTGTTAAATGTCTCTCTCGGTTGATAGCTGTGTTCGCGGCTCTCATATCTACACTGTTCAAATAAAAAAATCCGACTCTGCATATTATCCCAATATCTATGAATACATCCAAACATGTAATCCATATCATATCTCCTTCTCTTTTTTATTATGTTTGTTACTTTTCACATCCGGTTATCCTGTTCTAATAAACACATGTTAATAATTATTCAGAAACATAAGCGCTATTAATTTTTGTAATCCCAACATACATACATGCAAATTATTTGGTTTTGGTACTATTAATTACGATCGTTGAAATTGAAGCCCATGGTGTTGGTCCTTTTGGTTTTATCCAATCGTTTTATTTCATGCTCATCTTTTCTTCTTAGATGGAATGGAACTCTTCTATGCTTCTGTGCAATGGGTTGCACTGACTCATCTAAATGTAAATGTACTAACTTAGGCCACTTTTTCGTTACATGATATTTTTCATCATATCTTTCTTGCATTTGATACGCTATGTTTATGATCTTCAGCTTCTGTGATGATTTAAATCCAAGTATAGATTCTACTTCAGCTTTCATTACGTTAATTTCTACAACTATGGAGAGTTCCATAAATTGGTAACTCTGATTTGGAGTTGTAGGAAAAAATTCGATCTGTTGACTGAAATAATTTTTTTTTGGAAATCTCCAACTTCTGAAAAGTTGTCCATCCGATTATGTTGACTGTAGATCCAGTATCTATTAAAAACTCTGTTTCAACTTTGTTTATGGTTAATTTTATTCTTGGCAATTTAGCTGACTTAATCGATACCATGTACACTGAACCATGTTCAGAACTGGAACCATCTTTCAAATTAAATGTCTTATCATGTTTGATGTTGTTTTGTGTTTTACAATCTTTAGCATCATGTCCCATCTTACGATACAAATTGTATTTGGCTTTCTTGGCAGGACAGTTTGACAACCCATTCTGATGCCAATCATTCCCACAGTAAGAACATTTTCTGTTTTTATAAATTCGTTCCTTGGTGTTGATATTTTTCCTTTTGTACTGTTATCTTTGTTATCTCTACTGTTGTAATATTTGTAGTCCTTGAAACTTTTTTCCAACGTAGTTTGTGTTATGTTGTTCTGATTTTTTCTTCCAGATGTCTATCTCTTGTTTCTAGTGTTTTTTCATACTCCAAAAGATTTCTCAAATTTGATTGTTCTCTTAATCCGTATCCACGTAATGCTGTTGAAGTACATGATAAAATTATTTGCGATTCTATTCCTTTGTCCCTATCAGCAAAATTTAAAAGTTTTAAAAGTTTGGCGTAGAACTGATCCGTGTTTTCGTCTCCTTCTTGCTTTGCCTGTCTAAACTTAAAAATCTCAAATTCTGGATTGTGCTTGGGTACAAAATGCGTCGATATTTCCACTACAATATACGCATCGTATACGCACTTATTCCAGTACTTACATCTTGTTAAATAGGATCGGGTAGGGAAGAAAAAATGTCAAACACTTGCTCACCTGCTAAGTGCAACAACAGTACACGTTTTATTTTACTATCTTTGACTTCAGATGAATCCAGATAGTTCTCGAATCTCAGCAGCCATCTTTTCCAGCGTTCTCCAATGTTCGATGCTTAGGAAACCTCGAATGGTCTCCAATGTAGTGTTTATTAATGTATTGTTTATTAATTATATTTATTTTAACAAGTATTTAAGTAATTTAAGATAGAACATATATTTGAGAGATCATTTACAAAAGTATCTTTTACAGCATGCGTGAAGTGAATGAGTACGTTCACAGATTTATTTCTGTTTGTTCAACGTGTTCGAACACTACACTTTCAACTTAATTATTGAAATTATATAAAATGTTATTTTTTTAGAAGGGGAGATGTCACAGTATCTCATACTATAAAATAAACATACGCTTCCCATCGCTTCCCATATACACACATGCACTTATAGAATAAACACCGTTATACACAATAAAAGTATCCATCCAATAAAGTCAGTCAATATCAAGCATTCAAGCTGTGTTGTATTTATTTTAAAACGTCGCCAAAGTCTTTGTCATCACATAGCGCTGTATTCGACAAGCGCAAAAGCGTACAAACTATTAAGGAAGCTTTCCTCTGCTGCCCGCGACTTTTGTCGGCATTGGCTCTGCTTTGATGGGTTCCTGCTGTGACGCATTAGATGTTTTGTTGCAGTTCCAGCATTAGGATAAGACAAATGTGCCTGCATGCAGTTGTTGAATAGCTTCGCCTCTCTTGTGGACTCTGGTGCCTTTTTTTCAACAGCCTCAAAATTATCCTTAACTTTTTCGACTTTCTGTTCGATTGCTTCTACATAATTTTCTACCATTTCAACTTTCTCTTTTACAGCCATAAATGTAGTTTCGACTTTCATCGATACGAAAATAAATTTATCAATCACCTTGAACTTTGACTCGAGAACATTCAAGAAGGGATGTCCAGCCATCTTACGGCCTAGGCATGATCATCCACTCGCTAGCTCAGTATGTAAACTTGCCTCAAGACCCGGACTGGGATAACAATAATATTTTACATGCCTGTATAAGACACTGTAGCATATGTTTACCACTACAGCATCCGTAACCAAACCACCAAATCGAAAAAATGCGAGGCCCGAGTTTCGCTCATGTTGTCCCATAGTAGATAAACATGTGGAGAGATTAAGGTGAAAATGCTCTCCAAAAGCTAACCCACCCCTTTCAGGGGGCCTTGGCTTAGATAGTTTGCAATTAAAAATCGATTATAGATACGAATTTAAGCAACGTAGCCTAGAGACAACTTTAATATTTAGGCATCTCTAACTAGGAAATTTTCATCCGCTTTTTAAACGGTCCTTCTTCAGCGCCATAGAGCAGGACTGGGTTGATCAGGGTCTTGCATAGAATCCCCTTAGTAGTTCGAGTAAAGGCTTTACTGCTTAATTCTCTGCTTAGCCCGAAGAAACAGTGGTTAGCAAGATTGATCTTCGTTTAATTTCTGACGAGATGATGTTGTCAGAGTTAAAGCGGAGCAGAGGTAGACAAAGTCCCGTTGTTCGGAATCGTCTTTGCCTATTTTGCCAGAAAATAAAATAAAAGCCAAAGAAAAATCTCATTTAAAAGATACAACTGAAAATTTCACTTTATACAAAAATCGCCTTTACGGAGTCAAATGCCAAACTACCTAATGAGATGAGAACCGCACACCGCCGATTGAAACTGCGAACTGTACTGATTTTTTTTTTAGATTAAGGTTTTTATTTATTCAGTCTTACTATTTACAATATTGTTGAGCCATCCAAGAGGGTGATCTTGATGTTCCTACTTCTTCGTACTTATGTTGATTTTCTTTTTCCTCCAAGAACAGTCATTTGAGTTCTGAAACAGGTGAGCTCCGTCTTGTTGCTGTTGATTTTCAGTCCCCACTTCAGATAGTAATCCCAGAGTTTCTTCATATATTGCTCCACTCTTCTTGTTGCTATTTCTGGGGAAAGAGAACTAGAATAGGTAATGGAGTCGTCAGCATAAAGTAGCGTATTACAACCTACTGCGTTTGAAGGTTGATCTGCAGTGAATAGCTTGAAAAGGATTGGTCCCAACTTCGACGGTACTGTGGTACTCCAGCGTTTATCATTTTCGTCCCAGATTTTGAATCATTTACCTGTACAAAAAAGAATCTATTTGTTAAAAAAACTACTAATTATTCTTACTATATATTGTGGGAAACCAAACTGAATAAACTTGTAGATCAAACCTTTGATCCAAACGCCGTCGAAGGCCTTTACGATGCCGAGGAGGCACGCCACTATTGTTTCTTTTTTGTTCAGCCCTCGGGTGTCATAATTGTGGATCCGTAGCAGGTGGATAGTTGAGTGCATCGACCGAAAACCTATTGGTTGTTAGGTATAAGTCCTCCTTCCCGGCTCACAAGGTTCAGCTTCCTTAGCATTATTGATTCCAAAACCTTGCTAACGCAACACAACAAAGCAATGGGCCTATATCCTTTAATACGTGAGCGACTCATTTTCTTCGGAACTGGGACAACTTTTGCTATTTTCCTACAAGAAGGAAAGTAGCTGTTGTTTTAACAGTTATTGGAGAAAATCGTTAAGAATAGTAATGTCAGGTTTGGTAACTTTTTTAGTAAAAAGTTAGAAATCCTATCATTACCATTTTTTGAGTTGCCGTTATGTATGAAGTTGTAGACTTCCGCAACTGATGTGAACATGCCATTATCGGAAGGGTCGTCGGAAGGGCTTGACACATTGAATGCTGTGATGTGGTCGCAGTGGTTTGTGGTTTCAAACCTGCGTGTCAACTTCAGTGATGAAGTCTGGTAGGTGCTCTGGTGGGCGGTCATTAAAGCTTCCTTCGAAATGACTGGCAAAGGCGTCAGCTTTCTCCTGTGGTGTAGTGAGTGTTTGTGATCCGAAACTGATGCTTTCCGGGATGGTGTCCTTTCCAAATAACCTGCTTATCTTCTTGAAGACGTCCGGTCCTGGTTTGATGTCCTCAAGTCTTCTTCTGAAATCTTCTTCCCTGTGGTGTCGTACTGCCCTTTTGAACAAGATGATAGTACAATCGAGCTGTGATTTGACAGCGCGGTACTCATAATTTTCCCTGTTCCAAGTCCGGTGGAAGATCCTTTGCAGGCGTTTTCGGAGCCACTGCCTGTGAGCGTAGATAACCTGGATGTGTTGGGGGAGGCATCCGTATTTGTCCTTGCTGGTGGTTGGCTTTTTCTGGCGATCGATTGCTGCATTTACAACCACTTCTAAATGCAGGATGTTGACATTGATGTCCTCATTACTTAGATCGGCCCCTTGGTCCGGCCCCGAAGTTGGAGCTCAGTTTCAATCTCAGATTGAAAGCGGGTCCAGTTTATCCTTCTAAAGTTGATGTGATTCTTCTGGGGCGGCCTTATGATGTGTATTTGCTGGTTTAATCGAATTCTGATTTCCACCGCCAGATGATCAGAATCACTTAAATGAGCGATGCAGGTGAAATTCTGAAAATCCGGTAATATGTTGACCAGATTCGGAGAGACCAGGAGGAAATCCAGCAAGGAGGGCGTTTGTGGGAAGGTCATCTGTGGCTGTGAGACAAAGACCAACAAGTGTTGATGGTTGTTTTCATTAGGCCAATCCGCTATGTATTCTCCTTGGGTCGAAGTGTTGTCATCTTGCCAAAGTGGGTGCTTGGCATTGAAGTCCCCTCCTCTCTGATTGGAGGTGTTAAGTGTGTACTGAAATTCTTCTTCAACTACCCTTATATAGCTCTTGCATTTTATATTTGCGCTGTGGCTAACTGCAATGTGTTCGTTCGTTGTAACGGATGTCTCGCCTGCCTGGTGTTCTTTACTCGTACGATGCCTTTGTTGCTTTGTCATCTGCCATATGCATGTACAAATGTAAAGATCGTATGATGATGGTTCACATGCCTGTTGACGGTAGATTGTGTATAATGTGTATGCATATTATGTGAGTGTGGAAAAATTATGTTTCGCCCGCCTGCTGCCGGTAGGTTGCTTGATCTTGTTTTTCTTCGCCTGCCTTCGTTGGAATGTGATGTCTATCATTTCTGATGTGCACGTGTGAATTTAATGCGTTTTTTTTTCTTCGATCTTGAACACCCGTACTACCTCAAAGTGATATCGGTTAATGGTGACGTTCTGTACAAGTCATCGATGTTGTGTGTCCTTTCGTGTTGACACCATATACTTTGGCTTACCCTAATTTACAGCTAAACCCGTTTTGACGCTTTCTTTTCTATACATACTAGCAAACATGGCTATGACATACGTTGACTCCGACCAATGATGTCAATATCATCGGCGTATGGTAGAAGTTGCGGCGTATGGTGGAAGTTTTACACAATCCTCTCAATAATGAGATTAAACAAATCACATGACAGTGCGTTGCCTTGCCTAAATCCTTTTTTTTTTTTGGTATTGAGGTCGTTTCCCAACCTGCTGGAGCAACGAGAATTCTTCCTGCGCAGACGGACGAGTTTGGGCGGTATACCAAAGCTAGGCATGGATCTGAATAGTTCATCTCTATAAATGCTTTCAAATCGATGACGAGATATTACTATCCTAATTAATGGTTCGATATGCTTATGCTTTCTTACTTTGGCTGCAACAAGGTAGTGGTCAGAGTCGGTGTTGGATATTTGAAGATTAGGACATGCCTCTGACAAAATTTCAGTGCTACCAGTTTTCGGCGTTTTTATACCCTATCCCATAGGGGTATATTAGTTTTGATACTTAGTTTGTAACATAGAGAAATAATTTAGCTACATATACCTCAAAGTATATGGATCGACTCAGAATCGCTAGCTGAGTCGAATTAGCCATGTCTGTCTGTTCGTCCGTCCGTCTGTCTGTTCGTCACCGATTTTTGGGCCTTCAATTTTGAGCTAGGATAATGAAATTTGGTAAATAGGATCCTCGTCCGTGCCACCAGAACAAGTGTAAAATTTTTTGAAATCCGCCCACTTCCACTTCCCACTTCCATTTTGATGCACAATCATTGGTAGTATTAATTTGAACATTTCGTCTATAGACCATTTTAACCCACGCCCACTTTTTGGGGGCGTTTTCTTACAAAAAAAAACATTTGTATGCCCTATCCCAAGGCATATGCAATAGCAAAACGTTGTTTTTCGTCGAACCATAAAAGAATTTGATGAACCTTCTGAACAATATGTTGTGACAACGCCATTTTCAATACTATATGATCATAAAGACCACATTTTGGAGATATTAATTTTAAGGATGGGGTGGGATAGGGATTGTAGCCTTCTCATATGTTTTTAACATCGTTTTGTCTGTCACATCCATCGTATTCGCTGGATGGCAGTTATGTCTGCTTTGTAGCAGTTTATAGGGATCCCACTAGCGGTTCGGCTGCACATCTTCTATTTAATGTTCGCACATTCTAGGTGCAGAAGCGAACGACGTTGTCTTTTTTTCGTTGATCATTGTCTTCAATAATAAAATCAGTCCTGTTCGAAAACAATGTTTTTTTTTTTTGGGTGAGTGAGTAGTTCTCAAAGCACATATCCGATAATTACCACTGGGAGGTAAAATAAGACAAAATCACAACGACTTGACCAAATAATCGCCGCATAGTATTCGACTACGTTCTACAACATACTTTTAGGTAGTATGGGACATTGTCGATCTCAGTTCGGCTATTAACTCTGAAAATGACATCAGAAATCGAACGAAGAATTATTCTTGCAACCTCTGTTTCTTCGGGCTAACATTGACCAGTTTAGTCGTATGTACTAAAAAATAGAAAGAAGAAAACTTGTTTGATTGCTGACAAGTAAATCAAGTAGAAGATCCGAACTGTTTGTTTTTTTTTTAAACTCTATAAAGGTGTAGACATTACTATTACGAAAATTGCTGAAGTGACATTCAGCATGGAACTCCTAAGGTATTTTTAATCCAGGACTCAAGCTTTCGTAGCACATCTCTCAAGAATCTTTCGATTAATATCATATCCTGAAATGCATCATAAATAGTACTTTCTATGGAGCTTTTAGACTAAACGGATTTCTCCGATATATTTTTTTATAATTTTTCCAAACAATTCTAGCAATAAAAGCAGCAATTCAATTTTTTTATTTAATTTAATCAATATTTACAAGTAGTCAATAACATTTCTAATTCTATACTTAAATAATGAATGTGTATATATATATACATATATATATATAATTTAAATATCAATAAACATTTAGTAATTGATTAAGGAATATAAATTTGTAAATGTTTACTCACTAGGCGAGTAAAAAAACGTTAAGGCAAGATTTAAAACAATCTTAAAAGCTAAATTTTCTGTATTTATTTGTATGTAGTAAAATAAAATTAGTCTACATAAAAGGCAATGAGTTATTACATCAAAATTATTTTTCGGAACACTTTATTTAAGATATTCAATTTTTTATTATTGTTTTATAAGTCTTATGTGGAATTTGTGCTTTATTACATTGTGATTTATAGTTCAAACGTCTAGCTTAATTCGTTTCCTTCGTAAAGGCATTCACAACTGTCTAACAAACGCAATACTGGCGAAATATCATAGGGATATAATGATCTAGATACCAATCTGCTTATTTGCAGTCTAAGTCTTATCAATACGCTCATCGATTCGTCTAGAGTGTTAAGCCCCATGCCAAAATCGTGACAACTTGCCACAAACATTGACCAGTTTAGTCGTATGTACTTAAGAAATCGCAAAAGGTAGAGAAGAAAACATGTTTCATTGCTGACAAGTAAATCAAGCAGTAGATCCGAACTATTTGATATCATTTTTAAAAACTCTAGGAAGGTGTAAACGGGATTTAGCATCGATACAAGTTCTGGAAAAGCATTATTACGAAAAGAGATCCCAGCTGTTACATCTAATGTGCATACCATTGCTTCAATTAAATGGTCATCCTGGTCGTCAAAAAGATGAATGAGAATTTTACTGAAGTGACATTCAGGATGGAACTCCAAGGTATTCTTAATAAAGGACTCAAGCTTACGTAGCACATCTCTGATGGATCTTTCGATTAATATCATATCCTGGAACGCATCATAATCGGTACTATCTATTGAGCTGTCTGACGAATCACTACGGATTTCTTTGACAGTCACTGCGATGGATTTGAGTACAAGAAGAACCATCTTTTGAAGTATTGTTTTATCCATTTCAATGACATCTTCATCATCTTTAATAGCTGTAGAAAAGATCTCTATAGTTCCAGTTTCAAAAGATATTGACTGACCTTTAAAACCAAGCAAACTAACAGTATTTTCTGGTTGCCGTCTTGGCAACGATTCCAAAATTCGAAAATCCTTTACATGTCGCACAATCTGGTGAGCTAGCAGACAAGTTTCTTCTGGAAGAAGATCTTGCAAAGCTAAAGTACTACCATAGCACATAGCTTCGTTAAACAGACTTAACATCTGTTTGTATACTGTACACGATATGTTTTGATTTAGTAGAAGTTCAAATTTGTCCAATTGCGCATAAAATGGCAGAGTCTCAATTATTGATAAATTTGCTTTGACGCTGATGATATTTTCCCAGAGATGGAGAAATGTCAGGACACAATTTTCCGCATTCTCCAAATCTATATGGTTGGATATTAAATTACTCATGTTCTTCACTAGTGCTGGCCACTTATTTTCCAAAATCTTAATAGTGATGCACTTGAGATGCGTTGTATCGAAGCTTTCAGAATCAGTTAACGCCACAATATGACACCCATTTTCTGATGGAAAGTTGTTTATCTGTCTTTCATTAGGTGAAAGTTGTCTACTATCATCAAGAATACCACTTTCCAAAATGTCGTCTGAATCTCTAAAATGCACTGCAAAGTAATTACTTTCCAATGATGGATAAACGTTCGAAGATGTCGATGGCCCTCCAGTAGCACTGCCTGGAGTCTGATCAATGAAAATGCCTGCATTTCTCGCATCGATCTCGTCTTCCAAGGGATGCGAATCCACATCTTTCCACTCCACAATTCTCTTGATTATTTCTAAACTAAAACTAATCTTTTGCACTGCAGCAAAATCAAGTCGTTCAAAATTAAATAAATTATCAACCAGTTTCTTAAGCCAATCATCATCCATGTTGTGCTTTGCTATAACTAAAAAACTGGCCAAGACTCGACCAGCCAAAAATTGCACGTATGTATTATTGAAGTTGGCTAAAACTATTATTTCATCGATGAGATTGTGGTCGTTTCGTATAAGAGCGTCACAGACGTCCATTATTCGACTGCAGATAAATCCTTTACTGTTCTGCTTTAGGTAAACATCGAATAGCAGCTGAAGATTTGATAGGAACTGCAACAATTTATTTGTAGGCCACTCTTGAAGCGTTGCTACTCTTTTCACCCCATTAGAGTCTTGATGATAGTGGCTTTGGAACGGCCGTCGCAATGTTCGCTCACTTATACCACAAAGGCATTGCTTGGTTAAATATTCCTCAAATTCACCCATTTCATTTGTAATAGCTATGTTAATATTTGCGATACCAGATGTTGCATTTTTTTTTGACACACAATTTGGCATAATCTTCGTACCACCATATCTATTAACTTCATGGTTAGTTGTGATTGATCCCATAGAGCTAATACTACAGCTTGCTGAGTTACCATTATGATGATGATGATGGTGATGCGAATAAAGATGGTGGTGAATATCTTCGTTTGATGACGATGTCGATGAGCTGCTGGTATTACTCCTACTACTACTCTTCGACGAGAGTGATGATGATATAAGAGGATCATTCGTAATGGCGTGTATATCTGGCGGTGTGACATGTTCCAAATCGCATGACACGCTTGGCCTTGGACTTGTTGTTGGAGATGTAGGTACTGATGTTGTTGGGGTCGCTAATAGGGATGATAATGATTGAGATGTTGTTTCAACATTAGTACTCCGATTTTCAATTCGTTGACGTTTTGTCACTGGTTGCTCATTGGACATTGTTGTCGTCGATTTTGATGATCCCGCACTGGGTGGACGTTCTTTTCGTAAGACCATTAAAGTTGTCTGCTATGACAACTATATCTACTTCGAGAAAGAACGATGTTTCTTTTCTGTAAATAAATTATAAAGTTTTAGTTAGTAAAATAATTTAAGTAATACATTGGAAAAAAATTACTGATAAATATTTATTGTTAAAACAATACCCCCGTATTAATAAACGCTGAATAGCTAATCATGTATTGTTTATTAATTACATTTATTTTAACAAGTATTTAAGTAATTTAAGATAGAACATATATTTGAGAGATCATTTACAGAAGTATCTTTTACAGCATGCGTGAAGTGAATGAGTACGTTCACTGATTTATTTCTGTTTGTTCAACGTATTCGACTGTTGTAATGTTGCGATTGCTACGCTTTGATGGGTTTCACGCATTATATGTCCAGTTTTGTTGCTGTTCCAGCCTAAGGATAAGATAAATGAGCCCGGCGTTCAACATCTGCTTGCAGCTTCGAAATTATCTATTATTTTTTCGATTGCTGCTACAAAATTTTCTACTATTCGGGGGTATTCCCCCGCATTAGTAAACGCTGATTTTTCCCATTAGAAATACTCGTACAAATGTCAAAAGTTAGTCACTGATTAGATAATCAGCGTTTATTAATAAGAGGGGTATTTTATATACAAATACTAATTTTATGCGCATCAGACTGGCTAGGATCCAGGGGCTAGCATTTTTTTTAACAAACATTAATAACGTAACATGTCCTTTCTCTAAGGCGCAAATAATTCTAAAGATTGAATCAACGATGAAGTTAACTGACATTTGAGTACTTCACAAACTATAAACTTCTTTTACAAATAAAAACAAAAACAAAGAAAAACAACAACTTTCAACAAATAATTCAACTGTCAACGCGACCACGCTGTTAGTAGCGCCATATAGAAATTCAACACAACAACCAAAACTGCAACGTAAACTAAAAGTAGTGAAACTAATAAAAAAAATAAAAATAGTATGTTTCATTCTTTTAAAATAGCTAATTAGCAAATTATTTAACGCTGATTTCTTAAAAAAAAAAAAACGAGTGGTGGGTGCACGACTAGGTCGTACGCAGCTTTTTCTTTCACAGCGAGTTGGGCTTATGATCAAATGCCAAGAATGAGAGAATTTAACGATTTTCATAATTTGGGCAAAATATACAATAATGTTCATTATGATTATTGATGCTTAAAATGATATAAATAATGTCGAAAGTGTTTATACGAACGTTTATTCCCGAATTGGAAGGAATCGGTGTCTATGTGAAAAATAATGATTTTTATGTTATTGGCCAAAACTGAAAATACCGTTTAGGGTTAGTTGGGTCAAAACTAGTTATGTGTAATTGTTGCAAACAGTAATAGTTGTATACAAATTAAATTCCATTCAATTTGGCAAAATAGTTTACAACAAATAGACAATTTTTTTTATATGGCCTAAATGCAAAAATTCGTTTTATAGATTTTCTCGAAAAAGTGGGTATGTAGTTTTGTTGGACATAATATGCTTAAAGTATATATGAAGTTTAATCAAAATCGTTAGAGCCGTTTTCGAGAAAATTGACGTTATAATTTGTATATGGTAGGTAACGTTAATATAATGGCTAAAAGTAAAAAAAGATGGCCTAGTATTATGACCAACAAAAACCCTGGATACAAAGTTTGAAGAAAACCGGTCAAGCCGAGGCTGGAGAGAACATTACGGACAGACGGACGGTATTCCGAAAACTACTTTTTAGTGTTCCCCTATCATCGTAATGTTAGAATCAATCAAAATCTCGAGGTCGAAAATTCGGGAGACGCTGGTTGCTTTTCAGATGAGTGCGAATATTAACTCAATGCTCTTTTTATCTGAAGGAAAACACTAAAAAGGGGTGGTGTACTTTTATTAAATATAAACAGTATTTCCCCTAAAAGTAGAAGACATTCTAGCGAGTCTGATGTAATACCATGTGTTATTGTGACAAATTATTAGACAAAGGTGTGAAATATGAAAAACGTATTTCTTAGCTCAAAAATACAATAAATTAGCAAAATAGGCAGAGCTCTTGCTCGTTTACGAGGAAATACAAAATCAAAACAGTACAATTTAACATCTGGAATTGTAAAGGTTAAGATAACAGAACATTCAAAAGTATTTTGTAGTTTGCTACTAAGACTATCTTTAACAATCGTAACAATCGTAAATTTTAAGTTATTGAATGTGTCTGAGCATAATCCGTTTATCATTTAAAATAGCTAAAGCTTTTGCGATTGTCCTTTTCTAGTAAAATCTTTGAGAAATCTGTTACGTACTGAAATCAGATTTGGAAACTTTAGATAAGAAAATTTCTTTTGACGTTTTGAAAGAAATCTACAATATTGCTAAGATTTGTTTGAAATTCACTAGTGCTCACTTAAGCTTAGAAATGTCATACATTCGCAGATGTCAGTAATATTAATATATTCATTGTTAATAAAGATGTCGTCTTCCTCGAGAAATTCTTCCATCAAATATTCTTCTTCATTCTCTTCCATTTTGTTTTTATTTTTTATTAAAATTTCGCCGATTTAAATGCCTCGCACATTAATTTCGCGAGATAAATAAGTGGAGACCTTTCATCCGCCGAGTATAACACTTTTCGTATAACACATAATATTGTTATACCCTACCTACATTTTGTGTGTCCCCATCTATATGGAGTTAAGAATTTATCTCGCGAGCTGCGTACTGCACTGATAAATTTGCTCGCTAAATTTTATTTCTGTAGAGATTTTTGTATGGGAGATAAAATTTAGCGCGAGCTGCTTACTGGGCTTTAGCTCCAAATGCCTAAGAATGAGAGTAAGTTTAGCATCGCAAGTATTGAGTATGACATCAGTTGCTGTTACACCGCGTCTCCACGAGCAATATTTGATAGCTTACTATGTCACTTTTCATAGAAAGAAATAACTAAAGAATGCTATGAAATGTAGGGTGGGCATTTCCATTGCTTACTTTCTCATTCAAAAACACAAATGTCAAAAAGAAACGATAGCCCATAGAATACTATCCATAGAAAGAATTTTCCTACGATACCTATAAGCAGCTATGGAGGTATAATTTCAATACCACCATGTTTTGTGTTCCTTAAGTTGTTCAGCTACAACTGGACCCTTAGAATTTTATTCCGGAATTTGATGTAATCTTTGTCCATGTGAATTATGTACAATGATTTTTCGTTATTAACCAAACTAAAAAAAACAATTTGGGCTAAATCTGTTATGTGGAATTGTATCATTGACAATTTTCCTTATATAGTCTAAATCTAAAAAATCGTTATACGGATTTTCTCGGAAAAACTGGGTACGCATTTTTGTTGGAATAGTATATTATTATGTTTAATCAAAATCGTTAGAGCACATTAATAAACGGGTTTAAAAAAAAATCTGAGTATATATCAATATTGACTGTACATACAATATCAATCATCTAAAAAAAAACACATTTTGCCAATTTCGAGCACTTCCAAGCTTGTCATCCCAAGTCATGTGAACGCGGGCGAATTCCAACTGCTATTCTCTTCTAACGGCGTTATTAAGGGGGTTTTTATGTTTTTTTTTTTTAATTTAAGGAGTTTAGCACTCAAAAAAAGCTCGGCAAACAGTTGATTTGCTGGCAGTTATCCCCGATTTTTCTTTCATATTGATGTTGGGGAGAGCTGAATTTGTCTTGAGGTGTTATAGCGGTTTTTGTACCTCCCTTGTAATTTTTCCCGTATGAGGCACTGTCTTTAATATAATTTCTCACAATATGGTATCATTTTTTGGCAATACTTCTTTTGGAAAACACTTCGGAATGCAACGCGTCAATTTTTTTCTTTTTCTATCCCTGTTAAAAGATTTTTTCCCCATTTTGAACAAAAATCAGAGGCAGATACTACTTACTGCTTAAACTTTAAAAATAACTCAAATCCACGTAACATATTACAACCAATTAACTAGTTCAACGTGTGCGATTAATCATGTGAACAAAAAAATGCAGTTTTTATTAGAGCACAGGCAAGAAAGAGAAAAAATAACCGTTAACTTCCACCCACCCACCATTTGTTTGTGTTTTCTCATTGCGAACTTAATAACCTTTCTAATAAATGAATTTTTTTGATAATTGTTACACACACTAACAAGAAAGTTAATTTATGTAAAAAATTGGTGCGTCTAATCAAGTGAAGATCACTGTATCATACACTTATTTTACAACCAAAACTTACACTGCTGGTCATAAGGTTAGCACATCCCAATAAGCTTAATCTTTATCTTCTTGTTGTTTTTATTAAAACGCAGCTACTTTGTTGTATACTATTTTTTATCTGCGTAAACACTCTTACCGGCAATGAAATCATGCGCCGGGCAGATCTTGTTATATGGTTTCTGCCATTTTCTTTTATTTACGATGAAAACGTGTGCTCCATTTTTGTGCACCAGGTTAGAACATGTAAGACAAAAAATTTTGTTGCAGCTCAAGTCTATTAACATTAATATTGGTGAAGTAAAAATTGATATCAATTTAAGAGAAATCAAAAATTGAAGAATTGAAGCTTACAAGTATTCAAGATTGTCAATGAGTGAACCAACAAAATCGTTATGACTCATTAAGTTATACCGCAGTCCTGCGCAATAATTCGGGATTTTTAAAAGTAATGAAACTATGTATATTAATAGAGTAAAGGGCCATATCTACCGAGCAACCGAAACATTCTTTTTTTTTCAATTTGCTTTGTTTTTCAGTTAAAAATACTTCTTAAATAAAAGATATCAATAAACCACACTAATCTCATTTTTTTATTTCTTAAAATCTTTTTATTTTAATATAAAAGGGTTTTGTTTTACGTGCAGACATTTATTTTTTCATTTTTAAGTTTTGCATTTCTTCGCACTGAAACTTGCAACTTTTTTTGCTTCATGTTTTAGATGTCAAATTAATTATTTGTTCTGTTTCTGTTGTATTATCGGTGGGAACGAAATGTCAAAACTGAACAGAAAAATTAAAAAAATAAAACGAAGTTTCGGTTTCGGTTGCTCGGTGGGTTTGGATCTTAATTTCCAATGTTGAAAACAGAGCTATTTTAAGAAAAGTATCGAGCTCTCATGACTAGACCGCAAAGATCATGTCAAGTGCTGATGTTAATGCGAGCTTTTAAAGTTCATCAAATTCTTCCTTGATTGAGTCTTCGATCTCATTGGTAGGGACGCTCTGATACGGATCATAGCTAGGATAAAGGTCGATTACTCTTGACCTAAGTCGGGCCCCTAAAACTAAAAACTTGTATCGACGGGAAAGCCGACATACTTGCCCACGGATACAGCATGCCAGATCTTATTGACTTTTTCATAGCAATAAAAATGAATACAAACTCTGTTTACAAACTCTCAAGGACTGTTTTGACATCACATCAGATTACTCGATCACAAATAGTTTTTGTACCACATTGTCGCCTATCGTGGGGCATATTTTCGTCTTTTGATTCGCATTTTAATTTTGTATTTAGTTCGTGTTTTAGTAATAATTTTCTTCTGATCGTGTTTTCGTTTTTTTTTATAATTTTGTTTGTTTTTTGTAGTGGTCGCTTAGGGAAGTTGTGTTATTTTTAATAAAAAAAAATAATTAATCTCTGGCTATTTTCAGGTTTTAAAGGGATTTTTTTATTAAAGAAAAAATATTTTTTTATTATATTGTTTAAGTTAATTTTATTGTTTTTTTTTTGTGTTAATTTTTTCGGATTACATTTCTTATCAACTTGAGATTTTTTCTTCATTTGGTATTACATTAGTAGTGGTCTGTGAAAGTATTTATATCTGTTAATTGACAGGGTGATTATTTTTCTGGGCTTTTTTTATTTTTCTTATGATTTTTGGTTGAACTCTGTTTTTTTTTATACAAAATTTTGCTGTTTTTTTTTTAACTTTTTATTGGTTTAGATTTTTTTTTAAATTTTAATATAATATAGTTTTTGCTTCGATTTTATTTGTGTTTTTTTCTTGATTTTTTTTTCGCGGCGTTGCCTTTCTGTTTGATTTTTTTTATACGAGATGGATATAAACAGATTATCCTCCGAAGAAATCTAAGGATTACCAATTGGCACTGTTGTAGCCTTGGGGGAAATTTTGAAGGCTTAAAAGTTTACATGAGCGTAGAGGGTTGATGAGTGTAGGCAGTAGGCACAGACTACAAGTTTTCATTTGAAGAATGCTTGGCCTTGAAGGCTTAACTGTCTGAAATTGAAGAGCTTTTGACAGAACATCTGGAAAATCCTAATTCAAAGAAACATCTGTTGATTCTGGCAATGAAAGAATGGGCTCTAGCTAGAATAGACCAGGCAAAAGCGTCAGGGGATACGCAACGGGACGAGACGTTAAATATTAAGAACAATTTAATGCAACAGCTGTGAAGGTTGACTTCAACTGAAGCTTATGATGAAGAAGACTGCGAAGAAGACGACGAAGCCATACAAATAATGAAAAGTCGTCAGATTTCAACAGTTGACACAGAAACTGATCGAGAAACATAGCAACATTTTCAACAGCTTTTGGAAGCACAAACTCCAATAAAAAATAGCTTCCATCGATGTCTGATTTTGCAGTGCTAGCAATCCTGCAATCAGTGGAGAGCGAAGAGAACTTTTTGATAACATGTGCAAATGAGACTTGAAGATTGTTTGGAGAACGCTGCGGTGCTTCCGTTAATTACTTCCTGGAACGGGTAGAGGTATTGCGGGATGCTCATGGAATCAAATAGGGTCAACTTTTCTGTTCAGTAGTCGACATTTTTCTTTGGTTTAGGGCAATGAAAAGGTGGGTCTGTTATTGGCAAGAGTTGGTGCGGGAACTAAAGTTGCACTAAATTATGATGACCTCTTAATAGAGGAAATCAGGCGTCGTACTCAAAGGGATGAAGAGTATATTGGTATCTACGTGGCCATAATGGAAAACATGTTTGGCAGGTTGGTTGACCAGTTGTCTAAGGCGAAAAGTAACTATTTACATTTATCAGATGCAAGTTGGGCTGGCCCTAAGTGCATCAATGATTTGGTGGTGCTAGGAAGGAAGTTAGATGTGGTGAGAGTGAACGTGGAAAACTTCGTTGCACCACCACCTCAGATAAGGACCCTGTTGGAGCCAGATTTGGTATACACATCCACAAGTACACATCCAACGAATAACGGTTGTCAGTCAGAGCAATTTGTTAACTGTAATGGGGAAGCCCATTTTTTAAATACTTGTTCCGTTCATTACGTTGTTATGGTTGTGGAATTTCGGGAGTCAACAGTCGGTTGAATCAATCCGAGATCTTCGAGATTTTGGAGTTGGATAGCACTGAAGCAGGCCGTTGGAAGCTTCAGTGAATCGATGCCAGTGTGTTAAGGATGTACTAATTTAGTGAAGCATAAGATAAGGACGGAGCTTGAATGCAATGTAGGTCCATATCGATAAGGTACTGAAGTTCTGTGGGCGTCTCCAATAGTCCTTATTAGAAAAAAGGATGGATCTGATGGATGGGAAACTTAATATTTATACGACGTTGGATGAGCTAAAAAATGCGAAGTATCTTACTTCAGCCAGCATTTGCAAGTTCTGGAAGAAGTTTAAAAGATACAGGGCTAAATTTAGCCGAAAAAAAAAACAATTTTTTTAGGTCGTCTTTAAAATTTGTAGGTTATGTAGTAGATAGGAACGGACTACACGTAGATCCGGAAAAAGTAGATGGTATGATTAGGATTCCTGCACCAACGAATGTGATGGAAGGAGGATAGGAGGTTTATACCATATTTCGCCGCTTTGGTAAGATCGTTAACAGTGGTGGCCAGCTATGGTTCCATCAGCCCATTCCACCATCTTCAGATCCGGGAAATGCAACCAAAAACATGTAAGCAAAAGAGTGAGGATAATCTAATGAGGGAGACTCACCACGGAGTAACGGAGTTCAATTCGACCGAAAGTTTTTCCCCTAATTAATCGTACTTAACTTCGTTTTAGTCAATTTATTACAAAAATATTTTTAATATTAATCAATTCCAACATGATAGAAATCTGTGGTAAATGCAATACCTACTGCCATAATGTCTGCTAATTTTATTGATTTTCTATGTGACTTGATGTTTTTGGTCAAAACTGAAAATAATTGGCCCAAAACTAATTACGTGGAATTGTTGCAAACAGTAATAAGAATATATAAATTAAATTTCATTAAATTTGCCAAACAGTTTGCGAGAAATTGACAATTTTCTTTATATGGCCAAAATGAAAAATCCGTTATATGGATTTTCTCGAAAAAAAAAAAAACTGAGTATGCAGTTTTGTTGGAACTAATATGTATGCTTATAATATATATTAAGTTTAATTAAAATCGTTAAAGTCGTTTACGAGAAAATTGAGCTTATGTATATTTTTTATATGGCATGTACCGTACTCCATTGAAAGCGTGGTAAGAAATTATATTGCACGGAAACTTGCAATCGAAAAAAACCTAGTGGCATGTGTTAAATAAGTTAAATCAGCTTCTGATTTGACTAAAATGCGTTATATTAACTTTAAAATGCCTTTACCCGAAGAATTTTAGCACGCGCATTAAATTGGTAAATTGGTCTTCGGGAATTTGTATTAAACATTTTATTCCAAAAACGGGGTTGCTTTACCCGTCGCGTCGTCGTCGCGAAGATTCTGTCTGGAACATGAAAGACTGTCCAAAGACAACTGTCAATGTGTCCAAAGGCATACACTCATACTTCCGACAGCTGTCAAATCTGCCACAAGCAGTCAAAGGGGACAATGACAAGTGTCCCAAACTTTGCACCAACAGCAAAGGCTTCGAGCCCAACGTGCAAAATATTTTATAGATTTCTATCAGAAAGTAGTTTCTTTGAGTCGTGGAAAATATTCGAGTTTTAATTTTTTGTGGAAAATCATTTTTTGAAAAAAAAAAAATGAAATAGAAACGGCGGAAAAGTCAGGGATACCGAGAGGGGACTAAGAAACGGGCAATGAAGAGCAGGAAGAACGAGGAGACAAAAAAAAAAGTAAAGTTCTTTAAAGTTTTGAATCGTGTAGTGCTTCTTGGACTTCTTAGGTTTTATTGGGATTATATTCTTAAAAGTACAAAAACTGACCTGGAAACCAAGCGCATTGTTCACCTGAAGACAGCATCCGGGATATTCTGTGATTGACATTCTGTCCAGAGGCAGTGACGCGATGGTTATTGCAATAAACTGCCGCACAGAAGGTCTGAGTTAGATTCCCATTCTTAGCAACACCTAAATGATTTTTCACTAGCCCTCTTCTCGTGATGATCTGACAAACCACCCGAGTAGTATCAATTGTCAAGAAAAGCTTATCTCAACTTAGCCGTTCGGAGTCGGCATAAAACAAGAGATTCGCAATCGTGCAAGAAGTACACACGCACACATGAACAGTTGTGAGAAAGCTATGCCCTGGGTACTAACGAGCCTGTTGCGCCAAACAATTTGTATTTGTATTTTTTCTGTCCAGCCTTTTTCGTTTTGTTACAAATTCGAGCTTATAAATTTTGCAATTAAAATTCGGTTGATTGCGACCAGTATTTTTGAAGAACAATACTGTTTGTTGTGTTTTCTTAAAAACATTGTTATGTACAATTCGTCTGTAGAACATTTAGTTATGCCATTTTTTGGAGGTTGACTCTTTTATCGATTGCAGATAGATAAGCAGGGAAGGGAAGAACATCGGCTTTTCAAAAAGAAGAAAAAAGAGCAAGAAAAGCGCGCGATCGAGGATATAGAGAGGTGCCACTCCAGGAACGATGTTCGCAAGTTTTACCAAAGTGTAAAACGTCAAAGCCAAGGATACAAGGCTCGAACGGAATCCTGTCGAGATGAACAAGGAAATATCGTAGTTGAGACACAGTCGATGCTGAGGATATGGAAGAACCACTTCTGCAGACTGTTAAACGGCGATGACGAACAACATTCCGCTGTCAGGCAGAACGAACCATTTAATATTGGCAACGACAGCGAAAACTGCCAACCACCCGACCTAAGTGAAGTGAGGATAGCAATATCTAAACTCAAGCTTAATAAGCCCACCGGAAATGACGGCGGAGCCATGTCTTGTTTTGGTATACCGTCCAAACTCGTCCGTTTGTGTAGGATGACGATGGAGAATTCTCGCTGCACCATCAGGGTCGGAAACGACCTCACCGATACATTCGATACCAAAAAAGGATTAAGGCAAGGCGATGCGCTGTCATGTGACTTTTTCAATTTGATTCTTGAGAGGATTGTGCAAAACTCCCGAGCCAACATCAGAGGCACAGTTTTCCAAAAATCGGTGCGACTACTAGCATACGCCGACGATATTGACATCATTGGTTGGACTCAACGTGATGTCATAGCCACCTTTGCTAGGATAGAGAAGGAAGCGGCAAAAAAGGGTTTAGCAGTAAATGACGTAAGACTAAGTATATGCTGCCAACACGAAAGGACACACAACATTGACGAATTGGACAGAACATCACCATTGACATATATAACTTTGAGGTAGTACGGGACTTTGTCTACCTCGGCTCCGCTATTAACTCTGACAACAAAATCTCGTCAGAAATCAAACAAAGAATTATTCTTGCCAATCGCTGTTTCTTCGGGTTAAGAAGGCAATTTGGTAGTAAAGCTCCACTCGAACTACTAAGGAGATCCTATATAAGACCCTGATCATCCCAGTCCTGCTCTACGTAGCTGAAGCATGGACCGTATCAAAAACGGATGAAGAAATCCTTGGTCGATTCGAGAGACAAATTCTTCGGAAAATCTTCGGTCCCGTTTGCATTGACGGGCTATGGAGACGAAGATTCAATCACGAACTATACGAGCTGTACAGCGACATACCCATAGTCAAAACTCTCCGCATTGGTAGTTTAAAATGGCTAGGACATGTAGAACGAATGGACACCAATACTCCGGCTCGCAGTCTTCGATTCCCAGCTAGACGTCGGACGCAGTAGAGGAAGACCTCGCCTTAAGTGGTGCGCACAAGTAGAAACCGACCTCAACCAACTTGTAATGCGCAACTGGAGGCAGTTAGCTAAGGACCGGGCTAATTGGAGAGGCATGTTGGTGAAGGCCCAGGTTCATCCCGGACTGTAGAGCCACTTAAGTAAGTAAGTATAGATAAGCAGAATGGAATAATAATCCTTTGACAAAATGCGATAAAGAAACTTCTGAGAAGGCTACAATCCGTTGTGCGAATCGTTTAATACCCTATCCCATTCCATCCTTAAAATAAATATCCCCAAAATGTGCGCGTGGCAAGAAACGTGGTATGAAATATAGAAAATTACATTGACACCACATCTTGTTCAGACAGTTTATCTAAATATTTTAAGGTTCGACAAAATATTAAGTTTAAGCCAATGGGAAAGGCTAACAAATCGTTTTTTTAGTAAAACGACCCAAAAAGTGGTCGTGGGTTAAAATTTATTTATATACCTTTATATTTATACCTATTGATAATGGTAATGGAATCGCTAGATAAAAAAATTTAAAATCCGCCCACTACCAAGCCTCTTTTAAGTAAAACGCTGCTTTTGAGCAAACGGTCAAGAATTTTGAAAAAGTTTTTATGGGCGTTTTCAGTAAAATTCGAAAAATCTTTCGATGAAAAATCATTGGTTATGATAACATAAACATTTCGTCAATATATTATTTTTACCCTCGCCCACTTTTTAGATGCATTTTTCTATTAAAACCATTTGTATACCCTACCGATTTTCTATATTTCATCCCCATTCAGTTTTTAGCACCGCCCGTTTTTTTATACATTCGTTTGAAGGATGGGATGAGATAGGGTATTCCACGATGCGCACAGCGGATTGTAGCCTTTTCATATGTTTTGTTCTTAACAACTGTTATTTAAGAAGTTAACCCCCAGGGGAATCTGGACCCTAAGTTAGTTAAGTAGTAGAAAAGTAGGCTAGTTTTTCATTAATTTTTGTCTAGCATGTGAGTAAGTCACTTGAGTCACGTTCGTCGAGATTGCCTACACCATAAGGTATACGCGTTTTGCAATGGACTTGGCAGTCTTTGGCGATTGCAATCTTTCGACATTATTTTTTTCACAGTATGTCGCATTTGTTGTGGCGTGGTGGATATTCGCACTACTTTAATATTATACTTTGAAAGTTGCTCATAAGTTTTGTCAAGGAGCTCGTAGAAGCAGTCTTTCGCAATATAATCTTTTGCCTTCGTCGGACCGTGAGCGCATATAAGGCTAATGTTGTCGAATTTGACCTTGATGCAGGTTGTTACAATGCATTCGTTTATGTCTTCAAAGCAAAAGACTTCTTGCCTCAATCTGGAACTTATAACAAATTCACATCAGAATAGCCGATGTTTCTGTCCACATTAACATGAACCGTAGTATGTCACAGTTTTTCATTCTTTTTTTGCCCAGCTCATCCCATCGCATTTCCTGGATGGCAGTAAAGTCTACCTTGTTGCAGCATAGGGCTTCCGCCAGTTGTTCAACGAACGTTGTTTTCATACGAACGTGGTTTGTTAAAATACTAGCTCAAAATGTTCGGATGAACTTATGGTCTATATCATAATCTATGACATATGATTTCAATCGTGTTTATAGGGATATGTTAGAATGCATATGTTTAGATTTATTTAAGGGAATTTAAGATTTTATATAAAAATAATTCAATAACCCTTTAACCGCATTCAAATTAATCCTAAACTATTTTCCTTCTTCAATTTATATCATCATCGTTTAACAAAAACATTCAACAAAAAAGTAACATAAAACACAAAAATAAAAATCTCGTTTACAAAACAATTCATTTTCATGTTATTAAATTTAACTTTTAATTAAATTTTAAGTTAACAAATATGATACAACGCAATAAGCAGTGTAGCTCAAAAGAATCTATAGATAAAATATTGATAACATCATTGTCAAAATAACTTGTTTAGAATTGTTTTCAAGTTATTAGATATTTTTCTAAAAGTGTGTGGATTTTTACCGTGTTGCGCTTGAAGGGTAAATAGTTATGTATGCTAACAAATAGATTAAAGCCGTGCAGTGCGGCAACTGATATTCAATGGTATAATAAGGTGAAAAGCTTAATATCTCTAGTAATAAAATGTATTTTACCGTACCGCCCTTCGTCTGCAGAAAAGTGTGGTAATACAGACTATCAGTCAGTGGGCGTTTCGGATAAAGTAGATATTTTTATATTAAAAAAATTAACAGAATGGCAGATGATTTTAAAATTTGGTAGTATCCACTCTCATAAATATATTGTTATTACATTTCTTAACTTTATTTACCTTTCTATTGGCAATGTTACAATGTCTATTAAAAAAAAAAATAAACATAGGTGGTAGTGGAACGCTTAAATGCGCTATGCAAACTGTGTGATAGATGGTTGGGTGTTGTAGAACGAGGGTAGACTCTGATTGGCGTTAACTTGGCAATGTCCAGTGTTGCAACTCTGACTACACATCAAATGTGCTTATCTTTACCTCCAAGTGGTAACCATCGGATACTGGTCTCATCCAACCGGATTTGACTTACTAAACGATAAGTGCGAGTGTTGATAACACGACGAAAAACAGCAACACTATAAACACCCTGGTGAGAATGGCACGGATGAATACCCGGCCTGCTGTCCCAGGCGAACCTAGATGAGCTGCTCTGACATATTCGGACAACAGGTTGTCTAGGAATTTCAAGGGTTAGTCAGGCCCCTTGAACAGAGATGGTGGCGGATGAACCGAAAGGCCAACGGCAGCGCTCAATCCCGTAGTGGATACTGATGGCCCCGTGTCCTAGGGGTATCTAATAAATTGGAACTGGCCCTCCAGGTTGGGGGTTGTGCTTTGGGTTAACTACCCACCCACAGAAAAAAAACATGGTTACGAAGCAACCAATAGCCTCGGAAAGGACTGATTTTATTGTTGACGACCCTGCTAAACGAAAAAAGGACAACGACGTTCGTATCTGCACCTGGAATGTGAGAACATTAAACAGGAGAGGTGCAGGCGAACAACTAGCGGAAGCCCTAAACTGCTACAAAGCAGACATTACTGCCATCCAGGAAATACGATGGGATGGGCCGGGCAAAAAGAGGATGAAAAACTGTGACATATACTACGGACCGTGTTATAGTGAGCAGAAACAGCGACTATTCGGATGCGGATTTGTTATAAGTGCCAGACTTAGGCAAGAAGTCTTATGTTTCCAAGACATTAGCGAACGCATAGTAACAATCCGCATCAAGGCCAAATTCGCCAACATAAGCCTTATATGCGCTCACGCTCCGACGGAAGAAAAAGATGATATAGCTAAGGATTGCTTCTACGAGCTCCTCGACAAAACCTATGAGCGACTACCGAAGTACGATGTTAAAATCGTGCTGGGAGATTTTAACGCAAAGGTAGGAAGAGAAGACATCTTTAGAAGTATTGCCGGAAAACATAGCCTACACGACAACACGTCTGGTAACGGACTTAGGCTAATTGATTTCGCTACGGAACGAAATGCCACTATAGCCAGCACACGGTTTCCTCACCTCGATATCCATAAGGGGACATGGCGGTCTCCAGATCAACGAACGGTCAACCAAATTGATCACATTGCGATAGATAAGAGGCACGCATCCAGTATTTTGGATGTCCGAACATTCCGAGGAGCTAATCGACTCGGATCACTACCTTGTAGCAGCCAAGGTAAGAATGCGGATATCCACCACGCCACAACAATCCAGAAATACTGTGAAAAAATTTAATGTCGGAAGACTGCAATCGCAAGAGACCGCCAAGACCTTCGCACAACGCGTATCCCTTAACCTCTCGATTAACACCATACCACCAGCATCGAATGTCGAAGAGCAATGGCAACGATGCCAACAGGCCATTAGATCAGCCGCAACTGATGTGCTAGGTTTCTCGCGCCCACCAGCAAGAAACCCCTGGTTTGATGAGGAATGCCGACAGATGCTCGCAGCCAAGAACGAGGCCTACAAGGCTAAGCTGCAGGTGAAGACGAGAGCTGCCATTGAGCTCTATAGGCAAAGAAGAAGGGAAGAACATCGGCTTTTCAGCAAGAAGAAAAAAGAGCAAGAAAAGCGCGCGATCGAGGATATAGAGAGGTGCCACTCCAGGAACGATGTTCGCAAGTTTTACCAAAGTGTAAAACGTCAAAGCCAAGGATACAAGGCTCGAACAGAATCCTGTCGAGATGAACAAGGAAATATTGTAGTTGAGACACAGTCGATGCTGAGGATATGGAAGAACCACTTCTGCAGACTGTTAAACGGCGATGACGAACAACATTCCGCTGTCAGGCAGAACGAACCACTCAATATTGGCAACGACAGCGAAGACTGCCAACCACCCGACCTGAGTGAAGTGAGGATAGCAATATCTAAACTCAAGCTTAATAAGGCTGCCGGAAATGACGGCCTTCCCGCTGAGCTCTATAAGGCCGGCGGAGATGACTTGGTAAGTAACATCCACCAACTCATAAGCCAAATCTGGTCGGATGAAAATATGCCTGAAGAATGGAACCTCAGCATCGTTTGCCCGATCCACAAAAAAGGAGACCCTCTGAACTGCGCCAACTACAGAGGCATAAGTCTCCTCAACATCGCCTACAAGATCCTATCTGCCGTAATATGTGAACGCCTGAAACCGTTTACCAACAACCTGATTGGCCCTTATCAGTGTGGTTTTAGGCCAGGAAAGTCCACAACCGATCAAATTTTCACACTTCGGCAGATCCTGGAAAAAACTCAAGAAGTCCAAATCGATACCCACCACCTATTCATCGATTTCAAAGCCGCATATGACAGCATTTATAGAGACGAACTGTACAGAGCCATGTCTAGTTTTGGTATACCGCCCAAACTCGTCCGTTTGTGTAGGATGACGATGGAGAATTCTCGCTGCTCCATCAGGGTCGGAAACGACCTCACCGACACATTCGATACCAAAAAAGGATTTAGGCAAGGCGATGCGCTGTCATGTGACTTCTTTAATCTGATTCTTGAGAGAATTGTGCAAAACTCCAAAGCCAACACCAGAGGCACAATTTTTCAAAAGTCGGTGCAACTACTAGCATACGCTGACGATATTGACATCATTGGCAGGACTCAACGTGATGTCATAGCCACGTTTGCTAGTATAGAGAAGGAAGCTGCGAAAATGGGTTTAGCAGTAAATGAGGGTAAGACTAAGTATATGCTGTCATCACGAAAGGGCTCACAACATCGACGAATTGGACAGAACGTCACCATTGACAGATATAACTTTGAGGTAGTACGGGACTTTGTCTACCTCGGCTCCGCTATTAGCTCTGACAACAACATCTCGTCAGAAATTAAACGAAGAATTACTCTTGCCAACCGCTGTTTCTTCGGGCTAAGAAGGCAATTTAGTAGTAAAGCCCTCACTCGAACTACTAAGGAAACCCTATATAAGACCCTGATCATCCCAGTCCTGCTCTACGGCGCTGAAGCATGGACCGTATCAAAAGCGGATGAAGAAATCCTTGGTAGATTCGAGAGGAAAATTCTTCGAAAAATCTTCGGTCCCGTTTGCGTTGACGGGCTATGGAGACGAAGATTCAACCAAGAACTATACGAGCTGTACAGCGACATGCCCCTGGTCAAAAAACTCCGCATTGGACGTTTAAGATGGCTAGGACATGTAGAACGAATGGACACCAATACTCCGGCTCGCAGAGTCTTCGATTCCCAGCCAGACGTCGGACGCAGTAGAGGAAGACCTCGCCTTAAGTGGCGCGCACAAGTGGAAACCGACCTCAACCAACTTGGAGTGCGCAACTGGAGGCAGTTAGCTAAGGACCGGGCTAATTGGAGAGGCATGTTGGTTGAGGCCCAGGTTCATTCCGGACTGTAGCGCCACTTAAGTAAGTAAGTAAACTGTGTGATACCATTTCACATAAATATATTGTATATTATGTTTATAAACTTTCCATAAAAAATGTTTATTTATAAAATAAAACAGTTGAACTATTAAGAACATTGTCTTTTAAGTTAAAAAAATGCTTTTTCTTTCTGAAGAGGAGATATGAATTTCGTATCGTTATAATATTTCTATGGACTACTTCTATGGAATAGAATTTAAAAAGGTGATAGATTGTAAATTTGACTGGATCGCACAAGATTGTATTGTCAACATTTTTAACACCAATCATTAAAGTTGCATCAAGTGTGATCAAGTTGGTAAAAATAGAAAGATTCTCGATATCCAAATCATTTGCTAGTTCGTAGTCCGTTTGGCCACTGAGAAAACTTAAAATGGGAATGGGTGTCATCACAAATAGGGAAATTCTTATATTTTCTAATATCCGAAATTGCAATTATAAAACGAACTTCGCGCAACAAAAGTACACTTCGTATTTGATTATAACATGGATTATTTTTATATATATATATATAGAACCGTGTGAACCACCTGTTAAGCTGTCCTGGCCGAACTACTGTTCACCGGGAATATTTGACAGTAGAGGTACATACACAAAAAAATAAACAACTTAATTTATATCTTAGATTTTCCATTTCACAAAACAACATAATTAATTGTTAGCACTTGTTTCACTCTCAACAAAAAAAACTATTAACACACTTCAATGTCGAAGAAAATGACAAATTTTAGATGGATGCTACTGAAATACGCATTCGCAAGGTTACGTGTAATATGCGTTAAACTATTGTATTCATAAAATATAAAAATTGTATCATAATTTTATGACTTGTGTTTGAAAGTGCTTATAGCTTGAATATAATACATGTTACTCTTAAAAACACATCAAAAGATGATAAAATATTTACAAATATTTACCTTTCTATTGGCAATGTCACTATCTGTTAAATGTCATTATTATAGCATAATTCTTGCCATCACGATTATTTTGCATTATATACAACAAAACACTTATGTTCCAACAATATTGACTTTAATACGTGAGATATTATTCAATTTAGATTTATAAATCGTTCGAACAGTGAAAAAACGCTGAAAACTTAAAAAAATGTAGGAGTTTGACTTCTTAATTACACACAAGCTGAATTAAACGCCATCTTGAAATACAGTAAATTACTACATACCGACGACAGCGACACGAATTAGTAACCGTGGAATAAGAAAAACATGAGTATTAATCTTATATTATAATATATTCAATATAATAAGTTAACAATGAAGTTATTAAAAAATATATTTTATAATTAAAGTTTATTATTAGGTATACTTTTATTGAACTCATGTGTTTTTTCGAAATAGTTTTGTTCGTTCTCACAGAAAGGTGGCGCTGTACACGAAAATACAATGTACACTATGTAAAAAAATATATGATATTACAAAATGTATGCAATGAAATCGAAAGCGATTTTGATTTGACTTTTTGTGACGTAATCATATCTTTTCACCTCGCAATAAAATATACTCCTAATCGATGGATGATAACAGCTATCATTGAAAAGCGTCATTAGAAATTTTAGAAAATCACTTTTTGTTTTTCACTGATCAAGATTTATTTTTCTGAAGTAATGTTTCTCGTTCTACCCAAATGAAACAGATTTTCCAACGGTTCCTATAATCAAAAATACTTTTAATTTTACTTAGCAAAATACTTTTAAAATTCATGAAATATAATTATTAGAAAAACTATTTTTCATACACTAACCAAGTGTGTTGAACTAGGGTAGACTCTGATTGGCTTTTACTTGGTAATGCCCAGTGGTTGTAACTCTGACTACACATCAATAGTGCTTATTTTTACCTCCAACGATCGGGTACTGGTCTCATCCAACCGGAATGGACTTGCTAAACGATAAGTGCAAGTGTTGATAACAAGACGAAAAACAGCAACACTATAATCAACTTGGTCAGAGTGACACGGAATGAATACCCGGCCTGCCGTCCCAGGCGAACCAAGATGAGCTGCTTGGACATATTCGGACAACATGTTATCTAGGTATCTCAAGGGTTAGTAGCGGATGAACCGAAAGGCCAACGGCATCGCTGAAACTGATGGCTCCGCGTCCGAGGGATATCTAATAAATTGGATAAATAAATAAATAACAATCCGCATCTAGACCAAATTCGCCAACATAGGCCTTATATGCGCTCAAGCTCCGACGGAGGAAAAAGATGATGTAGGTAACTAAGGATTGCTTCTACGATAAAACCTATGAGCAACTACCAAAGAACGTTGTTAAAATCGTGCTGGGAGATTTTAACGCAAAGGTAGGAAGAGAAGACATCTTTAGCAGAATTGTCGGAAATTATAGTCTACACGTCAACACGTCTAGTAACGGACTTGTTCTAATTGACTTCGCTATGGAACGAAATGCCACTATAGCACACGGTTTCCTCACCTCGATGTCCACAAGGGGACATGGCGGTCTCCAGATCAACGAATAGTCAAGCAAATTGATCACATTGCAATAGGCAAGAGGCACGCATCCAGTATTTTGGATTTCCGAACATTCCGAGGAGCTAACATCGACTCGGACTACTACTTTGTTGCAGCCAAGGTAAGAATGCGGATATCCACCACGCCACGACAAACCAGAAATACTGTGAAAAAAATTAATGTCGAAAGATTGGAATTGCAAGAGACCGCCAAGACCTTCGCGCAACGCGTAGCCCTTAACCTCTCGATTCTCAGTGTCTCACCATACTACCAGCATCCAATGTCGAAGAACAATGGCAACGATGCCAACAAGCCATCAGATCAGCCGCAACTGATGTACTAGGTTTCTCGCTGCCACAAGCAAGAAACTAATGGTTTGATGAGGAATGCCGAACTAGGCCTACAAGAATAAGCTGCAGGTGAAGACGATAGCTGCCAAAACGGAACCAAGAAAAGTGTGTTTTTATTAATGAACGTCCGTTGATCCGTGATCCGCGTCTGTACGTAATGATCTCTCCACCCTAAACGTCTTGACCGATTTTCTTTAAACATCGTATCCATGTTTGTTTTGGTCATAATTCTAGGCCATTTCATTAACGGTACCTGTCATATACAAATTACATATAACATCAGGTTTCTCGAAAACGGCTGTTAAGATTTTGATTAAACTTAAGACATACTATTAGTATATAAGCTCCAACAAAACTGCGTTCCCAGTATTTTTTAGAAAATTGTTAATATCTCGAAAACTATCCGTCCAAATCAAATGAAATTTAATACCTATGTTAGTTTACCGTTTGTAAAGATTCAAAATTATTAGTTTTAGCCAAAATAGTTCTTAACGTAGTTTTGACCAAGAACGGAAAAAAACATTATAATTCACATTATAATGTTATTCATGCAACATCGCGTCGTAAGTTTACAACGTGCGAAAAATTACGACGAACGTTTCATGAACACAACTAAAATTGCACCCCTAAATGATGTGACACCCCACTGAATTTAATCTTATTTTAGTATTTTGTATACCCTATCGCATAGGGGTATATGTATTAGTTTTGATATATTTGTAGTTTGTAACTTAGAGTATTTCTCTATGGTAGATATACCATAAATTTTATGGGTTAAGTCAGAGTCGATAGCTGAGTCGGATTAGCCATATCTGTCTCTCCGTCGTCCGTCTGATTTTTAGGTCTTAACTTTTGATCTAGGATAGTGACATGTTTTATGGGATCCTTGTGCATGCCTACTGAACAAGTGTAAGAATGTTCATAATCCGCCCACTGCCACTTTTTGATTAAACCGCTAAGAATTTTGAAAAAGAGTCTAAAGACGATCTTAATATTGTTATAAAATCCGATCAGTATGTGGATCGTAGCCCAACTCTTAAGGCGTATTGGGCACAATGGGATTCTCTTCACGTCCAGGATGGTGTGTTGAGAAGAAAATGGGAGTAGTCCAACGGAACGTCTTTTGGAACAAAGCTTGTCGTTCCACGGTCCATGGTCAAAGATGAACTACAGAAGCTACATGGTGGAGTATCGGGAGGCCATTTAGGAATCAATAAGACTTTAGACAAAGTGAGGGAGCGATCTTACTGGCTGTCTGCAAGAGAAGACATTGACAAGTGGTGCCTGTAAAGGACCAAAACGAAAGACGCAAGGTTCTATGCATCTGTACAACGTTGGGGCACTGTTCGAAAGAATAGCAATACATATTGCTGACCAGGAAGCGAAAACCATAGTGCAACAGATCGTTGACAACTGGGTATGCAGATTCGGGGCACCGTTGGAACTAGATCCTGATCAACGTAGAAACTTTGAGTCCAGAGTATTCCAGGAGTAAGATGTACATTGACGATCGACGGGAAAGAACCTGATATATCCAAAAAAAAAAAAAAAAAACAGGACAAGAATAAGACTAGCCAGCGATCGTATGAAAACCAGGTACGATATCAGAGCAACAGGAATTGTATTCAATGAAGGATATTTAGTGTGGCTATATAGTCCTCAAAGTTTTTTTTTTCGCTGGAAGGAAATATCATCGAAAGACATTGCAGAGGTTTTATCGCGAGGGAACCTTTTGCAATAGTGAGGGACTTTAGCCCGATCTTAAAAACATCCGGAAGACTGACTTTTGTATGTCTTCAAGGAATCGCACCAAGTCGTTAGACTAATCAGCAATTTATTTAGATTCAGGGGTTTAACCCGTCTTAATCTCCTGACTATATTGTCGGTTCTTAAAAGCTGTGCTATTTCTAAATTAATATAGCTGAGAAGCCTATCTCTGTGTCTTAGAGCTACTTTTTTAGCTTCATCTTCAACCATTTCAATATATAGATCTCTATGTAGATCGGTGTTACGTATGTACCATGGGGCGTTAACTATGCTCGTAGTACTTTGTTTTGGAAGGTTTGTATTCTTAGTAAGTTTGTCTTGCATGTGCATGCCCACAGCTGGAGCCCATGGGTCCATACTGGTTTTAGAATTTGCTTATATAGCAATAATTTATTGTAATTGGATAAGGATGAGTATCTCCCAATAAACCAATACATTTTACTGTAGCGGATGTTTTACTCATCTCTTTTTTTCTTTACATGTGCTTTCCAGCGCAGTTTGGCGTCTAGAGTCATCCCTAAATATTTAGCTGTATTTGAATATTCCACTACATTACTATTTATGTTTACATTTTTTTATGTGGTACATTTTTTAAAGTAAAATTTTTATGAACTGACTTCAGGTCATTTAATCTGATCTGCCAATTTTTAGTCCATTCTGAGATATTGTTTACTGCCTTTTGAAGCTTTTTTGTATCTATTTCGACAGTTTATCCTACAGAAAGTATAGCAGCATCACCTGGAAAGGTAGCTAGAGTGGTTTCGTCATTTTCTGATAGATCACTAGTAAATAGGAGATATAGTACTGGACCTAGAACACTGCTTTGAGGTAAACCAGCATTAATTTCTCTCAATGTTGAGTACGTTGTTTCTTGTTTAATTCTGAAAAATCGCTGTAGAATATACGACTCCAGTATTTTTGAATACTACTTCGGCAGTTGCTTTTGTAATTTATGGATCAATCCTTTGTGTCATACCTTGTCGAAAGCTTGTGATATATCAAGAAATACTGTAGAGCATATTTTTTTCTCTTCAAAAGAATTTTCAATTTTATCAGTGATTCTAAGCACTTGGTCAATTGTTGAGTGTTTATTCCTGAACCCAAATTGATGGCTCGGTACTAGCGATTTTTCTACAATAATATTATGCAGGCGTTTTACCAGCATCTTGGACAACATTGGTAGTATCGATATTGGCCTATATGAGGTTACTTCGAGGGGGAAGTAATCAATATTTTTGCGTGCTCCTAGACTACAGAATACACAAAAATACACGGAATACTGTATTCAATGTGTGATTACATAATGAATACTTATGAATACATGTGAATACATGGGAATACACGGTGTTACGTGTCGCTTAGGGGACGCATTGCTGACATGCTGGTACCCGCCTTCTTTGCTCGCCGGAGGGAGCAGGTTCTTGTCCCCTAAACACGCCTACAAAAAAAATAACTCATGCCAGACTGTCAGTACGCGTTGTTGGTATGCGCTTGCGAGAAGGTGCCTCTACCCACCCTACCTTGACCATCATCTCGCTGGATGGTCCCTTATCATGGCCTTTTCCTCTTTATGTGTTCCGGCACATCTTTTCCACTTCCTCTTTCCTCATCCTCAATCACCCTCTTTAATTAAAACCCATTTTCTTTATCATAATTCTCAAAATTCATAATTTTTATTACATTTTATCATTTTCACTAACTAATCATGTTAGTCTCTTGTTCAGTTTGACCATTTCTGTTCTTTACTTTACTTACAAAAAGGTAATTCACACTTTAAAAGTTTATCTTTGAATATTTGAATAGCGCGTATACGACTTTCGAATATGGGCTTCAAGCCGTCTTTTGCTTATATATTTAATCTAACAATGGTCCCCCTCCCCGAGATTTCGAAATAAATATAATACAATTTTATAAATAATTAAAAGTTGTTCAATTCACTCACCCTTTGTTACTGCAACTGGCGATGAAGTGGCCACAGCATCCAGGTCGCTTTTGTTGGTGATTTAACTAAATTCAAATTCAATTATATTATTATCACTTCGAATTCTTTGTTTTACTCCCTTAGCGTATTCACTATATACGTGTAAGACGCATATTCAAAGATGAGCTTTTTTGTTTAAATTACCATTTACATTAATTTTTAAATTTAATTTTATCTCACCGATTGCAAAAGAGAAACAACTTAATTTTGATATTGATATCAGGGTTTTTAAAGCAAAAGACAATAAAAAAAAGGCAAGCTCTTTGTGGAACTTGAACCGGAGTATTCTTCCGTCGAGCGGTACAATGGCTGCTCCGCTACCAATTCGACTATCTTGGCTATGTACTGTAGCCGTTTGCTCTCGAGCCCTGCTCCACGGTCTCCACTCTCCCTTAATTCTTTAGCGGACAACAATTCCTGTTGGTCCGCTTTATCTTCCTTTGGTTTTGTCTACACTTTGCCTTAATCCTGGCTATGGACTCGCTTCTGTATATTTTTTCTTGCACTTTATATTGTAATCTGTTTCGTCGTTTTGTTCACTTCTTGTATTTCTTTTTGTATCCAACTGATTTTGATTCTACTTGCCGTCTAGCACTTTTGCATTCAGACCTCAATGGCGTCTGAGTTTCTGCACTGTCGGTTGCACAATGGACATTCCTACTATGTATTATGGAATCGGAGTTACAACCGACGGCTTTGAAACTCTCTTCCTATTTTCAGTTAGTTACCAATCTTCCCAATATGACCCTTTTATATAGCCTGATTTTAGGGGTTTTGTACAGAGTAGGTAAACGATACTCGAACATAGGTACCAACCCAAAACTAGTTTTCAATTATTTATTTTTCTGCCAGACGTCATTTAAGTCGACAGCCTGTTCGTTTGTGAGTATTTTCTGTGTATTGTTTTGTTTATTTTTTTTTGTTTAAATTCTATTTCATAACAACGGGAATACATGTGAATACGCGTAAATTAATAAGAAAACATAAGAATACACGTGAATACACGTGACTACACTGAAATGCATTTGAATATAAATGCACAAATTTGAACACACTTGTATTGAAATCTTCATTTTTTAGCAATGCATGTCGGTTATCCAGTTATCAAGCCATTTATTTCATGCAGAAGATCGTTTATTAATCGTCAGCAAAACTTGATGATATGGCATACAGACAACTTAAACTATACAAATGACAACTTTATTATAATCTTAAGGCCCATCGCCATTATTATGCATTAGATGGGACTATTCTCACAATAGATCCAAACAACAAATCAAATTCAATCAAATTCCCTTAGCATTTTTTATTGAAGCACATACTTTTTAAATTGAATCGAAGACCACTGAGTAAGCTTAAGGCAACTCTGACTACACATCAAATGTGCTTATCTTTACCTCCAAGTGGTTACCATCGGGTACTGGTCTCATCCAACCGGATTTGACTTGCTAAACGATAAGTGCGAGTGTTGATAACACGACGAAAAACAGCAACACTATAAACACCCTGGTGAGAATGGCACGGATGAATACCCGGCCTGCTGTCCCAGGCGAACCTAGATGAGCTGCTCTGACATATTCGGACAACAGGTTGTCTAGGAATTTCAAGGGTTAGTCAGGCCCCTTGAACAGAGATGGTGGCGGATGAACCGAAAGGCCAACGGAAGCGCTCAATCCCGTAGTGGATACTGATGGCCCCGTGTCCTAGGGGTATCTAATAAATTGGAACTGGCCCTCCAGGTTGGGGGTTGTGCTTTGGGTTAACTACCCACCCACAGAAAAAAAACATGGTTACGAAGCAACCAATAGCCTCGGAAAGGACTGATTTTATTGTTGACGACCCTGCTAAACGAAAAAAGGACAACGACGTTCGTATCTGCACCTGGAATGTGAGAACATTAAACAGGAGAGGTGCAGGCGAACAACTAGCGGAAGCCCTAAACTGCTACAAAGCAGACATTACTGCCATCCAGGAAATACGATGGGATGGGCCGGGCAAAAAGAGGATGAAAAACTGTGACATATACTACGGACCGTGTTAAAGTGAGCAGAAACAGCGACTATTCGGATGCGGATTTGTTATAAGTGCCAGACTTAGGCAAGAAGTCTTATGTTTCCAAGACATTAGCGAACGCATAGTAACAATCCGCATCAAGGCCAAATTCGCCAACATAGGCCTTATATGCGCTCACGCTCCGACGGAAGAAAAAGATGATATAGCTAAGGATTGCTTCTACGAGCTCCTCGACAAAACCTATGAGCGACTACCGAAGTACGATGTTAAAATCGTGCTGGGAGATTTTAACGCAAAGGTAGGAAGAGAAGACATCTTTAGAAGTATTGTTGGAAAACATAGCCTACACGACAACACGTCTGGTAACGGACTTAGGCTAATTGATTTCGCTACGGAACGAAATGCCACTATAGCCAGCACACGGTTTCCTCACCTCGATATCCATAAGGGGACATGGCGGTCTCCAGATCAACGAACAGTCAACCAAATTGATCACATTTCGATAGACAAGAGGTACGCATCCAGTATTTTGGATGTCCGAACATTCCGAGGGGGATAACATCGACTCGGACCACTACCTTGTTGCAGCCAAGGTAAGGATGCGGATATCCACCACGCCACAACAAACCAGAAATACTGTGAAAAAATTTAATGTCGAAAGACTGCAATCGCCAGAGACCGCCACGACCTTCGCGCAACGCGTATCCCTTAACCTCTCGACTCACAACACACTACCAGCATCTAATGTCGAAGAACAATGGCAATGACACCAACAAACCATTAGAACAGCCGCAACTGATGTGCTAGGTTTCTCGCGGCCACCACCAAGAAACCCCTGGTTTGATGAGGAATGCCGACAGATGCTCGCAGCCAAGAACGAGGCCTACAAGGCTAAGCTGAAGGTAAAGACGAGAGCTGCCATTGAGCTCTATAGGCAAAGAAGAAGGGAAGAACATCGGCTTTTCAGAAAGAAGAAAAAAGAGCAAGAAAAGCGAGCGATCGAGGATATAGAGAGGTGCCACTCCAGGAACAATGTTCGCCAGATTTACCAAAGGGTAAACGTCAAAGCCAAGGATACAAGGCTCGAACAGAATCCTGTCGAGATGAACAATGAAATATCGTAGTTGAGACACAGTCAATGCTGAGGATATGGAAGAACCACTTCAGCAGTTTGTTAAACGGCGATGACGAACAACATTCCGTTGTAAGGCAGAACGAACCATTTAAAATTGGCAACGACAGCGAAAACTGCCAACCCCACGACCTAAGTGAAGTGATGATAGCAATATCTAAACTCAAGCTTAATAAGGCCGCTGGAAATGACGGCCTTCCCGCTGAGCTCTATAAAGCTGGCGGAGATGACTTGGTAAGTAACATCCACCAACTCATAAGCCAAATCTGGTCGGATGAAAGCATGCCTAAAGAATGGAACCTCAGCATCGTTTGCCCGATAAACAAAAAAGGAGACCCTCTGAACTGCGCCAACTACAGAGGCATAAGTCTGCTCAACATCGCCTACAAGATCCTATCTGCCGTAATATGTGAACGCCTGAAACCGTTTACCAACAACCTGATCGGCCCTTATCAGTGTGGTTTTAGGCCAGGAAAGTCCACAATTGATCAACTTCGGCAGATCCTGGAAAAAACCCAAGAAGTCCATATCGATACCCACCACCTATTTATCGATTTCAAAGCCGCACACGACAGCATTTATAGAGACGAACTATACAGAGCCATGACTAGTTTTGGTATACCGCCTAAACTCGTCAGTTTGTGTAGGATGACGATGGAGAATTTTCGCTGCACCGGAAACGACCTCACCGACACATTCGATACCAAAAAAGGATTTAGGCAAGGCGATGTGACTTCTTCAATTTGATTCTTAAGAGGATTGTGCAAAACTCCCGAGCCAACACCAGGGGCACAATTCTCCAAAAATCAGTGCAACTACTAGCATACGCCGACGATATTGACATCATTGTAGGACTCAACGTGATGTCATAGCCACGTTTGCTGGTATAGAGAAGGAAGCGGCAAAAATGGGTTTAGCAGTAAATGAGGGTAAGACTTAGTATATGCTGTCAACACGAAAGGACACACAACATCGACGAATTGGACAGAACGTCACCATTGACAGATTTAACTTTGAGGTAGTCTCCCTCGGCTCCGCTATTAACTCTGACAACAACATCTCGTCAGAAATCAAACGAAAGAATTACTCTTGCCAATCGCTGTTTCTTCGGGCTAAGAAGGCAATTTAGTAGTAAAGCCCTCACTCGAACTACTAAGGAGATCCTATATAAGACCCTGATCATCCCAGTCCTGCTCTACGGCGCTGAAGCATGGACCGTATCAAAAGCGGATGAAGAAATCCTTGGTCGATTCGAGAGAAAAATTCTTCGGAAAATCTTCGGTCCCGTTTGCGTTGACGGGCTATGGAGACGAAGATTCAACCACGAACTATACGAGCTGTACAGCGACATACCCCTAGTCAAAACAACTCCGCATTGGACGTTTAATATGGCTAGGACATGTAGAACGAATGGACAATAATACTCCGGCTCGCAGAGTCTTCGATTCCCAGCCAGACGTCGGACGCAGTAGAGGAAGACCTCGCCTTAAGTATCGCGCACAAGTAGAAACCGACCTCAACCAACTTAGAGTGCGCAACTGGATGCAGTTAGCTAAGGACCGGGCTAATTGGAGAGGCATGTTGGTTGAGGCCCAGGTTCATCCCGGAATGTAGTGCCGTTTAAGTAAGTAAGTAAGCACGGGCTAATTGGAGAGGTATGTTGGTTGAGGCCTAGGTTCATCCCGGAATGTAGTGCCGTTTAAGTAGGTAAGTAAGCACGTCATAAAAATGAATATGAGAATACGTGATTACACTAAAAATACACTGACTACACATTGAATACGCGTGAATACTTGTGCACACACGTGAATACACTTAAATACATGCGAATACGTGTGAATACACGTAAATACATATGAATACGTGAGAATACATGCGAATACGTTTGAATACACTGTGCTCCACCATGAATACGTACAGAAAAGTTCCTTGGATACACTGATTACTTCCCCCTCGCTACTGATTCAGGAGACATAGACTGTGATGACCTGCTGATTACCTTCGACGGTGATGTGGGATTTGCAGCATTGGCTGTGTGGTGAGTTTTGGTTAGGTCAGGGGATCCGATTGATGACCAAGTTGACCTTGAAATGATCGTGATATCAGAACCCGTGTCGATTTGGAGTCTCACGGTGTTGCCATTGATGTTGATTCGGTTTTGAGGTTTTGACAACGAAGATTTTTAAAAACTACCTTATCTACCGTGATATCTGTTTCTTTGCCTAGAAGCGACAGAATATCTGCGTCCTTTGAAGGCTTAAGACCCATCACAAAGACAATACATTTCAATTGATTCATTCATTCATTGAATCTGGCTGCGGATTCGTAACACTCAAACTATTTGGATAACCTATTTACTGTTTCGATGAAACTCAAATCCCGTGGTAGTTGTGGCAAGTTATAATCCACATAATAAAATAAAAACGTTTAAGTGATCTCGAATTATCTGTTCGATTGTTCCGTTTTTTAATATGAGAAGACTGTGCGGATCGTTTAATACCCTTTCCCATCCCATCCTTAAAATTATTATCCCCGAAATGTGGGCTTTATGTGGATGAAATATAGAAAATGACATTGTCACAATTCAAACAGTGTAACGGAATCTTTTATTGTTCGACAAAAAAACAAAGTTTTTCTCCTGGTGTAGGCCGTAGGGTATACAAATGATTTTTATAGGAAAACGCTCCAAAAAGTGGTCGGGGGTTAAAATGATATATAATCGAAATAATAGAATTTTCGAATATTTTAAAATTTTACCGAAAAACGTTTTTTACTGCAAGCGCCCCCAAAACGTGGGCGTGGCCAAAATTTATGTAAAGATGAAACATTGATATTGAAATTATCTAAATATGTTGTTGAGAAACTTTTTCAAAATTCCTAACGGTTTGGCCAAAAACTACTTTTTTCTAAAAAGGGCGTGGCAGTGGATTTTTTTAAAAAAAATTAACCTGTTCTGATGGGATCAACAAGGAGCACGTGTACCAAATTTCATCATTCTAGCCCAAAAGGTAAGGCAAAAAACTGGTGACGAACGGACAGACATGACTAAATCGACTTAGCTATCGATTCTGTAACATAAATTATTTCTCTATGTTACAAAATATGTATCAAAACTAATATACCCCTAAGGGATAGGGTATAAATAGAATCCTCGTCGCCACTTTGTTTTGTTCCGCAAATAAGAACACAATACTTTTATTACTTAAAACACTATACGTTGAATATTTCCTCTTATAAATCACCGGTTATTTTGCGTCTCATACAACGAAAATTTACTACGTGGGGTACTGATGTTGATACCCCAGTTTTCACATTGCTACCCCAGCACCAAACAACAGCATAGCCGATGCTTACGAACGACGGAAATTCCCCTTCGCACTTACCGCCCGCGTCTGAAACAACTACAACATTTTTAGCTGTGCGTAGGTACTCTTGTAGTCCTATACCTCTTTGGTATGACATAACTAAATTTGCGGAAAGGTGAGAAAAATTGAAGTAAGACACAAGTTTACTTTAAAGAATATCAGGACAAACAGACAAACTTCATCTCGATCGATAGCCTCCCGTATTACATCGGTCACTTTTATTTTTGTATTTAACACAGCTGTGTCCGGAACGGAAGCCTGACTGCATAGGTGTTAACAATTTTTTTGACTCAATATATACTTTATTTTGATCACCTATAATTGATTCGAACGCTTTAGATGAAAAATGAAGAATAGCGATGGGACGATATTCATTTTTATTTATGAGGATCGGAATAATTTTAGCCTGTTTCCACTGATGTGAGTAGGACGAAAACTTGAAATCATTACATACTTAATGATGTAGGGTAGGCTTATTTTTATGAGCTTTGGGTGAATGGAGTCCATGGCTGTGCTTTCAGACTTTATAGACATAATTGCCTTTTCTACAGTAAACGAATCGACAATATCAAACAAAAATACGTCGTCAGATGTATTTACAAAAAAAATTGTGGACAAAGGACACACTTCAAAATGAATATCATTATCAGACTTTATAATGATACTTAGCAAAAGTATTTCCATTTTCTTGACCGCTTTTTGCCCAGTTTCCTGCTATGGTTTTGAGTTGTTACTTACTTATCGGGCTCCCGAAACGTGAAGAGTCTCTGCTGAGACACTGCAGCTTTCCATCCTCTACGATCCCTGGCTCGCTGCTTCCAGTTGTCTAGACCAAGAGCTCTGGCATCCGCGATGGCTTGGTCTTTGAAACGGAGGTTCGGTCTTCCTTGCCTTTTCGAGCCTGGGGCTGGGATTCGAAGATCCTCTTAGCTGGAGCATTATTATCCATTCGCTCGATGTGGCTGAGCCAATGTAGTCGACATGTATTGGCTTTTTGGACAACATCCACATATTGGTACAGCTCATAGAGTTCGCGGTTGTATCTTCTCTTCCATTCGCCCTCCTCGTGCACAGGACCAAAAATCCGCCGAAGTATTTTTCTTTCGAAGGAGCCCAGCAACAGCTCTCCCTTCTTGCTTATCGTCCAGCACTCGGTACCATAAAGCAGAACCGGCAGGATAAGGGTTTTGTAGAGCACACATTTCGTCCTTCGATTTAGAAGTTTTGAAACCAGTTGTTTAGTACCAGTAGTAAATTACCTTGGAATCTGGCTGGATCAGTATCTATATTTCGGAAGACATGTAGATGCTGCTCTGGCGAGAGCTAGGGGAGCATTTGCCCTGACAAGACGATTGTTTTATAGCAGCCGTCTTGACAGCAGGGTGAAGGTGATTTGCTACATGTCTCTTATCAGACCGATGATTGCCTATGGGTGCCCGGTGTGGTTCAACGTTGCCCCATCTCAAATGGAAAAGATACGGGTGTTTGAGTGGCAGTGTTGGAGAAGCTGCCTTGGACTTCACAGAACACCAGTATCTGACTACACAAAATATTATTCCAACCAGGTCCTATACAACGGGGCCAACATAAACAGCATAGACAATTTTCTGGTGAAACTCATTCGGTTTCACGCGGCAAGAGCGATGACCTCGAGTAATAGTCTCATCTTTGGGGCCTTCTACCCCAATGGTGAATATTTTGAAAGTGCGCGTTTAAGCGGCTTTATTCCGCCTGAAGCTTTCCTATTTTTGGATAGTCGAGGGCTGATACAGGACAGATCGGCGGTTCCGCTAATCTACCACGTCTTCCGACGAACTGTGGATAGGCGGCTCCTGTACGACCGAGACGTAGTCGCTCAGGGCGGAGGAGAGCGCCTGCAGTTCAGCAGGAGTGTGTCCGATTGGGACCGTCGGAGTAGGTTGCAACAGGAGAACCTGTTGTGGTGGCTGCAAGAATAGTTATAGATAGTTGACTTTTAAAATGAAGAATGGCCGACTTACGTAATTCTAAGGTTTCAGTTAAGGTTAAGCTAGGAAAAACAGTCGGGTTGGCACAAAAAAAAATACAAAAATATACAAAAAAAAATACCTACAAAAAAAAATTACAAAAAAAATACAAAATGCTTGCTGTGGCTGTTCTAGTTTTTAAGTAATTTTTAGGTAGTTTTAATTAGTTCTAAGTAGTTTTAGTAGTTCATAAATAGTTTTAATCAGTAATTAAGTTTAAATTAAATAAAAAAAAATACTAAACCAAGTTTTTTTTAAATGTTTCTTGGTCAAGAAAAAAGAAAGATATAGATAATAAAATAAAATTATTAAATTAGATTTAAGGCCGAAAGGCATTAGTTTTTAAGTTGTTATAATTTAATTTAGGGTATCCGCAGAGAACAAGTAAGTTAGTTAAGTTAGTAGATAAGTAGGCTAGTTTTTCAGTAATTTTTGTCTAGCATGTAAGTTAGTTCTAAGTTGAAGAAAAATAAAAATGAATTAAAAAAAAAAACAGCATGTACTTAGTCTTGTCCTTATTTACTTCAAGGCCAACGGATTTCGCCTGTTCTTCAATCTCCATGACCGCTTTTATCACGGCATGTTGGGAGCGACCGATGATGTCAATATCGACCGCATAGCAGCTGGACGGACCTGTTGAAAATAGTGCCTTCCGTGTTAACACCTGCCCTGCGCACTATCTGCTCCAGTACGAGATTGAAGAAGTCACACGATAGCGCGTCTCCTTGCCGAAATCCGGTGCACGTTTGGAATAGTTCGGAGGATCTACTTCCAAACGGCACGTTGCATCGCGTGTTTTCCAACGTCACAGCTGAATCAGTTTTGCTGGGATACCGAATTCGACCATCGCCATATAGAGCTCCTGACGATGGATGCTATCATACGCGGCTTTGAAGTCGATGAATAGGTGGTGAGTTTTGACTTGAAGTTCGTTAGTCTTTTCCAGGATTTGCCTCAGTGTGACATTAAACAGGTATATGTCTCGATAGTTCTTGCAAGACATAGGATCGCCTTTTTTGTAGATGGGGCATATGGAGCTGAAAGTCCAGTCATGGGGCATGTTTTCTTCCACCTTTACTTGATTGATGATTCGGTGCATGCTCCCTACCAAAACATCACCACCGTATTTAAAAAGCTCCGCTGGTAAGCCATCAGAGCCTGCGCCAGGTTGCTGTGTGGATCCTTAGCTATTATCACCGTATTTCGAGCTGCTGCAAAATCGATTAGTCAGTAGCCGTTGTATGTTGTCGTTTCGTGGATTCTATGCTTACCAACTAAGCCGCCAAAGATGTTTTCATTTCCGACTTTAGCATTGAAATCTCCGAGTACAACTTTTACATCATACTCCGGACAGGCTCCATCCAGGAGGTCATAAAACTCCTCCTTGATGGGTGCACATATTAGGCTTATGTTTTGGAACGTAGTTTTGATGCGGATCACAGAAAGGCGATCACTTATCGGCTTGAAGTCAATGACTTTGCTGAGTCGTCGATTTCCCACGACGAATTTTCTCTTCATTATACCTGTTCCTTTTTAAATTATCTGTTTGATTAAATTAAAACCCAACAACTTAAGAGATCAGAAAAAAATAGACAAAATATTTTTATTGTAGAAAACCGGAGATACATAAAAAAAAGATACAAAGATAAAAAGAGTGTTGACTACAAAAAGGAGATGATGATATTTTGGTTTCCGCTCTTGTGGGTGTGTTCCGTTAGGTTGTCGAGTTAAGACGAATGTTGCAACACCCTGGCTCAGTATTGGAAATCCCTATAGACCTGATGTTCAAATATGTCGAAACAGATCATATAGGGATTACGCTACCAATCCGATCTAACTGGATCTGTCGGTGCCCCCGCTGACTCCATCTAGGGAATTCCTCCGCTGCCTCCTAAGAGTGAGAGGACACTTCTCCCCCCTCTCTCGTTTGCTAGAGTGATAACGCTTGTGTTCTGATGCAATGGCATCACTACCCTTAAACACCGGCATTCTGCTAGAAAGCTCTGAATTAATGTGTCATTGTTGCCAATCACCAATCCATCGTCTACATATAACGGGTGGTTAACCACACCTAAACATCAAGTTTTTTTTCTGTATTTCATTTGACTTTTCTCAATTTCAGACTAACTCAATTTGAACCATGGAAAGATTCACAATCGAGCAACACGTTAAAGTTATTCAAGCTTATTATGAAAATGGGCGTTCGAATCAAAATGCATATCGTGCACTTCGTGCATACCGGGTCTGTAGGAGGTGTGAAAACACCAGTGCATGCTCGTACTGCCGAAAATATTGCTGCTGTTCGCGATAGTGTGGCTGAAGAGCCGTCCACCTCAACTCGTCGTCGTGCCCAACAATTGCACCTCTCACGCTCGTCGTTGATGAACAGTATGCATAAAGGCTTGCATTTACATGCTTACAAGGTGCAATTGACTCAAGAACTAAAGCCTCTTGACCATTTTAAGCGTTGTCAATGGTCAGAATGGTGACAAGAAATGGCAACAGTGGATGATCAATTTTCGAAGAAAATCATCTTCACTGATGAGGCACATTTTTACCTCAGTGGATTCGTTAATAAGCAGAATTGGCACATTTGGGCGAATGATAATCCAAGAATGATTGTCGAAAAAACAATGCACCCACAAAAAGTGACTGCTTGGTGTGGTTTATGGGCTGGCGGCATCATCGGGCAGTATTTTTTTTCCAAAACGAGGCCGGTCAGGCAGTTACTGTGAATGGTGTTCGCTATCGTGAAATAATAACAAACTTTTTATGGCCCGAATTGGAAAATATGGATTTGGACGATATGTGGTTTCAACAGGACGGTGCCACCTACCACACCTCTAACGAAACAATGGCTCTTTTGCGCGACAAATTCAATGGCCGTGTTATCTCAAGTGGTGGCGATGTCAATTGGCCGCCAAGATCATGTGATTTGACACCGTGGGACTTCTTTCTTTGGGGTTATTTGAAAGAAAAGGTGTACGTCGATAAGCCACCAACAATTCAAGAGCTAAAGAATGAGATAATTCGGCACATTAAGGGCATAGAACCTCAATTATGCATCAGCGTCATCGAAAATTAGGACCATCGGATGGCCAATATTTTGTTCCATACATAATTGAACCATACCAATATTATCATAATAAAAAGAAATGACAGTAATTTCTTAAATAATTTGTGTTTTATTCAAAATTAACATCGGCCCTTTATAACGACATACAGTATCGTTCCGTTGCGGTTGCAATAGAAAAGACATGGATCAGCTGTGCTGTTCTTTAATCCTGCTTGTTTCATGAACTTCAAAAAACGTTTGTGCCAATAGCGCGGGGCTTTAAGGCTGCATACACTGCCAGTGTTGTCTTGAAATCCGACGGGTTGTTCGAGGTAAACTTCCTCCTCAAGAGTGCCAAATAGAAAAGCGGCCTTTACGTCAAACTGCTGTATTTTTAACTTCTTCGATGCAGCTATGGCTAACAACAAGCGAACTGTATCATAGCGGGCCACAGGACTCAAAGTCTCACCATAGTCAATACCTTTTTGTTGCGTATAGCCCTTTGCAACAAGGCGAGCATCTGTTCATCCAGGCTGGTATCTTCTTTTCTCGTGAACTGGTTCGAATTTTCTGGATCGTAGTCCGTTCGTCATCACCTATTGAGATGTCTTCCTCCTCATCCAAACTCGCGAATTCACCACTTGTATCACCGTCTTGTATTAGATTTTCTGTTGATGTACTTTTCATTTCTTTGTCGATTTCTCCATCCGTCTATTCATTTTCCACTATTCATGCTTATTGTACATACCACTTCTGGCTTGAAAATCACATCGTGACTGCAGACGACTTTCCTTAATTTTGGAATCCAACCAACTAAATTGCCAAATAATGCCTTTATGTTCAAATTTCTTCCAACGCTCTTTCGGAATGTGGACATCCGCTTCAGCAACATTGAAATTCATTTTGCTTAAATTTTCTTAACATGCCTTTTGTTTTGATGAGCAAAACGCTCATGATACATTTACAACGTAACTGTAACATTTGCCAGATACACCTTTGCTGGTTTTGTTGGCTTCACAACACGAATATTTGACACGTACAATTCATTCTCAAGATATCCAGTGGCTGCGATTCGTGAATTTTAACACTTCTGTTATCAATATTCGTAGCGAAACCTTTATGCGCTGCTACTTTTACGGAAAAGAGATGCGCATTTGCATCAGGCACATACCAAACACATTTCAGTACCGCATTCTGCCATGCTCCTCCTACGTACCTCTGAATTGTGATGTCTCCCTTACCATATGCTTTCATTGTGACGCCTTGCTTTCCGAGACATATTATTTCAGGCAAATTTGGTGTAACTTGCAATTTGCTTGGCGTTATGTGTCTTGAAGCACCACTGTCACAGTACCATTCATTTATCGGGTTTAATGCAATCGTTGGCTGCTAAATTCAAAGAGAATGCCAAAAGGTCATAGTTCTTTTTTGAATTAGCAAATTCTTTTGTCACTCGACGTTTTGAAGACATATTTTGTGGAAACTCTGCTGCCCAATGTCCCAGTTCCTTGCATTTATTGCACAGGAACTTCTTCTTGGCACGTTCTAATTTGTCAGACTTTTGCTTTAAAGATTCTGCTTGCTTTTTTCTTGTACACATGTCCTTTTGCAGCGAAAGCTGTAACTTCATTCGACTCTTGTTCGCTTCGATTTCAACAATTTTCTGCAAATCATATGCACGCAAATAACATCCTCACCTGCTATTTCCATTTTGCCAAATCGCTTGGACTTTCAAGGCAATCCACGGAAATTTTGTAGTACATCGAATACATCTTTTTCATATGAATTTTTTTAATTTACTTCTTTTCTGCCGATATGCAAATTTTACACCGACCTTCTTCTCATTCTTTTACATACAATTTTACTTTTTTGTATGCAGTTTTCAAGCAACTGTGCCTATAACCTGATGTGAAATAAAAAAACTATTTTAAAAGAACAAAAGTAAAAACGTGTGTATTAATCAAGAATTAATAGAAATGTGCGAAATTTTAAAGAGAAAAGGACAATTAGCAAGTAGCTTGCAAAAAGGTTAAATTTATAGCATATATACATTTGGTCTCTTCAAAACAAATTAAGTTAATGTATGGCTACTAGATGACAGCATTGTCGTTTGGTGATTATTTCGCTTCAACAAATTTTAATTTGTCAATCTTCTAAATATTCATATTCCGTACGAAGATTTTCTCAAACTGCACTTACAACTTTGTTTCTTTCTCCCTCACAAAGCAGTAATAGCATGTACTATTACTGCTTAGGTTTGATGGATCAACGTTATTTTTAAGATCTTCTTTGGCTTTTCATGTTTTTTTTTGTTTGTTTTCTTTTTGATTACTACTGTCGACTCCGTTGTGTTCTAATTGAACTTTGAATGTCATCAAGAGGGCACAATTAGTTCTAGTTTTATAATGTTTTCTTTATTTTCATTAATCGACTTACGTACCTCCCCAACGCACAACGTATTCGGCTGACCTGTGCATTTTTTGTTTAACACTTTGCCGCAATATGTCACTGCATAATATTTTTCTTGCACCCTTGACTACATACCACCTCAGGTATAGTTGGTAAATTGATTGCTTGACTTTATAGTTACATCAACTTAAATAAGATAGACACAACCATGTCTGAGCTAAACTTGTGCTGAAAAAATAAAATGTATGTAGAAACGTATAATACATAAATACTTAAAAAATCATATATTTTACCATATATTATATAAACTGTTTAGTAATAATTGTATTACATTTCTCAACATTATGATTATTTTACCCATCGTATATATATTTTGTATACATAGCATATTAATAAATGTTTAGCATTTCAGTGTATAAGAAGGATTACTTTAATCTGGGTCATTACACAGTATTTACTTGTTTACCCTCAACTTACAACTGAATAAAAACAACGTTAAAACATAAATCAGGTGTAAATAACCAAAATTATATATATATTTATATATATATTTCATTCACTGTCTATATTTAATCCCACCCGTTTCTCTTCCTCTAACATTGCATCTAGTTCGTCTGTCAAATTAGCTAGCATATTGCCAATATCGTTTAGTACATTAACCGATATGGTTTTCGAAACACTTCCAGCCTCAACATTTGCGACGTCCAAGTCATATGAAGTGGTCCCTCCGATTGTGGATGACGTCACATCGGATCCGTCGGTTATATCACCAGCAGAAACGCTACTGACATTAATTAAAGGATAAGTTAATATCGGAGATCGAAGCTGTACAACACTCGATGATCCTGAATCCACGGATGCTGTATCAAAATGGAGTGGGAAACCTGTGTTTGACCCGGTGCTATCGCTGCGAGTAAGTGTGTTATCATTAATCGATGCTGATGACTTTAAAGAGTGGAAAGAATGTGCGATATTGGCGATTGTATTGGTCGAAGATGATGACGATGACGATGATGATGAGAGGTGGTGCTGTAGTGGCAAGTCTTGTCTATTAAGTAGCCTTTGTTTAATGGTTCCAGTGTTTTCATTAGCAAAAGGAATTGTGTCGATAGAATCGATACTTGATGTCGACTAAAAATATAAAACCATTATATAAAATATATTTTTTTAATGTTGAGAATAATATAGTAAAAATTGTAAGATTGTTGATTGCCAATAACTCGATATTTATTGATCGTGTCAATATATTTTGGTTATGGTTATTATTAATCTACAAAGGTTTTGATTGATGTGAATACAAAATTGATCATTGAGACAAAACACTCCTGCTTTATAATACGACTTTTTTCACGACACCTACACTTGCTCTATTAGGAGAGCAAATAAAAATAAATACTAAATAATATAAATTCTATTATCGCACGATTTGAGGAATATCATAATAAAATGGATATGTTATTTTAATTCAATATGTACATTTTTTACACCAAACCAAAAATCTTGGGCTCATTCGGTAACTTTGAAAACGATTATCACCCAAACGGTGGTCGTGAGCGAGATCGTAATCAATTTGTTTCACGTTACTCGACCCCATAGTATCATCAATCGTTTATTTCATATATATATTATTTCATTTTTAATATATATGTATATATATATTAAAAATGTCGACCTCGAGATTTTGATTGATTCTAACATTGCCATGATAGAGGAACCCAAAAGGTTATTTTTTTTTGGAATTCCGTCCGTAATGGTATCTCCAACCTAAACGGCTTGACCGATTTTCTTCAAAATTCATATGCATTTTTTTGTACTTTTAGCCATTTTATCAACGGCACCTGCCATATAAAATTTACACATAACTTCAATTTTCTCGAAAACGGCTATAAGGAGTTTGATTAAAATTAACAAAACTGCATACCCATTTTTTTTTCGAGAAAATATATATATTTTTAAATTCTAGCCCCCCTATTAATAAACAACGAACAACGGTGAGTTAGCACTAACAAATCGGTTAACTTGTAATTCTTATTAAAAAAAACATTTGTACAACGGATAACTTAACTCATCAAATTTCGCGTATAAGGAGCGGATAACTTTTAATATTTGTGAGATGACGTTTCACTTTTTAATTCAAAAATATTTTTCTAGTTTTCATTGACTTTACACATACATATACATTACTCACATTATCGTACTTTCTATTATTTTATTTTATCATACGTATACCTGGATCGTATTATTTTAAATACTTTTTAGTAAAGTGCTGCCATGCTCTGTCGGGATTTTTATGAGAGAGAGCGGATAACAAACATTTATATAAAATATATTTATTAATAACAAAAGATAGCAAACGGATAAGTTCACTATCCGTTAGCTACATAACTCGTGTGTTAAGGAGCGGATAGTGATTTTTTATTAATAGGGGGGTAGCAAACTATTTTGTCAAATTGAATGAAATTTAATACTTCTGTTACTATTACCGTTTGTAACAATTCCAAGTAATCATATATTGCTCTAATAATTCTTAACGGATTTTTCATTATTATTCACATAGACACCGATTCCTTTAAATTCCGGAATAACATTCTTATATCCTTCCCCCCCTATTAATAAAAAATCACTATCCGCTCCTTAACACACGAGTTATGTAGCCAACGGATAGTGAGCTTATCCGTTTGCTATCTTTTGTTATTAATAAATATATTTTATATCAATGTTTGTTATCCGCTCTCTCTCATTAAAATCCCGACAGATAATGGCAGCACTTTACTAAAAAGTACTTAAAATAATACGATCCAGGTATACGTATGATAAAATAAAATATTCAAAAGTACGATAATGTGAGTAATGTATATGTATGTGTAAAGTCAATGAAATCGAGAAAAATATTTTTGAATTAAAAAGCGAAACGTCATCTCAAAAATATTAAAACTTATCCGCTCCTTATACACGAAATTCGATGAGTTAAGTTATCCGCTGTAAAAATGTTTTTTTTAATAAGAATTACAAGTTAACCGATGTGTTAGTGCTAACTCACCGTTGTTCGTTGTTTATTAATAGGGGGGTTCGAATATTAATGTGTATTTATATACACCCCCTATTAATAAACAACGAACAACTGTGAGTTAGCACTAAGACATCGGTTAACTTGTAATTCTTATTAAAAAAACATTTGTACAACGGATAACTTAACTTATCGAATTTCGTGTATAAGGAGCGGATAACTTTTATTATTTGTGAGATGAAGTTTCGTTTTTTAATTCAAAAATATTTTTCTCGATTTCATTGACTTTACACGTACATATACATTACTCACATTATCGTACTTTTTATTATTTTATTTTATCATACGTATACCTGGATCGTATTATTTTAAGTTCTTTTTAGTAAAGTGCTGCCATGCTCTGTCGGGAATTTTATGAGAGAGAACGGATAACAAACATTGATATAAAATATATTTATTAATAACAAAAGATAGCAAACGGATAAGCTCACTATCCGTTAGCTACATAACTCGTGTGTTAAGGAGCGGATAGTGATTTTTTATTAATACAAGTGAATATTAATGTGTATTTTGACCAAACTAGGAAAATCGTCAAATTCCCGCATGCTTGGTATTTAATCTAACGACCAAGTCGCTGTGAAATATTTCATAAAAAATGAAAAATGTAAGTAATTTATTTTTAAATTGATAATTACAAACTTAACAAACCCTTTTTAATTAATATTGGTAAATGTTGGTATTTGACATTGCTATTGGCATTTACACAAAACATATGATCAAAATCCACTGAACTACATTGTACTACTGAAATACTGTGAAAAAAATTAATGTTGCGGTCACCAGCAAGAAGCCCTTGGTTTGATGAGGAATGTCTAGAGCCTACAAGGCTAAGGTGAAGACGAGAGCTGCCATTGAGCTCTATAGGTAGAGAACACCGGCTTTTCAGAAAGAAGAAAAAAATAGCAAGAAAAAGTAGCAGACTGTTAAACGGCGATGACTAACAACTTTTCGCTGTCAGGCAGAACGAACCATTTAATATTGGCGACGACAGCGAAAATTACCAACCACCCGACCTAAGTGAAGTGCGGATAGCAATATCTGAACTCAAGCTTAATAAAGCTGCCGGAAAAGACGTCTTTCCCGCTGAACTTTATAAAGCCGGCGGAGAAGACCTGGTAAGCCAATTTTGGTCGGATGAAAGTATGTAATATGTGAACGCCTGAATCCGTTTACCAACAACCTGATTAGCATTTTTCAGTGTGGTTTTAGGCCAGGAAAATCCACCAACTGATCAAATCTTCACACTTCGACAGATCCTGGAAAATACCAAAAAATCCAATATTGACATCATCGGTAGGACTCAAAGTGATGTCATAGCCACGTTTTCCAGTATAGAGAAGGAAGCGGCAAAAATCCTGTCAACACAACATCGACGAATTGGACAGAACGTCACCATTGACAGATATAACATTGAGGTAGTACGGGACTTTGTCTACCCGTAGGAAACATCTCAAAACATCTTCGGTTCCGTTTGCGTTGTCGGAATGAACCTGGGCCTCAACCAACATGTCTCTCCAATTAGCTCGGTCCTTAGCTAGTATATTGTAATTATTGAATGTAAGTTTACAGTAAGTTACAAATGGTTTTGTACAATATATTAAATACAAATTCGATTTTAAGTGCAGGAATTTGAGCGAAATAGTAATTGTCTCTAACAATAAAAAGACTATTGATAGCATAAAAATCCATGGAATATACTTAAGTTGTCTTTCTAACATGCAAAGTGATGCAAGGCGATACCTCATTAGCTATCGCTAAATAATCGTCTGCGATTTAACGATTATTGTTTTACGTGAAGCAAATAAACACTTTAACGTATTCATGGTCATGGTTTTAGACAAAAGAAATCCCAATTCTTCTTTTTGTTCTACGCATTTCATAGGGGTATATTGGTTTTGACATTATGTTTGTAACATAGAGAAATATTTTATTGTATTACTTTGTCATTAAGTATATGGATGGAGTCTGTCTGTCCGTCCGCCTGTGTATCACAAATTTTTGGGTCATAAATGTTGAGCTAGAATGATAAAATTTGGTATATGGACTTTCTGTTGGACAAAGCAGAATATGTATAAACAATTTCAAAAACCAGCTTTCTGCCACAAATACTTTACAGAAAAAACGTTGTTTTTGGTCAAACCGTAAGGAATTTGGAAAATCTAAGCAAGATTTTTAGACACAAAAAAAAATAGAACTAGAACAGTCACAGCAAACATTTTTTTTTGTATTTATGTACATTGTATTGTTGATTTTTTGTCATCCTAACTGTTAAAAAAAAAGAAATATCTGGCATTTACGCCCTATATAGGGCATCAAACCTAGTTTCTTTGGACACCCATAGGCAATCATCGGCCTAATGAAGGGACATGTAGCAAATCACCTTCTGGCAAGACGGCTGCTATAAGAGAATTGCCATAAGTACCTTGAAACTAAACTGCAATTTTTTTATTGTCCTCTGCCCACTTGAACAGAGCCCGGTTGATAACCTTTCAAATAGCTTGTTGATACACGGTAGGAGACTAATCGACTTGTTGATATTCGGGAGGAGACTTATTCCGGATTTGAGTTGTCCTTTCCCTTTTTCGGGGGAGGATGAACCACCACACTTGATAATATACATTAGCGCGTTGTTGAACAACCTGGAGTAAATGTCCATAGCTGCAGGAGCTAAATGTCGCAGTTCAATGTTGGATATACCCTGAGTTATTTTTCTTATTGAATAGAAGATGATTTGGAGTTCCATCTTTAAGATTAACAGGAGATTAGAGCCACTTCACTTTGCGATGATGGCGTTTGTCCAGTTTTCGTCATTGAACCGCCCAACTGCCTTCACTTTGCCCTGAGGATATTCAATTACAGAGAAAGTCGAAGACATCCTCCTACGGAATGGAAAGGCTTCACTTTTGGAAAAGTATCTAAACAAGATATTTAAAATATTAATCTTAATGTCTATATGAATTCTATATAAAGTTTTTGCCACGCCACTTTTTGCGGGCGTTTTCGGTAAAAAAAAAACGGTTTTTGGTAAACTTTCGATGCAAAAACGACAGTTATAGTAACATTAGCATTTCAACTATAGACCATTTTAACACAAGCACAATTTTTTCGGACACTTTCCTAAAAAAAAAAACTATTTGTATACCCTGCCCATAGCATATGGAATAGAAAAACGTTATTTTTTGTCAAACCACAAATGATTTTGATAAACAGTTTGAACAATGAAATGAAGAATAGGAAATTAAATAATTATCACAACATTAATTTAATTTCCTATTTTTCATTCCCATGATGTTTTTAGCCACGTTCACTTTTTGGTGATATTAGTTTTAAAGATGGGATGGAATAGGGTATTGATCGATTCGCAAAGGGGGTGTTGTTGATAATTTGCATAATTAAGGGGAATTTTAAATAGTCTTCCTCCGCCGACTATTTATTTATTAGTGATGTCCACTATTCATCGCACTTACCATCGCGGCTTAGCCAATCACAAAAAAAATTACTTAACAATAAATAAAGAGGTAACAAAATATCATTTAGGCAAATACAAATATTACGAGGATATTGTATAGTTATAGAGTGGATGTGATTGAAGATTAGAAAGTTACCAATTATATCCTTAACAGACAAACTAATAATAATATATTTTCTTAATTGAAGCAGGAGATACATTAATAAATGATCCTCTAGTCATTGCGCATAGCACCATACTTTAAGAGAAATATATCCTAATATGTCAAGTATCAGTGTGTTTGTATAGGTTCCGGACATCTCCGAAACAGCCCAACCGATTTTAATGATATACCAGGTAAATATAAGATTCAATATAAATAAACTCAATTTACGGTGAACAAAAAAATTACTATTTTCCCCGATAAAGAAGACTACCTCTCATTTATAAACAAAATTATTTCTCTAGGTTACTAGGTTACAATATATAGTAAAAACCGAAATCAAAAAGTGGGGCCATTTTTTTTATAATGTTGAATATTAATAATGAAAAGAAGAGATTCGCTTCTGTGGAAATGTACTATTACATTTTTAGTTTATAAGCCATTACACCCACCGCGTCTCGACGAGCAATATTTGGTTGCTTACTATCTGTCACTTTTCATAGGAAGAAATAATGATGGAATGCTATGAAATGTAGGGCGGGCATTTCCATTGATACTATCTTATTCAAAAACACAAATGTCAAACAGAAACGACAGCTCATAGAATACTATCCATAGAGCATGTACTGAGCAGTACATAGAAAGAAATTTTTCATAGAAGTCTCCATAAGCAATTTTCATAGAATACCACATTTCATTCTATGAAATATTGCACGTGGAGACCCTGGGTTATTATTCTGAAACTGATATATTATGTATTCTTGGTAATTTTAATATTGGTGACGTTAATTGGTGTTGATCTGAAGATGATAATATGTAAATTCCATATAATGTTAAGAAATAGCTTTGATTGATTGTACGTTTTCAATAAACTTATGTCAAATTAGTTCGATTTTAAACTTTCAAAATAGGTTATTAGGTGTTGTTTAAATGTTAATGAAGTCAAAAGTAATGTTTCTGAAGTGTTATTTTCAAAAACTCAACTTACCATAAATAAATTGTCATACAAATTGAATTATATTCTTACATGTAAGTAGAACCAAACTCGGTTAGCTCTCTTAATTTTTCTAAATGTAACTTTGTGGGTCTTAATGAGTATCTTCACTCTTTTAACTCTTTAAACTGGTATACGATATTTGAAATATTATGATATGTATAACAAATTTATTTCTATACTTTAAGTTGGTTTCTCTATGTTTGTTTCATGCTCTGTGAGCAAAAATAGATCCAAATCACCTCGGTATAACAGACGACTCTTGAATTTAAAAAAAAACCCTAAAAAATAAAGCTTACAAGCAATTCAAAAAATCGGGAAACAGTACTGATACAGTAATTTTTCAAAAACTGCGTAAGTACATTTAAGTACATTTTCGCATTACATTTTTATAAATAATGTTGAAAACAATCTGAGACATGATTCCAAATCATTTTGGTCTTTTGTAAATAAAAAAACATTTGCCAAGACAAATGTGTTATAACAAATCTGTCTCCAATTATACTAAGGATTCTGTTGAATTATTTGCTCACTTCTTTGAAGGAGTTTTTTCCCTATCGGTAATACCCAGTCTTCCGGAATAATTTTTTAATGCCTTAAGTTGACTTTGGCCAATTAGCTTTAGAGATTCAGAATATTGAATCTATTATATATAGCTTCAAACCAAATCCTAAGCCCGGTGCTGATGGCATTCCTGCTATAATTTAAAAAAAAATGTTGTAGCTATCTTTGTAATTTTTTGATATATCTCTCTTCTAGTTTATTCCTCGATGATTAGAAGGTCTCATTTTTGTGCCTATCTTTTAATCTGGCTCTAAAAATGGTATAGAAAATTATAGAAGTATTTGCAAACTTTCGGCTATACCAAAACATTTTGAATGTATTGTATATGCTTTGTGGTAGGGTAAACAAATCGATTTTTTTAAGAAAACGCCCCAAAAAGTGGGCGTGGGTTAAAATGATGTACAGATAAAATGCCCACATTAATATAACCAATATTTTTGCGTCGAAAGTTTTTTTTTCGAATTTCTTTAAAATTTGACCAAAAAGTGGGCGTGGCAAAATACAAAATTTTTAACCGATTGGCCAAAAACAACGTAAGCGGATTTTTAAAATTTTTACACTTGTACTACTGGGAGCAACGAATAGTACGTGTACCAAATTAATTTCAACATTCTAACTGAAAATTTAAGTGATGTACGGACGGGCAGACATAGCTAAATTGGCGGGCTAAATTGGACCCCTCCCAGTGGGTGCCGGCCGGTAAGGATTGCTACAGTGTTCTTGTACGTTGTCAAGACGGAAATCAGCTAAGGTCAAAGGGCATTGCGGTGATGTTACTTTACTTCTCAATAGTAAAATATCCCGTTTGTATGCCTTTTCACCATAGGACTAGAGGAACCTGATTTCAGTGGTTGTGTGAGTGCACTTAATGCAAACGAGTTAAAACCGACTTAGGCGATGGAAAATGTGCAGTCAGCACTCCGGCATTGTCTAAGTCAATAAACACCAAAACGATTCAGACTAAGGTCGCTTCTTGCGATGGCCAACAGTCAACTGAATCACACATAACGAAGAGTCAGTATAGTAGAGCCTGCTACATTCTCAGCAAGATAGCTCAGAATGAAGCGGCTGGCATTGTACGTAACAAAGACTGTGACAAACATATATACCAAAAGATTGTTGAAGACTAAAACAAGGGAAAGGGAAACGGCTAGAGTCTGAAACCGCGTAGCGTAGTAGGTCTCATGATGAGCCTACTAACGCCTTATCAAAACTTATCAAAGCACGTGGAGGCCAATGTCAAACCAAAGCCGAGGCGTTCCAATACCCGGGTCGTTAGAGACGACCTGCAAGTTGCGATTGTCGACGAGCAGGCTACTAATTGCAGCAAGGTGGCGGACGCATGGGGTGAGATTGAGCTTTCTGATATGGTTATGGACTTTCTGCTCTACCTGGGATTTTCGAGGGATGAACTGAAAGGCCAACGGCAGCGCTCAATCCCGCAGTGGATACTGATGGCCCCGTGTCCTAGGGGTATCTAATAAATTGGAACTGGCCCTCCAGGTAGGGGGTTGTGCTTTGGGTTAACTACCCACCCACAGAAAAAAACATGGTTACGAAGCCACCAATAGCCTCGGAAAGGACTGATTTTATTGTTGACGACCCTGCTAAACGAAAAGAGGAAAACGACGTTCGTATCTGCACCTGGAATGTGAGAACATTAAACAGGAGAGGTGCAGGCGAACAACTAGCGGAAGCCCTAAACTGCTACAAAGCAGACATTACTGCCATCCAGGAAGTACGATGGGATGGGCCGGGCAAAAAGAGGATGAAAAACTGTGACATATACTACGGACCGTGTTATAGTGAGCAGAAACAGCGACTATTCGGATGCGGATTTGTTATAAGTGCCAGACTTAGGCAAGAAGTCTTATGTTTCCAAGACATTATGCGAACGCATAGTAACAATCCGCATCAAGGCCAAATTCGCCAACATAAGCCTTATATGCGCTCACGCTCTGACGGAAGAAAAAGATGATATAGCTAAGGATTGCTTCTACGAGCTCCTCGACAAAACCTATGAGCGACTACCGAAGTACGATGTTAAAATCGTGCTGGGAGATTTTAACGCAAAGGTAGGAAGAGAAGTCATCTTTAGAAGTATTGTTGGAAAACATAGCCTACACGACAACACGTCTGGTAACGGACTTAGGCTAATTGATTTCGCTACGGAACGAAACGCCACTATAGCCAGCACACGGTTTCCTCACCTCGATATACATAAGGGGACATGGCGGTCTCCAGATCAACCAAATTGATCACATTGCGATAGATAAGAGGCACGCATCCAGTATTTTGGATGTCCGAACATTCCGAGGAGCTAACATCGACTCGGATCACTACCTTGTAGCAGCCAAGGTAAGAATGCGGATATCCACCACGCCACAACAATCCAGAAATACTGTGAAAAAATTTAATGTCGGAAGACTGCAATCGCAAGAGACCGCCAAGACCTTCGCACAACGCGTATCCCTTAACCTCTCGATTAAGACCATACCACCAGCATCGAATGTCGAAGAGCAATGGCAACGATGCCAACAGGCCATTAGATCAGCCGCAACTGATGTGCTAGGTTTCTCGCGCCCACCAGCAAGAAACCCCTGGTTTGATGAGGAATGCCGACAGATGCTCGCAGCCAAGAACGAGGCCTACAAGGCTAAGCTGCAGGTGAAGACGAGAGCTGCCATTGAGCTCTATAGGCAAAGAAGAAGGGAAGAACATCGGCTTTTCAGCAAGAAGAAAAAAGAGCAAGAAAAGCGCGCGATCGAGGATATAGAGAGGTGCCACTCCAGGAACGATGGTCGCAAGTTTTACCAAAGTGTAAAACGTCAAAGCCAAGGATGCAAGGCTCGAACAGAATCCTGTCGAGATGAACAAGGAAATATTTTAGTTAAGACACAGTGAAGTGAGGATAGCAATATCTAAACTCAAGCTTAATAAGGCTGCCGGAAATGACGGCCTTCCCGCTGAGCTTTATAAGGCCGGCGGAGATGACTTGGTAAGTAACATCCACCAACTCATAAGCCAAATCTGGTCGGATGAAAATATGCCTGAAGAATGGAACCTCAGCATCGTGTGCCCGATCCACAAAAAAGGAGACCCTCTGAACTGCGCCAACTACAGAGGCATAAGTCTGCTCAACATCGCCTACAAGATCCTATCTTCCGTAATATGTGAACGCCTGAAACCGTTTGCCAACAACCTGATTGGCCCTTATCAGTGTGGTTTTAGGCCAGGTAAGTCCACAACCGATCAAATTTTCACACTTCGGCAGATCCTGGAAAAAACTCAAGAAGTCCAAATCGATACCCACCACCTATTCATCGATTTCAAAGCCGCATATGACAGCATTTATAGAGACGAACTGTACAGAGCCATGTCTAGTTTTGGTATACCGCCCAAACTCGTCCGTTTGTGTAGGATGACGATAGAGAATTCTCGCTGCTCCATCAGGGTCGGAAACGACCTCACCGACACATTCGATACCAAAAAAGGATTTAGGCAAGGCGATGCGCTGTCATGTGACTTCTTTAATCTGATTCTTGAGAGAATTGTGCAAAACTCCAAAGCCAACACCAGAGGCACAATTTTCCAAAAGTCGGTGCAAATACTAGCATACGCTGACGATATTGACATCATTGGTAGGACTCAACGTGATGTCATAGCCACGTTTGCTAGTATAGAGAAGGAAGCGGCGAAAATGGGTTTAGCAGTAAATGAGGGTAAGACTAAGTATATGCTGTCATCACGAAAGGACTCACAACATCGACGAATTGGACAGAACGCCACCATTGACAGATATAACTTTCAGGTAGTACGGGACTTTGTCTACCTCGGCTCCGCTATTAACTCTGACAACAACATCTCGTCAGAAATTAAACGAAGAATTACTCTTGCCAACCGCTGTTTCTTCGGGCTAAGAAGGCAATTTAGTAGTAAAGCCCTCACTCGAACTACTAAGGAGATCCTATATAAGACCCTGATCATCCCAGTCCTGCTCTACGGCGCTGAAGCATGGACCGTATCAAAAGCGGATGAAGAAATCCTTGGTAGATTCGAGAGGAAAATTCTTCGAAAAATCTTCGGTCCCGTTTGCGTTGACGGGCTATGGAGACGAAGATTCAACCAAGAACTATACGAGCTGTATAGCGACATGCCCCTGGTCAAAAAACTCCGCATTGGACGTTTAAGATGGCTAGGACATGTAGAACGAATGGACACCAATACTCCGGCTCGCAGAGTCTTCGATTCCCAGCCAGACGTCGGACGCAGTAGAGGAAGACCTCGCCTTAAGTGGCGCGCACAAGTGGAAACCGACCTCAACCAACTTGGAGTGCGCAACTGGAGGCAGTTAGCTAAGGACCGGGCTAATTGGAGAGGCATGTTGGTTGAGGCCCAGGTTCATTCCGGACTGTAGCGCCACTTAAGTAAGTAAGACTGGTCCGTCCTCAAGGTAGAGACACCAACCCCACACACTAAGCCCTTCAAGATGCTCAGAGTTCTGAAGATTAACCTGCAGCACTCGAGGTGCGCTAGTGAAAACCTCCTAGTCCTGGGTGGGAGGTTCAACCATCAAAGGACTCAATGACAAGGACTACAACCTTTTCTACAACATCGACAAACATAACGGTAAGCCTAGATCCTGTATATTAGTTAAAAAACACATCAAAGCTTTCTTTTTTATCCCAACCATAGCTGCAACGACCTAGCTGTTATACGGATTGAAGCTGAAAAGCAGGAGTGTCTGTATGCCGCTTCGTCCTATATGGCACACAACCGGACTGCCCCGCCGAAGGAGGTAGAGTTTCTCACAGCCACTTTACCCAACAAGAAGACCAACTTCATTCTGGGCTGCGATGCCAATGCCAGGCATACCCTCAGAGATCAATGTACGAGGTGAGTCTCTTTTCGATTTTATAATTCATAACAACCTGTCAATCTGCAACAAGGGTTGTACCCCAACCTTTAAATTCACGAGCACGGTGAGTTTTAGGGGCTGGGAAGAAGTTATTGACATCACACTAGCCACAAACAACGACAACCTAAAGGTACAGAACTGGAGAGTATCCAGCCTGAAATCCATCTCGGATCATAGCTGGATACTCTTTGATGTTAATATTCGGATTGATACACCAATCCCCTTAGAAATTCCAGAAGAATCAACTGGTCAAAGTTTGACAAAATAGTTAAATCTAGACTTCTTCAAGTAATACCATAATCTAAAATCACTTCGACAGACGAACTGAACGCAACTATCGCTACCTTCGAAAAGGCAATGAGTATTGCTTTCAAGGTCTCGTGTCCAGCTAGTTTCTGTAAGAAAAAACTCTCTTCCTGGTGGAGTGAGGACCTTAGTAAACTCAGGAAAATGACCAGGGTCATTTTTAACATCTGAATTAAATATAATTTTTGGCAACCTTATAAAGATTGTCTTAGAATATACAAAACGGCTATTCGTAGCGCCAAACAAAGAATCTTCTTAGGAATACTGCGAATCCATCAAGACTCTTCCAGGCAGAGCAAAATCTTAGCGAAGGACCATTCAAACCCGTCCGACTTCATCCGAATCTCTGTCTATCCTAATTAACACACATTTCCCGGGTTATAAAGAAATGCCGCCAGCATCTGCTGACTCTCGGCCCGCTGACCCTGCAACTACGTAGTCCTATAAACTCTCTCTCAATATGACTGAGCAGCTAGTTTGGCCAGGAAAATCAAATTCCTATTCCGATTTGTCTTTGAGTGAATAAAGTTCGTTGTTAAAATAAAGTGTGTTAATTAAATTCGATAATCTCATCAAGTTGGTTAAATTTACAAAAAAAAAAAAAAAGCATCGTTGGACATTTTTATTTCGTTCCTGAAAACTCTCAGGAAACATTTTGGTGCCGAAACCCGGGAAATAAATCGTTTGGATTATTTACCACAACGTTAAATCATCAGTGGATATCTTGAGAATAATTTAAAATATTCTCCAGAGTAAATCAACACGGATTACACATCACATCGTTAAAATAAGTTGGTAACAAATTTAAATTCATATCTTTCGCCGATTGCAGATCAGTGTGCTGTGCTAGTGAACTTTGGACTTTCAAAGATCTACCAAACCAAAAGCTCTTTTAGAGCAGACGAGTAGCGCTCAGCGGAGACACCCACGAACGGTGCAACGTGCAAATTACGTCGTGACGCACGGGTCAAAAGGCAAAGCTGAAGAGACGGAGAAAGCTTTTCTGGAGAAAGTGGATCACATTGGCACTGGTGTCGCGAGAAAGCTTTTGAAAAAATAGTTGGAAAGCATTGATGCTAAAGAAAGTTGTTGCTAAACATATCGATTTCCTCTAGTTTCGTTCATTGATAGCAAAATTGTTGCTGAAGTGTTTTCATTATAATTGTCTCATTGCTAACTCTCTCTATTTTCAACAACTTGTGGGAAACCTTTTTTATTGGTTTGTGTCCGCTTAATTGTTGTTTCGCTATTGTTGCATCTTGTAGTGTTGCAACCAACAAGTTGCATACTGCGTACGTGGTGGTTCGTGCACCTAATAACAGGGAAAAAGGAGGGTTGGTGCACTGACTATTGTCCGATCATGAAAGGGCACTCGACTATGGGGGAGAGCGAAGATAAGCTATGACCGATTCGCTCAATACGGTGAACCTAAATACGGTATAGCACTATGGTGCCACAATATGAGAGGGGAGACAATAGGTAGTAGTTAGAAGAGTTTGAATGAGGTGAACTGTCTTTCTACCGTACCCTTTTGTCTACGGGATTTTTGGAGGTCTGGGAAAAATTTGGAACGGACAAGCGGTCACTCAGTTCGGGACTTGCGATCCAAGCGGTAGCCTTACCAAAAAAAAAAAACAGAAAGTGATAAAAAAAAGTAAAAAAAATAAGCGAAAGGCCCAAGTAGACGACTCTACTAGGAAGCGGACGAACAGGGCAGCTGTTCCTGCGTAGAAGAAAACTGCAGCAACTTCCCTACTATCCTTCCCTCCCCTACGCCCCAAAATCCTGAAAAAAAGAAGAAAAATTATAAAAAAAAAAGATAAGTATCTCTACCTCCATATTTGGAAAAAGAATGTGTCTCTGTGCCATTTAATTTTACCCCCCCTTTGTTTAGTATCAACGACATTCAACAAAGAAGGAAAGGAAGTGTGCACATCTCCGGACCCGCTATCCCTGAACAAGGTTTGAAACAAGAACTATCGGTAAGCAGTTAAAATATTTTTTTTTTAACCGTAAAATTAGATGGTTTGCCGGACACCAAAATAATTATAAAGAAAAAAAAAAGGGATCGTTCTTTAATAATGGAACCCAATATAAATCAATGAATTATCCCTCCCGGTACCCTTCGCTCCCAACCTTCCTTTTTTCGCGGTAAATCCGTCGCCTCGACGACCCCATTAATGAAACGGATAAAAACCCACCTGGGTAAGATAAGAATTCTTTAAATATGAAGTGCTAAAGTGGTTCTCTTTGGATGTGATGTGGCTCCGGGAGCCAGCCAGATAGTGAAGTAGTATTATAGGGGTGTACGTGTAGTATAAAGTATGGGGTAGCTAATCGTGATTTTGAGTGTGTTAGCTACCAAGGTGGGGTATCGCGACTATTCGCGAACCCCTATAGGGGAGGGTTCACTCGAAGAGACACCACCATCTGGTCTTTCCCCTTCAGATACCCAAAGTTTGCCAAACGGTTCCTAAGAATCATGGAAAGACAATTTCGGGCTTCCTTCTCAAAGCAAAAAAAAAAAAAACTCTCCCTACCACCACGAGAGAGGCATGAAAAAAAAAATGTAACTGTTCGTTAATTTGGCAGCAAGATCCCCCCCCATTCCGACGAGCTTAGGACGGAGCACGACTAGCATGCCTGATGCTGCAAACACCTTTTCGAACAACCTCCCGCTTTTGCCCGGACTGGCCTTCAACGAGGCCTGTGGTTGGAGGTCATAAGGGTGAACTTAGGTGGGAGTATCAAACAACAACATTTCGTTACAAACTTCAAAACCAAATTCTCTACAAATTAACACACTTCGTGTTAAAGTAAACCACAAACCTTTAATAATTATTGTTGTTGGCGTAGGAAACAAAGCTTGCCAAGTGTTTAGTTGGTAGTGGTCTTGATATTTATGAATGACCAAGATATCAATGCGGCTGTTAGCGGTGACCTTTTTGCAATAAGCTGCAAAAGACTTTGTCGGAAATGAAAGTTTTGCTAGCGAACACCAAGCGTTATCTCACACGGATAAAAAACATAGTTTATTCAAAAGGAGATTCGCTGTCATCAACATAACTGGAGTGCAGATTAGGAATTCTCGAGTCACACTTTAAGCAGGCTATGAATTTGCAAACATTCATAGAGCGACTTAACGTATGGATGAGGAAGAGATCAATGATGTTTTTAGAGCGGAAATTGAGGAAGTGTATATAAGTACCAAATCTAAAATTATTGAGCTTTCCAATGCGAATAAAGATAATGCCATTGGGTGTGAAAGTTTTAATACAACCATGATTCATCATCAACCTTTGTCTCGTTCCAAATTAGAACAAATAAAATTGCCGATATTTTCGGGAAAGTTTTCGGAGTATCCGAACTTTATCGGGTTATTTAAAAAACTGGTTGACAAAGATGAAACGCTTGACAAAAACTAAATTATTTAAGTTTGTCAGAATCTGCTCTAAGTTCGATTAAGGAATTTGATATGATTAGGGCAAATTACAAAGGGCCTTGGAACGCTTAGTTAAGCGTTTTAATAAAAAAAATGCCTAATGTTTCAAGAGCATATTAATTCATTGCTGGATGTTCCAAAGGTCTTTAAAGCTACGTCTTTGTCATTGAGAAACCTGGGAGACAGCTTTAACACTCATTTAACTGCGATGCTATCGATTGGAAACTATAAAGATATTACTCAGGCAATGTTAATTTCAATGGCTTTCGATAGAGTTGATGCAGAGACGCAATCGAAGTGGCAAGATTCTATGGACTATAGTAAGCTACCGTTGCGGGAAGTTTTTGTTGTGGTTGTAGACCGTCGTTGCACAAATTTAGAGGCTTAGGAAGCCAAGACACATACTGCGGATAGGTTTGGTGTTTCAACGTCTCATAAAGAAAATCGCACTCGCGTTCTAAGCGTAGAGAGAAGGGGTCAGTCAATTGCGTTAGCTGTTCAAGGTACGCAATGCCCCTTTTGTAATGCAGATGGTCATCAAATCATGCAATGATTCGGAGTTCCAAGGTTTATCAGTCACTAAACGATTCTTAAAAACCAAGAGACTGAGTTTGTGCACTAATTGTTTGGAAAAGGGACACTCAGTTCGAAGTTGCTCGAAAGATAAATGTGGTATTTGTTCTCTCCCCATCATCGCTTGTTACACAGGTTCACCAAAAGCTCGACCAACGAGGAGGAGCAAGCGGACACGTCGAATTATCAGCGAACGACAACATGTCTTTTTCGAGCTAAGAATCAGGTGATTTAAGGTACGGTAATTGAGGTCAGGGATAGTGCAGGAGTGTATCATCCAGTTCGTGCTCTTCTCGATTCACATCTAAATCTTATAACCGAACAAATGGCTCAAAAATTGCGGTTACATAATATTGAAGAAGATCTTGAAATAATCGGCATTGGAAAAGAAGTAACGAAGATACGTCGCAGAACCCAGGCAATTTATAAGTAAAAAACATTAGAATTTAAGATGAAATCCATCCAGGGCTGTTGATTATTAAGGATATAACCGATCTACAACCTAACAAGAGTTTTAGCGTCGAAAGTTGAGACATTCCTAGAAATATAGCTTTGGCAGATCCAAAGTTTAATCAAGCATCTAAGATTGATATGCTGATAGGAGCAGAATGTTTCTTTGATTTATTGTCGATGGGGCAAATAAAAACGAAAGGACTTCCTACTTTGCAAAAGACTTTATTCGGCTGGATAGTGTCTGGCAAATACGATCTTGCAAATCAACCTATTTCGAAAGTTTGTTTAGTTGGTAGTAAAGAGCTCGCAGGAAATAATAACCTGGATAACATGGTGGGGCGTTTTTGGAAAATAGAAACCGTAGGCGAGAAAAGAAGTTTTCTGACCCAGACGAAATTAGATGCGAGGATGAGGGAAGGTTTTTTGTTAGATTGCCCTTTAAAGAGAGCCATACGGCACTTGGAAATTCAATTAAGATGGCCTTAATCGACAACAACCAAGTTGCGCGTTGTGTTTGACTGCAGTGCTGATACCTCATCTGGAGTTTCACTCAACGATATTTTGCTAAAAGGGCCAGTAATTCAACAAACGATTTTTGCAATTTTATTACGTTTTCGTTGTTTTCGATATGCTTTAACAGCAGATATTTCAAAAATGTATCGACAGATACTTATTGAAAAAAATTATCGGAGGTACCAATGGGTACTATGGCGGTCTAACAAAAATTAAAAGTTGGAAGTATACCAATTAAACACCGTAACTTACGTGACAACGTCGGCTCCATACATAGCCACTCGATGTTTGAAAACGTTGTCAGACACAAGTATGGAGAAATATCCTTTTGGATCAAAAGTCTTAGCCGAGGACTTCTATATGGACGATTTAATTAGCAGATTCCTGACTCGGACAAGGAGGTTCCTCTACGCATCAATGAATCGGATGTCATTAAAACTCTGGGCATCAAATGGAACCCAATCACGGTTCGGTTGCAATATCTCTCACCAATTTTATCGTCTTTACGGAAAATTACAAAAAGTATCTCTTCGATTCTTTAGATCTTATTAATCCGGTGATTGTTAAAGGGAAAATAATTTTACAGAGTCTCTAGTACAAAAGGCAAACTGGGATAAATCGCTGCAAGCGCGCATATATGACGAATGGCTGCAGTTTCGAGAACGTTTGAAGAAGTTAGATCGCATCAATGACCCAAGGAATGTTCTGATCCAAAATTATCAGTCATTAGAAATTCATAAGTTTCTGACGCTTCACTGAAGGTATATGGATGCTTTCACTGAAGGCATATGGATGCTGTTTGTATCTAAGAACGACAAATTAGAAGCACCAGGTAATGTGTACCCTATAGCGGCAAAATCGAGGGTTTCTCCTATTAAAAAACAAAGCCTACCAAGATTGGAGTTGTGTGCGGCAGCAGTTTTACCAAACTTACCCCTTCTTTTTATTGATAAGATCTATCTTTGGACTGACTCTGAAATTGTCCTTTGTTGGTTGACACATAACAAACAGAGTGTCCAAAATAAAGGGTGATCAGCGCGCTGCACTGTGGAGACATGTTAGCAGTAAGAATAACCCTGCGGCTATAGTATCTACTTGACAAGTAATCGTTGGCCTGATCAGAAGGACTTTTCCAAAATAAGCAAGGAAACTCCTGGAAAGCGCAAAAGTGTGACAGTACTAGTGATGACCAAAGTCTGTTCGGAATTCTCGACACTGTACAAAAATGGCAGTGATGTTCATGTGACAAAGTTTTTCTATGCGCTTAAAACACGAAAGTCAACAGAGGATAAACGAGAAGAGCCCCAAATCCTAATGAGTTTGCAGCGAAAAAGCCAAAAAAAGATGTTCCATCACTCTGCAAGTGAAATAAATGATGCCTTTCTACGAATTGTGTAGCATATTCAGCAAGAATGCTTCAAGGAGGAGGTTCAGCAGCTCGAAAGGAATAATATGATTAGCCACTCTTTGAGTATCATCAAAAATTTAAATCCGTTCGTAGACGACTAATCTTTAAAACTCCTCAGAGTTGGTGGGCGTCTGCAGAATGCAGACATTCCTTATTCCACTAAATGTCCGATCCTTTTTCCTAGATCCCATCCTTTTGTATTTAATTATATTGTTTATTTTCACAGAAAGAACTACCATGCTGGACCTCAGGCACTAATTGCTAATGTTAGGCAACGTTTTTTGATGTGCGAAGGAGTAGTTGACAGATGCTTTCATTGTGTAAAGTATCGGCCCAAATTGTTAACGCAAATCATGGGAAATCTACCATTCAATCGAGTGCAGCTAAGCAGACCATTTTTAACGACCGGCGTGGACTTTTGCGGACCGTTCGATCTTACCTTAAGGCGGCGAGGACAACATACGTATAAAGCATACGTTGCAATTTTTGTTTGGTTTGCAGTTAAAGCCGTTCATCTAGAAGTCGTTTCGGATCTATCCAGCCAAGGATTCATAGCGGCGCTTAGAAGATTTGTTGCACGTCGAGGTTTTTGTCGTGACCTTTATTGCGATAATGGTACAAACTACGTCGGTGCACGAAATGAGATGCTTGAATTTCGACAAAAGTTTCTGGAGCAACAGACAAAAAAGGCGATTGCGTCCTGGTGCGCAGCTGAGCAGATTGAGTTCCATCACATACCTCCGAGAGCCCCCCATTTTGGAGGACTCTGGTAGGCAGCCATCAAGTCGGCCAAAATAAATTTCTTCAGAACGGTTGGGCAAGCGTATTTGACATTTGAAGAGCTTTCGACGGTAGTAGCGGATATAGAATCAATTTTAAATTCTCGACCTCTGTGTACGATGTCAAGCGATCCCAGTGACGAGGCAGTGTTGACCCCAGGACACTTTTTGGTTCGCGGATTGTCAGGATTATCCGGATTAAAGCAATGGCGATGTATCTCTGAAAGAATACCTGCTGGAGCTACACAAGAGGGCAAAGTGGAATCATCATCAGAAAATGTCAATCAAAAAGTGCGATTTTGATTTTTTGATTGAATTTGACATTATCTGATGATGATTTCCACTTTGCCCTCTTCTGTAGCGCCACCAGGTATTCTTTCAGAGATACGACGCCATTGCTTTAATCCGGATAATCCTGACAATGGTACTGATGGTTCTACAAAACAAAACAATGATTTCGTACGAACCTATTAAATACTCGTAAACTATATAAATTTATATAGATAGGTATTATATAGATAGGTAAGGACAACGACGTTCGTATCTGCACCTGGAATGTGAGAACATTAAAAAGGAGAGGTGCAGGCGAACAACTAGCGAAAGCCCTATACTGCTACAAAGCAGACATTACTCCCATCCAGGAAATACGATAGGATGGTCCCGGAAAAAAGAGGATGAAAAACTGTGACATCTACTATGGACCTATGGATCGTGTTATAGTGAGCAGAAACAGCGACAATTCGGATGCGGATTTGTTATAAGGGCCAGACTTAGGCAAGAAGTCTTATGTTTCCATGACATTAGGGAACGTATTGTAACAATCCGCATCAAGCCCAAATTCGCCAACATAAGCCTTTTATGCGCGCATGCTCCGACGGAGGAAAAAGATGATACAACTAAGGACTGCTTCTATGAGCTCCTTGACAAAACCTATGAGCGGCTACCAAAGTACGATGTTAAAATCGTGCTGGGAGACTTTAACGCAAAGGTAGGAAGAGAGGACATCTTTAGCAGTATTATCGGAAAATATAGTCTACACGACAACTCGTTGACTTCGTTGCGGAACGAAATGTCACTATAACCAGCACACGGTTTCCTCATGTTTTGGATGTCCGAACATTTCGAGGGGCTAACATCGATTCAGACCACTACCTTGTTGTAGCCAGGGCAAGGATGCGGATATCCACCACGCCACAACAAACCAGAAATTCTGTGAAAAAAATTTAATGTCGAAAGACTGCAATCGCCAGAGACCGCCAAGACCTTCGCGCAACGCGTATCCCTTAACTTCTCGATTCACACCACACCACCAGCATCTAATGTCGAAGAACAATGGCAACGATGCCAACAAGCCATTAGATCAGCCGCAACTGATGTGCTAGTTTTCTCGCGGCCACCTGGAAGAAACCCCTGGTTTGATGAGGAATGCCGACAGATGCTCGCAGCCAAGAACGAGTCCTCCAAGGCTAAGCTGCAGGTGAAGTCGAGAGCTGCCATTGAGCTCTATAGGCGAAAAAGAAGGGAAGAACATCGGCTTTTCAGAAAGAATTAAAAAGAGCAAGAAAAGCGCGCGATCGAGGATATTGAGAGGTGCCACTCCAGGAACGATGTTCGCAAGTTTTACCAAAGTGTAAAACGTCAAAGAACAGAATCCTATCGAGATGAACAAGGAAATATCGTAGTTGAGACACAGTCGATGCTGAGGATATGGAAGAACCACTTCTGCAGACTGTTAAACGGCGATGACGAACAACAATCCGCTGTCAGGCAGAACGAACCATATAATATTGGCAACTTCAGCGAAAATGCCAACCACCAGTGAAGTGAGGATAGCCCAAACTCGTCCGTTTGTGTAGGATGAAGATGGAGAATTCTCGCTGCACCATCAGGGTCGAAAACGACCTCACCGATACATTCGATACCAAAAAAGGATTTAGGCAAGGCGATGCGCTGTCATGTGACTTCTTCAATTTGTTTCTTGAGAGGATTGTGCAAAACTCCCCAGCCAACACCAGAGGCACAATTTTCCAAAAGTCGGTGCAACTACTAGCATACGCCGATGATATTCACATTATTGGTAGGACTCAACGTGATGTCATAGCCACGTTTGCTGGTATAGAGAAGGAAGCTGCAAAAATGGGTTTAGCAGTAAATGAGGGTAAGACTAAGTATAGGCAGTCAACACGAAAGGACACACAACATTGACGAATTGGACAGAGCATCACCATTGACATATATAACTTTGAGGTAGTACGGGACTTTGTCTACCTCGGCTCCGCTATTAACTCTGGCTCTCAGAAATCAAATGAAGAATTACTCTTGCCAATCGCTGTTTCTTCGGGCTAAGAAGGCAATTTAGTAGTAAAGCCCTCACTCGAACTACTAAGGAGATCCTATAGAAGACCCTGATAAGGACCGGGCTAATTGGAGAGGCATGTGGGTTGAGGCCCAGCTTCATCCCGGACTGTAGCGCCACTTAAGTAAGTAAGTAGGTATGTCTGTGGTGGCTATTGGGTGAAGTTTGTGTTTTTTGTTTTTTTTTTTACACTATCAGAACTGTGTCGTAGCGAGCTTAATACAAGCAGCATCTACGAGCAGAGATTTGCCACAGCATATAATATGCATCCACAGGCTCATCATTTAGTGCATTTGTTAGTGGGACAAAACAGAACATAGATGTAACAAAGTTTGAAATCACTAGCAAAATCAATTAACAATTTTAAATATACTTATTACGGCTCTAGAATTGTATTCTCGCAGAGTGTTTTTCAAACAACTTTTACTAACATGCAGTTCAACTACATCGTTATTTTTATTGTAAACTCTTCTCATGCGATTAATAGCCTCATGCATACCATAGTTGTGTTAATGGCTAGGTATATGTAATATATTGAATCTACAGTTGCAGACGTTTTGTGATGAAATGGATTTTTTGAAAGAAAAGGCGTCACGAAAAATAGAGAACAAAAATTCCGAAGCTTGTATTGGAGTGTTGTGGCTGAACGTCGTGTGCATTGAACGTTTGTACTTGTATCTTAGTCAACACGTACGTTGCTGTGCAAAAAAGAGATCTATTCTCAGAATTGCGCAGCTGGTATGTCATTAAACATAAGTGTGCGGTGTCATCTGTTTTTGCGTGGGGTTATTTTTCAGATGGTGTGCATCTGACGTCTGAAGCTTATTGAGTTTGAATCCAAACAGATAGATTTGATTGAGTTTTCGATGTGTATGTGGTTAGTGATAATGAAGATGAATTGTTTGAATTGGAATGCTGCCAGGAATGGGGGTGTTTTGGATATGACGAATTTTTTAAACCAAATGCAATCGAAAACGCCTCTGAAGTTTGTGGTTGTAAGTACAAATGACGGTACATTGGAAAGGACAGATTGGACGAGAGGGGCTACAAGATGAAGATGCATTTGGATTGCCTTGTTTGTGTTTCTCGAAGAAAGCTTGGGAGTCTATCCGAAAGGTAGAGCCTGTAGCTTTGGTTGGCTTTTCTGAGGTGTTTACAATGATGAAAGCATATGACGATGTGAAATAACGGTTCCCGTCTGATCACCGAAAACAAGTAGCGTCGGACGCGGTTAGTACTTAGATGTGGGACCACATGAGAACAACGCGTTTCTTTTGTTAATCTGTTAGAGTATGGGCCTCCGCACGAGATGAATTCAACTGGGATAAAAACGGTTTTGTAGACGAGGGACTGAAGTTCGCGCTTAAAAATAGTTGAAATTCTTCAAGGGTAGAACAAGGTTGAAAACCAAGTCAAACACATTTTTCACCATTTTAGGGTTTTTTTCTGGCACAAATTTTGTGTCTATAATGTTTGAGTGAAAGATTGTTCAAAGGTATTCTAGTCATGCTTTAATTGTGTCTTCTTTTTTCGTCGGATGTAAATGGAATGTGTATAAATATTGTTGGATATTGATCAACATTTTGGCCTCGTTTTAATGGTTTAAATTTTCCATTTGTGATTGCATAGAACTTTTCTAATTTTCCATTTTGTTTCACTCGAAGTTTGTATTGTCTGAATTCAAATAAATTATCAAGCACTTCTAGTCAAAACCTATAGTTGAGAATATAATGAAATAAACGTTATGTTTGATTTTATATGAAGTCTATAAATGTATTATTATCCCTGATTCATCGGGCATTCCACTACAAAAATTGGCAAGTGCTATCTGCTTTTATACTGTGCAAAAACCTTCCTCGTTATTTCTGGATGATAGATTAGGGACCAATTCTTTTATACCCTACCCCATTGGGTTATATTAATTCTGATACATAGCTTGAAACGAAATAATGTCTGAACAAGATATTAAGACAAACTCAATATTGCCACGCCTACTTTTTGAGGGCTTTATCATTAAAAGCGGTTTTGGCAATTCGAAAAAAGGAGGAAATCTCTATACCTAACAACCATTCCCTAATTTTTTTACATAAACAATATCTTAACTTTACTTTGTTATTAAATTTAGGTTCATTCCTATGACCAAGAGCTGTATAATTTTTAATCGAACACTTTTCATCATTGTAGCATAGTTTAGATTTCTTTATATATTGACTTATATATTCATTGTTTTTTCTTTCTATTTTGTCTTTAATTGCATTTTTCTAATAAAACAGCATCCAAACAAATAAACATTTAATGGTTTTTCATTAGTCATATGAATTGTTACAATATTCTACTGTCCTATGATGATTGATTTCCAAAACCTAAACGGATTACTATCATGCAATGTATACTATTGCAAAGCGCATTGTAAATGTATCAAATGCGCAAACAAGAGCAAATGAATGGTTATGAATGCATCATGAATGATAAATATGCATATCATATGCAAAGCGTTTTGAAATTCAGCCATTTATTGACGGCGGTTGCGAGCCCTTCCATAACACGAAGCCAATCGTTTAAGCAACAATATGAACTTCCACATTACTAGATCTCTTGGATAAAATGAAGCCGAACGAATCAAATCCATGGACTTCATCGGTAAAGTCATGAGGAAATTCGGATTGAACATAATTTGTGTCAGTCAAATGGTTTCACTCTTCGCTCTTTGAGTAGGTATATTGTCAAGGTATTGTCTGGCACGCCACTCACCAGGCCTTACAATACCCGGACCTATGTGTGATTAGCAAATCACCGTTTGTGTAGGATGACGATGGAGAATTCTCGCTGCACCATCAGGGTCGGAAACGACCTCACCGACACACATCAGTATCCAAATGGATAGGTTCCGGAGAACATGAAAATGTGCTGTCATGATGTTAAATGATGCAATGGTGCACACGGCTCAGTCTGTAGTTAAAAGCTTGCTGCACCGCGTTGGGGATACAGTTTCTTACGTTTGGCCGCATAGCAACTGCATCGGCTGCATCGAGAACGATCTTAGTGGTAAAAAAAACAGTTGGTTCATCGTAAAAACCTGACCGTAATGACAAAGCTTTGGATACGGGGTGTCTCATAACATAAGAATTTGTAAAAAGTATAGCTTAGAATTTGAATTTGAGCCATCATAAGAATTTCCTATACTATGTATACTGGGGAACTAAAAAGGACAACCACATTTGCATGTGTATCTGGAATATGCGAACACTATGTGCAAACATTCTACTAGCCGACTTGCTAGTGGAAAATATAATAAAAAATAAAAGTACTATTTATACTGAATTTGATGGAAATCAGTAAAAGCGTACGTGCGGCAAAAAGTTGTAATTTTTCGTTATTGGCCAAAACGAAAAATTCCGTTAAACGACTTTAAGGCATTAGTAAAAATGTCAATAGTAACATTGATTTTTAATTTGATTTGACTAGACATTATAATTAAGCAGCTATTGATGATTTTTCAAATTTGGTACGCAATTTTATTTTTAACAATAATAATACGATTGGTGCACAGACCGACAGACGTACAAAATTGTCGAACCCAATTGCCTCACACAATGTATAAAATAGTTTCTCAATATACCACATAAAAGGGGACAACTCGTTGGCCTCTAGCGATGTTTTACAACTTGTTGGACGTCTCAGTCCATTCAGCTTATATAATTTATTTCATTAATAGTCCACATATAGAGATAAAATGTGGTACTACCGAGACGTTTAAAAGAAGAGAGCTACACGCAAAGCATGTTTCACATGTCCATATGCGCAGAGAATTATTGTATACACACAAAGTGTCAGGATTGTCGTATGACTCAATCGACATCACACAACGAACTGTGTAGATGAATAAATTCAATAAAGATACATATATATTAGCATGTGGTATAGGTTGCCAATCGTTTTTAATGATTTCATTATATTATGAATGCAGGGAATTTTTATATAATTTCCTATGTATCTACCCTGGAAGATATTGTCATCTTAGGTACATAACAATTTTTTTATTTAATGTTTCTCTTTTCTTTTTTGTTCAAATTTCCTTATAGTTTTACATAATTTTGCTTCTCAAATTTAAAGAAGTATGTTTTACGGGCTGAAACCAAACTACTGGTACAGCGTATATTTTTATGTATACAGTACCTCCCGTTGCTATCATGCCTTTAAACCGTTTTTGGATAAACCCTGCACTTGCACTTTTGGCACTTGCTTTTGTAATATTAAATACATAAATAATTAAAGAAATAAATTTACTACCTTATTGTCATGCAGTTTTTCACTGTGTATTTCTGCAGTTGTCTGCTGTATAGTAGTGTAGTTTGCATAAATCGGCTGTGGTACATATTGTGAGTTAGAAGGAATGTACGGAGTAGGTGTTCCAGTTGCAAATATTGCGTAAGGGTGATTTTGTGAAGCTACAGCTGTCGTTTGTTGCTCATCCAAACTTAGAGTTTGTGTGTTTCGCATACTACAATGTCGACGTGGGGGTTCGGGAGCAACCTTTTTACTTGAGATTGGACTTCCAGTTAGATATGTCTATAAGAAAAACAAATGTACTTTCATATTTAAAAAAGAAAACATTACTACAAACGGAATTTAAACTGGAATTAGTTGCACATGCTGCATATTCCACAGCCGTATTTATATATTGATGCTGTGCATCTGCAGTCATATTTTGAAGTACAGCTCTTTGTAATACTTTGGAACGATCAGCATTTCCACGTTGACGAGGCAATGTACCTCCGCCTTCTTCATACATAAGATCCCGACCTGCTTCATTAGTTGGTGTAATGTCACCATCGTCATACGATCGCCGCCATGACTAATAAATAAATTAAGTTAAATTATCCATAAACACTATTATTACTGCTCACCATATTTCCAGGTGAATTGATAGGAACCCTTGTACCCTGTGGTTGAAAATGACCATAGTCAGTAGTGGTGTAATGGCTAAACGTTAAATGGCTTCTGGTACTATTGTCGTGAATGTCTTCCAAAGACTCTAAGCTTTTACCACGAGGCTGGCGTACCTACAAATATTATGGTTATTTAATATATTAATATATATAAATGTATATAGGGTGCTTCTTTTATGTCGTTATATACATTGCCGGTACTTTAAAAAACAACCAATTTCCATTTATGTATATAAGTTATTTTTTATTTCTTCTTTTACAACTTATTTTGACTACTTGAATGATATTGTATTCAAAAACAACATTATCAAGTGGTCGCGTAGATAAATCAAAGTTAAATGTGCCTTTTTGTTGCGTTTTCGGGCATCTCGGTCGGAAAAGCGATGATTTCGGCATTAATGTTTGCCACGAATTCTTCAACTGTCTGAGGCTTGCTGACTAACACTTTTCATTACAAATAACTCCACAAAAAAAAGTCTTGAGGTTTCAAACTGGAGATCTGTGCGGCCAGTCAATATTTTTTTTTTTTTTTTTTTAATTTTTGGCAGCACACGTCGATGGATTTTTTTCTACAGTAACTGCATTGTTTGACATATGTGAGTCCTCTCTCATACCTCTTCAACCAATTCATCGGAACGTCGTGGGCGTTGAAGAAAGGCATGTTAACAAGATCTCCCCCTGTGCTCAACAAAATTCACCATCAAACGGTTGGCCACAATATTTTCGACGATATTATACGATATTATACATATTATACATCGTTACTATTTCGTGAAACAATTCATGGTTCAAATTAGCGTTTCAAAAACATTGGTATATATATGTTAATCTTATTCAATGTTAACACACCGACATAAAAGATGGCACACCCTTTATACAGATATATATGTAGGTATATATTTTAACATATATATATAATATTTTGTTAATACGACTGACCCGCATTACGATCCTTATAGTATCATAAACTTACCTTAATCAGTACCATATCATTACAATCATTGTTAGTTCCAGTGTATGTAAAACATGAATCTGTAACACCATAACTTTTTGAGTCATCCCACGAGACTCTTGTTGTAGGCATTATAGTTGGCGATGACAATTGAGAAGGAGTATGCCATAATTTACGATACTCCTAAATGTCGGTCGCGTTAGTTTTGCGTATTGTAGTTCAAATAATGTGATACAACAAACAAAAAATAAATGGAATAAGTAATCATAAAATATTAAATTAAAACTCAGCTGCAAAAGTAATAAAAATTAAAAACTTTACATAAATAAATACAAATAATTATGTGAAATGTCGGTCATTTGTACAAAAAAATGTAAACGTCAGTCGACCCTTTTGTTCAGAATTTTATCTCTATACATTTTTGAATACTTTCGTTCAGAATTTTACCTCTATAAAATTTTCTTCAACAAAATAACTTACCTGTTGTTGGTATATTGATCCACCAGGATTCCATTTTCCACTAATAATGTCTTTCACACGTTTGATGGCAAGTAAAATTTTTTTCTGATGACCAAGTTTTACAATTCCAATGTCTTCAAGATCTTCCCATGTAAGTTGCGTTACATCACGCACAGTTTTATATTTCTGATCAAGCAATGGTTGAATGTATTCCTCAAGACGTAACAATTGCAGCCATTCTTCAATTGAACCCTTCAAGAATAACCACAAATTTTATATTATGACATGTATAATCGAATGACTGTTGCAGCAAAATGTTTTTGATTTTCTCATTTGTAATAAATAAATGCTCCGACAAGATTCGGACAAATGTTCCCAGCTACGTAGAAGAGTACTGTGTTTGATATGGAGTTTGAACAAATCGACTTTCGCTAAAAAGTCGATATGCTTTTTTTAGTTTTTTAAATGAATGAAACACTAAAAGTGTAATTTTATACGTCCGATCCTTAATTTGTTCAGATATAATATAACAGAGAATGAAGGTTACCTACCATTTCATAATGATACTTTTAAGAAAGATTTATGTAAAAATATGAAAATCAGATCTTTTAAAAAGATTTACCAAAACCAGTCTTAATTTTTATTTTAGTTTTGTAAAATTGTAAACGTAATACTAATTAATATAATCACAAAGATCCAAGTAATGATTTTGCGCACAAAGCACTACGTTCTTTTGTTTTTTTTTTAGCAAAAAGAAACTGTGTATAGAACAGTAACTCGAGTTGGAATCGAAGCAACCCGAGTTGTAACTAGAGTTGGATAACTCGGTTGGAACAAAATTATTCGAAATAAAGGTGCAGTAAAAATAAATTTTTTTTTTGTTTGTTTTATTAAGCATAGTTAATTTCATTATGCCTCATTTATAGAAGCCCCCGTTCTTATTGACAAAAGCCTATGCTGTAGTTTTTCATAAACCTCTATTGAGACATCAACCATTGCTTGGTCACTATTTGAGGTGGTTCATCGCCATTCGACCACGTGGCACCTTTAATCGAGCTTCTTTTTGTATCCAGCCTTATTCAAATGGTTCCAAATTTTACGCAATGCTTATATCCTGGACAATTGGAACAGTGCTCGACGAAGTCCACGTATTTATCGATATTTGCGACAATCTGGCTTCCAGAGAATTTTACATCTTTGAAATCGAAATTACCGGAATGAAATCGTCGAAACCAAAACTAAACGTGATTATTCACTATTCTGCCGATTGGTTTGCAATTTTACCTTTAGCAAAGAAAAATTTTAAAATATGACGGATTTTTCTCTTTGCTAATGTCCATCTTTGATCAAATCAAACAAACCTGAAAACATCTGCGTGTTGCGGTGTTACGGCTAAACGAGGAGCAATGGCGGCTGGTGCACAACAATTTAATGCTCTGCCTCAACTCTTCTCTGCCAACGCCAAACATAATGGCCCCAACCTTTGGCAAAATGGTACACTATAATGGATTCCGGGTTATGTCTTGCGACAATAACTGGAGCCTCCAGTGACAAAGGCAAATGCATTAGCTGCGTTATGGCTAGGAAATACATTAATTTGTTTCCCCGTTGATTCTCTGCTCAGCCTACCACCAACCATATGACTTAGCAACACCCCCTCCTGCCGACGCTATCAAAGATCTGGTCCGGCAACGAAAGGATGTAATAATCGGTTGCGACGCCAACACAAGCAGTAGTGATATTAACATCAGAGGTTCCTCTCTTCCAATACGTTATTAAATATAGCCTTTTATTAAATAATCGTGGAACCTTCATTATAAAAAATAGAGGGAAAGTCCTAGACCTAACGTTTTTCTCCAATTTAACAACCCTAACTATTTCCGACTGGAAAGTGTCAAGCCAACCTAGTTTATCTGATTATATGATCATAGAATTCTCCCTAGCAAGAAAACCAAAAAATTCCTAGGAAGACCAATTAGAATCTGTTCACGGCAAAAATCTCCGAACACACATTCAGTAGTGATGTAAATGATCAGGAAGACATTGATACAAGGAAATCATCACGGTGTATAACAACGCATTCAAATAAACATGCCCAATACATTGGTGGTCTAAAGAACTCGCCAATCACCACAAGGAATCGAGGGAACTCTTCAAGGCGGCAAAGAGGATAAACAACTTAACAGACTGAAACCTCTACAAAACCAGTCGAAGTATATTCAGCCAAAAGGAAAGCATGGAGAGACTTCTGCAACAGTATTGAGGACAACAGCGAATCAGTCAGGTTAAGGAAAATATTTTAAAAAGAAGCAAGCAGCCTAGGTTTCCTGAAAGTCTCGAAAGAAAAATGGACAGAATCAAGCGCTAAGACACTAGATCTACTCCTAAATACCCACTTTCCCTACTGTAAAAAATAACGGATGTGGACATAACAAATGACAACGGAGAACTGCATATCTGGAGACAACTCCATTATAGACACTAGTATATGAAAGGAAACAATTATATTTGCCATAAACACCTTTGAGCCCAATAAAACAGCTGGCCCCGACGGAATAACCATGATGTTACAAAAGTTGTTAAGTTGAAATACCTCCCTAAAGCATGGCGTGAAGTAATTGTAATAATCATATCAAAAGCTGGGAAATGCAACCAATCAACCGCGAAAGACTATAGGCCAATAAGCTTGTCCTCATTCCAATTGAAACACTGGTGCAAAAAAAAAATGGGAGCGATACTTGACAGCAAGCTAAATTGAAATCTTAATATCAACGAAATGGTAAAGAAAACATTGTACTATATAGCTGCAATAGAATATGCGGTAAGAAATGGGGCCCCGCCCGAAAGTTACGAAATGGTTATATACAGCTGTTGTCAGACCAATTCTCAGTTATGGTTGCCTAGTCTGGTGGAATGCCATGAAAAAGACAAAGCATATGTCGACTTCCCCATATTATTTCGCCTAATTGCATCTTGGAGAAAACACCTCCACCCACTCACAAATTCTGTTTTAGACCCATCCGTGTATGTGTGAATCGAGTTATTAGTTCCGATCGAATCCGACTCCTATTCAAGGCGTGCACTAACAAAGGTACAACATGTATACTAATAGCAGGAGCTATGCACACCAGCCCCACAGTAGGGTTGGAAATAATCCTAAATCTTCCACCAATTGACCTACAGATCAATGACACAGCAGCGAATAGGCCGGAATACTACCGCCTTAGGCTGCGTTCGTGGTTAAGCGTATTCGCGTCATCGCGCAACGCGATTTGATTCGCTACTAGAGATCAATTACATGTGTACATATGGAAGTGATTATAGCGTGGCGGTTTAGCGAAAATGTGAATTTAGCCACCGTATATACAGCACAACACTATTTTTCAGGTACACGTAGGCCTTTGCGTGTTTGTCGGCTCACTTGAGAGTCAACAGCCCAAAAAGCCTAACCTTACCTAACCTAATTGCCATATGTGAAGAAGAAACATAAACAAACAGAATAAAATTCAAGCAAATAGTAGGTGGAACTCGTGGCACAGACGGTGGCACAGACGGAGGCTATACCAAAGACTAGAGAATATTTCTTTACCCGAATTGGAATTCATTCAGCCCTAGTTGCAAAATGCAAACCGAATTAGTCAACTCGGGTTAGGTATACACACGAAAGATGAATGTCAATTCGCGTTGATTTTCATTCATACACAAAACTAAACCGACTTGTGGTGTGATTCAATCGATTCATATATGTTGGGTTTGTTTTTCGTATTGGTAGCTGACTAACGGGCACTGGCTACTGACTACCTGCGAGTTTATATGTGTTTGCTTACCCAAACCGAAACCAAATCACGTGTTTCACTCGGGTTAATACAGTTTTGTAGTTTGTTATTTGGTTCGTTAAATCGGTTTAACTCGAGTTAGTTCGGTTTAAGTGTAACTTGGGTTAACTCGAGTTATCAATTCCAGTTGACACACCACAAGTTTTAACAAGCTCAGAAGTTACCAAAAACTAAGTTTCAACTAAATTCCATTCATTACTTTTTGAGAAAAACACAATTTTTTTAGTGACGTTTCGACTTAGGTATATATATTATTTTGACGAATATACTGAAGCAATTTTGTACACATCCCCCTATTAATAAACAACGATTAACGGTGAGTTAGCACTAAAACATCGGTTAACTTCTAATTCTTATCAAAAAACATTTGTACAACGGATAACTTAACTCACCGAATTTCATGTACAAGGTGGCGCAAAAGTAATCCTCCTACCAGAAAATGCTATAAATTTTGCGATTGGCCCCTAATGTCAGTTCTGTTTTGACATTTGTGTAGTAAACACATGCGAAATACACGTTAATAAACAATGTTACGCTACACTTCTCCAGAACGCGGAATATTGGTGACTATTTATTTGAGCAATAATCGGTCGGTGACTTTGGCACAACGTGAATTTCTTCACAGATTTCCTAGCCGTCCAACGCCTACTGGTGAAACACTGCGACGTTTAGCCGCTCGCCTCGAAGAGACTGGCACAACACGAGATGCTGCCAGGCGTGGCAGACCCCGGAGTAGCCGTTCTGCAGAGAATATTGCTGCTGTAGCCGAAGATGTCATGGAAGCGCCGTCGACATCGACCAGACGACGTGCCACGCAAATGGGTATCAGTCGATTTGAAGATGTTTCCGTACAAAGTCCAGACGGTGCATCAGCTGTTAGCTGCTGACCGCCAATCGCGTCTAACATACGCTCAAGCCATCCTTAATCACCACCAAGAGGAAGATGATTTTTCATCAAAAATAATCATGAGTGATGAGGCCCATTTCCATCTTAAGCTTAGTACGCAGCTCGCGATAAATTTTATCTCCCATACAAAAATCTCTACAGAGATAAAATTTAGCGAGCAAATTTATCAGTGCAGTACGCAGCTCGCGAAATAAATTCTTAACTTCATAAAGATGGGACACACAAAATGTAGGTAGGGTATAACAATATGATGTGTTATACGAAAAGTGTTATACTCGGCGGAAGACAGGTCTCCACTTATTTATCTCGCGAAATTAATGTGCGAGGCATTTAAATCGGCGAAATTTTAATGAAAAATAAAAACAAAATGGAAGAAAATGTAGACGAATATTTGATGGAAGAATTTCTCAAGGAAGACGACATCTTTATTTACAAAGAAAATAATAATATTACTGACATCTGCGAATGCATGACATTTCCCTGACTCATCTATATATGCTGTGTACGAATTTAGCGAGCATTTATCTTTGGATTGGAGAAAACAAGTGGAGAGTAGCAAAGATAAAATTTAGCGCGAGCTGCGTACTAAGCTTTAGCGGGTACGTAAATAATCAAAATTTACGCTTCTGGGGCACTGAAAATCCGCGTGTAACCCACGAAGAGCCGTTACACCCGCTCAAGTCACTGTATGGTGTGCTGTTTTCGCTGGAGGAGTCATCGGACCTTTTTTCTTCGAAGACGTCGCGGGCCAAACAGTTACTGTGAATGGTGAGCGCTACAGAGCAATGATCAACGAGTTCTTTTTGCCGCAACTTGATGAATTGGGATTGGAAAACATGTGGTTCCAACAGGACGGTGCAACGGCACACACTGCACGTGCCACAACCGATATGCTGAAGGATGCATTTCCCGGGCGCCTAATCTCCCGTTTTGGCGATTTGCACTGGCCAGCAAGATCGCCTGATTTGACCGCTCCAGACTTCTTTTTGTGGGGCTTTTTGAAGTCGCGGGTTTATGTCAACAAGCCTCAGACTCTTGCAGCTCTTAAAGACAATATCCGTCAAGAATGTGAGGACCTATCGCCGGAAGTTTTGGCCAAAGTGATGGAAAATGCCATAAAAAGGGCTCAAATGACAATCAACTGTGGCGGCGGCCATTTACATGACATCATATTCTCGACTTGATGTAAAAAAAATTAAAAGACCAAATAAAAATAATCCACAAGAAGAATCAAAGTTTTTCATTTTTTTTTAATTACAGCCAAAAAACATCGGAAGGTTATTTTTGCGCCACCTTGTATAAAAAGCGGATAAATTTTTTATGTTTGTGAGATGACGTTTCGCTTTGAAATTCAACAATATTTTTCTCGATTTCATTTCATACATATAAATTACTCACATTATCGTATTATTATTTTATTTTATCATACGTATACCTGGATCGTATTATTTTAAGTACTTTTTAGTAAAGTGCTGCCATGTTCTGTCGGGATTTATATAACAGAGAGAAATATATTAAATATAACAAAAGATAGCAAACGGATAAGTTCCTATCCGTTAGCTACATAACTCGTGTGTTAAGGAGCGGATAGTGTTTTTTTTATTAATACGGGGGTTTTGTTTCACTTTCACTTAAACATCTAGATTAAGCCATAGCAAGGAGTGGCTAGTTTCATATAACGGGTCCGCCATCTAACGTTTTTTTCAACTAGTGCTTATTTCGTGAATGGTAACATTTAGCTCATGTCTGACTTGACAGATGATTAGTTTTATCCTTCCGCTGAACGAATATGGTTGTGTATAAGCTTGAACAACGCTGGGAAATATTGCGACATTACTTTAAAAATCATGGTTATGTTGCAGAATGTGTGCGAAAATTGCGTTCGGATTTTGGAAGAAGAGAAGCACCAAAAACAGTGCGTACACCCGAGAATATTGCTGCTGTGGCAAAAAGTGTGCGTGAAGCGCCATCAACATCAATTCACCGTCGTTATCAACAATTGAACATTTCAGAGACATAATTGAGACGAATTTTGCATAAAGACCTTGGTATGACGCCATACAAAGTCCAATTTGTTCAGGAGTTGAAGCCAACTGAACAATCAATGCGTTTTCGCTTCGCTAAGTGGGCCTGCGATCGACTTAAAGAAGATGCCGATTTTGCCAAAAAAAAAATCATCTTTTCAGATGAAGCTCATTTTTATCTTGGTGGGTATGTAAACAAGCGTACGATCCAGTTGTGCACCCACCACTCGTTTCGTTTAAATTTTGCCTAAAACACCAGTTTTCAACAAAAACTTATATAAACATATGAGAAGGCTACAATCCGCTGTGCTGATCGGTGAATACCCTTTCCCCTCTCATCCTATCTTTGAAACTAATATCCCCAAAAAGTGGCCGTTGCTAAAAACTTTATGGGGATGAAATTAGAAAATTACATTATCGTTGTGTTCACACAGTTGATCAAAATCTCTTTTCATTCGAAATAAAACAAAGTTTTTCTATTTCATATGCTATGGAATAATGCATACAAATTAGTTTCGTTAAGAAAAACTATGAACTATGTTTTTTAATAACACTTTTTAAAATTTTCTACCGTTTGGCTAAAAACAACAAAAAGACTGCTTCTATGAGCTCCTTGACAAAACTTATGAGCAACTACCAAAGTACTGTGTTAAAATCGTGTTGGGAGATTTTAACGCAAAGAAAGGAAGAGAAGACATCTTTATCAGTATTGTCATAAAATATAGCGTTCACGACAACGGGCTTAGGCTAATTGACTTCGTCGTGGAACGAAATGCCACTATATCCAACACACGGTTTCCTCACCTCGATATTCATAAGGGGACACGGCGGTCTCTAGTTCAATCAAGTTGAGTAAATTGCGATTGCGATAAAAAATACTGTGAAAAAATTTAATGTCGAATGGCTGCAATCGCCATTTGCAAAACGCATATCGCTTAACATCTCAATTAACACCATACAACCAGCATCTAATGACGAACAACAATGGCAACGATGACAATAATTCATTAGATCAGTCGCAACTGATGTGCTACTAGGTTTCTCGTGCACAACAGCCAGAATGCCGACAGATGCTCTCAGCCCAGAACGAAACCTACAGGGCTGCCATAGTGCTTTTAAGGCAAAGGAAGAACACCGGCAAGAAAAGAGCGTGATCGATGATATAAAAAGGTGTCACTCCAGGAATGATATTCTCAAGTTTTACCAAATTGTAAAACGACAAAATCAGGCATACAATACGCGAATAGAATCGTGTCGAGATGAACAAGGAAAGGATCGCAGTTGAGACACAATCGATGCTGAGAATATGGAAGAACCACTTCTGCAGACTGTTAAACGGCGATGACGAACAATCTTCCGCTGTCAGGTAGAAGGAACAACTCAATATTAGCGACGACAGCGACAACTACCAACCACCCGACCTAAGTGAAGTGAGGATAGCAATATCTAAACTTAAGCTCAACAAGGCTGACGGAAATGACTATAAACTCTATAAACTTTGACAACATCATCTCGTCAGAAATTAAACGAACACTTATTCTTGCCAACCGCTGTTTCTTTGGTCTAAGAATGTAATTCAGTAGTAAACCCCTCACTCGAACTACTAAGGAGATCCTATATAAGACCCTTATCATTCCATTCCTTTTCTAAGTATAACGAAGACGAAGTATACGAACTGTATAGCGACATACCCCTAACTTCAAGTGCGCAACTTGTGATGAGACTCAATTAGGTTGAATTGCTACGTCGACAAGCAAAATTGTCGCATTTGGAAGGAAGAGCATCCACATGAAACCCTTAAGACGCCATTTCATCTACAAAAACTGACTGTTTGGTGCACTCTATGGGCTGGTGGAGTCATTGATGCTGGAGAGTCAGTTACCGAAAATGGAGACCGGTACAGAGCCATGATAATCAACTATTTTGTTCCCGAATTGGATGGCATGAATGTGGATGAGATGTGGTTCCAACAAGCCGGCGCTACATGCCACACAGCGCACATCACAATCGATTTATTGAAGGAAACATTCGATGAGCGCATAATTTCGCGGAATGAACCTGTCAATTGGCCACCAAGATCGTGTGATTTGACACTATTGGATTATTTTCTTTGGGGATATTTGAAGTCACTCGTCTACTCCCCCGAAATCATATTAAAACATTAATGGCATAAAATTATCCTTCCAATAAAGCCAAATTGATGGACATTAAAACGATTTTCTTGTGTTTTATTTCAATTCGAAGTTCTATACCTCTAAAAAAACACTCTTTAGCACGCATGTGACGGTTTTCTGTGCACGGGCTATATTCTTGTTTTCTTTCATATCTGTTCTATTCTGTTTCCATAAAGCGTCATAAGTCAAATATACAATGCATGATATCGACACTCGTGCGAAAAAAAGCATTGCACCGTGCACCACAGCTGCGATGTTGTTTTGTTTTATGTTGTGTAGGTACAATACACCAACACCAAGTTACATTAGAAAAATGTGAATTATGAATGAATTTTGCTTTTCGTTTAGGTATTATTTTTCAAGTGGTTCGTTCAGTGCCGGTGCTTTTAATTTTGTATGCCAAAGGTTTTTTTGTTTTTAAATTTAACTTTGAAGAAAATAATATATCAATAACATCAGAACAATGAGTGAAAGTGAAGTCCAAGATCGTGTAAATAAATTATTAGAAAAAGCGTATGACGAAAAAAAACAATCATTCATGCCGGTAGAACTACACTGAGTTTAGACATTTAAAATCGACGTTCAAAAAAGGTGGAGAGGAGTATAGGAGAAAGTTTAATTTCGATTTGTATAAACATCATGATTGCTTGACGGGGTCGGTTAAAATAAATAAAATATTTCGTTGGCCGTGTTTAATTTTTAAACCAATGAAAAAGAAAAAGTGTGGACCACTGTTGGTTATTGTGATCTCAACTATTCTGAACCATTTGCATGAGAAGATCCCAAAGCACGAACTTTCCACTTCACACATAACAAATGATACTTTTGGAAAAACTAGAATGGAGTATTTATTTGATCATCAACAGAAAATTTCTGCACAATGTTTTAATGAAAATGTGTCAAAAATGTAAAGGCTTTTGAAGTTTTAATTGATGCAACTATCCGGTGCTTAAGGATAGTGATGCGATTATATGAGGACACAAGCGTTCTCACTCTAGCCTCTCACTATCAACTCCTACTCTCACCTCCACGCTGGTGACTGGTGGGTGCCTAGTACCTCGACTGTAGATGGGGTATTGAACCCCTGTGGAAGGTCGTTGGTGGCAGCAAACGAGAGAGGGGGAGGAGTGTCCTCTCACTAAGGCACTCACTCTCAGGCGGCAGCGGAGGAATTACCTAGATGGAGTCAACGGTGGCGCCTACAGCTCCAGTTTGATCGAACTGGTAGTGAAATCCCTATATGAGCTGCTTCGACATATTTGAACACCAGGTCTATAGGGATTTCCAATACTGAGCCAGGGTATTGGAAAAGAGTTGGTGCCCTCAATGGGTCAAAATTGGCTACTGACATCGGTATTATTTCCGGCCCGCTGTCCTAGGGTCAAAACAAGAGCCTGGCCCTCCAGGTTGGGGGTTGTGCTTTGGGTTAACTACCCATCCACGGAAAAAAAAATATTGTTACGAAGCAACCAATAGCCTCGGAACGGACTGATATCATTGTTGACGACCATGCTAAACGAAAAAAGGACAACGACGTTCGTATCTGCACCTGGAATGTGAGAACATTAAACAGGAGAGGTACAGGCGAACAACTAGCGGAAGCCCTAAACTGCTACAAAGCAGACATTACTGCCATCCAGGAAATACGATAGGATGGGCCGGGCAAAAAGAGGATGAAAAACTGTGACATCTACTATGGACCGTGTTATAGTGAGCTGAAACAGCGACTATTTGGATGCGGATTTGTTATAGGTGCCAGACTTAGGCAAGAAGTCTTATTTTTTCAAGACATTAGCGAACGCAATGTAACAATCCGCATCAAGTCCAAATTCGCCAACATAAGCCTTGTATGCGCTCATGCTCCGACGGAGGAAAAAGATGATATAACTAAGGATTGCTTCTACGAGCTCCTCGACAAAACCTATGAGCGACTACCAAAGTACGATGTTAAAATCGTGCTGGGAGATCTTAACGCAAAGGTAGGAAGAGAAGACATCTTTAGCAGTACTGTCGGAAAATATAGCCTACACGACAACACGTCTGGTAACGGACTTAGGATAATTGACTTCGCTACGGAACGAAATGCCACTATAGCCAGCACACGGTTTCCTCACCTCGATATCCACAAGGGGACATGGCGGTCTCCGGATCAACGAACAGTCAACAAAATTGATCACATTGCGATAGACAAGAGGCACGCATCCAGTATTTTGGATGTCCGAACATTCCGAGGGGCCAACATCGACTCGGACCACTACCTTGTTGTAGCCAAAGTAAGGATGCGGATATCCACCGCGCCACAAAAAAAAAAACAGAAATACTGTGAAAAAATTTAATGTCGAAAGACTGCAATCGCCAGAGACCGCCAAGACCTTCGCGCAACGCGTATCCCTTAACCTCTCGACTCACAACATACCACCAGCATCTAATGTCGAAGAACAATGGCAACGATGCCAACAAGCCATTAGATCAGCCGCAACTGATGTGCTAGGTTTCTCGCGGCCACCAGCAAGAAACCCCTGGTTTGATGAGGAATGCCGACAGATGCTCGCAGCCAAGAACGAGGCCTACAAGGCTACGCTGCAGGTGAAGACGAGCTTTATAAAGCTGGCGGAGATGACTTGGTAAGCAACATCCACCAACTCATAAGCCAAATTTGGTCGGTTGAAAGCATGCCCGCATCGTTTGCCCGATCCACAAAAAAGGAGACCCTCTGAGCTGCGTCAACTACAGAGGCATAAGTCTACTCAACATCGCTTACAAGATCCTATCTGCCGTAATATGTGAACGCTTGAAACCGTTTACCAACAACCTGATCGGCCCTTATCAGTGTGGTTTTAGGCCAGGAAAGTCCACAATCGATAAAATTTTCACACTTCGGCAGATCCTGGAAAAAACCCAAGAAGTCCAAATCGATAGCCACCACCTATTTATCGATTTCAAAGCCGTATACGACAGCATTTATGGAGACGAACTATACATGGCTCTATACCGCCCAAATTCGTCCGTTTGTGTAGGATGACGATGGAGAATTCTCGCTGCTCCATCAGGGTCGGAAACGACCTCACCGACACATTCGATACCAAAAAAGGATTTAGGCAAGTCGATGCGCTGTCATGTGGTTTCTTTAATTTGATTCTTGAGAGGATTGTGCAAAACTCCCGAGCCAACACCAGAGGCACAATTTTCCAAAAGTCGGTGCAACTACTAGAATACGCCGGCGGTATTGACATCATTGGTAGGACTCAACGTGTTGTCATAGCCACGTTTGCTAGTACATATAGAAAAGATAGCGGCAAAAATGGGTTTAGCAGTAAATGAGGGTAAGACTACGTATATGCTGTCAACACGAAAGGACACACAACATCGACGAATTGGACAGAACGTCACCATTGACAGATATAACTTTCAGGTAGTACGGGACTTTGTCAACCTCGGCTCCGCTATCAACTCTGACAACAACATCTCGTCAGAAATCAAACAAAGAATTACTCTTGCCAACCGCTGTTTCTTCGGGCTAAGAAGGCAATTTAGTAGTAAAGCCCTCCCTCGAACTACTAAGGAGATCCTATATAAGACCCTGATCATCCCAGTCCTGCTCTACGGCGCTGAAGCATGGACCAAGATGAAGAAATCTTTGAACGATTCGAGAGAAAAATTCTTCGAAAAATCTTCGGTCCCGTTTGCGTTGACGGGCTATGGAGACGAAGATTCAACCAAGAACTATACGAGCTGTACAGCGACATACACCTGGTCAAAAAAGTCCGCATTGGACGTTTAAGATCGTTACGACATGTAGAACGAATGGACACCAATACTCCGGCTCCTAGAGTCTTCGATTCCCAGCCAGACGTCGGACGCAGTAGAGGAAGACCTCGCCTTAAGTGGCACGCACAAGTAGAAACCGCAACTGGAGGCAGTTAGCTAAGGACCGGGCTAATTGGAGAGACAAGATGGTTGAGGCCTAGGTTCATCCCGGACTGTAGCGCCATTTAAGTAAGTAAGTTTTTGAAGCTTTCCCAATTGATTTTCCCGTTTGTTAGTCTGATGAATTTTCATTTCTTATGAGTAACTCGCTCGTTGTTAGAATGACCGGATAATGATCAGAGAACAGATCAAAGCATTCTTCAACCTTGATTCAATTATCCGCCAGACCTTGAACAAATCGATTAAATCCGGTAATTTGGTAAATTCAGCTGGATATTAAGTTGGTTTTCCCATTGAATGAAATCCGGTATTGTGGCATTCTCTCTATATTTTTGTGATATACATCCAGATCCCCAAAATGTATGTTTTGAATTAAAGTCCCCTTCTATGACAAAACGCTGTCTAACAAAAGTAATAAAAAAATGGATTTGTTGCATCTTTACATCAAACACAATACACAAATTTCTGTGTCATTTGTCTCCTTTGTTTTCCTTATAATCTAATCTGGCACAGTTTTTTTTAGCAAAAACATTTGACTTTAATATTTCAAGTCTTTTTATAAATGTTTCTAAAAATAGTAATGTAATATTCTTACTTACCGGAACAAAATGTGGCAGATTATCCAACACTTGTAGTTTATCAATTCGCAGTTTAATGCGTTCTCGGTGATGCGGATTTTTAATTCCTATAGCTGTTAAGTCTTCAGGTGTCATTCGAGCAATCGTTGGCAGATCATAACCCGCCGCAATGAAGAGCTGTGCATATTCGTCATACTTTAACTCTAATAGCCAATCTGCTATCAATTCGTCGTTACGCTGACGATCAACGCTACCAATCGAGCATGAGCTAACACTACTACAACGTGGGCTTGACAATGGCCCACCACGTATGGAAGTACCTCCGCCAGTCAGATATGATGATGCTCGCCCCGAATCTAAGCTAGCAGTAGAATGACGAGATCCAGAACCAGCTGAACCAGATGACGAACCAGGACTATCACGGCCAGGCGATTGGGTCAGGTCAATGCCTTGATCTTCTTGTAGTGCCAACTGTTGATGATAATAAACCGCAGCTTTATGGGTAAGTGGTTCACGCATAGTTGCACAAAATACCTGCACATTTGCATATGTGCCTGCACCGGGTATTGAATTTGCATTTTTAGATATATTGGCCATGCCGTATTCATTTAGTTCATCTATAAAAAAAAGTAATATAGAAAATATATTATGATTATTAAAAAAATAACTGTTTGTGAACAGGTGTAGACATATTGATTTATTACTACAAAATAGAGTTCTTTTTTTTCGAGTTTACGCATAATTTTAAGTTAGTGCACAGCAAAGTGGCAAAGGTTTTTTGTCAAACAATCACTCTAAGGAGATGTATGGCACTAGTCATATTGTCTAACGGTAAACTCTAGATACCTCCGGACATGTAGTTTCAAAAAAGTTCACATTTTCTGTTTAGAACGATATGCCCTTCCCTTCTAGTCAGTCCAATATTTAAGACAAGGCGATTCAAACAATAAAAGGTCCGACACAACTCGGAAAAACTTACAGGACATTATTCAATTTGCTATTTTACAATTAATAATTTTTTTTAGTGAAACAGTGAAAGTTTTGTGAATTGAAAGTTTGAAATGTTATTTTCGAGAAATGCATGCAGTGTTCTAACACACGTCTACACGACATAAGGTCCATAATTTAAATAGAATGCACCAACCTGTTTTTAAGAAATCAAAGTATGCAGTCTTCTTCAGAATACCCACATTATACGATAAACTAATTTTAATTTAAATCAACGCGTCCGTTCTTGCGATAATAATAGTTTCCAAAAATACCGTTATGTGCATTTTTAGCGAAAATGCATTATTTAATCTTATTCTAAATACTTGAAGAACCTTAGTTATTAATTTTTATCAACATCGTTAGAGCCGTTTTCTAGTTATGTATTCGCATTATATTAATTCCGTTATATGGTACCGTTAATTTTGGGGGTATGATTTCATTGAAAAAATCCTTCAGTAAAAAAGTACCAATAACAATACACCTACAATTTCAGTTCAATTTACTCAATAGTTTAAGCTATAGTATTAATAACAGACTCCAGACTCCAGAACACTACTTGCACTAATAAATCCGAATCGACATTAACATTGAAAAACTATTTCTCAGGGAAAAACTGAGTATGCAACGTTCTTGCACACGTCTTACCCCATCTAAGCTTCAACCAACAATTAAAAAAGTGTTTAAATTCATTTTAATTAACTGTATTTTTTATCTGAGTATCCTGTCAATATCCATACTTCACTACATACTAATTTTTGTTTGAATCAACATGGTCGTTGATTTGAAAAGTCATTTTCAAAGGGACAGTAAAAGTATGTGAAATTTCGGTTTATTCCAATGACACATTTTTTTAAAGGCGTGTCCATTTTAGTGTAAAATTGCTGAGAAACGTAATTTTGACTATCGAGAGTCAAACAAATCAAAAATTGATACACAACTATGATTCTTGGGTCTCTCAAGAGAATACACTTACTTAGCTGTACTTTTTCCAAGATTTGTAAAAAGATTCGAAAAAACATGCAATAAAATCGGTTCAGATGAATAAATGCAAAAGAAATAATTAAGGAACATATGTAAATTTAGTTTTTTTTTTAAAAAACATATTTGACTTGTCTTTGTTGTGACAGTACTATCCTTTTGACTGTTGATTGCCGATTTTAATCTGCCACATATAGAGTAGGTCTCAACCAACATACCTCTCCAATTAGCACGGTCCTTAGCTAACTGTCTCCAGTTGCGCGGTCGGTTTCTACTTGTACGAGCCACTTAAGGCGAGGTCTTCCTCAATTGCGTCCGACGTCAGGCTGGGAAACGAAGACTCTGCAAGTCGGGGTATTGGTGTCCATTCGTTCTACATGTACTAGCCATCTTAAACGTCCAATTTTTTTTGACTAGGGACATGTCGCTGCACAGCTCGTGTTGAATCTTCGTCCGGTCCGAATCTCAAATCGACCAAGGATTTCTTCATCCACTTTTGATACGGTACATTCTTTAGCGCCGTAGAGCAGGACTTGGATGATCAGCGTCTTATATAGGATTTCCTTAGTAGTTCGGGTGAGGGCTTTACTACTGAATTGACTTCTTAGCCCGAAGAAACAGCTGGCCGTGAGAGGCAACGTCCCGTACTACCTCAAAGGTATATCTATCAATGGTAACGTTTGTCTTTTCGTGTTGACAGCATATACTTAGTTTTACCCTCATTAACTGCTAAACCCATTTTTGCCGCTTCCTTCTCTATACTAGCAAAACGTGGCTATGACATCGCGTTGAGTCCTCGCGATGGCTCGCGAGTTTTTCACAATCCTCGCAAGAATCAAATTAAATAAGTCACATGAAAGCGCTTTGTATTGTCTAAATCCTTTTTTGGTATCAAATGTGTCGGTGAGGTCGTTTCCGACCCTGATGGAGCAGCGAGTATACCAAACTAGACATGGCTCTGTATAGTTCGTCTCTATAAATGCTGTCGTATGAGGCTTTTAAATCGATGTATAGGTGGTGGGTATCAATTTCAGTGTTTAGATTTGATCAGTTGTGAACTTTCCTGGCCTAAAACCATAACTGATAAGGGCCGATCAGCTTGTTGTTAAACGGTTTCAGACATTAACATATTATGGCGATAGAATATTTTAGGCGATAGGATCTCTTAGGCGATGTTGATAAGACTTATGCCTCTGTAGTTCCATTCTTCAGACATACTTTCATCCGACTAGATTCGACTTATGAGTTGGTGGATGTTATTTACCAAGTCATCTCCGCAGGCTTTATAAAGCTCTGTCGGCATTCCTCAACAAATTAGGGGTTTCTTTCTGGTGGGCGCGAGAACCCTAGCACATCAGCTACGGCTAATCTTATGGCTTGTTGGCATCGTTGCCATCGTTCTTCGACATTCGATGCTGGTGGTATGATGTTAATCGAGGGGTTAAGGGATACTCATTGCGCAAAGGCCTTGTCGGTCTCTTGCGATCGCATTTTTTCCACATTAATTTTTTTTACGGTATTTCCGATTTGTTGGGACGTAGTGGATATCCGCATTTTTACCTTGGCTGCAACAGGGTAGTGGACCGAGTCGATGTTAGCCCCTCGAAATGTTCGGACATCCAAAATACTGGATGCGTGAATCTTTTCTATGGCAATGTGATCAATTTAAGAAATCAAGGTGAGGAAACCGAGTGCTGGCGATACTGACATTTCGATCCGTAGCGAAGTCAATTAGCCTAAGTGTTTCCAGACGTGTTGTCATGAAGGCTGTGTTTTCCGACAATACCGCTGAAGATGTATTTTCCTATTTTGCTTTAAAATATCTCATTTAGCATCGTACTTCAGTAGTCGAAGTAGGTTTTGTCAAAGAGCTAGTAAAAACAATCTTAGCTATATAATCTTTTTCCTTCTCCGGGGCGTAAGTGCATATAAGCATTATAAAAATGATCAAATTTATAATGCTTATTCGAGCTTAAATCTATTCGTAACAGACGTAAAAAGCCTCAATCATTACGAATATGACCACTTTTTATGAATTCTCTCCGATGACTAATCTTATAGGTATATAAAAATGGAGTGTATGTTTGTTTAGCTGCATATCACATGGGGTGTGGTGGTTTCAGCAAAGTGGCCATAGAAGCTCCAATAGTAAGTATTTTGTTCGTTTTTTTTTTTTAATTTGACAGAAAATCATTTATACAGAAAACGCCCCTAGAAAGTGGGAGTCAAAAAAATGTTATATAGACAAAATATAAATTTTGAGATTGTATAATTATCTTGTTCTACGGTGACGTAGAAACAGAAGAACGGACGTACGAACAGACGATTCTCATTCGATACATACACTTTAAGGTACATATAGCTAAATTAATTCTCTATGTTACCAACTATGTATCAAAACTAATATAACCCTATTGGATAGGGTATACAAAACAGCCTATAAGCTTAGGGTCATAAAGGAGTCTGGCGACAAGAAAAACGTTCGTACCTATATTATACAAAAATGCCAAACAACTGATAGCTGGTAATCAAATTATGAGCGGGGAATTTTATACGTTTTCATGCATAGTTCCCAGGAACTGCTTAATGGACAGTTCCTGTCAAGTGGATAAAAAATACGAACAAAATTGCTTTGGAGAAACTGATGGTGCTAAGTAAAATACTTAATCTACCGACCTGGCACAATAAGCAAGAAAGCGGAGAAATTGTTAAGACACAATATGGGGATTGTAGCACAAGATATAGCAGTGAGCTGTACGAAGATGTTGATGTAATTTAAAAGGTGAAAAGAAGTTGCTTACATTGACTATACTACATTACATTAGACGAATGAACAGTAATGATCCAGGCACGGGAATCTTCAAATCCAAAACTTTAATACCTTAATGAAATTACTAAGTTCTAAGTAGACCTATTATAACTTTGGCAAACTTGATATGTTTTGAATACCATTGCATAAAGAACATTAATTCATTTCAAATACATACCAAGACTGTGGAAAGTCGCGGAAGTGATTATGGTTCTAAAACCAGGAAAATCACCGAATGAAATAAAATCTTACAGGCCTATTTCACTTCTTCCAATAATTTCAAAAGTTTTTCAACGGATATTACTCGTTCGCTTACACCCCATAATTGAACAGAAACGTCTTTTACCTGACCATCAATTTGGGTTTAGAAGTAAACATTCAACGGTGGACCAAGTACATCGAATTACAGATGTAATTGAGAAAGCTTTCGAAGAAAAGAAAATTTGTTCAGCCGTATTTCTTGACGTGTCGCAAGCTTTTGACAAGGTGTGGCACAAAGGCCTTACTTATAAACTAAGTCAAGTTCTGCCAGAAATTATATAAAATCCTCGTGTCGTATCTTGAGCATAGACTCTTCCGTGTGAAACTTAGAAGCGAATATTCCGAGCTCAAAGAAATAATGGCAGGTGTACCGCAAGGAAGCGTCCTTGGACCAATCCTGTACCTCCTATTCACTCGTGATATCCCACAAACAAACGATACAATAGTTGCAACGTTTGCTGACGATACTGCTATACTAGCAGTTGGCACAACAATAGAGGAAACGAATATCAAATTACAAAACGCTCTTAACGAGGTTAATGAATGGACTAAATCCTGGCGGATTGCACTTAATGAGAGCAAATCGATCCATGTAGATTTTTCGTATAAACAGAAAAACAATTTGCCTGTATTTCTAAATACGGTTCGAGTCCCGTTTGCAAATGAAGCGAAATATCTCGGTATGACACTCGATGCAAAATTAAAATGGAAGTCGCATGTAAAAAAGAAATGCGAAGAACTTAAGAATAAATACAGAGAACTGTACTGGTTGCTCGGAAAATATTCGAAGCTTAACCTTGATATCAAGCTGCTATTATACAAGCAAGTGCTAAAACCGGTTTGGACATATGGTATACAACTATGGGGTTGTACCAGTGAAACGAATCTAAACATTTTACAAACTTTTGAAAACAAAATGTTAAGATCATTCGTCAATGCGCCGTGGTACGTAAGGAACGAAGATCTACGCAGAGATCTTGGTATTCCCGCGGTTAAAGATGAAACAAAAAATTTTGCACGAAAACATAAAAAACGTTTATTAGGACACGTTAACACAACAGTCCTCCAAATTCTTGACGAAACAAATATATTGCGGCGTCTTCAAAGAACTAAACCCTTAGATTTGGCCCGATAATAACAAACCGTGCTATAAATTGCGGAAAAAGCCGGAACTCTCAAAGGAAAGTTACCTGCCAAACATATTATATACTCGTGATAAAAAAAATTGCTGGATAAGTCGAATACTTAGTTACAATAGAAATACAAAATGGGTGGTGGTTTTAGTGAGTAAAAATCTCACACTACTTTGGGCACGTGCTCATCGTGTCTATGAAGATTTCCACCAGCCCACGGAAAAAAAAAATCAAATTGCATTAAGGACAACGCAAAAAATAAAGTAACGTGCATTGATGTCGAAGTCGATCATCAAACCGATATGTCACGGTTTGATCCAAACAAATAATATAAAAACAATGGACAACCATGACTTGGAACCGAAATCTGTCCTGATAATAATATACCTACATCTTATTCATATTTCATACTTCTGTCAAAATAAATGCATAAATCCGACTTGAAGTTAATATGAATAACAAACCTTTTATCCTTATAGCTGCAGAGCTTTCCCTGGGTAAATTAAATCCACCCTCTTCAATGGATGGAGATGATACCATCCCACTATTTTCCTGTTTCGCAAAAAGTGATGTGGGTTGATAATGATCCGATGGTATAGCAGGAGGTGCAACCTTTTTAGCATGTGGGTGTGGTTTCAATGATCGATGCATTGCGTACTACGACAAAGTGGTGCTATCAAAGAAAGTATTTATTTAATATACATTAATTTTGCATCATTATTTTAAAATTTAGTAGGTAAAAAACAGAATAGTCGGCTTTATTTTGCTTTGATTGTTTATTTCCATTAATAATAAGGTAAAAAATCGAAATAGAGATAATATTTAACTTAAAAGGTATTTGGTATTTTTGTCAAATAGGTAATACTTAATACATTTCATACAATTATTAGATGAAGTGCGATTTTCACCACGCCCAGTTGGTTTTTTTTTTTCAAAACGAGTTTAAAAAATAGAAAAACTCAAGTGTAAAAGGATAAAAATAAATAGAGAAACGACATACCTACCATGGTGATAATGTTCTTTTTGACGAAGAAAACACCACCAATTTTAAAACACTTTGATCTACCAAAAATCTAGATAGTTTCTTAACCGATTAGTTTATTGAAATATTAATTCCTATTTACACTAAACAAATTTGTTTAATTACATAATAAAGGAACGTATCAATGCAACATTTATTTTCTATAATCCCTTTCGGCACTTGATACCATGAAAATAAACTTGAACATTATAACATGGATTTCTTCAACCAACGAAGATGGTCATATTTGGACGGATATAGCCAAATAGTATCCACGATAGAAAACATCATTATAAAAAACTAACAACATTTAGCCAAACTGCACTTTTTCGTACATAAAAAATAGCTATCCGCATTTACATCTTGTCAGCACGACAGAGAAGGAGAGAATATTAAAAAAAAAAATGATAATAAGAATGATGATAAAAGTGGCTACAAACATATAATGAGCGCAGTGGGGGTAAGCAGGGGTAAAAGTTACACTGCTGTGTAAGGAAAGATGAGTGCTATTTTTTTTTAACTCGTAATGACGTTTATGAGATTTATGGTATAGTTTTTATTTTTACTTAAGAAATTGTAGAATTTAAAACGAAGAATCGTTTCCTATTACCTGCAACAAGTGAACATAGTAAAACACAGATCAATGTGTTGTTTCTTTATTAGCGTGCCATTTGACATCGTCTTTGTTTAGCATTTTTTTCAATGTTACAAAATTTGTTATCAAGAGCTTTTCCCATCTTTTGAGATTATTATATGGATGCGATATTGAAATTAATATTTGGCATTAAAGACCCGTAGAGGGCATGAAACCTAGCTTAACCATTTATATAAGTGTACAATGTTATTATTTTTGTATTTGTTGGTATAAATCTCGATTGATATCAACCCAATCAAATACTGTAAACTAAAAAAACAAGAGCACGTCTCATGCCCAACCCAAAACAAAATAGATCTCGAGCAAAATGTGATCTATAAATCAAACTAATGGATTAGTACGTTTTTGTTTTATTTTTCTTATTCGAAACCGCTAAAAATCTTCCTGTTATCTGATTCCGATTGAGAGACATACCATAACTAAATATGACTGGGTATCTCCCCCTGAAAAACATTAATCCAATTGTTATGAAGTGTTTTCTCCAAATGCAAATAGCTAATATTATACTAATCACAATACAAAATAAATATAATTTCTAGGTTTAAGTTTTTCTTTTAATTTTATTCATCAATTTGTTCTATCTAACGTATAGTGTTATATTTTCCTATTCTGTAGAAATTGAATAATTTTCAGAGCAGCCCCACTGTTCAATAATCGAGAAATATAACTTGAAATGTAATGTGAAACAAGAGGTAAAAGTATTTTTTTATTTACCTGTTTTCTATATTAATTGATAGAAAAAACACTAACGTTACATTTTAATCTTTACTGTAAACAAGAGTAATAATTTAATTAATTTACTTCACTTTGTTCAAAGGACAATTATACAGTGGACTTTTGTTTTTCACAATTTTTATCATCTCTTTCGCAAATGCAAATCTGTCATGTGTCATTCAATTTTTTCTTCTTAGCACCACTTTTCAATATCAATTATATGTCTTTCTTCAAAAGAAAACAGACAGAAAATCACAAATCTTATTTACTTTCAATCTTAGAGTATTAATCAAAAATAAGATCAAAAAGCTGTTTTTTTATTTCTGGCACAAACTGTTTTACAATTGTCATAAAAATACAGCACTAAGCCACTACCAATAGATAGGTGATATTTGATTGGATATTTGGATAAGTTGTTAGTTCACTTTAAAAGGGAACGCATGTCAACGCAGTGAAACGTAAAAGGTAATGTAAGGCTAGGTGGTTAATAATAGGTGATTTTTATTTTAACTAATTGATTTTTAGAGAATGTTGGTTAGTATAATATAACAACTTCTATACATTAACTTGGTTATTAGGTTCTTTTTTGTTGCTAATCTATTCCAGATCAAATATATGCCCTAAAACGAAAAACGGGACAAATTTCAATTAATAAAAATATTACAAAAATGAGATTGTACTCAGTGGGTTATGACATTATAAAGGCCAGGTTTTTCAGTGCTGATTTAATTCTGAGTTAACAGAATTACCTAACCCCAGAATAAATTGAATCTAAAGTTACCTCATGAAGCAGTTTTTCAGCGCAGAATTAAACTTGACTCCGTGTTTGGTGATTTAACTTCGTAGCACTCATGATTTGTCGATTTTGCTGTCAAAAAGTTAACGAAATGTATTGAGTCAGCACTAGGTATCAGCTGTTTGGTTTCCTTTTCCCCAAACCAATGAATATGCTTCTGTCGAGATCTTACAAGTATTTTTCTTCTTAAAACAGTTAAACTCAATATTTTAAAAAAATTTGAGCTGCTGAGATCCTAATCTGAATATACGCATATAATTTCTAAAAAAATAATAAAATTTAATAATATGGAATCCGAAGTATTGGTGTTCATTGGTTCTACATTCGCTTCTTTCTCTATGGCCTCAGTTATAGCGACACGAAAAATACAACCGAAAAAGTTGGAACAGAAAAGAATTGATTTTTTTTACCGAAAGGCAATCATAGCAAACCGAAAATATCTGTCAGAAAATTTGCTGTCAATTGGTATACAGCTGATGTCAGTATAATAAATCAGTAGACCGAAACAGATTTTCTGACAGAAAAAAAAATTCCGATGGATGTACGATAAATGGAACGGATAAAAAAACTGAACACATCAGTGGAACGATTTTGTTCCAATTTTGTGAATCGAATGAAAGTTGAACGGAAAATTGTTTTTCGTACGAAAAAATATATAAACTCTTTTTGTGATAAATTGAAGGTTTAATTGCGGTTTTTTTTTGTATAATTAATTATTAGAACTCCTAAGCTACATTTTAAGACCAATATTGGGTTAATCTAATAATTGTAAAGGTCCGAAAAAAGCAAAACAATTTTTTTTCTGTTGTATTTTTCGTGTCGCTATAACTGAGGCCTATACCAGCAAAATTGGCTATATGACATCACGTTGACTCCCACCAATGATTTCAATATCGTCAGCGTATGCTAGTAGTTGCACCGATTTTTCGAAGATTGTGAATCTGGTGTTGGCTCTGGTGTTTTGCAAAATCCTCATAAGAAAATCGATTATAGATAATCACCCCTATCGTGGAATACAGCGTATTTGAGATTCACTTCACGTACTCGATTCACTTTCACTTTCCATGTACATCGTAGAATCCGCGGGAGACTCCCTTATCGACAGGTAATTTCAATTGAAAGTTGGTCGACAAATCAGCTGTTTTGCATTAAATGGCGGCAGAGAAAGAGCAAAGCAATTTCAAACTCATTTAACGAAAATCAAATTGATTAATTTATACGAAAATCAATAGCATAGCCTTATATTTGAATAAGTTTCTTATGACAGAAAAATGCGTGCACATTTAAGAGGAACTTCAAAAGACATTATGGAAATGTACATATTTGTTTTTGTGATAATAAAACACTGAGTTTTGTTTGTCCTTATACACTTCATTTACAAAAAAAAATCTGATTGCTCATTGTGTACTTACAACATTTTGAGAAAATCACAACGAAACCACACAACAAAGTACAGGATACGCATTTGAAATGTCAAAGTTTGTATGGGGAGTTTCACTTCGATCGTTTTCTACGATGGTGTTAAACGAATTCACTTTACCGACCGGTGAATCTTTCACTTCGAATGTATTCTACGAAGCAAAGTATTGAACAGTGAGTAAGGAAGAGATTCTGATGTATTGCGAAACATGCACCGTTGTGTGTGAACATTTGCTGCGCATGACCTTTGTTATTGGAGGCGACCATTCCGATTGTTGGAATAGTGGTATCTGTCAACACCACTACCACCACTAAAAAATTATCGAGAACGCAAAGAGCACAATAGTAACAAAATTCTATCAACAAATAAATTACTATAATGACATTGAATCCAGTGGGTTACCGCAATATTTAGTGGTGCAGTTTAAGGGTCGTACATGAAACCTCGTGGTAAAATTACAATTTTTCGCACGTTGTAAAAAACGACGTTGCATGAATACCTTTAATATAAATAAAGATGAAACGATAAGCTGCAGTCATTCTGAATTTCGACCTGAATGTGACTTGAATAGTGTTAGCTGAGTAAATTTACTTAAGGGAATCATTTTGAATTTGATAATAGTGGGCGAATTTAATATTTGGTATGCATGCGGCGCCGCATGCATGTGAACATCATTCACTTTGCCACTGTCGATGAACAACCCCCTCTCGGATAATTGTTAATCTTTACATTAACAGTGTAATTTTAATCATTCAAAGAGATCATGCCTGTTTTATTTTAGATAAAAAGCGACATTTTTACTATTCGTACGGTTCCCACTTACACTGGCTTCGCGTGGTACAGCTGCGGAGCCTATGCAAACCATCTCCGTTGACTATCAACGCAACTACAATGCTATCGTGAAAGCAATTGAGGTGCGGTTTGGTGACGACCACATGTTAGAAATTTATGGAGTAAAGCTGTGCAGCAGAGTCCAGAAGAGAGGCGAAAATCTTCAACAATCTTCAACAAGCATATGTTGAACGCCTAGCACATTTGTCGTATCCCAATACTGGTGAACAGATTATGAACCAGGTGGCAAAGGACGCTTTCAATCGTGCTATAGCTGGCTCAAAACTATAACTAGCAGTACGACTGGCTGGAAAACTTCCACTTTCCGAAGCCGCAGCTTATGAACTGATATTAGAGACTGCTGATCACTCATCCCAAGGAGCTTATCGAGTCAGAGAATTGGCCACCATTAAATGCTCTTGTGAGAGAATGGATATTTCACCGAATAACAATACCCGACCCCAAATGCGTTTATGGAACTGCAATAAAACTCGCTTAGGAACAAATTTCGCGGGACAGAAGTTTGGTTCTCGAATCGACGCCCCAGGCAACAACAATGTAAGTATCCTAAAAACAAATAGAGACAACAGGAGTCTGACATTAGATGCGAGCGTCGGAAGATAAGAACTTGCGGCCACAATCGATACTGGAGCTACTCCTCCATTATCCTAAAAGACATCGACAGGCAGTCTTGGGTGCATAACACCAGCAGCTATTGCCTGAGAACCATAACTGGAGAAAGAGCTCGAGTATATGGCGAGGTACGGCTAACGATATGCTTGGCGGGACTCGCCTTCTCCCATGCATTACTGGTGGCTGATATTTCTGATGGATGCATTATTGGTGTGGACTCCATAAAGTACTGATTAAGACAAAAGATGGCAGCACCCAGTTCTGCGTTGTCTGTCAGGGACTCAACGATGTCACCAAGAAGGGCATCTTCATAGGATAGATGGTACACTCGATACTCTAAAGGGGTCCGAATGTTTTTCCACAATGGATCTGAAGACCGGCGACTGGCAGCTGCAGATTCACCCACAAGAGATGGCTTGTGGCCAGAAAAGGTTGAAGCTGTGAAGAATTGGCCGTTCCCCAAGAACAAAAACCAACTAAGGAGCTTCTCAAGACTTGAGACTTACTACCGGCGGCGGTTTTTAATTGACTTTGCTGGCATTGCTAAGGGCTTACATTAACTCTCAGAGAAAGGAAAGCACTTTTAATGGTCAAGTGAGTGTGATAATGCTCTTCAAATCCTAGCATATCCCTACGGTAAAAAAACTTCATTGTCAATGCCGACGGAGTCGTTACATCGCATGTACACAATGGACAGACAACAAGTTTCTGCCCAGACTTGAAAAAAACTATCTGAATTCTGAAGTCGTGTTCCATTGCTGTCAAAAGAGATCCAAATTTAGATTTGCCAATGCACATTAACATAACATAACATAAATCAGGGGAACAATTAGTATACGCCGACATTATTGACACTTATTTTTAACCGTTTTGTATCCTCATTGTTATTACCCATCATATCCAAAGATAGAACGAAAATAGCAGTAAAAGCATACCTTTGTCCCGAAATTTAATAGAAATTTTTTATACCCTATCCCATAGGGGTATATTAGTTTTGATACTTAGTTTGTAACATAGAGAAATAATTTTGCTACATATACCTAAAAGTATATAGATCGACTCAGAATCGCTAGCTGAGTCGATTAAGCCATGTCTGTCTGTCCGTCCGTCCGTCCGTCTGTACGTCACCGATTTTTAGGCCTTAAAATTTGAGCTAGGATAATGAAATTTGGTATATAGGATCCTCGTCTCTGCCTACAGAACAAGTGTAAAAATTTTTGAAATCCGCCCACTGCCACGCCCCCTTTTAAGAAAAACTCAGTTTTTGACCAAACCGTAAGGAATTTTAAAAAAGTTTCTGAACATTATATTTAGACAATATTAATATCTATATTTCGTCCATATAAAGTTTTTTGCCACGCCCACTTTTTGCGGGCGTTTTCAATTAAAAACTGTTTTCGGTCAAATTTTAAATTTTTCGAAAAAAAATTTGATGCAGAATCATTAACATTATTAATATGAACATTTCGTTTATATACCTTTTTAACCCACGCCCACTTTTTGGGGGCGTTTTTATATAAAAACCATTTTTATACACTACCCCATAACATATGCAGGAGAAAACCTTGTCTTTTGTAGAACCGTAAAATTGTTTTGTAAGCAGTCTGAAGAATTTGTTGTCACTATATCATTTTTTCTATTTTATCCACATCGTGTTTTTAGCCATGCCCCCTTTTTTGGGGATTTTAGTTTTATGGATAGGATGGGAGAGGGTATTCAACGATCCGCACAGCGGATTGTAGCCTTCTCATATGTTTTTCTTTAAATTTAAAAATGAGATTGAATTCAGTGGGTTACCACTTTCTTTAGTGGTGCAGTTTAAGAGTCGTTCATGAAACAGATTCACGAAGATACACATTGTGTAAGCGCTTACGGGTTGCTCTGTTATTAACTTTTCACTCAATGTATCTTCGTGAATCTGTAGCTTGAAGTTGAATAGAGTAGAGAGCAACTTCATGCAAGAAATGTATCTCTCTTTTGACAGCGATGCAAGATACCAGCTACAAATATGCATTCTGAGCAGGCCTTAACTCGTTCACCCGGGGTTTAGATTTGCATGAAATAAATTCATTACTTCTTTAATGGTGTTAGTTTTGTGAGTTTATGTGTAACTTAAAAGCTAAATGCACAAGAGCAAAAGAGAAAGAAATACCCAAATGTCAAATTTACATTCATGGAGTTGTCGACCTAACTTGCAAGCAAAATGTTTCGAACAATCAGCCTGCAAGAAAGAGCTCTCGTTGACAGATACACTAACACATATAAATACCATGAGAGTTGAATTTATTACATGCAAATTTAAACAACGGGTCAGATCAAAATCTACATTTACCAATGAAAAACAGCATTCAAAAAACATATCTAATTTTTGCAGCCGTTTCCTAAAAAAATGTTTTATTTCAATCAATGTTCAAGGAAATTCGATAAAATGTCTAAATATTTAGTAATGCTAGGTATTCTATAAATATTGTCAACAAAAATGTACATATACCATGCCTATTACGCATTACGGATCGTACCTCTGATATGTTTTGTTTTTTATATAACAAGTTACCTACCAACACTGACATTTATGACGACATTAGAAATTTTTTTTTAAATAGATGTTCTTTCCATACATTAAATACACATATTTGATATCAAAACATGAAATGCATGCTGTAAAATAAACTAATTGGGTTTTCAATTGGGATTTTCAGGTTAGCTCTCAGATTTCTGATTTTACCCGTCCCAATCGAACATAAAAGAGGTTGATCTGGTTTTGTGTGTGTATAGTGTGCCATTTGACAGCTTATTGTTTATCTTTAGGCTGCAGTTATAGCTATAATTGAAAACCATCATTTTATTTTTATAAATTCAACCATTGGCGAGTTGGTGTCAAAAGCTTATGAATTTTAAAACGTAATTATCCAAAAATATTTTAATTTCTAATTATAGTTTACGCAGAAAATCACTTTTTATTTTCCACTGTTCACAAAAAACACGAATCAAACAGCGAAATGCAAACTTCAAACTGACATAAGTCAAATGTGAAATGTTTTTGTGTTGGTGCATGTAGGTGTAAATCTCACTTGGAATTGAGATTCTTCAAAGTGCTCTACAGTAAATAAAAAAAAGAGTGCTTTTTGTATGCCAATCGAAAACGAAAAAATTGATCTAGAGCAAAAAAAGTGCTCTAGAGCATAAAAAGAGTGCTTTTTGTATCCCAATCTAAAACGCTATACCTAAAATAGAGTTTTTAAAAAGGGTGGTTTCGAAAATTTTATGGTTACATTTAGAATAGAATAAATTAGTTTACTGGGATGACCTGGTCTTGTATAGGATCTCCTAAGTAGTTCGATTGAGGGCTCTACTATTAATTGCATTCTTATCCCGAAGAAACAGCGGTCGGCAAGAGTAATTCTTCGTTTAATGTCTGGCGAGAGATGTCAGAGTTAATAGCAGAGCCGAGGTAGACAAAGGCCTAGTTCCGAATTTAAGTGCACCGGCAAACGGCAACTTGGTAAAACTGAAATCCGGAACGCACCCAAAGTCCCGTACTATCTCAAAGTTATATCGGTCAATGGTGACGTTCTGTTCAATTCGTCCTTTCGTGGTGACAGCATAAACTTATAGCGTTTTCGATAGAGTTGTTCAGGACAACGTCAGTGTCAATGACAAACTGACAGCATCTGTAGGAAAGCAATCACATTTGACTTTTGTATGATAGCAAATTCATTGGCAAGGGACAGGGGTTGTTTTTTGAACATTTTTAAAATTGCTTGAAAATTGTATAAAAGTGCTAAATGAGAATAGAATAATTTATGAACAAAATAAAAATATTCAGAGTTGTTGTTGTTTGTGAAAACAAGAACATAATAATCTTAACTACACGAAAACTAATCAACTTCGTTTGCATTTGGAATTATGTTCACGCTTTGCAATGGCACTGGTTATCAATTTCACTCTTTTTATTTCTATTTTACAATTATACACACTCTCTTAGTATCGTTATGTATTTATAATTTGAGTTTCACTTTGAACAACTTATATTTTCATATTTCAAAGCAAATTATCCAAAAATTAGTACTCCCGCCATATAAAATATCACATTGTTTTCCTCCAAGCGATTTTGACGTTTTAAAAAAAGAGACAACGCACTTGGGAGGGAGATAGTCTCCTGAACAACTCTATTGGGATTTTTAGATTTACTCTCAGATTTCAGATTTTACCCGCCCCCATCGAACATTAAAGAGGTTACTCTGGTTTTGTGTGTGTGTTAGTGTGTGTTAGGCCGCAATTATAGCTATTAGCTATCAATGAAAACCATCATTTGAAATTTTTTTTTACTCATTGCGGCTTTTTATAAAATCAACCATTGGCGAGTTGGTGTCAAAACTAAGCTTATGAATTTTAGAACATGATTATCCAAAAATATTTTAATTTCTAATTATAGTTTTCCCAGAAAATACCTTTTTAATCATCAAACTGCGAAATGCAAACTTCAAATTGACATATTAAGTCAGATGTTAAATGTTTTTGTGTTGGTGCATGTTGGTGTAAATCTGACTTGGAATCCAGATTCTTCAAAACTACTCTAGAGTAAAAAAGAGTGCTTTTTGTATCCCAATCGAAAACGAAAAACTAGATCTAGAGTAAAAAAAAGTGCTCTAGAGTATAAAAGGAGTGCTTTTTGTATCCCAATCGAAAACGCTATTAGTCTTATTCTCATTTACTGCTAAACCCATTTTTGCCGCTTCCTTCTCTATACTCGCAAAATGTAGCTATGAAACCACCTTGACTCCTACCAAAGAGTATACAACTACAACTGTAGTTTACACATTGTTCACATTGCTACCCCAGCACCGAACAACAGCATAGCCGATGCCTACGAACGACGGAAATTCCCCTTCGCACTTACCGCCTGATTCTGAAACGACTACAACATTTTTAGTTGTGATGCGTACTCTTGTACTTCTGTAACTCTTTGCTCCTACCAATGATTTCAATATCGTCGGCATATGCTAATAGTTGCACCGATTTTTAGAAGAGTGTGCCTCTGGTGTTGGCTCGGGAGTTTTGCACAATCCTCTTAAGAATCTAATTAAAGAAGTACATGACAGCGCATCGCCTTGCCTAAACCCTTTTTGGTATCAAATGTGTTGCCGAGGTCATTTCCGACCCTAGTAGAGCAGCGAGAATTCTCCATCGTCATCCAACACAGACGGACGAGCTTGGGCGGTATACCAAAACTAGACATGGCTCTGTATAGTCTGTCTCTATAATAGCTGTCGTATGAGGCTTTGAAATAGATGACTAAGCGAGTATCGATGTGGACTTTTTCTTAGTTTTTTTTCAGGATCTGCCGAAGTGTGAAGATTTGATCAGTTGTGGACTTTCCTGGCCTAAAACCACAATAAGGGCCGATCAGGTTGTTGGTAAACGGTTTCAGGCGTTCACATATTACGGCAGATCGGATCTTGTAGGCGATGTTGAGGTGACTTTTGTCTAAGTCGTTGTTTCAGAGTGTTCTTTTTTGTGGATCTGGAAAACGATGCAGATGTTATATTGTTCAGGCATACTTTCATCAGACAGAATTTTGCTTATGAGTTGGTGAATCTTACTTACCAAATCATCTCATGCGGCTTTATAAAGCTCGTGTACTAGGTCGCCATTTTCAGGAGATATTGCTATCCTCATTTCACTCATGTTCCTAATATTGAATTATTTGTACTGCCTGACAGCCGAAAATTGTTCGCCAGATTGTTCGCCATAGGAATGGTTTGATGCGCCTTGATATCCTGTTCTATCTTGCTTGTTGGTATATTCGAAATCTACGGGTATGATGTTAATCGAGAGGTTGATTTTGACATAGTATGTATTTATTTTATTTCGCATTTGTTCTAGGATGGTGAATATCCGCATTCTTACTTTACCTGCAACAAGGTTGTGTGATAATTAAATGAACAAGGGTTGGTAGCGGATGAACTTCCCAAGAGATAAACCAAATGAAAAAAAACGAAACGAATAATTGGTTTGGCGACTATATTGGTATTTGTTAGGAAGATGTATCTGATATCCAAGTGGCCGAGCTCTTAATTTTAACAAAATAAATGCCTCATTGCACTGAACAAATACAACAACAAATACATTACGTTAACACATATGTCAAAAAGAGAGTATGCTAAGTGTTATACATCACATATGATTTCACGACAATTCTGTATAATATAACTTTCAAAGATGCAATTTACAGTAAACAAATGAGAGCAAAAGAGAACTTAACATGTTATGCATTGACAAGTATTAGCAAAGTAAATTATGCAATGGGCAACAAATTAACAAAACCAACAAAATGAACAGTGAGTAACAAAAATAAAGAAGAGAAAATTGAGGAAATAATTTAAACAAATAATATTAATCATAAACATTCCGCCGCCCCTGGAATATAGTTTCAGAATACAAGCAAAATTGACGATTTATGTATCGGTCGAATTAAATTCCCAGTAGCCGTTTTAAGAGTAACGAACCGAATATGGCCGTCTTTTCCCGGATGGGTTTCGATGACACGTCCCATTGCCCACTTTCCAGGGGGTAAGTGGTCTTTAATGACCACCAGATCATTTATCTTCACGTTAGGTTGTATCTGCTGCCAACGAGGACGTTGTTGAAGTGACGTCAAATATTCCATTTGTCAACGTTTCCAATAGCCTTGAAGTTTCGACTGCAATTGTTTCCAGCATTGTAGACGATTTGTTGGTATTTCGTTTGTTGGCTCTGGGATGGCAGCGTACGATTCACCTAGAAAGAAATGAGCTGGGGTTAGTGGATCGAGTTCGGTATCCGAAATTTGACATAAAGGTCGCGAATTAAGTATGGCCTCAATTTGTGTCAGGAGGGTATATAGCTGCTCGTATGTTAAAATGTCTGTATTTATCACTCGTCGAAGATGCTGTTTAACCGACTTCACTCCGGCTTCCCACAAACAGCCGAAATGTGGTGCTGAAGGAGGAATAAAATGCCACGTAATACCATCGCGAGCTAATGAATCTGCTACTATCGAATTATGGATTTCAGATAAAACGAGCTGATGCATTTCGGATAATAGGCGAGCAGATCCACGAAAGTTTGTTCCATTGTCGGTGTAAAAATGCGATGGTTTTCCACGACGCGTAACAAAACGACGAAGAGCAGCAAGAAAGGCATCTGTAGTTAAGTCACTAACGAGTTCTAAATGTATAGCTTTTGTCACTAGACACACAAATAGCGATATATAACCTTTCGTAAAAGTAGATTTTCGACCCGATCTCACTTTTAGAGTTATCGTCCCGGCGTAATCACAACCACAATGCGCGAATGGTAGGCTTGTTTGAATGCGTTGACGAAAACATGCGATACATTCATGAGTAATTTTGCGGAGTAGATTTCGACAGCCGATAATCCAAAATTCCTGCCGTAGTAACGCGAATAGAGTCGATATTCCAGGGTGTAGATATCGTTTGTGTGCATCGAGAACGATGAGCTTGGTAATAACGTGTCCTTTGGGTATAATGATTGGGTGTTTGACGTTAAATGAGATGTCCGCCTGTTGGATCCTTCCTCCGACTCGCAGTACATTTTCATTATCTAGAAAGGGAGAGAGATTAATGATTTTGCAATTGGAACGAAAAGATCCGTGTTTATGAAATGCTTCAACACCATCACCAAAATACCGACTCTGTAGATACTTGATGATCCTCAGTATAGCTTCGTAGATTTCAATCGGCTGCAGATGAAGCGAAGACGGCGATGTAGTTTTTCGACACATATTTATGAAGCTTCGAATCCGTCCTACTGTCCGAACCAGAATATTCCATGTTGAAACTCGCTTTGCAAGTATCTCGAACGGATGATCGTCAGCGACGACTAGGTACGACGTTTGGGTGGCCCGTTTCTCCTCCTGTTTACAGCTAGGTTCATCTTCCAGATCATAGACCATAGGCCAATTCTCAATACTTTTCCTTAGCCATTGTGGACCGGTCCACCAAATCGGATGTTCAATGAGTTGAACCGGAGATAATCTGCGAGATGCACAGTCAGCTGGATTGCACTCAGATCTGACGTGAAACCACCTATTTCTTGGAATTGTATTGAGAATTTCCGAAGTGCGATTGCCTACAAAAACATTCCAACGGCGTGGAGGGGATGATAGCCATGATAAAACTACCTTCGAGTCAGACCAGGCGAATACATTCGAAAAGTTTATATTTAAAGATTTTTGAACTGCGACAAGTAATCGAACGAGCAAATCGGCTCCGCAGAGCTCTAACCGAGGAATGCTCAGTTGCTTTAATGGAGCGAAGCGTGTTTTTGCAGCGAGAATGTTCGTTTTGACTTCTCCTTTAGGCAACTCGTAGCGCGAGTAGATCACGGCGGCGTACGCAGATGCCGATGCATCTGAAAATGCGTGCAGTTGAAACGACACATTTCCAAGACCGATTGTTCGTGGTATTTCGATGGTAGTAAGAGTTGGAAGCTCTTCGCGATATCTGCTCCACTTTGAAGCAATGAGCTCTGGGAGTTTATCACCCCAGTCTAATTTCAGATGCCACAATTCTTGAAGCAGAATCTTTAGTTGCACGACCGAAGGAGCGAGAAAACCGAGGGGATCAAAGATACGTGCTACATCTTTTAAAATCTGGCGTTTTGTTATGGGTTCGTTGGATGTGTAGTTTAGACAAAAACTAAAAACATCACTGTTTGAGTTCCAGTATAGACCCAGAACTTTAATCCACGAATCTGAGACTGAGTCCAACGATACATTTAGTGGAGAGACATTGTCCTGGCGAAGTTCGACACTATTACTTTGCCATTTGCTTAATTGCATACCGCACTTTCCGAGGAGTTCTATTAAAGAGTTTCGTTTGTAAATGGCTTCAGCTAGAGTGTCTCCACCCGAAACGACATCGTCGACGTAAAAGTCGTTGAGTACGATTTCTGACGCGACGGGAAATTCACTTTGATAGTCTTTAGCGAGTTGCTCTAACGTCCGAACCGACAAAAATGGGGCGCAGGATGTTCCGTAAGTCACTGTGCGTAGCCGATAGTGCTGTATAAGTTCCGAAGGTGACTTCCGGCAGACTATACGTTGAAAATCTGCGTCCTTTTCCGACACCCATATTTGGCGAAACATTTTTACGATGTCTGCTGTAAAGACGAATTGGTGTCGACGAAATCGAAGGCAGACCGAAAAGAGATTGCGCTGAATTGGGGGGCCTATCATAAGCGAATCATTTAAACTGGTACCGTTTGTATCCTTGTGTGACCCATCGAAGACGACACGAAGCTTCGTAGTTGTACTTTCGGGTTTTAAAACAGCATGATGGGGAAGATAGAAAACCGTTGATTCGGAGATTTCTGCTGCAGGAACTTTAGACATATGTCCTAGTGTCAGATATTCGTCAAGAAATCTCGAATAGTTTTCGTAATGTTCTTCATTATTCGAAAACTTCTTCTCCATCCACTTAAGTCTCGAAAGAGCTCCGTTTAATGTGTCACTAAACCGTGGAGGTGTCTTGAATGGAAGATCGACGATATATTTTCCACATGAATTTCGGCGATGGGTTTGACGAAAGTGTTCTTCGATATCTCTATCTATCTTCTATCTTCTTTGGACATGATTGATTTCGGATCAATTTCTTCAATAGTCCAAAAGGATTGCAATATCGAGTCGATATCTAAGTGGCAGTGATTCGAAATGATTTTGGTTTCACTAGAGAATGTTGGCAATTTCCCAGCCAAAACCCAACCGAAAATTGTTTTCTGCGCTAATGGATAGCCTTGACTACTATTCACACTCTTTCCCTGCAAAATCTCCCAAGTTTTGTCTGCCCCTAGCAAGATGTCAATGGGATTGGATTTGTTGAACGAATTATCAGCTAAGTCCAGCTGATGTAAATGATCCCAATCTTCAGTTGTAAAAGAAGTCGTTGGCAAATTCGTGGTGACGCTTGATAAAATATAAGTATCTACTGCGATACTAAATGAATCACATCGTGACGTGATCATCAACGATATAAGGCCTCTAGATTTACCAGCGCTGGTAGATCCAATACCGCTAGGAGTATACGAGAGTTTCTTCCTTTGGGTGCAAGTCTTTGAGCGCATGACTCCGTAACGAAAGATACCTGTGAGCCTGTATCTATAAGGATCCGAACGAGTTGGTATTTTCCATAAACATCTAAAACTTTCTCTAGAGCAGTAGGTAGTAGTGTTTGGGATATTTTGTGGGCAATGTTAACAGAATAGTTATTGATCAGAGATTGTGCCGAAGTCGAAGGAAGATTTGATGCAACGGGTTTTTTTTTGGGGAATAAATTCTGCAGTTTGGGCGATATTAAAAGGAATGCTTGTATTTGAATTATTAACCGAAGAGGAAGAAATCCTGTTTATATTCACCGAATCATCGTGAACCAAACTATGGTGGCGTGTATTGCATGATCTGCACCGAAATTTAGATTGGCAACCAGCAGATAAATGTCCACTTCGAAGACAATTAAAACAGAGTTTACTGGTTTTAACAAACATGCATGCTTTTTACCACTGGTTTCTTAAATCGATTGGATTCACGAGCGTTTACCACACAACTTTCTAACGCCTCACACCGGCGGTCCAAAAAATCTAAGGACTGGTCCACAGTAGGATAATCCTTAGCAATGCTATCTTCAGACCATGCCTGTCGACTTTCAGGGTCCAACTTGTTTAATAAAAGGTAAATGAGCCACGGATCCCTCTTAAGCGAATTTATCGCGGTTAAACCTCTCACAACTTCATCAATCGTTATTTGAATTAAGAAGAACCGATTTAACACTCAAAGACTTTGCTTCAAATTCTCTTTATCCGCGAATTCGTACATTATCTTTTGCGAAGCATTGAATTCTTGCCACAATTCTTCTGCTTTATTGTAACGAATCTTAAGATCGCTTAACGTGGTAGTTTCATCAATATTTTCGGAATAGGTTACTAACTTTGTTAGAGAACTTTATATGACCGCGTGTAGCACGAAGGGCAGAAAATGAAGTTGGCTCGCACATGCTAACGATTTTATTTAACCACTTTAAACTCAAGCAAAACGAGGTGAAATTAAAAAATACTCTATTAGTCAATAGTCACAATGATTTATTTCTACAATCGATATGTATCACTAAAAACGTGGTGGGTAGAATATCGAAATTAATCACAATTCACAAGTAAGTATTACAATTCACAAAAAAAAAACTGTCTGTTGGTAGGTATCGAAAATATAGTTTCAAAACGAATATCCGGCTCGAATTTGGACCAAGAAATGTGTGATAATTAAATGAACAAGGGTTGGTAGCGGATGAACTTCCCAAGAGATAAACCAAATGGAAAAAAACGAAACGAATAATTGGTTTGTCGACTATATTGGTATTTGTTAGGAAGATGTTACCCGCTCTGTATCTGATATCCAAGTGGCCGAGCTCTTAATTTTAACAAAATAAATGCCTCATTGCACTGAACAAATACAACAACAAATACATTACGTTAACACAAATGTCAAAAAGAGAGTATGCTAAGTGTTATACATTACATATGATTTCACGACAATTCTGTATAATATAACTTTCAAAGATGCAATTTACAGTAAACAAATGAGAGCAAAAGAGAACTTAACATGTTATGCATTGACAAGTATAAGCAAAGTAAATTATGCAATGGGCAACAAATTAACAAAACCAACAAAATGAACAGTGAGTAAAAAAAATAAAGAAGAGAAAATTGAGGAAATAATTTAAATAAATAATATTAATCATGAACAAAGGTAGTGGTCCAAGTTGATGTTAGCCCCTTGGAATGTTCGGACATCCAAAATGCTGGATGCGTGCCTCTTGTCTATCGCAATGTGTTCATTGATTGACCTCTCGTTGACCAGGATACCGCCTTGTCGCCTTATGGACATCGAGCTAGCTAAATTGGCATTTCGTTCCGCAGCGAAGTCATTTAGCCTACGTTTTTTTTTTTTTTGCCAAAAGTGGTGTAGTGTAGGCTGTGTTTACCGACAATACTGCTGTATTAACCTTTGGGTTAAAATCTTCCAGCGGGATTTTAAAATCGTGCACTGTTAGTCGAACATAAGTTTTGCCCAGAAGCTCGTAGAAACAGTAATTCGCAATATCATATTTTTCCTCCGTTGAGCTGTGAGCGCATATAAGGTTAACGTTGGCAAATTTGAGCTTGATGCTGATTGTAATAATGCAATAACCAATGTTTTCAAAGCTTAAGACTTCTTGCCTGAGTGTACCATTTATAAGAAATCTTCATCCGAATATAATACGGACCGCAGTAGATGTCAGTTTTTCATCATAACAACGTTCCTTTGTAGCAGCTTGGTTTAACGTCATCTATTTAATGTACGCAAATTCCAGGTGCAGACACGAACGCAGTTGTCCTTTTTTCGTTTAGCATGATGGTCAAAAATAAAATCAGTTCATTCTGAGATTATTTGTTGATTCGTATTAATTCTGTTTTTTACGTGTTTGTTTATTTAAGTGAAGACTATATAAACGTAATATATCATTGTAGCTCCAAAAACTGGTGACTTTCGAACGGACGAGAAGACATGCCTAAATCCACTCATCTATCGATTCTGAGTCAATCCATATCGACAATTCTATCTTTATTATTTCTCTATGTTAGAAACTAGCTATGTATGAAAATATTATATTAATTATACGGATTCTGAGTATACGTGTATGATAAGTATACGTTCAACATTGTTTCCTCTAGTCTGTACGCACATTCAAATCTTGGATGATAAAATTTCATAAACGAACTCTATATAAATATTTTAAATCCGCATCAACATTAATAAAAACGCAGTTTTTGTTTAAAGAAAATTGGAATATACACAAATCAAAAATGAAGAATAAATTGGCATCTAGGCGAAGGACATTTAAAATTTTTTAGAGACTTTCCGCATTTTGGTATTTTATTGTTAAATATTCATAAATATTTGCTTTCATTCTGTCAATGTTGTTGTTGCCTATAATAACAATCATCATAACTTATAGCTTACGTATTTATGTTCATAATATTTTTATAAGTAAACGTTTTTTAACTAAAAAATAAGATATTCCTTAAACTTTTAAAGTATTTTATTTTTTGAATCGAAATAGAAATAGATACAATGTAATCCATGGATTTCCATCGATATATAATGCAAAAATAGAATTAAAAAAAAAATAACGTAAATATGACTGGCACTAATGTACAGATATTTTTTCACTATTACACCGAATTATGCAGTTTTATTTTGTTTTGAAGATCATAATATGTTTCAGTGTATTTCAATTTATAATTATTGCAGGGTATATAAGTGTATTCCAGTTAAAAATCTAGACGAAGCAACTAAATGTTACTTTTATTCTTTATCAGATAGTTAACATATCTATTAAAATGTCGAAATTACGTGTTTCCTTAAACAAATAAATATTTATGAAGAGTGCATATTTTTTTTAAATTATTCCAATGCGAGTATTTTTTGTTTGGTCTTCGTGAATTATTGACGTTTCAAAATACTAATCGAAATACAAATTTGACAAAAGCATTTAAAATCATTTTCACGGTATTTGCAAATGAATATATATTAGTGGTAATATCGTTTATTAAATTATGTTCTGCAGTTTTCAATATCAATTAGTTATCTGCTGACATAGAACTAATGTCGTCATTGATAGCTAACACTTGTTTGATGAAATCCTGATCGGTGACAACCTCAGCTAATGATATACACAGATCAACAAGATCTGATTTAATTATGTTTAACTGCTGTGATAATTTTTCCAGATGCGCATCAACATTATCAGGGATCTGAAAAAAATTACAATAATAAATATCGATTCAGTAAGAAGTTTCTGTATTAGTATGGCAACACTATAAAACATATGTGAAGGCTACAATCTGCGGTGAGAATTGTTTAATACCCTATCCATTCTCACCATTAAAATTAATATCTAATATATGGAATATGCCATGGAAAAGAGTAAACAAATAGTTTTTTTAACACTCCCCCAGAATAAGGGCATGGGTTTAAATGATCTATAAAGGAAAGGTATTGTTATAAAATTTATTGCAATGAGAACGCACCCGTATGTGTTAACATTTTCGGACATTAGTGTACTTTGGTACTGAATGCGCCCACTGGAATGAATGACTGGAAAAGTGGTATCTGGCAACACCACTCCTTGAACAATCAAGAAACCGCTGGTACCTCCGAGAATATTCGATCTCTTTCTAGATAAGTATGTGAAGTAGTATAAATAGAGATGACACGACATCCAGCGAGGCAGCGAGTCAGTCTTAATTGTGAACTGAACGTGATTTGAATAGCGTTGACTGAGTGAATTTTGAAAGTGATAATAGTGCGCGAATTTAATCGTTGGTATTCGATTTAGAAATAAGTGAAATTGAATTGTTAAACGAGAATTAAGTCATAACCGTTTTGTAAATAATATAATTCTAGAAAGAAGTGGGATAAAACCTTTCCTGGACGGGAAGTTTGTAGAAAAAAGTGAACTGTGAAGAAACGGTTAATTTGGATCATTCGACAATTTTGTGAGAAGACGGTTAAAGAACAGGAACATAGTGAATTATAAAAATTAGAGAAGAATAAACAATAATTTTGCATACGAGAAATTGTGAGATTGTGAAAAATTGTGATTCAGAAATAATGGTTCGCAAATCATTAGATCAGCTATTCAGCTCACCGTGCTGTGCTGAAAGCTGAACTGAGTCTTCTTCAGCTTTCTCCTTAAGGAGGAAAGAGCGATTTATTTATTCGTCTTCATGACACAATAAAGCAAAATGGTGAAGATCCTAATTCAATTGTCTTTGATGTCGAAGAACAACAAGTAAGTGCAGGCTTCGACATGTCATCAATAATGAAGTTTCTGGAGGCTAAATTCGGAGAACAAAAGAATTCTCTAGAAGAACAAAAGAATTCTCTAGAAGAACAAAAGAATTCTCTAGAAAAACAATGGGAGGAGCAACGCCAACAGCTCGAAGGGCTACGCGAGGAACAGCACCAGCAATTCGAAGTACGGGTAAGAGGTTTGAGAATGTCCTTGAGTCAAATTTCACGGTGATTGATAATCGATTTGAAAAAGTCGAAACAACATTTATGGCTGTAGAAGAGAAAGTTGGGAAAGTAAAAAATTATGTAGCAGCAATGGAACAGAAAGTAGAAGATAATTTCGAAGCTATTGAAAAGAAAGTTGAGGACCTGGCTAAAGAGCTTAAAATTGTTGAGAAACAAAAGGTTCGGGAAATTTCTGGCGATTGTCCACCAATGAAGGAAATGAAGCCTCCAACTTTCGACGGTCAGACGCAATGGTCAATTTATAAGAAACAGTTCGAAGCTGCTGCCATGACCAACTGCTGGGAGGACGAGGAAAAAGCCATCGCACTTATACTGGCTATGCGTAGTCAAGCTGCGGAGCTGTTGCAAACCATCTCCGTTGACAATCAACGCAACTACGACGCTATCGTGAAATTTATAGAGATGCGGTTTGGTGATTACCACATGTTAGAAGTGTATCGAGTGCAGCTGTGCAGCAGAGTCAAGAAGGGAGGCGAAACTCTTCAACATCTACAAGCAGATGTTGAACGCCTAGCACATTTATCTTATCCAAACACTGGTGAAGAGATCATCAACCAGGTGGCAAAGGACGCTTTCACTCGTGCTTTAGCTGACACCAAGCTTGGCTGCATAACACCAGCAGCTATTGCCTGAGGACCGAAACTGGAGGAAGAGCTCGAGTATATGGCGAAGTACGGCTGACGATATACATGAAGGGGCTCGCCTTCTCCCATGCATTCCTAGGCTGATATTTGTGATGAATGCATTATTGGAGTGGACTTCATGAAGGCTCATGAAGTAATCCTGGATATTGGCATGAGATATAGAAATGTTTGTCAAGGAGCTTCGTATTACCGGATTTTGCAGTAAGGCCTGCTTTGTAGCCGCTTGTTGTTCGGCTGCACCTTGGTTGCTTCCGAGGCTCTTGTTTGCTTCGTTCCGTGAGTGGGTAGTTAACCCAAAGCACAACCCCAAACATGGAGGCCCAGTTCCAATTTATTAGGTACCCTTAGGACACCTGGCCATCAGTATCCACTACGTGATTGAGCGCTGCCGTTGGCCTCTCAGCTCTTCCGCCACCATCTCTGTTCAAGGGGCCTGACTAACCCTTGAGAGTCCTAGATGACCTGTTGTCCGAATGTGTCGGAGCAGTTCAAATAGGCTGTTTACTTTGTCTATTCTAACTGGAACTTTAGACATCACCGTTGATTCCATCTTGGGAATCCTTCCGCTGCCGTTTTTAAAAAACGTCTAAATTCCAACTCTAGTATTTCGATCCAAACAAAGAATTCGTCCTAGTTGCCTTGGGAGCCATACTTTTACAATTAATAATATCATTGACAACCTGGAAAATATGTTTTCCCGACTGGGCTATCCAGAGTCGATTAAAGCTGACAATGGACGAATGCAAAAGGGGAAGTTGAAAATATGAACAGGTTTCTTTTAAAACGTTTACAAGTTGTTCATTCGAATTTATCACAATGCAAGGAGAGGGTAAAATCTACCGGCGGAATATTACTCATGTCGTGAAAATACAAGAAGTTGCTCCCTATCCAAACAATAAAGGTATAAACTCTACTATTTCTATTGGTTAACCCAAACTTATTTTTTATAATATTATATAAACTTTTACACTTCTCGCATTGCGAAGGTCTCTGACGCTTCAGGACAAGGTATAACTTCTACCGCTACTCAGAGAGGTCAAGAAGAAGTTTTGACTGAGCCCGGTAACTCTGGTTCCGTTGTAGTTTTGAGATTGAGGGTGAAAAATATAGGAGGAGTGTGACCGGTTCATGATGGGCAGAATGACATTTCTCAAAGAGACGGTTAACGATTGATGGTCAATGTTATTTTGGCTGCGTTCCAGTGCAGAGATTAAATCATTTGTAACTATAGAAACTATAGAGGTTAACATAGAATGCATTGATTTTCTCGAAGTTATGATAGATTTGACAAGCTGAATTTAAACATAGGATTTTATATGATAATACCATTATAAACTTTTTGGTACCTAAACGTATTACAATTTTATACATAAATATTATATAATTAGAATGATAAGTACCTTAGTGGGATTTTTGAAAACGTTAAACATAAATTTAACTTTTATGCGCTGATCATTAAGTCCATCGTAAAACATGGTAAACTGCGCTTCACTACAGTTAGTCATGAGTGGCAAGTATATACCGGCTACAACTCTGCCTTTTGCATTACGTGCTAAAAGCGATCGAAAGTTATATACTAAATTTCTGCGGACAGTCACATCAATTGCCGTCAAATAGGCATGCTCCACGTAGACTAGCGATGATTTGTAAATGTGTTGATCACTTCGAGTTTCACGCTCCATCCATTCTATGTACTTATTGCTATGCACACTAAAATTATAACAGTAGTCGCGTTGACAATGGTGTTCATTAGATTGTGTAAACCAACCTAAAAATAATAACAAAATTCATACTTATTTACAAGTGTTGCAATTAACAAAATGATACCTACTTGTGTGAGGATACATTTGATCTTCCATCACCGTAATAGCGCGAGCAACGTGATAACCTGGATCTAAAATCATAATACCGCGACGCCCTCCAATACATATACGCATTGCCACCATTGAATGTTCTTTTTCAACATTAGCTTCGGCCGAATTCAAGCCGCATTCCTCACTCGATTCGATGTAGTCGCGTATTGCTACAACATGCTCCTCACATGATACTATGTACATATATCTAGTTAAAATCGGAAATATTTCCATTATTCTAGTCATAATTTCCATTGCCAGACTGACACACATGTGGTGGCGGCGGTTTATTGGAATTTCGTAGTATTGAAAAAATGACTTTAAATCCGAGCGTCGTGTTTTTTTGAACGCTTTATAAAAATCAACAAATAAGTGTATAGTATCATAGTGTGTCTCTTCTAACATATGGTGCAATTTTGCTTCAATCAATGCATTAAGATCTTCGTATTGCCAAACATTGTCAAAATTCAGAGTACCTTTGTTGTCCGATGCCCAGTCAGGTAATGGCAATGGATGGCCCAATGGCCAAATGCCATTGGTTTGATTAAATGAGGCTAAATCATAGCTATCATCAGCAGCCCAACATTTTTTATCATTTTCGTATTCATGATGTTGACTCTGATGCTCTTTTTCCATTAGCTTGAGGATAATTATGGATCTATCAGTATCGGTAAACGATGACGCTGGTACATCATCAATGATTTTATTGCTAGTATATGACGTTTGCCCTGATGCTATATCAGATATATCCATACAAGAGATATTTCCAACATCTGCTTCGTCGTTTTTTGCATTTGTATCATCATCGCTGTCCACGATTTGATCATTTTGGACGACAGCCCTAATATGATCCTGTGAATGATTACATGTTGTCTCCGGATCGGCAATAATCGATTCATTAGTTGCGGTAGTCAATCCAATCGATCTGATGACCGATCCAATAAGTTGACATCCCAGGCTGGTTTCGGCGAGTCAACTTGGCCATTCGGCCCCCCAACGACCAACCGATGGCATATACCCACTGTTGCAAACATTTGTCGAAGCGGCGAAGTTAATGGTGTTTGTTATTGATGATGTGTTTATTATAGAAGACTCACAATCAGCACCGTTACTCAAATTAAGACCAATCCGGCCCTTCTTGTACAGGCCCGGCTCGGGTCCACTTGTCGATGTTTTTTTAGTAAGCTCTATAAAAAGAAAGTATTGATAAATATTTTGTTGCTTTATGTTTATTATGTGATAAGAACAATATGCTACAATTTTTTTTTGTAAAAAAAATGATAAAGACATTAGCGAAATCTTCGATAAATCTAGGCGGCTACTAACATACGCCGAAGATATTGGCATCATTACTAGGAATAATTGACGATAGAGGCTGACATTTTTGTGTACATCTACATATTCCTTTTTTTTCTATTGGTCGCAAACAAATAGCTTCGCACAGCATTTAAATTGCCATTATTTATTCAATTAAATACCATTTCAGCGTATATATCGCCTTATAGAAAATGTTTGGAAATTTTCGTCTGCACTTTCGTCTTAAACATTGTTTTTTATGCAAAACTGAATTAATAGAAATTTCACTTAATTCTATAGCACCTCTACATATTATTTTTCCATCTTAAGAGGCGCTTTTCGAACTTTTCCACTCGTCAATAGAGATATCACGGCCATGTGAATCCGAAGAATACCAATTGGTTTAGATGTATCATGACAACAATAAATATTCTCGATTGCCTAATCACACATACAAGGAATCCGATTTATATTTATGTTTCTTACCTTACATCGAATCTCCAACTCGGCGAAAACATGTAGTAGACCTGTCTTTTTATCACCCCGACTACAAGGTGGTGTAAGAGTCATCACCCTATCGGATAACGTCTTTAACAAGTTGATAAAATCGTTACGGTAGTCTGATTACTACCAAGTAATTTCGTCTAACAAAAATGCATGGAAGTCTGCGTTAAAGACCTTGAAAGTTACGGTCTATTATTTCGAAACAAAATACGGATAGAATAAAATGGTTGCAGCTAGAGGGTTACAATATTGTCGTGCTTAAAAGATGACATCATAAACGATCTAAAAATCAGACAATTTTAAGAGATAAACAGCAAAAATAAAGTGAACAAAATGTGATAAAATTCCTATATTTATACCCACTTTCGATAAAGCAGAAATTGGATAAAATATATGAAATTAAAATATTGTAGTAATAGGGTGGCGCGGCACTTCTTGCACGATGGCGGGACCTCCTGTTTTATGCCGACTCCGAACGGCTAAGTTGAGATAAGCTATTCTTATCGGATGATTTGTCAGATCATCACGAGAGGAGGGCCAATGAAAAATCATTTTAGGTGTTGCTACGGCTGGGAATCGAACCCAGACCTCCTGCGCGGCAGTTCATCGCACTAACAATCGCGCCACATACCTCAAGTTATTTTCGACAACTAGTATGATGCAGCCTTGACCAGTTTTTATTTTTTAGAGCTTGCGCCATGATCTTGAAGATCTTAAATAAAAAACAGCCTTTTTTCTTGCATAATAAAGTCGACTTTTCACAGTCTCTAGGTTCACATGATATCCGACCAAATGCTTATACATGCACGATATCAAGTAATTTTTCATTCATGCCATTCGTCTTTATAATGAACTTCCCCTTAATATAAGAACCTTTGTACACTGATTTTGATGTTTCCGCAGCATAACATAAACGTAAATTTCAAGTTATCATTTTCATTTACTACTTTTCTTTTGCTTTCATTTGTTCTTCTTTTATTTAATTTAATTTATACTATTGTTCTTTTCTCTCAATTTATATGTTATATATTATATTGTTAATTTTATTTAAATTCAATTTTCATTGTAAACTGTGCACTCATAAAGAATGCATTTCTTATTGTACAGCAAATTAATATTTAAATAAATACAAAACACAAAATGATCGACAGATATGTCAGTTAACGATTCTGAGTCGATCCATGCACTTTACGATATATCTATCCAAATTATTTCTTTATGTCATAAACTATGTTTCAAAACTAATATACCCTTATGGGTATATGGGTATCATTTACTTGAAACTACAACCTTGAATAGTGTAGTAAGTATTACCGAGCTTACATGGGAAATACAGAAATTTAAGGTCCCACGGATTTTAAGAGGACCAGTTTGGAAAAAGTAATAGGGTAGAGAGGAACACAACCATCCCGTACAACAGATATCAAAACTAATATACCCCTATGGGACAAAATTAGCCCTAAATTTTAGAGGGTATAACAAAAATTTTTAAATGTATAGGAGATCTAAACGATTCGCTTCAACCACAAACCGATTTAAATAGTTGTACCATATGGTGTCTTAAAAACGGTTTGAATTTGAACCCTACTAAGTGTCAGCATATGACATTTTCACGAAAACGTGCTCCATCCTATTTTAGTTATACTCTGTCCGGACACACTCTCTGTTGTGTAGACAGTTTTAAAGATCTAGGTGTTTATTTTGATCCTAAAATGGAGTTCAATAAAAACATTAACGTTATAATCAATAAATCAAACTCCATGTTAGGATTTATAAAAAGGTGGTCAAAAGAGTTTAATGATCCTTATGTCACTCTCTCTCACTTTATAATTGTCTAGTTCGCCCTCATTTGGAGTATGCCTCACAAGTTTGGAAGCCCTTCTATGCAGTTAATTCAAATAGAATTGAAGCTTTGAGAGGACTACCATGGGATGATCTACACAATTTGCCTCCATCTAGGTGTCGAATTAAACTACTACAGCTGTTGCCTTTGTCTCAACATAGACTTAACAGCGGGTCGTGCTGGCACATTTGAGCTTGACTTCTGAAATTTTGTGAGCTAGGTAACTCTTTATTGCAGAACAATTGTAAAAATTTTAAATTCCGCCTAAATTAATTAATTATATTCAAAAGTAGTTTTTGGTAGAAGCAAACCCAATTTGGAACGAGTAATGGGTGCAGGACTACATGGTACGGAACTTCGCTTTCATCAAGAGGTTTCGAATTGTAGAAAAAAAAACTCCAAATACGATTTTTGAAGATAATCGGTCCAGCAATTAAGGCGGTAAAGGCGAGTATGGACAGACGGGTGGACGGAACGACAGACGGGGAACTTTTTCGGCTTCCCCTATCAAAATGTATTAATATTCAACCAAAATCTCGCTAACTTTTTGTGAACGTTTTTATTAAAGACAAGATGAGAAAGAGTACCTACCTACTTCACGACTACATCATTTGTATGAAGAGAGATTCATAGATACAAAAAAAGTTCAACATTTCCTCAATATTTTAATTGTGGTAGCAAAAACAGTAAAATATTGAAACATTGGACAATAATATACATTCTAGTAATAAATCTTTCTTTTGGCGTTTTCCATTGGGAAAAAAATCAATTTTTTTTGGATCTGAAGACCGATTTTGACAGTTGTTGTGTTCCATTGGGCAAAAAAAATGATTTTTTTCGATCAGAGATTAATTTTGCAAATCTGAATTTTTCGGCAGATTTACCAATACCAATACAAATGATAGCTGTCAGTTTGACAAGAGTGATTTTCATTTTGATTTTTTACTTCGGTTGTGATGTAATGGATATAGACACAGAAAAGAAAGTTATACGTGAACTATTAAATTGATTGAATGAATTAAATTAAGATAATTTCTGTATTTTCAAATGTTTGTTATGTATGTTTTTAATGTTGGCAGCTACACCGACGCTAACTTCACAGACACGAAATGACACCAGACACGTGTTCGTGTTGTTGACACTCAAAAAGATCAAACTTCAGATCAAAATCAAGATTTCCCAATGGAAAACGCCATTTGTTTTACAGATGGAATAGGGAAAATGTTCTCTTTGTTGTATATTTTGTTTAATAGCTTCGTAGGTAGGTACCTAGTTAATCTTTATACAAATAAAAATATACTTCACAAAATGTATTAATTTAAAAAAACTTTAACTAATATCTAATAAAATGTTATTGATTGTATAATAGAACGTTGGTGTCTACTACACTTTTTCTACTACAATTCCTAAATACATAAAGTTGGTAATGCTAATTAGGGTTATAAGTTTATAGTTCAAACGCATATTAATAGGTAGTTGCTATGAAAATAATTGTAGGTATGTATTATCCGACAAAGTAAAGTGAATGTACCTATCTAACATGCCTCTAGTTATTTTTCAATATTTTTCTAGAACCACAAGGGAACAAAAATCACATGATAAATGAATGCCCATTCCTATCGAATTTACAACTAATGTGCGTTGCCGAACTTTTTTTATGAATACAACAACATATGTACATACATATTTATCTACATATTTACTATGTGAACAACTGCTTTGAGCATCACGTCGTAGTAAAGGGTAACAACCGTTTTTATACATAACACCATATAGCTAATGATAAAATACTGATGAATGAAAATAAAATATAAACTTTACTCACCCATACAACGGCCAAGGCCCCAATACCAAACTTTCGCTTTTTGTCTACTGCACTCAAATGTTTAGTTGTTGTCTTTGTTATTTTTTATTTTGCAATCATTTAAAACGTTGACCAAAATGATTTTATTATAATTGACTGTTTTGATCGTATTTTCTTAGGTATTCCAAAAAGTAGATTCCACTTAAACACAAACGTTGAAATACTAAAAATAATAAACGTTTTGTTTACCAATTTACTAATGTAGGTTCCTTTATGTCGTCAGCGTTAAGAATAACACAATGATCCCAACGGACCCAACGATAAGAAATGACTGAACGATCTTCTCTGTTGAAACGACCAAGTACATATATATTAAAGAATAGATACCACTACAAGTACGTAGCTGCACATGTACAAATACTTGTGTCTTTGGCTTTTCTTGATTGAATTTAATTTAATATAATTGTTTAATGTACCTAGCTGAATACCTTGTGCTATTAATGTACTTTATTATTTATTTGTTAGTATTTAATAATGCTTCTAATGATCACATCAGAAATATTTCCTCCCTCCGTTGAAATCTGAAATAAAGAAATAACAATTTATGTATGTTTAAAGATTATTGTTTATATTATTAGTAAATAGTGTGTACCTAATCAAATTCACCAGTATATTTTTCTTAGTCATTGTTTTCGACACAATTTTTGATTCATGAATTTCCAATTTCTTAATTGCAGTGGAAAATGATTATTTTGGTTTATGTAGGTAGCTTCTTAATTTAAGGTTAGTATTGAAAAGTCCCAAATGTAATCTCACCTACATCTCGGATTGTAAATAATTACATAACTACCGTGAGAACACTTTTGGGAAATAATTTGTAATGCACATAATAATTATCGCAATCTGTTGAGCTAAGAACAGGATGTACCCTTTAGAACAACGAACGAGGGGCTGGGGCTTTCCAATCAAAATCTGATTTTTTTCAATTTGTTTTCCCTAAAACCAAAGAGGTATAGAACTACAAGAGTACACATCACAGCTAAAAATGTTGTAGTCGTTTCAGGCGCGGGCGGTAAGTGCGAAATTTTCGTCGTTCGTATGCATCGGCTTCGGCTATGCTGTTGTTTGGTGCTGGGTTTATTGAACACTGGGGTATCAAAATCCGTACCCCACATAGTAAATTTTCGTTGTATGAGATGCGCAATCTTGTAGTTGTATACTCTTTGCTAAACCTAAAACACATGTCCGCCAGTCTGTACGTCACCTGTTGAGCTAGGATAAAAAATAAAAAAAATTGTTATATAAACTATTTGACCATGCCTCCAACCCAATTTTTGAAAAAACTTCGCTTTTGCCTTTTGGTCAAATAGTAAGGAATTTTAGACAATGACTATGTTTACAACAGAGATTTAATTCGGGTTTATTTATTTGTTTAAATTGCATGTAACTCCAGAAATCATAGAAGTGTGATTCGGACGCTCACTATTTCTATCGCGTAGTAAATATTTGCTAACCGTTATCATGTACATATGTGCTAAAACAATTGTGCAGTCATTAAAATGGCGCTATTACGCGTTCATATACATATTTCGTTATCGAATATTGATGATAGTATAGAAAATAAAATCGCGATCAGAGCGATTGGAAGAAGTGTGGAAGGGATTATTAGCTTGGGGGAAAACTCGATCGTCGGTAGAATAAGTGTTCACATTTTATAGCCATGTACAATCATAATTTTTCGGACTTTCTTTCGTGATATATTAGGTTATGCTGCAACCGTTCTTCGTTTAGTAAAGGCTCGCTGTTCAAATAGCTGCACGCCATCATACGATCTAGACAAGTCAAGTCAGCATGTTACTGAAGATGATGTGGTTGATGTTTCGAATGTACTTCGTCATCATCAACCAATTTCTTGTGTCCAATCTCATTAAAAATGGAAATCGAAATCGTCGTGGTGAACCATAGAAAACCACGGTCATGTCATTCATCGTCTGCCAATTTTGGGAATTTCTTCTCATTCTTCTCGTAACACATAATTTGAATCCACTGTTTAGCTTGTAGGTACCAGATAGAAGTTGAGGCTTATATTTATATGTACCCTATTTTATAGGGGTAGGTATATTAGTTTTCCATTTAGGTACTTTAAGTTATATCTAGCTAAATTTTGTCTATGTTACAAATTATGTATCAAAAGGGTATGGATAGGGTATAATAATATGGGAAAGCGAGTAAAAAGAGATGAATTAAGCAGTCATTACAGTAAAATCTATTGTTACATTTACCCACCCCTGTGCAATTGCAACAAGTTATTGCTATATACGAACATTCTGAAAGTTGTGGAAGTACAAACTTACAAACAATACAAACTTTTCCAAGCAAAGTAAAACGGATCTCGAAACGCCGATATACGTTTATATTGAAATGAATGAAGATTAAGCTAAAAACATATGAGAAGGCTACAATCCGCTGTGCGGATCGTTGAATACCCTATCCCATCCTATCCATAAAACTAAAATCCCAAAAAAAAAAATGGGCATGGCTAAAAACACGATGTGGATAAATAGAAAAAATGATATAGTGACAACAAATTCTTCAGACTGCTTACAAATCACTTTAACGGTTCTACAAAAGACAAGGTTTTCTCTTGCATATGTTATGGGGTAGTGTATAAAAATGGTTTTTATATAAAAACGCCCCCAAAAAGTGGGCGAGGGTTAAAATGGTATATAGACGAAATGTTCATATTAATAATGTTAATGATTCTGCATCTAAATTTTTTTCGAAAAATTTAAAATTTGACCGAAAACAGTTTTTTATTGAAAACGCCCCCAAAAAGTGGGCGTGGCAAAAAACATTATATGAACAAAATATAGATATTACCATTCTCTAATTATGCTGTTCAGACACTTTTTTAAAATTCTTTACGGTTTTGCCAAAAATTACGTTTTTCTAAAAAGGGGGCGTGGCAGTGGGCGGATTTCAAAAATTTTTACACTTGTTCTGGTGACTCGGACAAGGATCCTATATACCAAATTTCATTATCCTAGCTCAAAATTTAAGGCCCAAAAATCGGTGACGAACAGACAGACGGACGGACGGACGGACGGACGGACGGACAGACAGACAGACATGGCTAATTCGACTCAGCTAGCGATTCTGAGTCGATCCATATACTTTGAGGTATATTTAGCAAAATTATTTCTCTATGTTACAAACTATGTATCAAAACTAATATACCCCCCTATGGGATAGGGTATAAACATATGAGAAGGCTACAATCCGTTGTATATATCCCTATCCCATCCCATCCTTAAAATTAATATCCCCAAAATGTAGGCTTTATGGTCATACAGTAAGTATAAAAATGGCGTTCAGAAGGTTTATCAAATTCTTTTACGGTTCGACGAAAAACAACGTTTTTCTATTGCATATGCCTTGGGGTAGGGCATACAAATGTTTTTTTGTAAGAAAACGCCCCCAAAAAGTGGGCGTGAGTTAAAATATATTGACGAAATATAGATATTACGATTCTCTAAATATGCTGCTCAGACACTTTTTTTAAAATTCCTTACGGTTTGACCAAAAAATACGTTTTCCTAAAAAGGGGGCGTGGCAGTGGGCGGATTTCAAAACTTTTTACACTTGTTCTGGTGGCACGGACGAGGATCCTAATACCTAACTCAAAATTTAAGGCCCAAAAATCGAACAGACAGACGGACGGACAGACAGACATGGCTTAATCGACTCAGCTAGCGATTCTGAATCGATCTATATACTTTGAGGTATATCTATCGTATGTTACAAACTTAATGTCAAAACTAATATACGCCAGCCTCCATCAGTTTTCATTTAATTTTTTTTGTCTTAAAACTACCTACTTATCTACTACTTAACTAACTTACTGGCCCTATGCGGGCGCTCTAAATTAAACAGTAACTACTTAAATCTTATGCCCTTCGGCCTATAATCGAATGTCTTAGTGTTTAAGTTTAAATTGATCTGTTTTTTGTAAACCAGGAAGTTTTTTTTTTTTCAAAAAACTTGGTATAACTGTTTATACCCTATCTTATAGGGGTATATTAGTTTTGATACATAGTTTTTAACAAAGAGAAATAATTTAGCTACATATACCTCGACTCAGAATCGCTAACTGGGTCGATTAGCCATGTCTGTCTGTCCGTCTGTACGTCACCGATTGTTAGGCCTTAAATTTTGAGCTAGGATAATGAAATTTGGTATATATGATCCTCGTCCGTGCCTACAGAACAAGTTTATAAATTTTCAAAATCCGTCCACTGCCACGCCCCCTATTAAGAAAAACTCAGTTTTTGGCCAAACCGTAAGGAATTTTAAAAAAGTTTCTGAACAACATATTTAGACAATCACATTTTGGGGGTGTTTTCAATAAAAAACTGTTTTCGGTCAAATTTTAAATTTTTCGAAAAAAATTTTGGTGCAGAATCATTAACAATATTAATATGAACATTTCGTCTATAGACCACTTTTACCCACGCCCACTCTTTTGGATCGTTTAATACCCTATCCCATCCCATCCTTAAATTAATATCCCCAAGGTGTGGTCTTTATGGGCATAAAGTATTGTAAATGACGTTGTCACAACATAATGTTCAGAAGGTTTATCAAATTCTTTTATTGTTCGACAAAAAACAACGTTTTTCTATTGCATATGCCTTGGGGTAGGGCATACAAATGATTTTTGTAACAAAACGCCCCTAAAAAGTGGGCGTGGGTTAAAATAGTCTACTGACGAAATGTTCACATTAATACTACCAATGATTGTGCATCAAAACTTTTTTCGAAAATTTTAAAATTTGACCGGAAAACGCTTTTTATAAAAAACGCCCTTAAAACGTGGGCGTGGCAAAAAACTTTATATTGACGAAATATAGATATGTATTACCATTCTCTAAATATGATGCTCAGAAACTTTTTTAAAATTCAGTACGGTTTGGCCAAAAAATACGTTTTCCTAAAAAGGGGGCGTGGCAGTGGGCGGATTTCAAAAATGTTTACACTTGTTCTGGTGGCATGGACGATGATCCTATATACCAAATTTCATTATCCTAGCTCAAAATTTAAGGCCCAAAAATCGGTGACGAACAGACAGACGGACGGACAGACAGACATGGCTAATTCGACTCAGCTAGCGATTCTGAGTCGATCCATATACTTTGAGGTATATGCAGCAAAATTATTTCTCTATGTTACAAACTAAGTATCAAAAATAATATACCCTTAAGCTTAGTACGCAGCTCGCGCTAAATTTTATCTTTGCTAATCTCCACTTGTTTTCTCCAATCCAAAGATAAATGCTCGCTAAATTCTTACACAGCATATAGATGAGTCAGGGAAATGTCATACATTCGCAGATGTCAGTAATATTATTATTTTCTTTGTAAATAGGGTAAGCTCGGGAGGTTTTGAAACGTTAAGGAACATTTGGATATATCTCAAAATCCAAAAACAATTCCAAATTTTTAAAAATTACATAAGTTACAATAGAATTTTAGCAATATGAAAGCATTAATGAATTATCGATATAAATATTTTTAACAGAGTTTTAAGGTTTTTCCCCAAACCTTACAAAGTGTCAATTCCTCCTACCATGAAGGAGGATTTGCCATCTGCCTAAGGAGGTTTTGACAGGGGGAGGAGGATCTGACACATAATAAATTTACAACAGTTTTAATATAATAAAACAACTTCTTATCGGTTTTTTGATCAACAAATAATATTTTTTTTTATTTTCAACGCATATTAGTCTTTGCTAATTAGCTCAGTCTACTTTTATTTAAGTTTAAGGACGTAGAATTAAAACAACAAAACAAAATTACAGACAAAAAAACATTTCATAAAAACTTAATTTAAAATAAAAAATAAATCGCACTAAACAACGAAAAAAACAAAAAAGATAATTCATAAATATTTAGTAGGTAAGTAACAAAAAATAATACGTAATAATAATAAATAATACTAACGAACATCAAATTCTTCAAAGTCCACATTAAAATAAATTTTCGGCCTTGATTTGGAGCTACCAGGGAGATCAGAGGGCAACGGCAGTTTTCCTGCAATGTCAGCCCTTAAAGCCAATCCTAAGTCTTCTACAACTGGTTCGAAGAAGCAGTTTTGGAACCTTTGTCGGCGGTAATATTTAATTGTATAAGGCAAGGAACTTGTCTCATCCACACTCTGAATGATACCTACGTAGTAAAATATTTTCCTGTTCTTGGACCCGAATTGCACAAGCACGAAGTCATTTATTGTCGGATTAAACTTTAATTCGAGTTTCAAGAGGTTACATTTAACCGAGGGAGGCTCTTCTTCATCGTTAGACACTTGAAAGGTATCGGAATCGTCCTGAAGACTAATTTCACCATCGTCAAAAGATGATTCAAAATGCAATTTTGAACATTTTGTGAAATATTCAACAAGTTCTCTTTCTTGAGCTGTTGTGAGAACTTGTTTATTCGAATATTTTGTACTGAATTGTGAGTTAATTTGTTTGCCTTCCTGTTTTTTTTGGAGTCTGAATATTAAGGTGGTACGTTTAATACCAAATTTTCGGGCAGCACTGCTTATCGACTCCGTTTTGTTTTGAATTTCTTTAATGGCATTCTCAAATTCCTCCTTCAGCAACAATGTCAAATCCTCCTTTTCGATTACTTTTGCGACAAATACAAAAAAAAAGTTTGTAATGATGGGTACGATAAACTATTGTTTATTAATGATTTTAAAACTAATGAAGGTGCACTACATTGCACTGTGAATGTCAAAAGGTACATAATTTAAATATAACAGCTGGATTGCTTACCATAAATGTTAGATGAAATGCACACAAAAATAAAAAAGACGTCCACTTCGCTTATCTTCTAGACCACAGTAACTGTTTATTTATCACTCAAACCAATCGCTACTAACTTCGTTTTCTCATCATTTAAAGTGCTGCCAAGATTTTAGTTTTCAAGAAAAGTGCTGATGTCAATTCCTCCTGCATGTCAAATCCTCCCGACCTTACCCTAAAGATGTCGTTTTCCTCGAGAAAGTCTTCCATCAAATATTCGTCTTCATTTTTTCCATTTTGTTTTAATTTTTCATTAAAATTTCGCCGATTTAAATACCTCGCACATTAATTTCGCGAGATAAATAAGTGGAGACCTGTCCTCCGCCGAGTATAACACTTTTCGTATAACACATAATATTGTTATACCCTACCTACATTTTGTGTGTCCCATCTTTATGTAGTTAAGAATTTATCTCGCGAGCTGCGTACTGCACTGATAAATATGCTCGCTAAATTTTATCTCTGTAGAGATTTTTGTATGGGAGATAAAATTTAGCGCGAGCTGCGTACTTAGCTTTATGGGATAGGGTATAAATATGAAAAAGGAAATCCTTTAATATCCAATTCTTGGCTCCATTAAATTAAGCATCCGCAAAGGGTGGGCTGTGCTAAAAACTTTATATGAATGAGATTGGCCTTATCAAAATTCCTTGTCATTTGATTTCATTTATGCTTGATCCACATTTTAGGACTGACGAATGTTCACCCTATAGTATATGTCATATGCTAAAAAAACCTTAGAAGTGGGTACAGGCTGTGTTAGCGTAAGAACTACAAAAATTCTGTGTTCATATCGACAGGATTCCGTTTGCGTCTTGCATCCACGGCTTTGACGGTTTACTTTGGTAAATCTTACGAGCATTTTTCGTGGAGTCTTAAAGCGTTTTTGATTGGGATTTTCAGATATGCTCTCAGATTTCAGATTTTACCCGTCCCAATCGAATATAAAAGAGGTTGATCTGGTTTTGTGTATGTGTTAGTGTGCCATTTGACAGCTTATTGTTTATCTTTAGGCCGCAGTTATAGCTATCATTGAAAACCATCATTGAAATTTTCTTATACTCATTGTGGCTTTTTTTCCACCATTGGCGAGTATGTGTCAAAACATAGCTTTTAAATTTTACAACATGATTATCCAAAAATATTTTAATTTTTAATTATAGTTTTCGCGAAAATCACTTATTAGTTTTCACTGATCAAAAATAAAATAAATCTTGATCAGTGATATGCAAACTTCAAACTGACATAAGTCATATGTCAAATGTTTTTGTGTTAGTGCATGTAGGTGTAAATCTCACTTGGAATCGAGATTAATCAAAAGTGCCCTAGATCAAGATCAAGAGTGCTTTTTGTATCCCAATCAAAAACGAAAAAATTGATCTAGAGCAAAAAAAATGTGTTCTAGATAAAAAAAAAGTGGTCTAGATCAAAAAAGAGTGCTTTTTGTATCCCAATCGAAAACGCTATTAGATCGAGCACTATTTTCTTATTACATATTTATATCAAGCATCCCTAAAAAGTGAGCGTGTCTAAAAATGTAAAATGGATGAAATATGACTTAGGTAACGCCCATAAAAGGGTTCTATAGAAGAAATGTCCATCTTAATATTATCAAAGTATTTTAATTGAACATTTTTTAGTAAAAACTAATACAGAGATAATCTAAATATCTTGCTAAGGAGGGTTATTCCGTAACTTTGAAAACGATTACCACTCAGACGGTAGTCGAGACCTAATGAGTAGTAGCCCAATAATCGTTATATAAAATAAAGTTATATCGCCGATAATAAAAACGACTATTGATCTTGCGTGATGCAAGATGTACCGTCGAAATGTAATCGTGTCAAACGATAATCACTTTACGGATTGAGGCGACAGGTCAGATAGTTGTTGAAAATTCCTTTTAGTTTGACAAAATACAACGTTTTTCTGAAGTTCGCTCGATCAGTGTACCAAGCTTAACAATTGAATTACACATATTTGAAATCAAATACCAATGATTAAATTAAATACGCCATCAAAAACAAGGGAATGCAACGATCCCAGTTTCGTTGATTATCGTCGACTACCTTTGACAGGTGTTCTTTCAAGGTTGTATTAAATCGTTTCACCAATCCGTCTGACTGTGGATGCAGTGGTGTCGTTCTGATATTCTTAATACCTAACCGCTGGCAAACATCATGGAATAATCTGGACTCAAAGTTTCTACCTTGATCAGAATGTAGTTCCAACGGTGCCCCAAATCTGGATACCCAGTGGTCCACGATCTGCTCCACTGCGGTTTTCGCTTCCTGTCTAGGTATAGCGAATGCTTCTGGCCATTTGCCGAAGTAGGCCACCACTCTTCCCTGTCCCTCCTGTACTTGCGATAAAACGGCTCCAACTCCAAAATTACTTGCGATCTTTTCAACGTCGGGATATGCTAGTATCGGCGCTTGACATAGCTGGTGTTTAAGCCTTTGAAAAGTATTATTACACTCACTTGACCATTTGAATTGCTTTCCTTTCTCCGTGAGTTGATGTAAGCTCTTAGTAATGCCAGCAAAGTCCCTTACAAACCGCCGGTAGTAATTCGCAAGTCCCAGGAAGCTCCTTAGTCGATGTTTGTCTTTGATGACCGCCCAATTTTACACAGCTTTTATCTTTTCGGGATCGGTCCTCACTCTACTAGTCGAGATAATGTGTCCAAGGAATCGAACTTCGGATCTGAAGAGTGCACACTTCTTGGGAATAAACTTCAAATGAGCACTCCGAAGTCTTAGGACTACCTCCCGTAAGTTGGTTTGGTGTTCTTCAAATGATTTTCCAACGACAATTACATCATCCAGGTAACCCAGGCAGATTTTCCAAGTTAATCCTCGCAAAACGCACTCCATAAGTCGCTCAAAAAACCAAATGGCATCACGTTGAACTGCCACAAGCCATTTCATGTGGTGAAGGCCGTCTTCTCCCTGTCCTTAGGGTGGATCTGCACCTGGCAGTAGCAGCTCTTCAGATCCAGTGTGGAAACCCATTCGGACCCCTTTAGAGTATCGAGTTTGTCATCAATCCTAGGTACAGGGTAAGTGTCCTTCTTGGTGCCATCGTTGAGCCACTGATACTCAACGCCGAACCGGGTGCTTTCATCTTTCTTTTTAACTAGTACTACTGGTGATACCCACGGACTATTGGAGTTTTTTATCAGTCTGTCCCTCTCCATCGCCGCAACCATTTCTGCAACTTCAGCCTGCTTTGCTAATGGCAGCCGACTTGCAGGCTGAAGAATTGGTCTAGCATCTCCAGTGTCGATTTGGTGTTGTACCAAGTGTGTACGGCCATATTTCCCATCCTCTGCAGCAAACACATCAGCAAATTCTTCAATCATATTTTCGCACGAATTCAGCTTGCATGAGTTAAGAATCGATCTCGTAATGTCCTTCCACTTAGTTGGCAGCACTGGTTTAGCAGTCTTCCCTTCGGTTATGCTTGATATTGCGTTAACCGGAACACATTTACCAATCACTTTTCCTTTTCGTATTCTCACCTCGTATGGTCTGGTGTTTAAGACTCTTATTGGAACCATGTTGTTCTTTGGTTCCAACAACATTTTGTCAATGATGTAGTTTTGGAAGTTATAGTCCGCTTCTCGTTCACCGAGTAGGAATCGGTGGCTCCCAGGATCACCCTCCAGCTTAACCCATATAACAGTTTCTGATGACGGTGGTAGCACTTGTTCCTTTCCTTTCTATTCTCACAATAACTGTCTTTGGTAAACCGTATTCCATCGGGATCTCCACATTTCGATATCTCAAGACCTGCATGCCAATATCCAAGAAAACTTTATGAGCCTTCATGAAGTCCACTCCAATAATGCATTCGTCACAAATATCAGCCACCAGGAATGCATGGGAGAAGACGATTGCAGCCGAGTGCAGCCAAGATTCACGGATGGAATGCTGGTAGGTTGCAATGTGGGCTACGCTTTGATGGGTTTCTGCACTGACGCATTAGATGTCCAGTTTTGTTGCAGTTCCAGCAACGCATTTGGGCTCGGGAATTTTTATTCGATGAAATATCTATTCTCTCACAAGAGCATACAATGGTAGCCGATTCTCCGACTCGATGAGTTTCTTGAGCAGCCTCTAATGTCAGTGCATAAGCTGCGGCATCGGAAAGTGTGAGTTTTCCATTCGTACTGCTAGTTGCAATTTGTTGTTTGCAGTTATTGAAGAGTTTCGCCTCTATTCTGGACTCTTCTGCACAGCTGCACTCGATACACTTCTAACATGTGAACATCAATAAACCGCATCTCAATTGCTTTTACAACAGCGTTGTAGTTGCGTTGATTGTCAACTGAGATGGTTTGCAAAAGCTCCGCAGCTGGACCACGCTAAGCCAGTTTCTTATAAAATGACCATTGCGTCTGACCGTCGAAAGTTGGAGGGTTCATTTCCTTCATTCGTGGACAATCGCCAAAAATTTCACGAACCTTTTGTTTCTAAACGATTTTAAGCTCGATTTTAAGCTCAACTTCCTTTTCAATAGCATCGATATTATCCTCTACTTTTCCGACTTTCTGATCGATTGCTGCTACATAATTTTCTACCTTCCCAAATTTCTCTTCTACAGGCATTAATGTATTTTCGACTTTTTCAAATCGATTATCAATCACCGTGAAGGACATTCTCAAATTTCTTACCCTGTTCCTCGAGCTGTTGGCGTTGCTCCTCCCGTTGTTTTTCTAGAGAATCCTTTTGTTCTCCAAATTTAGCCTCCAGAAACTTCATCATTGATGACATGTCGAAGCCTGCATTTACTTGTTGTTCTTCGACATCAAAGACAATTGAATTAGAATCTTCACCATTTTGCTCTATTGCGTCATGAAGACGAATAAATAAATCGCTCTTTCCTCCTATAGGAGAAAGCTGAAGAAGACTCAGTTCAGCTTTCAGCTCAGCTACGGTGAGCTGATCTAATGATTTGCGAACCATTATTTTTGAATCACAATTTTCACAATCTCACAATTTATCGTATGTAAAATTTTTGTTTATACCTAATTCTCGAATTTTTACAATTCACTCTGTTCACGTCACTATGTTCTTGTTCTTCAACCGTTATCTCACAAAATTCTCGAATAATCCAAAATAACCGTTTCTTCACTGTTTTCTAGAAACTTCCCGTCCAGAAAAGGTTTTATCCCAAGAATGATAGACAATAATGGCGTTTTCCATTGGGAAAAAATTCAAATTTTTTTTTTATCTGAAGACCGATTTTGACAGTTGTTTTGTTCCATTGGGCGAAAAAATTGATTTTTTTTTGAGCAGAGATCAATTTTGCAAATCTGAATTTTTCGGCAGATTTACCAATACCAATACAAATGATAGCTGTCATTTTGACAAGAGTGATTTTCATTTTGATTTTTTACTTCGGTTGTGAAAAACAAGAGTGCTTTGGGTTTAGATATTAATAATGGATATAGACACAGAAAAGAAAGTTATACGTGAACTATTAAATTGATTGAAAAAAAATGTTTGTTATGTTTTTAATGTTGGCAGCTACACCGACGCTAACTTCACAGACACGAAATGACACCAATACAAAAAAATAAATCTGAATCGTGTTCCATTGACACTCAAAAAGATCAAATTTCAGATCAAAATCAAGATTTCCCAATGGAAAACGCCATAAGATTGCGCTTTCGTGTGATCATTTTTGTTTCGTTCTGCGCATATGACGTAGGCGGAGACCAAATGATTCGACAGCTGGTTGAAATTGCTATTTGTTTACATACAAATTGCGAAAAAGAAAATTTAAGGTTGTTTTTTGTTTAACAATTATATTTTTGAAGTAATATTTCTAATTTTATTTATTTTTCGGTAATATTTCGATTTAGAAACGAATACCAATAAACGAAATATATTGTAGCAAATTCAGAAATGTGTTTTCATAGTACTTCAATTGGAGTGTAATGTGAAATTCGTTAATGACGTACCTACTCATAATTATGTTAAATGCGGGTTGCATTTTTCGCATCTGTTTTTAAAAGCCACACGACAATTTCTCTCCGATGGTCTCCGACATCTCTTCGTCACGGAAAAAATTTAAGTGAACAAAAGCAATGAAATAATTTTATTTAAGTTTTTGTTGATTTCTTGTTGAAAACTGGTGTTTTAGGCAAAATTCTAGTGAAAAAACGAGCACCAAACAATGAGAAACCCGACGTTGCTCGGAATTTCACAAAGAGGACACCAAAGAGGTCGCTGATTTTTGCTGATGTAAAATGAATGCGTTACGCACCTTCGGAAAACGGATACTATGAACCTAAATTCAGTCTCCGACTGGATTTCCGTTGCGTAGAAAATTACACTATGAACGGATACCATGATAGGGCCGCGCCGCATATCAGATAGCTACAATCCGCTGTTCTAAACATCCATATATATGGATGCAATATAGAAAATGACATCTTCTGAATATCTTTATAAGACTACTTATCAAAATTCCTTGTCGTTTGACCAAAACTGATCTTTTCTGGAAGTAGCCGTAGGAAGATTTAAAAAATAGTTATCCTTGTATTAGATTAATGGAAATCCATTATCCATTCATTATCCGAGCTCAACAATTTCGGAATGACCAGTATCAAAGAGTATAGAGTAAAGAACATGAACATTACCAGGAAAATATGTTATGGCGTTTTCCACTGGTAAATCTGGATTTTCATCTGAAATTATGTCTCTTTTGGTGCGCCAATGGAACACGATCTCAGATTGATTTTTTTTTGTCTTTGGTTAGTATCGGTGTAGCTGTAAAGTTTTAAGTCAAATAGATTGTTTGTTTTTGATTTAATTTGTATTTCACAAGGAACTGGTACTATTTTAATGATTAATAATAGTTTTTTTCACAACCGAAATAATAATAATTCAAAACGGAAATCACTCTAGTCAAACTGACAGCTATCATATGTATTATGTGTTTTATAGCGTTTTCGATTGGGATACAATATATTGGGATATACTCTAGAGCACTTTTTTTTACTCTAGATCTATTTTTTCGTTTTCGATTGGTATACAAAAAGCACTCTTTTTTTACTGTATAGTACTTTTGAAGAATCTGGATTCCAAGTCAGATTTACACCAACATGCACCAACACAAAAACATTTTACATCTTACTTAATATGTCAATTTGAAGTTTGCGTTTCGCAGTTTGATGATTAAAAAGTGATTTTCGGGGAAAACTATAAATAGAAATGAAAATATTTTTGGATAATCATGTTCTAAAATTCATGAGCTTTGTTTTGACACCAACTCGCCAACGGTTGAGTTTATAAAAAAGCCGCAATGAGTAAAAGAAAATTTCAAATGATGGTTTACGTTGATAGCTTATAGCTATAATTGCGGCCTAAAGATAAACAATAAGCTGTCAAATGGCACACTAACACACAGAGAAAACCAGAGTAACCTCTTTAATGTTCGATTGCGACGGGAAAAATCTGAAATCTGAGAGTACATCTAAAAATCCCAATCGAAAACGCTATTACCTACATTCATAAAAAAATAATTTTTTTTATGTTGATATAGATCTGCCAAAAGAGAGATTTTGACAGTTGTTGTGTTCCATTGGGCAAAAAAGTGATTTTTTTTTATCACAGATCAATTTTGCAGATCTGGATTTTTCGGGAGATTTACCCCTTCTTTTAAAAATTCCTTATGATTTGACAAAAAAATTGGCATAAATTTACTTTTTTGCACTGTTTTTACTAACCGATTCGTCTCTGCGTGCTGATTTTTTAAATATTTTTAAAAATCTTTAGCTTAAAGCTTAGTACGCAGCTCGCGCTAAATTTTATCTTTACTACTCTCCACTTGTTTTCTCCAATCCAAAGATAAATGCTCGCTAAATTCGTACACAGCGTATAGATGAGTCAGGGAAATGTCATGCCTTCGCAGATGTCAGTAATATTAATATTTTCTTTGTTAATAAAGATGTCGTCTTCCTCAAGAAATTCTTCCATCAAATATTCTTCTTCATTTTCTTCCATTTTGTTTTTATTTTTTATTAAAATTTCGCCGATTTAAATGCCTCGCACATTAATTTCGCGAGATAAATAAGTGGAGACCTTTCATCTGCTGAGTATAACACTTTTCGTATTACACTTAATATTGTTATACCCTACCTACATTTTGTGTGTCCCATCTTTATGAAGTTAAGAATTTATCTCGCGAGCTGCGTACTGCACTGATAAATTTGCTCGCTAAATTTTATCTCTGTAGAGATTTTTGTATGGGAGATAAAATTAAGCGCGAGCTGCGTACTAAGCTTAAAAGTTATTCAAAATATGAATATATGGTTATAATTCCACACAAATTGTGTGTAGTTTGACATTTCTTATTTTCTGCTGCGGTGTACGCAGCATTGCCTTGTTTTCTTTTTTTGCATAAGTTAATGAGTGGATTAAAAAAAAGTGAAAAAAAATGTGCGCGCTAAAGTAAATTTGTTCCCTATCCCATAGCTTTGATATTAAGATTGTAACATAGAGGAACAATAAGATAGTAGATCTAGCCACGTACCTATGTCCCGTCCGTTGTGCGTCACTGATTTGTGGGCCTTAAAGGCTGAACTATAGTAGAAGCTGGTTGCGGACGACCACTTCCGTAACTGTGCGAACACATGCAATTTGTATAGAGTTGTTCAGGACAACGTCAGTGTCAAGACAAACTGACAGCATCTGTAGGAAAACAAACACATTTGACATTTGTATGATTGCAAATTCATTGGCAAGGGACAGGGGTTGTTTTTTTGAACATTTTTGAAATTGCTTGAAAATTGTGTAAAAGTGTTAAATGAGAACAGAACAATTTATAAACAAAATAAAATTATTCAGAGTTGTTGTTGTTTGTGAAAACAAGAACATAATAATCTTTAATATAGGAATACTAACCAACTTCGTTTGCACTCCGATTTATGTTCACGCTTTGCAATGGCACTGGTTATCAATTTCAGTCTTTTTATTTCTGTTTTATAATTATACACACTCTATTAGTATCGTTATGTATTTATAATTTGAGTTTCACTTTGAACAACTTATATTTTCATATTTTAAAGCAAATTATCAAAAAATTAGTACTCCCGCCATATGAAATATAACATTGTTTTCCTCCAATTGATTTTGACGTTTTAAAAAAAGAGACAACGCACTTGGGAGGGAGATGAACAACTCTATTGTCCTACCATAAAAGCTTTTCGCTTCGATTCGTTCAGTTTTCGTTCACTTTTGCTCACTTACGAAAATGCGAATTGATTCGCTCTTTCTCTTTCCGTTGTTCTTTCATACACAAATTTTACATTTCATTTCTACAGCTGTGTACATTTAAATTTGTAAGTTCCTAAGCAACGAAATTTTGTTTTTATTGTTTGCAATTTCATTCTCAAAAGTCTATTATGGGCAACTTGACTAATTGAGAGTACAGCCCAGTACGCAGCTCGCGCTAAATTTTATCTCCCATACAAAAATCTCTACAGAGATAAAATTTAGCGAGCAAATTTATCAGTGCAGTACGCAGCTCGCGAAATAAATTCTTAACTTCATAAAGATGGGACACACAAAATGTAGGTAGGGTATAACAATATTAAGTGTTATACGAAAAGGGTTATACTCAGCGGATGAAAGGTCTCCACTTATTTATCTCGCGAAATTAATGTGCGAGGCATTTAAATCGGCGAAATTTTAATAAAAACATATGAGAAGGCTACAATCCGCTGTGCGGATCGTTGAATACCCTATCCCATCCTATCCATAAAACTAAAATCCCCAAAAAAGTGGGCATGGCTAAAAACACGATGTGGATAAAATAGAAAAAATGATATAGTGACAACAAATTCTTCAGACTGCTTACAAAACAGTTTTACGGTTCTACAAAAGACAAGGTTTTCTCCTGCATATGTTATGGGGTTGGGTATAAAAATGGTTTTTATATAAAAACGCCCCCAAAAAGTGGGCGTGGGTTAAAATAGTATATAGACGAAATGTTTATATTAATACTGTTAATTATTCTGCATCAAAATTTTTTTCGAAAAATTAAAAATTTGACCGAAAACAGTTTTTTATTGAAAACGCCCCCAAAAAGTGGGCGTGGCAAAAAACTTTATATAGACGAAATATAGATATTAATATTGTCTAAATATGCTTTTCAGAAACTTTTTTAAAATTCCTTACGGTTTGGCCAAAAACTGAGTTTTTCTTACACTTGTTCTGTAGGCAGAGACGAGGATCCTATATACCAAATTTCATTATCCTAGCTCAAAATTTAAGGCCTAAAAATCGGTGACGTACAGACGGACGGACGGACGGACAGACAGACATGGCTTAATCGACTCAGCTAGCGATTCTGAGTCGATCCATATACTTTGAGGTATATGTAGCAAAATTATTTCTCTATGTTACAAACTAAGTATCAAAACTAATATACCCCCCTATGGGATAGGGTATAAAAACATATGAGAGGCTACAATCCGCTATGCGGATCGTTGAATACCCTATCCGATCCCATCCTTTAAATTAATATCCTCAAAATATAGGCTTTATGGCGATGAAATACAGAAAATGACATTGTCACAATATAATGCTCAGACAGTTTCTCAAAATCTTTTGTGGTTCGACAAAAAACAACGTATTTCTATTGCTAATGCCTTGGGATGGGGTATACAAATGGTTTTCGTAAGAAAACGCCCCCAAAATGTGGGCGTAGGTGAAAATGATCTATGGACAAAATGTTTATATTACCATTGCGGAAGTATTTGCATCAAAAATTTTTTCGAAAGTTTTAAAATTTGGACAAAAAGCTTTTTTTTACTAAAAACGCCCCCAAAAAGTGGGCGTGGCAAAAAACTTTGTATGAACGAAATATAGATATTAGGATTGTCTAAATATGCTGCTCAGACATTTTTTTGAAATTCCTTACGGTTTGGCCAAAAAATAAGTTTTTCTAAAAAGTGGGCGTGGCAGTGGGCGGATTTCAAAAATTTTTACACTTGTTCTGGTGGCACGGACGAGGATCCTATATACCAAATTTCATTATCCTAGCTCAAAATTTAAGGCCCGAAAATCGGTGACGAACAGACAGACGGACGGACGGACGGACAGACAGACATGGCTAATTCGACTCAGCTAGCGATTCTGAGTCGATCCATATACTTTGAGGTATATGTAGCAAAATTATTTCTCTATGTTACAAACTAAGTATCAAAACTAATATACCCCTATGGGATAGGGTATAATAAAAACAAAATGGAAGAAAATGAAGAAGAATATTTTATGGACGAATTTCTCGATGAAGACGACATCTTTATTAACATAGAAAATATTAATATTACTGAGATCTGCGAATTAATGACATTTCCCTGACTCATCTATACGCTGTGTTCGAATTTAGCGAGCATTTATCTTTGGATTGGAGAAAACAAGTGGAGAGTAGTAAAGATAAAATTTAGCGCGAGCTGCGTACTAAGCTTAATAATAAGCAACGAAATTCTGAGGAAAACTTAACGTAGAATTTTGACATTAGCTTCCGATTGTTTCTGACCACTTAAAAGCTAGAAGGTTAATTTTTGCTATTGCTTATTTTGAAATAAAAACATATGAGAGGCTACAATCCGCTATGCGGATCGTTGAATACCCTATCCCATCCCATCCTTTAAATTAATATCCTCAAAATATAGGCCTTATGGCGATGAAATACAGAAAATGACATTGTCACAATATATTGCTCAGACAGTTTCTCAAAACCTTGTGTGGTTCGACAAAAAACAACGTATTTCTATTGCTAATGCCTTGTGATGGGGTATTCAAATGGTTTTTGTAAGAAAACGCCCCCAAAATGTGGGCGTAGGTGAAAATGATCTATGGACAAAAAGTTTATATTACCATTGCGGAAGTATTTGCATCAAAATTTCTTTCGAAAGTTTTAAAATTTGGACAAAAAGCGTTTTTTACTAAAAGCGCCCCCAAAAAGTGGGCGTGGCAAAAAACTTTGTATGAACGAAATATAGATATTAGGATTGTCTAAATATGCTACTCAGACACTTTTTTGAAATTCCTTACGGTTTGGCCAAAAAATAAGTTTTCCTAAAAAGGGGGCGTGGCAGTGGGCGGATTTCAAAATTTTTTACACTTGTTCTGGTGGCACGGACGAGGATCCTATATACCAAATTTTATTATCCTAGCTCAAAATTTAAGGCCCTAAAACCGCTGACGAACAGACAGACGGACGGACGGACGGACGGAGGGACGGACAGACAGACATGGCTAGTTCGACTCAGCTAGCGATTCTGAGTCGATCCATATACTTTGAGGTATATGTAGCAAAATTATTTCTCTATGTTACAAACTAAGTATCAAAACTAATATACCCCCCTATGGGATAGGGTATAATAAAAAACATATGAGATCGTTGAATACCCTATCCCATCCTATCTGTAAAACTAAAATCCCCAAAAAGTGGGCATGGCTAAAAACACGATGTCGATAAAATAGAAAAAATGATAAAGTGACAACCAATTATTCAGACTGCTTATAAAACACTTACGGTTACACAAAAGACAACGTTTTCTCCTGCATATGTTATGGGGTAGTGTATAAAAATGTTTTTTGTATAAAAACGCCCCCAAATAGTGGGCGTGGGTTAAAATGGTATATAGACAAAATGTTCATATTAATATTGTTACTGATTCTGCATCAAAAGTTTTTTCGATAATTTTAAAATTTGACCGTTAAAATTTGGCGTGGCAAAAAACTTTATATTAACGCAACTGTACCGCGGCGCGGCCTTAAATTTTGATCAAGAATGATAAATTTGTTATTTATACTCTCTGTTCGACGAGGCAGAACAAGTGTACAGGATTTTTAAATCCGCGTACAACCAGGCCCACTTTTTTAAGAAATGTGCATTTCGTCGATATACCATTTTACCGTTAAGTTCTACGTTAACTTTTCCTAAAAACCACTGAAAAACGTTGTTTTTTGTCGAAAAATGTCGACAGTGTATTTTTCTATGTACCTATCAGTGGCTAAAAACTGAATATGGATGAAATATAGAAAATGAAATTTTCACCACATCTTTTATGGTTCAACAAAAAACAACGTTTATGTATGAAATGTAACTTTTGGTCAAAAGTTAAGAAATTTTGAAAACGTGTTTAAACACCATATTTAGACAATATTAAATTCTATAGTTAGTTTGCCACCCCCACTTTTTGGGGACGTTTTCAGTAAAAAAAAACAGCTTTCCATAAATGTTTAAAGAAATACGAAAAAGTATTCGATGCAAAAATATGGGTAAGGTTAATATAAATATTTCGTCTTTAGATCATTTTAACCCATACGCAATGCATATATACAACAGAACCATTCGAACCATTAAAGATTTTGGTAAACTGTCTGAAGGACATATTGTGATAATGTCATTTTCTATACTTTATCTCCATAAAGTTTTTATCCATGCCTACCTTTTGGGGAAACTGATTTTAAGGATGGGATGGGAGAGATTATTAAACGATTCGCACAGCGGAATATAGCCTTCTCATGTTTCTATTGCATATGCTATGGGGTAGGGTATAAAAATCGTGTTTTTTAAGGAAAGGCCAATAATAATTCCGACCAAATACATAGTATATTTTATTCGACACATAATTCGTGTTCAAAAAATGTAAGGCATCAAAATCGGTGATAGAGACCGATAGGCTTAATCGACTCAGCTAGCGATTCCGAATAGATCATTAAATGTACTTTACAGTATGACTATCTAAATTATTTCTCTATGTTATAAACTTAATATTAAAAATTAAAATATATATTTCTTTGGGATAAGATACAAAAACATCTCTATGATAAAAAATGTTGTCAGATAAAAAAAAATCATTATTATCTAATCTAATAAATATATTGTGTGCATAATTGACTAGGTAGATACTGACTCCTTCGAATGCTACTATGTATATTTTTTTTATTTAAAAATTCAATCGACTCATCTTCTGGATTGCTAAAAATAAAGACCTGTCGATAGAAGTGCTAAATAATATGCAAATTTATCTTCCTGCGAAATGAATGCATGTTAAAAAAATTCAACACGTGCCATACTGGGCATTGATTTTTAAAGACAATTCTCTGATAATATGACACGTGGTTAATTCTTCAACAAAATGGTATTATATACCTACTACTCTGCAAATACATAAAATACGAGTTAAAAAGGGATGAAACTATGAGTATTTACTCCAATTTCTACCATACAAAAACAAAAAAAGGAATGAACATAAAATAATACACAAACGGTCTGCATTGTACATATTGATTTTTTAAAAGATTACTATTTATACATTTTTACATATAAAATTAGACACATATAAACTACCTATTTAGTGTTTTTACATCAAGTTTACGATCCTTTATATTAAAATAAGTTCAATGTTAATTGTATAGCATACATATTTGGTATTAAGTTCATCTTTGTTACAAAAAATCGACTCTATGCAGTGTATTTTCCATGTTCCGGTAAAACCAATATTCATTTTTTTAAGCTTTATAACTTATTTAAATGAAATCGACACTCGGATTAAATTAGCAATTCCGAATAGAACAAAACACAGTAATAATTGGTCAATGTATTAGAAATTTTTTTCGGTGACTGTAAAATAAACTCGTCCGCCAAAGAGTGGCGTACGGTGGTTAAAAGAAGACTGGTATTTTTAGAAAAAATAACTTTGTTATTGTAACGAAAAAGAGCACTGTTTAAACAGAAGCATATTAGACTCCGTTGATGTAAGGAAAACCACAACACTCTCTTTGGCCCTTTGGGTCATGCGCTTTGTAACTGAAATTGTACAGAAAAAAGAAGCTATAGAAACGTTTTGCAGTCAAAAGCAATCTCAAAAACCTCTTACGAGGTTTTGCAAAGTTAACGTACCTACAGATTTTATTGTCGACAAAATTAAAGCTATCTCCAACTAGGATCGATTTTCGCGACGATTGCGAAAATGTCGTCTAATGATTTGTCACTCACTCTAACCTACACGGCGCGGCGGTAGCGTTTTTTGTAGCTGTTGCGGCTGGTTGTGTGTAAATTTGTTGTTTTTTTGGCAGATAAAAGGAAAGGTACGTCATTCTTCGTTTTGCCGTGATGAGTAGAAAATGTAACTACAATTAATATTAAGAATAGAATTACTATTTGAGTTGAGTGTGTTGAAAAGTACTCAATTTGCCATTTGCGAAAGTTCCGCTATCGCCGTTATCGCAAATAAATCGCCCTTGTTTGGGGAACGTTTTTAATTCTGATTAATGTCTGAAACACATTTACACAGAAACATCCGCATCGACAATAATTTTTAAAATTGCTCTTAATTTGCTGCTCAACGGCTGTATGTCCAATGCATTGAAATTGGTTCGGTACCTCTAACAGCTAATGCCCCAACACAAGACATGGGCTTAGATTGGATCATGACGTAAGTCTTTGAGTGAATGTGCAACTTTAAAATAGTGGTGGGTTCTAATTGCTGGCATGAAATCACCTGGGGTCATTTCGTAATTTTGAAAACGATTATCACTCAGACGGTTATCGAGAACTCATGAGCAATCACTCAATAATCGTCTGTGATTTGACGATTATTGTTTTTAGTGAAGAAAATAAAGTGATATCGACAGCAAAAACGGCTATTGATCTTACGCAATGCAAGAAATGTTATCGTTAAACGACAATCACTTTACGGAATGAAGGCCCTGTTATTACAACTCAAATGTCATTACCCCTGTGGTAATTCACTTTAATATCACAGATATACGATAATCGCAGAATGTAATAGTGTAAAAGTGAAATTCAAATTCACCTACATATCGCAGTTGTCGACCTACTCTTCTAACCTTTAGCTCGCGCGTAAGATCTTTCATAGGCACTTAAAAATAAATAATAGAAAATAAAATTTTCTTACATCTCAATCTCAACCCAGAGTTATCCAAATACTGGAAGTAGAAAGAGACAAATTGTAGTAGAATAATGAAATTTAATATTGTATTAAAGCATGGTGTGGTACCACTTATGGTGTTTTCGATTTGTAAATGGTTGGATGTTGTAGAACGAGAGTAGTCTCTGATTGGCTTTAACTTGGGAATGGTCCAGTAGTTGTAACTATGACTACTCATCAACAGCGCTTTTTTTAACCTCCAAGTGGTAACCATCGAATACTGGTCTCATACAAACGGAATTGACTTAAAGTGCGATTGTTGATAACAAGACGAAAAATGGCAACACTAAAATCAGCCTGGTCAGAATGGAACGGTATACCCGGCCTGTTGTCTCGCATAGCTACAGGCACTCGTGTGCCTTAGGTATTTTCTGAAGTTAAGCCTGTGGTCTAGGAGTACCCCAAGGTATTTTATGTAGGGCTTTGACTCGATTGTGTGCTCTTCCACTTTTAGTCTTAAGAGCTCAACTTTTTTACGGCAATGAGAACGGCCTCTGTTTTTTGGTCCGTTAATTCCAACCGTAACGAGCTGAGCAATCTTTACATTTTTGAAAGTGTTGTTGCAGTGTTGCGTCACTTCCTTTATGGTTTTGGCGGCGAGAGCCATGCAGGACTTGCACAGCAAACTTTGCTGGCAGATGTTTTACGTGCAATACAAAAAGTAATGTGCCCTGAGGTCATCAACTGCAGAATGACAGATAAGAAAAAAACAAAATCCAAAAGGCATTTTTGGGATAAAGCTGAAATCCCAGGAATTATTGGGGTAGTGGACGGAACGCACATTTAAATCGTGGAGGCGTATCGAATGGCTCTCATGTTTGGAATCTTAGTTACGAACGGGCTTAGCTCAAACAAAATTACGAAAGTGGAGACAAATCGTCATGGATTTTAGGTAAGTTGACATCAAATTAAACTGAAAATTCAATACAAAGTAAAAACTTTTAGGAGATATCCCTTAGAGCCATGGATCATGACTCCATATCGAACTACAGCCGAAGGATCTTCCGAGTCAACGTTTAATGAACACTTTTCAATAGCAAGATCAATTATTAAGAGTGTTTTCGGCTTAATGAAAGCAAGATTTCGATGTCTTCTGTCGGCAAGAGAGCTACATTATTCCCCGGAAAAAGCAGCTCCGATTCTAAATGTGTGTTGTTCACTTCACAACATTTGTATTAAATATAGAGTTGAATCAAATGATCCAATTGAAGATGCCCTGCTGGAAGAAGATATCGCATATAATATCAACCTGGATCAACAACCCACTCTTCGAAACGAAGAATATTCAAACATAGCAAAAAGAACAAGAAATACTATTAAAAACGCTTTAACTAACACTTTTTAAATATTTTTTTTGAATAACATAAGATTTTCCTGCTAAAAGCTAAAAAAAAAACAAAACAAAAAATAAATAAACTTAACATATTCGTGCCATAAACTAAAAAAATAATTTTCCATAAATAAATTATATGTACTTAAACGGTTATTTATTCGTTATTTTATGATTTAGTTAGAGGACATAAAATTAAAAATATTTTGGGGTTTTAATTTGTTTTTACAGAAACTGATAAAAATTCCTGCCGAAGTCTTAACATCTCCTTTTTAATTTCCAACTTTGAAATCGTTGTTTTCTTAATTTCAATAGAGGTAAATTTTGTATGGTCAAAATTATCTTTCTTCAATTTAAATTTTTCTTTTTGGAGCTTATTCATTTCTGCTTTCATTTCAAAACTCCTCTTCTTGTATTTTAAAATACCTTTGAGATTTTCCTTTATTTCCTGCATTGTATCGAGAGATTTTGTATGATAATTCATCTGTCCGTTCACTTGTTGTTCTAAGAGTGACACTTTTTTTTGTTATGCGTGTCGTCCTCATAGCTACATTTTCTTCATTGCCTTCAATTTCACTGAAGTGTTCAATAATAGTTTCTTCTTGACATATATTTCACAATAAGATGAATTATTATTGAAACCAAAGCTTGGATTTCCGTTCATCCCATCGACCGCCTTAATTAAATCTAGCAAATCTACTACCTTTTCCTCCAGTGGCGATCGAGATGAGACATTTTTGGTGGTCCACCACCTGTACCAGATAGACCCATTTTGTTTTTCCTAAGTTTTGCTTTCGTATGGACCTTGAAATCAGCCCAAACCTTAAGAAAATTAAAATAAAAAACATATGAGAAGGCTACAATCCGTTGTGCGGATCGTTTAATACTATCCCATCCCATCCTTAAAATTTATATCCCCAAAATGTGGTCTTTATGGTCATAAATTATTGAAAATGGCGTTGTCACAACATATTCTTCAGAAGGTTTAACAAATTCTTTTACGGTTCGACGAAAAACAACGTTTTTCTTCTGCATATGCCTTGGGGTAGGGCATACAAATGTTTTTTTTGTAAGAAAACGCCCCCAAAAAGTGGGCGTGAGTTAAAATATATTGACGAAATATAGATATTACGATTCTCTAAATATGCTGCTCGGGCACTTTTTTAAAATTCCTTAAGGTTTGGCCAAAAAATACGTTTTCCTAAAAAGGGGGCGTGGCAGTGGGCGGATTTCAAAACTTTTTACACTTGTTCTGGTGGCACGGACGAGGATCCTAATACCAAATTTCATTTTCCTAACTCAAAATTTAAGGCCCAAAAATCGGTGACGAACAGACAGACATGGCTTAATCGACTCAGCTAGCGATTCTGAAACGATCTATATACTTTGAGGTATATCTATCGAAATTATTTCTCTATGTTACAAACTTAATGTCAAAACTAATATTCCCCAGCCTCCATCAGTTTTCATTTAATTTTGTTTGTCTTAAAACTAACTACTTATCTACTACTTAACTAACTTACTGGCACTATGCGGGCGCATAGGTTTTGTAAACCAAAAAGTTTTTTTTTTCAAAAAACTTGGTATAACTGTTTATACCCTATCTTATAGGGGTATATTAGTTTTGATACATAGTTTTTAACAAAGAGAAATAATTTAGCTACATATACCTCGACTCAGAATCGCTAACTGGGTCGATTAGCCATGTCTGTCTGTCCGTCTGTACGTCACCGATTGTTAGGCCTTAAATTTTGAGCTAGGATAATGAAATTTGGTATATAGGATCCTCGTCCGTGCCTACAGAACAAGTGTAAAAATTTTCAAAATCCGTCCACTGCCACGGCCCCTATTAAGAAAAACTCAGTTTTTGGCCAAACCGTAAGGAAATTTAAAAAAGTTTCTGAACAACATATTTAGACAATCTTAATATCTGTATTACGTCTATATAAAGTTTTTTGCCACGCCCACATTTTGGGGGTGTTTTCAATAAAAAACTGTTTTCGGTCAAATTTTAAATTTTTCGAAAAAAATGTTGGTGCAGAATCATTAACAATATTAATATGAGAATTGGGTATTCAACGATCCGTACAGCGGATTGTAGCCTTCTCATAGTTCTTCTGCTGCCATCTACTCCGACGGTCCCAATCGGACACACTCCTGGTGAACCGCAGGCGCTCTCCTCTGCCCTGAGCTACGACGTCTCGGTCGTACAGGAGCCGTCTGTCCACAGTTCGTCGGAAGACGTGGTAGATTAGCGGAACCGCCGATCTATCTTGTATCAGCCCTCGACTATACAAATATAGGAAAGCTTCAGGCGGAATGAAGACGCTTAAACGCGCACTTTCAAAATATTCATCATTGGGGTAGAAGGCCCCAAAGATGAGACTATTGCTTGAGGCCATACCCCTTGCCGCGTGAAATCATTTTATAGGACCTGGTTGGAATAATATTTTGGTGTTCTGTGAAGTCCAAGGCAGCTTCTTAAACACTGCCTCTCAAACACCAGTATATTTTCCATTTCAGATGCAGCAACGTTGATCCACACCGGGATCCCATAGGTAACCATCGGCCAGATGAGGGCCATGTGGAAAATCACATTCACCCTGCTGTAAAGACTTCTGCTATAAACCAATCGTCTTATCAGGGCAAACGCTCCCCTAGCTCTTGCCAAAGCAGCATTTGTATGTCTTCCGAAAAGATACTGATCCAACCAAATGCCAAGGTACTTTATTACACTTTTACTCGCCCGTGGCTGTCCTTTTGGTCCAACGATCACCAGCTTGCGCCAGTTCTTTCTCGTATCCCTAAAGGCCCTAGAAAACGGTGTCCTAAACAGGATAGTTTCCGATTTCTGAAAGTTGATTTTCAACTTCAGTCATTACAATATCTCACAACATCATCATAGTAGGCGCTTTTCTGTACGCGATAAGATCGTCTGCATACGCAATTACCCGAATAAGACTACATATTATATCACTGGTGTAAATGCTGAAGAGAATCGGCGAGTTTACCGCTCCCTGATGCAGACGATTTTTTATGAAAAAATCGGTGGTAGAAGTAACATTGCCACTTTTGACAACAAGCGTTCTACCAGCCAACATGTCATGAAGCATATGTAGGAGTGGTTTACTTATGCCAAGTCTGCTCAGCTTTAGATAGAGGACCTCTAACCATACAGTGTCGAAAGCCTTCTCCAAATCAACCAGACATGCACCCGTGCACTTTTTTGTGGATATGTTTCATTGTATATCAGAGACGAGTTTGGAGGCGGCATAAATACAGTCATGTAGCGCCTTGAAACCAAACTGGCTCTTTGGTATAAGACCACTTGAACAGAGCCCGATTGAGAATCTTTTCGAATACCTCGCTGATACTCGGAAGGAGATTTATCGACCGAAAATTCGCCGGATTGGAGTTGTCCTTTCCCTTTTTCGGGAAACCACCTTATACACTTCCTGAAAGACAGCCCCCACAGCCTCCACTTTCTTTTGAGGATCAATTCCTGCTGTCAAAGGTATATTTGTATTGTGAGTTGTTGCCCGAATTTTGTTTTTCAAAACAAATTAATGGACGGGTCGCGTGGGTTTGTCAGTCGTCTGAACAAAGTCAATGAGAAGTCCGCTTTTTTGTCTGTGCTATTCGTCAATGGTCGCGTTTCTCTACGTAGGCGTTATGTCACGTTCTTTGTATTTTGGTATCGTCCTGTTCATTGTACTTAGAATAGTTTCGTTCATTTGTTGTAAATATTCGTCGATTTCGTTGTTCGTTAGGTTTCTGTTGTTTAGTGGTAATATGTCCTTGAACGTAGTTCTCTTGATAAGGCGTTGGTAAAGCGTGGCCGTAGTTGTAACAATACACATGCATATACTCCTCCAACGCCACAAGCTCGTTCCGAAGCTGCATTACGGCGGCGAGCCTACAGTGGTCACTGTCGTACTCGACCGTAAGTAAACAGTTTCGCGGGTGTTGACCTATCCTGTCAGTAACTGTCAGTCTTGTATCTCGCAGTAAGAGATCCAGAAAAGAGCCGCTTCGAGGAAACGATGGCGTGAATGTCGATCCTATATTCAACATTGTAGTGGACCATCCAATTGTATAGATGGTTACCCCGAGGCTTTTGTATATGATTTTCCCAATCTTCGTGTTTGACATTTAAATCTCCAGCCAAAAGATAAAAATTTTCCACTGAGTTCAGTCTCACAGACTCGAAAAGTTTTCCTAGCTCTGCTGTAAAAAGTGTAGGCTGAGGTACTTCCGGTGCGTAGGCCGCTATCACATACAGTCGCTTCCCTTGTTGGAGAGGCATGCATATGACGCAGGCTTCCAGCAATCGGAATCGGCGCACTTCACCACTAAATATGACTTTAAAACTAATTCCTTTTCATGTAAATATAGAGACCCCGCCTCCTTGAGTGTAGTTGGGCCGTAATTTGTAATTCTATTCGTCAATTTATGCTTCTGGTTTAGCTTAGTTTCGCTAGCCATAAGCACATTGGGACTATTTGGTCTTTAAGCAACTGGAAAAGATTATCTCTACGTTCGATCCTAATCAGTGAATTTACATTCTCAGCCAGGATCTTTAAGTGTCTCTCTGTCAGCGCGCCCATTACGATATTTGGTGCATTAAGCTCGGCAACAATGAGTAGACGCCTTGACGCCTGCTCCCGTAACTGGTTTTGTACGATTGCTGGTATTTTTTCACGTATGTCTGCTATAAGAAGAGCCAACAGCTGTTGGTTTTCTGCCATGGCGGCGCTCGGTGGAGCATAACAGCTGAAGAAAAGGATTCCCTTTTATTTTGCCATATGCGTAGTTTGGTTTTTCGTTGGCGTGTTGTCGTTCGAAAGCAAAGTTTCCGCAGGTTCATAATGCTGCTTTTTTGGTTGAATAATTGGCCTGTGCCGCTCGCATATAATGGCAATGTGTGCTTTTTCCTATTTGACTGTCTGGTTAAGAAGGCCTTGTTCTGCCTCGCAATGGGTGTGGTTATTTGAAACTCATTTGAAACTCCCTTTGCTGCAAGATCGCATACCGCACACTTGGGTTCAGCCGAACACGTTTTTGCAATGTGCCCCTAGCTTCCACTGCGAAGATCTGCCTCATTTTTGTAGTTTCTTGCAATGTGCCCGTACTCGAGGCATTTAAAGCATCTCGTTGGTGTGATGTGTTCGAGCACTCTGCATCTTACCCACCCTTCGCTGTGTCTACACCACTTCTTTTGTTGAGTTCTATTACCAACGTGTCTTAAGCCGTCTTCCTGATCTTCTTGACGTTTTCCTGCTTATTCAGGTAACAGAATGCTACAAACGTCGACCCATGTGTCTATCATCCCAATTTGTTGTTTCCATCATTATATGAATATATCGGCGCCTTTTTCGCCCAACAAAAATAAGTTTTTTTATTCAACCCTTTTTAATAGAGCTCTATTAACATTTTTTTTTCGAATAAGAGGGAATTGCAGCGTTTGTTCTGTCCTTGTCGTTTTTGGGGATGTGGTGATACATAACCGCTGTTTTTCAACTTTTCGGATAATGTCCCTTACTCTACTTACTTAAGTGGCGCTTTAATTAAGGCCCAGGAATTAACCTGGGCCTACCAACATGCCCTAACTGCCTCCAGTTGCGCACTCCAACGTCTGGCTGGGAATTGAAGACTCTGCTAGCCGGAGTATTGGTGTCCATTCGTTCTATATGTCCTAGCCATTTTAAACGTCCAATGCGGAGTTTTTTTGACTATGGCACTGTACAGCTCGTATAGTGCGTCGTTTAATCTTCGTCTCCATAGCCCGTCAACGCAAACCGGACCGAGGATTTTTCAAAGATTTTCCTCTCGAAATGACCAAGAATTTCTTCATCCATTTTTGATACGGTCCATGCTTCAGTGCCGTAGAGGAGGACCGGATTAATCAGGGTCTTATATACTTACTTACTTAAGAGGCGCTACAGTCCGGAATGAACCTGGGCCTCAACCAACATGCCTCTCCAATTAGCCCGGTCCTTAGCTAACTGCCTCCAGTTGCGCACTCCAAGTTGGTTGAGGTCGGTTTCCACTTGTGCGCGCCACTTAAGGCGAGGTCTTCCTCTACTGCGTCCGACGTCTGGCTGGGAATCGAAGACTCTGCGAGCCGGAGTATTGGTGTCCATTCGTTCTACATGTCCTAGCCATCTTAAGCGTCCAATGCGGAGTTTTTTGACCAGGGGCATGTCGCTGTACAGCTCGTATAGTTCTTGGTTGAACCTTCGTCTCCATAGCCCGTCAACGCAAACGGGACCGAAGATTTTTCGAAGAATTTTCCTCTCGAATCTACCAAGGATTTCTATATCCGCTTTTGATACGGTCCATGCTTCAGCGCCGTAGAGCAGGACTGGGATGATCAGGGTCTTATATAGGATCTCCTTAGTAGTTCGAGTGAGGGCTTTACTACTAAATTGCCTTCTTAGCCCGAAGAAACAGCGGTTGGCAAGAGTAATTCTTCGTTTAATTTCTGACGAGATGTTGTTGTCAGAGTTAATAGCGGAGCCGAGGTAGACAAAGTCCCGTACTACCTCAAAGTTATATCTGTCAATGGTGACGTTCTGTCCAATTCGTCGATGTTGTGTGTCCTTTCGTGTTGACAGCATATACTTAGTCTTACCCTCATTTACTGCTAAACCCATTTTCGCCGCTTCCTTCTCTATACTAGCAAACGTGGCTATGACATCACGTTGATCGGTTGTGGACTTTCCTGGCCTAAAACTACACTGATAAGGGCCAATCAGATTGTTGGTAAACGGTTTCAGGCGTTCACATATTACGGCAGATAGGATCTTGTAGGCGATGTTGAGGAGACTTATGCCTCTGTAGTTGGCGCAGTTCAGAGGGTCTCCTTTTTTGTGGATCGGGCAAACGATGCTGAGGTTCCATTCTTCGGGCATATTTTCATCCGACCAGATTTGACTTATGAGTTGGTGGATGTTACTTACCAAGTCATCTCTGCCGGCCTTATAGAGCTCAGCGGGAAGGCCGTCATTTCCGGCAGCCTTATTAAGCTTGAGTTTAGATATTGCTATCCTCACTTCACTCAGGTCGGGTGGTTGGCAGTTTTCGCTGTCGTTGCCAATATTGAATGGTTCGTTCTTGCTGACAGCGGAATGTTGTTCGTCATCGCCGTTTAACAGTCTGCAGAAGTGGTTCTTCCATATCCTCAGCATCGACTGTGTCTCAACTACAATATTTCCTTGTTCATCTCGACAGGATTCTGTTCGAGCCTTGTATCCTTGGCTTTGACGTTTTACACTTTGGTAAAACTTGCGAACATTGTTCCTGGAGTGGCACCTCTCTATATCCTCGATCGCGCGCTTTTCTTGCTCTTTTTTCTTCTTTCTGAAAAGCCGATGTTCTTCCCTTCTTCTTTGCCTATAGAGCTCAATGGCAGCTCTCGTCTTCACCTGCAGCTTAGCCTTGTAGACCTCGTTCTTGGCTGCGAGCATCTGTCGGCATTCCTCATCAAACCAGGGGTTTCTTGCTGGTGGGCGCGAGAAACCTAGCACATCAGTTGCGGCTGATCTAATGGCCTGTTGGCATCGTTGCCATTGCTCTTCGACATTCGATGCTGGTGGTATGGTGTTAATCGAGAAGTTAAGGGATACGCGTTGTGCGAAGGTCTTGGCGGTCTCTTGCGATTGCAGTCTTATAACATTAAATTTTTTCACAGTATTTCTGGATTGTTGTGGCGTGGTGGCTATCCGCATTCTTACCTTGGCTGCTACAAGGTAGTGATCCGAGTCGATGTTAGCTCCTCGGAATGTTCGGACATCCAAAATACTGGCTGCGTGCCTCTTATCTATCGCAATGTGATCAATTTGGTTGACCGTTCGTTGATCTGGAGACCACCATGTCCCCTTATGGATATCTAGGTGAGGAAATCGTGTGCTGGCTATAGTGGCATTTCGTTCCGTAGCGAAATCAATTAGCCTAAGTCCGTTACCAGACGTGTTGTCGTGTAGGCTTTGTTTTCCGACAATACTTCTAAAGATGTCTTCTCTTCCTACCTTTGCGTTAAAATCTCCCAGCACGATTTTAACATCGTACTTCGGTAGTCGCTCATAGGTTTTGTCGAGGAGCTCGTAGAAGCAATCCTTAGCTATATCATCTTTTTCTTCCGTCGGAGCGTGAGCGCATATAAGGCTTATGTTGGCGAATTTGGCCTTGATGCGGGTCTTATATAGTGTTATAAAATCTGATTGCAGTGTGAAGGCACTCCTATGTGTTAACATTGTCGGACATTGGTGTAATTTGCTACTGGATGCGCGCACTGAAATGAATGACTGGAATAGTGGTATCTGTCAATACGGGGCTATGACATCAAGTTGGGTCCGACCAATGATGCCATATCGTCGGCTAGTTGTTCCACCGATAGAAGATTGTGCCTCTGCTGTTGAATCGGGAGTTTTGAACAATGCTCTCAAGAATAAAATTATAGAAATCGCATGACGGTGCATGCCTTGCCTAAATTCTTTTTTTAGTATCGAATGTATCGGTGATGGTTGTTTTTTACCTCCAAATGGTAAACATTGGGTACTGGTTTCATGCAACCGGATTTGACCTGCTAAACGATAAGTGCGAGTGTTGATAACAAGACGTAAAACAGTTACACTATAATTACCCTGGTCAGAATTGCGCGGAATGAATACCCTGTCTGTCGTTCCAGGCAAACCTAGATGAGCTGCTTCGAAATATTCGGACAACAAGTCAGCCCCTTGTACAGAGATGGTGGCGGATGAACCGAAAGGTCAACGGCAGCGCTCAATACCGTAGTGGATACTGATGGCCCCGTGTCCTATGGGTCTATACTAGATCGGAACTGGCCCTCCAGGTGTGGGTTGTGCTTTGGGTTAACTACCCACCCATGGAAAAAAACCATTGTTACGGAGCAACCAATAGCCTCGGAAAGGACTGATATTATTGTAGACGACCCTGCTTCACGGAAAAAGGACAACGACGTTCCTATCTGCCTGGAATGTGAGAACATTAAACAGGAGAGACAGGACAAATAGCGGAAGCCCTAAACAGCTTCAAAGCAGACATTACTGTCACCCAGGAAATACGATGGGATAGGATGGGCAAAAAGGGGATAAAAAACTGTGTCATCTACTATGGACCTTGTTATGGTGAGCAGAAACAGTGACTATTCGGATGCGGATTTGTTATAAGTGCCAGACTTAGGCAAGAAGTCTTATGTTTCCAAGACATTAGCGAACGCATTGTAACAATACGCATCAAGGCCAAATTCGCCAACATAAGCCTTATATGCGCTCACGCTCCGACGGAGCATAAAGATGATTTAATTAAGGATTGCTTCAACGAGCTCCTTGATAAAACGTATGAGCAACTACCTAAGTACGATGTTAAAATCGTGCTGGGAGATTTTAACGCAAAGGTAGGAAGAGAAGAGACATATGGTCTGGTAACGAATTTAGACTAATTGACTTCGCTACGGAACGAAATGCCATTATAGCCAGCACACGGTTTCCCCACCTCGATATCCATAAGGGGACATGGCGATCTCCAGACCAACGAACAGTCAACCAAATTGATCACATTGCAATAGACAAGAGGCACGCATCCAGTGTTTTGGATGTCCGAACATTCCTAGGGGCTAAAACCGACTCTGACCATTACCTTGTTGTAGCAAAGGTAAGGATGCGGATATCCACCACGCCACAACAAACAAAAATTTAATGTCGAAAGACTGCAATCGCAAGAGACCAACTTCTCGCAACGAGTATCCCTTAACCTCTCGATCCGTACCATACCACCAACATCTAATGTCGAAGGACAATGGCAACGATGCCAACAAGTCATTAGATCAGCTGCAACTGATGTGCTAGGTTTCTCGCGGCCACCAGTGAGAAACCCCTGGTTTGATAAGGAATGCCGACAAATGCTCACAGCTAAGACCGAGGACTACAAGGCTAAGCTGCAGGTGAAGGCGAGAGCTGCCATTAAGCTTTCATAGGCAGAGAAGAAGGAAAGAACATCGGCTTTTCAGAAAAAAAGCAAGAAAAGCGCAAGAGAGGAACGATGTTCGCAAGTTTTACCAAAGTGTAAAACGTCAAAGCGAAGGATACAAGGCTCGAACAGAATCCTGTCGAGATACTTACTTACTGAAGTGGCGCTACAGTCCGGGATGAACCTGGGCATCAACCAACATGCCTCTCCAATTAGCCCTGTCCTTAGCTAACTGCCTCCAGTTGCGCACTCCAAGTTGGTTGAGGTCGGTTTCTTATTATTCGCGCCACTTAAGGTGAGGTCCTCCTCTACTGCGTCCGACATCTGACTGGAAATCGAAATCTCTGCGAGCCGGAGTATTGGCGTCCATTCGTTCTACATGTCTTCATATCCCGTCAACGCAAACGGAACCTAAGATTTTTCGAAGAATTTTTCTCTCGAATCGACCAAGCATTTCTTCATTCGCTTTTTACGGTCCATGCTTCAGCGCCATAGAGCAGGACTGGGATGATCAGGGTCTTATATAGGATCTCCTTTGTAGTTCGAGTGAGCTATTTTTTTGGTATCGAATGTGTCGTCAATTTCGTTTCCGACCCTGATGGAGCAGCGAGAATTCTCCATCGTCATCCTACACAAACGGACGGGTATGGGCGGTATACTAAAACTAGACATGGCTCTGTATAGTTCGTCTCTGTGAAAATTTGATCGGTTGTGGACTTTCCTGGCCTAAAACCACACTGATAAGGGCCGGTCTGGTTGTTGGTAAACGGTTTCAAGCGTTCACATATTACGGCAGATAGGATCTTGTAGAATATGTTGTGCAGACTTATGCCTCTGTAGTTGGCGCAGTTCAGAGGGTCTCCTTTTTTGTAGATCTGGCAAACGATGCTGAGGTTTCATTCTTCAGGCATACTTTCATCCGACCTGATTTGACTTATGAGTTGGTGGATGTTACTTAACAAGTCATCTCCGCCAGCTTTATAAAGCTCAGCGGGAAGGCCATCATTGGCGGCCTTAAAGTTGAATTTATTACATGCAAATCTAAACCCCGGGTGATCTCTGATTTCGACGGTACATGTTGCATCACTTAAGATCAATAGTCGTTTTTGCTGTCGGCGATATCACTTTATATGCTTCACTTAAAACAATAATCGTCAAATCACAAAAGATTATTGAGCGATTGCTCATGAGGTCTCGACTACCGCCTGAGTGGTAATCGTTTTCAAAGTTATTAATTTTACACTTTTTATTTCTATTTTATAATTTTACATACTCTCTTAGTATTTATAATATATGTTTCACTTTGAACAACTTATATTTTCATATTTCAAAGCTAATAGTCCAAAAATTAGTACTTCCGCCACATAAAATTACTCATTGTTTTCCTACAAGCGGCTTTGACGTTTGATGAAAGAGACAACGCACACGCGAGGGAGATAGTTTGCTGAAGTACTCTATACAATTGATATCCGTCAGTTTGACAAATAATAAAATAAAACACAACCCGTGTGACTGAAAATTAGACAAACAAAGACAATCAATCTGAAATCGTGTTCCCTTGGCAACAAAAAAGATAAAATTTTAAATCAAAATCTAAATTTATGTACCAATGATATACACCATATGATGCTTCTAATGATCTGATAACATATATATTACCAATAGAACACTTGATCTCTGTAAAACACCCCACTACAAAACTAATTTGTTATTTTGTGAAAAGTGTAATCGAGGTGTAGATATGAATAGATATAGATATATTTGTCACTGTCACTCTGCTGAAACTGCTTAGTTTGACGGAATTTCAACAAAATCTCTACACTGTACGGTTTATAATGACTATTGCTGAAACGTCAAAGCAGACATAATATATTAAAAAAAATTGCTTTCTTCATTAAAATAACTATCTTATACTCCAGATAACGGCACAAAGTAGTATTATCCGAACTTTTGTTATTTTTTTTTGTTGCTGCTATACTTGTATTTAAGTATATTTCAATTCAAAAGGGATTTAAACAAAGTGAAACCGTCTTCTCGATTGCAAGTTGATATTTGTGTAACACTTGGGTTCTTTATATTTGCATTTGAAAATTACAATTTCGTCTGGTGAGTTTGCAATGTTGCCCTAATAAAATAATTAATGTATTGAGGTTTGGTTTATTTTTTCTTATAAAGTAGGTAGGTACGTGTTGGCGTGCATTCCACGTAAAGAAAGTTCCCTTGGATTTATATTAAGTTATTTTGATTAATAATGGCTATAAAATTGATTAATTATTTAGTAAATAATACATACTATCGTATGAAACTACATACTCTTCACTAATGTCTAAAGATAATTTCGTGTTTAACAACATTTTTTTCAAAAACAGTTATAACAAAAATGAAATAGAAAATATGATTCAATTCATTTTTTCAATTTAAAAGGATTGTTGAAATTTAAAATCAATTAATAGTTTAATATTGATAGTCTGTCCCCATTAGTTGCGAGGTATGCTTGGGTTAACTTCTCTGCGAAGCAAACTACAATTACTTGAGACGATTATTTTGCACTCAAAAATATATTTCCGATTATTACCTTAAATTAATTGTGGCCTAGATTAACTCCATTAAAGTTTGAATGAGGCGTATGTCTAAGTTCACCCGTGTGATACAGATATATGATCAACCATCACAATTTTTTTTACAATTTCCCTGCTTGACTATTTGTATTTTAACAAGTAAAATTTATTATTTCAGATAAACAATGTGTATGAAATGTACTTTTTAACTTATAGGTATTACAATTGTTTTTAATTTATGGATTTTGAAATGGTTCTTCCATATTCTCAGTAACTACTGCGTCTCAACTGCGATCTTTCCTTATTCCTTTCGACAGGATCTTGTTTGCGCCTTGTTTCTATGGCTTAGTGTTTTACGGTTTCGTTAACCTTACGAACATATTTCTTGGAGCACCGAGCACATCTTTATGTTCGATCGCGCGATTTTCTTGCTTTTTTTTCTTTTTTTTTTAAAGCTTCAGTTCTTCCCTCCTTCTTTGCCTATAAAACCCAATGTCAGCTCTCATCACCTGCAGATTTGCCTTGTAGGACTCTTTTTTGTGTTGCGAGCCTCTGTCGGCATTCTAGGGGTTTCTTGGTGATGGGCACGAGGAAATTAGCACAACAAGTGTGGCTGACCTAACGACTTATTGACATCGTCGCATTGGTCTTCGATGTAAATGCTGCTGGTATAGTATTAGTCAAGAGATTAATGGATAAGCGTTCTGTAAAGGTCTGTTGTGATTGCAGTCTTTCGACATTATCAGTAGGAGTATTCATGCATCATCGGGAAGTCATCGTAAAAGTTGTAAACGTAGCAAACTTACGACGTGATAAATGAACTATGCATGGAAAATCTTTTACAACAATATCGGAAATTTCACACACGAATTAGGTGTGTACACTTAGATGGTAAACTTTTGAAACGCTATTTTTGTATTTAATCAATCACTTTTACACATCAAACTTATGCACTCAACTAAAAAAATGATCAAGAACGGAAAGAACAAAAGGAAAAAAAATCTATTGATAAAAAATTACTAAAATGAAATTCAATTCAATGGTTTATGACATTATTTAATAGTGCAGTTTTAGGGGTGTTCATGAAACGCCGTAAACGCCATGTTTTTTTTAAACTACTTTCACTAACATGCAGTTCAACTACATTGCTATTTTTATTGTAAACTCTACTCATGCGTATGCATGAGGCTGTTATCATGCACACCATAGTTGTATTAATGATTAGGTATATATAAAAAAATTGAGTCTACAAAGGTTTTAGGAACCCCCCCGGGTATTAAAACCAATAGCACTTAAAAGATCAGGAGCATCAATTTGTCCTGATAATAATGGTGTTAGAAAACCATTGCTAAGTCAACGTTGAGAACACCAAGATATTTTAAGCTCTACACGACAGAGAGTGTGCCCAGACAATGTATAATTAAAATTGGATGGAACACGTTTTCGTTAGGGTTCAGATTCAAAACGTTTTTAAAACACCATATGTTAAAACTATTTAGATCGGTCTGTAGTGAAAACGAATCGTTAGATCTCCTACGCATTTAAATTTTTTTATGTCACCAGCATATACATATCAATATTTTGCTCTTTCGAATACAAGCTCTTGCATCGTTAATAGCAAGTATAAATATGATAGGCCCTAAATGACTTCATTGGGGTACTCCATATTGGGCAACAAAGGGGTTATATTTAGAACCTCTTAATTTTACTTGATAAGTTCATTTGGATCATTATTTAATGATTTAATGATCGAATTACGCAATTGACATCTCACTGAAGGAGACTTCAATATTAACTGATTCATATTACAGACGCGTTTATGAAATAATAAACGATAACAATCTTGCGACGTCGTTATCAGAACCAACTAGGATTTCTTCAACTTCTAGTTCTATGTCTGTTCTATGTCCTCTAATTGACTATGTTTTAACTAATAATAGTCTAATTAATAATGCTAGAGTAAATGCAAATCTAGTCATAAATGACCACCACAAATTAATAAAATTCACAAACAAACCCACTAATAACAAAAAGCACATACAAATTTGTCGATATGATCCTGCTCGCTTTGTAATGCGATCTATAGCACTATAGCACTATAGAACCATTCATTATTCCTAAAATATATTCAAAATATGGTATATAATATTATTACGTAAAGTGAACGTAATAATATTATTACGTTTTCGAATGAAGTGTATCAGAGTAGTTTACCCTCGAACTTCAACGAGCCAAAGAATTTAAAACTGGCTTATACAAAAAAGCTGCGATATCGAACTACACAAGTTATTGGCAAACTTATCGTTGGTATTTTAAAAATAAAAGAATAGGGTAAGGTACACTAAAGCTTTATATATAAAAAGAAAAAAAAAGATATCGCAAACACACAAAAGGACATGTGGAGGCAACTTAAAAAGTACGTCGTACACACAAATAAAGATAGTAAAGTGGAAGTCGAATTTAGAAATGAGGCAAAAATAAATAATAGTGCAATATTATCGGAGGAGTTTAATAACTTTTTTGTACAAAACATAATAGAATTAAACCAATCAGTGATACCTTTACAATATGAACATTTTATAAATAAAATTAATATTATAAAATTGTAAATTATGTGTTAAGTGGCAGGAAAAGACTTTATTTGACCGCAATGTTACAGATACATAAAATAAAAAACGAAAATTGCCAACTACATGCATGAAATACAACAATAAATGACGGGTCTTCCAATAACCTGAGGAACGAAGTAGACTTTGTGCTACAGAGAGTAAGAACAGTTAGAGGACAGCGGACACTGAACTACATTGGCTTTCAAGCATTCAACAATCTACCAAATGACATAAAAAAAACCTCAAACATTAACATTTTCAAAAGAAAATTTTTAGATTATATATCAATTAATATAATATAAAACGTTTTGAATACCAGGAAATAGGAAACCTTCCGGAGTATCGCGTTCTACCATCCGTCCGTTTACTAATGTCCGAACGGACTTCTGTGGACCCTTTATGGCGCACTCAGGTGGAATGTATTCATAATTCCCATTTTCTCCTATTTCTGACGATCTTAATGACCTAAAGCCTTTGACCCCTGGCCATTTTCAACAGGTACTTCTTTTGTCGCGTTTCCAGCACCTTGATTTACTTGAGTGAAAAAAAAAACATTTTATATATTTTTATATCTTAGTTGAATAAATGGCGAAAGGTCAATCCTGGTCTACAATTTAAATATATTGATATTATGAGATGATAACATTCCTCCACTTAAATGGAAGCTTGGAAGCATTATTGCAGTTCATACATTGACGAATGACTTTATTTTACATGTTAAAACTACAATTTGAATTTCGATCCGCTACTATGTGACACACGTAACTTTATCTCATCGGTTCTCAAAAGAAATGGTACCGAATAGTTACCATTAGGATAGCCATCAAATAATGGTCCTCGGACAGCCGGAGTACAGACATACGCGGACACTGTTTCTCACTTTTTCTCAGTTTTACTGCAGAAATTTGAACAACAGAGTAAAATATATAAAATTATTAACAATAAGTTGATTAAACTCGAAAGTATTTCACTGAAAACGCTTATTTCAACTTAAACATGAATGAAAAACGCATGTTAAAATTATGTACTTAAAATGCAATTGCTAATATTATACAACCTTTTCAAAATATCCATATGGATCTCGGAATTCCTACGAAGCTGAAACTAGAAGTTTCGTGCGAATGCATAGAAACCTACTAATATGGATAATAGCAATTTATTGCGCCGACTATAAAGAACGAAGCCTTTGGACTTGGCGAGATAAGGAATAATGGAAAGTAACGTGCCAAACGTTTTAAATTACTGATAAAAAATTACTTTAGAAGATTTATCTTAGAATTGCATAACTAACAATTTATATCGAAGCTCACTATATTCCTTTGTTGAGGAGTACTATTCCATTTTTCTTTTTAGATGTTATCGATAAAGCAGTCAATCTCGACTTCGAGTTCTGTTGGGATTGTGAGCCAGTCCAGTAAAATATTATTTCATTTTTTTTTGATACCTTGGCTATTTGCAAGTCGGTGTGGTTTTTCATTTCTGATGAGTTATACGCTCGTTGTTAGAATGATCAGAGAACAGATCACAGACATTTTACAATGGAAACAGATAAAATCCGGTATTTTAGTAACACCGATTTGACAGTAATTTGGGAAGCTCTTATACAATCCTCATATAACTGACGCGATTTTTTAAAATCCGCCGAATAGTTTGTATACATTTGTATTGCTTGCCAAGCTCTACCAATGAATTTAGTTTTTAAAATACACATTTTTGTGATTGCTCATTAGGCAACGTTACATTACATTAGAAATAAATCTTCGGGTTTGCCATCAAAATTTTTGAGCCTGCAATGTTTTTTTTTTGAATTGTATGTATGTTTAATTTGAATTATTCTTGTTATTTTTACCTGCTGCTTGGTTGGTGTTGAGTTTCTTCCATGATGATTTGTTGGTTTTTGAAACAATTGTTTAGTTGATTTCTTTGCTGTCGTCTATGTTGCGATTCTACTTTGAATCGATTGATGATCTTTCTCATTAATTGTTGGGGCTTTCCAAGACTCGCCGTTGGGTTCAAATAGATTTTTTTTCACGTTAATATAAACTATACATATGTAGTTCTACTTTCCACTTTTATTGATTTTTATATTTATTATTTTGTTCTCTAGAAATTATGACTTTTCAATGTAGTTTTCACTCAAGTCGTAACCCGTATAATTTTAAATTCAATGTAACGCGGTTGTCGAGCTTATTGCTTTTTAGGTTTGTGTTTAAGTGGTGCTACAGTCCGGGATGAACCTGGGCCTCAACCAACATGCCTCTCTAATTAGCCCGGTCCTTAGCTAACTGCCTCCAGTTGCGCACTCCAAGTTGGTTGATGTGGGTTTTTACTTGTGCGCGCCACTTAAGGCGAGGTCGTCCTCTTCTGCGTCCGACATCTGACTGGGAATCGAAGACTCTGCAAGCCGGAGTATTGGTGTCCATTCGCCATCTTAAACGTCCATTGCAGAGTTTTTTGGCTAGGGGTATGTCGCTGTACAGCTCGTATGAATCTTCGTCTCCATAGCCCGTCAACGCAAACGGGACCGAAGATTTTTCGAATAATTTTTCTCTCGAATCGACCAAGGATTTCTTCATCCGCTTTTGATACGGTCCATGCTTCAGCGCCGTAGAGCGGGACTGGGATAATCAGGGTCTTAATTCCTTAGTAGTTCGAGTGAGGGCTAATTGCCGAAGAAACAGCGATTGGCAAAAGTAATTCTTCGTTAGATTTCTGACGAGATGTTTTTGTTGAGTTAATAGCGGAGCCGAGGTAGACAAAGTCCCGTACTACCTCAAAGTTATATATGTCAATGGTGACGTTCTGTCCATTTCGTCGATGTTGTGTGTCCTTTCTTGTTGTGCCTCTGGTGTTGGCTCGGCAGTTTTGCACAATCCTCTCAAGAATCAAATTGAAGAAGTCACATGACACCGCATCGCCTTGCCTAAATCCTTTTTTGGTATCGAATGTGTCGGTGAGGTCATTTCCGACCCTGATGGTGCAGCGAGAATTCTCCATCGTCATCCTACACAAACGGACGAGTTTAGGCGGTATACCAAAACGAGACATGGCTCTGTATAGTTCGTCTCTATAAATGCTGTCGTATGCGGCTTTGAAATCGATAAATAGGTGGTGGGTATCGATTTGGACTTCTTGGGTTTTTTCCAGGATCTGCCGAAGTGTGAATTGATTGTGGACTTTCCTGGCCTAAAACCACACTGATAAGGGCCGATCAGGTTGTTGGTAAACGGTTTCAGGCGTTCACATATTACGGCAGATAGGATCTTGTAGGCGATGTTGAGCAGACTTATACCTCTGTAGTTGGCGCAGTTTAGAGGGTCTCCTTTTTTGTGGATCGGGCAAACGATGCTGAGGTTCCATTCTTCAGGCGTACTTTCATCCGACCAGATTTGGCTTATGAGTTGGTCGAGGTTACTTACCAAGTCATCTCCGCCAGCTTTATACAGCTCAGCGGGAAGGCCGTCATTTCCGGAGGCCTTATTAAGCTTGAGTTTAGATATTGCTATCCTCACTTCACTTAGGTCGGGTGGTTGGTAGTTTTCGCTGTCGTTGCCAATATTAAACGGTTCGTTCTGCCTGACAGCGGAATGTTGTTCGTCATCGCCGTTTAACAGTCTGCAGAAGTGGTTCTTCCATATCCTCAGCATCGACTGTTGCCATTGTTCTTCGACATTAGATGTTGGTGGTGTGGTGTGAATCGAGAGGTTAAGGGATACGCGTTGCGCGAAGGTCTTGGCGGTCTCTGGCGATTGCAGTCTTTCGACATTAAAGATTTTCACAGTATTTCTGGTTTTTTGTGGCGTGGTGGGTATCCGCATCCTTACCTTGGCTGCAACAATGTAGTGGTCCGAGTCGATGTTAGCCCCTCGGAATTTTCGGACACCCAAAATACTGAATGTGATCAATTTGGTTGACTGTTCGTTGATCTGGAGATCGCCATGTCCCCTTATGGATATCGATTTGAGGAAACCGTGTGCTGGCTATAGTGGCATTTCGTTCCGTAGCGAAGTCAATTAGCCTAAGTCCGTTACCAGGCGTGTTGTCGTGTAGGCTATATTTTCCGAAAGTACTGCTTAAGATATCTTCTCATCCTACCTTTGCGTTAAAATCTCCCAGCACGATTTTAACATCGGAGTTTTGTCGTCGCTCATAGGTTTTGTCAAGGAGCTCGTAGAAGCAATCCTTAGTTATATCATCTTTTTCCTTCGTCGGAGCATAAGCGCATATAAGGCTTATGTTGGCGAATTTGGACTTGATGCGGATTGGTACAATGCGTTCGCTAATTTCTTGGAAACATAAGACTTCGTGCCTAAGTCTGGCACTTATAAGAAATCCGCATCTGAATAGTCGCTGTTTCTGCTCACTATAACACGGTCTATAGTAGATGTCATGTTTTTCATCCTCTTTTTGCCCGGCCCATCCCATCGTATTTCCTGGATGGCAATAATGTCTGCTTTGTAGCAGTTTAGGACTTCCGTTAGTTGTTCGCCTGCACCTCTCCTGTTTAATGTTCTCACATTCCAGGTGCAGATACGAACGTCGTTGTCCTTTTATCGTTTAGCAGGGTCGTCAACAATAATATCAGTCCTTTCCGAGGCTATTGGTTGCTTCGTAACATAAGCTTTTTTCCATGGATGGGTAGTTAACCCAAAGCACAACAGTCAACCTGGAGGCCCAGGCCCTTGTTTTGACCCTAGGACAGCGGGCCGGAAATACCGATGTCAGTAGCCCATTTTGGGATATTAGCGCTGCCGTTGACCCATTGAGGGCTCCTCCGCCACCAACTCTTTTCCAACACCCTGGCTCAGTATTGGAAATCCCTAAAGACCTAGTGTTCAAATATGTCTAAGCAGCTCATATAGGGATTACACTACCAGTTCGATCAAACTGGAGCTGTAGGCGCCACCGTTGACTTCATCTATGGAATTCCTCCGCTACCGCCTGAGAGTGAGTGCCTTAGTAAGATGACACTCCTCCCCCTCTCTCGTTTGCTGCCACCAACGACCTTCGACAGGGGTTTATTACCCCCCAGTCGAGGTACTAGGCAGAGGCACCCACCAGTAACCAGCGTGGAGGGGAGAGCAGGAGTTGATAGTGAGAGGCTAGAGTGAGAACGCTTATGTTCTCATGTAAACGCATCACTATCCTTAAATACATTAATGAATGAGGTACTCGTAGATAAAATAAAAATGTTATATATGTATATTATTATTATTATTATTAAAAAAAAAAAACAAATAAAGCAGCAGAATTTTAATAGTAAACATTATTTCTTTTTAGATAAAAACCTACGGAAGTAATTCAATTCGATTTATAGAAGAAAAATATAGAAGTAGAAATAATTAAAAATTTGTCTATTCCTAAAAAAAAATAAGTTGATAAATATTTACCATCAGCCAGTTTTGGGACGCAATGTCAATGTCAAAATCACCCGATAGAACACAACAATTAAAAAATATAACTTCCGTATTTCGTGCTTTAATCACTTCCCGCAAACAACCATGTGTATTGCGTCAGATTCTACGAGAGTATCCGGAGGTGGAGAGTAAGCCAATCAATTATTCTCAACTTGGTTTCAGATCTATCGAGGATTTGCTTCTTGAAAGTGGTGATTTTGTGTTATCTAAACTTGGAGGGGAGGTAATTTTATGTTTATACATAATTTAAAATTATATCGATTAAGTTTTGTTCTAGACATGCATTGCTGCCAAGTATAGTAAGAATTCATCGCACATAGAGCTGATGGTACGAGGACAAAAGAGTAACAGCAGTAAATCGAATAAAACTAACAAGAAGGCGCAGGTACGACAGCCACGACGGCCTGCTGATCAGAGTTGGATTAAAAGCTCTTTTTCGTCCAACGTATACCAGAAGTTACCGAAAACATCGATGAATGATTCAATAAACGATATCAAAGGGGATAAGAATAATAATTCGAATCCAATGATAAATAGAAATACACAATCTCATCGACAAACAAACATTAATATTCGACCGCAGAATAATCGGCAAGTAGACCTACGTGATAAATTAAATTTTAAACGGGATAACAAAATGATGACCACTGGTAAACAGCACCTACCGGGACACGATCTTAAAGATAAGCAAATTTGCAATCAAAATCAACAACAGCAACAAAATAAAAATAAAATAGGGCCTCGTGCGATACTTGGTCAGAACAACAATGGTTCTCCCCAACTTCCCCAGCACCATCATTCTAAACCGTCTGAACATTTGCAAAATAGTAATGCAATATCGATAGCGTCATCCCTGATTTTAGCTCAACGTCAACAGCAAGCAATACAACAAAATTTGCAGCAAACATCTGGTAATCAATTACAAAAACAACAAATTCAACACATGCATCAGCAGGAGCAAAGGCGGCAACTAACGCAAACTCATCAGCAATACCACCAGTCTCATCAATCAATTTTTTCGCCCAATCAAGGTGCAGTTAGTAGTACCATTAGCAAACAACATAATATAGTACCAGGATCTACAGCAGGAAAAAACTCCGTTCAAGACAGACTGAAAATAAAAATTAATGACAAATATTGTAACGCTAATAATAATAATGTGAATGTAGGCGCTGGTAGTATCACTGTGGTAACAAGCGAGTCTTCGCCAACTTCGCCAACATTTTCGTCTGCCAAATCAGATCAGACATCAGTTAGTCTTTTAGCTGATCAAAAAAATGAAGCAAAAGAAACGCAGGTAAGTGCATTAAAAAAATCAAATCTAAAACTTTTTTTTTGCATCTCCTCACATACAGGGAATAAAAGAACTGGGACACATATTACCCTTAAGTTTAACTTGAAATATCTTACGCCATTTTTTAATATATTGAAACGAAATAAATTATACAATAAAACATATTTCAATGGCTGGAAACGCGCAACCTTAGTTTTATTTTAATTCAACTTAAAATTAACTTAAATGCTAGACCAAAATTAATGAAAAAACTATCCTACTTATCTACTACTTAACTAACTTATTGGCCCTATGCGGGTGCTTTAAATTAAATAATTTTAATGCCTTTCGGCCTTAAAATTGACATATCTCTTTTTAAAATGTTTTTTTTTTTATTTTATTTAAACTTACATGCTAATTCAAACTACTTAAGAACTACATAAAAATAACTTAAACACTAGAACAGCCACAGCAAGTTTTTTTTGTTTGGTACCACCATGACTATTTCGTATACCCTAACCTAAACCAAAAACCTTAAACTATGTTCGTCGGCCATATATTTTCAAAAGTCAACTATCTACATCTGTAACCACCACAACAGGTTCTCCTGTTGTAACCTACTCCTCCGCCTTGAGCGACAACGTCTCGGTCGTATAGGAGCAGCCTATCCACAGCTCGTCGGAAGACGTGGTAGGTCTGCGGAATCACCGATCTATCCTGTATCAGTCCTCGACTATCCAAATATAGGAAAGCTTCAGGCGGATTGAAGCCGCTTAAAAGCGCATTTTCAAAATATTACTCATTAGTGTAAAAGGCCCCAAAGATGAAACTATTGCTCAAGGCCATTACTCTTGCCGGAAACTAAAGACTATTTCTGCTATCAATCAAGTTGTTTACAATTGTATATTGATGTCATCAAGCTTTGTCGTGGAAAAAAATGGAAACAATATTATTGAAATTTCTTTAATTGTTAATAAAACTAAATCAACAGTTTTTAACTTCGTGAAATCTTTTAAAGAAAACAATTTTCTTCATCAAATGATGTTAATAATTAAACAAATGATGTTAATAATTATGAATGGAAACCTCAAGGAATCAGCTCAGCTGTCGAAATTGCCAAAACATTGAAAAAAGACAAAATTACAAAAGTTCATAAGCAATTGGTGTCCACTTTCCTACATAAAGACGCAATATAAAGAAGCGACTGCACGTGCAAAAAATAAATGAGTTTTGGAACCAAGTGAGTTTTTGTGACATTTTTGGTAGCGATGGTTGACGTTAAAAATTTAGAAACATTCACATCCTGAAACGTTATATCCCCGAAACAAATAAACAACTAGAACTACAACCAGGTGTTGTACTGTTGCATGATAACGATCCAAAACACATAGCTGGTATAACGAGAGATTGCTGTGTTTGGAATAAAAAAATGTATTGCCGCATCCTCCCCAAAGCCCGGAGCTAAATCTAGAGCACCTTTGGACAGTTTTAGAAAAGGAGGTGCGAAAAAGGATAATTAGTTCCAGCGAAGAGTTGAAGACAGCCTTATTTGAAGAATGGCAGAAAAATTCAGTGGCTGTCACAAAAAACCTGGTCGGATCGATGATCGATACAATACAAATGACAATAATTATCGATCATCGATCCGACCAGGTTTTTTGTGACAGTCACTGAATTTTTCTGCCATTCTTCAAATAAGGCTGTCTTTCATTTTATTTTTGTTAAAATTAAAAAAAAAATCAAGTTAAACTTCAGGGTAATAGGTGTTCCAGTTTTGTTTTGGTTCACTGTATACTAATTTATGAAAATCGTGTTTTCCTTTTATATATACTACCACATTAAAAATATATAACTTAACAGTCTGGTTGTATGCTTTAAATTATCTCAATAATGCCTCTTATGATTTGCCTAGTCAAATTTGCTTACATAGTTATGTTCTTAAAAATGATTGTAAAAGAATTTAAAAATTTACAATCAAGTTCCGAAAAACTGTTGTAACAGAATTTAAAAATGTATAATCAGCACCCACAATATCATCAGATTCCAATTCTGTAAAAATTAAGCTTACAAATGTTTTCGAAGAGATGATAATAACCATAACCGATTCATCACTCTACTGAGCACAAAGGCGCAAATAAGACGGCAAACACTCGGGCCATGTGGCAAAGAGTGCGACTATAAAAAAATATTTTGAATTAAGCATTTTTTTTATTTATTATCTTTGGAAAAAAGTTCAAAGTTGTATAGTCAATAATTATAACGTTAGGGATAGGCTGTATTTTGTTGCGCGATGGCCATCTACTAATTTTTAACCTTATAGAGTACTTCAAATAAACAATATTTGAATTTAAAACGATTGAATACAAACTATTTTAAAAATCAACTCGGCATAAAATCAGTTTTGTTGCTCACCAAATTAAACATATATATGCATCGTGTAGATTGCTGCTGCTATAGTTGGTTCTTTGGAAGATTGACATTAAAAAATCTCGCTACCTAAGTTATTCGTTGGAAGTATACAAACTAATAAGAGAAATCAATTCCGGTGCAACAATATGATAATTAATATGGTATCTAAATTAGGCAATTCGTCAAACGTTATTAATTTACGGAATGCATAGCTCATGATTTTTCTGAACTCTTTCCAGAGTGCCTGCATTACATATGGCGAATCCCATATGATGGACGTGTATTCCCTCTGCGGCCTGACTAACGAGCAGATATAGTTTTAAGGCTAAACACATCTCAAAGACCTTTCAATGTCTCTTAATAAAATCTAACATTGAGTTTGATTTTGCTGTTATATTACTTATACGAGAGTATAATTTAAGTTCGTCCTCGAAAGTTGCAAAATTTAAATATATCATTAGCGTCTGTAAAAAAAAAACAAAACAAAAAGTAATGTACCGAAATGGCTACCTTACGGGACACCGTTTGTAAATCTAACATTGAGTTTGATTTTGCAATAAGAAGAAATTATTAATTGTCTGCTGTTATATTACTTATACGAGAGTATAATTTAATGTCGTCCGCGAAAGTTACAAAATTTAAATATATTATGAACGTCTGTAAAAAAACAAAACAAAAAGCAATGTACCGAAATGGCTACCTTACGGAACACCGTATGTTATATAGATTTAGCTGGAAGTATAAACATCGATCTTTGTCATTTGCTTTGTGTTTGTTAAATGTTTATGAAACCAACGATTCCTGTTATGAAACAGGAATGAAAACCCAACGATTTTAGTTTTGCTTGACTTTGAATAAAACGATATTGGTTGTAACTTCTTCTCAAAATGTCAAAGATTTCTGCTATTTGCAATCGTTCAAATAAATATTGAAGTCAAGTGCGGATATTACTGTGGTCGTCAATTTCATAAGAATTGTTTCGGGTTATCTGATAATGATTATAAATCATAGTTAAATCGTAATTTAGTTTGGAAATTCGAGTATGTTCAAATCATTAATATCCTACCTGAAATGTCAAGTGACTTTTTACGCATCAGCGAGAGCAGACGCGTCTTTTAGTGTGCGGAAACAAAAAAATAATAAACCTTTAAATTTAAAAAGGAAAGTGAAAAAAAAATGAGTCCGAAAAAAGGGCGGACGCAACGTGCTCGCCCCTGATTATACTAATTTAATTCCTCCATCAAAACGTTTGTCCAAGGAGGATAAATTAAAAATTATGGAGAAAATTGGTGGTGGTCCTCCATCTTCAAATTCATTTGCCCAGACCGACGCCGAATTTTTTTTGGCGCGGCGCATGGATACATATTCACCCACATTCCACATGGGGTTTTTATTAAACGACAAATGGCGTTTTTTGAGTCGATTCATTTTAGTGTCTTTTAAGTGTCGGTATTCTATTCTCTGAACGCCTCCGCTCTCATTTTTTTTGCATTCCACATGAGTTCCACAGCAACAGCTGATGAATAACGGATAGGCAATTTGTTTTGCAATTTGAAATTTTAAATGAACATTAATTTATTATTTATATTAGCTGCATTCGTAAGTTTATTTCTTGTGCTTTTACTTTATTTTGTTTATTACTAAATTGCTAAATGTAAATATGAACACCGTTATGATTTTTCTATCGTGGACTAGTGGAGTGGAAATCAACAAAAGAGATTTCATGAGAATAAGCAGAAGTATAAGATAAAAATCTAAAAAAAAATGTTCTCTAGCAAATGATATGTATACTTTTTGCCATTCTTTTTTTGCTCTTATCGGTGGTCCAAAACCGTTTAAAACTGCAGAAACGTCTTTCCATCCAGTTTTAAATATATCTAATTGAGGGACATCTCTTTTAAATTGTATTGCCATTTTAAATTTAAATTAAATGAGGCTACTTTTCCATCAATTTCTACCAGGCGTTTCATCGGTTGTGGATTCGTATTTTCACCCTTGAAGACAAATAAATAACTAAATAACTTATACATATACTAAATAGTTGAAAATATAAACAAAACTCACATTTTAAAGCGATTTTTACTACTTGGCGTTTACAAATTTCTCAACCACAAGAAATTACGTTTAAGTTGTCGTCTTGTGAGACTAAAACGCCTAATAGAATATGAAGTCGAACAAGAAATTAAGTTCCACATGAACTAAAGTGACATCTAGCGTTTAATGACGTAAAACTACTCATAAAACGCCTGCTAAAATGCCGAGTAGAGCATTGAACATTGTCGTTTTGTGACTTGTCGTTAAACGACTGTTGCAATAAGGGTGATTATGAATGTGAAAGTGAATCGGTAATAATAACCGAAAACAGTGAAAAAAAACGTGTCCCGGTGATGTCAAAAAGTGAGATCTTTTGCCGGAAAATACGGCCCAGCAATCATCAAATACCTCGGCATGGCCACAAATAAGCTCTATTTGGAGCAACGAATCATCTTTATCAAAAGAATTCTGAAGAACGATTCCACAACATTCGAACATGTAATAAATCGTCGCAAGAGGAGGATTCCGAATCCTTCATCAACATCAAAGAAAGCTGCAACTAATGTAGAAAACAGACAAAATGGAAATAGATTCACGGTTTTGAATGAGGAAAATCTGGACGCTTCTGGTAACATTCCCGAGCAAGCTTTAAATATAAGCTCAAGAACATTTAAATAAGGAAAACGATTAGTGTCCACCTATTTTCGCTAAGGGGGTATGCTTACTCGAATTTTTAAAGAATAACAGCAGCATAGACAATGTTAAATTCGAAAATAGAGGATTAGGCAGACTTAAGGTTTTTGTAAAGGATGTTGGTTTGCACTCATATCTTTTAAAAAGCCTTTGCGAAATGAAGTCAAATGCTTTTTAGTTTGTGCCGAAGCAACTGACAAAAAATTTCAATTCTACTTTAAGGTCTCTCGATGGATTCTCGTCCAAAATTATAGAGAATGATTTTGCAAGAGTGGATCCTTCATTGAGGGTGCAAATCAAACCAACGAACAACGAATTGGTCAAAAGAAAACAATGTAGACCTGGGCATATATATCTCTGTAGAGGATGATAGGGATAGTCGTAATAAAGTAAAAGTTATCAGGAATATTCTTAATCATAGGATAAGATGGGACTCCATCAAACGATCAAATATAATGCAATGCTTCAAATTCCAGAGATTTGGTCACCTTAGTGCCAACTGCGCATTTCCCAATAGATGTGTAAAGTGCAAAGAGTTCCAAGAGGCAGGTGCCTGCTCTTTAAACTCGATTAATGACAGGTCCAAAGTTGCCTGTATTAACTGTGGATTGGTAGTCCATCCAGCAAACTTCAGCGAATGTCCAAAACGCATAGAATATCTAAAACGAACGAAATAATGTTGGCCAGAATTCCCAACTTATTAAGCTAGCCTCACAAGATCGTTCATCCATTCCATCCCCAGGCTCCTTTGCGGATATTCTCCGAGGCACACCGAATGTTGCATTGTCTACTAATTCGACACTACAAAATATCGTAACATCTTCATTTAATGACTTTCTTAAAGAATCCGTTAAATTATTTGGGATCTCTATAAATTAATAATTATTCGAGTTCGCGAATTTTGGCCCACTTATCTGAAAATGAATGAATACGAGAAACCTGGTGCTTATATAGGATTTATCGCCTCAATAACACCATGATTTTAAAACTTCTTTCAGCCAACATTAATACTTTAATCTTTCACGGTAAATGCTCTGAACTAAATCTGTTGTTGAGAGACATCTCGCCAACAGCAGATTTTGTTCAGGAAACACTGTTAAAAGGGAATCGTCAGAGATCATAACTATTTATTAGTGAGAAACGACTCTAAAGTATAGAATCATAACATTCCGAAATGATATAATATCCACAACAATAGTTTCAATAACCCTAACGCATTCTTCGGACCATAATTCGAACTTAGCTTTTGTCTCTATTTAGGTTCCAGACTAACCAGAGCAATGAACAACCTTCATTCCTTACTATCTAAATTTGACTTTTTCATTATAGGGGTTGATTTTAATGCCCGGCACAGTTTCTGGGGAGATACCAATGACCAATCTTAACGGACTTTATCTCTTCTCCTGATTTCAAAGCAACGCGTTCCTTAATTCGGTTTCTCCTAACAGCCCTACCAGACCTAGCTCTTTATCAGTTGTTGACTTCTACATTGTTTCAGCAAACCTTCAAGCTCCACAGCATTCTGCAAGGAACTTCAGTTGTTTAACAATGGACCCTTTTTCTGACCACTATTCAGTGTTTCTTGGACTGGAATTAATTAACACCTCCCCTATTCTGACAGATCCTCCTTCTAAAATCTTATTTAGGGAAACTAATTGGGAATTATTTAATAACGACCTAACACAAAAACATGAATCGCTCAATATTCCAATTGAAGAAATAGAGTACTTTGTAGAGCTTTTCTCTAGTTCTTTAAAAGAATGCATAGACTACCATTCAAAGGAAATTAAATTTAAAAGTTCTTACAAAACTTAAGCAACAAAATGTTGAACTCCTTAAGGTAACGAAGATTTGGAAAATCCAACTTAAACGAATTTTGTATAGAGATGGTAATAGAATCAATCAAGCTAACAAATCACTTTCTTCCCGTTTCAACTGTTTAAGCAAATTGGTTAAGGAGCAGAATACAGCGCATTTGAATAAGCAATTTAGAAATAAACTACAACAACTTAAACCATCATTTGCGGTCTTTAAAGAAATTGATCGAATCACTGGACGTTAACGAGCAAATGAACAATCCTCAGCCTCTATTATTTACGAAAACAAACCATACTATTCAACTCAAGAAAAATTAACTGCCTTTGAAAGATTATACACAAACCTTTATTCTCGAACTATCCGCCGATTTAATCCCGAACTTCCTCTAGAGGTCTCGACACGTAATAGCGCTTTTCTTGCCTTGAACTCTAATTCGGTGATAACTTAATTCACTCATAACAATAGTTCATTCTCCAAATCTGAGGAAGAATTTGCTTCAGCAGAGGTAATAGAATCCAACATTTATAACCTCAACAACAAAAAGTCTTCAGGGCCAGATTTTATTTCAAACTTCGTGATTAGAAAATGCTCAACTACTATTCATAAGTTTTTAACTCCTATTATCAACAATTGCATTAATAACGGATTCTTTCCCCTTATCTGAAAGAAAGCTAAGCTCATTCCTATTAAAAAAAAAAGATAACTCTTGCGATATTGACAACTTTAGACCCATCTCCCTGCTTTCGAACTTGGGGAAAGTCCTGGAGAGAGTACTCTACCTTAAAATAGAAGACTTTATTTCTGAACACAGAGTTATTCCAATAACACAATATGGTTAAAAAAAAATCACTCCACCGAACATGCTCTTTTGCACTTACAAAACACTGTAACAACCTCAGACATAAGACATGCACCGTAGCCTGCGCTTTGGACCTCCAAAAGCTTTCGATCTTGTTTGGCATGATGGTCTGCTTTCAAAATTAATTTCTTTAAACTCTTTAGCTTCCCTGCTGACCGTAGTCTTAATGTTTATCTTGATGACAATATATCCTTACCAGTTCCAGTAGCTTCAGGAGTTCCCCAAGGTTCTATAGTTGGTCCTCTCCTCTTCAATATTTTTCTCCATAACTTCCCTTCAGAATTTCAATCCACAAACTCAATCCTATATGCAGACGACACCATAATCTTCGACTCTCACAAAAAAACCACTTAGTGGCATCAAAAAACAACTCACATACTATTAAACTTGGGGCATCAAGATTAACGCCACCAAATGTGAACTTATCTGTTTCAGAAATGCTTCTCCGAATGGAAACCATCTCGCTGTTTTATAAAACCTCTCATAAAATACCTCAGTATTTTCTTAAATGAAAGATTGAAAATGAATCCCCATGCCCGGAAAGTCCTGAATAGGACTAAGGCAGCGAGTGCAAAACTAAAAGTTCTACTGAATTCCTCTGAGGTTGAATCTAAAACTAAATCAAATGTTCAAAACACTCATCCGCCCAATACAGGTTGATGGCTTTGCTTTATGGTTAAAAATTTCCCCGACAGTAGCCCATGAGTTACAACGTTTTAATAGATCCATACTAAGAAAATGCATGATGAAATTTAGAAGACCTTAGGGCAAATGGTTTCGAAATAAGGTCATATATGAGAACTCTGGTGTTGTACCGCTATTATCCTTCCTTACAAACTTAGCGAAATCAAGACTTCCCAACCTTAGACATCACAATAATAAGACAAATATCCAAGACATCTATAATGATAGCATTAGTTTTTCGATACCAATGAACGGTCCACACCTCTCTTCGAGATGGATGATGACTGTCATTTTTGTTTCGGTATGACTGGTGCACAGCTTATTTAAAATGTATGTGATGCATAAAATCTATTGTTGATTGTCTTCTCCTACAGGCCATCTTGTATGCTAACAGAATGAACAGAATGGTGTTTAGTTAACCAATTATTTTTGAATGTCTAAATGTTGTCAATTTTTGTTTTGTTTTCCAGAACTTATTACCGATTTCCTTCGAATACAAAATTGAGAACAATGTTCTTGAAAGAGTATTATGGAAAAATAGAAGAGTATAAAATAAAAATAGTCGGTGTAGTTTTTGACTCAAAATTAAACTTTGTTAAACATATATTGCTGTGTAATATGGAATCATTACTATGGAATCAATACTTTTAGAGATACTTTAAGTTGACAATACTATTTTAACTGGCAGCCATTTTGTCAACTGTCAAGTGATTTATTTTTAGTTTGTTTGGCATTTCAACATGAATAGACTGACGTCTGAACAACGTTTCCAAATTGTGCAAATTTATTTTGTAAATCATGGTTCTGTTCGAAATACGTATCACGGATTACGTCCATTTAACGGTCAACATAGTCGTCCATCAGAGCAATTAATTCGATTAAGTATGGAACGTTTTCGCACCATGTTTACTCTAAATGATAATACACATCCATAGAGACAACGTAAAGTGCGTACATTCGAGTGATGATAATCCTCAAGTGTATGTTAAGACACCGTCACATCCACAAAAACTGACTGTTTGGTGTGATCTATGGGTCGATGGAATAATTGGTCCGTACTTCTTTAAAATCGATGCTGGCCAGAATGTTACAGTCAATGGTGACCGCCATAGAGCCATGATTACTGACTTTTTCGTTCATCAATTGAACAACAATGATGTGCAGGAACTGTGGTTTCAACAAGACGACGCAACATATTACACAGCTTTTGGTCCTGTGAATTGGCCTCCAAGATCGTGCGATTTAACGCCATTTGACATGTGAAGTCGGTAGTCAACGCCGATAACGAAACGATTTACCACATGGAGAACAATATTCGCCGCGTTATTGCAGATATACTGCCAGAAATGTTGGAAAAAGTCATCGAAAATTGGTCTCCACATTAGACTACGTTCGAGCCAGCCGTGGCGGTCATATGCCAGAAATCATATTTCAATTATAATGCCAGATGATTATATAACCAATATTATAACCACAGATAATATAGTTTACATAGATATCGCTCGACGAAGGAAAAAATATGACATATTTTCAATTCTCTGTTTTACTTCGAAGTTTGAACGATTTGTGTGAACAAAATACACTCCCAAACAAAACCCGATTCTTGCAATAGTGCATTGCACGAATCGTCAAATGAAAAAAAAATTAGAGCCGTTTGTGGAGACAGACATGTGTCTGTGAGAGTGAGTAAAGATATTTCGTAAGCCAAAATCACTTTTATCTGAATTTATTGGAAGGAAAATGCTAAAGAGAGATGCTGTACCTTCTTTAAATCTAAATAAGAAGTGCTAGGCTTTCGATTCCTACATAGGGATTCAGGGTTCATAGATAATGCTCACAATTTTTCAATTCGAAATTTTAATCTTTGACGAATTCCGAACTCGTCCAGACATGACCTACAATATAAGAAACGATGTTTTGATGAATACGAAGATCTGGGATCAGAAAGGAAGCCTTTATATGCCAACGAAATATGTGTTTTTATGGTGAATGGGTTATTTTACAGTTGGAAAAGCGTTATTAATTATTTTGTTTCTGAAAATGGAATAAACGCTGAAAACCTAAAAGAAATAATAGAGGTCCCGTCACACCATGCAAGAAAAGTGCTAGCAGCAAGTTTTTTAAAAAAAAATATTTTTTTAAATATCTGTGCAAGTTCTTGCAGTAAAGTAAGCAGTCACACCTTGCAAGAAAAGTGCTTGCAGCAAGCGACATTTTGCTTGCTCACAATCACGTTTTGAGCAAAAATTCTGAAAGCACTTTTCAGGTAGCTACAACATGAAAGCGCAAGCGTTTCCTTCAACCGCTTGCCGCAAGTGATTGCTGTGATTAGAAATAAATGATAAATACAAATGTGTAGTTATATATATAAATATATACATCTTAAAAAATACAATACTTTTTTTGCCATTAGAACTATTTCTCACGGCAATACAGGCGCGACCGTCGAATTGTCAAATCGACATAAACACACAATGCTGATTTTGGTTTTGGTTCAATAACCAGGTTGCTTATTCGAAAATTAATACGTTTTCTTGCAAGCTAGCGAAAAACTTGGAGCTACAGGCCGTGCAAGCGGCAAGCGCTTGATACAGGTGATTTGCTTGCTAGTAAACGCTTGCATGAACTTATCACACCATGCAAGCCTCCGTTGTGCAGGCGTTTGCATACGATTTGCATGTAATAAATTCAACTTCGTGTAGTTGTCGACCCAACTCCACATTTTGCAACAAATTGTTTCGAACAATCAGCCTGCAAGGAAGAGCTCTTGTGTACAGATACACTAGCACATATATATACCATGAAAGTTGAATTTGATACTTGTAAATCTAAACCCCAAGTGAAGCAAGCATTTTACTCGCTTCAAGCACAACTTGCATTGTGTGACGACCCGAAAAGTCCTTGCATGCAAGCGTTTACTGAAGTGATATGCTTGCAAACAAACCTGGTTTTTGAAGCAAAACAAAAAAGTTTGCATTATGTTTTTATAGTTATTTGACAGTTCGACGGTCGCTCCTGTTTTGCCGTGAAAAATAGATGGAATGTTTGAATAGTTGAAAAAACTTTTGATGAAAATATTTCGAGAATAATACCATCAACATTTCGTCGTATATCATTTCAACCCACGCCCAATTTTTGGGGGGGCGTTAACCTAAAAAAAACCCTTGTAATACATTTCATAGGAAAACGTCCTTTTTTGTAGAATCATAAGAGATTAAAATAATCTTTCTGAACAAGATGTGGTGACACGCCCACTTTTTGGGGATGGTTAATTTAAGGATGAAATGGGATAGGGTATTCAATGATTGATAAGCACAGTGGATTGTAACCTTCTCATATGTTTTTTTTATGTCTTTAGAACATTTGTGTGCTACTTCTCAAACACAATATGATCACCACAAAAATCTTCACCAACCTCCCCACTTTCCATTTTGCATCAATTTTCGGGAAAATAAGAAATGAAGCCGAACTGAAAATAGCAAATCAAAACGCGTCTACAAATCACACCAATCGAAGAAGTATCACTTGCGGCAAGCGCTTGCATCAAGCGTTTGCACTTGCATGTTATAACGACCCGAAAGGTGCTTGCAGAAAGTTTGCTCAATAATTGTTTGCGAGCAAGCAAAAAGCCGCTTGCTGCAAGCACTTTCCTTGCATGGTGTGACTGCTCACTGCAAGCACTTGCACAGATTTGAAAAACAATATTTTTTTTGGAAAACTTGCTGCGAACACTTTCCTTGCATGGTGTGACGACACCTTAACAATCGTAAATTTTGTAAGTGTTTTATTGTGTCTGAGCATAATCCGTTTCTCATTTACGAAGGCCAAAAAAATACTGTTTTTACGATTCCCTCATCTAATAAAATCTTTAACAATTCTGTGACTGAAATTAGGTTTGGAAACTTTAGATGGCGTTTTCAAAGAAATCTACAATTTAGAAAGTGAATATATTGCTAAGATTTGATTTGAAAAAAGAGAGTTAGTAAGATGTACTTAGTAGGACATCAGCTGCTGCTATAAAAAACGGCTCATCAGCTTAATTGCTTGCAATACACCTCAGAGCTAGCTCAAGCAACACAAATGTTTACCATTAAAATGTATGATCTTTTTGACAGCATAGAGGTTCACATTATTACAAAAATATTTTAAAACGTGGAGTGAAAGTGGGAAATATGCTGCATACAATATCAATAACATGCTCCAGCTCACAGAACGTAGACACATTTTTCAAAAAATGAAAATTTTTGCGCCATCTTCCCTATACTCTACGTATAATGGGAAGTAAAAAAAATAATAAATACGTAGTATACCTATGCACATACCTTACCTACATACCCAGAAAAACAGTTTATTTCTGATTTTAATTTATTTATTTTTTGTTCTTCTGTAGAAGGTTGCATGAATACATCACATAACCGCATGAATTTAAGTTCAACTGGTTGAGTTCAAACAAAAGGTTGGAACTGGAACGTAGTAGTAGTCAAAATTGATTAAAAATGTGTCATATTTTTCCTTCGGCGTGCGATATTTATGTAGACTATATTATCTGTTATACAACTAGATTTGCAATTTGAAACTTGGTTGGGACCAGAGATCTGCACCGATACACCGCACTCTCCAATACATCGCATGTATACTCGGTTTTTAAATGACTCAGTCTCAAAAATATCGCAAACAAAAACTATCGCCACCGCATTGACTCAAAACACGAACGCTATTGCGGTGTAACACACTCTCTCTTACTCATATACTCTGAGTATAAGTAACTCTTTATTATGTCAAAGCGGTGTTTGCGTAAAATAAGTGTGAGTATTTATAATAAGCGATACATGTGTTAACCGCCACCGCAGTGCAATGATTGCTCTTCGTAAGGCTCTATTGTTATAACGTATAATAACTAATTTTGTTCATTTACAATGTTTTATGTTTCATTCAAAAAAAAAAAGTAAAAACAAAACTAAAATACCTTTTATTTTGCGTTTGGTAGAATATTCCATGAATTAATTGCGGTGTTTGCAGAAACACCGCATATACCGCAATTGACACCGAGGCGAGCCGGCAGCATTCAGAAGCGGTGGTGCTTAACACTCGAGTATGCGAGAGAGCCATACACTCATTGACTCCTTTGTTGAACATATTCTCAACGCAACTATCGCATAGCTTGCGATGGCGGTATACACCTGCACCGCTTTTTTCTGAGTCTATCGCAAGATATAAAAACATGACCGCATGCAGTTCTCTGGTTGGGACATCGAAACACACTCATAATTTAGTAGATACCAGTTTCTCGATATTCAGTCGTTTGAAAAATACGGAACGTTTTTTTCGATTATGTTTATAAATTATATTTAATCACACCATATTAAATGACCCTTTCCTTTATCTTTGATTTACCTTGATGCACAATCTCGACAGCTTTGTCTTAGCTGTTAGATATTCACGTAATAAACCTATAAATCGTTGCAATTCTGAATTAGTAAATTATATAAGTTTATACATGTACATGTACCTACATTTAGGTACTTTATATATTACCAATTATCTTTTTATTATTATTTGGTTTCGATTGCTAATGTTCGGTAGTCTAAATCTGGGTGTAAAAGACCCTGACTAATTCTAACAATTAAATAAAAAGAAGTATAACTAGTTTTTACTTTAATAGTTCCTAACGGATTTTTCAGTTTTAACAAACAACGAAATTTCATTCTTAAATCTAACTTATCACTTACAATTTTTATAATCTTACTTACTGGGCCTCAACACACATTGTGATTTGTGGTACCCTGCAATCTAACTCTGCACACTGTGCATTGTCACATTACCAGGTACGGTACACTGCCCTTTTTATTTTTAAAACATTACGTATCGCTCTAGGTTGTAGGTATGATTATTATTGAGGCAGAAACTAAAAAGTCACAAATTATTTGGAACTCTAAGAATTTTCAATACGAAGTTAGAATCATAGGTATACAAGAAATACGAGGACAACTGTAACCTTGAGCAGAAACAGCGACTATTCGGGCGTGGATTTGTTTTAAGCGACAGACGTACACTTATGTTGTGAAAACATTAGCAAACGCATTGTTATTGCGAAAGACTGCATTTAAGAGCTCCTCTGATTAAAGAATGCTGACAGATGCTCGCAGACAAAAAAGAGAGCTAAAAGGAACATCTGCACCTGCTATTCAGAAAGAAGAACAAAAAAAAAAAAAACAGAAAAGCGCCCGATCGGAGAAAGAGATGTCATTCCAGGAATGAGAGGTACCACTCCAGAAAGTTTTACCAAGGTGTAAACCATAAAAACCTGGGCAAGGTATACCGTTCAAACTCGTCCGTCTGTGCAGGGTGACGATATAGAATTATCACTGCTTCATAAGGGTCTGAAATGACATTACCGTAACCAAAAAAGGATTTAAGCAAAGCGAAGGCACTATCGTGTGACGTATTTAACAGAATTCTTTAGAGGATTGCGCAAAATTCCCATCACCAGAGACGCAGTCTTCCATAAATAGGTGCAACTACAAGCATTTTTATAATATAAAATTTTCCTTTTTCTACCCTATCCCATAGGGGTATATATTAGTTTTGACATTAAGTTTGTAACAAAGAGAAATAATTTCGATACATATACCTCAAAGTATATGGATCGATTCAGAATCGCTAGCTGAATCGATTAAGCCATGTCTGTCTGCCCGTCCGTCCGTCTGTGTGTCACCGATTTTTGGGACTTAAATTTTGAGCTAGAGTGTTGAAATTTGGTATATAGACTCTGCCCGACGAAGCAGAACAAGTGTAAACATTTTTGAAATCCGCGCACTGCCACTTCCCTTTTTAGAAATACGTAGTTTTAAGCCAAACCGTAAGGATATCTACATTTCGTCTATACAAAGTTTTTGCCACGCCCACTTTTTGGTGGCGTTTTTAGTAAAAAACGCTTTTTGTCCAAATTTTAATACTTTCGAAAAAACTTTTGATGCAAATACATTCTTCATCCTAGTTTTTACTTTAATAGTTCCTAACGGATTTTTCAGTTTTAACAAACAACGAAATTTCATTCTCTGTCGCAAAAAAAGCCATTAAGCCAAAGCCATATTAAAAGTTTATATATAATATTTTCAGGTTCTTACAGTACACCGCCCTTTTTATTTTTAAAACATTACGTATCGCTCTAGGTTGTAGGTATGATTATTATTGAGGCAGAAACTAAAAAGTCACAAATTATTTGGAACTCTAAGAATTTTCAATACGAAGTTAGAATCATAGGTATCCAAGAAATACGAGGACAACTGTAACCTTGAGCAGAAACAGCGACTATTCGGGCGTGGATTTGTTTTAAGCGACAGACGTTCACTTATGTTGTGAAAACATTAGCAAACGCATTGTTATTGCGAAAGACTGCATTTAAGAGCTCCTCTGATTAAAGAATGCTGAAAGATGCTCGCAGACAAAAAAGAGAGCTAAAAGGAACATCTGCACCTGCTATTCAGAAAGAAGAACAAAAAAAAAACAGAAAAGCGCCCGATCGGAGAAAGAGATGTCATTCCAGGAATGAGAGGTACCACTCCAGAAAGTTTTACCAAGGTGTAAACCGTAAAAACCTGGGCAAGGTATACCGTTCAAACTCGTCCGTCTGTGCAGGGTGACGATATAGAATTATCACTGCTTCATAAGGGTCTGAAATGACATTACCGTAACCAAAAAAGGATTTAAGCAAAGCGACGGCACTATCATGTGACGTATTTAACAGAATTCTTTAGAGGATTGCGCAAAATTCCCATCACCAGAGACGCAGTCTTCCATAAATAGGTGCAACTACAAGCATTTTTATAATATAAAATTTTCCTTTTTCTACCCTATCCCATAGGGGTATATATTAGTTTTGACATTAAGTTTGTAACAAAGAGAAATAATTTCGATACATATACTTCAAAGTATATGGATCGATTCAGAATCGCTAGCTGAATCGATTAAGCCATGTCTGTCTGCCCGTCCATCCGTCTTTGTGTCACCGATTTTTGGGACTTAAATTTTGAGCTAGAGTGTTGAAATTTGGTATATAGACTCTGCCCGACGAAGCAGAACAAGTGTAAACATTTTTGAAATCCGCGCACTGCCACTTCCCTTTTTAGAAATACGTAGTTTTAAGCCAAACCGTAAGGATATCTACATTTCGTCTATACAAAGTTTTTTGCCACGCCCACTTTTTGGGGGCGTTTTTAGTAAAAAACGCTTTTTGTCCAAATTTTAATACTTTCGAAAAAACTTTTGATGCAAATACATACTTCATCCTAGTTTTTACTTTAATAGTTCCTAACGGATTTTTCAGTTTTAACAAACAACGAAATTTCATTCTCTGTCGCAAAAAAAGCCATTAAGCCAAAGCCATATTAAAAGTTTATATATAATATTTTCAGGTTCTTACAGTACACCGCCCTTTTTATTTTAAAAACATATCGTATCGCTCTAGGTTGTAGGTATGATAATTATTGAGGCAGAAACTAAAAAATCACAAATTATTTGGAACTCTAAGAATTTTCAATACGAAGTTAGAATCATAGGTATCCAAGAAATACGAGGACAACTGTAACCTTGAGCAGAAACAGCGACTATTCGGACGTGGATTTGTTTTAAGCGACAGACGTACACTTATGTTGTGAAAACATTAGCAAACGCATTGTTATTGCGAAAGACTGCATTTAAGAGCTCCTCTGATTAAAGAATGCTGACAGATGCTCGCAGACAAAAAAGAGAGCTAAAAGGAACATCTGCACCTGCTATTCAGAAAGAAGAACAAAAAAAAACAGAAAAGCGCCCGATCGGAGAAAGAGATGTCATTCCAGGAATGAGAGGTGCCACTCCAGAAAGTTTTACCAAAGTGTAAACCGTAAAAACCTGGGCAAGGTATACCGTCCAAACTCGTCCGTCTGTGCAGGGTGACGATATAGAATTATCGCTGCTTCATAAGGGTCTGAAATGACATTACCATAACCAAAAAAGGATTTAAGCAAAGCAACAGCACTATCATGTGACGTATTTAACAGAATTCTTTAGAGGATTGCGCAAAATTCCCAACACCAGAGACGCAGTCTTCCATAAATGGGTGCAACTACAAGCATCCAACCTCATTTATTTTTTTTATAATATAAAATTCTTCTTTTTATACCCTATCCCATAGGGGTATATTAGTTTTGACATTAAGTTTGTAACATAGAGAAGTAATTTCGATACATATACCTCAAAGTATATGGATCGATTCAGAATCGCTAGCTGAGTCGATTAAGCCATGACTGTCTGTCCGTCCGTCCGTCTGTGTATCACCGATTTTTGGGCCTTAAATTTTGAGCTAGAGTGTTGAAATTTGGTATATAGACTCTGCCCGACGAAGCAGAACAAGTGTAAACATTTTTGAAATCCGCCCACTGCCACTTCCCTTTTTAGAAATACGTAGTTTTAAGCCAAACCGTAAGGATATCTACATTTCGTCTATACAAAGTTTTTTGCCACGCCCACTTTTTGGGGACGTTTTTAGTAAAAAAAAACGCTTTTTGTCGAAATTTTAATACTTTCGAAAAAAAACTTTTGATGCAAATACTTCCGTAATGGTAATATGGGGGTAATTGGGGGCGTTTTCTTACAAAAACCATTTGTATACCCCATCCCAAGGCATTAGCAATAGAAATACGTTGTTTTTTGTCGAACCACAAAAGGTTTTGATAAACTGTCTGAACAATAGCTATGTTGCGACAATGTCATTTTCTGTATTTCATCGCCATAAATCCTACATTTTGAGGATATTAATTTTAAGGATAGGATGGGATAGGGTACTCAACGATCCGCACTGCGGATTGTAGCCTTCTCATATGTTTTTTTCTGAATTGGGAAGATTGGAGGATAGGTGGTGGTGGTTCCGCTTCGTCGGTAATTCTGTCTAACGCTGTTGGGGACCTTATCATTAGAGGATTCCCTTTTTTTTCTAGAACTCCTGGACATCAGCTCGCTCCTTTAGGGTATTTGCACGTCTTTGGAGTCGTTGTGCACTCCTTGGGGGACATTTTGCACTTTTTATGAAGTGGGACACTTCCTCGGGTGTATTGCACTTGTGGTGGAGTTTATGGCCTTCTCTTATTTTTCATACCCTTTGACTTTAAGTTTGTAACATAAAGACATAATTCACTAGCTGAGTCGATCTAGCCATGGCTGTCTTTCCGTCCGTCCGTTCATCTGTGTGCCACCGTTGTTTTTGCCTTAAATTTTGAGCTAGGTGTTGAACTTTGGTTTATAGACACTCTGTGCGACGAAGCAGAACAAGTGTACAAATTTTAAAATCGGCCGACTTTTTAAATAAACGTCTTTTCTGGTCAAATCATAAGATGTTTAGGCTATTTCATTGTCTATATTTCATCTACATAAACTTTTTAGCCACATTTAGTGGGCGTTTTATTAAAAAAAAACGATTTTAGGCAAAAAATTAGTATGAACCTGTGATATAATAAGGTCGTCAAAAAATAATGTTGTTTTTTTTTTTTGGAAAACGTTTTAAGAAGATTTTAGATAAAATTATTAAACAATATACATATAAAGACTGTTGTCTTTATATTTCTGCTGACGTTTATATATTATATAAATGAAATTGTATCAGGCGGAAAATGTTATTATAATCGTATAGAATTTATATTTAAAATTTGCACAAAATTTTCTTAAACTATATTTACTGAAGAAATTTTATTATTTTCCAACAAAAAATAGCTTAAATAATTTTGTTCGATTTTTGAGACAAAATGTTTGATTGTCGAAACAGTTTGAGTGAAAAAATATTTCTTAAGAAGATAAGCAGAAAAAAAAATTCAACTGTTGTAAAGCTCCTGTTAAACGCCCTCTTCGAAACTTGCACTAACAGTGCTAATATAGCTAAGTATTTTGTTTGGAATTTTACAAATTCTGCATTTACTGAAATTTTAGAAAGCATGGAAATTTTATAAATAAAGGAAATGAATATAAGACCAATTTTATGGTCTTAATAAAGTTATTGTTATGAAAATAATTTTAGGTAATGAAATTACTGTTGAAATATTTCTTATTTAAACCCTTTCTTTGTTTCAGAAAATAATTCCGCCAAAAGTTTTTCAATTTAATCCGAAACTCGATCCAGTTACATCTCTTTCTCAATATTGTGTAGTCCGGAGGTGTCTGCAGCCCGAATACAGTTTTTTTCGATCGAAATTCACGAAGTTGTTTCAATGCCGCGTACTAGTCAATGGAAGTATTTACTCAACCTATCCAAACGAATATCCAAGTGAACAGGCATCAAAGTTCTCTTGCGCAGAAATAGCTATAGAAGAGATAAAAGTTCATGAATGCCGTCGTCATTTACCTACTTTTACGGATTCTGATTATGAGCTGACGATGAAAATTTATCAAGAGCTTAAATCTCATCCACATGGAATCTTTGCAAAAAATTTACCGGAGTGGTTTGAGACTGCATTTGAGCAACTTCTTCCTGATCATTGGTGGTCCCTAATTGAGGGAGCAAAGCAATTTGTTACAGAAACTACAGCTGGCGATAATATAATTATTTTCTCAAATAATGATTATGAAAATTCAGACAACGTTGAGCAGCTTGAATCTAACAGCTTAATTATGGAGGACATCACTCTTCCTTGGGTAAACAAATACTGGAATCTGTATATAACCCACTGTGTGTCGACTGTAGAAATTTGGGGTCGACTCTTTGGCAAAGAATATAGTGATAAGTTTGACAGTCTAATGAACGAAATTGATGTGTACATGATGACAGATAAGTTTCGACCGGTATCCGTAGCATGCAAACAGATTTATTTAATTTGTATAGCCGAATGTTGGCATCGAGTGCGGCTGGATGAAGTAGATACGCTCAACGGTGTTGGATTGTGCTTCTTCATTGATTTTGGAGATGAAGATTGGGTGCCTGTTAGTCAATTGTTTATATGTGATAAAATGTTTTTAAATTTGGCACCTCAAGCAGTTTCGTTTAGTTTGTTTGGTTTGGAGGACTTCGCTGGCAATCCGAATGCGAAAAGACATTTAGATACAATGTTAGCAAGTAAAAGTGTAGTAGGAGAAATTCTTACCAAGGAAGAAGCCTACAAAACAGCAATTAGAGAAGGCAATGCCGTTCAATTACAAATAGTACTGTATGACACTTCATCGCAGGATGATGTTAATTTAAATCCACTAATTCTCTATCAAATTTGCGATGATACACCACCTCCAGTGATTAAACGCATAGGATTGACAAACGCCATAATTACTCACATCACAGATGCTGGAGAAGTATTCTTACAGGTCCGGAATTCAGATTTGCAATATGTCCAGGTTGGTACTTTTTTAAATCTAATGGGGATACAATAAAATAAATGATTTCGTACCTTCTAATTATTGTTCTGCTAATTATAGATACTAAATCATATTTAATTTTTATAGAAACTAATCCAGCAGCTGATTGAGTCAAAGTTCAAGAAAGATCAACATAAAGTTACAACATCTGATATTAGACGTATGAGTTTGTTTTTGATTTGTGATAAGACAACTAATCAATGGTATCGTGGAGCTCTAGAGAATGTTACCATTCAATCAGACGATGAGGAATTTGACATTTTATACATTGACCATGGTGTGACAAAAAGGACTCACATCTCTAATATGTTTCAATTGGACTCGCTGAGTACAGCTCTTAGTAAATTTCCACGGCAGGCCATTCAAACTAAATTGGATAATATTCCAAATATATCTTCCGGAATTGTTGCAAGAATGCGTGGTCTTTTGCCTCCTGGCTCGAGGACATTGGTAAGAACTGATCATTTTTGTTTTTCCATTTTTCATGTGTTTTTTCTTTAGGTGAAAATTGGTACACAGAGTGCAATACCATACATTGTTGTATATAAACGATTTGAAGGAAATGAAGCGCTCTGCAATGTTAACGAAGTAATTCGCATTGAACAAGAACTAGAAAGGTAATGTAACGAAGTGATTCGGAAGTTCGAGTTTTTAGGAAATAATAGATGGATCGTAGTAAAAATAAATAAATGTGAGGTATTTAGGGTTCATACAATACTTTACATACACCTAGCTTCTTCATTCATTTGTGTTTTTAGTAATATATTTTTCCAAAGATAGGTATTTATTAAAATAATAAAAAAGGTAATTTTATTTGCTAATTTTTATTGTCATACAAAAGAACCATTCTTTACATTTATTTAAAAAAAAATATATTTTTCTTTTAAATGTTGACTGATCGTTTTGAACTTCGAACATTTCGACGGAAGTAATTTTGGCTTCCTTTTTTAATCGTAGATGGCTTACCCATGTATACTTTGTAGAAAATCTAGAGGTTCGAACGAGTTCAAAGCATGAAGTTTGCTGTTCACCGAAATGCTTCGTAAAAAAAACCGTGCTCACATAATGTGTGGGAAGTAGCGACGTCTAGTTTAAAATTAATGTCATCGGGGTAGCGGGCTTCAATTTCAGGCAGCAAATAATCTGTAATCAATATCCTTACGTACAACTGTTGCATACGACAAGCAAAACTGTCGAGAACTGCACTAAATCAATTCCTAACGCTCTTAACTACTTGCTTCAATAATGAAAATTGGGTTTGTATTACGATTATTTGGACCATAAATTGCTCTATGCGCACGAAAAACATTCCTCGGAGAACGCTGATTTTTGTTATCCATCGAAATAACTTGTAGACGATGCGATCAAATCTCAACCTATACTGAATAAAAATACCAAAGCAATTTGTTGTCTGCCATCGGGAGTCTGTTATTGACACCGAAGGCCAATCTACTTGGTCGATTTGCGTGAAATTTGTTGACTGTCTTCTATTCGGAATTTGGAATTCTCAAAAATTAACAGACCGGATTTCTTAAAATACGATTATCTCAATAACGAGTCTTAAGTTGATGATAAAACTAAATAACTTATACAATTATTTAAAAAAAAATGTCGTTATACCACCGAATTGCACCGACTTTAAGGTTACGTATGATAGCATCTATTGCCTCGAGCTCTAAAGAGCTCAGAGTACGGGTTAGCATCAAAACAGAAGAAACGTCATGCAATTTTCAAATAGGAAACAGCTCATCTGAACTATTCCAAACATCAACCGGATTCCGACAGGTGAAGCGGTATCTTCCGATTTCCTTAATCTCGTGCTGGGACAGATAGTGCGTATTGCAATCGTATATAACGATATATATGTCACATATTTGCTAGTACAAGGTTAAACCGTAAGCGTATGTGAAAAGGCTATAATCCGCTGCGAATAGGTTAACAATATATTAGAGAATATTAAATATTTCGCCCTACGAATTGTAGCTTTCTCATATGTTTTTAATTATATTAAGTGTTTCTTCGTATTTTCCAAGACAATCTGGGATAATTATTAACATTCCGAATTTATTTCCATCAATACCTTCCCGGAAGAATGTATTAAGCGTCATTTTTAAAATTGTACAGGAGACCTGTGGAGGTAATCATAAGTTTTTTTGTAGTGTACTACAATTTTTATTTCTCTGTAGTTTATTTGTATCAATGAAACCTCAATCCAAGATCAAAACGTGGCGCTTAGCACAAATTATAAGGGGATTGTCAAAAAGTAATTTCCTGAAAAAGTTCGCTTAGTAAATTCTTCCGGGAAGGTATATAATTCTTTGTAACAAAAATCCGGGGTATTTTTTTTTAAAGAACATTTCCAGGATCAATTTCTATCAAACATGGACTAGATAAGTTTTTTTATAACTAAGAGCAAATTTAATTGTTTACATATTTTTCAGTTCCTCATCTGATCTTCTGGATGACAATCCAACAACATCTCTAGTTAATAATAAAATTAACAATGGTGTTAGTTGTCTACCATCATCTGAAAAATCTTCAAGTGATTTGAATTATTCCTTAAGGAACTTAACTATAAAAACAAATTCTGCTCCGAGTTCTCCACATAAGAATGAAAATTTAACCATACTTAAGTGTTATGAAGAAGTGCCAAACGAAGGAGAATTCTTTGATGTACGAGTAACTATGTCAGCTAATCCCTGTAATTTTATGGTAACTAGACTATTGCAGCATACTGATTTCACAAGTAAATCATACGTATTTCAGATTCAGCCATATAAAGTTTTTCCAGATTTACGAAAACTTATGAAGGACTTACAAGAATATTGCGAGCATAACGATGAATTTATTCCAGCTGATATGGTGAAAATTGGACAAGCATATGCAGGAAAAAATAAAGATGGTTTCTATCATAGGTATGTAAATCATAGTCGGTGTTAATCATTTTTGGCTACAACTTAAACGATAACCTCCAAACTTTTGAAAAATCCTTTACCAATAGATTAATTTACACCAGGGAGTGCCGCTAGTTCTTAAGTTATTATTCTAGGTACAGAAAGTCAGATCTAAGTCATATAGTAGTGACAATATTGTGTAGTAGGCGCCAGTAGTAAATAATAATGCGAAGATGTGTGTATGTTTGCATTAGTGTTTGCACATTTAAATGATATAAGTTTGTTGTGGAAACGGAAATTGAAAAAAAAAAGAACGTTTGCTTGACAGTTTGATGAATGAAAATGTGGTATATAAAGTCAAAAAGTCGGGTTTACTTAGTTTGTTATGGGTTTTGATTACATAACGATATAATATTTACAGCCTCCTGCTGATTTTTTGCCAAAACTTCTACAGATTCGCAAACAGCAAGTACTGCCGTGTATTCTGCAAATGTTGCCATAATTATTTCTTCACTTTCTGTGAAGTCACTAGTAAATAAAAGGTTTAATATACGAGAACACTGCCTTGAGGTACATCAGCTTCCATATGTCTGAATGTGTAAAGAATCGTGGTGAAATATAAGACTCCAGAATTTCTGAGAATTGCTAATGTGTGCAGCTTTTGCAATTTATGGGCCAGTCCTTTGTGTCATATATCGAAAGCTGAACATATCTTCTTCTCTTCATATACTTTTTCGACTCTATCGATGCACCTGATCAATTGTGGGGTGCTTGTTTTTAAAACCAAATTGGTCGCTCTTGTGTCATCCATCGACATACTCTATTACTCGTTCGGTGTTGCTGATACCAAAGTTTTCAATTGTAAAATATGATTCCACCAGATTATCGAGTTTCGGTTTATTTGATGTGCTAAACCATTGGTGTTACATAATTCGCATCATTCTTTGGCCCGTATGCGACCCAACCTATCTTTGTACGGGTTGCTATTTGTTCGTTCGGTTTTCCCTCGATTACGGAACTGGCAAATCCCAAGTGACAATTGTCTAACCCGATAAGCAGAGCAGGTCTGACATCTTTGTAGCTACTCACAGCAATATTTCGCAAATGCTGTACAATATCTTTATATTTATCAGATTGAATGGGCAGACTCAGATTTGGCAAAGACATTTTTCACTTGAAAGCACTGCGAGCCTTTATCAGTTCCTCATTTTTCAGGGCCGACCTTTCTGGATGGCTCAGTCACTACTTTGTCCCCAAACAATTGCAATGACAGATTTTGCATTTGTCCCTTGAGCCCAAGTTGCGTTGCTATACCTATTTCTAATGTACCCTCATTGAAAATGGCAAATATTGATTTTTGACCTTTTGGACGACCGAACAAGACTACCGCCAGATTGCGAAAAAGTTGGCTACTTCGGTTTTGCATTCGATAATTGTGGATCCTTTCTGAATCTTGTGAGGTGACCGCGGAACAATTTTCGTGCAAAAGCTTGTTATGGAACCGTCGACATCCTTCGACTGCGGCATACTGCAGCCCCATGACCAAATTTCATACACGAAAAACAGAGGTGCTTACTCTTTACGAGTTTCCAACAGTCTTCTACAACTAAGCCTTTAAAAGTATGATGACAAGCACCGCAACACATAAAAGTTCCTTTTGTGGTGGTACTAGGTTCGCCGGCATTTCTTTGGTGTGTGTTGAATTCTGCGTGCGTTGGACGGATGACTTCTGGCGATGATGCTTGTGCTTGATTGTGGTACCAACTGTACAATTCTTGCCAGGCCGTTTAACCAAGTGGGAAAATCCTTAACGGTAGCATATGGCTTTATAGTTGACGCATGTTTTACCTACTCGAATCTCCGGGTCATTGGCATCATTATTATCAGCTCCTCCAGAAGCATGGGATTAGTCAATTGCTGCTCGCACTTAGCAGACAACAGGAATGCTACTACGTTGTCGACCATCGTGGAAAACAGAACGAGTTGTTCTATGCGGGCGTCGACAATTGTTGGAAAGTTTTGGACTTTCGTAAGTTATGCCTTTATTTACAGCTCTGTCCGGCCGAAACGGAACGAAAATGCACTCATTACATTTGAAGCGTTGCTAGGGTATATCGATAAAGATAAAACTTTATCTCTTGCTTCTCCTTTTGCAGACGAATGGTGTAAATGTAAAAAATGTAGTACCCAAAGTTCCTAGTTATTTCCTCGAAGTTAGCCAGGAATAAAGGTCAGTCCTCTGGTTTTCCCGAAAAATGTGGCAGGTCATACAGCTTGGTGAATATCGGCTTGGTTTAGATCTAAGTCAATGCATTTCACTTGCCGATCGATTGTTTCCTTTAATAGTTGAGTCTCTTTTCGGTTTACACTTGCATCATTTCGCAGCTGGTCAACGGAGGTTTTTAATGCATTTATTTGATCTAATAGTGCACTGAGAATACTATTTTCTGGTGTTGTTTGTTATTCGTAATGGTACAATTCCCTTAGTCTTTCGTTCACTCGTACGAGTTGGAGCCGTATTCCAAATGGCGTCCTGCAGCTGCGGCAGTATAGCGTCGTCAAACACTTCGAAAGTGGTAGTTGGAAATCGGGACAGCAATCTATAGTTTGATTAAAAAAAATTCCGATTAAAGCCGGCTTTCTTTTCTGGTAGCGGCGCGGATAAGTAATTTTAATAATTTTAAAAACTTTTGTTAGACAAAGTAAACAAATTTGTTTGAAAATGTAGTGTGTATTTATTTCAAACTTTTATTTGATTTTTAAAATTTTTTGAAGTTCACGCGTCCGCTGCTCTCCATTAACTGTCAAAGAAAACAGATAAAGTAGATGATGATGCACAGCCGTTTAGCGATTTAGTTACTCCAAATACTATCGTGGTGATTTATGTGATGAATTTGGGAATATGACGACAAGGGGTATGTCACTGTACAGCTCGTATTGTTCGTGCAAAATCTTCGTCTTCATAGCCCGTCAACGCAAACGGTACCAAAGGTTTTTTGTATAATTTTTATCTCAAAACGAACCAGGATTTCTACATCCCTTAGTAGCTCTAGAGAGGGCTTTACTACTAAATTGCCTTCTTGTCAAAGTTATATCTTTCAATGGTAACGTTCTGTCCAATTTGTCGATATTGTGTGTCCTTTCGGAATGACAGCATATACTTGGTCTTACCCTCATTTACTGCTAATACATTTTTGCCGCTTCCTTCTCCATACTAACAAACGTGGCTATGACATCACGTTGAGTCTGACGTTGAGTGTCATTTCGTTCCGCAGCGAAGTCAATAAGTTTAATTCGTTTCCTAGACGTGATGTCGTGTACGCTTTATTTTTGGATAATATTGCTAAATATGTCTTCTTTTCCTACCTTAACATATAAATCTTCCATTACGATTTAAAGGATTTCAAGGAGCTCAGAGAAGCAGTATTTCTTTTAAGGTTCTTACTTATTTATATAATCTTTCCGAAAGCGGTATATTAGTTTTGCCCAAAGTTTTGTAACATAGATAAAAAATAATATCGTAAAGAATGTGGATCAACTTTGTATGACATTTTATATAAAATAATATAATATATAATAATATATTTTATATTTTTAGGGTGATTGTTGTTAATACATATCAAGAGATGATACATGTGAGTTTCTGCGACTTTGGTGATGTTGACATTCTTCGTAGTGACCAGTTGAAGACACTTCCAGTTAAGTTTTGTCAAATTCCAAAGCAAGCAATCCAAGCAAAATTATTTGGTAAATATTTGCTACTTTAAGCAGTATAGTGACAATACATCTAATAACATCTTCTTGTATTTAGGTATAACAGCTCGTAATGTTGATTGGACCCTAGAAGACTGTTTACGGTTTCGTGAACTTACAGTTGGGAAAAAGTTTGTCTCCGTTATTAAAAAAATAACCAACGGTGATACGATTAGTCCAGATACTCGCATTCTCGAATTAGATCTTATTGATGTTTTAACTGATGAAGATATATACATTCGAGATATTCTCTTAAAAGAAGATCGTGCTATAGAGATCATCGGGCAGTAAAGGACTTTTTTTTAAATAAAATATATAACCTTATTTTAAAATGATTACGGTGCTTATACATAATTGCTATACCTAACATCGCATTTGTTGGAAGTAGTTATTTTTCGTCGAAAGATATTTTTGATACTGAAATGAATTCGTAATTTCATTACCATTAATTTATGTAACATATGAAATATATAGTTACTTTTCATGGATTTTGGTTGGTTAAACAATTTATTTAATTATATTTTTAATGAATTTATGTTTGTTGTGTATTCAAACATATATTTTATTCAATATTTAGGTTATTACTGCGATTTTGATTACCCTAATTTTTTATCAGCACAAACAAATACACATTCCGCTTGAAATAGCCCACTCAATAAATATTGTTTTGTTTGATTACTTTATTTTAGTTTACTTTCAAAGAAATTAAGCAAAATAAATTTTTTTAAATTATGCGTTCGACTTAATGTATTATCTCTTATAATATATTCAATTATATATACATACTTTCTTATTTTGTAATTTAGATGTTATGCTCTTTCAAACCGTAAGTTACGAATTCTATTTTTAATTTACCTGCTAATTCTGTACGTTTTTATACTCTATCCCATGGGGTGTATTATTAGTGATACATAGTATGTACATATAGAGAAATGTACCCTAAAGTAGATGGATCGACTCAGTTGAGTCGATACTCAATAATTAAATTTGGTATATAATGCCCACAGAACAAATGTAAACATTTTCGAAATCTGCCCACTTTTTACAAAAAGTCTTTTTGTTCAAACCATAAGGAATTTATAAAAAGTGTCTTACGAAAATATTTAGATTATGTCATTGTTTACATTTCATCCGAGTTGTTAGTCTATATAAAGTGTTTATGCGATGGGGGCATAATAATCTAACAAAAATTTCAAGCTGGGTTAATAAAATTTGGAAAATTAGCTTTTTGTTATGACTGAAAAAAAAGTATAAATATTTTTAAAATATGACGGGATAGGGTTTTTAACGATTCGCACAGCAGGTTGTACCCTTCTCTATGTTTTTATAAAAACATCTATCAGGTGAAATTGAAGAGCGCCCGAGGTTATGGCTGTATGTGTCTACTGACTCCGATGTTGATTTTTTGTATTGTATATTGGTGGAAATATATCTCCTGGATGTTCATTGCATTGTTTTCATGTTTTAGTAAAAAAAAATGGTTTTGGTATTTTAATGCAGCAGGTATGGGGATGATTAAGATAAGCTGTTCTGTAGGACATGTAAGAAATATCTCCTACATGTTTTAGCTGAGCTTAATTTTACTGATTTGAAGTAACTTATAGCGTCCACACACCACTCATGCAGGCATGCGCAATATAGTGATTGCGCATGCAAACTGAGAGTGTGTGGTGCTAACTGTGTCGTTGTACATGCGGCATGAGTGATTTCAAAACAGTTTGATATTTTCTTGTTTGCGCATGCTAGAATGTCTGGTGAGTGTGCGAAACTGCGCAGTTGCGAGAACGACATCGCTCGGAGAGAACATTTTTCCATTAGTGATGGCGACCTGCCTCAGTCAGCGATTAACACACGAATGATTACTGCACGGCTCGCATGAATTGTGTATGGAGAAAGCGTGATTGCACATGCTTGTGTTTGCGCATGCATGCATGTGTGGTATTAGTTGGCAATGCAGGTTACATTTTGTTGGCATATATCGTAAGCATTGTGATTTCTAGAAGATGCATGTATTTCTCTGATGTATTGACTGTTTTCTCCATTTCGATTTGCTGTATACTATCTGTTTTTGAGTCCAGTTAAACTAAATTCTCTGAATTATCTCTACCTCTATGCATTAGAATCTAGATTTAGAATGCAAAAAACTTTTCTTTTATACACACAGTGATGAGGTAATCGAAGTGGTGTCCAGTTTGTCTGTTCCAAACTCGATCGAAATGTGGGTTAAAATAACATTTTCTTAAAAGTGTGTGTGGTAGTGGGCAGATTTGGAAAATTTGTACACTTTTACTGGCATACCACCGGCAGAAGCAGAAGTGTACAAGATTATGTAGCAATTTTTATTATCCTAGCTCAAAATGATGGATGACCTATGGAATAGGGTAAAAAAAACTCGTGATGTTTAAACTCGAGTTGATAAACTGGGTTCTGATGGATTTCATGTCAAGACACACCATCATTTTATCGAATCGCGTATGCCAGCATCCATCGCCTTTTTATAAAGCGATGGCGAAATTAAAAAATCAATCAAAACTAATACAGCTGTGTCGCCCAACACTAGAGAACACGCGATGCAATGTTCAAATTGGAAACAGCCCTGGATTTAATACGGGAGGCATTATCTTCAACAAATCAGTCCAGCTATTTGTGCACGTAGACGACATAGATATCATTGTTCGCTCTCATCGTTTCGTTGTAGAAGCATTTAAGGAACCTTAGTGGGGATACGACGGAGACTGTCAATAGGAAACCGATGCTATTTCGGTTTTGCAAAACAAATGGGATCAAAACGCTTAACATGAAAGTCCAAATGTTTGCCGAATGCTGAACAATAAGCAGGAAAGCGGATCGAAAGAAAGTTTCTTCGTCGAATTGGCGAGGAACCCAAATGGAGGAGAAGTTAAACCGCGAGTTTAAGGAGCTGCATCAAGATGTCGATGTAGTACAAAAGGCAAAAAAAAAACAAAAATCACGTAGACTACATTGGCTCGACCTTTGAATATGAGCTTCGAGGCGGATGTCACAGCGCTTGGACTGAATAACTGGGGGCTACGTTCCCAGGATCGAAGAGAGTGTAAGGTGAAATTACGGCAAATAATTTTACTGTTCAAGTACCAGGGCACAGTGGCGCTATGGTTTGTGCGACACACTGCTCATGGCATGTTGCCTGGTAGAACGTTTGTTGCCAAAAGTGGCAATGTAACTTCTACCACCGAATAAAAAAATAAAAAAAAAATTGGCGCAACAGGCTCTTGAGTACCCAGGGCCTAGCTTTCTCACAGCCATTCATGTTTTATGCCGACTCCGAACGGCTAAGTTGAGATAGGCTATTCTTGACAATTATTACTACTCGGATGATTTGTCAGATCGTCACGAGAGTGCCATCATTTAGGTAATGCTACGGATGGGAATCGAACCCAGACATTCAGCGCAACAGTTCATCGCACTAACCATCGCGCCACTGAGCCCTCTACCACCGATTTTTTCATTAAAAATGATCTGCAACAGGAGCGGTAAATCCGCCGATTCTCTTCAGCATTTACACTAGTGATATGATATGTAGTCTTACTCGATCTTACAGACGATCTTATATCGTACAGAACAGCCCATACTGTCGAGGTCATTAGAATTAGAACTCTTATGCAGCGGGACGTCTTCGCTCAAGGCGGAGGAGAGCTCCTGCGGTTCAGCAGGAGTGTGTCCGAATGGTCGGAGTAGGTTGCAACCTGAAAACCTGTTGTGGTGTTTAACGTAGCTTTAGATAGTTGACTTAACAAAAATTGTATTTCCGGCTTACATAGATTAAGGTTTAGGGTAGGTGCAACAGTCAGGGTGACAAAAAAAATGTTGCTGCGGCTGTTCTAGTTATTAAGTTATTTTAGGTTGTTTAAATTATTTTTTAAGTAGTTTTAATCAGTGTATAAGTTTTAATAAAAAAACACTACCCCAAGTTTTTTATAAAGCATTTCTTGGTGTTAAAAAAAATAAAGATACATTTTAAATTCCCAAATTAGATAATAGGCCGAAAGGCATTAGAATTAAGTTGTTATTGTTTAATTAAGATCGCCCACATAGGGCCAGTATGTTAGTTAAGTAGTTGATAAGTAGGCTAGTTATTATTAATGTTTGTCTAGCATTAAATTCAAATAAAAATGCATTTAAAAAAACGTTGAATACCCTATCTCATCATATCCTTAAAATAAATATGTCCAAAATGTGGCCATATAGAAAATATATATATGATAGTGTAAAAGAAATAGTCTTGATTACGCTATTATGAAAGTATTCTTGATTGTGTGCCAACTTTACTTTTGGCGTACTTCCTTCACAGTCCTGTTAAGAATGTACTCCAGAAGAACAGATTCTCTCTTTTATACTATTTTCCTCACATATTTTTAATAAAATTATTATTCAATGATTTCCTGATTACAAACAATCTCTCAGCTTATTTAGTACTACAGTACTATAACACGGCCATCCTGCAGTTTCCATCGTTCTCGATGAATATTATTGAAATCTGGTACCAACAAATTCTTGTAGTTCAAAGGCAATATTCAGCATGTCTACTTTAATTTGAAACAACACAATAAAAAGATTCAGCTCAGGATTCAGCTCACAGGCAAAAATATGTCTTCTATCATTATTGTATACCAACATCATAAATAAATTTTAGCTCAGAGACAATTTCGCTTGTCTACAACTTACCATAAAAAATATTATTTAGTGCTCGCAAGCCTGTACGAATCATAAATTGTTTGGTCTTTAGCAAGATCCAGCACAGGTTTTCACTCTTTAACATATCATATAGAAAAACATTTGATGTAGAAATCATACTTAGATCAATACTCGTATATACCTTAAGAAACACTAGATTTTCTTAAATTTTCATTTGGTTGAAATGGACAATGAATTTACTTGAATATTATATATTTTTTTTAACACAACATGAAATCAAAATTAATCAAACACTGGTAACTTACATTACTGTATATTATTTTCATCTTCTAAAAGTGGTCGTATAGCTTCCATTGTTATAATCAGTCTTAGAATTGTTTTTCTTAAGTTGGTACCGGTCATTTGGTAATAATTTTTTGTGGGGTTGCAACAACTAACCCAAAAGATTTTGCAGATAAATTTAATTCGTTTTTTGTTGACAGTGTCACGGACATAAACCAGTCAATTAATGTTGTTCGGTATGTTAACCAAATTCATGAACTCACGTGTCGTTTAAATTCAATCCTGTAAATGCTTATGATATATGTGAAGTGTTGCGAACAATGAAACAAAATAAAGATTTTAATTTTATGTGTCCAAAGATGTTCATAAATGCTTTTGGCGAAATAAGTTAAGTGCTCACTGAAATCGTTAATAAATCTTTGCTATCGGGATGTTTTCCAAGTTCATGGAAAGAATCGTTGGTAACACCAATACAAAAAGTTAAGGGCTCGAGGCGATGTAAAGACTATCGACCAGTAAATGCATTACCAGTGTACGAAAAAATTATCGAAAAAACAGTTAAAATACAACTACAAAAAATACCTGGACACATACAACATCATCATCGATAATCAATTCGGATTTAGAAGTCACCATTTCAGTGAAACTGCCTTAAATTACCTTTTAATAAATTGGAAAGAAGATATAGCAGCGGAATCAACCATTATTGCAGTTTTCTTTTACCTTAAGCGAACTTTCGAAACTATTGATAGAGGTATATTAATCCAAAAATTGATGCAGTACGGTATTCGTGAAAATGAACTAAAGTGGTTTATATCATACCTGCTGAGAGAACTTAGAGGGCATCGGTGAATGCAGAATGCTCAGAAATAGTATCAACATTCTTAGGAGTACCACAAGGCTTAATACTCGGGCCTCTTTTGTTTCTCCTTTACATATATGACGTAGGCCAAATGTTGAAACATTGCAAAATAATTATGTTTGCCGATGATGCCCTAATATACATCGTGGGTAAAGATACCACAATGATGACACAACAAATACAAGATGATCTAGATACAATAAATACCTGGTTCAAGGCGAACAAACTCAAGACGTTCAGAAAACGAAGTCGATGGTATTTAAAACACAGTGCAATATAAACCTAAGAATAGATAATGAACTGTTAGAGCAAGATCAAATAAAATACTTAGGGGTAATAATAGACCAACATTTAAAATTTGATAAACATGTAGGCTATATAGTAAAAAAGATATCAAAAAAAGTGCAATTTTTTCGAAGAATTAAAAGTAAATTAGACTTTAATGCGTCTGTAAGAGTTTATAATGTTATAATTAAACCGCACTTTGAATATTGTTCATCTGTACTCTTTTTGTTAAATGAAAGTAATTTATATAGATTGCAAAAACTGTAAAACAAAGCAATGAGTATCATTTTAAAGTGTAATTGTTATACAAGTATTTCGAATATGTTAAGTCGTCTAAATTGGTTAAATGTTAAACAACAACTAGTAGCAGATGTTCTTTTGTTTATTCAAAAAATGAGAATGGGTGATTTACCTAGTTATTTTAACAATTTAATTAGGTATGTTGGTGAAGTACAGCCATATCAATTGAGAACTGTAAATAATTTACGATTGCCAAATTATAGAAAAACAATAACACAAAATAGTATTATATATAAAGGCTTTCAAATGTTTAATTCCTTGCCAGAAAATTTAAAATTAGAAACAAATTTAAATATATATAAGCGCAATGTTAAAGAATTTGTAAAAACTAATTTTTAAGATATAATACAATGTTATATAATAGCTAAGTACTCAAGTACGCTAAATAAATGAATACAAAACAATAAGCCTATAACTTCAAATGGTCTTCTGTAATGCACATCCAGTTTAGATTTGCGTATTTGATTACTTTTGTATACAACAGTTGTTCCTATTTCTAATCTTGTTGGAATACATTTACCCTTATCGAATCTAGTCGTCATCCTCTCAGCATTTTCTCGAATTTTTTCATCTGTTAATAGCATCAAAATTATCATACTCAGGTTCAATATCTAAGTCTGTTAGCAAAGCACTTATTTCAGGAGTTCGTCCGCTGATCCCAGTTAATATTTTTAAAGGTGACAGTCCGGTTGTTTTATTAATCGTTGTATTTAAAGCCAATTGATGACGACTAACACAGCTTGTCCATTCGATATGTACTTCTTTATTCGTTCTTAATAGAATAGATTTAATACTGTATAGACATATCTTTCAACTTGTCCGTTAGCTCGACTGGTCCCAGGAGCAATTGTGTGATGCTCAATTCCGTATGACTTACAAAGATTTTGAAAATAACCACTTTTAAAGTTTGTTCCTTTGTCACTGATCATTTTTAGCGAAACTCCAAACAGCATTACAAAGTTGTTCAAATGTTGAGTGGTCTCTAATGCTTGCAAAGTCTTACAGAGCAATAAAATAACAAATTAAGTGAATGCATCGACAATAATCAAAATATAACGGCTCTCTTCTTTGTCTTTTGCGTGAAACGGACCCATACAATCCATATGAATAGTGTGAAAAGGTATCGGATTTTTTTTTCAATAGGATGTAACTCACACTGTTTTTTACCTGAAGGCCTTTTTGCCACCAAACATATAAAACATGATTCCACAAATTCGAGTACGATTTTGGTAATTTTTGGCATTCAAAAGTGTCCTTTCATCTTGGATAAAGTGTTTTCTCATCCAATATGACAATTGTCTTCATGATATCGTCTCATCAATAATAAACGGCAATTTTGTGGTACAAATAGTTAATTATTTTCACCTTGAATTTTTCGGTATAGTAATCCATTTTGTATGATGAATTGTGAAGTAGTTTCCAAAACTCCCCCTTGGCTTTTTCGATTATTTCATTGGATTCAGAGTCTGAATTTTGTTCTATATGAAGCCAGTTTTCAGATAAGCTGTTAAGCTGGTAACAAGCATTCTTTGGCGGGTTACGACTGAAATTTGTAGGTAGATCTACCATCTGGCAACCCGGGGTAGAGGGTCCTTCTTTTCTTTAGTCGCTTTCAATGCATTACAGTCGGAACCGAATTCCCAGTAAGTAATTGCGAAAGTTTTTAACAGCATTTACTATAGCAAGTGTCTCCAACTCATAACTGTGCTATTTTTCTTCATAGGGTTTCGTGCCACGACATGTAACTGTCCATTTACTTTTTGAAAGAGAAAAGCTCAATAAGCTAGCATCGTAATTCTATAGGTCGGTTTGAATAACAAAAACACTAGTATTGGACGGTTAGTCCATTGCTTGAATATATATTGCCGGGCTTCTTCACACTCAATCGTCCAATTGAATTTAATATCATATTTTGTTAAAGCGGTTATGCACCTGGTTTTAGCTGCAAACTCAGGAACAAACTTTCGAAAGTAACTTGATAATCCCATTAATTGTCGCACATGCTTCACGTTGTTTGGAATATTTGCTTTAACAAGAGCCTGTATTTTTTACTTTCCAGGTATTATTCCTTCAGCTGAAACTTCTCGCCCAAGATACTCGATTTCGTTTGTAAAAATTTGCATTTTGTTCAGGGAAAATCCGCCTTCAGTTAATGGAGTTAAAACCAAATCCAGTTTATGAATTCCTTCTTGAACGGTTTGTAATGGTATTAACACATCGTCCATATAAACAAGAGCTATTTTAACCTTCAAGGTCCCCAATGCTTTATTGATGGCTCGTTGAAAAACCGACGGAGCATTAGCGAGACCAAACCACATCCTTAAATATTCATAGTGACCGCCTAGAGTAACAAAAGCATTTTTTCAATTGAGCAAAATATTGAGAAATTGAGAAAAATATTGATTCCCACAAAGTCGATCTAGTTGGTCTTCTTTCCTCGGTAAAGGGTAACGATCTTTGACAGTGGCACGATTCAATGCTCGATGGTCGACGCATAAATGATGTTGCCCGTTTTTTTAACAATATAACTGGACTACCAAACGGTGAATGACTATCACGAATAATATCATGACTCTTAAGTTCAGTTAAGTTTTCGTTTACTGTTGTTCGCTCAGAAAATGCCATTCGGTATGGTCGATAATTTATGAAAGCTTCCTGGTTAAGCCCAATATTCAGAGAACCCGTTTTAACCTTTGTAACTGGGAATCCTTTCATAATAGACGTTGAATATTTCTTCAAAAAATACTTCATTATTATGGTTCGAAGAAGTTGCACAAATTAACTTACTGAATCTGTTAATATGAGAGTCCTTCCGTTTTAACACCGATCCATGTTTATCAACTCGAATTTCCAAGGATGAATTGCTCAAAACGTCACGTTCAATAATTATCTCGTTCTTCAGATAGATTTCGTCACTTATGTGAAAAGTAATTTGAATATTAAGTTCTTCGAATTAAACCAACAAACCAACTTTTTCCGTTAGAAGAATCGGATCCTTTGAAATACCTTGAACACTAAGATGATGTGTCATCCCATTTAAAGGCATTTGTTTTGCAATATCAGACCTCAGTAATGAGCAGTCAGAGCCTGTGTACAATAAACAATGGTGACGTTTTCCATTAATAAAGACTTCCGTGGTATTTTTACACCTGGAAACATCATTGCACAAAGGACTTTCTTTGGATCAGCACGCTGTTTCGCCCAGCAGGTTTTTTCTTTGTTACAAAATGTACATCACTCACAATCATCATTTTGTTCTAATTAAAATTGTTTTTCGATATAGTTCGTGGACAATTAGCTTTAATATGTCCCACCTTGCACACCCAAAACAAGATTTTCCATTTTCTTAACGGGGGCGCTTGTTTGAATGCAAAAAGTGTTCTTCATTTCTGCTGCTTATGTTTAATCTTTTATTTGGGTCATCATGTTATTTTCTTGGTTCATGTTTTCTTTGGGATGACTCACCAATAGACGAAATGTGGTCTATGAAACATTGACCACAAGTTCGCATGACAATAAAGAATTTTTCAATACAATATTTGTGATCAGAGTTACCGCGGGGACTCATTTGAGTCAAAAGGGACTCATTTTTTTTAGCTTGACTCAGGGACTCATCTTTTTAATATTTGGCTCATTTTTTGAAAGAATACAAATAAACATTTAATATAATATGGTACAATCAATTTGCAATTCCAAAGACTTTTATATCAATTTTCAGAACAAAAACTAATTTTCAAAAGGTTGCGTAGTGTTTGCTAACTTTATTATGAAACTGATGACATTTCCTGTTGACATTTTCGGATCTTCAGCTGATTAAAACAAAAAAAAACTCTAATAGATTTGACTTGGACACTGTTCAGGCAATAAAGAAAAAGTTTGGACTGCAAATTGAAAACTTCTTTTATTGAAATTTTTGTTTTGTTTAATTACCTCCTGAACTATTTCCTTTTGTTTTTCTTACAAAGCACTTTTTAAAACGTTTTTATTTCATAATATTCTTTTATCTTTTTGAAAACACATTTTCGTGATACATATTAGGGGTATTCAGGCAACGTCGGATAGTCGTCGTAAACGTTGTAAACGTGATAAAATTACGACGTGATAAATGAACTGTCAAAATTTGTATGGGAAATCTTTTCCAACAATATCGGAATTTTTTCACAGGAATTTTATGCGTAAAAGATGGTAAACGTTGTAAACTTTTGAAATGCTAATTTGACTTTTAATCAGTCACTTTCACATATCAAACGTATGCGCTAAACTGAAAAAAAATCATCGAGAACGGAAAGAGAACAATAAGAACAAAATTCCATTAATAAATAAATTACTAAAATGAGATTGGATTCATTGGGTTACCGCATTATTTAGTGGTGCAGTTTTAGGGTCGTTCATGAAACGTACTCTTAAAATAACAATCTTTCGCACGTAATAAAATTACGACGTTGCATGAATACCCTTATTGATATTACGTATGTGATTTATGTACAATTAGTTAATTACTAATATTTATGAATTAATTTTTTTTGTTTTGTTTATTAGGCGTGTTTTTATAATATTATTTTATTATTTTATTATTTTTATAATATTTCAGAGGGACTCATTTATTTTCAAAACGACTCATATTTTTAGCCTCTGGGACTCATAAAAAATTGACCCTGCGGTAACACTGTTTGTGATACAGCCTATCACTATTTTTACTATTTTATCTTCTGGTACGTCAAACGGCAATCGGTTGATTTGAGAGAATTTCTCAATAATTTCTATAGTTTAAATCTGCTTTCCGGTTATTCCACTTCTGATGATAGAGTAAAAGAAATAGTCTTGATATCGCTTAATATGAAAGTATTCTTGATTCTGTGCCAACTTTACTTTGGCGTAAGAATGAACTTCAGAAGAACAGATTCTCTCTTTTATATTATTTTCCTGACATATTAAATAAAAATATTATTCAATGACATTCTGATTACAAACAATCTCTCAGGTTATTTAGTACTAAAGTACTATAACATATATATAAATAAATATAGAAAATGACGTTGTCACAACATATTTAGGTCTGCTTCCGTACAAAATAATATTTACTGATTCTTACTGATTTTTACTTATTGCCGTTCCCGTACGCAAAAATAAGTAAAAGAGACAGCTCAGGAGAGAGCAAAAAACTACCCCTCCATAAAAATCTGTAAAAAAAAATTCCTTCAGAAATTTCTGTTGGTAAAAATCAGTTGGTCAGTTGGTATCTAAAAGTGACAACTTGCTTATTTTGACAGGTGATTTATGTCATTTGTTCTTTAAAAGGCATACAAAATATATAATTTTACTGTTTTTTACCTAAACGCATTCCCGTACTTTTTGGTAATTTTGTCTCTTTCTGAGATAATTTATCTCCACTCCAAGAAATTTGAGAATTTACTAATTTTTACTGAAAAAGTACGGGAACAGACCTATTGTTCAGAGAGTTTATCAAAATCTTTTATGGTTCGACAAAAAACAAAGGTTTTTTTCTATGGATATGCTATGGGATAGGCTTTACAAATCGTTTTTTTTTTTTAGAAAAACGGCCTTAAATCGTGGGAGTGGGTTAAAATGATCTTTGCACGAATGTTCATAGTATTATTCTCGAATTATTTTCATTGAAAGTTTTTTTTTCGAGTATTCCTAAAATTGTACCGAAAAGGGTTTAAAAAAGGGCCCCCGTGGCAATAAATTTTTTATAGACCAAATATAGATATTGAGATTGTCTAAATATGTTACTCAGAGACTTTTTCAAAATTCTTTACCTTTTGGCCAAAAACAACGTTTTAGTGAAAAGGGGCATGGCAGATGGCGGATTTTTAATTTTTTTACAATTGTTCTGCTTCATCGGCCAGAGGGTCTATATAACAAATTTCAACACTATCTCAAAATTTAAGGCCCAAAAATCGGTGACACACACACGGACGGACAGACAGACTTGGCTAGATCGACTCAGCTAGCGATTCTGAATCGATCCGTTACATTGAAGTATATCTATCGAAATTATTTCTCTAGGTTACAAACTTAATATTTATAAAAACTAATACATATACCCCTATACGATAGGGTATACAAAAAAATGCGATGAACTGCCGCGCAAAAGGTCTGGGTTCGATTTCCAGCCGTAGCAAAACCTAAATTATTTTTGACTGCGGCCCTCCTCTCGTGATGATTTGACAAATCATCCGAGTAATATCAATTGTAAAGAAAAGCTTATCTCAACATAGCCGTTTGGAGTCGGCATAAAACAGGAGTTCCCGCCACAGTTCAAGAAGTACACACACACATGAATGGCTGTGAGAAAGCACATAGAAAGTACACAGGGTCGATGTGTACTTACGAGCCTGTTGCGCCAAAAAATGTGTATTTTTGTTTTTTTTTGTTGAAGTACCAGGATATTCTTCATTCAACCAAAGTGGTTGGTCGCGGTGGAAACTGCACTTCGAACACTTTACCCCCAAGGCAATCTCGACGCAACGGACGGTATCGACGCAGACGGTTTCGCGTTGAAATGTCAAAAACTCATCGAGCTTATGGGAACATGTATAAGTGGGCAATCTGAACGCCGACGCGACGCAATGGACGTTAGCTACACAGAAAAGTTGATTCAACTTCAACTTTCTTGCGCATCGACGCATTGGAATGTCAGTTTGAAAGCTGTCAGATAGTATGTTTGTGAGAATCTTGAGATTACTTTCAAAATAAATTAAAAGTACTGAATTAATAATTGTGTTGTGTGATGAATTTCGAAGAAAAACTTATTGAGTTGGTTAAGGCGCAGAAAATTCTGTATGACAAGTCGTCAAGTGGGTACAAAAATGTACATTTGAAAGCAGAGAAGTGGAGGGAGATTTCGGAAGCATTGCATACAGATGGTAACCAAAATTAGAAATTTTACATTAACAAATAATGAGAACCAACTATTATATATATTTGTTATAATTTATATTTGCAGAGAAAGAGTGCATTGCCCGGTGGAAGAGCCTCCTTTTCTTCTGTGAGAATTGAAAAACAAACAAAATCTTCGACGGCTAATGGTGAACTGACAATCAAGTGACATCGCATCGCGTCGCGTCGTGAGCGTCGAGATTGCCACCACCATTCAAATCCTCACCATTTTTGACACTTCAATGCGAAACCGTCTGCGTCGCGTTCGTCGCGTGCGTCGAGATTGCCACCACCATTAGAATTACCTCAGGACTAGATAAACGAAATGACGAGGAACATGTCAATATATTAAATAATCTAATTGGGGAACAAGCTGATGGCGTATTCCACTCATTGAGTTAATCCGAAAGAGATAAACGAAAATACATTCCAGTTATATCGTTTCGCCGGTAGTCTTTAATCGGTTGTACAACGTAACATCAATAATCGTTTTTGCTTTGGGTGATATCGCTTTTATTTGCTTCATGCACACCAATCGTCAAATCGCAGATGATTATTGAGCGATTGCTCATTTGGTCTCGTAGTGCATTAATTTGGATGTAGATCAAGACTTGGCGCATGCAAGTAGAAACCGACCTCAACCAACTTGGAGTGCGCAACTGGAAGCAGTTAACTAAGAACCGGGCTAATTGGAGAGGCATGTTAGTTGAGGCCCAGGTTCATCCCGGACTGTAGCGCCACTTAAGTAAGTAAGTAAGTATGTAAAATTTAAACATTTAGAAAAGTTGATATAAGAAAATGATGACACTGTTGAGCGTACGCTGAGAACATCTTCTCCCATTCGTCAGCCAACCAGATAACCGCTTCTATTCAAATCCCAGACGACAATTGAGCGATTGCTCATGAGGTCTCAGTGATAGTCTGAGTGATAATCGTTTTCAAAGTTACGGAATGACCCCACTGATCTTTTATGTTCGATTGGGACGAGTAAAAATCCCAATTGAAAACGCTATAAGTTTCTTAAAGTATATGGATCGACTCAGAATCGATAGCTGATAGTCCACTTTTTAAGGCTAGCTTTTTATTAAAAAAAATATATTTCGGTAAAATTTTTAAGGAATTCGAAAAAAAAACTATTTTAATACGAAATATTTAATATGTTTGCTCTGGCTCACAAATCACTGAAATTGCTCCCCAATTTTTTCAAGAAACCCCTCTTTGAAATTGAAAAACGACAGGGGCTACTTGGAATTAGCCCGATAATCACAAACCGCGCTATAAATTGCGGATAAAGCAGGAACTCTCAAAGGAAAGTTACCTGCCAGAAATTCGTTACACGTGATAAAAAAATTGCTAGATTAGTCGCATACCTAGTTGCAATACAAATACTTAAAGGGTGGTGGTTTTAGTGAGTAAAAATCGCACACTAGTGTGGGCACTGATTTCTGTCTAATTTTTTTTTTTTTTTGGGAAAAATATAATTTCGCACAGACTAATGAAAGGGCCGTTAAGACCAGATACTTCATTTTTAAGGTCAATTTGTTTGCAATATTAGGGGAGGAGGTGATTCTAACTAACACAAAAGCAGAGCACGTACGCACGTATACTTGAGCGTACGTTTTCTATCGTTGGTGGCACCGCTTGCTCAGAGCTTTTTTTTGTTTTTAAATTTTTAGTAGAAAGTAGTTTTTTTTTCACGTCCAAAACTTTGAATGGCCATAAGGCTAGAATGAAATTCTGAGCTTAATCCGTGATCACCTATGAAAAATCAGATGTTTTGATATATTTGGTGGAACATCAATTTTTCATCTCCAAAACTTAAAAAGGCTATATCTCTGAAACTATGGCTCCAAATGGAATTCTGAGCTGATACATGTCCTTATTAGCCCGATTCTAAACTAACTGCCTCCAGTCGAACACTTGAAGAAGACTCTGCGAGCCAGAGTATTAATGTCTATTCGCTCTACGTCCCGGGCTTTTTTGACGCTATACAGCTCGTTTAGTTTTTGGTTGAATTTTCTTCTCCATGACCTGTCAACGCAAACGGGACCGAAGCTTTTTGAAGATTTGTTTTCTCGAAAAACGACCAAGGATTTCTTAATTGGCTTTTGATAAGATCCATGCTTCAGCGCCGTAGAGCAGGACTGCGATGATAAGGGTCTGGTATAGGATCTCCTTAGTAGTTCAATGAGGGTTTTACTACTAATTTGCTTACATAGCCCGAAGAAACATTGGTTGGCAATAGTAATTCTTCATTTAATTTCTGACGAGAAGTTGTTGTCAGAGTTAGTCGATGGTGATGTTCTGTGCAATTCTTCAATGTTGTGCGTCATTTCGAGTTGACAGCATAATTTTAATCTTACCCAAGTTTACAGCTAAATTCATTTTTGCGCCTTCCTTCTTTATACCAACAAAGGTGACTATGACATCACCAATGATGTCAATATAGTTGGCTTTTATGGATGATTGTGCCTCTGGCGTTTACTCGGGAGTTTTGCACAATAATCTCAAGATTTACATCAAAGAGGTCACATGACAGTGCACGCCTTGCCTAAATCCTTTTACGATATTAAATGTTTCGGTGAGGTCGATTGTTCGTCATTGTAATTAATATACAAATAATTTTATGTTGGTAACCCCGTCAATATGCTTGAGACAAAATGACATATGTAAACTTGTGTAGCGCAGTTTGACTTTAACCACAAAACTAATGGCGTTTTCCATTGGGAAATCTTGATTTTGATCTGAAATTTGATCTTTTTGAGTGTCAATGGAACACGATTCAGATTTATTTTTTTGTATTGGTGTCATTTCGTGTCTGTGAAGTTAGCGTCGGTGTAGCTGCCAACATTAAAAACATAACAAACATTTTTTTTCAATCAATTTAATAGTTCACGTATAACTTTCTTTTCTGTGTCTATATCCATTATTAATATCTAAACCCAAAGCACTCTTGTTTTTCACAACCGAAGTAAAAAATCAAAATGAAAATCACTCTTGTCAAACTGACAGCTATCATTTGTATTGGTATTGGTAAATCTGCCGAAAAATTCAGATTTGCAAAATTGATCTCTGATCAAAAAAAAATCAATTTTTTCGCCCAATGGAACACAACAACTGTCAAAATCGGTCTTCAGATCAAAAAAAAATTGATTTTTTTCCCAATGGAAAACGCCATAAGCACATCGTAATAAAAAGATATAAAAACCTAATCAACCAAAGATTTAATTATAAAAGTATAAAACAACCATTACATGGTTTCAAAAGACAATGGCGAAGACGAAATTACCAATTGAACTGGACTGCTCCAACCTTGTTAAAGAATGACCTATGTGGAAGAGGACATTTCTAATGTACATGATGGCAAATGGTAAAATAGGCGAAGGTGAAAAATTGTTGAAAAACCGAATTGCGTAAACAAATTCAATACCGTGAATTTAAATGTCATTGCGGTGCATCATGTGAAGAAAGGATGCTGAGAGACCGCATCATAATTGGCATTTCAGATAAGAAGCTACAGCTTAAGCTTCTTGATGGAAAAGGTGAATCACTCAAAACGGTGGTTAACACCTGCAAGGTATTTGAAGCTGCCTGTAACAACAAGAAACTATTGGAAAAAAAATCAACAACAACTACATAATGTAACAAAGGAAAAACCAACGTCATTAGAATCTATCCATGCGATTTCTCGTCACTGTTACAACTGTGGTTATCTCCATTCTCAACGTCACACTTGCGAGAAAACAAAGCCAACAACATCATCTGTAGCACATGTGAAAAAAGGGCACTTAGTAACAAGTCGGAAAACAAAGCCTCAGACTCAGAAATTTTAAACGTAAAGCATATTGATGGGTTAAAAATTAATTTAAGAAAACATTCGTGTATTTACAGATTAAATAAGAATAATTTAAGGACTAAAAAGTATCAAATTAATAATGAAATTCTAGAATTTAAAATAGATACTGGTGCAGATGTCAACTGTGTCCCTCTTAGTTTAATCAAGAAATTCAAAATTATATTGAATAATGAAGAAAATAATTTTTGTGTTACCGATTACAATGAAAATTAAATAAAAATGTTCGGTTCTATTGAATTAACTTGTGTTGATCCAAATTCTCAAACCGAACAATCTCCTCTTTTTGTCGTTGTTGACGATACATGCGAGCCAATACTTGGGTTAAAAACGTCTGTTAAATTTAATTGAATAACAAGACTAGGTGTGAATACTCTCGTTTGCTAACTAATAACTGCTGATGAATTCATCAGCCACAACAAAGATATTTTTGATGGGTTAGGTACATTGCCAGGTAGCATAAGTATTAAGCTTGTAGAAAACGTAAAACCAGTACTACATTACAAAAAAAACGGATTCCATCAAGTTTAGTCGAGAAGTTAAAGGAGGAATTAAAAGAAATGACTCGTATAGGCGTCATCTCACCAGTAGATTACGCTACTGAGTGGGTGAATAATCTGCAGATTGTAGAGAAACCTAATGGTAAGTTACGACTATGCTTAGATCCTAAACCATTTAATGCGTGCATTAAGAGGGAACATTTTTTAATTCCAACTATAGATGATTATATAAGCAAATTAAGAGGAAAGCGAATTTTCACGGTGCTTAATTTGGCAAGTGGGTTTTTGGCATATGAAACTCGATAAAAATAGTTCTGATCTCACTACATTCATGACTCCGTTTGGTAGGTTTATATTCAATCGAGTACCTTTTGGTACTCCTGAAATTTTTTAGCGAAAAATGGTACAATTATTTGGTGACATAACCGGGGTTGTTGTTTATTTTGACGATATTGTTATTGCAGGGAAAACGGAGTCAGAACACGACAATATATTGAAAATAGTAGTCGAACGTGCGCGTGAGAACAACATCAAGTTTAATTAAAAAAAAAATCAATATAGGAAAACACAAGTAAAAGTTATGGGTCATATTTTTTAAAATGGAGAAATAAAACCGTCAGAAACTTATTGCAACGCTATTATAAACAATAAAACGGAAAAAAAAACATGATGTTATGGGACTGTTAGGACTTTTAAAGTATTTAGGGAAATTCATACCGAACTTATCGCAATGTCAAGTTTTGTTGGACATCCGATCACGAAACTGAAATGACAAATCTTTTGATAATTATTGCATCCAATCCGGTTTTGTCAGCTTATGACCCTAACAATACTGTGATTGTGCAGACAGATGCATCAAAGGATGGACTGGGTTGTGTTTTAACACAGGGTGGTCATCCTGTCGCATACGCTTCTCGGACTTTGAATAAGAGTGAATAAAATTGGTCGAGATTTTACCGTCGGAAGTGATCATAAACCACTTGAAATTCTTATCAAACGTAATATTGATGACGTGTCCCGCGATTACAACGAATGTTTATGTTTTTATTGAAGTATCCTTTAATGCATTTAACCTATAAACCTGGGAAGGTTTATAGATTAAATGCATTAATGTTGGTAGAGTACTTCAGCAAAAAATCTTCCTCACGATTACGTTGTCTCTTTCAGTAAACGTCAAAACCGCTTGGAGGAAAACAATGTGATATTTTATATGGCGGGAGTACTAATTTTTGGTTTATTTGCTTTGAAATATGAAGATAAAGTTGTTCAAAGTGAAACACAAATTATAAATACATAACGATACTAAGAGAATGTGTAAAATTATAAAATAGAAATAAAAAGAGTGCCATTGCAAAGTGTGAACATAAACCCGAGTGCAAACAAGGTTGATTAGTTTTCATGTAGTAAAGATTATTATGTGCTTGTTTTCACAAACAACAACAACTTTGAATATTTTTATTTTGTTTAAAAATTGTTCTGTTCTTAGTTTGGACATTTACACAATTTTCAAGCAATTTTAAAAATGTTCAAAAAACAGCCCATGCCCCCCGAAAATGATTTTGCTAGCATACAGATATAAAAATGAGTTACATTGTGAAAATGGACTCTCATTCAAGGATCACCGATTGGTAATGCCATCTGAGTTACAAGGAAAAATAAGTAAAATGATTCATGAGGTACATTTGGGCATAGAAAAAACACTTTCATCAGCAAGAATGAAGTATTTTTGGCCTGGAATGTCGGACCAAATAAAGAAATCGTCTTATCTTGTGATATTTGTGAAAAATTTAGAAGAAATAATCAGAAAGAACCATTAGTACAAGAACAACAATCTGATTGGCCCATATCAGTGTGGCACACTAATCAAATCTTCACACCTTGTCAGATCCTGAAAAAAATCCCAAAATATCCCAACTGATACCCACCACCTATTCATCGATTTCAAAGACGCATACGAAATCGTTTAAAGGGAAGATGTATACAGAGTCATGTCTAGTTTTGATACACCGCCCAAACTCGTCCGTCTGTGGAGGATGACGAAGGAGAATTTTCGTGCTCTATCAGATATATCAAACATAAATTAACCGACACATTCGATACCAAAAATGAATTAACGCAAGGTGATCTTTATCATGTTGCTGTTTTTTAGGGCCAATTTTTCATTCGCCAGATAAGCAATCAGATAACACTTAACAGTCAGATAACACAAAAATATATTTTTTTAATAGCCGTTTACACCTTTTCTAGGTATCTAACAGTTATCTTGCGAATGAAATTATCTGCTTCTCAGTGAGCTGGGTAAACTTTAACTGACTGTTTATGAACTGTCATAAGTGAGAAAACTAGTCTGGCAGCTCTAACATATAAGATTGTTACTATCGACCCTAGCGAGGTATCCGTCGGAGCGGAAAATTCTCCGATTTTGTACGATTCCGATGATTTTTGCTTCGAGGTATTCTTCCGAAAAGCTGTTCGGAATATTTCTCCGACATTTCGTAACGCATCCCAGCGAATTGCGTTGAAGTGCGTTCAGGAGCATTTTTTGTTCAATATTTGACAGCTAAGTGCAATTCTTTTTCCGATTTCCTCCGACACAAATTCGTCGCGGAATTTGTTTACGAAATGAAGTGGAGTAATAGAAAAATGTATGTAACTATATAAAACTATTTATTTAAGTAATTTTCGTACTAATCGTTTGAATTTGTGTTTCCAGGGCGAGCTCAATGGAAAAAACCACCCCTGAACATTACGAGCTTCGTCGTCGCATTTGTGTAGTATTTCTTTCCGATGGCAAATACCTCGAATGGAATTTGAATCTCCGACGAATTATGCGTTGCGGAAAATTTTCCGCTCCGACGAATACCTCGCTAGGGCAGTATATCTATTTTTTTATTTCAGTTTCGTGAAGGTAGACACAATTGAGTTTGACAAAATCGTTCAATTACAATCTAGGACTTATTCAATAATTGAAAAACCAACACCTACTTATCTAGTAGATTAAAAATCGGCCCTTATTCATTAGACAGCAATCAGACTGTTTAACTTACAATTGGAAAATCGGCCCTAACGTGTTTGTTGCGAAGTAGTCTATTGTGAAGTGTCGTTTATTTTAGATACATACCTAAGCTACAAAAACTCCCATCTAGAGCCCCACTTGGGCATTTCACGAACTGACACTTTCATTAGTCATCGTAATGACCAGAGATAAGGGAAGTAAAGAGATACCAAACTTCTACCTCTCTCACCCTGAATCCCCGCAAGAGTTGGTTGTTTTTGTTGTAATCCACCACCAGTGCACTCCTGTCTGTGAATACATGTATTTCCAATTGAAAGAATTCAGTAAACGAAAAATTTTAGGTTTGCACACTTTCATTAACAGCTGTTTAGTAGTGTGGTGGATTTATTTTTGTTTTGACATTTCAATCGACATTCACACACTTTTTATTTTTTCGCGTTTGTTATTTGTTGACTTACAATTGGTTGTGCATTTAACAATTTTAATAAAAAAAATATTGGGAAAAGTAAATTAAAAGCAAACCCCATAAATATATGTGTCAAAAGTGCAAAAAAAAAACTGCATATGTTTGTAGCCACACAAGTAACACCAGTCACCCAAAAAATCATCCATCTGTGCAAGCGAGTATTGTACACAAGCAGACCAATACAAGACGAATATAATTAATGGATGTGCAATTTTGCACATGACTATGACATGTATAGCGAATGGACACCAATACCCCGTTTTGCAGTCTTCGATTCCCAGCCAGGCGAATTGTGAAGTGCTAAACTGAAAGATTATCCAATTAGACTTGGAAGTGATGTAATTTTTCTACTTACATATATTATGTTTTTATTCTTTCTGGACACAAACACTCCGGCTCGCAGTCTTCGATTCCCAGCCGGTCGTACTTAAATGGCTATATTTTTACAATTTAAAAAACCCAAATCAAAACACAAAAAAATGTAAACAAACAAATGTAAACAAACAAAATAATAAACTGTCAGCTTCAGAATTTTATCGATTGGTGAATATACACATATGTTTTTGAACGTATTCAGAAAAGTAAATATTTGTTTTTCAAATAAAATGAATTGAATGTATTCAACTCCTCAATTAGGACGGAAACAAACTATTTAAATGTAATAATAATTTTTTCACAAAATTATTTCCTAGAGGATGTATTAATTTAATAATCCTCTACGAGTTTTTGTTGTAGATTCCTACTTCAGAAAGATGACGTTGCGTAGTTTCATATGCAAGATTCTGAAGATAGTATATTTCCAACTCAGAGTTATTTTGAGTTGGGTAATTTGTTATTATTATAAATGATATAAAAGGTGTTTGAAGTACAGACTTATATTGTGTCTCTGTTGATTAGAAACAATTGAGTTCATATTTTATAGTTACGAATTCGAATTATATTTGCGATGTACTAGTTTTTTGCTGATAAATTTATTCCCTTGCGAAAATTTTATATGCCACTTACAAACAGCCGTATTAATAAAAGCATAATGAAACAAATTGAAGTTAATTGGCGTTGATTAACATAAATATAACTAAATCACCGAAGTAGGTGAATTGAATTAAGACTTTTTCTGCACAAAGTTCCCCCAATAAATTCTTAAAGAAATTGCAAACTATTTTGCATATATTTTGACAAGAGAATATAAAAAACATAAATAACTACGGATAACAGCGGAATATGTATTGATTGTAATATATGTATTAAGAAAGAGATTTGTCACTAAACGTCATCTATTACATGGGCATTTATTCTTAATTAATTAGAAATCTGAATCCATGAATTAACTTTTAATCAACATAGATAGTAATCAGTCTTTTTTTTATTAATACGGCTGCAACAGTTGTATTCCTGTTTTTTTTAATTCCTGTTTTTTTTTAAGGATTTTGTATGTGTTTTTTTCTTCTCTTCATTACAAATCTATATAGGCTTAGCACACAATTTACGTGTAAAATACAACAATACCTTAGCCTATATAGATTTCGCTAAACCTGGATAATTATCTAGTCTTACACCCTTAGACTGGATAGAAAATGTGATACGGTGCAAAATATGTGGGAAATCAATGTTTTATGAAATAATTTGATGTGAAAATATTTTTATCTTTGCTTTGAATATAAAATCAAAACATCACGATAAGTTTAGCAGTGGATAAAGTGAAACAAATTGGATTTTATTTGCAAAAAAATTCAAACCCTAAACTGCCATCTGTTGGCTGGCACGTGTTTCAATATCAGTCTCGTTTTTGGTTTAAACTTCTTCAAACTATTCAATTTCATCTAGTGCACACCTTTTTTTATTTCAATTGAAAGCAAAAATGTCACTGGCAGATGCTGATTGTTTTTGTTGGCATTTTCGATAACTGGTTTTACTTCACTACTAAAAAAACATGGTTAGTTTGACCAGGTTACTGTAATAGATTTTCGTCTTTGTTACATAATGCAATAAAAATTCAAAAACAAAACGAATAGCAGTATTAATGAATCATAAGCACACGGAAATCAGAATTCTTTTTATTGTTCCCAGTAGAGTTTTATGCTTCTAATATTTTTTCAATCATAAATAAATAATAAATAATAAATGGATATTCTTTTACGTTTTCTTTAGGTTTTTCGGAAATTTTAAGTTAGTTTATTTTGTCACATTGGATTTACGTTTTCACGATTTTATAAAATTATTTCGGAATGCTTAACGCGCTGCTTATTTCAATAATTTCTGTTGGATGCGCTCATTGATGGTGACATTGCTAAAGGAACTCAATTCCGCTGTGAATTTCCACCTCTTCCTGGGAAGGTTATTGGTGAGCTCGGTGAGGTGGCGGGGGAAAATCGAAACATTTTGAGCAAAAAATGTGGGGAATAACTTATCTCACGCACACTTGTTTGAAAATGTGATAGTATGTGTAAGATAAGTAAAAATGGGTGAATTTAGCTTGTAGGCAAATCCAGAAGTTTGGTATCTCTTTACTTCCCTTATCTCTGGTAATGACATTTGAAATTTGACGATACTTATTTTTGTGTTTTTAACTAATTGTGGATTTGCAAAAAAACCAAATGTTTAATTAATTGCTTTTTGTTGCTGAACATAGTATATAAATTTTAAAATAAACAATCTTAAACTCTTATATCAAACATAAATTAATACGTCATTTAAAAAGAAAGAAGCTAAACTCATTAGACAAAAACAAAACAAATCGATTATGGTTGGGATTGTTGACGAATCTTTTGTTAATTTTCCAATAAATTATCGAATTAGAATTCATGATAATACTGGGATTGTTAAATATGTTGGCGAAGTAGTAAAATATATTTTTACTAGTAAATTTGATTCTAAACGATTTTTTTATAGGTGGATGGGTATGAAGGCATGTGGCTCGGTATTGAGTGGGATGATCCAAAACGTGGAAAGCACAACGGAATCGTAAAAGGGCGTCGATATTTTCAGACGTCGCATCCTACAGCTGGAAGTTTTATCCGTCCGGGAAAAGTAGAAGTCAGTGAATCGCTAGAGGATGCCACAAGAGACCGGTATCTAAATACAAATGGAACTATTTTGGACGCAAAATTGTTACGAGAAACACAAATGCACATGCAGGCTTCGCTAATGGAAATTGTTGGTATGGAAAAAATTGCTCGTAAGCAGAGTAAGTTTGAACAGTTAATGGAAATAAGTGTCGATGGGTCAAATGTCAATTCAGCGGGTTATTTGATGGAATTTGTTAACTTGACTACAGTTAATCTGAGTCGAACATTAATATGGAATTGGCAAGCTGTTGCTGATATTACTTCTCAAGTACCTACGCTTGTTAACTTGAATTTAAGGTAGGTAAATGAATAAAAGAGCTTCATATAAATAAATTGGTTTCAAACTTATAGTTGCAATCGATTGAAAATGCCAACAAATGAGCAAATTATTGACTTGGAATCATCTTTTCGTAATCTGCAGCATATAAACTTGGGTCACTGCGGATTTACAGATTGGAATGATGTCAAAACTACTGCTAAACTATGGCCTAATATTTTATCAATTGGACTACAAGAGAATGATATCGCAGAATTGACACCAGTTGATTGTATGGAGATATTCAGAAATTTACGGTAAGCAAGTAAAATGTTTATTTTGTCTTTTATAATTTTTCACTTGTGGTTAGATACAATTAACTTCTTTATATTTATATTCTTGGTTTTCAAAAGTTGCATTTTTAAGTCAGACTTAGTTACATATGAGGAATAACACTCCGCTAGCCCTCTCTAAGAGCAAGAGCTGGAACATGCATGCATTTACCAGTGGTTGTGCTTATTACAATTAATAATGTGTGTGTAGTTGGGTACTGTGTATATATGATAAAACTGATTCAACACCGATATCAAACAACCAAATGAACCATAGAGTACGCATACATTTGGTGTTAAAATTACAAATAGATAATTCAAATATTTAAATTCATAAAACAATTTATTTATTATATATGTACTTCTAATTAAGAAGAACAAGAACATGCTAAGAATATCACTTCCCTTAGTTTGGTCGAACTGATAAGTTAACTCACAGAATTTCATGTGTAAGGAGCGGATAACTTTTTAGAACTGTGAGATTATGTTTCGCTTTTAAATTCAAAAATATGTTTCTCCATTTCGTTGAGTTTTTATATACATATAAATTATTCACATTAGTAAAGTGTTGCCAAGTTCTTTCGGGGTTTATTTGAAAGAGGGCGGATAACATATATTGATAAATAAATATATTTGGTTTAAACGATTCTTCTTTGCATGCTGATCATTTATTCGTTTTTAAAAGTTATGGTTAAAAGAAAAAATGCATTTTTTTGCAATTTTTTGGTTGAATTTCCATACAAATTGGTGTTGTTTGCCATGAAACATATCAAATAAAAATATTCTAACTTAAAAAAACATGTTTCGCGTGAGAAAAAAGTGAATTTGTGATAAAGTATATTTGTTCCAATACGGGGAAAATGTTTTTACCTCTTTTTACAGAAATACTAACAATTGTTCCAAGAACTTCTGTCAATCGTCGAGGTAGTTGTGATTAATCCTACATCCTATATATGCGCATTTTACTATTCTATTTTGATTTTAGTTATACAAAATTATTGTTTAATAAGGTTTTGTCTCCCAAAATTCTAGGTCTTTTCCAACAGTAAACTATACAAAAACTCTAATAGAAAAGCTTTCACAATATTGAAATGAAGTTCTTTTCTAAGCGCTCTTTAGTTTCTTTTGAGTTCCGGACTTTATTCTCTATATAAAGTTGTTGTTTGAAAAGGAAAGACTTAACAGGCGATGACGAATATTCTCCCGCTGTCAGGCAGAACAAACCATTCAATATTGTCGACGATAGCGAAAACTACCAACCACCCGGCTTAAGTAAAGTGCAAATAGCAATATCTAAACTTAAGCTTAACAATGCTGCCAGAAATAGCGGGCTTCCGCTGGAACTTCAGCATTGTTTGCCAATCTAAAAAAAGGATATCCTCTGAACTGCGTCAACTACAGAGCCATAAGACCCTTAATATGTGAACGCTCTTTCGATACAAAAAAAGGATTAAGGTAAGGCGACGCGATTCACAGTTATGTTGCTTCTTTAATTTTACTCTTGAGAGAATTGTACAAAACTCCCGAGACAACACAACACATGAAAAATAAATCTTCGATAAATCGGTGCAACTACAAGAATACGCCGACGATATTAACATCATTGGTCGCACTCAACGTGATGTCATAGCCACGTTTGCTAGAATAGAGAAGCAAGTGGTAAAAATGCGTTTAGAAATAAATGAGGTAATATAAAGTATATTCTCTTAACATGAAAGGCAGACAACATCGCCCTAACAATGCTGCCAGAAAGTTGACAGAACGTAAACATTGACGGATATAACATTGAGATATTACGGGACTTTGTCTACCTCGGATCTGCTGTTAACTCTGACATTTCGACAGAAATTAAACGAATAATTACTCTCCCAACCCCTGTTTCCTTAGGCTAAGAAGGCAATTTAGTAGTAAAGCTCTCACTCGAACTACTAAGCATGGACCGTAGCAAATGCGGATAAACAAATCTTTGATCGTTTTAAGAAAATTCCGCGATCCCGTTTGCGTTGACGGGTTATGGAGACGAACATTCAACCACGAACTATATGAACTGTTAAGCGACATACCCCTAAACGATGGCTAGGACTTTTAGAGCGAATGGAAACCAATATTTCGGCTAGCAGAGTCTTCGCGCACAAGTATAATCAAACTTTAAATGGCTTGGTTGAGACCCAGGTTCATTCCGGACTGTAGCGCTACTTAAGTATGTATTGATTCGGAAAGAATTTTTCGGAACATATGTTATGCTTTGTATTTTTTGACATATTTGTAAGTTTTTGGCGAAGGTTTCGGTATGAATGTTTGACAGACTCAATTTTTTGGATGGTAAAGTGGAGAAAATGCTTGACATCTAAATTTTTTATTATAAATGTTACTGTTACCGTCAGCAATAAATTTATCAAAAACAACTTCATAATTTGAATAATAGGACTTAAAACCATTTACCAAAATGTCAAATTACATCAGTTCTGGATCCAATCTTCTTTCATCATACTTTCAAATTCGTGGCATGCTCAATGAATGGAAAGGTAATGGCTTCTAGAACTCTTTTACATTGCGAATACCGTTTTTATCTAGCATTGAAAAAAATATATTTTAATCAACTATGCGCCTAACTTTCTTCTGCAAGGTCCACCCATCTAGCAACTGATATCGAAGACCAATGTGAACGGTTTGACTATGAATATGGCCGAATTCTCGTAGTAAAAAAATAATTCTTTCAATTTGCCAGATCTCTAAAAAGCCCTAGATGTCCAATTCGATACTTACCACCGAGATTTCGAAACGTCATACAAAACCATTTATAGGGCCGAGTATATAATCATTTCTAGTTTTGATATACCGCTGAAACTTGGAATGACGATGATCTATCTTTAGTATAGACCATTTTAACCCACGCCCACTTTTTGGGGCGTTTTCCAACAAAAACCATTTGTATACCCTACCGAGTACCCTACCCCAAGGCATTATACAATAGAAAAAAACGTTATTTTTTGTCGAACCACAAAAGATTTTGATAAACTGTCTGAACAATAAGTTGTGACAACGTCATTTTCAATATTTTATGGCCACAAAGCCCACATTTTGCGAATATTAATTTTAAGGATGGGAAAGGATAGGGTATTAACGATCCACACAGCGGATTGTAGCCTTCTCAGATATTTTAATGCTGCATTGCTATTCATGTGAAATTTATTTATTTTACAAAACAGATGATAATCAACTGAAGTTACAATTTTCTTTTATTACATTTCTTTAGTGAACTAGACTTGCATCGTACTAAACTCTCAGATTTTAACCAAATTGTTAAACTTGGTAATATTGAAACTCTTAACTCGCTTTATTTGATGGAGAACGGCATAGAGACAATAAAGCTTCCAGATTGTGAACCAAATAAAAAACTAAATATATTTGTAAGCTTGGAAAAAATGAATTTATATCAGAATCCAATATACGATGAAGTAAGTTCTCCCTTTTGGTTTTTTTTTTTACTATATACAACTATTATTACAAGATCTGTCCTCCATAGATTGCTACTTTCAATGAACTCGATAAACTCCCGGCTCTAACCAATCTCAGCATGACACCACATTTAAAAAGTGATTTCGACGAAATGTTTTCTAAGGCAATCGCAACAATTCCGCAATTAAAAACTATCAACAAAATTGAGATCACAAAAAAAGACCGTCGTGGAGCAGAATATGATATTTGGAAGAAATATGCCATAGATTGGTTACAATGTGAAAAGAATCCAGAACTGAAATTGGAATTCTGCAGAAAACATCGTTCGTATCCGTTAATAGTGAAGAGTAAGTTGATGCGATTTTGTATATCCATATTAGTATTATATTTTTATTTTTAGAATATGGCTCTCCAGCTGAATTCATATTGCCGCGAAACATAGCAAAAGTTTCAGCATTAATAAAACTTCGAATTCAGAACAAAATCACAGGTGATGTTTGGGAAAAGAAAGTTCCTCGGAAAATATCTGTACAAACTTTGCAGGGATTGATTATAAAACACTTTAAGTTGGAGCACACAATGCCAAAATTATCGTATATGGATGCAAACCATCCGGAGTTGGTCGTAGAATTAGAAAATTCATCGAAAAATCTCGACTTTTACTCTATTCAGGAGGGCGACACAGTAACAGTGGAGTGGTAAATACCCGACATGAGGCAAAATACTCTACAGAGCATTCGGTGGGATGTTACCAGGGACGTGATTATTATGTATTAACATTTTTAAATGATTTTTTTATTAATTCTGTGGACAATCTCTTGTCTGATTTTTTTTTTATTAAAACAAAAATTTAAATTATTACAGTTTTTGTTTTATTTTTATTTTTTGTTGTATGCACATTTTAGAGAAATATCTTTGAAAGGGAAAATAAATGTTAATTGCAAAAAAAGGCAATTGTTTGAAGTGATCTTTCAACTATTTCATCAATCGTATGTTGTTCAATTGAATAAGAAAACACCAGAAATACGAAATATACGGTACAAATAACAGTGGACTATATGCAGCTTAGGAAATAGGTTTTAACCTTTAACCTGGTTGTTTGCGCAGGTTTAGAGTAAGCCGTTTGAATGTTTATTTGGAAATATCTTAGTAACACGAGAGTATATTATACTTATTGTATGAATGTGTTACTGTAATGTTAAGATTATATATTGTAGTTATACGTTGGAGTTACAATGAGAGATACAGTGAGCGGCGTAGTGGTAAGTGCGTTGGACTCCAGTCGATCTTCATCAGTGAGAGAGTTAACACGTCGTTATTATCTTCGACGTCAGCGACAGCGAAACTACAAAAAAACAGCTTGCCTCTCCATCAGACGATGAAGAAGGAGTATCATAATGTACTTGTACAAATATTTCGAAATAATCCAATATTAATAATATCAACGGAAGTTTATCCAAAATAAACACTAACGCCGACATAGATTTCCCATGAAGTTTCACACGAAATAAACCCAGGCTGCTGCAAAACCTCTCGATTATAAATTCACTATGATTAGGATCGAACGTAGAGCTTAAAGATCAAAGTCTCTATGTACCTATGGCTAGCGAAACTAAGCTAAACCAGAAGTATAAATTGACATATAGTAATAACAATATCGTAAGAGAAGGTTCTAACTCCACTCAAGGAGGTTATCTTTATACGAAAAGACTAAAGTAGTATACATATATGTAATATATCGAGATTCTGGCTAGAGATAGGCCATCGTTTCCAAGAAATTGTGTTTTTTTTTAAAAATTTTACTGCAAGACACAAGACTGATAGATACTGACAGCGTAGGTCAACACCCTCGAAACTGTTTACGGGCGGCCGAGTACGACAGTGATCACTGCGTAATACAGCTTCCGAACGAGCTTGTGGCGTTTTAGTAGTATGTGCCTATGCAAGATGCGCTGGCTAATCTTCAGAAACACCTTATCAAGTGAATTATGTTCTATAGCACTCGAACACCACCAAACAACAGATACCTGGGGGGTCATTCCGTAACTTTGAAAATGATTATCACTCAGACGGCAATCGTCTGTGATTTGACGATAATCACGGAACGAGAGCCCTGACAAACAAAGTAACCGACGAATACTTAGGGCCCATTTATACCCATTGGAAATTTTCTTTTACTTCTTTTTTATAAATTCAATCATTGGCGAGTTGGTGTCAAAACAAAGCTTATGAATTTTAGAACATGATTATCCAAGCATATTTTAATTTTTAATTGTAGTTATCGCAGAAAATCACTTTTTATTTTTCACTGATCATGATATTATATTTCTGAGAAGTAATGTTTGTCGTTCCACCGAAATGAAACGAAATTTTACTACGATTCCTATAAGCAGCTATGGAGTTAAAATTCCAATTCCATTATGTTTTGTGTTCCAATGAAGTTGTTCAATGATAACTATAACTGGACCCTAATATTGTTATGAAATCCAATTACCGGCGAACGCACCCAGATCAGATGTGTAAACATATTTGTGAACACATCCATACATTGGTACTGGCAGAGTACAGGTTAAGAAGAGATAGGAAACTTTCCAGGACTTTACGTTTTGCCATCAAGCTAATCCTGGAACCATCCAGGGTTTTGACAGATAAATTTATCACCACGGTCCAACCAGTTACACACATTCCTTGTTTCACACATCCTTGGGCGTACGAAAGTTCCCTATCTCTTCATTACTTGATCTCTGGTACTGGTCCATTGAATGGCTGGAATATTGGAATCTCTCAACACCACTTCTCGAACAATCAATAAACCGCGGGAAGCCCAGCCTTTTGCCCAGAGATCAAGTAGGATCCTTCCTTACTTGATCTCTGCTTTTGCCTTTCTACATTTCCATTTGTCTGTGTCGTTTTTGACATTAAATACCAATGAACATCCTATCGTCTTTTGAAAGCTCGACTAATTTCCAAGCATTATGTAAAATAAAACACTGGCATTCGTCGTTTATATATTTTTTTGGGGATTTTCAAGTTGTTCTTGATTCCAATTAAGTTGAGAACATTAAAACTCCTTAATTCACACTGGAATTCCGGTACTAAACAAGAAAAAACTACCAGGAAGACCACGATCCTTGTAGCTTTTTCTGTGCTGGATCCTCTAATCATCATTTAGAGAGACAAATTCTTGAAAAATCTTCGGTTCCGTTTGCGTCGACGTGCTATGGAGACGAAGATTCTCCCATGAACTATACCAGCTGTACACCGACATACGCCTAACTAAAAAAAACCGCTTTGGACGGTTAAGATGGCTAGGAAATGAAGAACTACGTGTAATAAATCGGATTAATTAAATGCCTGATTTGTTTCTGAAGCTTAGATTTTGTTGTATTCTGATGGATAATGCCGCACTATCGAAGATCGCTCCTAGTCTTCCGTTTTCCAACTTAACAGGTGTAAACACACCCTCGCTCTAATAATTATAAAGTTTCCTTCCTCATGCTAAGTTAGGCAGAATCGCTAGCTGAGTTGATCGAGCCATATCTGTAGGGTCCGTCCGTCCGTCTAGGTGTCACCATTTTTAGGCCTTAAATTTTAAGCTAGGGTGATTAAATTTGGTACATAGACTCTCTGCCCGACGAAGCAGAACAAGTGTAGAAATTATAAAATCCGCCCACTGACATGCCAACTTTTCAGTAACACGTTGTTTTTTGCCAAACGGTAGTAAATATATTTTGTTTTTAAAATTTTTTTTCGCCACGACCACTTTTTGGGGGCGTTTTCACAAAAAAAAAAACAATTTTCAGTTAAATTTCAATTTACTCAAATTTATTGGTGAATATAATGGCTGAAACACAATCACGCACCTAGTAGACCTAGGTGCGTGATCGTGATTTAAGTTGCGCTGAAAAGTAATCTTTAGTAATTTGTTTTTTTAAATAAAAATTAATTTGTACGAAAAAAACCTTATAAGAAGAGGAAAAATCAGTAAAGGAATTTACTGCAAAGATACATATCGAGATTCACCTCGTTGTTTTAGCACACTTTTTGTTAACATGAACATAGAATTTTATGACAAATCACAAAACTACTATGGCTTGAATTCTGCAAGAATATATACCCCTTTTACAAAAACAAACAGCTGGTATAGTGCGTACCAAATCAGTTGGCCAACGGTCGATTGCGCAGAGAGAGGACTTAAGGGGAATTTAAGATATTTTACAATAAATTTTAAGACACCAGCGCAGTAGAATGCCCAACTGGTTTGGTTTGCAGTAGTTTGCCAACGGTCGAATGCGCAGAGAGAGGATTTAAGAGCAATTTAAGATATTGTAAAATAAATTTTAAGAGACCTGCGCAGTAGATTGGCCAACTGATTTGGTACGGACTATATAATCTGCAGTGTTTACTTTACGTGACTTTGAATTGAAATGAATTTTATTGAGTCATATATCGATAATATAGTTACATATGTTTGTTTCGTTTTTTTTTATTCGTGTGATTAATCATGGCGGCTGTAGTCGTATGGCCTGCTCTTTTTTTATGTTCGCATATTTTTGCTATGCATTACGAATGCCACATGGCCAGTATTTCTTTTATAACTATGTTTATCCTACTCATGCTCATTGGGTATTATATTTGGATCTCTTGACTACGTGAATGCGCCGTCAATCATTAAAATTTTTTCCATTCGCAAATTTGAAGGGGTTTTCTGAACAACTCCACTGTCATCCTTTGTTCTACGCGTGTAGACTTGTAGAGATTTTTGACATTGGAACGGGTTGACGTTGAGTACTTGAGTTGTCTAAAGTTTTTGAGCGAGAAGAAGTGGTATTCTTTGATTTTGTGGCCGAAATTAAAATATAAAATATTTTTATTACAATGAGGATTCCATTCGGCAAAAAACACGCTGAAATCGCCACAGCTTTGTAAGTAATTTGGTATACAAAAATTCATGTTACCATTTTGCATTAAACATATCTATGATTATGCAACGTCTTGACAAGCAATTCATATTTTCAACAACCTTAATTATTATTTCAAACCATTCGTATTTGGCGATCAAATTAATGTGTTATAAACCATTTGTTTTTTCATTAATTTAACTTGCCAATATTGTAAAAGTAGATTTCTGACATCAAATCTGAAAATTTCTCTTCTGCGTCAGGTATAGACGAATCCTAAAACCAATAAAATGGCTATAATTCAGCTTTTTTTAAAAACTTTCAGTTAATTTGGTCAAATACAAATCTGTACTATAAGATAAGATGACTAAATATATTAAGTTAAATTTTCATATATAGAATACACAATGGGCTTACCATCAAAATACTAGAACCACAAAACATTTTCTTGCCTATAGATGCAATCGTTGTATATCCTGCAAACGTCAGTTGTGTTCATAGTCTAATTAAATCGTTCCATTGTATTTTGAAATATATTGTGAATAGGTTTCTATTTTCAATAGAACACTTTTTACGGAACAGAGTTCATTAGGTACCAGGTTACAATTTTCTTTCATAACATCTAAATAAAGCGACAGTTCTAATGAATAACAAATGAATACATGCACTACCTAAATTGCCTGATGATATGCATCTCTGAACTTACCTATTTATTTCAATGTAAAGAAAACACGATGTAATCTAATTTTGCCTATTTGCATTATGTTGCTGTTCACGTGGACAGCAATCCACGAATCATTACCATAACAATGGATAAAAAAGTTGTCTAGCTTTATATAAATATTTTTTTTTTTTAGCGTCCCATCACTGTTTGGTTTCGGAACTGCCGCTTCACTTGGTGTTCTTTACTTTACCGACTGGAGGGTTGTTCTCCAATATGTCCCGTACTATGGATCCAAATTCGAAAAAACCGAAGATTGAACAAACATGATAGTTAATTATATTTAATAAAAAGTGTTCAAAATCAGATTTAATTGTTTAACTCAATAATTTATGATATATTTTTGGAATTACCTACTTATATTAAGCTATTAAAGGCGCAAGAAGACCATAATAGGACCAAGTTTTCTCCTATTTACCATTCGTATGTGCAAATTGATATTCTTGCACGACAGAAAAACTTTTTTTTTGAGAATTTAGTAGGTACTGCCCAGGTGCCCAATAAAAATAAAACGATGGATTGTCATTGTATAAATAAAATTTTAAACGAGTGTATGGATATGACACATGTTAGCTATTACACATCTTGTTCAGAAAGTTTATTTTATAGCGTTTTCGATTGTTGGGTGTTGTAGAACGAGGGTAGACTCTGATTGGCGTTGACTTGGCAATGCCCAGTGTTGTAACTCTTGTTACGAAGCAACCAATAGCCTCGGAAAGGACTGATTTTATTGTTGACGACCCTGCTAAACGAAAAAAGGACAACGACGTTCGTATCTGCACCTGGAATGTGAGAACATTAAACAGGAGAGGTGCAGGCGAACAACTAGCGGAAGCCCTAAACTGCTACAAAGCAGACATTACTGCCATCCAGGAAATACGATGGGATGAGCTGGGCAAAATGAGGATGAAAAACTGTGACATCTACTACGGACCGTGTTATAGTGAGCAGAAACAGCGACTATTCGGATGCGGATTTGTTATAAGAGCCAGACTTAGGCAAGAAGTCTTATGTTTCCAAGACATTAGCGAACGCATAGTAACAATCCCAATCAAGGCCAAATTCGCCAACATAAGCCTTATATGCGCTCACGCTTCGATGGAAGAAAAAGATGATATAGCTTAGGATTGCTTCTACGAGCTCCTTGACAAAACCTATGACCGACTACCGAAGTACGATGTTAAAATCGTGCTGGGAGATTTTAACGCAAAGGTAGGAAGAGAAGACATCTTTAGAAGTATTGTCGCAAAACATAGCCTACACGACAACACGTCTGGTAACGGACTTAGGCTAATTGATTTCGCTACGGAACGAAATGCCACCATAGCCAGCACACGGTTTCCTCACCTCGATATCCATAAGGGGACATGGCGGTCTCCAGATCAACGAACGGTCAACCAAATTGATCACATTGCGATAGGAAAGAGGCACTTATCCAGTATTTTGGATGTCCGAACATTCCGAGGAGCTAACATCGACTCGGATCACTACCTTGTAGCAGCCAAGGTTAGAATGCGGATATCCACCACGCCACAACAATCCAGAAATACTGTGAAAAAATTTAATGTCGGAAGACTGCAATCGCAAGAGACCGCCAAGACCTTCGCACAACGCGTATCCCTTAACCTCTCGATTAACACCATACCACCAGCATCGAATGTCGAAGAGCAATGGCAACGATGCCAACAGGCCATTAGATCAGCCGCAACTGATGTGCTAGGTTTCTCGCACCCACCAGCAAGAAACCCCTGGTTTGATGAGGTATGCCGACAGATGCTCGCAGCCAAGAACGAGGCCTATAAGGCTAAGCTGCAGGTGAAGACGTGAGCTGCCATTGAGCTCTATAGGCAAAGAAGAAGGGAAGAACATCGGCTTTTCAGAAAGAAGAAAAAAGAGCAAGAAAAGCGCGCGATCGAGGATATAGAGAGGTGCCACTCCAGGAACGATGTTCGCAAATTTTACCAAAGTGTAAAACGTCAAAGCCAAGGATACAAAACTCGAACAGAATCCTGTCGTGATTAACAAGGAAATTTGGAGTTGAGACACAGTCGATGCTTAGGATATGGAAGAACCACTTCTGCAGACTGTTAAACGGCAATGACGAACAACATTCCGCTGTCAGGCAGAACGAACCATTCAATATTGGCAACGACAGCGAAAACTGCCAACCACCCGACCTGAGTGAAGTGAGGATAGCAATATCTAAACTCAAGCTTAATAGGGCTGCCGGAAATGACGGCCTTCCCGCTGAGCTCTATAAGGCCGGCGGAGATGACTTGGTAAGTAACATCCACCAACTCATAAGCCAAATCTGGTCGGATGAAAATATGCCTGAAGAATGGAACCTCAGCATCGTTTGCCCGATCCACAAAAAAGGAGACCCTCTGAACTGTGCCAACTACAGAGGCATAAGTCTCCTCAACATCGCCTACAAGATCCTATCTGCCGTAATATGTGAACGCCTGAAACCGTTTACCAACAACCTGATTGGCCCTTATCAGTGTGGTTTTAGGCCAGGAAAGTCCACAACCGATCAAATTTTCACAATTCGGCAGATCCTGGAAAAAACTCAAGAAGTCCAAATCGATACCCACCACCTATTCATCGATTTCAAAGCCGCATATGACAGCATTTATAGAGACGAACTGTACAGAGCCATGTCTAGTTTTGGTATACCGCCCAAACTCGTCCGTTTGTGTAGGATGACGATAGAGAATTCTCGCTGCTCCATCAGGTTCGGAAACGACCTCACCGACACATTCGATACCAAAAAAGGATTTAGGCAAGGCGATGCGCTGTCATGTGACTTTTTTAATCTGATTCTTGAGAGAATTGTGCAAAACTCCAAAGCCAACACCAGAGGCACAATTTTCCAAAAGTCGGTGCAACTACTGGCATACGCTGACGATATTGACATCATTGGTAGGACTCAACGTGATGTCATAGCCACGTTTGCTAGTATAGAGAAGGAAGCGGCGAAAATGGGTTTAGCAGTAAATGAGGGTAAGACTAAGTATATGCTGTCAACACGAAAGGACACACAACATCGACGAATTGGACCAAACGTCACCATTGACAGATATAATTGTGAGGTAGTACGGGACTTTGTCTACCTCGGCTCCGCTATTAGCTCTGACAACAACATCTCGTCAGAAATTAAACGAAGAATTACTCTTGCCAACCGCTGTTTCTTCGGGCTAAGAAGGCAATTTAGTAGTAAAGCCCTCACTCGAACTACTAAGGAGATCCTATAAGACCCTGATCATCCCAGTCCTGCTCTACGGCGCTGAAGCATGGACCGTACCAAAAGCGGATGAAGAAATCCTTGGTCCATTCTTGAGAAAAAATCTTCGGCCCCGTTTGCGTTGACGGGCTATGAAGACGAAGATTCAACCAAGAACTATACGAGCTGTACAGTGACATACCCCTGGCCAAAAAACTACGCAATGGACTTTAAAGATGGCTAGGACATGAAGAACGAATGGACACCAATACTCCGGCTGGCAGCGTCTTCGTTTCCCAGCAAGACGTCGGACGTAGCTGAGGAAGACCTCGCCTTAAGTTACACGCACAAGTAGAAACCGACCTCAATTAACTTGGAGTGCCCAACTGGAGGCAGTTAGCTAAGGACCGGGCTAATTGGAGAGGCATGTTGGTTGAGGTTGAGGTTCATCCCGGACTGTATCGCCATTTAAGTAAGTAAAGTACGTTACACTTGTTCTGCTTCGTCGGCCAGAGAGTCTATATATCAAATTTTAACACTCTAGCTCAAAATTTAAGGCCCAAAAATCGGTGACACACAGAAGGACGGACGGACGTCAGCTAGCGGTTCTGAATCGATCCATATACTTTGAGGTATATCTATAGAAATTATTTCTCTGTGTTACAAACTTAATGTCAAAACTAATATACCCCTATGGGATAGGGTATAAAAATGCTTACGAAGAAAAAATTATAAGGATTATAAATAATTACATATGCAAATTCTTGTCCTAAATCGCATGTTAGGACCCAGAGCTAGCTTTTCTGTGAGAATCACTCATATATAGTTCAGTACGATGGCACCTTAATCTAGAATACTCACTTTCACACAAATAGCTAAATCCGTCCCTTAGAAATCCAACATGTTGTAAAATACGATTATACCTATTTGGCCGTGTCCCACTTACAGATTCCTCCGAAAACTCCGCGTGGGAGATTTTGTTGCAATATGCTGAGATGAACCTTTTTGAGTTCTTCTCCTCACCCTTTCTGCTAAAGATCACAGCTGGTTATTGTGTGTGTATCATGAAGGAAATTGATCATTATTTTAAGCGGAGAAGTAAGGAAACTGTTGTTTGACAAAAAAAAGTTGCTCTATGTGGATAATGCTTTTCCATCTTATTAACAAAAAATCATAGCCGAATCAGTGAAAGAAAGTGGAACAGGCCTATTATTATTACCCAACAAACCAGTATGTAACTATATTCCAGATAATGATATAAATCCAGCAGCACTTCTAAGTGCAAATTTTTTTTCCAAATATTTTAAAATTTGACTGAAAAGGGTTTTTTTTAATGAAAACTCACCCAAAAAGTGGGCGTGGAAAAAAACTTAGTATAGACGAAATACATAGTGAGACTCTCTAAATATGCTGCTCAGACACTTTATTTTAAATTCCTTATGGTTTGGCTAAAAACTACGTTTTCCTGAAAAGTGGGCGTGGCAGTTGGCAGATTTCAAAAATGTTTCCACTTGTTCTGCTGCGTCGGCCAGAGAGTCTATATACCAAATTTCAACAATCTAGCTCAAAATTTTAGGCCCAAAAATGGGTGACACACAGAAAGGACAGGCAGACAGACATGGATAGATCGACCTGAGTACTTTAAAATGTAAATGATATGATTTGAATTGAACGTATGAAAGTAACGATTTCTTTGTAACTGGAAGTCTAATAAAAAGTACCATATACATACGGGTATGTATATGGTATGATCAATTTAATTGACCGTAGACCGCCATGTCCCCTTATGGATATTTAGGTGAGGAAACCGTATGTGACATCCAACCATTTAAGATTAAGAGATTTCATATCAGCCAAACTAATCATCTATAAAGCAAAAGAAAAGAAAGGTTTCAAGTCGTACTCCGACACATGCTTATAATTTTCTTTCTCTTACGTCAAACTTACATTATCTTCAGGGCAGTGGATTCTAACCTTCTTGTCAGTAAGTGATATTAAAAACCACCTCGTGACACACAGACGGACGGACGGACAGACAGACATGGCTCAATGGACTCAGCTAGCGATTCTGAGTCGATCCATATACTTTGTGGTATATCTAGCTAAATTATTTCTCTATGTTACAAACTATATATCAAAAGTGATATACCCCCTATGGGTTAGGTTAGGGTATAAAATGCAATCTGAAGATAAGTGGATGGTTTTTCCGGAAATTGTTAAATTTTATACCGCTGAAGTAACTGAAGAAATGTCCTCTCAAAAATAGATAACTATTTCCAAAGTTTTGGCGGGCACCAAGCTGTTTTACGAAAATTCTTGGCACTTTCTGTCCAAAAATAATCTTTTGGGGCAGCGTTCGAATGTGCTAAGTCGGGTCAAGCCGAAATGGAAAAATTAGCAATGTTACAGAGGAAATCAAATCCAGATACTCTTGAAAATTTAGCAGCAAAATATTTATCCGTGATGGCTACATTAGTTCCATCAGAAAGAACTTATTCGAAGTCAGTACAAATATTGTCTGAAAATAAGAGCTTCCTAAAACCTTTCCATGTCGATTTTTGTGTTTTATATAGATCTCCGTGAATAAGGTAATATTAACATATCCAAAACCTTCATTGATAAACTAATACTTTACAATAACACCCATAGTCATTCAAAATATACCCTAGTACCTACATTCGAAAATATCCGTTAACTTCATCACTGGGTTTCAACAATTTTAACGAACAAAGTTCTGAGTAGTAAATAACATTAAAAAAATATGAAAATGAAATGAAAATTAAAACCTTGATTTAGTTTTAAAAATCGTAAATTGTTTTGCTTCTTATTTATTAGAACTTATTTTTAATACATTTTTTTTCCTTTCATTACATCGTAAGTTTGAATTACCTAGTGTCCTAGTTGAATAACTAATAATTTGAATAATATATGTTTTTTTTATTATTATTATTTACATTAATATATGGAATTTAATAAACACATTAATGTTACTTAATTATGTAATATTGTTTTATTTATTCACACTTCTCAGTTGAAATTCAAATCGATACACTTCCTGAAATGCGATTCTAACAATAACCTGAGTACTTTAAAATGTAAATGATATGATTTGTATTGAACGTACGAAAGTAACGATATCTTTGTTACTGGAAGTCACTAGAAGTCATTTTGTTGTAACATTTACTAGGTGCTACAGTCCGGAATGCACCTGGGCCTCAACGCCTCATCATCGCCTTTCGATAGTCTGCAGAAGTGGTTCTTCCATTTTTTCAGCAACGACTGTGCCTGAACAACGATCTTTCCGTATGTACCGCTTTAAAACTTGATCGCCCGCTTTTCGTGTTCTTTTTTTCTTATTTCTGAAAAGCCTGTATTCTTCCCTCCTTCTTTGCCTATAGAGCTCAATGTCAGCTCTTGTTTTCACCTGCAAGTCTTGCAGTCTGTCGGCATTCAATATTTTCACCTTTCTTATTTTTTGTTGTGGCGTGGTCTATATCCGCGTTCTTACCTTGACTGCAACAAGTTAGTGGTCCAAATCGATGCTAGCCCCTCGGAATGTCCGAACATCCAAACTACTGGATGCGTGCCTCTTGTCTATCGCAATATGATCAATTTACTTGACCTGGACCGCCATGTCCCATTATGGATATTAAGGTAAGGAAACCGTATGTGATTAAGAGATTTCATATCAGCCAAACTTATCATCTATAAAGCAAAAGAAAAGAAAGGTTTCAAGTCGTACTCCGACGCATGCTTTTAATTTATCTTTCTCTTACGTCAAATTTAAAATATTATCTTCAGGGCAGTGGATTTTAACCTTCTTGTCAGTAAGTGATATTAAAAAGCACCTCGTTTATTAGCCCACTAACCTATAATCCACAAGTCAACATGGATGGTTAAGGCAACAAACTAAAATTAAATGTATCCAAGTCATTGTGTATAATGACTGAATATTACGAGGTCACAGATTAAACCTTAATAGTCCATATATGTCTCGGACGGCAACAGGTTCGTTAGTCCGTAAACAACTTGCCGAATATATGGCCGAAGTCAAATTAAACCAGAATTGATTAGACTGGTACTTATAGGTTGTCTTCTCTGAACTGTTGTTGCTTTTTAAACGATGGTTGGACATAATCTTTGGTCAATACATCAATAACATAAATATTTATTACTTTAGATTACTTTTAGAGTTGGACATCATGCACAGAGTGCAAAACCCTTTCGTTCATCTTTTGCATTTCTTTGTGTTGAGATGATGCAATTCCAAATACTCATATTAGTGCATATCTACAATAATAAAAACAGATAATAAATATGTAAACAAAACAGAAAATATGCAACAGCACAATTAAGCGCATGCCACTATATTGCCACTTTTCCACATAATGCATGGAAAATTAAAACACCAAACACTTGATTGAATTCCAATATTTTAAACATTATCTTTATTTAAATGTATTTATTTTTTAGTGGAAAATAAAAATTAAAACAACAAGAGAACATCTGGGTTATAACTTAATTTTAACTGCTCTCTTATAAAATGGCTTCCAGTTGCGTCCCACAATAATATATAGGCTTTCCTTATTACTTTTTCAGTTTAACTTTAATTTTTTGTTTACACTCACGCTACGTCAATATAATAAACTTGGTTATTAATCGATTTTAATTTTTTTAGCATACGGCTCGCCGTCCTCTAGTCAATTAAATTCCAGATGCTTCGCCTGCTCCCATGAGAAGCAGTTACGTCCGAAATGTCCATAAGTACTCGTTTGTTGGTAAATTGCTTGACGTAAGTTGAGATCTTTGACTATTCTACCTGGCCTTAGGTCAAAGTTGGCCTTGATTATGTCCAATAGCTCACGTTGTGTTTTATGCGACGTACCATAGTCGAAGACGGTTATGGATAGCGGTTCCGCCACACCGATGGCGTATGAAACTTGTACCAAACAACGCTTGCATATACCTGCTTTAACCAATGATTTGGCGACCCAGCGCGCTGCGTATGCTCCCGAACGATCTACTTTAGTGAAATCCTTACCAGAAAATGCACCACCTCCGTGTGCTCCCCAACCACCGTATGTGTCAACAATAATTTTGCGTCCAGTTAAACCAGCATCGCCCATTGGACCACCAATGATGAATAAACCACATGGGTTAATGTGAACAATTGTGTTTGAATCGAAGTACTCATCAGGAATTACCTTTTTGATGACCTTATCCATGACTTCTTTACGCAGATCTTCGATTGTTATCTTTTCAGAATGTTGCAGGGATACGACCACTGTGTGCACACGCTTGGGTACAGTTGAACCTTTGTTTAGGATGTATTCACATGTTACTTGGGTTTTGGAATCAGGTCTGGCCCACCAAAAATCGTTGGATCTACGTAATTCTGCTATTTTCTCGTTTAGTTTATGGGCTAATACAACCGTCAATGGCATGCACTCCTCTGTTTCGTCAGTTGCGTATCCAAACATAATACCTTGATCGCCTGCACCGATTTCATCCTCAGAACGATTGATGTGAACTCCCGCTGCGATATCTGGTGATTGCTGTGCTAATGCCAACAGCACGTTGCAAGTCTTGTAGTCAAAACCTTTAGATGAGTCATCGTATCCAATGTGTTTGATTGTGTCCCGCACGACCTGCTGATAGTCAACTCTGGCAGTTGATGTGATTTCACCACAAAGTAGAACCATGCCTGTTTTAGTCACTGTCTCGCACGCCACTTTCGAGTTGGGATCTTGCTGTAAATGTGCATCAAGGATTGCATCACTTATTTGGTCGCACATCTTATCAGGATGTCCTTCACCAACGGACTCCGAGGTGAAGAGGAAAGATTGTCCGTCCTCCATATCATATTTCCCATCGTTTCGGGTCGAAAATCCATTTGCTTGGGGAACACTTGTCGAAGTTTGCGGCATTGCGTTGTTCTCTTATGTACCGATTGGAGTGTGCGCTCAAATTTAAACTTATGAAAATTTGTGTCTTCTTAAAAAAACACGAACTATTACTTTTAGGATGTTTGTTTTTCTTGGAAAAGTTTATGCACCCACGTTGTGTAACTTGATACGAACTATTGTACAATGCACGTGCTACAATCCCGCGTGCTTCCAGACCTGACAGGTTACAACCATAGAATTAGAATTAAAAATTGTATACCTTTTTCGGGCTATATAAAGCTATCGCCCGGGGGGGCAGACGACTACAAGGGTACAGGCAAATATCTGACACTAAAGAGTGGGATATATTAGTGCGTCCAGGCAATCATCCAACAGAAAGATTTTATTTTAATTGAATGTAATTAGCGCAGCACCGTCTTATGGAATTTAATGTATTTGAAACAAATATATCGACTGTTAGTGGATAGTCCTTCCAGCTGACGAATGTTATTTTTGTATAGAAGATGTGAAATATAAAATTGCGCCGGTTCGATAAAATTTGTAGAAAGTCAAACATTTGCAGAAGAGTGTACACCTGAACGGTTTAAAATTTCCCTTTATCCGATATTTAGATGGGCAAACTTTATATAGAAAAACAAATCCAAATGGGTGAATTCAACAGGTAAATTATTAGCGCGGATAGAGATGGGCTGTTTGTGGTTTAAATAATAATAATATGTAAATGAATTTCTGGCATAAATTTACCTAAGCGCGCACTCACTTTTTGCGCTTTATTTTTATTAACCGATTCGTCTCTGCGTGCTGATTATTTATATGCTTTTAAAAATCATCGCTCACATTTAGTTACAAAGTTATGCTTAAAACAAAATTCACTTTTTGGGTTAAATTCCCATACAAATTGTGTGTAGTTTGACACTTCTCTTTTTATTTGCTGTAGTGTAAGCAGCATTGCCATGCTGAAAAAAAAACAAATAAAAATATTATAACACAAAACACTGTTGAGATAATTTGAGATGAATTTTGCATTCAGCCAAACTCGCACCCAAACTAAATCCTATATTGTGTCCATAAGCAGGGGGGTTGCACATTGCACTTTTTACTTCGGATTTGAAGTTAAGTAATAAATAATTTATGATCTGACAATGCTCCATTCTTCTTATTTATCACTCCGCTATATTGATGTTGATTTTTTTTTTTTTGAATTTAATTGAGAGCGACGATTTAAAAAAAAAAAACATCAACATTTTTAGCATAATTTTATGAGTTGAATAAAAAAAGAGTGAGTGCGCGCTAAAGTAAATTTGTTCCAAATTTTTTATTCGCGATTTTTCGAAAATATATGAATTAATAGCAGTATGGAATTCATGCAAAGTCGGAAAGTCGCCGAGAACATTGTAAGCATATTTCGATTGTTTGGGAATCTTTGAAAATATATTAAATTTAACACACCAATTGGATATTTAAAGCGAGATAGTAAACTTCGTATTCCTATTGACATTCAGTTTTCCACACACAACCAATATCAATCAAATCCATATTGTTAAGAAATTATATAAAACCTCCTCTTAAATATACCAAGGATTTCTTAATCAACTTTTGACACGATCCATGCTTTAGCGCCGTAGAGCAGGACTGGGATGATCAGGATCTTATATAGGATCTCCTTAGGGACGATTTTTCAATCACCAGATAAGCAATCAGATAACACTTAACATTTAGATAACACAAAAATACATTTTTCAATAGGAGTATAGCACACTCTATAGGTATACAACAGTTATCTGGAGAATGAAATTATCTGCTCCTAAGTGAGCTCGGTAAACTTTAACTGACTGTTTATGAACTGTCAACAGTGAGAAAACTAGTCTGCTATCTCTAACATATGAGATTGTGAGAGATATATCTCTCTTTTTATTTTAGTTTCGTGAAGTTAGACACAATTGAGTTTGACAAAATCGTTAAGTTACAATCTAGGAGTTATTCAATAATTGAAAAACGAACACCTATTTAGCTAGTAGATAAAGAGATACATTTATTCATTAGACAGCAATCAGACTGTGCAATTGACAATTGAAAAATCGGACCTTAGTAGTTCGAGTGAAGGGTTTACTACTGAATTGCCTTCTTAGCCCGAAGAAACAGTGGTTGGCAATAGTAATTCTTCTTAATTTCTGACGAGATGTTGTTGTCAGAGTTAACAGCGGTACCGAGGTAGACAAAGCCCCGTACTACCTCAAAGTTATAACGGCCATTTACTGCTTAACCCATGTTTGCCGCTTCCTTCTCTATACTAGCAAACGTGGCTATGACATCACGTTTAATCCTACCGATAATGCCAATATCGCCAGCGTATGCTAGTAGTTGCATAGATTTTTGTGCCTCTGGTGTATGCTCGGGAGTTTTGCACAATCCTATCAAGAATCAAATTAAGGAAGTCACATATGACAGTGCATCACCTTGCCTAAATCCTTTGTGTCGGTGAGGTCGTTTCCGATTTTGATGGAGCAGCGAGAATTCTCCATCGTCATCCTACACAGACGGACGAGTTTGAGCGGTAAACCAAAACTAGACATGGCTCTGTATAGTTTGTCTCTATAAATGTTATCGTATGAGGCTTTCAAATCGATGAATAGGTGGTGAGTATCGATTTGGACTTCTTGGGTTTTTCCAGGATCTGCCGAAATGTGAAGATTTGATCAGCTGTGGACTTTCCTGGACTAAATCCATACTGATTAGGGCCGATCAATTGATGGTAAACAGTTTCAGGCGTTCACATATTACTGCAGATAGGATCTTGTAGGCGATGTTGACGAGACTTATGCCTCTGCAGTAAATGCAGTTCAGAGTATCTCATTTTGTGTGGATCGGGAAAACGATGCTGAGGTTCCATTCTTCAGGCATACTTTTATCCGACCATATTTGGCTTATGAGTTGGTGAATGTTACTTACCAAGTCATCTCCGCCAGCTTTGTAAAACTCGGCGGGAAGTCCGTCATTTCCGGCGACCTTGTTAAGCTTGAGTTTATATTCTGCTGTCCTCACTTCAATCAGATCGGATGGTTGGTAGATTTCGCTGTCGTTGCCAATATTGAATGGTTCGTTCTGCCCGACAGCGGAATGTTGTTCATCATTGCCGTTTAAAAGTCTGCAGAATTTGTTCTTCCATATCTTCAGCATGGACTGTGTCTCAAATACGATATTTCCTTGATCATCTCGACAGGATTCTGTTCGAACCTTGTATCTTTGGCTTTGACGTTTTATACTTTGGTAAAACTTTAAATCTTTGAATAGATAGTAGTAGATAGGAATATAGCCTCATTTCAAATTCGTTTTTTAAAGTCTCAATAAAGAATCTGAATCGTTGCCAATGTTCTTCGACATTCGATGCTGGTGGCCTCGATTAACAGAGAGGTTAAGGGATACGCGTTGCGCGAAAGCCTTGACGGTCTCTTGCGATTGCAGTCTTTTGACATTAAATTTGTTCACAGTATTTCTGGTTGATCTGGAGGCCGCCGCCAGGCTGTTTTTTCCTACAATACTGCTACTGTCTTCTCTTCCTACGTTTGCGTTAAAAAATCCTAGCACCACTTTAACATCGTACTTTGGTTGTCGATCATAGAAGCAATCTTTGGCTTCGGGGCGTGAGCCCATAAAAGGCTTATGTTGGCCAATTCGGCGGAATGTTATGTTTACAAGACATAAGCGAACACATTGCCTTAATCTGGTACTTATAACAAATCCGCATCCGAAAAATCGCTGTTTCTGCTCACTATAACACGGTCCGTAGTAGATGTCACAGTTTTTCATCCTCTTTTTGCCCGGCCCATTGCCCCGTATTTCCTGGATGGGAGTAATGTCTGTTTTATATCAGCTTAGGGCTTCCGGCTAGTTGTTTGCCTGCACTTAGTTCTGTTTAACGTTTTGACATTCCACGTGCAGATTCTAACGTCGTTGTCCTGTACAGAAAAGTTTGAGACTAAAACATTAGCCCCCCTATAAATAAACAACGAATAACGGTGAGTTTGCACTAACACATCTGTTAACTTATAATTCTTATCAAAAAAAAACATTTGTAGTGACAACCGAAAACTTCACTCACCGAATTTCATGTATAAGGAGCTGATTAAATTTAAATTTAAATTCAAAACTCGATTTTATTGATTTTACACATACATATAAATTAGGCACATTATCGTACTTTTCATTATATTATTTTATCATAAGTATACCTGGATCGTAGTAAAGTAAATAGTGCTGCCATGTTCTGTCGGGATTTATTTGAGAGAGAGAGAGAGCGGATATAAAAAAACATTGATATAAAATATATTTATTAATAACAAAAGACAGCAAACGAATAAGTTCACTATCCGTTAGCAATATAACTCGTGTGTTAAGGGGCGGATAGTATTGGAGATAAAAGGTAGGTTCAAGCAAATGTTTGTTGCGTTACATATATGTTTTTTTTTTAAAGAATGTATTTGTTAGATATACTAATTGGTCGTATATTATAAAAACTCAAGCATTTATCATTTATATCTCCAAAACGGAAGTATGTGTAAATGTAGCCAATGATAAATGTTTGAGTTTTTATAATATACAACCAAAAAGTATACATAACAAATACATTCTTTAAAAAACAACGCAACAAACATTTGCTTAAACCTACCTTTTATCTCCAATACACAAAACATTACAGAACTACAATTTGTAAAAGCAATATATTTTGCCCACCTAGATTTCTGACATCATACAGTATATTAGGGTTTGGGGATAACAATATTAACAGTTTAATCGGCACTGTTATAAACAAAAGAAAACAATTATTTCGATTAAGCAAATGCTGTCTTCTGTCATTAAAGGGTAACCAAAATCTAGAGCCATTATCCATGAATGGCACTTACGTCGAAGAAACCGAAAAGCTTTCCATGCTTGGTATGTGTGTTAGTAACGACTTACGTTGGAACGACCACATATTCGAAGTCGCTTAAAACGCAGCGAAATGACTAGGTTTCCTAAGTCGATGTAAGAAATATTTCACGCCCTCTGATCTGGCCACAATATATAAAGCGTTTATACACCCAAAACTTGAATTCAACGCTCATGTCTGGTCAGGTGCACCAAAATCAACATTGCACCTACTAGATAGGATTCAAACAAGTGCGAAAAAACTTATAGGAGACATAAGAATAGCGAACTCCTTAGTTTCGCTCGAACACCGTCGAAACATCTCCTGCCTTACCTTGTTTTATCGCTATTTTAACAACCAATGTTCAAATGAAATAGCCAGCTGCATTCCTCCCATTCAACAATTCAGCCGCAATACTCGTTACGCAATGAATGCAAATCAGTTTACCCTCAAGCCTATCTTCGGACGTACGCTGAAATACAGAGATTCGTACATAAACCGAACAACACGAATGTGGAATGCTTTACCAAACTCTATTTTTCCTTTCCATTATAACTTACAGACATTTAAAACCAATGTGCATCGGTATCTCCTTTCTTCTTATCCCTAATTTCCTTAACGCCCACACTGTGTTAAAACATATAAAGGGTATTCATAACCCCTTGAGTGCGCGCAAATTACAAAAAAAAAAATGAAAGTATCCCCCAAAATCTAATTAAGGGATTGCTAAATGGTCTGCAAATGTCATTGCACGGCCTAATATGCGAGAAGGCATATTGAAATGTGTCGTGTAAGGATACTTATATTGATGCTGGTATAATATACAACTGGTACCTCGCAAAGGATAGTGACGCATTTATATGAAGACACAAGCGTTCTCACTCCAGCCTCTCACTATCAACTCCTACTCCCACCTCCACGCTGGTGACTGGTGGGTGCCTAGTACCTCGACTGGAGATGGGGTATTGAACCCATGTGAAAGGTCGGTGGTGGCAGCAAACGAGAGAGGGGGGAGGAGTGTCCTCTCACTAAGGCACTCACTCTCAGGCGGCAGCGGGGAATTCCATAGATGGAGTCAACGGTGGCGCCTACAGCTCCAGTTTGATCGAACTGGTAGTGAAATCCTTATATGAGCTGCTTCGACATATTTGAACACAAGGTCTATAGGGATTTCCAATACGGTACCAGACTTAGGCAAGAAGTCTTATGTTTTCACGACATTAGCGAACGCATTGTAACAATCCGCATCAAGGCCAAATTCGCCAACATAAGCCTTATATGCGCTCATGCTCCGACGGAGGAAAAAGAAAATATACCTAAAGATTGCTTCTACGAGCTCCTCGACAAAACCTATGAGCGACTACCAAAGTACGATGTTAAAATCGTGCTGGGAGAGACATCTTTAGCAGTACTGTCGGAAAATATAACCTACACGACAACACGTCTGGTAACGGACTTAGGCTAATTGAAATAATGTGAAAAAATTTAATGTCGAAAGACTGCAATCGCCAGAGACTGCCACGACCTTCGCGCAACGCGTATCCCTTAACCTCTCGACTCACAACATACCACCAGCATCTAATGTCGAGGAACAATGGCAACGATGCCAACAAGCCATTAGATCGTGCCACTCCATCGTGCCACTCCAGGAACGATGTTCGCAAGTTTTACCAAAGTGTAAAACGCCAAAGCCAAGGCTACAAGGTTCGAACAGAATCATGTCGAGATAAACAAGGAAATATTGTAGTTGAGACACAGTCGATGCTGAGGATATGGAAGAACCACTTCTGCAGATTGTAAAACGGCGTTGACGAACAACACTCCGCTGTCAGGCAGAACGATCCATTCAATATTGACAACGACAGCGAAAACTGCCAACCACCCGACCTAAGTGAAATGAGGATAGCTATATCTAAACTCAAGCTTAATAAGGCCGGAAATGACGGCCTTCCCGCTGAGCTTTATAAAGCTGGAGGAGATGACTTGGTAAGTAACATCCACTTACTTATAAGCCAAATCCGGTCGGATCAAAGTATGCCTGAAGAATGGAACCTCAGCATCGTTTGACAGATCCACAAAAAAGAATACACTCTGATCTGCGCCAACTACAGAGGCATAAGTCTCCTCAACATCGCTTACAAGATCCTATCTGCCGTATATATGTGAACGCTTGAAACCGTTTACCAACAACCTGATCGGCCCTTATCAGTGTGGTTTTAGGCCAGGAAAGTCCACAATCGATCAAATTTTCACACTTCGGCAGATCCTGGAAAAAACCCAAGAAGTCCAAATCGATACCCACCACCTATTTATCGATTTCAAAGCCGCATATGACAGCGTTTATAGAGACGAACTATACAGAGCCATGTCTAGTTTTGGTATACCGCCCAAACTCGTCCGTTTGTGTAGGATGACGATGGAGAATTCTCGCTGCAACATCAGTGTCGGAAACGACCTCACCGACACATTCGATACCAAAAAAGGATTTAGGCAAGGCGATGCGCTGTCATGTGACTTCTTCAATTTGATTCTTGAGAGGATTGTGCATAACTCCCGAGCCAAAACCTGAGACACAATTTTTCAAAAATCGGTGCAACTACTAGCATACGCTGACGATATTGACATCATTGGTAGGACTCAACGTGATGTCATAGCCACGTTTGCTAGTATAGAGAAGGAAGCGGCAAAAAATTGGCTTAGCAGTAAATGAGGGTAAGACAAAGTATATGCTGTCAACACGAAAGGACACACAACATCGACGAATTGGACAGAACGTCACCATTGACAGATATAACTTTGAGGTAGTACGGGACTTTGTATACCTCGGCTCCGCTATTAACTCTGACAACAACATCTCGTCAGAAATCGAATGAAGAATTGCTCTTGCCAATCGCTGTTTCTTCGGGCTAAGAAGGCAATTTAGAAGTAAAGCCCTCACTCGAACTACTAAGGAGATCCTATATAAGACCCTGATCATCCCAGTCCTGCTATACGGAGCTGAAGCATGGACCGTATCAAAAGCGGATAAAGAAATCCTTGGTCGATTCGAGCTAAAAATTCTTCGGAAAATCTTCGGTCCCGTTTGCGTTGACGGGCTATGGAGACGAAGATTCAACCACGAACTATACGAGCTCTACAGCGACATACCCTTAGTCAAAAAACTAGTCAATTGGACGTTTAAGATGGCTAGGACATGTAGGAAGAATGGACACCAATACTCCGGCTCGCAGAGTCTTCGATTCCCAGCCAGACGTCGGACGCAGTAGAGGAAGACCTCGCCTTAAGTGGCGCGCACAAGTAGAAACCGACCTCAACCAACTTGGAGTGCACAACTGGAGGCAGTTAGCTAAGGACCGGGCTAATTGGAGAGGCATGTTGGTTGAGGCCCAGGTTCATCCCGGACTGAAGCGCCACTTAAGTAAGTAAGAAATCTCGCAAATATCATACTTGATTTCTTGATCCCATACAAAGAAAAACAAATACAATATTTTTGGGGTAACACGATCGATAGTACCCATGGCCTAGCTTTTCTCAAAACCATTCATATTTGTCAGAGAAGGTCCAGTGAAAAAAAATGTTTACAGTTGGCAAGTGTTTTTTTTTCTAGTGGGAACACTATTTTCAAATGCTGAATTTCATTAAGGTTCGGTGGAAACGTACTATAAGACGCTTTTTAGTGAAAATGTAAACATCTATAAAAAACAAGGTGGTCGCAACATTAAAAATGAAATGAAATTACCTGGCATTAGAACACAAATGTTATACCAGGCGGTAATTCACTGAAAAGTGACAGATATACGATAATCACAGAATATGCACTAGTATAAAAACGAAAACATACCCAAAGTCAAATTCACATTCATCGGAGTTGTTGACCTAGGTACTCGTAAGAAAAATGTTTCCAACAATCAGCCTACAAGCAAGAGCTCTCGTGTACACTAAGGGTCAGTTTTTCAGTGCGAAATCATCCTAGTTTCAGGATTAAATTCGAGTTAACTAGAGAAAGCCAATTTTTCAGTCGATTTAAATCTAGAGTTAATTTCGAGTTAGCCCAACAAGTTTGCTGAGTTAACCCCGGGATTAAATGATCAGATGATAAAATACCAGGCAAACAAATTTGTTCAGCTCCATTTATGTGGACATTTTGTTTAACTAATGCAGGTCTCATGTCGCTGAGACCTAAATCTTGAGTTTAAAAAAGAAAAATGCTTGTAAGTTTGCGACAAAGGCATTTTCACTTGTTTGGGCAAAAGGAAACCGCAAACAGCTGATAAAGTGTTAACTGAGCAAAATCGATAAATCATCAGTTGCCCACGACTTAAATGGTTCGTTATGTGGGTCCAATTTTCGAACACTCTTTCATGCATATTGGCCGGTATTCCCATGAAGTTTTTATCTAACGTTTCCCAGCTACATCAATATGTTCATTATATTTTCAAAAATGACACCGGGTACTATATTGGGATGGCACTGAATATTTTAGTATCAGAATCTCAGACTAATTGCTCAACAGACAGATAACTAAAATAGTGTTTTCAAAATATCAGCCTGAAATAATAAAAATACAAACAAATTTGCAGGAAAAGTAGACAATAAAATGTAATAAGCTATTTTGGGGCAAAACAGAAAAATACTTGTTTTTATATAGTATAAAAAATTAAATTTATGTTAATCGGGGATCAATTCCGTTCCGTGGTACTGTGAAATGAAAAGAGTTTTCACAAGTTCATGCTGAAGCTGAATTCTGTTCTTGAGTAACCTCGAACGGGTTATGACTATCCCAAAGGGAACGTCACATAATTGCCACTTTATTTCTAGGAAAAAAATAACACATTATTTTTGATGAAAACATAACAACAAATTGATAAATCACCTTTGTTCAATACGACGCCTGTTTTAATTACTCTTATGATTATTTCCGATATTTTAATTATAAAATATATAAAATTTAAACTCAACAAACAAACTGAATGAAAACAACAAGCGCACAAATATAAGATAGGTGACAGCATTTATCATTTAGTACATTTTGGTACATATTTAGACTACTGTTTATCATGATGAGTTCGAGAATCGCATTAGGTGTGCTCGTGAAGTGATAAAATGAAAAGCTGCTGTGAAAACTGATATGATAAATTATTTATCATATCAAAGTATCACAGCAAAGTATCAACGGGAATTGAAAATAATTGGTGGGCTGACCTAAATAATTTAGTTCTTATTCGATATTTTTACACCATTCAAACTTACACCATATGTAGACTTAGTCCAGGTTAAAGTCCTCGGAGTAAACATTTATATAATTTAAGGGATCAAGAGTCAATTGTCAATACGGCTGTAAATAATATGTTATAACAGGTGGCGCAAAAGTAATCCTACTATCAGAAAATGCTATAAATTTTGCGATTGGCCCCTAATGTCAGTTCTGTTTTGACATTTGTGTAGTTAACACATGCGAAATACACGTAAATAAACAATGTTACGCTACATTGCTCCAGAACTTATTTGTCAAAACAGAACTAACTTATGGCGTTTTCCATTGGGAAAAAAATCAATTTTTTTTTGATCTGAAGGCCGATTTTGACAGTTGTTGTGTTCCATTGGGCGAAAAAATTGATTTTTTTTTTGATCAGAGATCAATTTTGCAAATCTGAATTTTTCGGCAGATTTACCAATACCAATACAAATGATAGCTGTCAGTTTGACAAGAGTGATTTTAATTTTGATTTTTTACTTCGGTTGTGAAAAACAAGAGTGCTTTGGGTTTAGATATAAATAATGGATATAGACACAGAAAAGAAAGTTATACGTGAACTATTAAATTGATTGAAAAAAATGTTTGTTATGTTTTTAATGTTGGCAGCTACACCGACGCTAACTTCACAGACACGAAATGACACCAATACAAAAAAATAAATCTGAATCGTGTTCCATTGACACTTAAAAAGATCAAATTTCAGATCAAAATCTAGATTTCCCAATGGAAAACGCCATTAGAGGAATCATGAATCATTCATCCATGCTCACTCATTATAGTGTAACGGTTACCCAAACTATTTCACATATCAACGACTCATTGTGAACTTGCCTGAACAAATGTTCCATTCTAAAAAAAAACAAACGGCCTAACACCAACAACAAAACTTGAAAGAAGGGTACAATTGGATTTTTTTTTTTCTAATTTGATGCAAATTCTGTAATGGCTTCCTGTTCAGCCTCCACGATGTAAAAGTATTTTGTATTATTTAACCAAGCTATATGCGATTAGTTTAGTAAACAAATGTGAAAATATGTAAAACAAGAAATTGCAAATAAAACCTAGCACATTAAATGTGATTGGGCCCTGTGAAATACCAGTGAAAACAAGATTAATTCTGACCATATTCCAGTTGTCTTTTTTATTAAACACCTCTTGCATTCTTTTTGTTGATAGTGCATTTTTATGTATTGCTAGAGGAGTTCGAAATAATAGTGCAATTAAAGTGTATACAAAGAATTTACTTTAAAAATGGACGAACGAACATTAAACGATTTACTTGAATGTTCTGTGTGCCTGGAACGGCTGGATACATCATCTAAGGTCCTGCCTTGTCAACATACATTTTGTAGAAAATGCCTTGAGGTGATCTATCTATGGTGTTATAAAAGATTAAAGAATATGTATCTATATTTGTTTTCTAGGTGATTGTCGCCAGTCGTCAGGAGCTTCGATGTCCGGAGTGTCGTGTGTTGGTCGAGACAAAAATAGATGAATTGCCACCAAATGTTTTGCTTATGAGAATTTTGGAAGGTAAATTATTTTGAGATATGTATACACAGTTGACGTAGAATTTCGGTAGTCTTTGACAAGAATGAGTGGGATGATACTTTCCTATCCATTTGCATTTAAATAGAACTACACAATTTGTGTGACATTTCATGAAATGTTATCGAATGCGTTTGTTGGGAACACCGTTTCGTTTCTAAACAAAAATAAATGAATATAAAATATTAATGGTTTTAGCATTTTTAGCATAGGAAAAATGTGGTTCCACCTGCGTATAGATTGGTCTATTAATGGCAAATATTGCACAAACAAAGCATAACATTCAATTGACTAACTACCCAACGTGACGATTTTGAGTAGGGGATAATATCAAGATTCGTACTGCATATTTAAACAAGCCGAACCTTTTTTTTATAAAAATTGACGGTTATTGTATTTATTTTGAATGATAACTATAAAAAACAAACTAACATTGCTTTTCCTTGTTAAATACTTATGATCCAAAACACAGCATTATACAAAATTAGATTCTATTCAACTCTATCCATACCAAGATACGTGTAGTAGGTACGAGCTTCTCAGTTAAAACCTCCCGTATTAATAAACTTACTTACTTACTTACTTACTTAAGTGTCGCTACAGTCCGGAATGAACCTGGGCCTCAACCAATATGCCTCTCCAATTAGCCCGGTCCTTAGCTAACTGCCTCCAGTTGCACACTCCAAGTTGGTTGAGGTCGGTTTCCACTTTTGCGCGCCACTTAAGGCGAGGTCTTCCTCTACTGCGTCCGATGTCTGGCTGGGAATCGAAGACTCTGCGAGCTGGAGTATTGGTATCCATTCGTTCTACATGTCCTTGCCATATTAAACGTCGAATGCGGAGTTTTATGACCAGGGGCATGTCGCTGTACAGCTCGTATAGTTCTTGGTTGAATCTTCGTTGAATCTTCGTAGCCCGTCAACGCAAACGGGACCGACGATTTTTCGAAGAATTTTCCTCTCGAATCTACCAAGGATTTCTTCATCCGCTTTTGATACGGTCCATGCTTCAGCGCCGTAGAGCAGGACTGGGATGATCAGGGTCTTATATAGGATCTCCTTAGTAGTGTGAGTGAGGGCTTTACTACTAAATTGCCTTCTTAGCCCGAAGAAACAGCGGTTACTTACTTTCTTAAGTGGCGCTACAGTCCGGAATGAACCTGGGCCTCAACCAACATGCCTCTCCAATTAGCCCGGTCCTTAGCTAACTGCCTCCAGTTGCGCACTCCAAGTTGGTTGAGGTCGGTTTCCACTTGTGCGCGCCACTTAAGGCGAGGTCTTCCTCTACTGCGTCCGACGTCTGGCTGGGAATCGAAGACTCTGCGAGCCGGAGTATTGGTGTCCATTCGTTCTACATGTCCTAGCCATCTTAAACGTCCAATGCGGAGTTTTTTGACCAGGGGCATGTCGCTGTACAGCTCGTATAGTTCTTGGTTGAATCTTCGTCTCCATAGCCCGTCAACGCAAACGGGACCGAAGATTTTTCGAAGAATTTTCCTCTCGAATCTACCAAGGATTTCTTCATCCGCTTTTGATACGGTCCATGCTTCAGCGCCGTAGAGCAGGACTGGGATGATCAGGGTCTTATATAGGATCTCCTTAGTAGTTCGAGTGAGGGCTTTACTACTAAATTGCCTTCTTAGCCCGAAGAAACAGCGGTTGGCAAGAGTAATTCTTCGTTTAATTTCTGACGAGATGTTGTTGTCAGAGTTAATAGCGGAGCCGAGGTAGACAAAGTCCCGTACTACCTCAAAGTTATATCTGTCAATGGTGACGTTCTGTCCAATTCGTCGATGTTGTGTGTCCTTTCGTGTTGACAGCATATACTTAGTCTTACCCTCATTTACTGCTAAACCCATTTTCGCCGCTTCCTTCTCTATACTAGCAAACGTGGCTATGACATCACGTTGAGTCCTACCAATGATGTCAATATCGTCAGCGTATGCTAGTAGTTGCACCGACTTTTGGAAAATTGTGCCTCTGGTGTTGGCTTTGGAGTTTTGCACAATTCTCTCAAGAATCAGATTAAAGAAGTCACAAGACAGCGCATCGCCTTGCCTAAATCCTTTTTTGGTATCGAATGTGTCGGTGAGGTCGTTTCCGACCCTGATGGAGCAGCGAGAATTCTCCATCGTCATCCTACACAAACGGACGAGTTTGGGCGGTATACCAAAACTAGACATGGCTCTGTACAGTTCGTCTCTATAAATGCTGTCATATGCGGCTTTGAAATCGATGAATAGGTGGTGGGTATCGATTTGGACTTCTTGAGTTTTTTCCAGGATCTGCCGAAGTGTGAAAATTTGATCGGTTGTGGACTTTCCTGGCCTAAAACCACACTGATAAGGGCCAATCAGGTTGTTGGTAAACGGTTTCAGGCGTTCACGTATTACGGCAGATAGGATCTTGTAGGCGATGTTGAGGAGACTTATGCCTCTGTAGTTGGCGCAGTTCAGGGGGTCTCCTTTTTTGTGGATCGGGCAAACGATGCTGAGGTTCCATTCTTCAGGCATATTTTCATCCGACCAGATTTGGCTTATGAGTTGGTGGATGTTACGTACCAAGTCATCTCCGCCGGCCTTATAGAGCTCAGCGGGAAGGCCGTCATTTCCGGCAGCCTTATTAAGCTTGAGTTTAGATATTGCTATCCTCACTTCACTAAGGTCGGGTGGTTGGCAGTTTTCGCTGTCGTTGCCAATATTGAATGGTTCGTTCTGCCTGACAGCGGAATGTTGTTCGTCATCGCCGTTTAACAGTCTGCAGAAGTGGTTCTTCCATATCCTCAGCATCGACTGTGTCTCAACTACAATATTTCCTTGTTCATCTCGACAGGATTCTGTTCGAGCCTTGTATCCTTGGCTTTGACGTTTTACATTTTGGTAAAACTTGCGAACATCGTTCCTGGAGTGGCACCTCTCTATATCCTCGATCGCGCGCTTTTCTTGCTCTTTTTTCTTCTTGCTGAAAAGCCGATGTTCTTCCCTTCTTCTTTGCCTATAGAGCTCAATGGCAGCTCTCGTCTTCACCTGCAGCTTAGCCTTGTAGGCCTCGTTCTTGGCTGCGAGCATCTGTCGGCATTCCTCATCAAACCAGGGGTTTCTTGCTGGTGGGCGCGAGAAACCTAGCACTTCAGTTGCGGCTGATCTAATGGCCTGTTGGCATCGTTGCCATTGCTCTTCGACATTCGATGCTGGTGGTATGGTGTTAATCGAGAGGTTAAGGGATACGCGTTGTGCGAAGGTCTTGGCGTTCTCTTGCGATTGCAGTCTTCCGACATTAAATTATTTCACAGTATTTCTGGATTGTTGTGGCGTGGTGGATATCCGCATTCTGACCTTGGCTGCTACAAGGTAGTGATCCGAGTCGATGTTAGCTCCTCGGAATGTTCGGACATCCAAAATACTGGATGCGTGCCTCTTATCTATCGCAATGTGATCAATTTGGTTGACCGTTCGTTGATCTGGAGACCGCCATGTCCCCTTATGGATATCGAGGTGAGGAAACCGTGTGCTGGCTATAGTGGCATTTCGTTCCGTAGCGAAATCAATTAGCCTAAGTCCGTTACCAGACGTGTTGTCGTGTAGGCTTTGTTTTCCGACAATACTTCTAAAGATGTCTTCTCTTCCTACCTTTGCGTTAAAATCTCCCAGCACGATTTTAACATCGTACTTCGGTAGTCGCTCATAGGTTTTGTCGAGGAGCTCGTAGAAGCAATCCTTAGCTATATCATCTTTTTCTTCCGTCGGAGCGTGAGCGCATATAAGGCTTATGTTGGCGAATTTGGCCTTGATGCGGATTGTTACTATGCGTTCGCTAATGTCTTGGAAACATAAGACTTCTTGCCTAAGTCTGGCACTTATAACAAATCCGCATCCGAATAGTCGCTGTTTCTGCTCACTATAACACGGTCCGTAGTATATGTCACAGTTTTTCATCCTCTTTTTGCCCGGCCCATCCCATCGTATTTCCTGGATGGCAGTAATGTCTGCTTTGTAGCAGTTTAGGGCTTCCGCTAGTTGTTCGCCTGCACCTCTCCTGTTTAATGTTCTCACATTCCAGGTGCAGATACGAACGTCGTTGTCCTTTTTTCGTTTAGCAGGGTCGTCAACAATAAAATCCGTCCTTTCCGAGGCTATTGGTTGCTTCGTAACAATGTTTTTTTTCTGTGGGTGGGTAGTTAACCCAAAGCACAACCCCCAACCTGGAGGGCCAGTTCCAATTTATTAGATACCCCTAGGACACGGGGCCATCAGTATCCACTACGGGATTGAGCGCTGCCGTTGGCCTTTCGGTTCATCCGCCACCATCTCTGTTCAAGGGGCCTGACTAACCCTTGAAATTCCTAGACAACCTGTTGTCCGAATATGTCAGAGCAGCTCATCTAGGTTCGCCTGGGACAGCAGGCCGGGTATTCTTCCGTGCCATTCTCACCAGGGTGTTTATAGTGTTGCTGTTTTTCGTCGTGTTATCAACACTCGCACTTATCGTTTAGCAAGTCAAATCCGGTTGGATGAGACCAGTATCCGATGGTTACCACTTGGAGGTAAAGATAAGCACATTTGATGTGTAGTCACAGCGGTTGGCAAGAGTAATTCTTCGTTTAATTTCTGACGAGATGTTGTTGTCAGAGTTAATAGCGGAGCCGAGGTAGACAAAGTCCCGTACTGCCTCAAAGTTATATCTGTCAATGGTGACGTTCTGTCCAATTCGTTGATGTTTTGAGTCCTTTCGTGATGACAGCATATACTTAGTCTTACCCTCATTTACTGCTAAACCCATTTTCGCCGCTTCCTTCTCTATACTAGCAAACGTGGCTATGACATCACGTTGAGTCCTACCAATGATGTCAATATCGTCAGCGTATGCTAGTAGTTGCACCGACTTTTGGAAAATTGTGCCTCTGGTGTTGGCTTTGGAGTTTTGCACAATCCTCTCAAGAATCAGATTAAAGAAGTCACATGACAGCGCATCGCCTTGACCAAATCCTTTTTTGGTATCGAATGTGTCGGTGAGGTCGTTTCCGACCATGATAGAGCAGCGAGAATTCTCTATCGTCATCCTACACAAACGGACGAGTTTGGTCGGTATACCAACACTAGACATGGCTCTGTACAGTTCGTCTCTATAAATGCTGTCATATGCGGCTTTGAAATCGATGAATAGGTGGTGGGTATCGATTTGGACTTCTTGAGTTTTTTCCAGGATCTGCCGAAGTGTAAAAATTTGATCGGTTGTGGACTTTCCTGGCCTAAAACTACACTGATAAGGGCCAATCAGGTTGTTGGTAAACGGTTTCAGGAGCTCTCATGTTGAGGAGACTTATGCCTCTGTAGTTGGCTCAGTTCAGAGGGTCTCCTTTTTTGTGGATCGGGCTAACGATGCTGAGGTTCCATTCTTCAGGCATATTTTCATCCGACCATATTTGGCTTATGAGTTGGTGGATGTTACTTACCAAGTCATCTCCGCCGGCCTTATAGAGCTCAGCGGGAAGGCCGTCATTTCCGGCAGCCTTATTAAGCTTGAGTTTAGATATTGCTATCCTCACTTCACTCAGGTCGGGTGGTTGGCAGTTTTCGCTGTCGTTGCCAATATTGAATGGTTCGTTCTGCCTGACAGCGGAATGTTGTTCGTCATCGCCGTTTAACAGTCTGCAGAAGTGGTTCTTCCATATCCTCAGCATCGACTGTGTCTCAACTACAATATTTCCTTGTTCATCTCGACAGGATTCTGTTTGAGCCTTGTATCCTTGGCTTTGACGTTTTACACTTTTGTAAAACTTGCGAACATCGTTCCTGGAGTGGCACCTCTCTATGTCCTCCATCGCGCGCTTTTCTTGCTCTTTTTTCTTCTTGCTGAAAAGCCGATGTTCTTCCCTTCTTCTTTGCCTATAGAGCTCAATGGCAGCTCTCGTCTTGACCTGCAGCTTAGCCTTATAGGCCTCGTTCTTGGCTGCGAGCATCTGTCGGCATTCCTCATCAAACCAGGGGTTTCTTGCTGGTGGGCGCGAGAAACCTAGCACATCAGTTGCGGCTGATCTAATGGCCTGTTGGCATCGTTGCCATTGCTCTTCGACATTCGATGCTGGTGGTATGGTGTTAATCGAGAGGTTAAGAGATACGCGTTGTGCGATGGTCTTGGCGGTCTCTTGCGATTGCAGTCTTCCGACATTAAACTTTTTCACAGTATTTCTGGATTTTAACATCGTACTTCGGTAGTCGCTCATAGGTTTTGTCAAGGAGTTCGTAGAATCAATCCTTAGCTATATCATCTTTTTCTTCCGTCGGAGCGTGAGCGCATATAAGGCTTATGTTGGCGAATTTGGCCTTGATGCGGATTGTAACTATGCGTTCGATAATGTCTTGGAAACATAAGACTTCTTGCCTAAGTCTGGCACTTATAACAAATCCGCATCCGAATAGTCGCTGTTTCTGCTCAATATAACACGGTCCGTAGTAGATGTCACAGTTTTTCATCCTCTTTTTGCCCGGCCCATCCCATCGTATTTCCTGGATGGCAGTAATATCTGCTTTGTAGCAGTTTAGGGCTTCCGCTAGTTGTTCGCCTGCACCTCTCCTGTTTAATGTTCTCACATTCCAGGTGCAGATACGAACGTCGTTGTCCTTTTTTCGTTTAGCAGGGTCGTCAACAATAAAATCAGTCCTTTCCGAGGCTATTGGTTGCTTCGTAACAATATTTTTTTCTGTGGGTGGGTAGTTAACCCAAAGCACAACCCCCAACCTGGATGGCCAGTTCCAATTTATTAGATACCCCTAGGACACGGGGCCATCAGTATCCACTACGGGATTGAGCGCTGCCGTTGGCCTTTCGGCTCATCCGCCACCATGTCTGTTCAAGGGGCCTGACTAACCCTTGAAATTCCTAGACAACCTGGTGTCCGAATATGTCAGAGCAGCTCATCTAGGTTCGCCTGGGACAGCAGGCCGGGTATTCATCCGTGCCATTCTCACCAGGGTGTTTATAGTGTTGCTGTTTTTCGTCGTGTTATCAACACTCGCACTTATCGTTTAGCAACTCAAATCCGGTTGGATGAGACCAGTACCCGATGGTTAGATACCACTTGGAGGTAAAAATAAGCACATTTGATGTGTAGTCAGAGTTACAACACTAGGCATTGCCAAGTTAACGCCAATCAGAGTCTATCCTCGTTCTACAGCACCCAATAAACGCTGATTAGCTAATCAATGGCTAACTTGACATAAGAAATACTCGCGCAAATTTCAAAAGTAAGTTACCAGTTAGCTAATCAGTGTTTATTAATAAGAGGGACAGTGTTTACGGACTTCCTCTGCTGAGCGGTAATGTATATGTGTCAACAATATTTCAACTGATGAACTTGTACATCTGAGAACGTTCATCATTTGTAATAAGTTGATTTTGCTTTAATAAATCCAATTGATATAAAATGCACTACACCCTAACTTAGCGGAAACTACTAAATTTGTCCGTTTAGGGAAAACATGAATATTTTGGCGTCTTCAGAAATTCGGATAATATGTAGTATACTGACTGTATTCTTAAAAACGTTTGCAAAAACGTTTGGTTCTTACTTCACATTGGCAAAACATACATGTGGCAAACATACAACTCGCACACACAGATGAATGGAGAACCTAAGTTGAAGACAGATATGTATTTCATCTATCTATAAACTCGTTAATTTTTCCTCCTCACGTAGATTCGCCTATTAACCTTTCTCTTCTCTCTATAATGATATTCTAGAAATCGGCTCTTTTGGACAAAGCCAATGAGCTTCCTGAGCATTTCGCAACCATTTCGTAGAGAAGTAAAAATTGACAAAGCAAAGTGCTTAAATAATTTCACTTCATCTCTAAATCCAAATTCCTCGCCTTCCATAATTTGGCATAATATCCTTATTTTGACTGGGAACTACATACTACAACGCATAAATTGTATTTCTACACCTTCAGGTTCAATATCTGCACCCTTAGATAAAAGCAATTTCTTTGCGCGCACTTGGTCGAATTTATCGAAAGACAATCTTTTCAGACAGATTCAAAACAGACAAAGATTTATTTGTAAACTCTGCTCTTGAATTTGCATCAATCCAAGAGTCAGCCAGACATATAGAAAAAGCCATAACAAGTCTAGAATTGGAATGTTGCTTAACGAGACTCACAGGTAAAACTCCTAGCAGAGACAGGGTATCTTATCCCATGTTAAAAAATCTCCCTTGCGCAGCAAGTCATAGACTTAGGGAACTATATAATAATATTCTCGATGAAGGAGTAATCCCACAAAGCTGGAAGCTAGCAATAATAATACCCATACCCAAACCTTAAAAAAACATTAGCAATGTAAACGGCTACCGTCCCATATCGCTTATCCCCTGTATGTCCAAGTTACTAGAAAAGATAGTGGCTAAAAGATTATTGTGGTTCATTGAAACCAAAAAACTAATTAGTCCTAATCAGGTAGCTTTTAAACCAGGTAAAAGTTGTGCGGATGCTCTACTTCACTTGGATCACTACATCTGCAATGTATTGTCATCTCGCAATCACGTCACAATTTTCTCGCTCGATTTCGAAAGAACCTTCAATAGGATAGGCATAAATTTGATTTTATCTAAACTTAAAGTTTGGGGCATTGGACCCAAAATATATAAATACGTCAAGTCTTTCCTTACCAACAGAAAAATGTGTGTTAAAACAAATAACTGTTATTCACCTTCCTTTTCGCTTTTTAATGGGATTCCTCAAGGCTCACCATTGTCAGTAATACTTTTTATAATAGCATTGAGCAAAATAATCACCCAACACAACCTTCTAGATATTGAATGTATGCGGGTGATATTTACATCCTGTGTAAAAACAGTGATGTGGGTAGGACCAAAAATATGCTATCTAGGGTTGTAGAAGATATAAAAAAAATGGTCAATACAAGAATACTAGGATTATTAAACCACACTGTTTGGAACTTAGAAAGAGCCTTACTGCGAGAGCGAGAGAGTATCAATGCATACCCCACAAGTCCTTTAAAAAATATATTGGCCGAAGCCGGACTTCCATCTATCGAGGAACGTATTATTGCAACCAGAGAAAAGTTGCTTATAAAGGCAGCTTACTCTAACGGTTCAATTATCGACAAGGACAATATATCCAACACTAATGCCAAAACCATAAGGCGTATACCGTCAGCCATCTCTCTTGCTATCGACACTGCGAAACACTTTGATCTACCTATTAAACGCATTATACTTTACAAATGCTCTTATCCCCCATGGTTCTTAAAGCGTTCATCGTTGATTATGGATATATCGCAAAAAAAAAAAACGAACACCTCTCCTGATATGTTTCGTCGTTTATTTCTTAGCATCTCCTCCAATCTAAAGGCTAGCAAGTGGAATTTGGTATTCACAGACGGATCTAAAACAAAATTTAGCACATGATTTGCTGTCACTCACGAAAACTGCGCCATAATAAGCATAGGCATATTACCAACTTATGCATCTACTTTTACTGCTGAAGCCGTAGCTATACAAAAAACCATAACCTTAACATCTAAATTACGCAGCAAATTCATCAAGATCCAAGTTAATGAACACGCTGACACTACTGCTAATCTCGCGCATCATGTCCCTGTTTACCTGCTCGACACTTACTCTAAATTAGATCTTCTCAAAATGGCTAACCTTAATCTCAAAACAAAGGAACTTCTCGTCTGGAGCAACTATCATCATCACTACTCATCTATAAACGCAACAAAATCAAAACCATTATACCCACTTACTACATCGAAAAGTATGAACACGATTTTCGTAAGATTACGTCTGGGACACACGGCCATTACATACCAGCATCTTCTTAAGGGTGAAAGATCTACCCTGTGCCAACTATGTAACGCCAACATGGATATCAACCATGTTTTAAGCATAGGCAGATGCCCATCCTTCACAACCGCAAACAGTCTATTACCTGCAAACACATCAGCCTACGAAATCCTTAGTAACCCTAATCACGATAACATTACTCAAATGTACAAATTTATTGAGAGTTTAAAAGTAGAAATATAAACTAAATACGTAAACTACCATAGAGCCGAAAGCCCTCGCAGCTAGTGCTCACTAAATATGTTAGCATATATATTTAATATTATATGTTAATAAATTATAATAATAATAATAGATTTCGGCTTTTTTGGACAAAGCCAATCAGCTTCCTGAGCATTTCGCAACCATTTCCACGGTCAATCTCCTCATGTACTTGAGAACGTAAAATATTCTCTGAGAACAATTCACTTACGTAGTCTTACAGTTCTGTTTATAGTATTATTTGATCTCGACATTTACATATGGCCATTATTTTGAGGAATTGTCCTTCTACACTACTAAAACACTGTATAAAATTTTACTTTGATAAATTATGTGGGGCGTTAATCCAAGATATTTTATTTTCAAATGAAAAGAGCATTTAACCAGTCTATGTCAAAAAAAGACAAACATTCTTCTCCCTCTAGTATCCAAGCAAATGCATATACGTCTCTTCTTTTCAAGGTCATGGAGAAGCTTATAAAATCTTCAGCTTCAGAAATATGTATCTCAAAAACAAAAAATTATCGGTGTATGTTTTTCACAGCAACAAGTTCACTGGTGATTCTAAATTGCATAAAATTTCTAGCTTTCCTAACGACGTAAGAACTATTTCGTACTTTCTGATCTTACCACAATATATATAAACCGTTTGTACGTCATAAACATAAAATCAATGCCTACGTCTAGTAGAGTACACCAAAAATAACATTACACCTTTTAGATAGTTTTCAAATGCGTGCAAAAAAAAGTTATAGCAAAGATAAACATTGTAAACTCGTATAAATGTTTAGTAAAATAAATTGTTTATTTGCATGTTGATCGACTATACTGCTCGTTAAGCTGTAAAACTGGCTTTCAAAGATTAATTTTGAAATAGTTTTACTCGCATATAGAAATCGAATCACCTCAAAATCGTAACCCAATTAAAAATTCCACACATACTAAACCAATGCATATCAATATCCATTTTTGTGCATATAAGATATGCTTAAAAGATATTCGTTATTCAACTTACATAAGTAACGATACCGCTGTTAGTTAGTGCAGTCCGTCTTATAAACAACCTCGACCGCCAAAAATGACATCAGCATTTTTCATGCTAAAAACAACAGCTTTGCGACGTCTGCTGGGTTGTGTACTATAGTTCTATGATACAGTCCACTCATAATCCCATACCATGCTTTTATCTTTTTACTGACAGGGCACATTCTATATTGTATTATACTTTTTACAATAAACGGATGTTCATAATCGGATTTAATGATATGCAAGCAAAAAAGTTGAAATGTAGAATCCTTTCTCACACTGTGTACGTTAGTCTATTTTGCATCGTTTTGTCTCAAGTGTTGCACAGTCACAATACAATTGACTTAGTTTTTGTTATCGACGTAAACGTTACAACGAATAAAGTGAATTGTTTGAGATATTGTAATTCAATTAATTATTTTGTAAATATTGAGGAAATTGAGAACGGTCATTAAAATTAAACTATCAATGAGTTTTAATTGTGTCCACCGTATAAAAAGGTTATAGAATATTATTATTTTTACTCAAAAGATATTACATACTTCTATTTAATTAACAAATCTCTTTATTCTGGAGAGACTATTTTGACCGACAAAAATCGACTTGGTTGTATGTTGTACTCTTATGTCCTCAATATGTGTCTAAGAATATTGTGCTTTAATTGATTATTGAAAAGTGTAGCTATTTTACAATGTCATGTGCGGTTAAGTTGTATTTTTAACTTTCTCTTACAAAGAGAAAGATATTATTGTGAAGAGGAGATCATCTCCCATCTTATAGGTTCATGTCTAGCACTTCACAGTTGACAAAAGATACATAATCAAGTACATATTACAATAGGTAACTTACAGCACTTTATAGGAAAATATCTGGATGGTTCACATAGGCAATGATGATTTATTCATGTGTGGTATCACGACGAATAACTGGTTCAAGTAGTCACGAGCTACGCGTGCAGTTACCATAAACGTACCGAAACTAAATATACTTATATAAATACTTTTAACATTTGTAGGTTCCTCTATATGTACAAAAATAGATCTCTAAAAGACGTTTGCATCATTTGTCAAAACGTCTATTTAAACAATAATATATATTATATTATATATATATTTATATATACATATATACATATAAACAATAATATTAATAATCACTTAATTATTTACTTTTAGGTATGAAAAATGCCGCCGCAAACCAACATAATATCAACAAATCCCCGAAACTCATAAACACCCCTATGATTAATCCGGAGGGACAAAATATTATAAGTGCTATAATAGGTGGAGGAGGTGTTGTTGGCGGTATTACCATAAATAATGTCACTGAGCAACGTCCAACCAATGCGAATGTAAATCAAAAAGATAAATTATTCAAATGTCCTGCCGCTGACCGAATGTCACAATCAACGCCTAACCAACAACAGCATTCAAAAAACCTAACCATCAATGATTTACAACAGCAGCAGCAGTTGCATCAATCGTTTCCTCCAAACGTGCAACAACAGCTCATACAAACACCACAGCAACAGCAACAGTTGAATTCGACCGTAAATAATGAAAGAGGATACGTACCACGTGTTTTTGCTTTATACGATTTTTTATCAAAGGAGCCTAATGACTTAAGCTTCAAAAAAGGTGATGTGATCCTTTTAAAGAGGAAGGTAGACGCAAATTGGTTTGTCGGGGAACTGAGCGGCCGCGAAGGTACATTTCCCATAAATTACGTTCAAATTATAGTTCCCTTACCCGTTCCACAGTGTATAGCACTGTATGACTTTAAAATGGGACCAAATGAAGAAGAAGGATGTCTAACCTTCAAGAGAGGGACAATGATTCATGTGCTGCGGCGTGTTGATCACAATTGGGCTGAAGGTAGAATTGGATCGTGTATAGGAATCTTTCCTATCGCCTTTGTCGAAATGAACCCTTTAGCTGAGCAGCTACTAGACGGAAGTCTTGGTCAGATAGCCAATCATCAGCATTTGGTAAATGCAACGCCAAGAAATCTCCCTCCAATTCCATTCGAGTCCAGTCCGAACGATTCGACCTGCAGTTCATCGACAGTTACAACAACAAGCCCCAATTCGACTTGCAGTAGCAATTCAAGTTCAAATTCCATTCCTAGTAGTCCCGGGTCGAACCCTACATCGCCCCAAAATAACCCGGCTGTTAAGTATCGCGACTACAAGGAGAAAAGGCATTCTTTAAATGCTCTTACCACGGGAGCAAATTTAAGTATTATCCAGTCTAATCGACACTCAGCGGAAATACTTAGTGTTCCAGTATCCAATGTAGGCCAGGAGAACAATTCCATTCAATCGCCAAGTAATACAGCAGCTCAAAGTTCAAGTTCGAGAGGGAGAACAGAAGTGGCGACGCAATCGCGTGAACAAATTGTTGTTCCGCCCCAAAGTAGAGTGAATGTGCTCAAAACTGGTGGCCAACAGAATGTTCCACCCTCATTGCCATGGGGTTATTTGGCTCTGTATCCTTATAAGCCTCGCAAAAGCGACGAGCTTGAATTGAAAAAGGGCTGTGTATACATAGTCACAGAGCGTTGTTTAGACGGATGGTTTAAAGGCAAAAACTGGCAGGACATGTCAGGGGTGTTTCCTGGAAACTACGTTACACCACTACGCAGTCGCGATCAGCAACAGTTGATGCACCAATGGAAATTTGTACAAAGTAGTCAGTCAGCATCACCACAAATTCAAACTTCCAACACAAATAAAAATGCAGTCCCTCCTCCAAATGCCAATGGTATAAATATTTTAGAGAACATCAACATCCGACTTTGTCAGATGTCGAGTGTCCATCACCAACCACCGGAGTTACCGCCCCGGAGTGCCGGTGCTGGTCCGTCATCATCAACTTCGATATCAGTATGGGCGAAACCATTGGGCCATCACATGGAATCGTTTTTCGGTCGTAAGTCGATAAACGGCCAGCAACAACAAGTGCAGCAGCAACAGCCACACCAACAACATACAGGAGCTCTTCCAGCGATTCAAACCACTAAGAGGCTTACCAATAAAGACACTAAAGACAAAAATACAAATGGTGGACAAGATAAAGATAAACAGAAAGATCAGCATGCGTCATCGTCCTCATCAGCAGTAAGCTTGATGAAGCGACTTACCAACATTAAACGATCCAAATCACCAAGTTCGATTCAAGTCAACCAAAATCATACTGTGAATACTTACTCTATGGATAATCCCTCGTTTGAAGATAGTGCGGCAACTAATCAAACTTCAAGCACACAACAACCCACAGTTCAAAAGCCTCCTAATTCCAGTGATGGTGTGACTAGCAGTAGCGCAGTTTTGCATCCTGTTCATGTGAGGTAAGAGGTGTTCATGTTGAGTAAATGTGCTGCGATAATGTTTGTATTTTCATTCTGCAGATCTGGATCTTGTCCTAGCCAGTTACTTCAAAGTCTGCCAACCGATTTGAATGGCGTCTACATTTCGACTGAGTTAAACCAATCTTCATTTGGTTCGCAGCGACTTAAAGGCAACAAGGAACGACCACAACTACAAGGGTAAGTATCTTATAAAATATTTGATGTTACTTATCTGGTTACAGTTTACAAAGAAATTACCTCAAGATAGAACTCGTGTATGTGCATCATTAGCTTGCTTGGTAGTGACAAAATTTTCCGGTGCAGGATTCCCCTTTTTTAATTTGAATCGCTGTAAATTACATAAGGCACTGAGAGTGGTGTAACCCAAATCTGCAACAATTGAGATATTCGTGGTTAAAGATTTCACAAAAAAATAAATCCATATTATTTGATTTCTTTTTTAATTATTATTTAAACACAAAAGTATAACATAAATAGTCACATATCTTGTATTTTAGATATTGATCATGGTTTTTAAGAGAAAAATACAAGATTTTATGAGGGTTACACCACTACTGCTCTATGGATATTAAACTAATTTTTAAAAAGCATGTTTGCTACGTCAAAAATTCCAAAAAAAAAAAAACAAAATATTTATTCAGCATTCGAAAAACAAAATTAATAATTAATCACATAATTCATTAAACGAGTTTAATTTTTCATCTTCATCAACGTATTCTGCTAACCCAACGTCTCTATACCTTGTAACGGTTTTTAGGTTAGGTTAGGTGGGCTGTTGACGCTCGAGTGAGTCGTCAAGCTCGCATAGGCCTACGTGGGTGGGCCCATAGCGATACCCTTCGAAGAAAGTAACCTGAAATAGAGAAAGAGGATACCTGGTTAAGTTCGATAGTGATACTTATGCGGTGCTGGTCTGTGTTGCTCCTTCAGCTACAAAGAGGTAGGTGCTCCATCCTGATCTGCTACAAAAGCGGACTATCTGCGCTATTGGGATAGTCGTTAGGTCCCTTAGTTCGTCAAAGTATAGGCTGCCTAGTATTTTGCTACTGATCCCAGGGCAGTGACAAAGTAGGTGTGAGACCTCTTCTGCGACGTCTGGGTCGCTGCATTTCCTGCAAAGTTGGTTCGCACCAGTCAGTTTTATCTTATTGGAGTGCTTACCCAACAGGTTGTGACCTGTTATCACTCTCACCGCTATAGAAATGGATGCTCTGTTCAAAGCTATTAGCTTGTTCGATTTGCTGCCGCTTAACTCCGGCCAGAGAGATTTTGTGTGTATACAAGTGATTGTATTTTGCCATCTTGTTATGGTTGCTTTTTGAGTGTGCTTGGTTATTTCATGTTTTTTAGATGCTAGCGGGGGATTGACCCTTTTATCAGCTAGGGAAATGAAACTGGACGATCCTAGTCTAGCTAGCTTGTCTGCTTTCTCATTTCCTTTAATGTCATTATGTCCTGGCACCCAGATAATTTGGACTTTTTTCTGGTTACAAAGAGCCTTCAGCTCTTCGCGGCAGCGTGCAACTACCCGTGATTTTACTATATTGGACTATCCGCTTGACTATCCACGTAGATGGATACATCCTCATGTGATATGTCCAATACCCTAGCCGATTCGGCAGCTTCGAGTATGTCCAGGATCTCAGCTTGGAATACACTACACGAGTTTGCTAATCTCAGGGATGTAGCTAGCCCGATCTTTTCAGAGTAGACACCAGAGCCCACTCCGACTTCCAGATCCGTCGGTATAAATTGCTATTTCTATGTTAGATAACCATGAAGACCATTCGTCTCTGCTTGGTATTCTGATAGAATAATTAATATCAAAGTCGTAGTATGGGGTAATGTAGTCAGATGCTGCATCCGCATATGCCATTGAGTTTAATATTGAGCTATGGCCAAAAGGCTTTATGAGTAGATTGCCCGTTTTGCTGCGCTTTTTGCTGCTGTGTCATTGATTTGTAAGTCAATTGGTGTTATGTTTAGGATTGTTTCTAAACCTACTGTGGGGCTAGTGCGCATGTCGTGAGTATGCTGTCCTTTGAACTTTCGTTAGTTTGGTCATATGTTTTGCTTTTTTCATAGCATTCCACCAGACCAAGCAACCGTATGTTAGGATTGGCCTGACAATAGCTATGCATAGCCATTTTGTGACCTTCGGGGATGGGCCCCATTTTTTGCCGCAGATTCTGTTGCAGCTATAGAGGGAAATATTTGCTTTCATTACTCTTTCTTCAACGTTCAGATTCCAGTTCAGTTTACTATCAGCGCTTGCTGACATTGAGAGGGTTGAATCTTCCAAAGACGGTGCCGGAAATGTTGGGATCGATCTCCTGTTAGTAAAGAGAACCAGTTATGTTTTGATTGGGTTTACACCCAGCCCGCAAGACTTTGCCCACTTGCTGAGTATATTGAGACTTTTTTGCATAATTTTACTCAGTGTCGATGGGAATTTTCAACACGCCATGAGGACCTAACCTAACGATTTTTAAGTTTTTATAAAAAATCGTGGTAATTTGGTGGAATAAAATTAAGGAATTCCATCAGGTCTTTCTTTTTGGCTTCACTTACAGCATTTCCTTTTGGGAACAGAAAGTCGGTGTATGTTATAAATACAGATGATCTTTTCTTTAAAATTACAGTTTCAAAAAGTACTTCTTCGTTATTACTGTATTTGTAATCAATATTGAACGGCGTGTCTTTCAAAAGTTGAAGCCATTGAATTTTAAACCATTCCCCTTTGCCTTTATTAATATTTATTTTTCGATTAGTTGTATTTTTTTTTAATAATTTTTAATGGATCTTTCTTCTTTGTCGCTGCAATGACTATGCCAATCCAAAAGTGCAACAAACAAGACCCGATTTCTTGTGGACCTCTTGAGCCAACTAACTCATCCCAAACATACATGTAAGCTTTGTTCCTTACTATGTCATGAATACCCAGACAGTATGTCCACAACTGTAATAACACACGCCAGTTGTTAAGACATGAGTCGGTAATGTCTTCATAAGATCAAATGCAATTACTGAAGTATCATTTGATTCCTTTGCTTTTGCTGCGTCAACTTTCATGCCATTCCTAGCAGAATCTTTTTTTGTTAGATGTAGTTCATGATCAATTTTTATTTGAGGTTTTTCATTATCACTCGCAAACTTTAATTTATTACTTTTTGCAAGAGTCTTTTATTGGAGCATGGAATGATAAATTGAATTCATAATTAAATGTCTTCCGAAAAACATGCTCCGAGACGGGACTGGCGGAAGAATCTTTGTACAAATTATACATTTTAGAACTGCTAAGATCAAGAGATAAGAATTTTCTTTCGGTCTTGTGGCGAGTGTAATGAGATTCATATGAAGGAATTTTTTTTATGAATCTCTAAGTTCTTGCAATTTTTTCTCTCTAGTTTTATTAGTTGGCACATTCTTACCTCATTGGTCTAAAGTTGACGTTTGTGAAAAAGCTCTGTTTTGAATTAATCTAGATTCCAGATACTCTTCCAACAGATACCTGAAAGGTCTTCAAAAAAAAAATAAAAACAAACGGCGTACAAAACCTTATCTTTCGGCTTTCACTATCCAGTATAAAATATAGGTAGCTTCTCTTTCTTCTAGAGTTTTCAGCATTCGTTTGCATTGATATATTCTTCTCCTTTGGTACTTCTTATTTTCTTTACATTTCTCTTCCAGTTTGCTTCATTCCTTTTGCGTTTTCTGCTTTTATTTTTTACATTCTGTACAGAACAAAGAATATTCTCCTCTATTATTAAAGTACTTGTGGCTACTGGCGCATCAAAATTAGGATTAGTTATTTTGGGTCGTATTCTGAATCAGAATTTCGAAAATCCTTATTTTCCGAATGATCTTGTTCTAAAAAGTAAAAAAGTATGTAGAAAATACAAAATAATGTTAAATATAATGAATAATGATGTTATACCATGAAACAGTAACTCTGCTTTTAGCAAATCTTTCACAAAGAGTCTTCTGGGGTTGTTCTTTAAATGTAGAAGTCGTGTAGATGATGATGATGGTCCAGAGTGATCAGATTCATATTTCTCTAAAATAACAAACATATTAATTGTAGGATTAAAAGAAAGGAAACTAATATCTTCCAGAAGATGGTGGATATCTTAAGAAAAGTAATTATTAGACACCTGACCCATTATAGGATCCTTGAGTTTCTCTTCCAATTTCCGATAACACATTTATACAAATGCACCGCAGCGATTCAGGTTGCTGAAAGTCTTGAAAGTCTAATTTGGATGGTTTTTTTTTCTAACAATACAATATAATATACATAATATAATTACTTATCAAGCGCAGTCATTTTAAACAAAACATGTTTTATAGGTTACTTACTAAACGCAAGAACAAAAGATAAAAACGAGTTATAGTTTTTATAAAATTCAAATTTCACTACTTTGTTCTTCAGTTAACAATATTTAAATGCACCAAAAACTGAAAAAAATTAAATAATGCCAACAAATCATTGCACGTTTCAATTAAAAACAAGCATTCTTTACATTTTACCGAGTCACTAGAAACATACTTTCCGTTACCTACATACAAAAAATGCATTTGAATAGAAAATCACCTGCATCCTGTTGGTATATACACTTGATGCTGAGCTCATCCAGCATTGTTAATCAGAGCAATAATGCATATATAGCTCACGCAAAATAGTAACAGTGTTAGCATGATAAATAACTGCCTATATAACTGTTTGATGAATCTATCAAATGTTAGTGCAGACATGGCCGTAAGTGCCAATTAGTTTCATAATGCAGAACTGGCGTAAGCGGGTTACGTCATTTTCGTTCGAGGAAATGTTCCGCGCAGAAACAACGTTTTAGCATATTCTTATTGATTCAAAAGCAAATGTGGGTTTCACCACTTCTGCATCAACTGAAATCTTTTTTTTCGTCACGATGGTAAAATAAACTCAAAATTGAAAAAATTGAGGTTACGCCACTCCTGCTCTCAATGCTACACGTATAGTCATTTGAAAATATTGAATATTTTGTTGTTTTAATATTTCCAAATGACTACCTAATCGAATAAACGGACAGAAAGGATACAATCATTTATTTCGTCGGAAAATCTGCAACCTTACGGATATATAATATATTAGCCCTCTACTGCATGAATTATGAAGGAAATAAAGTAAAAAAAAAATTAAACTTTTATTGAACTTTATTTGATGTTAAGAAATAGGTTTACATATTTTTTTTTTTTGTTTACATACATATTTACTGTTTTACATATATAAACCATATATGGGTTTGTATGCATTGAGACGATTTTCAGTGAAAATTTAAGAGGACATATATGGTTTAGTATACATGCAGCTTAGGACTGTTGAACCAATTGTCGAAGAAGATTTTATGGTAAACATTTCTGTGTTTTTTTTTTTTTTTTTTTTTTTATAATTTGCGCGCACTCAAGGGGTTATGAATACCCTTTATATGTTTTAGCACAGTGCGGGCGTTAAGGAAATTCAGGATAAGAAGAAAGGAGGTACCGATGCACATTGATTTTAAATGCCTGAAGGTTATAATGGAAAGGGAAAACAGAGTTTGGTAGAGCATTCCACATTCGTGTTGTTCGGTTTATGTACGAATCTCTATATTTCAGCGTTCGTCCGAAGATAGGCTTAAGGGTAAACTGATTTGCATTCATAGCGTAACGAGTATTGCGGCTGAATTGTTGAATGGGGGGAATGCAACTGGCTATTTCATTTGAGCATTTGTTGTTAAGATAGCGATAAAACAGTGTAAGGCAGGAGATATTTCGACGATGTTCTAGCGAAACTAAAGAGTTCGCTATTCTAATGTCTCCTATAAGTTTTTTCGCACGCGTTTGAATCCTATCTAGGAGGTGCAATGTTGTTTTTGGTGCACCCGACCAGACATGGGCGTTGAACTCAAGTTTAGGGCGTATAAACGCTTTATATATTGTGGCCAGATCAGAGGGGGTGAAATATTTCTTACACCGATTAAGGAAACCTAGACATTTCGCTGCGTTTTTAGCGATTTGAAATATGTGGTCGTTCCAACGTAAGTCGTTACTAACACACATACCTAGCATGGAAAGTTTTTCGGTTTCTTCGATGTAAGTGCCATTCATGGATAATGGCTCTAGATTTTGGTTTCGCTTTAATGACAGAAGACAGCATTGTGTTTTGGAAGCATTGAATTCTACTCTGTTGGATTTACCCCATTTGATGATGCTGTCAAGGTCGGAATTCAATGAGCTTAACATATTTTGTCGTTTTGAGTCCACGTTCGAAGATGAGGGACGTGAACCTGAAAACGAGTATGAGAAGCTGAGAGTACTGTCATCAGCGAAGGAATGAATTGGATTAGAAGTTGCAGACAGGAGATCATTTATAAAAATGAGAAAGAGAGTCGGAGACAAAACTGAGCCTTGAGGGACACCAGCATTTATTTGGTGAGTTGCAGACTTGAAACCATCCAAAACAACTTGAATTGAACGTTTCGAAAGATAATGTCTAATCCATAGAAGAAGTTTTTCGTCGATTCCAAATGCACGCATTTTCGACAAAAGGGCTTGGTGCCAAACCCTGTCAAATGCCTTTGAAATATCAAGCGCAACAATCTTGCTTTCGCCACCATGGTGGATTGATTGGTTCCACTTTTCGGTGAGATATGTCATCAAATCACCAGTAGACCTGTTGCTGCGAAAACCATACTGCCGGTCATTGAGAAGTTTTCGTGTTTCGAGATATTTCATTAGCTGACGATTTATCAGCGTTTCCATGACCTTGGAAAGAAGGGACGTAAGTGCAATTGGTCGGTAGTTGGAGAGAGAAGAAGATTCGCCTTTTTTTGGTACAGGCTGGACAAATGCTGTTTTCCATCTACTCGGAAAGAGTCCTGATGAGTAGGATAGATAGAAAAGCTTACGCAGTGGTTTTGCTAGCGTAGAAGAACACCTCTTCAGAATAATGGGGGATATACCATCTGGACCAGCGGATTTGTGAATGTCAAGATCAGATAAAACTCTTGCAACTGTACGAGTACGAAAGTGAATTTGTCCCATGGAATGATTTACGTTCTCAAGTACAGGAGGAGACTGAACACAATCTGGCAATGTAGAGTTGGCTGCGAAATGCGCAGCAAGCAGATTGGCTTTGTCTAAAGAGCTGACAGCTGGAATGTCATTGTGAATGAGCGTCGGAATTGATGATGAGGCCGAATTTTTTATATTTTTAACAAATGACCAAAAGTTTTTACTACCTCTGGGACATTGTAGAATTTTTTGCCTCAACTTTTGATCATAGAGGAATTTGACACGCTTTAGATGGGCATTACAGTCATTTCTGGCTTGTTTGAACTTTATACGGTTTTCCTCTGTAGGGTTGGTCTTGTAGAACCGAAAGTTTGACTCTCTCAACCTGATAGCTTCTTTGCAGCTCAAGTCATACCACCCTTTTGCCTTTAGTCTGATACTCTTAATTCTGTTGGGAATAAAAGATCTCATACCAAAGAGAATGATATTTGATATCATATCAGCAGCAGCATCCACGTCACTATCGAGGAAACATAGTGACCAGTTAAAATTCCTAAAGAAACTGTTTAATGCTTCCCAATTGGCTTTCTCGTATTGCCATACAGTTTTTTTTGGAATTTGCTCTTTAACTGTGTAGTTGGAGTACGAGAAATTTGCTGATATGATACAGTGGTCTGACGAACCTAGAGGCGATAATACATTTATGGTGTATTTATCAGGGTGAGAGGTAAGAAACAAGTCCAGGGTGTTGGCGGCTTGACTGTTAATATCCGGTATGCGTGTCGGCTCATTTACAAGCTGGGTTAGGTTGTTTACCTCAGCAAAGATCTCAACATACCTTCCTTCGGGTGTTGTCTGTCCAGAATGTTGAAGCCACGTAGAATTGTGTACATTGAAATCGCCCGCAATGACGATTTCAGTGTGAGGATGCAGGGATACAATTCTGGAGATGGAGTCAGACAGCGCATCAAATTCATTAAAAGTTGAATGGCTGTCAAGGTTTGGGCTTCTATAAATGAAACAGTAGTGGATTAATTGCCTACGGACATGGAATTTCAGCCATATAAAATTAAATTCCGGAGTGGAACATTGGCCGTATTGAGTTTGAATTTGGTAGGCTACGTCACTACGTATATAAATGGCGAGACCGCGGTGAAAAAAGAATAATGGCACCAAATTATATCCAGGAAGGGTTAATTCTGATAGGTCAGAATTCACCCCCACCTGTGTTTCACTTAGTGCCAAAACAGCTGGTTTATATTTGGAAATGTGGACGTAAGCCGAAAAAAGATTAGACCTTAACCCACGAATGTTACACACGTCCACTCTAAATGTCCTTTCCATTATTACCACAGACATAAAAGATACAACACCGACGACAAACTAAGCTGAGAAGTGAAGTGAAGATTCAGTATAACAACATCCAATACAACTTGTCATAGGTGTTATGCCCTTACGACAATTTGCATTGAATGTTTAACAGATCTTCATTCACGACCCGCTATTCATCGGTTATTACCTACGCTCCACCAACGCAAGCGCACGCATGCAAAAAAAAAAACATACGGCACTTGCATTGGTGCATTTACACTAACACCCAAGTAAGGAGCACCTTCAGGACGAGTGTTGCTTTGGTCACCAGCAAAAATATTAAAATCGTAACTAAATCCTGATAAACCACTCAAGACGTGATTTTTCTAGCCCCACTTATGAGGTTTTGCTGGATGGTATTGTTTCAGGTCGTGTCGAACTTTAGTTGGAATGATTTGTTCGTCGACCGCTAAAAACTCTTCTTTTGGCACGAGCAAAAGTTGCTGCCTTATCCTGGTCCAGGAGTGGTCGGATTTTAAAAAGCTTATCATGTCCTGGATTGCCATAGGGAATGAAATTATTGTTTTCATTGAAGTGCAAATTTTTTTATGGCTTTAAATCTATTGCATGTCATATTGATATATATTGGGTTGCCCTATGCCCACGTTCCAACAGTGACGCGTTGCTATAGACATGAAAAGCACCATACCGATAAATTGTTCCATTTCGTGTTTACTTATATTGGCAGGTTTGTTTATATTGTCTTGTACAGCTTTTAGATTGGATTGTTCTACTATCATTCCAATAAGGTCATTAGAAAACAGGAATAAACAAAAATCTGCTGGTGTTTCTAGTTTTTCAATGAACTCCGGCAGTTGTATTACCCCTGTGAACCTGAAATTATTTCCATCAAAGGGATCAAAATGCTTTGTTACCCATTTTACTTTAGCTGGCTTAATTTTTGGCTATGTTGTTTTTGTTGTCTTATGAGAATAAGTTTCACCGTCGGAAAAATCGCTGTCTGTCTCCTGGATAACAACCGAACTTCTTCGATTTTGAGCTTGCCTAGGAGCATATTCATCACCAGAATCGGAAGCTAATTCGTCATCACTTTGAACCATCACCAGCTATAGGATTTACACGTTTATAATGTCCATAAAAACTCTTTGAATTCATTCTGTAAGTAATATAACAAATTGTCAAAAAAATAACTCAGTAAGTAATTATTATTCACTGAATAGCACTTGACATGTGCTCTTGAAACAATGAGCTTATTCGATAATCGCGACTCTGTAACTGATAGCAAAAACCGGCTTATTGTAGAAAAATAGACATAGTTTCACTATACACTGTATTTTTGTCCCACTTGTGTTATATAACGGAAATAAATAGCGTTGAATATGAAAACCCACATATGGGTTTGTATGCGGTAGAGGGTTAGGTTTATAGTTTATAGCTAATTCTAATGAACATTCATTTAAATACACTCCGTTTCACTTAAATAGCACACTTGATAAGGGTTAATTCATTTCACAATAGCTATTAAACAAATCAAAGTAAAGTATTTCTTATGGCTTTAATTTATCGTTAAAGTATTCGTTTTTATTAGCAACTAGCTGCCCGGCCCGGCTTCGCCCGGGTACTGTTTCGTTTTAGGGTCCGTAATAGTATTTTAGTGTTAGTAGTATTTATTTTCTCAAAGCTGACCTGAGAGATTTTCTCAATATTTTTTTCCATGAGAGCCTTGTACAGAGTATTAGAAAACTACAAAAAAAAAATCAGCCAAATCGGTCAAGACGTTTTCATGTTATGTCGTGACAACGGAAAATGGGTTTCATTTTTATATATATAGATAAACGAAAGTAAAATTTATTGAGCATTTTTCAAGTTGCAGGGCTTAAAAACTAAATAACCTAAAAATAATGTTTACATTTTGTTTCATTTGAATAGCACACTTTGTTTTAAACTATATTAAATATTATTTTATTCATCTTAAACATCTTTTATTGGGTTAATTATATAAAGTATTAATTAATAAATCAATTTCAATAATGGATAAAACCTCAATTGTTTAGAATAACTTCATAAATCCTATTTGGTAAGGAATCATAAAGCTTTTTAATATATTCAAGGGAAATTAAAGCCCATGCTTCCTGAATAGCCTGAATTAGCTCAGCCTTGGTAGAAAACTGTCTTCCTGACTGATAAACTTTTCTGGCCAACCCCCAAACGTTTTCGATAATGTTAAGGTCCGGCGAGTATGGAGGCCAGTTTAAGAGCTTGACATTTTTTGATTCGAACCATGATTTGACAACACGGGCTGTATGAATTGGGGCATTGTCCTGTTGGAAAGTCCACGACAAATTTCCAAAAAGACTTTCTAGTTGGGGAAAATCCTTTTCCAGGACTGCTTTGTATGATTACGCGTTCATCTTGGGAGTTAAAAATTGAAGCTCGCATGTACCAAAATAGGATATGGCTCCCCAGACCATAACCCCTCCGACTCTGCTGTGTAGACGCTCCAATTGATGGGTCTCCTTTCTTAAATCGTGAAAGTAATAATTATACCCGTCAGGCCCCTCGAAATTAATTTTTTTTTCATCAGAGAACACAACGCGCTGCCACTCTCTGTTCCATGACATACAGTTTCTACAGAAACTAAGCCGAGCTTCTTTACGTAGAGGGGTAAGTGGTGGTTTTTTAAAATTCAATTTTAAGTGCTTAGGATGTTTGGCTTTTGAAAACACCCGCCACACAGTAGTTTTACTTGCATTTACTCCAGCTTTTGCTCGGATCTTGTCAATAGAGTCATGTGAATTGGAAGCCTCGCGCAATATAGATCGCTTATCTGCATCGGAAAGTACACTATTTACTCGACCTTTCATATTTTTTCCATTATTTGAGCTGTTCTGAATAAAATTACATACGACTTTTCTACTTCCATCAATTTTTTGCTATTTCAGACACAGAAAGGTAACATTCTCGATAAGTTTTTATTTTAATTTGTTCATCGTTTGTTAAGGCTTTACCACCACCCATTATGAAAGAATATTACTAAAATATATTCTAAATATTCAAATTATTGTTTTACTTTAATTTCCCGACGATCTGCACGGAGTGAAACAAAAAAAATGCAAAAGAATTTGAAGCAAATGAAAATGAAATGAGCAGAAAAATGTAACGGTAAACTTTCAGATGCCTTTTAGTTAGTTAGTTAGTTGAATCTTTATTTGGCATTAATGCCATTTGTATCAAAATTTTACAATTGCATATTCTTTTTACATTCTTTTTATAAACGTTTGCAAATTTCTATAATGTACATTTTTTTTAAAGTTTTATGCTATGTCAATTTTTATATAAGCTAAAAGTTTTTTTTCAAAATGTTTATGTTTGATGTATTTTTGATGTCATTTGGCAAATGATTGAATGCTTGAAAGCATATGTAGTCAAGTGTTCGCTGTCCTCGTACAGTTCTCACTCTCTGCAGCACGAAGTCACCTTCATTCCTCAAGTTATAGGAAGATCCATCATTTATTGAAGTATTCTCTTGCATGTAGTTAGGACAATTATCAGTTTTTATTTTATGTATTTTTAGCATTGCGGTCAAGAAAATTCTTTAGTTAATATTCAGCCAATTTAACGCGTTTAACATAAAGTTTATGTGTGTGTATCGATCACATTTAGCACTATTCGCATTGCTTTGTTTTGCAATATTTGTAATCTGTTTTTGTGACACTGACGAGTACAAAACAATACACTACCACAGTACTCAAAATGAGGTTTTATTATTACGTTGTATACTTTGACTGCACTGCACATAGAAATGTTCTGTCTAATTTTCCTTTTTTTTTTTTACATATAATGATTAATGATTACTCTAACTAGTTCCTTAGTTTGTCGCCTGTTGTTTGTCGCTAAAGCATCGTACATCTAACAGTTTTCCATTCCATGTAACAATTATTCATTAGTACGTTTCATGTGCAATTAATAATGTTTTGGTCCTTTATTTTTTGGATTGTCCTCAAGGATGAAATTCATTCTATTCACTTTGTTGTGATTTCAATGTTACTTTGTGATGTGTGGATAATCATCGGAATTTGAGTCACAACCTGGAAATGGGACTTCAAAAGATGATTTAGTGATTCCTGTGTGGAATTAATGCATAATCAAACACTGTTGACCTAATTTTTTCCTTTGATTGGCCATGTGTCACCAACAAGTTTCTCTGTTTCTTGCCTTCATTTAAATGCTTTGAAGCCCTTTCGTTCACCGTGTCGATGATGATTTGATGGACAACCTTTTTAAATGCTTGACTAGTGTATTAATCTGGCATCAATTTCAGATGGACTACCCATGTATATTAAAAATATTATATCGCACTTCACAAAAGGGTTGTGGTATTGGAGTGGAGGTTGTTGCCTTAATTTATTTCGAAGTCAATTGACTAAATAATAAATTTGTAATCCGACCTGATGAGAGTTGACATGGCATACCATAGATATCCAAATTTTGTACACGAGATTCCGTTAGAGCATCAATGGAGGTAAGCTCTGTCTGTCATTCAACTACATGTATCAATCCATTTCGATGTTTTTAGAAACCAGAAAGAGTAGCTAATGTTATTTTTGAAAGCTCTTAGATATCTTGAAAGTAGTACATCTGATCCAATTGCGATGACTAGCGATAAATACAGTCGTCAAATCAGAAGAATCCATGCATCTAGATTGTTTAAAGAGCAGATTTGTTCGCATCTCTGCTGGTGTGCAGCGATAGCGACTATAGGCGTGTCGTTTGAGTTAGTCGCTATTAAAGTACTCAAAAGGTCGTTAATGTGCAGCAGAAATAGAGTGGGTGAAAGAATTGATCCTTGAGGTACCCTAGCGTTTATACATTGATAAAGTCTCTATGCTGATATATTGACTACTTGAAACTAGATTGAAAGCCTTGGAATTATCCAGGGCAACAGCTCACTATTGAAAGACAGCTTTTACGAGCTCCTTCACAAAACTCATGAGTCACTATCGAAGTACGATATTAAAATCGTGCTGGAGATTTTAACGCAAAGGTATGAAGTATTATCGGAAAACACAGCCTACACGACAACAGGGCAACGGACTTAGGCTAATTGACTTCGCTGCGGAACGAAATGTCACTATAGTTAGACATGGCCGTATCCAGTATTTTGGATGTCCGAACATTCCGAAAGGGCTAACATTGACTCGGACCACTACCTTGTTGCAGCCAAGGTAAGAATGCCGATACCTACCACGCTACAACAAATCGGAAATGATGTGCTAAGTTTCTCGCGCCAACCAGCAAGAAACCCTTAATGAGTAATGCCGGCAGCTGCTCGCAGCCCAGAACGAGGCCTACAAATCTAAGCTTCAGGTGAAGACGAGAGTTGCCATTGAGCTTTATAGGCAAATAAAGAGGGAAGAACACCGGCAAGGTTTAGGCAAGGTGATGCACTGTCATGTGACCTCTTTGATGTCATTCTTGAGAGCATTGTGCAAAACTACCGAGCTAATACCAGAGGCACAATCATCCATAAATCGGTGCTAGAATAAGCCAACTATATTGAAATCATTGTTCGCACACAACGTGATGTCATAGCCACCTTTGTTAGTATAAAGAAGGAAGCATCAAAAATGAATTTAGCTGTAAACGAGGGTAAGGCCAAACATATGCTGTCAACTCGAAAGGACGGACAACATCGACGAATTGGACAGAACGTCACCATTGACAGATATTACTTTAAGGTAGTATGGGACTTGGCTCCGCTACTAACTCTGACAACAACTTCTCGTCAGAAATTAAATGAAGAATTACTCTTGCCAACCAAGAAACATCGGGCTATGAAAGCACTTTAGTAGTAAAGCCCTCACTAGAACTACTCCGGAGATCCTATACCAGACCCTGATCATCGCAGTCCTGCTCTACGGCGCTGAAGCATGGGCCGTATCAAAAGCGGATGAATAAATCCTTGGTCGTTTTTTGAGAAAAAATTCTTCAAAAAGCTTCGGTCCCGTTTGCGTTGACAGGTTATGGAAAAGAAAATACAACCAAAAACTATACGAGCTGTACAGCGTCAAAAAAGTTCGGCATATAGACCTAGGACATGTAGAATGAATGACACTAATACTCCAGCTCGCAGAGTCTTCTTGAAGTGCTCGACTGGAGGCAGTTAGCTTAGAATCGGGCTAATAGGGAGACTGATCAGCTCAGAATTCTATAAGGAGCCTTAGTTTCAGAGATATGGCCTTTTTTAGTTTTGGAGGTAAAAAATCGAGGTTCTACCAAATATATCGAAAAATCTGATTTTTCATGTGACAGATTAAGCTCAGAATTTCATTTGTAGCCGCCTTAAAGGCTGAACTATAATAGACGGAAGCAATCGGAAGCTACTGTCAAAATTCTACGTTAAGTTTTCTTCAGTACCCTCAATTACTCAAGTTGCCCATAGGCCATAATAGACTTTTGAGAATGAAATTGCAAACAATAAAAACAAAATTTCGTTGCTAGGAACTTACAAATTTAAATGTACACAGATGTTGAAATGAAATGTAAAATTTGTGTATGAAAGAACAAAAGAAAGAGAAAGAGCGAATCAATTCGCTTTTTCGTAAGTGAGTAAAAGTGAACGAAAACTGAACGAATCTAAGCGAAAAGCTATAATGGTCGTACAATGCAAATTTCATGTGTTCGCATAGTTACGGAAGTGGTCGTCCGCAACCAGCTTCCATTATAGTTCAGCCCTTAGTTTTAGAGATATGGCCATTTAAAATTTTGGAGGTAACAAAAAACGATTATCTACTAAAAATTCAAAAATAAAAAAAAAACTCTCAGTAAGCGGTGCCACCAACGATATAAAAAGTACGCTCAAGTATACGTGCTCTATCGGCCCGTGCCAGAAGTTTGTTAGTTAATTACTCGTTGAGGCTTCTATTGTTTTGTTGGGTATGTTTCCTTGGTTGGTGGAAACTATTCTTGTCTCTTCAGTTGGATTCGCACGCCGTTGTTGAAACGCCTTCTTTTTTGCTGCTTTAACTTACTCGCATTGCTCATTGTTGGATTCTGATTTTTCCCATACCCAGAAGAATAATCTCTGTTACCTCCTCTGCACAAGTATTTACACCACTTTTCCTAAACACAGGTATATACAAGAAAGAGAACCGTAATAGTCAATCATATTATCCCAGTTAGTTGCATGGTTGTTCCATACAACTTGTTGATGTATAGATCACTGTTATTAAAGTGTGATCTGAGACATTTTGGCCTCTTTTCCTGTGCCATCCGTTTTGTTCGAGGAACTTAAGCGTGTATAAATAATCCATCCGAGGAAATGACATACACCTCTACTTCCTGCCAGTCTTCAAGCGTCATCCATTCTGTTCGTGTAACGTAGCCCATTGGAGTTGTGTACGTTAAAATCGTTACCATGTTTCCTATTATATCCCTTGTTGGACGACGTTTTGTTATGTGAATGGGAGCATGGGCTCAAAAATGATCTGAAAGATGAAGTATCTGGTCATAACGGCCCTTTAATTGGTCTGTGCGAAATTATATTTTTCAAAAAAAAAAAATGCAATAGACATATCTTAACAAAGATCAGTCCAGTGGTCATAATTTGTAATAGTCCGTAACAAGTTTAGCTTTAAAATGTGGAATGAATGTATAAATGGAACACATATGAAAACATAGGGGTGTCCTCCATGTAGTGGTCTTTAGAGTGGAAGGTTGTATGTTCAATCCCAGCTTTTTCCGTTAAAGATTTTTTGTTATTGGCTAAAAATGCGAGAAATTAAAAATTTTCTTTATATGGCCTAAATAAAAAAAATCCGTTATATGGATTTTCTCGAAAACTAATATACTTATTGTATATATATATATAATGTTTAATCAAAATCGTTAGAGCCGTTTTCGAGAAAATTGAGGTTATGTGTAATTTTTATATGTCAGGTACCGCTAATAACATGGCTAAAGGCACAAAAAATGGCATAGAATTATGAACAAAACAAACTTGAATACGAAATTTGACGAAAATCGGTCAAGTCGTTTAGGCTGGGGAGACCATTACGGACAGACGGACCGACGAACCGACGGATGGAATTCCAAAAACCACTCAAAAACTCGAGGTCGAAAATTTTCACGAAAACAATATATTTCTCTTTGTAAGAGAAAGTTAAAAAAGGAAATTATGTGCGCGTTGCATTTTTTGCAAACGTAGCCATGAACTTTTGTTTGCATCACTGGATAACGCAAATTAAGGAAAGGGTATTGCAGTAGTACGGAATGGGTAGTAAATAAAAACTCGTATAGTGCAAACGACGACATTGTTGTGGACGCTAAAATTATTATTATATTATATACACATTCTGAATGTTGATATAATCCTGCTGGTTAACAGGAAACATGGAGTTTGAAATTCCCTGTAAGACCAGTTTAAATCAAATGAATAAAATCAACCTTAATATGTTCAATCGATTCATTTGTCTCTGGTATTTAAATGTGTATGACACATTAGCCCACAACGATTCCCTTTTATTTATTTAAGTACCTAAAAAGCAAGAAGTATTTTACTTTAATTTTCCAATTTTCCAATTTTTCTATGTTTCTATAGCTTACGCCAACAAGTTGATGGAACATTCCGATTAGCCGCACCAGGAGGTGGTACCTCCCTCCTCATTAGTACATCATCGTCCGTTCCATCGAATAATATTCTCCTCAACAAATGTCAACAGTCAGTGACCACCACCAACGCCCAGCACCAACAACCAGTTGTCATACACCATCGGAAATCACAAAGTCTTGATGCGAACACAATATCAACTCAATTGACTAACAATTCGCAAGGTGCTGCTAAAGGACCATCACACATTCGAGACAGGTTAGTTCATAAAACCAAACCATTGCAGTTCTTTCAGCAATTCTAATCCTTGTCCGGCTTTGATTTGTTGGAAACTCTTTTAGCAGGTTCCGATGTATAGTGTCGTATCCACCGAATAGTGAACTCGAATTGGAATTGAACGTTGGCGACATTGTTTATGTGCATAGAAAACAAAAGAACGGCTGGTACAAAGGAACTCATTCCCGAACAAATAAATCGGGCTTGTTTCCGGCGTCCTTTGTGGAGCCCGATATCTAAATTTTTTTTTTTCTGCTTACTATTATTTTTTTTATTTGTTATGAGTTCTTAAGAAAAAGATGCCAATACTGCGTACAATTTTTATTATACATATTCTTATTTTTTGAAAATACATCCTTTATTTAATGAATTTTCCATTTCAAAATTTGTCTTAAAGTCTCCGCCGGTCGGAGATTAGATTTAGAAGCAAATCAATTTCATGACCTGAATAACCATGACTTAAAAAATACATAATTATAACATTATTTAATACTACATCAATCTTATCACCTTGTTAACACATCCCAATTGGTAGTCTTATATTCAGGAAATCAAGTAAGTTGACTATAAAAAAATACCAGTCAAATGTTTTGTTTTCTTTAAGTAATTTAGTTAACGTTATCAATAGAAAGTTGAAACAGAAGTAACCTATGTCATTTTAATTGACTAACGAACCAATCTTCCGTGTACAAAACATAAATAAATTGTTAAATCGTGACATAGTTTTTTAGTTGATCGATGATCGTTGCCTTCGTTTAGTGTCTTCGAGAACATATACAATTTTAATATTGTTCTCAATTTTATCATTTTTATCACTTTTTCACATGCCGTTACTCATTTGTCATATGGAATTATTTCAAGGGGAAATTAGAAACATATTGCTTAGTTAATGAAATGGATTGAGTTTTGCAATTTTCTCTACAACATAAATAATAATACTGTTAAAAAACTAGTTACTTAATCGCCCTCAAATGTAATCGATCATACTTGGCAATTTGGTGTGTTTACATATTACTTCTTGAAATTAATGATTCTCACAAAATTTATTTCGCCCGCACTCAGGGTTATGTGTCGTCGTTTGATGAAAACGAAACAAGCGACGTTGATAACTGATTGCTCCAGATTCCAATCAGGGAATACGCATGAAACTGGTAGAAGGCGTATGTATAGTTTGCATTTTGAAACTCGAGGAACGCTGCACGAACAAATTTTGAATTTTCATAACTTATTGAATATGGGGCTAATTACAAGGGTATACTCCAACCAGTTTAACCTCACATTTGGTGGTATGACTGGTGACAAGAAATTACTGTTTGAGAAATTTTAGACAGCAACATTTCATCCAAGCTTGATGTGGTTGATGCCGAGTATTTTACTAATACATGGTTATTTGTCAACCGATTTAAACATTTTACGTCGGTCATATCTGACGTCTCGTACAATATTTTGACTGCTCTTTACTTTGTCCCCTACATAAAAAATAGTAGAATGCAGTCATTTCTGCTGGTAAGAATCAGTAAACTGTCAATTGTCACCTGACGGTGGCAAATCGTCTGTTTTGATATGTGTTTTATGTCATTTATGTCGTATAACAGAATTTACCCTCACTCCAAGAAATTTAGGAGTCTACAATTTGTATTGGAAAAGTACGGAATGACTATGAAAATAATAAGTTTTATACTCCTGCAATAGCTTCAACACGAAAAGGAGAGGTTAAGCCATACCGGCAATCGAAAAACAGGAACATTTTAGACTCGTAGTTTCAATGTATACTAGTAGTATATTCTATTCATTCTAGCAATAAGATGTAAAATCTGAAACCTTTTTTTTAAATTTACTGAATGTTGTTTTATTTTGAAAGTTCAATAGTATTATCTATATAATATTTTTTACCAATGGAAAACGACATGGGTTTTGATTGGCATACATATAAGCTTCCTAGAGTTCGTTTGTTTAAACTATCTTAAAATGTTTCTATCTTTCCTGTTGTCCTCTCTTGCCCTATATTATTGAATGAAAAACAAAATAATAACATTAAACCCTGGAATCTCCCTAGATGCATATGTGTACTTGTATTCTTTTAAATATTAAATGTTGTTATATGTAAAACCGAAGAACGGTTGCGTCGGTTATTGTACTAAGACAATCGACGCTTGAATTTTCGATAACCTAGACTGATATTCTTTAGATAGGAATTTTTAATACATTGATTACATTAAAAATGAAGAAATTCGTTAACGACACGAAGCACAATTATGTTGTTTTTTATATATTAAGTGTTAAAACATCCTAAAACGTTGCTATTTGTGGGTGGGAAGTTATACTTTTGTTACACGACTAAATTTTGTACTGAAGTTTTGAAAAATAATAATAAATCAAAAAACGTCTACCTAGTGTGAAAGAAAAAATTAATAAATCACTCCAAGGTAAATACTTGCGCTTTTAATAATGCATCTTGTTAAAGATTCATTCCTTCCTACAATAGAACCTTATTCTAAAATACATTTTTATTATGCCAGGTTTAAGAGTTTGTATTCTGAAAAAATCCTTGGTATTCATTTTAATAAATCCAGGAAGCGGATTCGATTTGGATATTGTACTATGAATTTATTGAAATTTAATTTTTTAGTCTTAATTTCCTCAGCCCTAATAAGTAAATGCTATTGATTAACCATAGAATATAGGCCACCTAAAGTGAAAAAATGAGTTTTTTTTAACACTATCAGATCTGTGGCGTAGCGAGCTTAATACAAGCAGCATCTACGAGCAGAGATTTGCCACAGCATATAATATGCATCCACAGGCTCATCATTTAGTGCATTTGTTAGTGGGACAAAACAGAACATAGATGAAACTAAGTTTGAAATCACTAGCAAAATCAATAAACGATTAAATTACAATGAAGCTATATATGTTATTAAAAAAAAGACAATTTTAAATATACTTATTACGGCTCTAGAACACAATTTCGCAGAGTGTTTTTCAAACTACTTTTACTAACATGCAGTTCAACTTACTTACTTACTTAAGTGGCGCTACAGTCCGGAATGAACCTGGGCCTCAACCAACATGCCTCTCCAATTAGCCCGGTCCTTAGCTAACTGCCTCCAGTTGCGCACTCCAAGTTGGTTGAGGTCGGTTTCCACTTGTGCGCGCCACTTAAGGCGAGGTCTTCCTCTACTGCGTCCGACGTCTGGCTGGGAATCGAAGACTCTGCGAGCCGGAGTATTGGTGTCCATTCGTTCTACATGTCCTAGCCATCTTAAACGTCCAATGCGGAGTTTTTTGACCAGGGGCATGTCGCTGTACAGCTCGTATAGTTCTTGGTTGAATCTTCGTCTCCATAGCCCGTCAACGCAAACGGGACCGAAGATTTTTCGAAGAATTTTCCTTTCGAATCTACCAAGGATTTCTTCATCCGCTTTTGATACGGTCCATGCTTCAGCGCCGTAGAGCAGGACTGGGATGATCAGGGTCTTATATAGGGTTTCCTTAGTAGTTCGAGTGAGGGCTTTACTACTAAATTGCCTTCTTAGCCCGAAGAAACAGCGGTTGGCAAGAGTAATTCTTCGTTTAATTTCTGACGAGATGTTGTTGTCAGAGCTAATAGCGGAGCCGAGGTAGACAAAGTCCCGTACTACCTCAAAGTTATATCTGTCAATGGTGACGTTCTGTCCAATTCGTCGATGTTGTGAGTCCTTTCGTGATGACAGCATATATTTAGTCTTACCCTCATTTACTGCTAAACCCATTTTCGCAGCTTCCTTCTCTATACTAGCAAACGTGGCTATGACATCACGTTGAGTCCTGCCAATGATGTCAATATCGTCAGCGTATGCTAGTAGTTGCACCGACTTTTGGAAAATTGTGCCTCTGGTGTTGGCTTTGGAGTTTTGCACAATTCTCTCAAGAATCAGATTAAAGAAGTCACATGACAGCGCATCGCCTTGCCTAAATCCTTTTTTGGTATCGAATGTGTCGGTGAGGTCGTTTCCGACCCTGATGGAGCAGCGAGAATTCTCCATCGTCATCCTACACAAACGGACGAGTTTGGGCGGTATACCAAAACTAGACATGGCTCTGTACAGTTCGTCTCTATAAATGCTGTCATATGCGGCTTTGAAATCGATGAATAGGTGGTGGGTATCGATTTGGACTTCTTGAGTTTTTTCCAGGATCTGCCGAAGTGTGAAAATTTGATCGGTTGTGGACTTTCCTGGCCTAAAACCACACTGATAAGGGCCAATCAGGTTGTTGGTAAACGGTTTCAGGCGTTCACATATTACGGCAGATAGGATCTTGTAGGCGATGTTGAGGAGACTTATGCCTCTGTAGTTGGCGCAGTTCAGAGGGTCTCCTTTTTTGTGGATCGGGCAAACGATGCTGAGGTTCCATTCTTCAGGCATATTTTCATCCGACCAGATTTGGCTTATGAGTTGGTGGATGTTACTTACCAAGTCATCTCCGCCGGCCTTATAGAGCTCAGCGGGAAGGCCGTCATTTCCGGCAGCCTTATTAAGCTTGAGTTTAGATATTGCTATCCTCACTTCACTCAGGTCGGGTGGTTGGCAGTCTTCGCTGTCGTTGCCAATATTGAGTGGTTCGTTCTGCCTGACAGCGGAATGTTGTTCGTCATCGCCGTTTAACAGTCTGCAGAAGTGGTTCTTCCATATCCTCAGCATCGACTGTGTCTCAACTACAATATTTCCTTGTTCATCTCGACAGGATTCTGTTCGAGCCTTGTATCCTTGGCTTTGACGTTTTACACTTTGGTAAAACTTGCGAACATCGTTCCTGGAGTGGCACCTCTCTATATCCTCGATCGCGCGCTTTTCTTGCTCTTTTTTCTTCTTGCTGAAAAGCCGATGTTCTTCCCTTCTTCTTTGCCTATAGAGCTCAATGGCAGCTCTCGTCTTCACCTGCAGCTTAGCCTTGTAGGCCTCGTTCTTGGCTGCGAGCATCTGTCGGCATTCCTCATCAAACCAGGGGTTTCTTGCTGGTGGGCGCGAGAAACCTAGCACATCAGTTGCGGCTGATCTAATGGCCTGTTGGCATCGTTGCCATTGCTCTTCGACATTCGATGCTGGTGGTATGGTGTTAATCGAGAGGTTAAGGGATACGCGTTGTGCGAAGGTCTTGGCGGTCTCTTGCGATTGCAGTCTTCCGACATTAAATTTTTTCACAGTATTTCTGGATTGTTGTGGCGTGGTGGATATCCGCATTCTTACCTTGGCTGCTACAAGGTAGTGATCCGAGTCGATGTTAGCTCCTCGGAATGTTCGGACATCCAAAATACTGGATGCGTGCCTCTTATCTATCGCAATGTGATCAATTTGGTTGACCGTTCGTTGATCTGGAGACCGCCATGTCCCCTTATGGATATCGAGGTGAGGAAACCGTGTGCTGGCTATAGTGGAATTTCGTTCCGTAGCGAAATCAATTAGCCTAAGTCCGTTACCAGACGTGTTGTCGTGTAGGCTATGTTTTCCGGCAATACTTCTAAAGATGTCTTCTCTTCCTACCTTTGCGTTAAAATCTCCCAGCACGATTTTAACATCGTACTTCGGTAGTCGCTCATAGGTTTTGTCGAGGAGCTCGTAGAAGCAATCCTTAGCTATATCATCTTTTTCTTCCGTCGGAGCGTGAGCGCATATAAGGCTTATGTTGGCGAATTTGGCCTTGATGCGAATTGTTACTATGCGTTCGCTAATGTCTTGGAAACATAAGACTTCTTGCCTAAGTCTGGCACTTATAACAAATCCGCATCCGAATAGTCGCTGTTTCTGCTCACTATAACACGGTCCGTAGTATATGTCACAGTTTTTCATCCTCTTTTTGCCCGGCCCATCCCATCGTATTTCCTGGATGGCAGTAATGTCTGCTTTGTAGCAGTTTAGGGCTTCCGCTAGTTGTTCGCCTGCACCTCTCCTGTTTAATGTTCTCACATTCCAGGTGCAGATACGAACGTCGTTGTCCTTTTTTCGTTTAGCAGGGTCGTCAACAATAAAATCAGTCCTTTCCGAGGCTATTGGTTGCTTCGTAACCATGTTTTTTTTCTGTGGGTGGGTAGTTAACCCAAAGCACAACCCCCAACCTGGAGGGCCAGTTCCAATTTATTAGATACCCCTAGGACACGGGGCCATCAGTATCCACTACGGGATTGAGCGCTGCCGTTGGCCTTTCGGTTCATCCGCCACCATCTCTGTTCAAGGGGCCTGACTAACCCTTGAAATTCCTAGACAACCTGTTGTCCGAATATGTCAGAGCAGCTCATCTAGGTTCGCCTGGGACAGCAGGCCGGGTATTCATCCGTGCCATTCTCACCAGGGTGTTTATAGTGTTGCTGTTTTTCGTCGTGTTATCAACACTCGCACTTATCGTTTAGCAAGTCAAATCCGGTTGGATGAGACCAGTATCCGATGGTTACCACTTGGAGGTAAAGATAAGCACATTTGATGTGTAGTCAGAGTTGCAACACTGGACATTGCCAAGTTAACGCCAATCAGAGTCTACCCTCGTTCTACAACACCCAACCATCATGCAGTTCAACTACATCGTTATTTTTATTGTGTATGAGTTGCAAGTTATAACAATTACACCAATCCGTAATTCAACCTGTACCCTATGTTAATCGGCTACAAAATTGACTCTGACAAAAAAACTTCGGGTCATCTGCAAACCCTAGACACTAACAGAAAAACACTTGAATCTATATCGTTCAGGATTAACGATATCTGTGCAGATCACATCTACCTACTATTGCCATTGAAGCAAAATTAGTAAACACAGTTGAATTTGTTACTGTTACCTCCCATTCATAAATCCATGTTGATATGTGGATAAGAATTCATTTACAAAAATAAAAAGAATATCTTCTCTAATACTTTCAAACAATTTCGGAATTGTTGACATTATCGAAAGTGGACGATAGTTTGTTACCACATTCCTACTACCGTACATATGCACTGGTGTAAGAAATGAATATTTCCAAAAATTTAGGAAAATGTGTAATCGAGAGAGATTAATTACATTTTAATATTAATGTGAATGGTATGCCATCAAATCCGGGACTAATTTTGTTTTGTTCGAATGTTTTTATTTTTATTTTAGCTGTCCAATGCTTGGGCTTGGGAACCACTGTTATGAGGGTTTAAAAGATTAAAGTGACGAGCAAAAGAAAAGTCAAAAGACATCCGGTGGCTAATGTTTTTTTCTGTGTTTATTTTCTTCACATCTTTCTGTTGTATTTTTTTGCCGGCTTTACTTGTACCACTACTGGGGAATTTATACCATTCTCCACAGTAGTTTAAACACAATTTTATTTTGCTTACCTTGTTGTTCGGTACCTGCATGGTGATCGATCGTTATTGTGGGATCATGGACAGATTGTTTGATGCTCTTCTGGATATTCGAAGTTTCTTCAATAATTTTAGAGGTCAGTTCATTTAAAATTCTAAGCAAAATCATCCTCCATTAATTTTTCCACCATTTCGGCACTACTTTCGACTCTAGGTCGATAAGTTTTTTTTTGCTTTCGCTAAGCACTTCGGCAAATACTACTACAATTCACTACTTCACTAACAATATTGCATACCGAGCGTGCCATTTTAATGTAATTAGGTTTGAACTTTTGGTAATTAAAATAAAAAGAATAATTTCACCTCAATGTTTTATTATTTAACTTGTTGACGCTTTTACAGTTGCAACTGAACTGTATTTTTTTATGGAATGTTTCGATATCTTCAACCCTATCATATATACAAAGTATGAGTGTTGAATTGAGAACTCTTAATTCCTAGTTATGAGTACATATTTGCTAACAATTGTTCCGATTCTAGTCTTCTTTTCTGATTCTTTCTGATGCTGTAAGATATATTCTGCCGACGTTTGGGACTGTTCATAGCTTACTGTCTTCAAATGTTGTGTCAACTGAATCTTGCAGCTAAGCAAAGCTTTAGTCCGAATTGAGTGTTAATTGCTTGTTAAAAAACAATTTCTAAGAAAGATGAAAGGTGATGGTCAACATTCTCACTGAGTGCTACAATATTTTTATTAGACTGGCGAACTCTTCTGGATTCGAACTGACCTAATCTACTCAAATTTCCTGATAAATCTGACCACTGTACGACGAGAGGGAACATTATGGTGGCGAAAAATTCAAGATACATATTTTTATACCGTCTCTGAAAAATCGCAAAAATATATGAGTCCATGTAGTTCTCCAAGGCTAAGCATTTATATTCAGCCATGGCGACAAATGGGCTCAGTGTCACGATGGTTAGTGCGATGAACTGCCGCGCAGAATGTCTGGGTTCGATTCCCAGCCGTAGCAACACCAAAACGTTTACTGGTCCTCCTCCCGTGATGATCTGACAAATCATCCGAGTAGTATCAATTGTCAAGAATAGCTTATCTCAACTTAGCCATTTGGATTCGGCATCGTGTAAGCACACACGCACACATGAATGGTTGTGAGAAAGTTAGGCCCTGGGTACTAACGAGAAAGATAGGCCCTGGGTACTAATGAGCCTGTTGCGCCAAGAATATTTTTTCTGTATGGCGATACATTAAAAAAAAAAGCCGTGTTATAAGACACCCTTTATATTAAAAACTTCAGTAGAAAATTATGAAACTATGCCGAAATCTAAATAACAAAAATAAAATGATTAATAGAAGTAATCATATCTGAAATGTTAACAAAATTGTAATTTCTTAATAGAAATGGTTTCAGATTTTCAATTAATGTAATATAAAGTAAAAACACATAATTTATAACCTTTACTAACTTTCGCAGTGCGGCATTTGAGTCCGTTGTGAATCTGGGCCCCAAAACAACATACGTTTCCAATTTATTCGACCTTGTTTTCTACTTGTGTGTGCTGTATTTTGGAACATCTTTCTTCACTGTCCATCTGGTTGGGAATCGAAGACTCTGAGCGATATACCAAATTCTATGTGGTGGGGATTTCTTCTTCTGGAGTGTGAAGATTTTGTTGCCTAAAACCACCCTATTATTAATGGGGAGCGATCATATTGTTTATAGGCGTTCAGATATTATAACATGTATTTCTCTTTAAATGGAGGAATCCAGATGCAAAAAATAAAGTTAATATAAACATTTCGACTATAGATTATTTTAACCCATATAGATTATTAAAAGCGAAAGCTTTTTCTACAAAAATCATTTGTATACCATACCATAAAAGATTTTGACAAACTGTGTGGACAGTATGTTGTAACAAAGCTATTATCTGTACATAATCCCCATACCTATTTTTTTGCCACACCCACCTTTTGGGGATGTTTCATTTCAGGATTGAATGGGATAGGGTATTCAACGATTCTCATTGTTTTTTTTTTCATGGAATGCTTACCAGTTGCCAGATAATAGGAAATTGTGAAATAAGACAAGGTGCTTCTTTACTTACTCTCACACTGATCCGTCTCTGACATCGTCCATTGAATCAACAGCATTGCGGATGCTAGATATCTAATCTGGTAGTAATTTATGAACTCTATCCAGACATATTTAGAAGATTTGACTATTCATCAGTACCTTCGTTCGACAAAATTCTGCGGTGTCGTCTTTTGTCTTCGTAGGAGAGTGAAATCTTGAATTCTACTCTGTATTTCGTTCAGTTGATGACTTTTATTCGAAACTGTTGTCTGTTTTCGGGTATTTCAAAAAAGTGAGAAAATTTAACGAAATATGGAGTAGGACCACTAGGGCTCGGCCACGCAATGACCAGCAAAATCTAAGCGACAAATAAATTGAAACATATGAGATTGTATTGGGATAGCCACGTTGTCACTAAGCGACAAGCGACAATCCAAGCGTCGGTTAGCAATCAAATCTGTTCTATTTTATGAAATCCTGAACGACAAATACTTGTAACTGTGCAAGATATATTCATCTCACAACGTAGGATGGCTGCTTTCACAGCTGAAATTCTAAAACATGATATACATATATAAAACAAAGTGAACGTAATAAAGTGATTTTTGAGCTTTGGATTTCATGTTAGGATGATGAATGGACAAAACAGAACAAATGTAAATAAAAGTTGTCTCATAATAACCAGTTGTCGCTTAAACTTGACGCTCGGTCTTTCTGCCGCTTTTCCGCTCTCACTCACTTCTTGGCTCTAGCCTGTCGCTTACCTTCCCGTGAACGGCAACATTAAAATGAATAAAAAAGAAATGTGGTTAATAAATGTTTTTAAAATTGTGCGTGCAGATGTCAAATGGGAGCGTAAAAATGACAATGCTTGTCTAGGCAAAAGTAATACCAGCGAGAGGTTAAAAATACTCGTAGTTACTACCAAATGGCATACCTACATGTATATTAAATAAAATGTCATTTGGAAGTCTGCCACAGCTTCTTTATGGCGAGTGAATCCGCTCATACGTGTACGAATTTGTTATGCACTCACGGCATCTTGTACTACTTAGGAAGATTTATACATTTATATATATTTTTTTATAAACTACCTATGTAGCTTTAGAATAGTTCAGTCACACAAGGATTCTTATTTGGATCTTTATTTTGGTTAAGTACATTAACTAGGTAGTTTAAGATTGCTGTCCATTCGATATCCAACGGTTGTGTGTTGTGTCTTTCTGCTATGTATGAGCTTTGCTAACAACATTCAATGCTTATGACACTAATTAGTTGATGCTTAGCCAATTTATTTCGTTTTTTCCATGCATCGCGTCTGACCAATTGTAGTATTTCGGATTACAAATTATCATATTACCGAACATAAAAATATAGTTTTTGTTAATTACCCAATGTGTCCTGTAATCTTACAATCTATAATTGAATGTCAAACCTCATCACTCAACGCTTAGGTCACAGTTCGTTCTCTCACCCTAACGCTTCATAACACATAACCTTTAGATCCTAGATGTAAATAAACATTTTACTTTAGTTTTTTTTTTCATTATTATTTTGATAGTTTTAAATTCATAATAATATATAATTGCTTAATTTTTTTCTACATGAAATATTGTAAATATCAAATTGTAAAAGCCAGAAAAAGATATCCATCTTAAGGCTCCTGTTATATAAATAAATGAATTGAAAATGAAAATATTCTGATGAAAATATGTCTAATATTTATTGTGTTTGGTAGTGAACAAAATATTGCTGCAAAAAGGATCTTGATGATGAAAATAATATCAATGCGTTTGATAAGATTTTAGCTGATTATTTAATTGCGCTCCATAAAATTTTTACAGAAGGTAAGAAGGATAGTGTCCGTGTTGTTAAAATCAATTTGAAATTAAGTTCTTATTTAATTTGTATTCATTAATTTATTTATAAAATATATTAAATCTACATCTAATGTAAAACAAAGAAGATACAAAAAAACGCAAACGAAAGATTTAAAATTAATTAATTCGGCGTGGATTCGATGCGCAATATATGGCCTCTTTTCGCATTGGAAGGACTGAAGATGACAATCAATTACTATTGCTATGAAGCTGGAGCTTTATTTGTAATTCTTTTAATGCTTCTAATGTTAGGAGTACTTCGTAAGTGTTGATGAAATTGAATTCAATATTGGACGTTTTAAGCGTTTGCCAATAGTTACGCCTTACGATAGCAGAGAATAAATCTTCCAGATAGGTTTTAATTTTCGTTTTTGAATGTGGATGGTCCAGTTGAATTGGTTGAGAAGAAGGGTTCCTGGGTGAATATTTTTGGTGGCTGGGATTTTCAGTTGTAAATCGAATGGTGACAGAGCCTCTTCTACATTAATATGTTTTATTATCCTTTTCAAATATGCCATCTATTATTAATTTGATTTCAGAATTTGACAATATAAATGGGTTTATAATTTCTGCTTTGGCCCAAAGTAGGGCATATTCCAAATTAGTTAATTCCTCTTTAACAGTATCTAGTCTATTCTAGCCTCGTTTGCTAGTATAGAGAAGGAATTGGTAATTGGATTTATGTGTAAATGAGGGTTAGACTAAGTATATGCTGTCAACATGAAAGGACACACACCATCGACGAATTGGACAGAACGTCATAATTGACAGATATAATTTTGAGGTAGTACGTGACTTTTTCTACCTGGGCTCCGCTGTTAACTCTGGTCTGTAGCGCCACTTAAGTAAGTAAGTTTCTGTTTTAAATTTGATATGTACTTATTTAGAATGTATTCATTCGTTTAAATACCTTTTGTTATATTGGATTATTGTTAATTTTGTTTTCGTACATTTTGTTGTTTGATTGATGTTTTGTTGTTTGTTTGAACATTTATAATTTCTAAATCGTCGTTATCAGGGCTTCCTGCGAGCTACTTTCACGCGGTTTCTATGAAGTTTAGTCATCTACACAATCGGCTTAATTTACAATTTCTTCCCTGGATCTAGGGCATGCATTTGTTCTTAATTGGCTATTAGTTCTGATGTGAATGGCCTGACCTGGGAATTACGATTTTACAAGATGTTTTTATACCCTATCCCATAGGGGGGTATATTAGTTTTGACATTAAGTTTGTAACATAGAGAAATAATTTCGATACATATACCTCAAAGTATATGGATCGATTCAGAATCGCTAGCTGAGTCGATTAAGCCATGTCTGTCTGCCCGTCCGTCCGTCCGTCTGTGTGTTACCGATTTTTGGGCCTTAAATTTTGAGATAGAGTGTTGAAATTTGGTATATAGACTCTCTGGCCGACGTAGCAGAACAAGTGTAAACATTTTTGAAATCCGCCCACTGCCACGCCCCCTTTTAGAAAAACGTAGTTTTATGCCAAACCGTAAAGAATTTCAAAAAACTGTCTGAGCAACATATTTAGACAATCCTAATATCTATATTTCGTCCATACAACGTTTTTTGCCACGCCCACTTTTTGGGGGCGTTTTTAGTAAAAAACGTTTTTTGTCCAAATTTTAAAACTTTCGAAAAAAATGTTGATGCTTCCGCAATGGTAATATAAACATTTTGTCTATAGATCATTTTCACCTACGCCCACATTTTGGGGGCGTTTTCTTACAAAAACCATTTGTATACCCCATCCCAAGGCATTAGCAATAGAAATACGTTGCTTTTTGTCGAACCACAAAAGATTTTGATAAACTGTCTGAGCAATATAGTCCTTGTGGACCCATTGTGATACCCTTGGTGGGACTACGTCCTTCCTTACCGTTACTACGGGTTACTCCCCTCTATCCAGCCATCCTGATGTTCGTAGGAACCTGTAAAGATAGGGTAATGGAATATCGGAAAGCTCTTGGATGTCTTGGAAGAAGTAGCCTCCAAGTGTTATTTTCCTCAGGTGACAGAGACTCGGACAGTGACAGAGGAAATGAGGTGTATCCTCGTTTGTTTCCTCATCGCCGCAGCCTCTACAGATATCGTCATCCTTGAGATTTAATTCAATTGTATGGGTTCTGAGAAAGTTGTGACCAGTGAGAGCCCCTACCAGTTTAGATAAGGAGCTTCTGTCGTACCGCAAAAGTTTTTTGGTCCGGTTTCCGTTGTATTCTGGCCAGAGCTTCCGAGATATTTCGCAGGTAGTCAATGACTTCCACCTGGTATTGGCTTTCATTCGGGTTTTGTTTTCCACTCTTTCTCTGAGGTTACACAGTGGTGGTTCGACCGTTTGTAGTGCCTGGTCATGATCTGTAGCAGATCCATTTCTTGCCAGTTCGTCGGCCATCTCTTTGACGTCTATGTCCCTGTGAACAGGTACCCAGCAGAGATCAGCATTATGCTGTGAGCAGAGAACCTTGAGCTCTTCGCGACAGCGGCGAACTGGCTTTGATTTAATTTCGATAGCAGATACTGCTTTTATAGCCGCTTGGCTGTCAATGAATATGGTGATATCACTGTGTGGTATTTCCATTAATGACACCAAATGAGCCGCTTCAGCGATTGCAAGCACCTCAGCCTGGAATACACTACTATGATCAGGAAGCCTGATTGATTTGTGTATTACTAATTCCTCTGAGAATATGCCAGCACCTGTTGCACAGTCCATCTTTGATCCATCTGTGAAGATGAATATCGATTTCCTTTTTGTGGGTTCATTCTTGTCCCATTCGTCTCTGCTCGGAAACGAGCAGGTGAAGGGTCGATCGAAGTCTAGATAGGGAGATAGATAGTCAGAGTTTACTACGCTCCCTACGTATTTCTTTAGGACCTGCGCATGCCCAGCGAGGCTCGGGACCCAGCTGTTCGTTTGGCTGATCCTCGAGGAGCTTTTGGCAGCTGATTCCTGCATGTATAGATCTAAGGGCAGCAGATTCAGAATCATCTCCAATCCAGAGGTTGGGGTTGTTCTCATCGCACTGGTTGTCCCTATACACGCTAGTCTTTGTATTTTTGGCATTTGCTTCAAGTTGGTTGCTCTGTCTGTGGCTTGCCACCAGACTATACTGCCATATGTGAGTATTGGTCGCACGATAGCCGTATACATCCACAGGATTATTTTGGGGTTAGTTCCCCACTTTCTGCGGAATATTCGGTTACATGCATTTGCTGCTTTCTTAACTCTTTCATTGACATTAAGTTTCCAATTGAACTTCCTGTCTAGAATTATTCCCAGATATTTCGCACTTTCAGCTATTTTAAGGGGTATTCCTTCTAGCTGGTGGTTCGAAGTGTGGTATTGTTCTCCTATTTGTGAACAGCACAAGCTCGGTTTTTTTGGGGTTGACCCCAAGGCCGCATTGCTTTGCCCACGTGTTGAATTTCATTAGTATTTCATTAACGACAAGAACCCATAGTAGAGGGGAGATGACTCCTCCTTGTGGTGTGCCCCTTGAGGCGTTAACTTTTAGTTCAGTGTCGCCCAGTTTTGCCTTGATATTCCTTTATTTGACAAGACTTACAATCACGTTAGTGAGTGCCTGGTCAATGTTGGAATTCTGCAATGCCCTTTCCACTTCTCTATGTTTTGACATTGTTGAAAGCTCCTTTAATATCTAGCAATGCTGCGATTGTGTATTCTTTATCTTTTAGAGACTTTTCTATAGCACTAACAACGTCATGCAGTGCTGTTTCAACCCCTTTGCCCTTTGTATTAGCATGTTGGGCTGGGGAGATATCATTGTAGTTAAGTTTTTCACGAATGTATATGTTCATTAGTTTTTCAAAAGTCTTCAGAATGAAGGACGTCAGACTTATAGGCCTAAAATCTTTTGCAGTTGTATGGCTAGATTTACCTGCTTTGGGAATGAAGACGACCTTTACTTCTCGCCAAGCCCTTGGAATGTAGCCACACATTATACTGCTTTTAAACAGTCGTGTGAGGACAGGTATGATTAGGGTTTTTGTCTTTTGGAGCATAATTGGAAATATTCCATCGCATCCTTGGGATTTGAAGGGAGAGAATGTATCAATTGCCCAGTTTATTTTTCCTTCTTATGACTTCTTCTGGAGCTGTAAAGAGAGTCGTTGAAGGGTTAAGGGTCACTTGATTACTGTCTCGACTCTGGGTACATCCCGGAAAATGGGTTTTTAGTAGGAGTTTGAGTGTGTCCGTACAGGATTGTGTCCAGTTGCCATCACTATCTTTAAGATACGTTGGAACTGTAGATTCTTTAGTTAAAAATTTCCTGAGTCTGGCTGATTCTGTGGTGTTTTCTATGTCACTGCAGAACGTGTGCCAGCCAGTGCGTTTAGCTCTCGTGATTGCACTTTTGAACTTGCGCTAGCTGGATTTATATAGATCCCAGTCAGTTTCTAAGTTTGTTACTTTGGCTGCGTTAAAGAGCGCTCTAGTCTTTCTCCTGATTTCGAGGAGCTCTTTCGTTCACCATGGTTGAGATTTCTTACTCTTTGGGGTCCGTAACGGACAAGCTTTTTCGTACGCATTGTTCAGAATCTTATTTAGGGTTTCTGTGGTTGCGTCGATTTCGTCTGGGGTATCTAGCGTATTTTGTTGCAGTTTTTGTTTATTCTTCCCGACTTCGTTGAAGAATAATTCCCAGTTTGTTATTCTGTGGTTCCTGCATTTGCTTATTATTTCAACATTAGCTTCAATTAGGAATTCAATAATCCTGTGGTCTGAAAATGATGCTTCTTGGGAAACAGTCCATTCTCGCACAGTAAGACTTTGTGAGTTGTTGTAGAGTGTTACGCCTAAGACCTCGCGCCTGTTCCTAATTATGAAGGTTGGTTCGTTACCTTTATTGGCAATTAAAAAATTGTTTTCAATAATGAATTCAAAAAGAGACTCACCTCTGATGTTGGTGTCTGTACTGCCCCATTGGGTGTGATTGGCGTTGGCATCGCAACCTAGAATAAGGTCCCATCTTTCCCTTTCCGCTTTCTTCGTAAGAGAGCGCGTCAGCTCGGACGGTGGACCGTCTGGAGAGTCAAACGGCATGTACACTGCTGCTAGTATCAGCGGACACTTCCCTTTCCTCTCCCATTTTACCAATGTTTGGTCTGTATTGCTGTAGCTAGATAAGAGAAAAAGGTTAATCTGTTTTCTAGCAACAATACATGCGCGAATCTTACTGGTATTTGGTATATTGGTGTTATAGACCACCAGGTCCTTTGACTTCAGCCCTTTTTTTTTCCCCGAATAGTCCAGGGTTCCTGGATAAGGGCGACGCACACTGGGGCAGAATAGCCTTAAAACTGCCATCAAATCAACTAAACCTGTGAGATTTTTTTAAGTGGAACTATCGTTTTTATTGGTATATGTTCTATTTAAAAAAACAAAATTTAGACAAAAAAAAATTTTTATTATTAAAAAAAACGCATTTTTTTTTTTATTATAATATATTCAAGATACAATAAAGAATCGTCACCGTCTTCATTATTACTATCATCATCAATATCTTCATCAGCTGTTGCGTAATCATTTTGTAGGGATGGAGCTTTCAACTTTGTTTTTGACTGGCTTTTGCTTACTGGTGATAATAGGATCGGAGCTCAATAAGAAAAAGTTAAAAATATCCCTATTAGATTTTTCTCTGCTACATTTTCTGGAATTATGCTCTCTATAACGCTTAAAATCTTTATTTCTTGCCTCCTGTGATTCTTCTGTTAACTGTCCAATAGGAAGCATAGCAAAGGATATTACTTCTGGCCCATGAATCAAATACTTATGCATAGTAGGAGGCATGTTGTACCAAGGATATAATGACACGAAGTATCTAGCCGTATCAATCGCAAATATTCTGTATTTTTCAGGGTCTATGTCAAATCCAATTGATATAGTGATCAGAATAATATGAAGTCTTTTTATCAAATCAATGTTTATCTTCGTTATTTCTGCAGACAACTCTGGATTTTGAAAAAATCGTCTGGCGGTGTTTCCATCGTTGCTGTTGCCGAAACCCGGCTTTGGTTTGTCAACAATAAGGCCACATTTTTCTTTAAATTCTTTTTGGATTCGAGTTTTATTTTCCAAAACGATTTGCTTGTCTTCCGCCCCACGAGCTTGCCATTTTGCTATAGGAAGTTTGTACGCTAAATGAAGAAGACATTCGAAGCATCGAATCCAACCATGTAGAACAGAAAGACCAAATTTCAAATTTTCGGTATTAACTTCCCTTGAAACTGTTTCATCAATCTTATTGAAGTCCTTTGATGTTGTACCGCACAAGAAGCATTTCATGGTTGAGGTGGTTTCAGTTAGTGCATTACACACCTTCCCGTCAACCATAGATAAAATTAATTCATGGCGAATTTTCAATTTTTTTGCAGCATGGTTAACAATGCTTTCGTGCAGATTTAAATTTGGTTTTCTATCTGACGGTGTTCTCGCAACATCAACAGATTCCTTCTGAAATTCTATTTTTATTGGTCTGCAATACCGTGTTGACGCAGGACGTGGATTTTGCCACACAACGAGGTCCTTAGCCATCAATCGGAGCGGTACAATACATGAAATAAATACAGCTGAATAGTTAGCTTCAGCATCTTGAAACGCCTGCTTGTACGAGCTGTGTCCCGAAGACCCGTCAAACCCCCATTTGGAGATTAAGCACATTTCAATTATTTCTTCATTTTTCAATGCATTGGTGACAGGAGTTAATGTTTCGCATAGCCGCATTATGGTGTGATCTAAAAGAGGTTGCAACAAGACGCAAGCTCCAGTTTCAGTCACAGTAATATGATGGAAATTTTTCTGAAGCACATCTTCTTATAACATCATACTGTTCTCGGGATAGTTTAGCTTCTACTAGAACTGATAATGCATCTTCATCTGATAAAAGACTCTTTGGCTTTAAAGATCTCTCCTTTGCTTCTTCATACATTTTGGCATGCTCTGGGTAAGCAGAAATGTCTTTTAAAACTTTTGAAACTTTTACTTGGCCTGCAGATCGTAAGCTCATACAAGTAGCATACACTAATTCCGAGGTAGAACTTGATTCACGGAGTTTCTTGGTCTTAAATCGTTTGCTGTTTTCTGAAGAATTTTCAAAAGGAATAACCTGTCGACCGCGTTTCGGTTTTGCAATACATGGGAACGAAAGTGACGTCTCAAGCCACACTTTGTTGTTTTTTTTTTAAATTTTGAATCTATTCTACATGCTTTCGCCCATTTCGATCTGTATTGGAATTTGAAACTACATAATTTCTTCTTCAAGTGCTCAACATTACAATTTGTTCGTTTTTCGAGCTCTTTTATCAAAAAAATATATTGCCCTTCAAAGTTATCAACTCCAGAACAATGCATAATATTTAAGAGTTCTTGTCTTGTAATAAATAAATTATTAGAAGACATTCCTTAAATAAGATAACAAATTTTGATTAACATTGACGATTTTAGTGTAATTTTTTTCTTTTCGCGAAGTACTTTAAAGTTGATCTATTTCGTGAAGTAGCAAAAAGTAGCAGGAAATTTAAATTGTTTTTAAGACCTTAAACAATAACGTTTATTTTCGTGTAATTTTCATTGCTTAATATTACTTAAAACCTAATTGAAATATCTATTGTTTATAAATGTTCTTAAGAAATTACTATAGATCAAATTTTGTCTTATTTACAAAAAACTATTTATGTAATGAAGAAAAAAAAATCACTTAAACACAGTTCCATACCTGAAGAAGAAGGTTCCATACCTAAATAACACCAAAAAGTAATTAACTTTACCGAAAAAACTAACCTGAAAATGAACGTAATTCACTTATAACAATTGCTTGAGCTGCAAGACGTGAGTATAATCTACCGTTGTAACAAATCGCTTTTGTTGCGAATATTTTAAATAGTGTCCAACTATGCCCTAGTTAGTACTCTATCTAAGTAGTATATAAAGCTTTCCCGCAAAAAAAATTTTTTTTTTAATTATCGGCAATTTTTGATGTATTTGCCCCAATGTGCGACGTCAGTATTGGTCTTTGTCATATGGAGAGCAAGGTTGGCACTGGCCGCCTTACTGTGATGAAGATTTATCTGCATTATCTTATCTTTGACGGCCAGTTGACTCTCTGCTTTCCATCTTGTAGTCTGCCGCTACCAACCGAAGCTTACATCGTGTTATACCCACACGGACTTTGAAGTTTTGCTTGCGGAGTAGCGGCAGTGATTTGTGGCTTAGAAGTACGAGGACGTCCATACCACTTTCAGTGTGTTCTCCCGTTTCAAGGCTTTCCACTCCCTGCTTTCCAGTTCTGGGTTAAGGAACTGCAGGTTGCGTTCTATCCTGTCCACGGGTAGATAAGGTCCTTGTATGTGTATACGACCTTTTGGTCTGGTGAGGTTGAGGATTTATTTTCTGTCAACGACGCGCAGGTTAGTATTTGACTAAGGTGCGTCTGTGGTGACGATGAAATTCTTGAGTTTTAATTTTTTTCGGTTCCCTACCTACTTTCGGGGAGACAGTGTCGTCATGCCGACCTCTTTTGGATACTTCAGGAGCTCTCACATATGTAGACGAATCCTTATGTGTGACAGCTCCAGATCGCTTTAGAGTGGCCGCATTCGAGGTGAACAGCATTACACCTTTCTTCCTCGATGCGGTCAATCCTGCGCCGTCTCCTCCAGATGCCAGCGCAATATTTAAGTTGGTCCCTGCTCTGCCTCGCAGAACCGTTTTGGAGCAGCTGGGTGTCGGCTCAGCTTTGGACTTGTCCTTAGCTGGGATGACACTCGCTTTCTTGGGGTTTGACCTACTCAAGGCGGACTGTGATGTACATTCCTTCCTTGGTCCGGTCAAACTCCCATCACCAGTTTGGTTCTGCTTCCTGTTTTTAAGGCTGCTGCGCCAAGCTGTCTCGGTTGATTTGATAATCTCCCGAGCCCTGTTTATCTGAACCGTTTCCCTATCCGTTAAGGAGTTGGGTTCACGGTTCTTAAACCTACCTAGCAGTCGCCGCGCAATCCTGCGTAATTTTAGTGGGTCCTCCACCCTGTCTGACTGCTCTACAGTGTTGCTCACCGGTTTTGTCTTCATGACAGCAGCGACTTCGGTAAAGTCCGAACATGTACTGTCATCCGACTTATTCAGCTTGTCAACAACTGTACATATACTGTTTAGAGTCGAGTCTGCCTCTCCCGGTGACGTCGTCTTGTCTGCTTCTTTTTCGGGATCCAATGCTACCGACCCGTGTTCAGATAGGCTAAGGCATACAAGAGACACTGGTGGTCGCATGAGATCTTCCTCGCTCTCAACTTCGGGGAGAGCAATCTTTGGTGGGGCGTTAGCACAAGGCACGCGGTTCAAAGCTCGACTCTCCAGAAAGTTGAGGGCGTTCTGAAGCCTCCGTTTGTCGTTGTCCTCTAGTAAGGGTTTTCTTTTCAACTTTTTTATCGTCATTTTACAATTCAGGACTTTTTTCCTGATTGACGTCGTTAACGATATGGAGAATTTGGATGAGCTGGTGACGGACCGGTTTTCATCGTCCTCAAGAAATAGTTTCCCAAGGTTAATTTCTATCGTTCCTTCGCTTCCCTTAACCGAAACTGTCTTACTAGGCGTTGGCTCTTGGAGTAGAAGGTTTTCTTCTTCCTCCGTCATGGTAGTGTCTTTAGAATCGCTTTTTTTAAAGTTCGTGGTGCCCGATTCATTAGCACCAGTCCCTGTTTTTGTTGTTCAATTTTGGACGCACGAGTACGGGGGAAGGACATGTCATTCTGTATTCACCCCCTGTGCACAGAAAAGGGGAATTACTTGAAATCAGAGGTCCCCATGTATCTAGAGTTCACCGTTATAAGACACATAACGTAGTGCCATACATCCCATCGGCACGGTTGTTTGACACCGGGAATTACGGGTTTTTTCGAGTGTTTCCCCTCTAGATCCGTTATATTTCGTCTACAGCAGTGGCACCTCGTGCAGGATGTGGTTCTTCACCACGTATAACGGTCTTAGGAACCATGTTCCTCTGGTTTTCTTCCCGAAAACCTGCGCCACCTCGCTTACCGTTTACCGAAAAGTATCTCTACGGGCTTCCTATTTGCCACTGAAAGTATGGAACACGGTCTAACAATCCCGTGAAGGTTCTGAGGGTGCTTTATCTTAAGACAACGCATAATTTCTGACAAAGTCGAGTGAAAACTCTTGGCCGTTTACTGTACTTGGCAAATATTAATTGCATTAATGGTTCACTGCTGCATTTTATTGCTGTTGAATTTTTTGAACGCACTTGATCGTAATTACAAGATTTGTCGACTGAGATTAATACGAAATTTTATTCTGTGGAGTATATATTAAAATTAACTATTTTGACCTGGAAATTTAGGAAGTGGTTTTACTAATTTTAGGGAAATAATATCTTTGAAGTAGCTGAATTTTATTTTTCTGACTATTTCTGTGAGAACACGAGAAAAGTCTTCCAGAGAACAACTTTTCTCGTGTTCGTTTGCGCCTGTAATGTCTGCGTAAAGCGTAAATCTAGCTTTGTATAGTATAAAATGGAGCGAGATTCTGAGCATGATTCCGTTTATTACACTTGCATTTAAGTCTCGTTTCAATATTAGATTTAGATCATTATCAGTAGTTAGTTTTTACAATTATGTGACTGATATGGTTCTTACTGGTATTCGAACTAGGGTCACTTGCACATCAGTCCACCACGCCATCCACTAGGCTATTCTCTGAGTAGTATCACTCACAAAGCACTTCAAAAGTGCTGCAAATCCATTAATTGAAAGACAAAGCAAAGTGCTGTCACATTCTACTATTTGCGCACTATATGCTTTCAGTCAAAAACCCTAAACAGGTCATGCTCCTATATTACTTCTATAAATCCTGTGAATTTACCTCCAAGAGTTATTAAAAAAAAATTAACCATTGTAATTGCTTCTGGAAATTGGAAATTTGAAATATAAACTAAAGATTAAAAAGCAAATCGGGGTCGAGTATTTTAATTTCAGAATCGTATTTGCGATTTATAGTTTTTTTAAAAACGAAAATCGGGTTATTGATTTGACATTGATTCATACAAGCCTAACCTCCTGCCTTATATAGAAGAAAAGGTTAGAGAAATACCTAGTCTCATGAAGTCTTTAGCTTCCAACTGAGTTTGCTAAGGTTTTTTGTATTTTGCAAGGCTGAACATATTCGATGTTGATATTTCGACCTTTGCTGATGATATTCGGTAGCGATGTCAAGAAACTCATTAAGGGTCAAACCCACCTAGCAACCTCCGGGCTTGATTTCGAATGAAAGACGTCGTCGTCAGGCCGGCTTTGTTGGTTCCTTGGTTGAGGGAAACCGGTATTTCCTTTAGACATACTTTAGATTTGGATTTACAGTTCAACTGTCACTTTAACAAAGATCGAACAGCACATCGATCGAACAGCACAAATGAGCAAAGAAAGTCCCAGCAGTATATATGAAAACACAATTGATTAACAGTATATGTAATGTTCACAATCAGAATTAGACGGAAATGTGCAAGACGCTGCGTTTGCCAATCACTTGTGCAATTACAGTTCTTGGAATTAGATACAATATCAATATGAAAGGTTACAGGGTGTCACCTGTAGAAGAACCTGTAGTGCTGTTGCAACAGAGCTCTTGAACATCCTGTCATTCAGGCTTACCGTTTCGTTATAAATCTGTATAATGTAAGTGTAAAAGAGAAATTGGTACATTGTTAGAGATTAATTGACCATTGAAATTTGTAATAAAAATGGTGCCTTCTTTAATGAGCCTCCTTCATGTTTGTCCGGATAGTAGAAGTCGTTAGCCCTTACTTCCTGTTAAAGAAAACATCCGTAGGTTTCCGTTTGGCTACGACGGAATACACATCAACGAGTTATTTAACATTGAGATCCGGGTTCTGGATCTAAAGACATCAGTAAATTTCATTGTAGAACGGGCCCTTTCTATTTGTTCATTCACCTCGCTTCGCTAGGAGGGGTCAGATACAGCTTGACGCCTAAGGATTTTATAAAGTTTAGTACTATTGGGCTAAGAAAATTCCTTTCGTTGTTTGTTACTCGGACTCGAGACACGCATGGGCCTCAAATTTTGAGCTAGAGTGTTGAAATTTGGTATATAGACTCTCTGGCCGACGAAGCAGAACAAGTGTAAACATTTTTGAAATCCGCCCACTGCAACGCCTCCTTTTAGGAAATCGTAGTTTTAAGCCAAACCGTAAGGAATTTCAAAATAGTGCCTGAGGAACATATTTAGACAATCCTAATAGCAGTATTTCATCCATACAAAGTTTTTTGCCACGCCCACTTTTTGGGGGCGTTTTTAGTAAAAAACGCTTTTTGTCCAAATTTTAAAAAGTTAGAAAAAAATTTTGATGCAAATACTTCCGTAATGATAAAATAAACATTTTGTCCATATATCATTTTCACCTACACCCACTTTTTGGGTGCGTTTTCATACAAAAACCATTTGTATGCCTTACCCCAAGGCATATGCAACAGAAAAACGTTGTTTTTTGTCGAACCACAAAAGGTTTTGATAAACTGTTTGAACAATATGTTGCGACAATGTCATTTTCTGCATTCCATCGCCATAAAGCATACATTTTGAGGATATTAATTTTAAGGATGGGATGGGATAGGGTATTCAACGATCCGCACAGCGGATTATAGCCTTCTCATATGTTTTATTTTGAATTTCCATGATATCCATATGAAGAATCTCACATGGATATTTCGGAAACGGTGTCGGTTGAAATTCAGAGTCATTAGGTGTCTGTCATATTTGTTTGAGCCACAAATCTCGCACGAGGTGGCCGTGGCGAATTTCCTAATTTGAGACATCATTTGTGGAAAATAAAATGTTTCTAGAAACTAGAATTTGCTCCATATTTTCCGTAGGAGCGCGATGGCCTCTCCTATGTTCTTTTCTATTATTATGAGTCTGGGCTCTTCATTGGCGACATCCTCAACGATTCATTGCGTGACTCGTGTCTTGTAATTATGAAAGTTCTCCAGATAAACGCTGTGGAGCAAACCCAGGAATTCCTCCGGAATTTTTATTCCGTTTACTACCCTTGGGTTATGTTTTTCCCTCAATACATTCACGAGATTGTCTCGACGCGACGTAAACTGTTCATTGAAATTTGAAATGTAATGGCGATGGCAACCAGGGTTGATTTCTAAAAACGTTGATCGGGGCCTCCACATGTGGAATAAGGTCTGAGTTTTCCTGGTCGACACTATGCAGTGCACAGTGCATGATTCTGTGTCGCTGCCAGAAAGATCAGAAAGTACTTCCTCAGACCTACCCGTCTGGGAACCCTCAGTCGCGATGTCTGTGACCTCCCCTGTACGTGAGTTGGATTTCGCTTCGCTAGCGGTTTCTTTGTTAGTAACTGACAGATGGTTGACCTCTGCCCCTAATCGCGAAAGAGCATCAGCCACAATGTTTGATTAACCTTATTGCCTTGTATGAGAGATGCCATTTGGTATTTCCACGTGGATATGTCTCTCTTGTCGGCATAGTGCATGGCGAGGCATCTAGAAATCGATTTCCATTCCAGCGGAGTGTTATATGATTCTAGAGCTATGTCCGCACTGTCTACGATTTTATTTCGTATTACGTTAAGGATTCCGTAATATTTAGGAGTCCCTTTTAGAGGCTCGTAAATGTCGAGAACACGCTCGACACTCTTTTTCCAAGAGCTGAATTCTCAAATTGCCTCAGACAACGGACTACGTCCGGAATTTTGTCCATTTCATCGAGGCGATCTCGATACTCGGGGGCAATGCCCTGGTCGACCCCAGCGAAATTATCGCTGTTGGGGTTTAAACAACTGTGGACAATGGAGGGAATCCTATCTCCTAATACCCGGTCTACTATAGACGAGATAAGGGTGTCCAAAGCGTGGGTTGATGCGACATCTCTGTTCGCATCCGAATGGGACGTTGTGGATTGAAATGAATTATTAGGATTTTGTTCACCCATGGAATTCCTTGGGGGGTTGCTTACTGGTGCAATATTTCTATTGAGGGGGTTTGGCGGATTGGGCTCGAAGAAATTATCGGGGATGGGATTCGAAGGTACGCCCGTTGTGGACACGCCTGAACGAAGGTCTGGCATTGTAAGGGTTTTTGGTTGCCAGGGAAAAAATGTTTAAATACAGATGATAGAGGTTGTCTATCAATTAAAATGTTTTCAATCTTAATTTCTTACTCTTTTGAGTGTTATTTAGGATTATTCTACGAGTAGGAATTGTAATGGTATTAACTCTGTATTCTTAGTTAACACTTATGTGCAATTTCCTTAAAATATGCGTCACTTAAGTTCAATTTTTATGTCTCAATTAAATTATATGTAATTTCATTTAAATTCAATCCTTATGTCTTAATTAAATTATATGTAATTTTATTTAAATTCAATTTTTATGTCTTAATTAAATTATATGTAATTTCATTAAAATATATGTCACTTAAAATATTACTAATCTAGCTTACAACATGAAGAACTTCATCATCCTTGTGGTGGTGGTGGAGCGGCTAAGTTGTGTGAACTTCCTGTTCCTCCGTCCTTGTCTGGGAGCGGCTACTGAGCTTTTTCTCCACACTGAGGTCCTCCTTTCTTAAAACGGACCCGGCACAAAAGCACGTATGTCTTTAAAGTTCGGTTAACTATGTCCCACACGACGGGCTATTTTAGGCCGATTTACGTAGACGGACTTGTTTCTTGAACGCACTGTGTACTACACGCGGCGAGCTACTTTAGGTCGACTAACACGCGTTTCTTTTTCCACCGGGTCCCTGCTCGGGCGCCAATTAAATTTACTGACTACGAAATTTCTAAAAAAAACTTTATTATATCGACCGGCAGCGATTCTGCCTACAAATGAACTGAACAATTTTGACTAAAAATCTATGGCTTAAATACTACTCTAAATCTAACGTCGGCGATGTGTTCCCACACTGGAGTGCGGTGTCGGATTGTGGAATGTCTGCAGTGTCGGATGAGTATGGGAGTTGAGACTGACTTATATGTTGGGCGTGATATTTGAGCGTGTTTATCGTTAACTTGTGTTTTCACAATGATGTCTTCATGATCTGATTCAACAGTTACGTTTTCAACCTGTAACTGGGTGAACCTTATCTTGTAGTTATCAAAGTGGGATGCATATACAGTTTGTATCATGCTCATTATATGTTCTGTTGAATTTCTTTAAGGTTTTCTTGGTTGAATTCAGGTTCTATTATGGTATGCATGAAAATTATCGTGGCAGAAAAATTGTTTTGAAAATTGTTAATAGGAGTTTCGCCTTGCTGTAAGATGATCTGATTCTTGTACGCGTTTATTGGAACTTCGATACTTTGTATAAGGTCTTGCGAAGAGCTTTAGTCACTATGTTCTGTAGGTGTGAGGGAGTGTAGTTGCGAATTCACTTGAGGAGGGCGTGATAGTGCGTCTGCCACGATGTTTGTTCTACCTGGTTTATTATTAAGAGCGTAAGTGAGAGGCTGGTGGTCGGTATAAATTTTGACATGTGCCGATCCGTAGAGGTAATTTCGCAGGGAGTTCAATGCCCATATGATCGCTAACATTTCCTTTTCGTTAGCTGCGTAACCCTCTTCGGTTCACTAAGCGTTCCTGAAACAAATGTTATCAGTCTATTTTCCTGGGAAAGAACGGCACCAATAGCGAAATTGGATGCATCCGTAGTCAATTCGAAGGATTATGTAAGCACTTTATCTTTGAAAATAAGGTATTTTTTTAATTATTTCAAAGGCGTCCATAGCTGCGGGGTCGAGAAAAAGAGGACTGTGTCTTAGACATACGTCCTTCCTCCCCTCTTAAAAGGGTAGTCAGGGGATTCGCAAGTTTTGCGTAATCCTTGATGAAGCGGTGGTAATAACCGGAAAGTCCCAGGAAAGAACGCAAATCCTTCATAGTCTGGGGTACTGGAAAGTTATTTATTGCTTCTACTTTTGCCAGGTTGGTCTTAATTCCATCTGATGAAATAATGAACCACAAGAATTCGACTTTCTTTCGAGCGCCCTTTGAAAAATCGATGGCGCATTCTTCAGGCCAAATGGTAGATTCGAATTTACCATTATTTGTATAGAGAAAGCTGTTTTTTCGTTATCAGATTCCTTTAAGGGGATCTGGGGAAAACCGCTTGTAAGGTCAAGGGCCGTGAAAAAATTGTTTTCTCCTAGTTGAGTTAGGACTTCGCTTATATCTGGAATGGGATAACGTCGGCTATGGTAACGCTGTTCAGCTTCTTATAATCAATCACCATTCTGTACTGTTTTTTTACCTGTGGAATCTGGTTTCGGTACGATCCATACCGGAGAATTATATGGGGATCTGGAACGTCTAATGATTTCCTACTCCAACAGGTCTTCGATCTGTCTCTCTACCTCGGATGTAAGTGACATTGGAAAGCGGTAATATTTACTAAAAATAGATGAATGGGTTGAAGTCCGGATTTCTCAGACGACCTTTGTAGTAAAGGTCAGTTTTCATTAGGTTCGCAAAATAAGTTTGGGACCAAATATGACCTAAATGACAAAATCCGTTATATGGATTTTTTCAAAAAAAAAAACTGGGTATGCAGTTTTGTTGGAAATAGTATGCTTATAATATATATAAAGTTTAATCAAAGTCGTTAGAGCCGTTTTTGAAACATTTGGGCTGGGGAGACCATTACGGACAGACGGACCGACGGACGGAATTCCAAAAACCACTTTTTTGGGAACCGCTATCATCGTAATGTTAGAATCAATCAAAATCTCGAGTTCGAAAATTTTCACGAAAACAATATCTTTCTCTTTGTAAGAGAAAGTTAAAAAAAAAATGCTTGATATAAATTACGCATTTAAATAAGATTCGTTTGGTTGATAATTGCGAATAATTTATTTTAATTTGTATGTCAAATTTTATCACTGGTATCAATTTAAATACTTATACTAATCAAGATATTTATACTTAAATGCTAGCTTACGTTAAACATCCAATTACCACGCCGGCCAGTGGGATTTTTTCCTTTTTATCCATATATGGTTTCCTGGGGATCCCTCGTTAACTCCTTGCTGCTGCTGGTTTCCTATAGGTATCTTTCAGCCTGATAGGATGCACTGGTTTCTAAATTATTGTTTCTCGCGAGCGCGGGAGCTACTTAAGGTCACTGGCTCTTGGTTTTCTTTCGAACTCGAAGTGTATCGCGAATTTTCTCTAGGACTCGGAAGCTTCTTGAGGTCACTGGCCCTTTTTAAACGGTGCACAGACTACTTAAGGTCACTGGCACTTATACGGAAAACGACAATGCACGACGGGTCCATGCTCGGGCGCTAATTAACTAATCGCACATTAGAATTATTAAAAAAAAACTTTATTTAATCTGGCAGTGATTCTGCCTTTCAAAGAACTGAGTGAAATAGTCTTAAAATCTAGAGCTAATATACTATTTCTTAACCTAACATAAGCGGCCCACAGATGTTATTCGACGCACGTTTTGGAATGTGTTGTTGGTGCAGGTTTCATGTTCCGGGTACCTGGTCTGCGCTGGAAGTCGTCTGTTGCGCGTGCAGGTTTCGGCTCCCGGGATGCTGTCTGCGAATTCCATTGCCGAATCGTGTGAAGCTATGTCAACGTAAACTGAGTTAATTTGTATTGCATGGCTGACATGGCAATGTGCACACTTGGGTATCAATATCAGTACCCCTCATAGTAAATTTTCGTTGTATGAGATGCGCACTTTTGTACTTGTATACTCTTTGATATAATTCACATTCACTTTCGGCAACATTTTAGCAAGAACCTGTTTCAAGAAAATAAAGGCACGCCATTGTATAGAAATTTATCCGTCAGAGATTTTCTTAATATACGCATACGGTAATCTGAATCATATTGTTGGTTTAAAATTGGGAAGTATAAAAAGAGCTTGCGTACGGTTCCTCGGACCACTCCTTGTCATATTCGTTCATTATATATTATACGAATACGAGGTTGCGTGAGGTTCCCCGGACCATTCTATTTTTAACTATTATTTTTTATCTGACAGGGGGGGAAGAAGAGTACATCGGTAATCCACCCCATTACAAATTAACAAATAAAATTAATTTATTTTTCGGAAATTCTGTTGAAATTTAAACATGAGAGTTAAGAATATCCTTCGCGAGGATGTTAAAAAAAAAAACGCGAACGCCAACCCAGGGGCTGTCCCAACTTGTTCGACTTATGTACATATATTTTCGCTTTCGCGATCTGTTCCTGGAGACGCGTACGACACGTATTCCCGTTGCAGATAGAACAAGACTAACTGTCTGAAGTAAGATATTTCATTCGGAAGCCAATCGCCATGTCCTGAGAATCGCACCAGTACCTGGTCCTGGTCCCACGGTAAGAATCGCTGATTCGCCAAACATGCCATGCATGTGTGTATCCGGTAGCACGCGAGTTAGAGAAGGGACAAACGTTTCTTAAAAAAATACATTTGTTAGACCAATAGGTCTTTAATTTACAAGAATACATTTAACACTGAATTAAAATATGAACATGATTGATAATGAAACCTAATTACAAAGGTGAATTCCAAGAACCAATTCCGATGGAAGGAAATGAGCCAGACGGCATCAGTTCTTGGGTCACCTCAGCATTACATTAGCTGGAATTGGATGCAATGCTTTGTTATATTTATTGCCTACGTTGCAGGTTATCAGGTGGTGTATTGGGGTGAATGGTGGTCAGGCTGGTGACGTTACTCCTCCCCCCTTAGTGTAGAGCGACAGCGATGTTAACGGGGCTGGAGCGAAAGAACGAAGTGGGGGAAATTGGTCCTTTTCAATTTTCTTCTTAATTCCGATGATGATGATGGTAAATGCCACTATTATTATGATTATACTATGATTATTGAGCTTGAAGATGAAGCTGTTAGATAGTGCAGGACCTCGGTCTTGGTATGTAAAGTTTCCTTCAGCGAGAAATTGGTGATCTTGTAGTTTCTCCATATTGACAATGTTGTTGATGCATGTAGTGTGTATTTTGCAACTGGATAGTGGCGGTAGATGGATGTCGTCCGAGAATGATGAGGGAGTATCTTCGTAAACGATACCGTTCACATCAACGTTGCAACCTTGGAAGTGTAATAGGGCTGTACCTTCTATTGACCCAGCCTTGATGCTGCAAGTGGAATTAAAAGAAACTTGTGGTACATTAGTAAAAAGGATAAAATTTGGTTGAAGCTGTGATATTTTTTGGACTTTTCCCACGTCGTCGAAAGTGCAGTAAGCCATTTTGTTCGTCATCAGTCTGCCTAGACATTTGGACTCGGCCGCATTTTATTCCAGCTTCGGCGAGTTGCAAATGAAAATTCCTGCTATCTTGGGGCATATCGTATCAAAGTATTGAATCTTGTGATCATTGTATGCAATATAGGGACTCATTTTTATAAGTTTTGTGTCATTAATTGGAAGTTTAACAATGTGATACACATGATAGTTAGATTTAGAATAGTTAGGAATTAAAATGTTAAATACGATATTAGAACCGTTATAATATCCTTGAAGTTTTCATAATTCATAAATTTGTACAGGAGAGGTAATTTTTATTTTTTGATTGTACAATTTATTATTTATTAGTTCAAGTTCTTTAGTGCTCAGTAGTAATTTTGGTATAATATTTAATTTACTTAAGATTAGGGCTTCGGCTATATCGGAAATATGATTGTTCAGAAGGTCAATGTTAAAATTTATTTGATTAAGGAATTGCATTTGTATGACTATGTCTTCGTCGCTTTTTATCTTGTTAGCGGAAGATTCCAAAAAGGTTTTTATAATATTTTGTTAGTTATTTATGTGGTCAGTGATATTTTTAAACCTATCTATCATTTTAGTATTGATGAAGTCCTGTCTTTCTATAGTGTTTGTTAGGTTGTGTATGTTAGTACTGATATTTTCAATTTGACTGTTCATTTTGTGTGCATCTTTTGCATCCATGTTACCCGTGATAAATTTTATTGTAGAACCTAATCCATTTATTAAACCTCTTTTATTTCTTGTCATTGGAAACAATTTGAGGAATTTTCTCTCGAGTTCTTTATTTTGGTAGATTCTTTGTATATAGCTAGGTCTGCAAATGTTTCCTCTATATTTTTGTTATAGATTTATTATGTGTTCTAGATTTATTATGTGTTCTAGATTTATTATGTGTAGAAGGTTATTGTAATTAGTAACACTTCTAGAGGGTCCTAGACGAAGTGGTAAGATGCTGTGGTTTCTTGGGACGTTTCGAATTTCGGTATATATATATATATATATATATATATATATATATATATATATATATATATATATATATATATATATATATATATATATATAAGGAAAAGTCAAAAGTGTTTAGGTTATTTCTTGATAGGTCTTTTCCTAAGTTTAATTTTGTGTAATTTTTTATTGTTTTGAGTAATGAGTGTGAATTTATTGTCTTTTTTTACTTTTTGTTTGGAAAATCTAGGCTTGAGTTTATTTCGCCTTGCTTCCCTTCTGAAGACGTTTTCGTCGGCCTCCAACTCCTTAGGTTCTTCTCTCCCTTCATTTAGGTGTTCTGTTTTTTTTATACCCTATCCCATAGGGGTATATTAGTTTTGATACTTAGTTTGTAACATAGAGAAATAATTTAGCTACATATACCTCAAAGTATATGGATCGACTCAGAATCGCTAGCTGAGTCGAATTAGCCATGTCTGTCTGTCCGTCCGTCCGTCTGTCTGTTCGTCACCGATTTTTGGGCCTTAAATTTTGAGCTAGGATAATGAAATTTGGTATATAGGATCCTTGTCTGAGTCACCAGAACAAGTGTAAACAAATTTAAAATCCGCCCACTGCCACGCCCCCTCTTTAGGAAAACGTATTTTTTGGCCAAACCGTAAAGAATTTTAAAAAAGTGTCTGGAGAGCATTTTTAGAGAATCGTAATATCTATATTTCGTCAATATAAAGTTTTTTGCCACGCCCACTTTTTGGGGGCGTTTTTTATAAAAAAAATATTTTTTGGTTAAATTTTAAAATTTTCGAAAAAAATTTTGATTCACAATCATTGGCAGTATTAATACCAACATTTCGTCAATAGACCATTTTAACCCACGCCCACTTTTTGGAGGCGTTTTCTTACAAAAAAAAAACATTTGTATGCCCTACCCCAAGGCATATGCAATAGAAAAACGTTGTTTTTCGTCGAACCATAAAAGAATTTGATAAACCTTCTGAACAATATGTTGTGACAACGCCATTTTCAATACTTTATGACCATAAAGACCACATTTTGGGGATATTAATTTTAAGGATGGGATGGGATAGGGTATTAAACGATCCGCACAGCGGATCGTAGCCTTCTCATATGTTTTTGTTATATTTTCGACAGTTTTTTGGATCTTGGGATAAAGTTTGTCAAGAAATTCATTGAGCTTAGCTAGGTATTTGTGGTCGTTGGAGGGTTTAATAGTTTTAAGAAAATTGTAGGGTCTGCCGAAAAAAAGTTTGTATGATGTATGTTTAGTTAGTCAGTGAATAGCGTTATTGTAAGTGATGCCTCTGCTTAAATTTCGTTATGGTCTGCAAAAAGTTTTTCTTTTCTCTCTTCTTCTTGCGAAGATTAATCAGTAAATTTCGGTTAAAGTAGAATGGAGACGTCCCTCTGGTGAGTTACTGGAAGTCTGTTGAAATGATGTGAAATGTAAGGTGATTACGTGTTGTTTGCAGAAGACTTGAAATATGCATGCCACGAACTCATATCCTTGGTCGCAGATGATTTTTTTCAGAATGCCGTATAGGCTTATGTATTGCTTTAGGTACTTGAGTACAGTTATACTACTTCTGCAGCTTAGGGTAAAACCACTGGCAAACCTAGAGAATTTATCTATAATTGTTGGTATTTGGTTGTTGTTAATACTATAAATATCTATGTGTAAAATTTCGAGTGATGTTTTCGGGTGGGATGTACTTCATTTTAGGAGGGTTTCTGTCGTACTTCATGAGTTTGCATTGATCGCAATAATTTATAATTTTCGCTATTTTTTCTTTCATATTGGGGAAATAGTATTTCCGCTTAAGGTGTAGGAATGTTTCGTTAATCCCTCTGTGGTTCTTGCGTTCGTGATAATCTCTTATGATTTTTTCTTGATCATCGGGTGAACGAATGTCAGAGAGGATCTCGGTGCACCTCACTTAACGGAAGGCTTTGTTATGTGAAAAGTTCTTAGAAAATGTTGCTTGTATAATGGAGAAAATTTCGTCCGTAGTATGGATTGCGGATAGTTTGTTGGGTGGGAACATTTTTTTTAAGATATTTAGACTGTATTTTCGTCAAACGTATCTCTTCGAATCACTCGTCGTTTCCTGTTCTTGAAAACGGTCTCGACTGCCATTGGAGATCCCCTGTTGCTGATTTCTACAAGTACCTGAAGATTAAATTCGTTTAGAGGTTTCTCGGAAATCGGGATTCCGTCATTTGTATTTTCTTGAGCGCTATGCACACTGTCAAGTTCTTCTTCGTTGTGGAAGATCTCCTGTGTTGCTTCTGGGTTTGTTATCTTGATGCGGCTAAGAGCATCAGCGTTCGTGTTTGCTTTTCCTTTTTTATAACATACATACTTCGAAATCGTACTCTGCTAGTTTTAGGCGACATCTTATAAGCTTGGAATTTGGTTCTCTTAAGCTCATAAGCTCAGAGGTAGAAAGTTTTTTTTTTTCCGTGGGCTGGTGGAAATCTTCATAGACACGATGAGCACGTGTCCAAAGTAGTGTGAGATTTTTACTCACTAAAACCACCACCCATTTGGTATTTCTATTGCAACTAAGTATTCGACTTATCCAGCAATTTTTTTTATCACGAGTATATAATATGTTTGGCAGTTAACTTTCCTTTGAGAGTTCCTGCTTTTCCGAAATGTATAGCGCGGTTTGTTACTATCGGGCCAAATCTAAGGGTTTAGTTCTTTGAAGACGCCGCAATATATTTGTTTCGTCAAGAATTTGGAGGACTGTTGTGTTAACGTGTCCTAATAAACGTTTTTTATGTTTTGGTGCAATTTTTTTTGTTTCATCTTTAACCGCGGGGTTACCCAGATCTCTGCGTAGATCTTCGTTCCTTACGTACCACGGCGCATTGACGAATGATCTTAACATTTTGTTTTCAAAAGTTTGTAAAATGTTTAGATTCGTTTCACTGGTACAACCCCATAGTTGTATACCATATGTCCAAACCGGTTTTAGCACTTGCTTGTATAATAGCAGCTTGTTATCAAGGTTAAGCTTCGAGTATTTTCCGAGCAACCAGTACAGTTCTCTGTATTTATTCTTAAGTTCTTCGCATTTCTTTTTTACATGCGACTTCCATTTTAATTTTGCATCGAGTGTCATACCGAGATATTTCGCTTCATTTGCAAACGGGACTCGAACCGTATTTAGAAATACAGGCTAATTGTTTGTCCGTTTTTACGAAAAATCTACATGGATCGATTTGCTCTCATTAAGTGCAATCCGCCAGGATTTAGTCCATTCATTAACATCGTTAAGAGCGTTTTGTAATTTGATATTTGTTTCCTCTATTGTTGTGCCAACTGCTAGTAAAGCAGTATCGTCAGCAAACGTTGCAACTATTGTATCGTTTGTTTGTGGGATATCACGAGTGAATAGGAGAGGTACAGGATTGGTCCAAGGACGCTTCCTTGCGGTACACCTGCCATTATTTCTTTGAACTCGGAATATTCGCTTCCAAGTTTCACACGGAAGAGTCTATGCTCAAGATACGACACGAGGATTTTATATAATTGTTCTGGCAGAACTTGACTTAGTTTATAAGTAAGGCCTTTGTGCCACACCTTGTCAAAAGCTTGCGACACGTCAAGAAATACGGCTGAACAAATTTTCTTTTCTTCGAAAGCTTTCTCAATTACATCTGTAATTCGATGTACTTGGTCCACCGTTGAATGTTTACTTCTAAACCCAAATTGATGGTCAGGTAAAAGACGTTTCTGTTCAATTATGGGGTGTAAGCGACCGAGTAATATCCGTTGAAAAACTTTTGAAATTATTGGAAGAAGTGTAATAGGCCTGTAAGATTTTATTTCATTCGGTGATTTTCCTGGTTTTAGAACCATAATCACTTCCGCGACTTTCCACTGTCTTGGTATGTATTCTAATCTGATTTATAATAAAAAGAAGCTTAGTCAATGCTTTCCGAGGCAACATTTTAAGAAGTTCTCCTGTAATCAGGTCATAACCCGGAGCTTTTTTAGGCTTTAGTTTCTTTATTTCCCGTTTAAGCTCGGCAATACTTGCATATCTTACAATATTCTTATCGGTTGTACTCTCGAATATGTTAATGTTTTCATTTTGCGCTGGACCATCAAATGGCTTAAATGTTTCCTCAAGATGTGAGGCAAAAACGTCAGCTTTTTCCTTATCGCTTTTTGCCAAAACGTCTTGAGTTACCCTAATTGGCGGCATAGCGATTTTTGGCCGTTTTATAACTCTAATTGCTTTCCAGAGCGAATAATTCGATTCCTTTCCAGCGGTTAAGCTTTGCAGATAAGTTTCTACTGCATGGTTTTTAAAATTTTTAATCGAATTTGATAGCAAATTACTATTGCGGGGCACGAGTTTGGTGCCATCTTTTACGAGCTTTTCTTTTTTGTCTTACTAAATCTTGTTTTTCTCGGGGGTACTTAATTTTACTATAGCTCACAATTTTGTTCTGTTGAGGAGTATTATTCCATGCTGCTTTTTGGATGGTATTGATAATGGAGTCAACAGCGACTTCGAGTTCCAATGGGGTTCTAAGCAATACACCCAGTCGGATATTATTTTCAATTTCATTTATAATCAGTGACTCGCTCGTTGTTAAAATGACTGGAGAATGATCAGAGGAAAGATCAAAGCATTCTTCAACTTTGATTCGATTGGACGGCAGACCTTTTACAATGAAAAAATCGATCAAATCCGGTATTTTTCTAACATCAGTTGGCCAGTAAGTTGGTTTTCCCGTAGAATGAAATTCGGTATTGTACTTTCTACCAACATCATAAAGCATCCTACCTTTTTGTGATATGCATCTAGATCTCCAGAATGTATGTTTTGCATTAAAGTCCCCTCCGATGACAAAACGTTGTCCAAGGGAATTAAGCAAGTTTTCAAAGTCAATTTTCTCAACCTTGCATCGTGGTGGGCAGTAAATAGACGATATCTTCAGAAAGGATTGTCTGCTTTTGACTTGTATAGAGCTAACTTGCATTGTTTCGATTTCTAGTTTAAGATCAATCGAATGTTCGATACACTCTTTTATATATAGTGAGGCTCCACCTCTTGCCTTATTCGATGGATGTAGAACATGATAGTCGAGGTAACCTTTAATTTTTAAGTTCGAATTACTCTTTGCGTGAGTTTCGGATATTAAACAGATGTCTATATCTTTTTCCTGCATAAATAATTCAAGTTCTCCAAGTTTTTGCCAAAGGCCATTGGCATTCCACGTAAGAATTTTAAGCAATCTTTTCATATTAAAGGTGGGGTACTTCTATTGCGAATACTATTTGCGAGCTTAACGAGCCTGTCAAAAATAAGTTTATTCGTTTTGCTTTGTTCCTCAAGTTTTGAAAGAATAATCGAAAATACATTTGAAACTGGGTCAGGTGAGATATTTTTTTGGGCGTTATTGGATACTGTATCTTGAGCATACGTTTGTACATTTGGTTTTGGATGTACAAGATCCGAACGGATATCTGATGGCCGCGTAGTTTGTGAAAATTTAGGTTTTTTGATTATGGCCTGCTTTGTGTTCGACATATTTTTAATCGGAATTTTAGGCTTTTGCTTGTTTAAATTTAATTTCTGCGAATTAATACTATTAAATTTCGTCCGTCTTTTTTGCAACTCTTTAGCTACTTCGCAGCCGCGATAATTTGCCGGATGATTGCCTTTACAGTTAATGCAGATAGCAAGAGTTTTCTTATCTGACATACAATCTACCGTCAGATGATTTCCGGCACATTTTACACACCGCGGTTCTTTTTGACAATAGCTTTGCGTATGATTGTATCCTTGGCAGCGCTTGCACTGGGGAACTAGTTGGGAATCCTTACGCATAGGCTCTATTTTTACAACAATATTAAGTATTGTTTTTATTTCATAAATTTTGTTCAAACTTTCTGTTCTCGGTATTAAGCTTGCAAGATAATAGACGGTAACTTTCAGGGTCTTTAACGCAGACTTTTCAAGTATTTTTTCTTAGCGAAGTTACTTGGTAGCCCGATAATGGCAACGATTTTATCAAGGTATGCAACTTGTTAAAGTCGTCAATACCGATCACATTAATTGGCGGTGGGGGACGTTGTTTTAGCTGTTTCGCTTTGTTAATAATCTCTTTGTCGCGGTTTTCCTCTTTCCTCTTTTTTACTGGTCTTTTCTTTAAGATCCAGTCAGTTTCGCGACTGAGTTCTTCTTCATCCGTGTGGTATTCCGAATTCACGGGGCCGTTTGAACTTAGTTTTGGCTCATTAGGTATTTTAAATGAACTCTTCAGAGTCATATTTTCTTCCTTCAGATGGAGAATTTCTTTACGAAGCTCTTCGCAGAGCAGTTCGACATTTTTAAGCCTTGTTTGAAGAACGTCGTTTTCTTCCTTTAGGCTCTTATTTTTCATTGAGTCTCGTTTTTCGTGGGCTGACACTTCTGGTGTTGTCAAGCTCCTTGATACACATATATTTTTTTGAGATCCTGATGTAGGTGACCTCATTACCCTTGAACTTTTTCCGAAAGGGTTACATATTTGCAATAATTGGCTCTCCCCAGAATCCGTAGAGCCGACCTCCGTAGAGGGTGGATTTCCCAGTGAAACTGAATTGCCACCTGGGGTATTAAATCTTTTCGTTGTACTCATTGCATTTTTGTTGTATGTATACGCTTTACACTAATATCTCGTTGATATTAGGAATCGGGTACCTATCTGAAATGGTTTTTTCGTTTACCTTCCTATAATCGATGACGAGTCTCCATTCTTTTTGCAGTCCAGACAGGGGAACTCCATAAAGAGTCGCTCTGGCGGATAATGCCTTGGTCCAACATCTTAGAGATTTGTTCCTGAACCTCTTGTTTGTATACGTAAGGGTATTTATACGACTTTTTGTACACAGAGACGTCGTCTGTGGTGTTGATTTTATGTTTAATTTGATTTGTGAAGGTTAGGTTTTTTCCTTCGATGTACATTATGTCGGAGTACTTTTTACATAAATTGAGTATTTCCTTTCGTTCTTCTGCATTCAAGTAATCGGTCCTGATCATATCGTAAATGTTATTCTTCGTTGTTTTCTCCGTATAGGTTGTAGAGTTCTATAAATTCTTCTGGCTTATATTCTTCTGTTTGAATTAATTCTTTTAAAAATATGTTTTCATCTTTTTCGGTGTAGTTTGTAACTTCGACGTTGCAATAACCGTTTATTGCTTTGGTTATGAATATATCTGGTTCGATTTCTATTGTATTTACGAATATGTCGCAGTTCGTTTTATTCACAGGGAGTTTTGCTCGAATCTTTGAGTGAGCTTGAACTTTTACGAATTTAGAGGAGTTATTCAATTTGAGATTAATGTCCATAACGGATTTTTTTGTAGTGAGAATATTTTTTCGAGGTCTATTTTGGCATTCATTTGTAGAAGTGAATCTTACCCTAGGAGGCCATCGAAAAAATCATGGAATTTAAATATTAGGAACTTAAATAATCCCTTTTGTTTAAATTCCTTAAATATTGGTATATAAGCTTGTGATTTAAGCTGATTTTTTTTTTTTTTAAAACTGTTGTTATGGTAATAGGTTCGCAATTTATAAGGTCTTTGTGTGGTATATACTCTGGATTAATGAAGGAAGCCGATGCTCCTGTGTCCAGGAGGAATCTTAAAGGCCTTCCGAAAGGGGAGGAAATGTTAATAAAGGGGAGTGTAATCGGGTGAGTTCCGGGTTCTGTGTATCCCGTTGGTTCCTCAAGGCTGTTATGGAAAAAATTTCTCCTTCGCCAATGTTAGTGGGGTCGGAGTTAAAATATTGGTCTAATGTTTTAAATGGGATGCTGCCATTTGTATTTGGGTTTTGGGAGAAGTTTTCATGAGGATTACTGATTTCTTGTAGGTTGGGATTTCTCGTCTGTTGGCTAGGACTTTGTTTTAAAAGGAGTCTTCCGTTTGTGTGGTGTTTGCCCTGGGGAATTCGTTTGTATAATTCGATGTTCTTTCTATAAGGTTGGGGATGTGGGGTGTGATTTGGACGTGGTTGGTATGGAACGGGATTATTATAAGTTCTATAATATGGGTAATTGGTATATTATTGTGTTCGGGCCATTCTCTGATAGGAAATATTCTGCTCTTTGATGCAGTATGCTACAGCTGATTCTTGAGCCCAGTGGCTCATTTAGTCCACTTAAATACGAGTTGAGGCACATTTCAGCGTACAACTCTTTTTTTGCTTGAATCACGTTGCTTAACTTCTCGTGAATCAATATGCTGTTTGAGAGAGCAGCCTGAATCTCAATCATCTCTCCGTAAAAGGTAGGAAACATTTTTTATAAAAATAAAGTCACAAAAAATGAGAGTGTTATTGCATATCTTAATCAAAATTCAATCACTTACGTGCACCAAAATATCAGGAGGATCACTATTTTATTGTTGATAATTTTCCTTTTTATTCTTTTCTTTTATTTTATTCCTTTTTCCTTTTATGTCTTTTGGTTTTGATGGTATTTGATTCACTTTTGCTTGGTTTTGTTCGCTGTGATTAAGGGTCGATACCCACGGTTTGTTTTAAATATTTCAAAATTGGATTTTAACACGTTTTTATTTTTCTTAAAAACCGTCACCGGACTACCGATGGCCAACATCTCATTTTCGTTTATTGCATAGTTCTCTTCGGTTTTGTTTAGAGACCTTGAGATGTATGCTATTGGCCTGTCGCAGTTGGGCTCACCTTGCGACAGAACCGCCCCTATTACGTAGTTGGACGCATATGTCGTTAGGATGAATGGCTTGTCGAAGTCTGGAAAGGATAGAATATCGGATGATGTTAACAGTGTCTTCAGATCATTGAAGGCCTGTAACGCTTTATCGTTCAGCGTAATGGGGACTCTTTTAGAAGCGTTTGCTTTGATCTGTGCATTGTCTCGGCGAGTGAGGTTGGTAAGCGGTTTGGCATCCTTCGTGTAATCGCGAATGAATTTTCTATAATAAGACGTGAGACCTAAGAAACATTTTAGATCCTTCAAGTTTTCTGGAGGAAGGATTTTCTCAATTGCCATCACCTTTTTCGGGTCGGCTATAATACCGTCACGGGTGATACCGTACCCTAGGAATTCAACTTCTGGCTTCATAAAATGCGTTTTCTCAAGATTAACCTTCAAATTGGCTTCCTGTAATTTTAAGAAGATCGTACCGACGTTTCTAAGATGGTCGTTTTCAACTTTTCCAAAAACTATGACTTCGTCGATGTACACATAACAAATTTTCCCTTTATGTTCCTTGAGGGCATCGTCGATCATACTTTGGAAAATAGCAGGAGCGTTCTTTAATCCGAAGGGTAATTTCATGAACTCATATTTACCGTTCAGGGTCGAAAAGGCTGTTTTCTGTATATCGCTGGGTTTCATCGGGATTTGATAAAAACCCGAAGTTAAGTCAAGGGTCGTAAAGTACGCTGCTTTGCCCAAGCTGGCGAGAGTCGAGTTAATATCTGGTATCGGATAAGTGTCCGAGATAGTGACCGCGTTTAGCCTCTTATAGTCGATCACCATTCGATACTTTTTTCGCCTAATGGTTTCGGCTTCTTTGGTACTACCCAAATTGGTGAACTGTAGGGGCTCTTCGACGAACTTATAATACCTCCGGCTAAGAGATCTCGAATCTCTCTTTCTACTTCTCCCCTTATAAGTCGGATAAGGGTAGCTTCTGCTTTAAATTGGGTCGCTTGTATTTGTCCGGATTTCCGCTTTGACTGTTGTTTTTACAGCCTCTTTTAGTCGATGGGGCCAAAAAAGGAGTCGTACTTTTCGACCAATCTCCGGAGTTCAGCTTTTACTCTATCGGAGAGGTTTTCTTCTTTACGTTGCCTCGTGCTGAATTAATATGGAAAGGGTGAACAAGTTTGGTTAGGTGAGAGGCTTTTTTATTAACAACAGACGGACTTAGGAAATTTTTTTTAGCACCCTTGTCTACGAGGAAATCGAGGGTGAGTCCGTCTTTTGTCACATATTCTAAATATGGAACGCTGGATAGGCGTCCATCATAAAATTTACCTCGTCTTGAACCTCTTCTGCCGCTACCTGGTCATAAACTGATTCGTCCTCGCGCACCTGCATGTGGTACATCCACTGTTGTTTGTGAGGGTACCTGCTGGAACTAGCTTTCCTTTTAAAGTGATTTTAGCCGCGGAGGCGGTTCATGTAGTTCACGTTTCGTGACTGCCTAGACTGGTCTACCTCCATTTTTTCATGGGGTTTCGGAGCAGTTGGCCTGATTGGAATATCCACTCCAATCCGAGGGACAAAGGGTCGGTTTTGTTGCCTCCATTGATTTAGTGCTTGAGGATTATAGTTCTTAGGCATAACAGGCGGCCGTGGTTCAATTCTGAACGTTTGATTAACGGGGGCTGTTATCGTATTTGTCGCGGAAGGATTGTGAATCGAGTGATTCCGATAGTTGAGATTTTGTGTCTCGAGACATGCCGAGTAGGCTTCCGGCAGAGTCCTTGGTCTTTGAACGATCAACACTCTAGAAAGAGAGCCGTTAAGACCGCGGATGAAGACGTCCAGAGCACGATTTCTGTACGTTTCTACTAATGCGGTAATAGTCTCGACTGAACGACTCAGTGTTAAGTTTGTTAATCATTAGCGATAGCTGATAGCTGATGATTCACCGTCTGCATAATGCAGAGAGAGGCATTGCTTCATTGCCTGCCAGTCGTCGTCAAAAATATTATACAACACTAAGGCAGCATCGGCCGGACCTCATATTTTTTGCCTGATGTGCTGAAGGATCTTAACAATGTCAAAATCTTTCAGTATACCTTCCACTACGTGCACCCAAGTCATGTACTTTGTGGGGGTCCCGTCAAAGATCTGCAGTTCCTTTACGCAGTCAGGTAATTTTGATATTTCCTTGAGCTCGGGCTCGTTTCTCGGGGCACGAAGCTCGACCGGCTCGTTGACCGACACAACTTGCGGTATATGTCCGGCCTCTAGACCGGCCTCTTGGATCCTAATCCGATCCTCTAAACCTTTTAATTCCACAAGGATGGTGTTGACGGCACTCGTCAGTTCGGTTAGCGATTTGGAGACAGCGTTCATTTTAATAAGTAAAATAAGCAAGAAAAATAACCTTACCTTTAGAAACAGTAGTCAGCATGTAATTTTGTATATTTTAATAAAACTTTCAATTGATATATCTTTTATAAAATTAATTTTTCCTTTTTTTTCAAGTGATCTATATTATTTTATAGAACTGATTTCTTATATTTAGTACAGGGTTGCACATTTGGTTTAAACTATCGTATGACGATTTTAAACAAGCACTTAGATTTCTCATAAATTTTTTTCTTAGTTGAATTTCAGCATTTAGCACAGGGTTGCACGTTCGTTTTAGGAAACCATATGTATCCTTTTGGAGTTTTTTTTTTAACAGTTTTCACTTCAGTTTTTGCACCTTTTTTAAGTTGTTATTTGTTTTCAGTTTCTTAGATTAATACGATGGGCTTGCAATACATTATTCACGTTCGGGATGTTCTTTGGGTTGCAATGGGATTTCGTTTTCTTTAAAAGAGAAAAGGAAGAAGTTGGATGCAGGTTTGAAAATTTTGTTGGGTGCAGCTCTTTTGAAAGGATTGTGTTCTCCGTTTTGGGGGCAAACGTTTACTAAGGCACGATTTACTTCACACGAATCCTTTTGATTCCTTCGTGATCTCCATTCGTGTTCTCATGGGTACGATGTAAGCTTTTAGGAGATTTAGGTTTAAACACTGTGATCCCATGGGTACAGTGATTTTCGTTCTATGGAACGTATCGACCTCCGATCCTGATTAACGGATAAGCAATCACAGGAAAAAAAGGATGTCGTTTGCGGAGATGTCCCTGCTCGGGCGCCAGTTAAAGGATTCCTCCGCGGGGATCCTAAAAAAACGCGAACGCCAGCTACGCGGCTGGCCCAACTTGTTCAACTTACAACATTAAAAACCTTGTTTCAAATGTAATAATAGAGAGACTCTGACTCTGGTCCCACGACGTGAATTTCTGACACCTCAATCCAGTCGTCGCACGAAATATGTATGAATATTTCTATTCATTTAAAAAATAAAAAAAAACGACTAATATTCAAATCTTTCTTTATTAATCAGAATTTTGTAAGACGTATTGAAAGACGTCTGTTAGGTTTGAAATCTCGATTAGATCTGCTTGTAGATGGTGGCTTCGACTGGTCGCTTGGATTGGTTGTCTACAGTGTTGCTGATGTTTATTGTTCTGTCAGCATCTTCTTGTGTGGAGTGTTGTTTGTTTTCATTGGGTGATTTCTTTGTTGCATTGTCATCAATGATGCTGATGTTTATTGTTCTATCATCATCTTCTTGTGTGGAGTTTTGATTGTTTTCGTTGGGTGATTTCTTTGTTGCATTGCCATCAATAATGTGGGTGCTGTTATTTATCGTTGAATGTTGATCTTCCTTTGTGGACTGCTGATTTAACATAACTCCTCTTCCTCTAGTTTTTCGCCTCCTGACGAAATTATATGTTTTGTAGGAAAGTATACTAACTAAAGCCATTACAAATATGGTTGTAAAACTAAAATTTGTGTAATTAAGAACTTTATGAGTATCTAAATCTTTTGAGATGACATCTATATTATCAATGTCCAAGTTAATATCATCCATACGTATATTTGATATCTTTACATCTAAATTTATTGGTTGATATCTAAAGTTTACATAGTTTTTATAGCTTATGTTAAGAACAGAGATTTCACAATTTTCGAATTTTATTAATACATTGTTTTTAATTTTTAACTTATATCTTTCATCACAAGTACTCTGTAGTGTTAAATTAGCATTTTTGATTAAAATTATTCCTTCCTTTAAATTGTTGTTTACATTTCTTACTTTGCTACAAGGCTTACACATGTTAAATTCTCTTAAGTGTTTTATTTCATTTTTTCCTTCTTCATAATACATTTTAGAATTGATCAGTAAGGTTCAAATTTAATTTCTTATTTTTTTGAATTGGGAATTGGTAGGATTAAGGCTTGATGGAAAGGGATAGTGTTTTTTGGAATTTGTATGATAAAAACTATTTGATTTTTTCCGTAAGTAGCAGTGCTAACTTTAATCTGTTTAAGCTTTTCTTCAATTTCCTTCAATTTCTTTAACTGTTAGTATGTTGTCAACTAAAATACCTAATCTGCTGCTAAGAAGATTGTTCTGAATAATTTCAATTATACTGTCTATGTGTTCGAGTCTATTTTCTATTTGTAGAATTATAAGATCTTTAACTACGTTATTTGTTGGTGATTCCCATGCATTTACGGGTAACCGATTATAAATTTGCTGTATACTTGTTTGTAGTTGTAAATTAATTTTCACTTGCTTATTATTATTGTCTATCAACATTTCGGTTGCGACTTAAGTTTCTTAATTTTTTTTTCTATAACTTACATATCTTCTTCATCCATGGTTCCAAAAATAAACTGAAGAATATTTCCTCCAAAATTGAATAGTCCTCTTTTGTTTATATGGTGTCTGGTTTTCTTATATTGTGTTATTGTCTTTAATTCTGTTCTAAGGTAATCTAATCTTTGAAAAATATCAAGGGGAATGAATTTAGTTTTCACTTGATTTGTCTTTATCACTATTCTTTCTAATTTGTCAATGAGTGCTTCTATATCAGTGGTATTTATTATGTGAACTATATTATTGTAACCGTCAACTAGATTTGTATATCCGTGTTTGATTATCGTATAACCATTTTCGGTATCTATATTTTCGATATTTATTGTACTACTAAACGTAAATTTTATTAGTATGAAAATCACAAATATTTTCATTGTCACTTCCTAAGCTTATATTTTTGTAACGCGAATCTGGATTTACAGGGGTCGTCTTTTTCACTTGTTGTTCTTATGGACCGCAAATGTCTAATTTTTGCGTATTCACTTCGAGTTTTATTCGTGTATTTCAGATTGTTTTTGTTTTCAAAATTATGACGAGTTTTTCTTGCACGTTGTATATTGCGACTATGCCTTTCCTCGGTTGGACCGTATCTGAATACTGGTTCCAGTTTGTTTCGATCAGCTCTTGGGTTTCGAATGAATGCTTGGCTTCTATTTTCAAGATAACTTTCGCGATCTTTGTTTATTTTAGATATGATGCGTTCTTTGTTCTCAATGATGAGTTCGCGAATTTTTGTCTTATTTCATTGACCTACACTACGGTCAATGAAATAAGACAAAAATTTATTTATTATATGGTGTATCTTTAGTAACACTATGTATAGAGGTATTGTACAGTCTGGTAGCTTTCGCTACAGTTTTTCTTATTTCATTAGTAGTGGGATTAGTTTTTCCTTGGGTAAGTATTCGGATTTTTTGTTTTAGTGCTCTGTGGAATGACTCGATGTCCGAGTTCCCTGTATGTGAATTTACTTTTGTAAAATGGAAATTGATATTTTGTTCCCTTAGAAAGGAGATTAGTCTAGGAGCATTAAATTCATTGTCAAGGATAAGTTTTTCAGGTTTCTTTGGATGAGAGATTAGTTCAGCTATATTCTCTTCTAGAGTAATATGCGAAACATTAGGGAGGTATCTAAATTCTACGAATTTGCTAAATCTGTCAATACATGTAAGAAATTTTGTTTTAGCTGTTTCATATATGTCCATGGATATAATCTCTCGTATATCTTTTGGGGTTTCAGTAATATGAAGTTTATCTTTTATAGGATGTCTGTCATATTTATACATGCTACAAATATTACAGGAATTAATTATTTCAGTTATTAATTGACGAAGGTTTTTGAAGTATATTTTCTTTCGTAAGCCTTGCCAATTTTCTTCAATACCTGCGTGGTTATTTTCGTTTTCATGATAGAGGCGTATTTGTTTTACTGCTTCCTCTTCTGTGATTATGTCTTTGCATAAGTAGGAGCATTTGTAGAACTTTATTCTAGTTCCATAAAGACTTATGAGATTCTGTTGCAGAATATTATATTGTGATTCATTAAAATCTGTAAAAATGCCTGTAGGTTTATTTTCTATGTATGTCTTTATTAAGTTTTCGAAATTATTACCGTTTAAAATTTCTATTCCTAAAATAATTCTTGTTTTACTTTTCAAAGTTTTAATTTTGATTTTGTTGCCAGATACGAGTATGATTTGTTGAGAATATGCATTCACAGCAGTGTCTTTTATTGGAAAGTGATCGTTACTTTGTTCAGCTTGGGAATGTATTGTGGGTATCATGGAGTGGTTGGCATTAGCTAAGTTTATTTCTCTTGAAAGGGAATCGGCTACAGTATTGTTTTTTCCATTTAGGTAGTCTATTTGAAAGTCATATTCTCCTAATTGGAGAATCCATCGCTGTAGGCGGGGAGAAATGTCTTTTCCTAAATTTTTTACTTGTAGCAATTTCAGTGGTGATCTGTCTTGAGATCGAATGTTTTACCGTAAAGATATGGTCTTAGATACCTTATTGGCCATACAATGGCTAGCAATTCTTTTTCCGTTGTGGAATAATTTCGCTCATGCTCATTTAGTGTCCGGGATATATAACTAACAGGATGACTATCTTGGGATAGGACAGCTCCGATGGCATGGTTGCTAGCATCAGTAGTCAAAGTGAATTTCTTTTTGAAATCCGGATATGCTAATATAGGTTCTGTCGTTAAGTATTCTTTAAGATCCTCAAAAGCTTTGAGGTATTCTGCATCATTTACGTTGATTTTTGAATTTTTCTTTAGGCATTTGGTCAAAGGTAATGCAATCTTGGCATAATCCTTGATAAATTTTCTATAGTACCCTGTCAGTCCTAAGAAACTTTTGATTTGTTTAGTAGTCCTTGGTACTTCTATTTTTTGAATTGCAGCAATTTTATCTGCATTGGGCTTTACGCCATTAGAGGTAATAGTATGTCCCAAAAATTGTGTTTCTTTTCTTAAAAAGCTACACTTATTAATTTGAATTTTCAAATTATAGTGTCGTAGTTTTTTGAAAACCGAACAAAGGTTAATTATATGTTCTTTAAGAGAAGTTGAGAATATTAAAATATCGTCGAGGTAAACGACACAAATTTTGCCAATGTAATCTGACAATACTTCGTTCATCATGCACTGGAATGTTGCCGGTGCGTTTTTGAGTCCGAAGGGCATGCGTAAAAATTCATAATGTCCTGAAGGTGTTGAGAAGGCGGTCTTCTCTATATCTTTGGGATCGTTTCTTATTTGGTGAAAACCTTTGGCTAGGTCCAAAGTAGAAAAGTATTGGCATCTTCCAAGTTTATCGAGTAATTCGTCGATATTGGGGATTGGGTGCTTATACTCAATTGTCTTTTCATTGAGCTTACGATAATCAACGACAATTCGCCATTTTCTTTGGCCGGAATTATCTTCCTTTTTAGGCACAACCCATATAGGGGAGGCATATGGTGATATGCTCTTTCTTATAATACCGTCTCTTAACATTTGAGAGATTTGCCTGTTAATTTCTTCTTCATGGATTTTTGGGTATCTATATATTTTTGTGTAAACTGGTATGTCATCCGTCGTTCGGATTTTGTGCATAGTCTGCGTAGTAGAACTAAGAGTATCATTTTCTTGGTAGAAGAGGTCTCTATTATCGTGAAGGAACTGCTGAAGTTCTTTGCGTTCCTCGAAGTTTAAGTCTTCGGGAATTAATTGATTTATGCTCATGTGATTTACGCTCAACTGAGTAATATTTTCATAGTCATAAGGGCATTGTAAACCCTGTTTATTATTAATGAATGACATTTTATTTTTTTTTATTTCTACGTAGTTTTCCTTAAGATTTATAACAGCTTCGATAGGTTTGAGCACGTTGGTGCCTAGAATCCCATCAAATTTCTTATTTTAAAAATCTAACAATTTCCATCCCATTGTGGAGCCATCTTCTTTGAATTCCACTGGTAACCGAGTTATTATTTCTTCAGATATTTATGTTTGCGTATTTATCGTATTAATATATAAAGGCTTATCTAATTTAATTCTTTTATAACATGGAAATTTATTTTTATTTAAAAGTGATATGGAGGCTCCAGTATCTATGAACAACTGGTTCATTGGTATAGTCCAAATTATTTGTTTCCATGGGTCGAGGAAAATTTCTATGTTGATAAGAATTATTAAATCCAAATCTAATGTTAGGATTTCTATGTCCTAAAATTTGAGCGTTGTTAGCTCTAACTTGAGCAGAATTATTTATATCTACCCTAGGCCTATAGTTATTGTGATTCTGATTAGACCTATATTGCATATGGTTATTAAATTGAGATGAATTTTGTCTTGGCTGAAAGTTATTGTTATGTCTCTGATGACTATGGTTATTGTTATTATTATTTTGAGGAGGATTGGGTTTTAGGAATTGCTGTGGTTTAGAATTTTCATTCAATTGTTTATATCAGTGATTCCCAAAGTGGTCCAGGTGGACCCCCAGGGGTCCACGGGAGACTCGACGGGGGTCTACGTTGGCATGACAAAAAAATGGGGGTTCATCAGTTGTAAGTGACGAAAATTTATCTGGTTTCGATAGTAAAGAAAAATGTTTTCAGTTAGGCATGGATCAGATATCCTGTTTATTTAGCATTAATTTCCTTTTTTTCAAACCTCCCTTAATTTGTTTGAGTAGTCTATTAAGAAGATTAGCGACTGTTACTTGTAAAAACTTGCATATTCGATATTCAGTGGAGAGCGCCGCCGTCCGCCCGCAAGGCTTGTTCAGACGTGCAAAGTGATGAAATACGACTTGTGCTGTGCTTGCAATCTTGCATGAAATTGTTTGATTCCTCACCAATATAAAATAATACGAATGCTGCCAAGGACAAACGCTACTCATTTGTTTCCGGAATTTTGTCAGTGTTTGCCAGTGCCGTGAAAGGTAAGTACCTATTTGTAAATTTGTTATGCATACTTCTATTTCATATTGTAATAATATTATATTTGTTATGTTTGCGTGTAGTATGTACGCAATAAAAATTACATACTGAAAGGGGCCATTATTTGATACTTCTTTAAAAGAAGAGAAAGCCGAGAAAAGTTGAACTTTTAGTACTTATTATTATAAAATTATGTATTTGCCCGACTGTGGCGATTCACTAAAAGAGACCTGCATGTTTGAACAAATTTCAGTGCCCTAACAAATGCTATGTAGATGACTAAATATATTTTCATAAATGTATGTAGGTACCACTCGTAACGTAGGTACATCGAAGTTAAAAATAAATTATTAATTATTATAGGTAAATGATATTAAAGATGGCTGAATCTAAGAAAAAATGTCGAAAGTACAGTGTTGATTATTTGAAATTTGGTTTTCTTCCATCAAAGGCAGACAAACGATTGCCCATATGCATTTTATGCAACAAAGTTTTGAGTAATGACTCTATGAAACCATCGAAGCTCGAAGATCATCTAAGAAGATGTCATCCTGATAAAATAGGCAAGGATTTAAAATATTTTCAAACATTGAAGGAAAAATGTGAAAAGAACCCCACCGTGCACAGTATGTTCGCTTCAACGTCTCAAAGTGACGATGATGGCTTGCGAGCATCTTACAATATCTCAATGAGCTGTAAAAGTAACGTCAAAATGAGTACCCGTATGTATACGTTACTTTTGGTATGAATACTCGTTACAAACATTTCGTTACTAGTTACTTTCGTTACTTCGATTGAAATTAGTATTTATGTTCAATAGGTACTTCAGATTGAAGAAGATCAGGTGTGAACGTTGCATTTAACTGTGTTACTTTTACAATTTCACATAAACATAGTAATTATCTATTAACTTTTAAATGAGATAGAGTTTAAATGATAAGAGAGTTTAAATTACTTCTGTGAGGTAGGTTACAAAACAAATTGTAAGAACTTTTTAATTAGACGTCTATACATACCTTTATATTCACGTTGAGTAGCTGCTTAATGAAACGATAGCCAAATAAAAAGAGAAAACAAACTTCAAATATTAATGAGTGGAGAACATTTTTATCTGAATAACCTACAAAAAAACCAATTCGTTTTTATTTCAATTATTTTTTTACTGAGCAAATTAATATTGAAATATTCGTTTAACTAAATAAATATAAATAAAAACCCAATTCATTTGACTCAAAAAATAATAATAATAATAATTTCACAAACTTAAAAAATGGAATTCAATGAAAAAAACTACAAGTGAATTCTTTTGTCACATAAAGAAATACAAACTAATAAAATAGGAACTCAATAAATAAATATAAATAAAAATCCAATTCATTTGACTCAAACAAAAATTATTATAATAATTTCACAAACTCAAAAAATGGAAATTAATGAATGTCACATAAAAAAATACAAACTAATAAAATAGGAACTCAATAAAAAAAACAAAACTAAGGAAAATAAATGCAATTCATTTGCCTCAAGATAACAAAAAAAATATCACAATTATTAGATTACATTATTTTACGAAATTAATGATTGATTAGCATTTAAGAATAATATTTTTTCCATCCGCTTGGGTTTTAATGATGACCTTTTTTCGCTTAAAATTTGGCCAGATTTAGAAAAAATTCTTTCCGATGGTACTGATGTTGCCATCACAGACAAGTATTTTTTTGCTAAATCTGCCAGCTCTGGATGCAAAAGTTTTCGGGCACTCCACCATTTAAGTGGATTTTCTTTCCTCGGCAATTCCTTTGCGTCCATGTACTCACGAATTGAAATGACACTGGCAGCAACAGTGGAAACGGAGGAGCTTGAGGCTACATTCCTATCGTGATCATTCCAAATGGAATCTTCTTCTTCGATTATTGGATTATTCGTGTTATCACTTATATATTTTGGGGTTTCCTGCGCCCTTGGCATTCTTTCTAATTCTGTTTGTAATAAATGCCTAGCATGGTCATAGCAAGAATCATTCGTGAATGATTGCTTTTTGAATCTAGGGTCTAGGAGAGCTGCCTTCGATAAGACTAAGTGGCGCGAACTGTTTCTAAAGCGAGAATTGTATTCTAAAATTAATTTCTCAAGCAGATTTTTTGATAAAACACCCATTGGTTTTAAGTTCAAATTATTTAAAATGCGTAAGACACTATTTGTTCCCCCCAAAACCTTCGAAATAGTTACTTCGTTTTGAGAAGACAATTCTTCTGTTATTGTCTTGAACGGTTTTAAAATTCGGATAATTTCCGGTAGCATGACCCATTCATCTTCTGACAAATTGGGTACCGGATTATGCAACAGACCAAGTGTCGCCTCTAACGGTTCCTGTAAGGTCTTGATCCTCTCGAGCATATCCAGTGTGCTGTTCCAGCGAGTTATCACGTCCATCTTGAGTTTCAATGCCTTCGAGCCAGGTTTAAGCTGATCTTGCATTAAAATCAATTTACTTGTGGCCACAGAACTCCTATGAAAATGTTCAACTATGGCTTTCACTTTCTTAATTAGATGTTGAATTACGCCTAGCCCAGCTCTGACTATCAAATTCATTGTATGAGCAATGCAAGGAAAATGGTCCCATCCTGCTAATCGTATCGCTGCCTTCATATTTGCTGCGTTGTCTGTGACGCACACAAAAATCTTATTGCTTATTTCCCAGGACTCTACAAGGTTTAAAAGCTCTTGCTTTAAATAGTCGGCAGTGTGCCTTTCGTGGCACTCAAAGCATCCTAGCAAGGCTGGACGTAGTTCCCAAGGATCTCCTGAAATATAGTGTGCCGTCACTGCCTGATAGGAAGTTGTTGCACGAGAAGTCCATCCATCGGTTGTTAATGAGATATAGTCAGCAAGCTTTAGTTCATTTTTTAATTTTTCTTTTATAAGCAAATACTGGGCATCAAGTAAAGTTGAACTTACGAGATACCTAGATGGCATTTTATAGTTTGGTTCTAGATAATTGATTAAGGCCTTAAACCCAGAGTCTTCCACAATAGAAAACGGCTGAAGGTCTTTAATTATCATTTTCAAAACCAAATCATTAATTTTTTTTTCGCGTCCAACGTTCATACGTTTTCTTAGAAACGTTGAAATGTCAGTTTGTTTTTTTTCTGAAGGAATCAAAGATGAGGAAGGGGCTAAAGAACTGCAATCGTAACCTGGGACTTCCTGGACATCTTCGCATGACTGGTGACTTGTCGAAGGCATTGGGGAAGGATGCTCAACTGGAACCAATATAGATTCGCTGAGATATGACGTCCGATGTCTTGTCATTAAATGTTTTTTTAAATTTGTAATTGAACCACCTTTAACCGAATAAGACGAATGGCATAAGTCACACTTAACTTTCTCATGATTATCTGGTATTGGACTAAAATAGTTCCATAATTTACTTCTTTTTCGATCCATTTTAAAAATAAAACATATGAGAAGGCTACAATCCGCTGTGCGGATCGTTGAATACCCTATCCCATCCTATCCATAAAACTAAAATAACCAAAAAAGGGGACATGGCTAAAAACACGATGTGGATAAATAGAAAAAATGATATACTGACGACAAATTCTTCAGACTGCTTACAAAACACTTTAACGGTTCTACATAAGACAAGGTTTTCTCTTGCATATGTTATGCGGTAGTGTATAAAAATGGTTTTTATATAAAAACGCCCCCAAAAAGTGGGCGTGGGTTAAAATGATATATAGACGAAATGTTCATATTAATAATGTTAATGATTCTGCATCAAAATTTTTTTCGAAAAATTTAAAATTTGACCGAAAAAAGTTTTTTATTGAAAACGCCCCCAAAAAGTGGGCGTGGCAAAAAACTTTATATGGACGAAATATAGATATTAATATTGTCTAAATATGTTGTTCAGAAACTTTTTTAAAATTCCTTACGGTTTGGTCAAAAACTGAGTTTTTCTTAAAAGGGGGCGTGGCAGTGTGCGGATTTCAAAAATTTTTACACTTGTTCTGTAGGCAGAGACGAGGATCCTATATACCAAATTTCATTATCCTAGCTCAAAATTTAAGGCCTAAAAATCGGTGACGTACAGACGGACGGACGGACGGACGGACGGACGGACAGACAGACATGGCTTAATCGACTCAGCTAGCGATTCTGAGTCGATCCATATACTTTGAGGTATATGTAGCAAAATTATTTCTCTATGTTACAAACTAAGTATCAAAACTAATATACCCCTATGGGATAGGGTATAAATATGCCAATTTAACAACTAAACGAGGAAACGAAATAGCAAAAATCCGAAAACACAAAAAGGAAATTCTAAAATATAAAAGTAACGATCGCACAGAGTAACAATTAACAAAACGGAACTAAATCAATAAAGGATACAATATTACAAATACAATTAACTCAAACAATACACACCTACAATTAACTCAAACAATACACACCTACAAAAACATAACAGTTAAGCTTCTCGCGCTCTTGCACTAAACAGAAGTCAGACAAAAACAAGGGCCACAGAATGCGTGTTACATACATAAAGATTACTCAAAAATGATAAATTCGATAATAAAAGTTGTAAGCAACCAGTCAACTTGTGCGAAAACCAATTGGTGCTGGAAAATGTATTATGTGTGTATCTATGCTTTGCTGCTACAGTGCTACCGTATTACTGCCAAATACCAATACATTGTATTGCAGTCCGCACACTCTACATTTCTACACATCCACACACTCGCACAGTAGAAAAAAGAAAAAGGCAGGAGATGTTGTTTTTATTTTGTTCTTCTATGAATGGTGTACCGAATACCGATTGCGTTACTACATACCGATACCAAATAACAAACGCATGAACAAAGTAACGAAATCGTGCTAGTAACGACATTTATTGGAGAGTAACGTTTCGTTAATCGGTACGTAATGGAATACCCGTTACTCAGTAACGAATACATACCGTTTGCTACAGCACTATATCTCATTGCTTATAGCGAAATCAGGAAAACCGCACACGATCGGAGAACAGTTAATTTTACCAGCTGTTGAAGAGGTTTTAAAAACTGTTCTGCACAAACCTCCATTTGACGTACTCAAAAGAATTCCTTTAAGTAACAACACTGTACAACGACGCATTGATGAAATGAGTTCTGATATTGAAAGCTTCTTGTGTAATTATCTGCAAACAACTCATTTTTCTATTCAACTGGACGAGTCAACTTTACCTGGTAATGAAGCATTGTTATTGGCATATGTTCGATTTGTTATGGATGAAGAAATCCACGAAGAGCTGCTATTCGCGAAAACTTTGGCGACGGACACTAAGGGCGAATCAATATTTAATGTTTTGAGTGATTTTTTTAAGCAAAAATCGATTCCATTTCAAAACATCATTTCGGTGGCAGCAGATGGAGCTCCTGCCATGTTCGGGCGATATCGTGGGTTTATAAGCCATCTTAAAAGAATTATACCGGAAGTAACTGCAATTCACTGTGTCATCCATCGACAACACCTGGTAGCGAAAAATTTGAGTGACAGATTGCATCAATCGCTTCAATTTGTTATTAAAGCTGTTAACAAAATAAGAAGCAACGCGTTGAACACCCGATTATTTGCACAATTGTGCGACGAAAATGATGAAGACTTCCAACGATTGCTCTTACATACTGAAGTACGCTGGTTGTCGAAAGGTGTATGTTTAACGAGATTTTACTCAGTTTGAATCAGTTTTAGAGTTTCTGGAAAGTAAAGATCCAGATTTAAGAGAAATCCTGATCAAATTGAAAGCAGACATCGCATATTTGACAGATCTGTTCAAAAAATTCAATGACATTAATTTGCAGTTACAAGGGGACAGCTTAAATTTAATTAAAACGAAGAGTGTAATTTCGGCTTTTCTTGGAAAATTGAAATTTATGAAGCAAAATGTTAGTCGGCGCGAATTCTCCCAGTTTCCAAACTTATCACAGGCAGAATGTCTTGATGAGGATAACCAGACATACAGTCGATCTTCAACTGCGAGGGAGTGTAGACGTCGTCGACTTTCGCAGTGACTTTAAACGTGAGTGTTAATACAAAGTAGAAAGTGATTTAATAAGTGGTCCGTGGCCGTGTCTGTAGTGGCGACCAACGGGCAAGCGAACGGTTCCGGGTTCAATCCCCCGCCGAGCAAAAAATTACTAGAGGCTTTTTTTCACAATCGTGAAGTGGAAAACTTTATCGATTGGGAAAATAAACACATGGCTGAGAGAAAGTTAGCGGGGATATCGCAAGATATCCCAGCAGTTACGGGACCGACCGTAATAACGAAGAGAAGAAAAAAAATGATTTGTACGCCGAACCTGGTCAAACGGCGTACAAACACAGCTTCAGCCACGCTGCCTGCTGAAGTGAAGGGGACGACGAAGTTGCCTACGACGTCGGCGGCAGCAAAACAACAACAACTGGCCGCCGCCTCCCCATCAGATGATGCAGCGGAAATCAGCTACATGTCTGATGAAGGGGAAGGGCGGTATACCACCGAGGACAGCAGCAACAGGTTTGCGGTGCTGTCAACGGATGATGACGAAGAAGAGGAGGAGCTTGAGCTTAGCAAGCAAGTCAACTCATTTGAGGAAAAAATAGCAAAACTGAAATCCGAGCTTGAACCGCTAGTTCTTGCTTTAAAAAAAAAACAAGAAGAACGTCGCGAGCGTGAAAAAAAAGCCAGCGACGAAAAAATGTTACAACAAACGGCAGTGGCAACAACAAGTGCCAAAACTGCGGCAATCGCAAAAGCCCAGCAAACACATCCACTGCCAATGAATCAACAACAACAACAAGGAGATGTACAAAAACAAGTACAGCAACAGCTCCAAAAGCAACAACAAAAACAGCAAACACAGCAACAAGAGTCACGCATGCAACAACAGCAACCGCAAACCCAGCAACAACAGCCACCGAAGCAACAGCAAGCAAAGCAGCAACAACAACAGCAGAAGCAGAAACAGCAGCAGCCACAACAACAACAACAACAGCAGCAGAAGCAGCGACAACAGGAGCAGCGGCAGCAGCAGCAGCGGGAACACCAGCAGCAGCCACAGCCGCCTAAAAATAAAAAAGAAAAAGTGCCACCCATCAACACATTTAATATGGACCTAAAAGAAACCATTGATATATGTAAGTCGGCCATAGGCAATAATTTTACAATAAAAAGATTGAGTAATGATAGGCATGCTATCCACTGCTTAACAGTGGAGCATCATAAAATTATTAGAGAATTGCTTGTAGACAGCACAACGGAGTTCTTCACATTTACTCCGAAAGTAGAAAAATGCCAGACGGTTGTCTTAAAGGGCATAGATTCCTCAACGGATCCGCAGGCGCTGTTAAGTGAGCTTCGCCAAGTAGCGACTGACGACCTCGAAGTCGTTGGAGTAAAGCCATTCACCACAGTGAAGGCCAGACGGGAGAACCGGAAACTACCGATGTTCCTCGTACAGCTATCGCCCCAAAGCAAGCTGGATAAGTTGAGGAGTATCTCAGTCCTCAATTTCCAGGTCGTGCGCTGGGAAAAATTAAAAAGAAGCGACAGCATGCTTCAATGCATGCGTTGCCAAAGGTTCGGCCACGCCTCAGCCAACTGCGAAATGCAGTCACGCTGTGTGAAGTGTGGACAGAACCACAACATAGGAGAGTGTAAGTTAGGAAATGAGCGGGTCGAAGATATGACCCTGCTTAAATGTGCACTATGCGGAGGGGGCGGACACCCTGCAAACTATCGGGGCTGTCCAAAGTTTCAGCAACTAAAAATTAATAAAAAAGCGAAGCAAACGGTAGTGGTGAATCAGCCAGCCGTTCGCCCTCCCTCAACGTCCGTCAACCCCCAAATTTCCTACGCCCAAATGGCGTCAGGAAAGGGAAAAACGGTACAGCATCCACCAAAGGAAGCCCAACAGGCCCCCGTGCCTCAGGCTCCAGCAGTAGATGCGGATGTGTTGACTGCGTTGCGGGCCATTCAAGGCCAGCTAACCGGTCTTCAAAACCAGTTACGGGAGCAGGCGTCAAGGGTAGACTATATCTACTCCTTGTTGCCGAGCTTAATGCAAAATAGATCGTAATGGGCGCGCTGTCAGAGAGACCCTTAAAGATCCTGGCTGTGAATGTAAATTCACTGATTAGGATTGAACGTCGAGCTAATCTGTTCCAACTGTTAAAAGACCAAAGTCCCGATGTGCTTATGGCTAGCGAAACTAAGCTAAACCAGAAGCATAAATTGACTAATAGTAATTACAATATCGTAAGAAGAGACCGGCCCAACTCCACTCAAGGAGGCGGGGTCGCTATCTTTATACGAAAAGGCATTAGTTATAAGGTCATATATAGTGGTGAAGTGCGCCGATTCCGGTTGCTGGAAGCCTGCGTCATATGCATTCCTCTCCAACAAGGGAAGCGATTGTATGTGATAGCGGCCTACGCACCGGAAGCACCTCAGCCTACACTTTTCACAACAGAGCTCGTTAAACTTTTCGAATCTCTGAGACTGAACTCAGTGGAGAACTTTTATCTTTTGGCTGGAGATTTAAATGCCAAGCACGAAGATTGGGGAAATCAAATACAAAATCCTCGGGGTAACCATCTATACAATTGGATGGTCCACTACAATGTTGAATATAGGATCGACATTCTCGCCACAGATAGGCAATCGTTTCCGAGAAGCGGTGCTTTTCTGGATCTTTTACTGCGAGACACAAGACTGACTGTTACTGACAAAGTAGGTCAACACCCGCGAAACTGTTTACAGACGATCGAGTACGACAGTGACCACTGCGGACTCGCCGCCGTAATACAGCTTCCGAACGAGCTTGTGGCGTTGGAGGAGTATGTGCCTGTGCATTCTTACAACTACGGTAAGATGCGCTGGCCACGCTTTACCAACGCCTTATCAAGAGAATTACGTTCGAGGGACATACTGCCACCAAACAACCGAAATTTGACAAACAACGAAATCGACAACTACTTACAACAAATGGACGAATCGATCCAAAGGACAATGGACAGGACGATTCCAAAATACAATGAACGTGACATAACGTCTTCGTACAGAAACGCGACCATTGACGCACTGCACAGACAAAAAAGCGGACTTCTGACAAGACTTAAAAACTTGTACAGACGACTGACAAACCCACGTGACCCGGAGATTAGAACACTGAAGGCGTCGATCAAAAACATCAACCAATTGATCAAGGAGAACTATCGGTTGTCCATTAATTTGTTTTGGAATAACAGAATTCGGGCCGTAAATTCCAGCGACCCGAGTATGTTTCCACAAATTAATAAGATCTTTAGGAGGAAAGGTCATAACGACCTTCCGTGTATTAAGCTCCAACGAACTACTGACAATACAAACATACTTTTGACAGCAGGAATCGATCCAGGGGAAGCCGTCTTCAACGACGATTTCTATGTTATTGAAGATCCTCAGGAGAAAGTGGAGGCAGTGGGGGCTGTTTTTCAGGAGGTGTATAAGGTGAATGATAGCATTCGCCCGAACCGCATCCTGGAAAACAATGCCCTGCTCCATCACTTCTACCTAAGAAATGACATAACGCAATGGCGATCTGAGAACCGCGGTTTCACGCGGTTCGATGACGAAAACTTGGCAAACGCCATAGTCGCCGAGCGAAGTGGGTCTAGTCCCCTGTTAATTTCGAAGGTGGAACTCCAGATTCGGCAAATTTCCGGTCGATAAGTCTCCTTCCGAGTATCAGCAAGGTATTCGAAAAGATTCTCAATCGGGCTCTGTTCAAGTGGTCTGAGGACAACAATATTATACCAGAGAACCAGTTTGGTTTCAAGGCCGGACATGACTGTATTCATGCCGCCTCCAAGCTCGTCTCTGATATACAATGGAACAAAGCGAAAAAACAGTGCACGGGTGCATGTCTGGTTGATTTGGAGAAGGCTTTCGACACCGTATGGTTAGAGGGCCTCTATCTAAAGCTGACCAGACTTGGCATAAGTAAACCACTACTATATATGCTTCATGACATGTTGACTGGTAGAACGTTTGTTGTCAAAAGTGGCAATGTAACTTCTACCACCGAATTTTTCATTAAAAATGGTCTGCAATAGGGAGCGGTGAACTCGCCGATTCTCTTCAGCATTTACACCAGCGATATGATAGGTAGTCTTACTCAGGCAATTGCGTATGCGGACGATCTTATCGCGTACAGATCAGCACCTACTGTCGAGGTCATCCGAACTCTTTTGCAGCGGGACTTCGATAAGATCCAGAGATATTGTGATGACTGGAAGTTAAAAATCAACTTTCAGAAATCGGAAACTATCCTGTTTAGGACACCGTTGTCTAAGGCCTCTAGGGATACGAGAAAGAACTGGCGCAAGCTGGTGATCGTTGGACCAAACGGACATCCACTGGCGAGCAAAAGTGTAGTAAAGTACCTTGGCATCTGGCTGGATCAGTATCTATATTTCGGAAGACATGTAGATGCTGCTCTGGCGAGAGCTAGGGGAGCATTTGCCCTGACAAGACGATTGTTTTATAGCAGCCGTCTTGACAGCAGGGTGAAGGTGATTTGCTACATGTCTCTTATCAGACCGATGATTGCCTATGGGTGCCCGGTGTGGTTCAACGTTGCCCCATCTCAAATGGAAAAGATACGGGTGTTTGAGAGGCAGTGTCTGAGAAGCTGCCTTGGACTTCACAGAACACCAGTATCTGACTACACAAAATATTATTCCAACCAGGTCCTATACAACGGGGCCAACATAAACAGGATAGACAATTTTCTGGTGAAACTCATTCGGTTTCACGCGGCAAGAGCGATGACCTCGAGCAATAGTCTCATCTTTGGGGCCTTCTACCCCAATGATGAATATTTTGAAAGTGCGCGTTTAAGCGGCTTTATTCCGCCTGAAGCTTTCCTATTTTTGGATAGTCGAGGGCTGATACAGGACAGATCGGCGGTTCCGCTAATCTACCACGTCTTCCGACGAACTGTGGATAGGCGGCTCCTGTACGACCGAGACGTAGTTGCTCAGGGCGGAGGAGAGCGCCTGCGGTTCAGCAGGAGTGTGTCCGATTGGGACCGTCGGAGTAGGTTGCAACAGGAGAACCTGTTGTGGTGGCTGCAAGATTAGTTATAGGTAGTTGACTCTTGACTTTCATTTTGAAGTATGGCCGACTTTCATATATCTAAGGTTTCACTTAAGGGTAGGTTAAGAAAAACAGTCGTGGTGGCACCAAAAAAAAAAAAAAAAAATATACAAAAAAAATACAAAAAAAAAAATACAAAAAAATTCAAAAAAAAAAAAAAAAAAAAAATACCAAATGCAAAATGCTTGCTGTGGCTGTTCTAGTTTTAAGTTATTTTTAAGTAGTTTTAATTAGTTATAAGTAATTTTAGTTAGTTCATAAGTAGTTTTAATTAGTAAGTAAGTTTAATAAAAATAAAAAAAAATATATGAAACCAAGTTTTTTTAAAAAATGTTTCTTGGTCAAGAAAGAAAAAGATAAATATATAGTTAAATAATTAAATTAGATTTTAGGCCGAAAGGCATTAGTTTTTAAGTTGTTATTGTTTAATTTAGGATATCCGCAGAGGATAAGTAAGTTAGTTAAGTTAGTAGATAAGTAGGCTAGTTTTTCAGTAATTTTTGTCTAGCATTTAAGTTAGTTCTAAGTTGAAGAAAAATAAAAATGAATTGAAAAAAAAAAAAAAAAAAAAATAACCAGACATACCTTCAGCATTTAAATGCCCTGCATGATGACTTCAAAAATAGATTTGAAGATATTCTCAATATGGAAATACCACCATGGATCATAGTCGAAAAAAGTTTTAGTGTCGTTACAAACTTATTAACAAAAAAAAGGAGCAGAATGAACATCACAGAACGCGGAGATTTGCGGTTATTCCTTACAAAAGTGAAGCCAAATATTGATAATTTGCTGTCAATCCATCAAGTACATCCCTCCCATTAAAATTATGACCTTTTTTTTAATTGTTGATTTGCATTGTTGAAGTTACGATACGTTATTCATGTTTAATTTTAGTTCTATGAAGTCTGTAATCGTATTATTTTAATAAATGGAACGTAAGAAAGTATACCATTTTCTTTTGGAACTCAACCGCGACGCACATTTCCATCGTTAGATCTAATCTTCACATTTTTTGACGAGTTTTGGGAATATGGTAAAAATGTAGCAGCAGGGGGTCCACCGAAACCAGGTTAATTTTGAATCTGGTCTATAAGAAAAATAAGTTTGGGAACCTCTGGTTTATATCTACTTAATGTATGATATGCATTACTTAAATTTGTTATACCTTGAGCGATAATAATACTTGCCTGAGGGGCATTTAAGTTATTTATAAATTTATTAAGCACAATATTTTCATTATTGGTTGGTGTATATATAAGGCTAGGTTCTAACTTACATTTTTTGTTTAATTTTTGCAATATGTTGTTTAACTGTTGGTAGAGGGAATTAAGATCCCTTGTATGGACAGCATGTAGATCTTGAAGTAACTCTTCAAATGTTTCCTTCACACCGAAGTCCTGGACAGCATGTAGATCTTGAAGTAACTCTTCAAATGTTTCCTTCACACCGAAGTCCTGGAAGAGGCAAAGTTGAATGGCATCCCATGTTGTTTCCGGTGCTCTTCTTGCTGAGTTAGCTGCTTCTCCTTGAATTTTATTTATGATGATTAGGTTTGCCAAGGGTTTGTAGGCCACCTCAAGTAAATTATTCAAATAATTCACATGATTAGTAAAATTAATTACACCGTCGTTTGATCCGTCAAATACGGGGACCTTTTCTAATCTTGTAATTATTGCGGGTTGTTCTACGTTAGCCATCTTTATTTAATAGCGTGTATTTTTAAGTTGAGTGTTAAATGTTTCTCCTAGAGAATTTGTGCATTAGTTTTATTCTTTTCGAATAAATTTTCTTGAGTACCACTTTTCACTTTTTCACTGTTCACTCACGAACACGAAGTCACTTAATATTATTTTTAACGGAACTTGTTCGTACACTGGATAACATCTATCAGATCTTTTCGCGATCTTCTTAGCGTTATCCTACCGACTGCGCCAAATATGTATGAATATTTCTATTCATTTAAAAAATAAAATAAAAACGACTAATATTCAAAAGCTTTCTTTATTAATCAGAATTTTGTAAGACGTATTGAAAGACGTCTGTTGATCTTGAAGTAACTCTTCAAATGTTTCCTTCACACCGAAGTCCTGGAAGAGGCAAAGTTGAATGGCATCCCATGTTGTTTCCGGTGCTCTTCTTGCTGAGTTAGCTGCTTCTCCTTGAATTTTATTTATGATGATTAGGTTTGCCAAGGGTTTGTAGGCCACCTCAATTAAATTATACAAATAATTCACATGATTAGTAAAATTAATTACATCGTCGTTTGATCCGTCAAATACGGGGACCTTTTCTAATCTTGTAATTATTGCGGGTTGTTCTACGTTAGCCATCTTTATTTAATAGCGTGTATTTTTAAGTTGAGTGTTAAATGTTTCTCCTAGAGAATTTGTGCATTAGTTTTATTCTTTTCGAATAAATTTTCTTGAGTACCACTTTTCACTTTTTCACTGTTCACTCACGAACACGAAGTCACTTAATATTATTTTTAACGGAACTTGTTCGTACACTGGATAACATCTATCAGATCTTTTCGCAATCTTCTTAGCGTTATCCTACCGACTGCGCCAAATATGTATGAATATTTCTATTCATTTAAAAAATAAAATAAAAACGACTAATATTCAAAAGCTTTCTTTATTAATCAGAATTTTGTAAGACGTATTGAAAGACGTCTGTTAGGTTTGAAATCTCGATTAGATCTGCTTGTAGATGGTGGCTTCGACTGGTCGCTTGGATTGGTTGTCTACAGTGTTGCTGATGTTTATTGTTCTGTCAGCATCTTCTTGTGTGGAGTGTTGTTTGTTTTCATTGGGTGATTTCTTTGTTGCATTGTCATCAATGATGCTGATGTTTATTGTTCTATCATCATCTTCTTGTGTGGAGTTTTGATTGTTTTCGTTGGGTGATTTCTTTGTTGCATTGCCATCAATAATGTGGGTGCTGTTATTTATCGTTGAATGTTGATCTTCCTTTGTGGACTGCTGATTTAACATAACTCACGCGTATCCGGTGGGTTGCACATGCGAGCAAACCGATACCAATGCACTTTGCCTATGGGAACAGGTCGATGCATGAATATGTATGTTGATTCAGCGAATCTAGCTTGATTCGCTGTCATGCATTTTGCTGGTGACTAGAGTGCATTGCGTTGAAGTTAAGTTTTCTTTAATCAAGTTTCATAAAAAATTAATGAACGCCAACTTATAGTTGGCCAACAGTTCATATGATTAAAACACAATGTTCTTAGACGTTATAATAATTAACTTTATTTGTCCCTTCCAAAAATGCAACTGCCGTTCCAACCTAATTCTTGCCACAGGTAACCTCGCCTTCGCATGACCATTCTGATTAGTTGCCAAATCATACGCAGCGCGTGAATCCGCTCGTATCAAGTATCTAGTCGGTGCACTGCTGATCGTGGGAATGTGCTGACGTACACTATAGGTGCTTTGTCGTCTGAATAGATACGATTGGTCATGCACGTGTCGGGCCGTTTTAACTTAGATTTTACTGTTTGTCTTTATGTTACCTCCTGAGTAATTGGGGCAAATTTGTTTTTCGTACCCTGCTGTGTTATGTTTTTAAAGTGTGTTATTTAATGTAATTAAAGTGACCAGACTCCATGATTATCATTGTTGGAATTCTTGATCATAGCTTTTATAGCCAATTTGGAAGAGTATGTCTCAGCCAATTGAGATGTACTGTTTGACTTTTTGTAACTTCCTCAACCTCTTGTGCATATAAATTTGCCGGTTTGGAACTTTGACGGATTTTCATCAGTTTTGCGGCAATTAGATCGACTTATTAGCCCTTTACTGCTGTTTCAATTTGGAATACCAGTAGGTTTATACTTTTTCTTTTAATATTGTTTTTATTTAATTAATGCCAACCATGTTGTTGTCATCATTTTTACTAATGCAGCCGAAAACTGTGCAGATACTCTGCAGTACCATCGAAATCCGGAAAGATTCTTCAAGCAATGATTAGAAAGTCTATAGGTGTTTGAGGCATTATGTTTAAATTTATTTAATATTTTTTTCCTGGTGTCAAATTCTATTGTTACATTTTCATGAAGTGAAAAAAAATATTTTGATGTCTATGCACTTTCGTGACACTGCTCTAACGAGTTTGTCCCTACAGCACTGAAAATTTCATTTGCACCTGTCTTATGTTGTTTAGTTAACCTGGAGTAGTTCACGTTATGTATTAACCTAATATTTTCAAGGCTATGTACTAATGCCTCAAGGTGTCTATTTAAATGCTGTTGGCCTACGGCTCTATTTGTATTTAGACATTTATAGGATATAACAAGTGTTTTTTTTTATTTACCTGTACTTTATCTATAATCTGTAGCCATTCCGTATAATTGGCTCCGATTCTGATTACCTACATCTTTGCAATTATACATATTATGTATTATATATTATTACGTTTTTCATGTTTTTATATCATTGTTAGATTTGTGACACTAATGCAGCTCTTGCCATGTAGGTCTTCTTGAGTGACTTTGTGCCAAGAATAAGCTTTTATTAGCAAGTGGAAGCCAAGATTACAGTTATTATAATGAGATACAACGCATACTTTACAGATTATCCTTTCACTTCTACTTTGTTTATTACATTGGTACTTTGCCTTTCTAGTTTTGACCCTTGGTTGCCTATGGTTTTGATTTCATATATTATTATCTTATGTAGTGTTAATTTAACATATGTATGCCTACTTATTTCTTAATTAATTCTTATTTGTATTAACATAATCTGATTTTAATCCCTATTTATAATAACATACATCTCCCTATCATTTTTCTAAGATTATTAACATATTTATATCATTCCTATCCATAGCTATTATATCCCATAACCAGACGTCATAGTTCAGCAAATAAGCTGAAATTTCGTGTCATCGAAATTAACTTAACCTAGCTGAGTAGGCATATTCGCACTTCAGAGCGGAAGCGTGAATTACGAGCGTTTGAGCGTGAGTAAAAAACAAAGTATTACAAAAGAAACGTTTAATTACATTTTCAGTTATTCATGTTTGAGTTCCCGTTGGCGACTGGCTGCTTATTCTATTGCAGTTATCTTTATTAACTTTTCTATAGGAATCGTTTTCGTGGAACAAATTTACTTAGAACTAAACAGTGCACAGGTGGTTAATATTTCTTAGAACTAATCCGTGGTATTTCTTAAAACTAATCCGTGGGAGTTTGTTGTTGTTGGGGAATCGTAACTTCCGTGGTACTTCTTAGAAATAATCCGTGGGAGTTTGTTGTTGTTGGGGAATCGTAACTCCTCCCTGCCCAGAGTGAAGTGTAGGCCACATAAGCTGAATGGATTGTGCGGCCGAAGCTGATCCTTGCTGAGGAGTGTGCTGATATAGGGCTTTGTGTTTGCTTCTAATAATTAAAAAGCTGATAATTAGAATGGATGTGAGTATGAATGTGATTCCTGAAATGATCCAAGAATAAACGTTATTTGTTGTCCGTTGTATTTTGGTAGTAAGGTTGTCCAGATGTATTTTGGTAGTAAGGTTGTTTATTTGAATGAAGAGTGTAGATATGATTTCAGTGGAGTCCCAAAATTGGGTTGTCTTAGTTGAGTATGTTATCCCATTAATTTCAATGCTGCAGTTTTCGAATTTAATAACTGCCGTCCCTTTTATAGTTCTTGTTTTGCTATTTATATCGCATGTGGTGTTGAGTGTAGTAAAGTTCTTGTTTATAATGCACAAATGGTTTGGTTCCAAAAGTGTGACCTCGTCTTCTATTTCGTTCGGCATTAGGGTACAAAATGCTTCGGTGTTAAAAATAATGTTAGGGATACATTTGTCTGTTTCAATTGTTCTAATAATGTTCTTTGGGCAGTAAAATACTTGTTCCACTTTAGCGCAAGGTTCGTTCAAATACTGGTACCAAAATGTATTAAGCAGAAGGTAAGGAGCTTGGAGTTTTAGGCTGAATGATTTGTTTACCGGGATTTCTTTTATGTGATAAAAGGAGAATTGATCGGGTAGGAATGTCGGGATTTTTATGACAAATATGATATTGGAGTGGTTATAATATGCATGCAGTTCAAGTAGTTGGTATATATTCTCGTCTGAAAAGATCTCAACACTTTGAAGTTGAAGCTGTTTATAAATGTAACTCAACTCATCTGGGTGTAGAATATGTTTGGATATGATTCCCAGCTTAGCTAAGGTTATTGATTCTGAAACTTCCTTTAAATGTTCATTCAACAGGTCTATATCTCAAACGATTTGGTTAAGGTACTGGTTTATTATGATTAGTGAATCTAATTTATCAATTTTCCCTGGAGCTTATTAATAGAGTTTTGAATGATATCTTGTTGATTATTTATGTGTTTTGAAATGTTACTAAATCGTTCGATCATTTTTTGGTTAATTGTTATCTGATGTGATATTCCAGTATCTAAATTATATTGGTTAAATTTAAAAGCTTCAAGTTGTTTGTTAATTTGAACATAGTCTTCGTTGTCCATATTGCCGGTTATTGCTTTAATAAGCGTTCCCACTGAATATGCGAGCATTACCAATTTTTAATGGTAAAAGTCCTTGACTGTTACTGAGATCATGAATTTCTAGCTTCTGACCGATGGAAATCCAGATGAACCTGCGAATTTTCTTTTGGTTTTAATTTTTTGTTTATGAACTTTTCTTTTAGGGGTGTCTATTGTAATTTTATTATTATGAACAACCCTATGCTCTTGAAATCTCGGGGCTAACTTATTTCTTCTATCCTCTAACTCATAGATATGATCATTTACATCAAAATCTGATGGATCTTAACGAATTTCGTTACGTTTGTTATGATTTTTTTCTTTTTGGGTCAAGCTACGTTCATGAACTAGTTTAGTTAAAGCTTCGTAATCTCTAATATGTTCCCTAAGATAATCCTGCGTGGTTTTTGTACCTTTTGAGTTTGGAAATGGTGTAGACTTATGATAGTGTCCTGTCAATAGTTCGAATGGTGTCATTTTAGAAGTAGAATGAATGGAATTATTGTAGGTAATAACTGCTTCATCTACCGTTTCACCTATAGTTTTATGTTTGTTTTGGCATTTAATTATACGCACAAGCTCTGTTAATATCGAATGGAATCTTTCGACTGGAGAATTTCCTGTTGAACTTTTTGCACATATTGTATGCAGTTCAATACCGTAAAGGTCTAAGAATTCTTTGAATATGGTTGAAACAAATTCGGATCCATTATCCAATACTAGTTTTTTTTTGGAATACCATGATGTGAAAAGAAGTGCTTCATGGATTTTATTAAGTTTATGCTGTTTCTTGCGATTAATAAATAGACGCTAGTAAATTTGCTAAATTTGTCTATAATTGTGAGAAAGATTTCCTTGTGTACAGAATATATGTCTATATGCACTATTTCTAAGGTGTTTCCGTTATTTCGAACAGTATCTGTTCCCTGTTTCGATCGTATTTATTGAGTTGACAGATATTGCAATTGTTTATAATTCGGGTAATAACATTTTTCATGCTTGGGAAATCAGTTATTCCTTTATGGTTTGACTTTGTATGATAAACCCTAACGATTTCTTCCTGTTTGTCGACGTTTGTAATGTCTTTGAGTTTGATGTAACAGCGAACTAGCTTATAATTTCCATTACTAAAATACTTGGAATATACGCGTTGAAATACTAAAAATGTTTCATCATCCGTTGTAATTGCTGTTAGTTTTTTTTTATTAATATAGTTTTCAAAAATATTAATTACGGTATCTTCGTTATTATCTAATCTACTGATAGTATGTTTTTACTTTGTTTTAAATATGATTTCGAATTTAGAACTAGATTTCTTATAGTTGTGATTTACGTCTAAAATTATTTGATTGGAAAATTCGTTAAGTGGTCGTTCAGATATTGGAATCCCATCACCTATGTGATTGCATAGCAAATCGGTTTGTCCGATCCGATTGGTCCTTGGGATAATATTGCTCCAATTGCAACGTTACTAGCATCCGTAGTAACATTGAATGGTTTGTCGAAATCCGGGTATTGTAATAAGTTTCAAAACAATTCAAGTATCTGTTATCCAGTTTTATACCTTTATCTTTTCGAAGACATTCTGTTAGTGGTTTCGTTAAATTCGAGAAGTTTCTAATAAACTTCCTGTAGTACCCGAGTAATCCAAGGAATGACTTGATCTGTTTTCGGGTTTTCGGGATGGGATAGTCTTTAATTGCTTTCAATTTTTCAGGATTGGGTTTTACCCCTTCAGAAGTAACAATGTGACCAAGAAAAGCGACTTACAAAAATACAAAAATTCGGATTTATCTGGTTGTATTTTGAGGTTTGCGTTTCTCAGTTTTTCGAAGACTTTAGATAGATTTTCGATATGTTCCTGCCAGGAGGTAGAATAGACGATTATATCGTCCATATAAACCAGGCATATTTTACCTTGTAGGTCTTGTAAGACATTGTCCATAACCCTTTGAAAGGTTGCCGGGGCGTTCTTCAACCCGAACGGCATTCGGACGTATTCGAAGTGTCCATTTTCGACACTAAACGCTGTCTTTGAGATATCCTCTCGATTAACTTCAATCTGGTGAAAACCAGAAGCAAGGTCTAGCGTACTAAAGTATAAACATTTGCCAAGTTTATCAAGAATCTCTGTAATGTTCGGAATAGGGTATCTATCTTCTACTGTCTTTTCGTTGAGCTTACGGAAAGCAGAAATGGCGGCTTGTCATAGACTAACAAGCCGCCATTTCTGCTTTCCTGTTGCGTCCTTTTTCTTGGGTACGATCCAAATAGGGGATGACCACGGTGAGAAACTTGGGCGTATAATTCCCTGATTAAACATATCTGTTATTTGGCAATGTATTTCTTCCTTATGTACATAAGGGTATCGGTAAGACTTGCTGTGTATTGGTACATCGTCTTTTGTATTCATTTTATGCTTGATAAGGCTTGTAAACGGTAGGTTCTCACCTATCCTAAAAAACGTATCTTTGTATTGTTTACAGAGTTTTTGTAAAGCGTTCTTTTCCTCAACATTTAAGTGATTCGTTCTTATTAAATCATTAATATCATCCTTCTCGCAATTATCAGGATAATTACTAATAGAAAAGTTGTGAACTTCTGCAAAGTGTTTATTATTTAAAGATTGTACTTTTATTGGTTGTCCAATGACAAATTTTTGTGGTATTTCTGATAAATTTATTACTTCGATAAATGAATACCATTCCTGCGCTTCATATATACCTTCGGGAATCGACAGGTTCATTAATTTGAACGGGCTTTATATATATTGTTACGCCTGATGACGCTCCACAATAATTTTTAATATGAAATAAAAAAAGAAAACAAACGATAGAACTAAGATTTCCAAAATTACTCCAACAAAAGAAAACAAACGATAGAACTAAGATTTCCAAAATTACTCCAATATTTATTTCTTACTCACTAGTACTTATAGCCTACTTATGCTGACCCTTGCGTTAATGAAAAAATGAATTCTGTCTAGGTATCATGATATCATGATATCATGAACGTCCGTGTATTATGATACAACGAATTCGTTCGTGGGAATGGAATTCGCTCATGGGAAACAATTACACTAGCATATTTTTTTTTTTTCGTCGTCAGCATTGCACCAGCGTAACACCTCCTTCCTTAAAACAAGTTTATGGGTATCTAACTCTTAAACTTGTTTCAACTCTTTCCATCGATATGTTCTCTGATGACGTCATTGAGGGTGATCTGGTGGGCTCTGGTAACTCTTGCACGTAACTTCTTTTTTTCGATTGAAACATTTATTGAATAAACGAATGCTCGTTCGGCCTCCAGATCTGCAGCCATACTTGTATGCAATCATAATCATTGCAATAAACGCTAATGTGCCTCCGATTCCGGTGAAAATGCTTCTGGTTCTTTCTGGTATCGAATCCAATGCGTTTTCCCGGAAATGCTTCTGATTCTGTATGTCGATTGCTAGGTCGTTAAGTTCTTCTACATTTTATACTTTAATTTTATTTATAATCTTTGTATTTAATTTTACGGTATCTAATTTAACATTAACGCAACAGTCTTCAAGTTCGTTTGTATTAAATCTGTCTTTTAATTCAATTTCTAATGATTTACTTATTGTTCTTATACTAGTATCTATTGTGTTGAAAATACAATTTTCGCCTAATGTTAATATGCCTACATTACTAAGAGTTCCCTCTGTTGTTTCATTATTACATTTACAATTATATTTTGTTTCTTGAGTGACTACAAATATAAAGATGTTTGGTTTAATTTTGTTTAACATTTCAATATCTGAATTGATTGTCTTTAAGTTACAGTTATTAGCTTTGTTGCGCATGAAAACATTTATTGCGCAATTTGTGAAATCAAGAGTGTTCTTATATAATTCAGTTTTACAAATATAATTCCCATTTATTTCTTTGCATTCTTCCAAGTTATTTTTTAGATTATAAAGTTCCTTGTCTCTTTTTACTGTTAACAATTTATTTGGTACATCAATTAGAACAAGGCCGTTTGTTACAATTTTTGGGATCGCAATAATTTCAAATAAATCGAATTCTTCTTTTGTTACAATTGGTATTTGTAATAGCACAATTATCTCTTGGTTCTTCGCATAAGCTTTTATTTCGATTTCTTTAATAATATTTGCGTAATTTTCTATGGTTGGTTCAAATAAAAGAGAGTTGTCTAGGTGCAATCGGTTTAACTCTTCAAGCAGTTGTAGTGGTTCAATTACACGGGGGTGAAGAACACCGTTTTGAATAAAAAGTAAGCTGTCTAAAATCTGCTCTATTTCTATTTCTAACTGCATAATCTTAAAATTTATTTTATTCATTATTTCATTAAAGTATGAATGTATTGAATTAGTTTCCTGTATTTCCTTGCCTTCTGCCTTAATAAGGTTTATTGAACTAATTATTTCGTTGATCTTGTTTGCAGTTACATTCTGAATTGCTCCTACATCGATTACCTGTTTGCTTAATTTTGTCATAATTTTGATATTTTCTTCCATACCATTTTTTATTCTAACCTCATTTGATTTGATTGTAGTTACAGTTTCTGCATAATATTCGGCATCTTCATTATCCATGGTACCGAATAATGTTTTAAACCCAGAACCTATTATATTTACTAACCCTCTACGGAATCTTGTGTCCTTACCCATTATATTATAGATTACGTGTACTCTATGCTCTAGCTTAATCAAATTACTTTTTACAATTTCTTGATATTTTTCGCAATTGCTAATATGATTTAAACATTCATCTTTAATGGTTTTTACTATTTGTCTTATATTTCCTATGTAATCGTCTAAATTTCTAACACTTATTTTGTTTACTAAAGTTACCTTGCTTGTCATTTCTCTGACTTGTCCTTTAAGGTTAAAATACAATCCGCTATTATCGCTTAGTTTCCTTATTTCGATTTCTCCGACTGTTGTCCTGAAGGACTAGGTGATTCTGTAAAGTACGGTCGAATATTGGATTTATTATGTTTTTGTTCCTTATTTCCTAACTTAATGAAAACATGATCCTGGTAAACTTTTGAAATCTTGAACGGTCCTTTAAATTTACTTTCTAATTTACCCTTTACTAGATTTTTTACTAAAACCTCCTGTCCTACTTTATATTCTACTTCCTTTCCAATGTGTTTATCGTACCGAAGTTTTGATTTTTGTTTTGCACCTAATGTTCTTTTCCTAGCTATTACTGACTTATTTAGGAGATTCGCTTTTAATTCATCTAAGTAATCAAAAGTACTTCTTTCATTAAAATCTTCTATCTCGCTTGGCTTGTTTGCGGAAGTTCCATACACAAGTTCGTACGGAGTGTACCCAGTTGTGGTATGCACCGTTGTGTTATAGCAGAAACTTGCGTAGGGCATTCGTTCATGCCAATCTTCCATGTTATTTAGTTCTTTTCCTGTAGCCTTTAAATATTCTAATAGGCGACAGTGTGCCCTTTCTACACCACCATTCGCCTGAGGATGGGCTATGCTAGTAGTGATATGCTGCATTTCCAAAATCTTACAAAACTCTTCAAATAAAGCATTGCAGAATTCCATGCCATTATCAGTCAATATTATTTTCGGCAGACCAAAATTTCAAATTCAATCAATGGTGATTGCTCTAGCTACCGTTTCCATTGCTTTATCTCTTATTGGAATAAACTTAATAAATTTTGATAAGTCATCCTGTATTGTTAAGCCGAATTTGTGTCCATCCTTTGTCTGTTTGAGTGGACCTATCAGATCCATCGATATTTTTTCCAAAGCTTTTTCTGCTGATGTTACAATTTTCATTGGATTCCTTTTTGTTTGCCTTGTTACTTTTTCTGTTTGGCAATGTTTGCAATTTCTTATATATTCTTCGACGTCTTTTTGCATTCCTTTCCATTTTACCTTGAGCTTCGCATAAGTTGCTTTCTGCCCTGTATGACCTCCCAACAGACCATCATGATTTTCCTTTACTATACGTTTCCTTTCTTCTAGATCCGTTATTTATTTACATGTGCTGTCTGTATTACCTTCCTCTTCTTCTGGCTCCTGGTGAAATCTTTCTACTTGTTCTTCTTCTGATTCACCCTTATTATGCGGAATAACTGTATCATCCTCCATCATGCTGTGAACTATTTCGTCTATTAATTGATCTACTTCCTCGAAATTGTCTACTTCCTGACTATTACTTCCGTTATTATTATTAACTACCTCCTCTTGCTGCAACATTCTCACATTACGAGATAATTCATCCGCAACAACGTTTTCGCATCCTTTTTTATAACGAATCTCGTATTCGAACTCTTCGAGTTTAAGCCTCCACCTGACCAGTCTAGATCCGGGATCTTTCACATTGAATAACCAGGTTAGTGGTCTATGGTCTGTCTGGACAATGAATTTTCTTCCATATACATATATAAGGTCTAAACTGCTTGGTGGCCCAAACTATGGCCAAGCACTCCTTTTCGGTTGTGCTGTAATTTTGTTCAGCTTTATTTAATGTTCTGCTTACATATTGAACAGGTAGGTCTTTGCTGTCATATTGTTGGCTAAGGACAGCTCCTATTCCCTTATTCGAAGCATCAGTCGTTATTATGAACATTCTATTGTAATCCGGATATTGTAAAACCGGAAAATTAGTAATTGCTCTCTTTAGTTCGTCAAACGCTTCTTGTTGCTCTCTATTCCAATTGAATGGTACATTTTTCTTTAATAATCCGTTCAAAGGTTCGGCGATTTTACTAAAATTTTGAATAAACTTGCGGTAGTAGCCTACCATTCCTAAAAAGGATTTGATACCCTTATGGTTTTGTGGTGGTTGCAGCTTAACTATGCTATCTATTTTATTTGGATCAGGTTTAACTCCTTGATCCGTTATTATATGTCCTAGGTACTGCACCTCTTTGCGAAGAAATTCGCACTTGTCGGGTTGTAGCTTAAGATTATCAGCTCTTAATTGACCCAATACCTCAACTAATTTCTCATTGTGTTCTACGAGACTTTGACCATATACCACTATGTCATCAAGGTATACAAAGCATTTAATGCCTTGTAACCCTGCTAAAACTGTGTTCATTAGGCGTTGAAAGCATGCCGGAGCATTCTTCAACCCAAAAGGCATTCGAGTGTACTCGAAGTGCCCGTACGGAGTGCTGAAAGCTGTTTTCTCCAAATCCCATCATCGACTGGGATTTGGTGAAACCCAGAAGTGAGGTCGAGAGTGGTGAAATACCTTGCTTTCCCTAATTGATCTAGTATTTCATTAATATTAGGGAGGGGATAGTTATCCGCAATTGTCAACTCGTTGAGTTTGCGGTAATCTATCACCATTCTCCACTTCTTTTTGCCACTGGCATCTGCCTTTTTTGGCACAATCCAAAGAGGAGAGCTCCAGGGTGAATTGCTATTTCTAATAATCCCGTCTTGTTTTAGTTTTTCCACTTGAGTATGCACTTCTTCTTCATGCACCTTTGGGTATCGGTAAGTCTTAGTAAAAACCGGTTGAGCTCCCTCTAATGTTCGAATTTTATGCTTGCTTACATTAGTATGTGTAAGTTTCTCGTTTTCGATGCTGAATACATCGCTAAAATTCTTAAGAATACTCATGATGCTTTCGATCTCTTCCTTATTCATGTGTTCAGTTCTTACATTTCACGTTACTTCAATAACTCTTTGGTTTTTAACTTCAAAGTCCTCCAAATTCTTCCCTACAATTCTAATTTGGCTAAAGTCAAAATCTTCTTCCGTTGTGTTCAATACTGTGGCTAAACATTCCCCATTTCTGTTTCTTGTTATACATTCTGGAATGATTATCCCTTCCTTAATTTCTTGCCTTGGCAACACTATTTCTTCTTTCAATTCCGAATTATTTTCAAGTTTCAAGACTCTAAGTACCTCGGTTCTACGCTTCAAAAACGTTTCTTCGCTCAAATATTTCAGGAAAGTTTCTTCATTTCTGCCTTTAATTATGCCTTCTTTATAATGTATAGAGTAACCTCCTTCCTTAAGAAAGTGGCTACCCAAAAGACCGTCATAGTCACCAAGTAGATTGTTTTCTATAACTTGCATTGTAACTGTAGTTGACCTGATTTTCCCATTATTATTTGGAAATAATTGAATGTCTTTCACGACTTCTCCCATTGTTTCGTGGGGTTTACCTCCCAAACCTTCTGAATTCCCTACTTGATTGAATACCTCTAAGTCTCCCATACATCTAACGTTGGCTTCTTTTTTAAATTCTCTCCTATCTGGTCTCGAATCTGAACTTGTACTTGGACTTGTTCTTTGAGAATGTTGGTTCCCTCTCTCAATTTTAGAATTTTGGTTCCCTCTCTCTCTTTTTGGCATTCGACAATTTCTCGCAATGTGCCCTATTTTCCCACAATTGAAACATTTTGTCTCTGTGAAATTTATCCTTGCTAAATTCTTATTTGAATAATCCTTATTTATATTGGTCTTAAACAAATTAAGCCGTTGCTCCTCCTCTTTAGCATAGCGACTAGCCTCCGCTAAATCATTCGGTTTTTGCGTCACAACGTAGGATGACAGTTTATCGAGAAGTCCATTTATGAACACTGTTAAAGTTTCACTTTTTATGTATGCAATTTGACCTTTTTGCTCTTCTTCTTTTACCTCATGCAGTTTACTCTGCATAAGTCGCCTTTCCAGGGTTTCAACTCTTTGGGTGTACAACGAGACCGACTCGTTTTTACCCTGATGGATGCTAATCAATTCACGGTGTAGTTGAAGACTGCTGTGCGGTTCCCTAAAGATACCACTAAGTTCGCTCTTCAACGTTTCCCAATTTTTTATATCTTTGTTCATTAAAATAGTCGTGGCATTACCACGAATTCGTGTTTTAATAAATTTAAAAAGAACCGATTTTTGGGACTCGGTTGCCAACTCTATGGCATCATTGCATGCGTCAATGAAACCGAAGACTTCTTCACTACTACTGTTAAAAGTAGGAATGAATGAAGTTAATACGTTAAGTGGCACCTCAGACATTTCAGAATTTCCTGATACTTTATTTGAACCCTTAAGAACAATATTAATTCCTACTTCCTTCTCACTACTTAACTCTCTTTCGACTTCTTCGTGGCTGTCAATTTCACTTTCAATTTCTTCTTTACTATCGAACAGGCTTTCGACTTCTTCCTCACTATTAGTTTCACTGTCACTACCACTAGAGGACATAAAGGATTTCCTAGTCACCCAATTCGCTAATAATATTTTATATCTGCCTTCGGTATTTTCTATCCACTTTAAACTTCTGCTTTTTATTTTTCCTGAAGGGAATTTTATTTTAAACATCTACTAGGAGATGTGGGAGAGTTTAATAACTTAACTTGGAAAACGTTTGACACCGAGAAAAATTTTTTTTGTTTTAATCCTGTACAATTTCACTAGAACCACTTCACGTAAATTTACATATTATGTTAAAAGCTTATCTTACTAACTTACATAATGAAAATAATCAGCAACTTCATTCTTCTTTTCGGCTTCCAGTAAACAGCAATATGAGTAAACAGCAGCACCAGTAGTCAGCAACACAGTAAACAGCAATAACCTTTTCCTTGGTTTGTTGTTGAATGTTGAATGCAAGAATGTTTTTCTTTCACTATATTTTTTTTTGTTTTTAGTCTTAACTTAATTCTGTTCTATATTTTTTTTTATTTCAAGGATATCTCGGATCCCACCGCTGCCACCAATTTTTATGTTACGCCTGATGACGCTCCACAATAATTTTTAATATGAAATAAAAAAAGAAAACAAACGATAGAACTAAGATTTCCAAAATGACTCCAACAAAAGAAAACAAACGATAGAACTAAGATTTCCAAAATTACTCCAATATTTATTTCTTACTAACTAGTACTTATAGCCTACTTATGCTACGCTATGACTAGGAAATGCCGGCTTAGGGCATCCACGTGCTTCATCGTCCTTTCATTGTTTCCTCAAACGCCTTGCAGTCCGTAACGTCCTAAGTTCCAGCCCCAGCTAATAGGCTCGTAACTTGCTCAGGCACTTCCAACTCAAAGCTCTTTTACTTCTCTTCTTCTTATCTTGAAACTTAGGAAGCACGTTGGATGGAGCTGGTTGTAGTCGTGTTTCTGTAGTACTACACTTCCGTAGCCCACAATGCTCGCATCCGTATGTAGTTCCGTGGGTAGCTGGGGATTGAACAATTTCAACACTGGATTTCTGAAAAGATAACTTTATCTTTTATAATTTTAAAATCGTGCCGGTCCGGAGTTCCCGCGATCCATCTCCAGGCAGAGCCCAGGAAATCTAGCGATTTTTTCTTTCTGATCTTGGGAACGAGTCTATCTAGGTGCAACTGAATCTGGTTAAGGTCTTTGGATAGGATAGGGAGAATGGAATCAGGATGAGGTTTAATTTGTGAAATCATGATACTTAATTCGTTAAGAGCCTGTTGATATTCCCTGATGTCGATTGCATGCACCAAATTAAACGTGCCGTTCTGTAACTTTGCAGTTCCGGTGTCAATCGCTATCGAATAATCGAATAATCGAGCACAACGTCACAACTGATGGGTATGACCCAGAATCTAAAATTAAATTCAGTTTCTTATTAGGGAGTTGTGAACTACTTTACCTGATGGTCAGTAAAGTGACGGCTGATGGTCAGTAAAATTCTGACCTTAGCGGTGCCGTACAGGTAATTTCGAAGTGTCCCTAATGCTCAAACAATGACTAACATTTCTTATTCGTTAGCTGCGTAATTTTGTTCGGTTTTACTAAGCGTTCTGCTTATGAATGTTAAAGGTCTATTTTCCTGTTCTAGCACGGCTCCAAAAGCAACATTCGAGGTTTATCATAATAAATGTTACTTCTCTTGAAATGAGTGAATTTTTTATTTTGTTCAAAGCGTCTAAAGCTTCTTGGTTCAGTTTTATTGGTATTCTAGCGGATTCTTGGACACGCCTCCTTCCTCCCCTCTTAAGAGGATTGTCAGGTGTTTTGTGAGTTGCGCATATCCGTTTACGAAGTGGCGGTAGTAGCCTGATAATCCGATATCTTAGTTCCTTTAAATTTGTTGGATTGGGAAAATCCAGAATAGACTTGACTTTTTCAATATTTGTTTCTATACCTTCGGATGAGATAAGGAATCCGAGGAATTCTACTTTTGAATTGAAAAATTTGCATTTATCGAGCTGTGTTTTCATGTTAGCTCTACTTAGTGTATCAAAAACTTGATCGATGTGCTAGACGTGTTGGGCCTCATTTTCACTAAATACGATGATGTCGTCGATATACACATAACAAGACCTTCTAATGTGCTCTTGTATTATATCGTCTGTATTTTCATGTTAGCTCTACTTAGTGTATCAACAATTTGCTCATTGTGCTCGTTGAAAAATCGTGGGAACGATTTTTAGGCCGAATGGGAGTCTTGTAAACTCGAACTTCCCATTATTGATTAAGAAAGCTGTCTTCTCAATATCTGAATATTTTGTCATCAAGAAGTTGCTTCACTTGTTTTTCAGATTTTGAAGCCATTGGAAAAGGATAATAACGGGTATAGACGTAGAAGTTCTCTCTGCTACGACAGCTGTGGTATACATCAGTCTTTCTTCAGGTTCAGAATATAAATTCGAATGTTTACTTATTTTAGAATTAAAAAGATTGCTGAGTTGTTAAACCTTCGGTGTTTACATCTATTGAGTTAACTGATTGAGAGTAAAGTTGTTTAACTTTTATATTAACTTGGTTAATGTTCGTCATAAAACTTCCTTGGGTATGAATAACTGCGTCTAAGAGTTTAAAGCTGTCATTTCCCAAAATGCCATGGAAAGAACTAAGAATGGGTAAAATAAAAAAAAATAATTTGACATCTTTCAGGCTGAAAAGGCTTGACAACCTGTGGTGGCTGACTTTAACGTTGCTATGGATTTGGCGTAAAATATTTTTTCATTTGTTCATTTACTAACTCGGCTTTAATACATTTTTTTGTTGAACAAGTATCAATTGAAAATGTTCAGATTTCTCCAGTCCCTTTTTTACATTCAAAGTAAGATAATGAGGATTGAGCTATTCTATAAATTGTATATCACTGTATTCCAGTGATGAATCGGTTGGATGTTGGTATTCTATACATTCCGTTGGGAGATCGTCCCTGAAATTATTACTTTGTTCAATATTGACATTTTGGCTGCAATATTGACTCCTCACACATGTGTGCATTTGCATCTTCTTCAGGGTTGAAGTTTCTATCCTATGGATGGGTTTTCAAAAGATTCCATACTAGGGTTTATATGGAAATTAAGTTGCTTCTGTCGTTGATGCTGAAACGATGGTTTTGGCGCTGGTTGTCCTGCACCAGCGTATCGATGATTTTTATTGCTGATACCCTTGAACTTGTTACTGCACCCTTGCGTTAGGGGATATATTTTAATGGGAATTTTATTTTGTGGGTAAAAATTATTAGGCGATTGATTACCAAAAGCAGGAGCTTGGCGTACTGGTGGTCTATAGGTAGGATAAGTAGGATATGAGGGTTGTGGGTTATAAGTGGGATATTTTTTTTTATAATTGGCGCGCGCTAAAGGGATTATTAATACCCTTATGGTGTTTAAGCACAGCGCGGGCATTAAGGAAATACAGGAGTAGCAAAGAGGAGATACCGATATGCGTTGGTTTTGAATTTCTGTAAATTGTAATGGAGAGGAAAAACTGAGTTTGGTAAAGCATTCCACATTCGTGTTGTTCGGTTAAGGAATGAATCTCTATATTTCATAGTACGTCCGAAGATAGGCTTTAGGGTGAACTGATTAGCATTCGTGGTACGGCGAGTATTACGGTTGAATTGTTGAAGGGGCGGAATGCAGCTGGCTATTTCGTTAGAGCATTTGTTGTTGTAATAGCGGTAAAAGAGTGTAAGGCAGGAGACATTCCTACGATGTTCGAGCGAAACTATGGAGCTCGCTATGGTTGGATCTCCTATCAATTTTATCGCACGCTTTTGTATCCTATCTAGGTGCAATGATGTTTTGGCTGCACCTGACCATATTTGGGCGTTGAACTCAAGTTTGGGGCGTATGTACGCTTTATATATTCAGGCCAGATCAGAAGGGGTGAAGTATTTCTTACATCGATTGAGGAAACCTAGACATTTTGCTGCATGTTTGGCGATTTCGAATATGTGGTCGTTCCAACGAAGGTCGTTACTAACACCCATACCGAGCATGGAAAGTTTTTCGGTTTCGACGATGCAAGTGCCACTCATGGATAGTGGCTGTAAAGTTTGGTTTCGCTTGGATGACAGAAGACAGCATTGCGTTTTGGAAGCATTAAATTCCACTCTATTAGATTTACCCCATTTAGTTATGCTGTCAATGTCGGAATTTAATGAACTTAACATATTTTGTCGTTTTTCTTCCACATCCGAAGGTGAGGGGCGTGAGGTGAAAAGCTGAGGGTACTGTCATCAGCGAAGGAATGGATTGGATTAGAAGTTGCAGACAATAGGTCATTAATAAAAATGAGGAAGAGTGTCGGAGACAAAGCTGAGCCTTGGGGAACACCAGCATTTATTTGGTGAGTAGCAGACTTGAAACCGTCCAAAACTACTTGAATTGAACGTTTCGAGAGGTAGTTTCTAATCCATTGAAGAAAAGTATCATCGATACCAAAAGCACGCATTTTCGACAAAAGGGCTTGATGCCAAACCCTGTCAAATGCCTTTGAAATATCAAGTGCAACGATCTTGTTTTCCCCACCAAGGTGGATTGATTGGTTCCACTTTTCGGTGAGATTTGACATCAAATCACCAGTGGACCTGTTGCTACGAAAACCATATTGTCGGTCATTGAGGAGTTTTCGTGATTCAAGATATTTCATAAGCTGACGGTTTATCAGCGTTTCCATGACCTTAGAAAGAAGGGAGGTAAGTGCAATTGGTCGGTAGTTGTAGAGAGAAGAAGATTCGCCTTTTTGGGGACGGGCTGTACAAATGCAGTTTTCCATCGACTCGGAAAGAGTCCTGATGAATAGGAAAGATGGAAAAGCTTACGCAGTGGTTTTGCCAGCGTTGAAGAACACCTCTTCAGAATTATGGGGGAGATACCATCTGGACCAGACGATTTGTGTATGTCAAGATCGATTAATACTCTTGCGACTGTACGAGTACGAAAATGGATTGGTCCCATAGAATGTTCTACGTTCTCTACAATCTGGCAGCGTTGAATTGGCTGCAAAATGAGCAGCGAGCAGATTGGCTTTGTCTAGAGAGGTGACAGCTGGAATGTCATTGTAAATGAGCGTTGGGATGGAAGATGAGGTCGAATGTTTTTTACAAACGACCAAAAGTTTTTACTACCTTTGGGACATAGTAGAATTTTTTGCCTCAACTTTTGGTCGTGGAAGAATTTGACACGCTTAATGTGGGCGTTGCAGTCATTTCTGGCTCGTTTGAATTTTAAACAGTTTTCCTCAGTTGGGTTGGCTTTATATGACCGAAAACATAACTCTTTCACCCTAACAACCTCTTTACAGCTCGAGTCATACCACCCGTTTACCTTCGGTTTGATACTCTTTATCCGGTGAGGGATACAGGATTTCATACCCAGGAGAATGGTGTTAGTTATCGCATCAGCCGTAGCATCCACGTCATTATCGAGGAAGCATAATGACCAGTTAAAATTCTTAAAGAAACCGTTTAGAGCTTCCCAGTTGGCTTTCTCGTAAAGCCATACAGTTCTTTTAGGAATTTGTTCTTTAACTATGTGGTTGGAGTACGAGAAATTAGCTGATACGATACAGTGGTCTGACGTGCCTAGAGGCGATAATACATTTATGGTGTATTTGTCGGGGTGAGATGTTAAAAACAAGTTCAGGGTGGTGGCGGCTTGACTATCAATATCCGGAATGCGCGTTGGCTCATTTACAAGCTGAGTTAAGTTGTTTATGTCAGCAAAGATCTCGACACGAAGCCACGAAGAATTGTGTACATTGAAATCGCCCGTAATGACGATTTCAGTGCGATGGTGTAGGGATACAATTCTTGAGATGGAGTCAGATAGCGCATCAAACTCGTTAAAAGTATATTTGCTATCCAGGTTTGGGCTTCTATAAATGAAACAGTAGTGAATTAATTGCCTGCGGACATGGAATTTCAGCCATATAAAATTAAATTCCGGATTGGAACATTGGCCGTATTGCTGTTGAAATTGGTAGGCTACATCACTACATATATAAATGTCGAGGCCGCGATGAGAAAAGAATAATGGCACTAAGTTATATCCAGGTAGACTAAGATCTGAAGTATCAGAGTTTTCGCCCACCTGTGTTTCACAAAGCGCCAAAACAGCTGGTTTATATTTCGAAATGTGGACGTAAGCCGAAAAGAGATTCGACCTTAACCCACGAATATTGCTAACGTCTACTCTAAAATTCCTATCCATTACACTTATCAAAAATATATAAAACACAACTCCGACGCCAACTAAGTAAAGCCGTGAAGTGAAAATGTAACGTTTGGATTCCAATAACAATTTGCCATAGGTGTTATGCCCGTATGACAATTTGCTTTGGTCACCCAACTAAATATTCACTCACGACCCGCTATTCGCCTGATGATGCCTTTGCTCCGCCAATGCAAGTGCACGCATGAAAATAGAATCATACGGCACTTGCATTAGTCAAGCACAGTGCACAGCTAGCGAGATGGAATGGGGTGGGAGGGATTACCACACGTTGTCTGATGTTGTTGTTTTTGTTTATTTTCTTTTGTGCAACTTTCTTCCACTGCACCACTGCACTACACATTCACTGATGGATTTTTTAACAGATTCGCGCGCGGAAGGGCTTTTGGTATTATTAGTTTAAGATTATTTTATTTGGGGATTTTTTTTATTACTGAGGGGGGTGGTAGCCGACGGTTATTATTAAGTTTATGTATTTTTAATTTGTTATGTTGGACGGTAGACAATAGACGATTAAACTGCTATACTTTGAGAACATAGAGACAGGACGTGTGACCAAGACGGATGGCAGATCGGAACTCATCATATCCTTACGGGATATGAAGGTTGGTTTGGATTCTGGTATCGGTTATGGATTATATGAGAATTTCTTGGTAGTGGCGCATTTTTGAGGAACCCAGTTTCGCTGACTCGGGGGTTGTTGACCACAATTCTTTGTGAACACTCCTTGATTGGTCTGAATGAAATTGGACTTGAAATGCTGGTTTCCATACTAAATGCGGAGATGGAGTGCTTGAGGCAAGTCCGCATGTTCTTTCATACACAAAAAGTCGGATAAATTACCTTTAAGCCCCCTAATAAAAGTCTCCAGAGATTTATCTCTATACGTTATAGTTAATAGTCGCATTGACTCGGAACTAATTTCCACACAAGATACATTATTGATTATTAATGTTAATTGTGAATTTATCGCTTGGTAACATTGTTGCACACTCTGGTTTTTTTAAACCAGACTCGCCATTTGATATTCAAGCTTGTCGGCGTAGTGCATTGTTAGGCGATGTGCGATACTATCCCAATTTAAGGGAGTATTTTGGGCTTCTAAAACTGCATCTGCTTGACCTACTATTTTATTTCGGATCACATTTATGATTCCGTATAATATTTAGGCGTTCCTTTGGAGTTTTCAAGAAAAATTAATACGCGTTCTACACTTCAAGGAAGGAAAGTCACTAGCTCTCCTGAGAAATTGTTTAGACATCTTACAACATCTGGAATTTTTTCTAATCCATCTTAATCGTGCATTCAAATTTAGAACGCTCTAATTTTTTTCCCTGTTGATCTATAGATCTATGGTATGCGACTTACAATTGAAGTGACTAGAGTGTCGAGTTCAGGTGTTGACATTATTTCTCGAGCTCCCTTATTATGAAATGTTCTTGGATGAAAGAAATCGTTTGATTCTTGAGGTGGGGTTTGTGAAATAGGATTGGGTGTAACAAATTGACTCGTTAAACCATTTGGAGCACTTTCAGGTGGGGTTTGGCCTTGAAGCCGTACTGGAGATTGCCCTTGGGCCTGACCTGGGTTTGCAGGGTCGACTGGTAAGTCTAGACCTGCACTTGTTACTTGTTATATTTTTTTAATTTTCTAACTAAATTCCTTACGTTTCACTTTATATTTTAAACTTTTCTAAATATAATTTCCTTACGTTTAACTTTCTCTTACAAAGAGAAAGATATTGTTTTCGTGAAAATTTTCGACCTCGAGATTTTGATTGATTCTGACATTCCGATGATAGCGGAACCAAAAAAAGTGTTTTTTGGAATTCCGTCCGTGCGTCGCGTCGGTTCGTCGGTCCGTCTGTCCAGCCTAAACGGCTTGACCGATTTTCCTAAAATTTCGTATCCAAGTTTGTTTGGGTCATAATTTTAGGCCATTTGTTTCCCTTTAGCCATGTTATTAACGGTACCTGCCATATAAAAATTACATATAACCTCAAATTTCTCGAAAACGGCCCTAACGATTTTGATTAAACTTTAGAATTATTATAAGCATATTAGTTCCAACAAAACTGCATACCCAGTTTTTTTTCGAGAAAATCCATAGAAAATTGTTTATTTCTCACAAACTAATATGTCAAATTGAATAAAATTTAATAAGTATACTACTATTACAGTTTAAAACAATTACACATAATTAGTTTTAGCCCAACCATCACTATAAGTACCATCACCAATAACGGAAAATCATTATTATGCACATTGTACGAATCGCGATGAAACAAGCGATTCGCAACATCAAAACAAACATAACCAACACACAACAATGCCCCAAAATACACAAATGTCAAAAATGTAAACAAACATGTAACAAAATAAGCTGATATAAATCAACAAAATTTACTGATTTTATAACGTTGGATGAAGAAACTGTGTTTTATTGCGAATAATTACTGTTGGCTATTTTCTTTGTACAAATTGATAAATTTTCTTTGTTCATTAAGTTGGCAAATTTTCTCTTTGTTCATCAAACAAAAATTTGGTCCTTCGAGCTTCGAGTTTATATATAAACATACATATATACGTGTCATACGTATACATTATATACAAACATTTTATCAATAATAAACATAATCGGTGTAAAAGAACATAATTTAACACAAATATATTCATATATACACCGGTTGTTGTTCATCGCCTGCTGCTTTGGACGAACAACGATATATGCATATATCAACAGCATCTATAATCATCTGGATTCCAATCATCGTCTGGACATATATCATCTGGAACTGCTGAGTGCCATTATCATCGCGCAATACTTTTACAACAAGAAGAAATCTGCAAGTAAGTGTACTGTAGTTAGTTCTGTGTGATGGACATACATATATACATACCGTCATAATGTCTCAACCTGCTGCGAAAAAACAATTGTCTAGCATTTTGTCTCAATTGGAGAAAGACATAGCATCTTCTCCAAAAGAGGATCGGCGTCGAGAACATTTAATTATATGTTGGGAAGATTGTCGTCATTGGAAACGACAAAGGCAAAGGCCGAAAGTACGTATGATGTGTAACGTGGGCGGGCTTGCAGACGGTGATGAGGACAAACGCTCGGAAGTGGAAGGTGTCTTTGAGCAAATCCGCAAGGTGTACTTTGAGTACAGAGCAAATCTGCTCGATGCGATTGACACGGTGAAGGTAGCAGACACAAAGATGTACCCTTAAAGAGTATTCCGGTTCCTGTGTTTTCGGGCAGTTACGAGTCGTGGCGAAGTTTTCGTGGTCTTTTTGTAGCTATAATTCATCACAACACGTCTTTATCGGAGATACAGAAGCTACATTATTTGAAAACGAGTGTGTCAGGTGAAGCTGAACGGATTTTAGCATACTTAGCGATAACAAACGGGAACTACAAGAAGGCTTGGGCTATTCTCGAGTACAGGTACGATCATCAACGGTTCCCGGTGAACACGCAGTTAAAATGTTTCTTTAATCAGCCGTCGATCAGCCAAGAACGATCTGACGCGATCAAAGAACTGTTAGATCTCACCACCGAAATAGTCCACAGCCTCAAAAGTTTGAAAGTGCCAGTTGAACACTGAGATGTGCTCTTGGTCCTGTGTTGTTGCAGAAAGGAGAAAAGCAAGGAACTACCAATGTTTGCGGAATTCACGAGCTTTTTGGAAACGAGACCCCGTACACTGGAGGGAGTCAACTACCAGTAAGCGGGACCAGTAGCAGAACCATCTAAGAAGACAACACAAAGGAACGCATCTCTTGCTCAGCCGAGCACTACAAAGTATGTCTGCAAGATTTGCAACAACGGGCAACACGCTTTAAGGAAATGCAACAAATTCCGTAATATGAGCATTCAAGAAAGGTAAAAATTGTTCACAAGTTAGGCGTATGCCTGAATTGTTTAGCGTACAGTCATGTGTCACAAAATTGTCCTAGTGAACGTAGATGTTTTTATTGTAAGCAACCACATAATTCCCTGTTACACAATAACCCAACTTCACAAATAAATACAACACGTAATAGCCCACAACTTAGTTTAATTCATTCAAATAACAACAATAGCAGTCATTCACATCATCCATACCTAATCAACACAAACACACCCAGAGGTGCAACAACACACCTAACACAATCATCCGAAATCACAGCATTTCTAACATCAACCGAAGAACAACCGTCTACCAGCTCGAGAGTGAGAACTCATCAACACGCCAACACAAAGGTCTTGCTAGCCACTGCAATAGTGAAGCTTAAGACGTCATCAGGAAGCACGGAGTTACTTCGAGCCTTACTGGATTCGGGTTCTGAGGTCATTCATCACTGAAGCGTCAGTCCAGTTGCTTCAAATAAAGACCTAACCAATGAATGTGGAGGTGTCCGGGTTAGGGTTGGTCAACAGCGGCACTTGAGCAGAAGAGCGGTGGAGATAACCATCACGTCGTGCTACACCACTTTTAAAACCACTGTGCAGGCACTGGTACCTCTCAACTAGTGATTGGACTCATCTGGCCGGATTACGACTTGCAGACCCGTGCTTCCACAAACCCGCCAAATCGACGTGTTAGCCGATATGAGGCAACAGAAAGACAAAACCGTACCAACTGCACAACACACAAAACTCGGATGGATCCTATTTGGAAGGTCAAAATTCAACAGCGATCCATCAGAACAATCATGCAGACACAGAATATTGATGCGCAACTCCTACGATTCTGGGAGATTTCAACGTCTACGAAACCACCGAGGGCAAGGCATGCGAAGATCACTACGCGAAAACCGTGAGACGTACTGCAGACGGACGCTACCAAGTCTCATTGCCCTTCAAAGAAGATGTCCATTCGGTCCTTGGCAGGTCAATGAAAGGAGCCCTCCGACGTTTCAAGTCTTTGGAGCGACGATTAGCAGCGAACCATCAACTTCACAAGCAATATTCAGCTTGCATCGAAGAATTCGCTCAACTTGGTCACATGAGTGAGGTTCAAGAAGACGTAAGCTGCACCGACCACCACTACTTTCTTCCCCATCATGCTGTTATGAAAGAGACCAGCTCCATAACCAAGCTGAGAGTAGTCTTCGACGCGTCATACAAGACTTCTGATGGATCGTCGTTGAATAATGCCCTGATGACTGGACCAACACTTCAACTCAACATAGCGGAGGTGACTTTCAAAGGAGACTATCCCGCTTCTCCTTTTCAGCGGACATAGAAAAGATATACCGGCAGATATGGGTAACGGAGTTGGATTCGAACGACCAACTCATAATTTGGCGAAGGAATCCAACAGACAAATTAAGGGTATTCCGCTAAAAACGGTGCCATTCGAAACAGCTTCAGCACCTTACCTGGCAATCCGGATGTTGATGGGCCAAGGGCCGCTAAGATGATTCGTTCCGAAATGTATGTCGACGACTTGTTCTCAGGAGCAGACACCGTGGAAGAGGCTGGAATACAGAGAAACGAGGTCAAAATCGTTTTAGCAAAGGCTGGTTTCAACTTGAGGAAGTGAACTGTTAACACTGAATAGCTTCTTACCGACATACCTTTACAAAAAAATGGGAACAATTTTTCGACGACTTACTCAGCATCAACACAATACATATTCCGAGGTGGGTAGAAATATCCGACACTATTAGCCGAGTGCAAATTCATGGCTTCAGCGACGCATCGGAGAAGGCCTACGGGGTAGCCGTGTATCTTCGGACCGAAGATGATAAAGGCAGGGTGCACGTGCGTCTCTTGATGGCGAAGTCAAAGATCGCTCCAGTACAACCGGTCAGTTTACCGCTATTGGAGTTATGCGGCGTGGCAATGTTGGCGAAATTGCTGCACTGTGTAGACAACACGTTGGAGAGAAAGGATGCGACGCTGCACGCCTGGACAGATTCGGCCATCACATTAGCTTGGATTCTCGCTCCAGCTCCTAGATGGGAAACCTTCGTGAGGAACCGGGTTGGAGAGATCCAGCGGCGGACTGAACTCCACATATGGAAGCATGTCACCTCCAAATGCAACCCAGCAGATTTAGTTTCCAGAGGCATGCTGCCATCAGTCCTCGCAAATGAAAAGCTATGGTGGAACGGGCCCGAGTTTCTGCAGTCATCCTGGATCTTCGAAACACCGCCGCAACCAACACACCTTGACACAGATGAAGGGAAAAAAGAATCCAAGTTCACTGTTCTGGAGTAAAGCAAAATTCAGTTACTCACCTGATGCATCGAACATCACGATTAACACAACTCATGCGTGTAACAGCATGATGCAAGCGTTTCGCCAACACTGCAATTACAAAAAATCGCATCACAGGACCGCTAACAGCAAGCGAGCTCAGTAACGCTGAAAGGGTGCTCACACGTTGTGCTCGACAACAGATGTTCACGGAAGGCATAAAATCGAAAGTTATGGGAGCCCTGAACCCATTCATCGACGGGGAGGGAATTCTTTCCGTCGGGGGCAGACTCACGCAAGCGAACATGCCGTATGACCGCACACATCCAATTATTCTGGAACCCAGGCACCACTTCACGAAGCTGATTATTCGTCATTCCCACCTACGACTACTACACGGAGGAATACAGCTGATGGTGTCTCATATTCGGGTAAAATTCTGGGTCGACACGTGCACCACCTGCAACAGACACCGATGCAAAACAGCACAACAACTTATGGGAGAGTTACCAACACCTATATCAACATTATCTCACACAGGTGTTAATTATGCTGGGCCCATCAATATAAAAACGTGTTTTTATTTTAAAAATCAACCAGGCACAAACAAAAATCAATTTTGTTGCTTACCAAATTAAACATGCATTGGATATGCATCGTGTAAGGCTCATTGCTGCCATAGTTGGTTTCATGAAAGTTCGACATTAACAAATTTCGCTCCCTAAGCAATTCTTTGGGAGCATACAAATCAATAAGAGAAATCAATTCCGGTGATACAACATGATAATTCAGAATATCGCGAACAAACATACAAGATGCTTTACGCCTGAAACTTAAGGTTTGCAAGCCAATTTGTTATCATAACAAGGCAATTCTTCAAACGTAAATAATTTACGGAATGCAAAATAGAAATATGAACACACGAGTCCGATTTCAACAATTTAATTCCTCTATGAGGAAGTCTTTTATTTAATAAACGAATGTCTTAACACTAGCTCGATATCTTAAGAACTAAACTAAGCAACTAAACTAACATAATAACATAATTATCATAACAAGGCAATTCTTCAAACGTAAATAATTTACGGAATGCAAAATAGAAATATGAACACACGAGTCCGATTTCAACAATTTAATTCCTCTATGAGGAAGTCTTTTATTTAATAAACGAATGTCTTAACACTAGCTCGATATCTTAAGAACTAAACTAAGCAACTAAACTAACATAGCAAGTAGTCAGGCCTGCTGTACTTTTTTTGTTATTCGTTGATGAGTAACTGGAGTTGGTGTTGTTTACTGGAGTTTGCGTTGTTTACTAGAGTTGGCGTTGTTTATTAAAGATTGCGGTACGAAATCTGCTGCTGTTTTTGCTGTTGCCATGCCTTGAACTTTGTAAAATATTGGCGTTGTTTATGGCTTCATCTTGTTACCATGGCCGTTGGTACAGTTCGGATATTGCCTTTGGTAATCACAATAAGCTGCAGATAATGGGAAATATATGTTTTGTTGAATGGGGGCTTCTGACCCTATAACTTGCATACCTTGTGAAATTTTTCTAAACTCTTTCTTGGCTGCATTACATATGGCGAATCCCATATGAATATATCATAGATGTGTATTCATACTGCGGCCTGACTAACGAGCAGTATATAGTTTTAAGGCTGACTACGTCTTGGAAGGCCTTGCAATTTCGCTTTATAAAACCTAACATTGAGTTTGATTTTGCTATAGTGTTATTATAATGAGAAGAAAATTTTAATTGTTTGTCAAATATGACCCCGAGATCTTTAACTTCTTCCGTACGCTGAAGTCTAAGATCGTTCATATAATAATCATTTATTATAGGTGCATTTATACGGAATGCTGTAAATATTTTACATTTTGGGTTGTTAAGCTCTATAGCTTAACGGATATTTATATTAGACTGAAACCGGATGCAGTATGTTATCTATATATATAAAAATGGATCTTGGTTTGTTCGGATGCTTAAAACTCGAAAACGACTGGACCAAATTGGATACTTCCTTCCGCGGATTTGTTCGTAATTGCTCCGCGAAGGTTAAGGAAAAAAGAAAAATTGAAAAATTTCAAATAGTCAATTATTAATTATAAAATTAACGAAGTTGTACCCTTTTGTAAATCAAGAAAGAAAAATAAAACAACATTTGAAAGAAAGTCAAATTAATAAAATTGAAATTTTTAAATTTACTATTATTATTATTCATGATTTGTTAGATCGTTAAGCGTTTTGTTCTGTTTTCAAAATTTCAATTGCATCCTTTTCGTTCGTTTGCTTTCTGTATTTTGGCTATTTCAAAGGTAAGTTAGTGATTTGTGAAAACTGCGTGCGATTTATAAAAAGTTATGATCATTTACAGTTCGATATTTGTTACGATGCCAAAAAGAGGTCATAGTAACATTGGTCGGCGTTCACAGAATGCATCACGACACCGAAATGTCATAGCACGTCGAACGGAAGAGGAACGTGCCATTGAAAGGGAATCAGCACGAATCAGAATGATTCAAAATCGTGCGCGACAGTCAGAAGAGATCAACGAAGCTTGCAATGAGCAACAACGATTGAGAAGAAGAGAAGTTCGTGCTCGGCAAAGTGATGAAGCAAGGTCACAACGTGCGACTATCGAACGACAACGTTGGCAGCAACAATTTATTGAACGTGCAGCCTTTCGATATGACCCAAACATTCAATACAGTGCGCACGCATCACTTCAATTTGGTCAAATGTATGTTGTTTGTCAGCATTGCAATGCACTTAAATTTGAGAAAGAACCGCCTGGATTGTGTTGCGCGGGCGGAAAGGTGAAATTGCCAGAGTTGCTTCCACCACCAGAGCCATTGCGCACGCTGCTTTATGGTGAATCTCCTAATTCGAACCATTTCTTGCAACACATCAAGATGTACAACGATTGTTTTCAAATGACGTCTTTTGGTGGTGAAATTGTAAATGAAGGAAATTACAATCCAACATTCAAGGTAATTTAACAAACATCAGCAATGAATGCTGATACACCAACATTAATACCACAAAATACACTGACACACCACACCCAAACCACGATACATCACTTATCTTGCCAACAAAAGACAAAAACTAAATTATTTGCCTCCAACTATACAGATTCATGGGCAAATTTTTCATCTTGCTGGATCACTGTTGCCGCATCTAGATCAAGAACACAAATATCTACAAATATACTTTCTTGGAGATTCACATGATGAAGTAAATCGGCGTTGTGCTATCTTTAATACAACGAAAAGAGAAATAGTCCAGCAATTGCAGGAAATGTCACACGACTTCGTTGGAACAAATGCCATCTGATGATCATAGCATTGTCATAAAAGCGGACAAACGCCCAGCAGGAACTCATGAACGACAATACAATGCACCTACAGTTAGTGAAATATCAATTGTTGTTATTGGTGAAAATTTGGAATCGTTGGAACAAATGCCATCTGATGATGGAACAAATGCCATCTGATGATTATAGCATTGTCATAAAAGCGGACAAACGCCCAGCAGGAACTCATGAACGACAATACAATGCACCTACAGTTAGTGAAATATCAATTGTTGTTATTGGTGAAAATTTGGAATCGCGTGATATAGTCATCAAACGCCGAACTGGAAACGTACTACAGCGAATAAGTGAGACACATCGATCGTATGATGCACTGCAATATCCGCTTATGTTCTGCCATGGTGAAGACGGATATCACTTCAGATACAACATGATAAATCCGGCCAATGGTTAGTACAAAATACAACACTTTTGTTAGTCACTTCATAAATTGTAAATTTTTAGGGGTCGAGACAAATAAAAAAGTCAGCGCAATGAACTTTTACGCATATAGAATGATGATTCGCCAAAATACTGACAATCACCTACTGAGATATCGACGATTGTTTCAACAATATGCTGTTGATATGTACGTTAAGGTTGAGACAGAACGACTCAATTACATTCGATTTAATCAGGCTAAGTTGCGATCAGAAGAATATATACACTTGCGAGATGCGGTCAATAGCGACGCAGATATTACAGATGTTGGTCGACTCACAATTTTGCCAGCGACATACATTGGCAGTCCAAGACACATGCACGAGTACTCCCAGGACGCGATGACTAACGTGCGCAATTATGGACGGCCGGGTTTGTTTGTGACGTTCACTTTCAATCCAAAATGGCCAGAGATTACGCAGTTATTGCATCCCGGTCAGTCACCAAGCGATTGTCACGATGTTACAGCACGAGTGTTCAAACAAAAACTCAGATGTTTGATGGATTTCATTGCGAAAGAACGTGTATACGGTACTGTTCGATGCTGGATGTATTCAGTTGAGTGGCAGAAAAGAGGTTTGCCGCACGCACACATTCTTCTTTGGATGGTGGACAAAATTACACCGGACCAAATTGATGACATCATTTCTGCCGAAATTCCTGATCCTAATATAGATCCAGAGTTTCCAATATGCTCCACGGACCATGTGGACAACACAATCCTACTTCGGTTTGTATGTCCGACAATAAATGCACAAAACGTTATCCACGTGCTTTTACTTCGGAAACTCAAACTGGAAACGATGGATATCCACTCTATCGGCGTCGTTCACCAGATGATAATGGCAGAACATTCATCACTCAATTAAAAGGAGCTAATATCGTGGTTGATAACACATGGATCGTGCCATATTCGCCAATATTGTCTAAGGCATTTAAAACACATACCAATGTTGAGTATTGCAGTTCGGTAAAATCAATTAAGTATGTTTGCAAATACGTCACTAAAGGAAGCGATATGGCGGTTATTGGCGTTGAACGAGATGAAATCAGCAAGTTTCAAATGGGCCGATATGTGAACTGCAACGAAGCACTCTGGAGAATATTTTCATTTGCGATTCATGAACGTCATCCGACTGTTGTGCATCTGGCAGTTCATTTGGAGAATGGCCAAAGAGTGTAAGTTAATAAAATTTACGCCAAATTTGTTAAAAAAATATTTTTCGGGGCAGATTGCCCTGACCTTTATTGTATGAGATATCGATTAAGACTAAACTAAAGCTAAAGAAACTCTTACAAGTAAAATTATTGAAATTATTGAAGCTTGCACTTTTTATTTCCCAACGTGAATTTCCCTGGAAATTCGTTTCTCGCCCCAGACGCTAGGTCAGCATTTCCGCTGCGCGTGCGAGTGGTTGACGGTGTTAACTCTTCCCCCTTTAAATGCGATGGTCCTCAATCGCCTAAAAGCAAGGAAGGTCGTTGAACTTTGTTTGTTGGATTTTTCCTTTTGGTAAACTTCCAGTGTGTGGTGGAGCTTCGATGTTCTTAATTTCTTGTTGCTGGATCATGACTCTGGTTTCACTACTTGAATGCCTTGTTATGATTCTATAGATGGTGATAATTACTAGGATAATCCCGATGAGACTTATTGTTCCGCAGCTGATGAATGCGTAAGTTTCGTTTTCGCTTTTGAGCAACTCGATACTTTTGGTATTGTTGATGTGGAGTTCGCCCATCATTTCGAGCGACAATAGTCGATGGAATCTGTTCTCTATGGGTGTTGGCTGCAGTATGGCTGGAAGAACGGTGTGTGTAGAGGCTTCGTATGCCGCAAATACTCTATTATTTATTGTTATGTTGGTTTTCTCGTATTTAATAAGGAAGGTACCAGTAAGGTTCCGAGGTGTGGATTCGACTTGGAGAGTTCCGTTAAAGTCGTTAAGCAAGATCATTCCATTTGTTTTTTCCTCGATCGACGGGATATGCTGACTATTCACTTTATTACATGTTGCTATTTTACTATTTAATAGGTTGGGAATACATGCTGAGTTAACAATATTTATAAGATCTCTTTTATTACAAATTGAAACACTATTTATTACTTTACAATCATTAGTTACGCCAAATATTTCGTTTTTGTTTCTTACAACTTCTTTATAGTCTATTTCTATGGCTATTCCATTTCTCTTCACAGGTTTTAATAATATTCGTTCATATGTGGTAGGATCGGTAGTAGGGATATTAACAATATAAAGTATGGAAGCTGTGTTTGTTATTATCTTTATTTCAGCAAAATTGAGAGCTTCTTCTATAGTAGTGAAAGGGACATTCTCTTGATTTAGTGTTTTTACAGCTAGGCCTATTTCTTCTTTTGATAAAATCATTGAATTAACAATTCCTAGTTTCGCCCAATGTATTGCCAAATTAATGTTTACTAATTCTTCTTTTAAAATTTTAAATTTGTATTGAATATTTAATATTACATCTCTGTTGAAATTTTTATTGGTTTTTAGCATTGATTCAATCTCATTCGTAATCTTGGTTATGTTATTAATTCTTTCATTATGTAATTTATTTATTACAACTTGATCGTTAGAGTTACTAAGTAGGTTATTCATTTTTCTTTTGATAGTAATGAAATCGTTGTGGTCGGGATTGCCAGCAATCCACTTCCACGTCGAACCTATAAAGTCTAGAGATCTTCTTACCCTTTTTGGTTTTAGGTTAGATATCAAATTTTTTATTTGCTCGTGCTCATGGGAAAGGTATAGGAAAAGGGAATCGTTCCTTGTTTCGTTAAGTTTAAGCATTGGAGAAATTTTGGTCACGAGTTGTTCGTATTGGTCAAGGTCAATGTCATGAATTAGTTTGAAATTTCCGTTCTGTATCTTTGTTTGTCCAGTGTATATTGAAACGAATTGAGAATTAGTGAAGTCCAAAATTTGGATTTCCGCTTCCGCGATGCATAATGCATGTCTGAAAAGAGAGATGTGAAATTTATTGTTCAGTTCCTAATATTGCTTTTGTGGATCGTTTTGCCGGATTCCGTCACGACAGTTGTATTTTTGTTTTCCTTAACTACTTCCTTTTTATATCGGACGGTGAGTTTAGAACCAATTCTTTTGTTATGTTTTATGTAAATGACGTCTCCAGGATGGTACATCTTACATGGTTTCCTGGTTTGGTTATGATAGCTTAAATCTTGTTCTTGCTTCTGGATAATTTTATCTATGTTATTCTGCCTAGTTTTATCAAGTTCTTCGGGGTTTATTTGTGGAGATCGACCAAAGAAGAGTTCGACCGGTTTTTTTCCCGTTGTGGAGTGAATTGTAAAATTATATTCGTTAGTGGCTCTTTCGAGCAGTTCCTCGAAGGATCGGGATACCTTTTCAGCTTTGAGGCATCTCATGATCTCTGAGTGAGTTGAATGGAACCGCTCAATCTGCCCGTTTACTTCGGATTTGTAGGGTGGTGTTCTGTGAATGCGAATGCCCAACTCATCTTCCATCATGGATAATATGGATACCGAATTAAGGGCTTTTTCGTTGTCTATGACAACACTCTCGGGAATGCAGAAAGAGAATAAGATTTCTCGAAGAGGTTGCCTGAGGTCGGTTATTGCTCTTGACTTGATAATTTTAGTCTTGGCGAACTTGGTGAGCTTGCATATGGCGGTTAATACCAGGTTTTTTTCCGTTGAATAAATATCTAAATGCAGAGTGTGGCCAGGATACTTAGGGATTGGAGTTGGTTCAAGGATAGGTTTATTTGGGTGTCGTTAATATTTGTTTTCTTTGCAGATTCTACATACTTTTACTAGTCTTTTGATTTTTGATGCCATTTTCGGAAAATAGAAGTGTTGGAGAAGTTACATGCGGTTTTCTTCTGGATTACGGTGTGCCCTACGATGAATACTTAATATTTTTTCTTCTTGCTCCGTTTCGTTAGCCAGATCTTCGACCATTGTCTGAGTGTACCTAATTTTGTATTTTGAAAAATGTTCGGGATAAATGTTTTGTATTCGGCCCATAATTTCTTCTTTTGTTTGCAAGCCATTTATTACACTGGGATTTAAATATTTTTTGAAAATTGAAATGATATCTGAGTTGCTATAACTGGGTTGCACAAAAACGTGTCTGTGGTACGTGGGGAAAGGAATTAAGAATTGATGGCTAGTTGTGTCCCCGATTTCTAAAATCAGCTGATTTCGAAAAACGTTAATGGGTACTTCAACTGCTGGTATCAGGTTATGTGAAGAACTCTGATCACTATGTTGCGTCATGGTCATTGAATTTATTTGTGTTTTTAGTGGCAGTCGAGATAAAGCATCGGCAACTACATTTTCTTTTCCTGGTTTGTACTTGAGTTCGTAGTTGTACTCCTCCAGAATTGCCTTCCATCGCTTCATCTTGTGGTTTGTGTTTCTATTACTCAGCGCATATGTTAATAGCTGGTGGTCCGTATAAATTTTTACCTTTTTTGATCCGTAAAGGAAATTCCTAAGCGAGTTTAGAGCCCAGATGATGGCGAGCATCTCTTTCTCGTTAGTGGCGTAGCTTTCTTCTGTCTTTGTCAGTGTCCTTGAGAGAAATGTTATGGGTTTTCTGTCCTGGGATAGGACAGCACCAATTGCATAGTCGGATGCGTCCGTCGTGAGTTCAAAGTCTTTGTTAAAGTTCGGGTGAGTGAGAGTTACTTCTTCTGAAGTTAAGGAGTCTTTAATTTGGTTAAATGAGTAAATGCAATTTTCGTCAAGATCTATAGTTTTATTTTTAGATAGATGTCTGGACACTCGTCCATCTTCCCCTCTTAAAAGGGATGTCAGGGGTTTCGCTATTTTCGCATAATCTCTGATAAATCGGCGATAATACCCTGACATACCTAGAAAGGATCTCAGTTCTTTAAGCGTTTTTGGGGGTGGTAGTTCTGTAATGGCATGAACCTTCTTAGGGTTAGTCTTAATGCCATCAGTGCTGATGATGAATCCTAAGAATTCCACTTCGGTCTTGAAAAATTCGCATTTATCCAATTGGATTTTCATGTTGGCGCGTTCTAGAGTATCAAAGACGGCTTTCAGGTTTTCAAAATGTTCAGCCTTGTCTTTTCCAAAGATGACAATGTCATCGATGTAGACGTAACATCGTTTCCCGATGTGCTCTCTTAAGATATCATCGAGAGCTCTTTGGAAGATTGCCGGAGCATTTTTTAAACCAAAGGGAAGACGGGTGAACTCGAATTTCCCGTTATTGATGGAGAACGCCGTTTTCTCAATATCGGATTCTCTGAGCTTGATTTGGTGAAATCCGCTCTTCAAATCTATGACAGAAAACCATCTATTGTCGCCGAGGTTAGCTAGGACCTCATTGATTTCTGGAATGGGGTATCTATCGGCAATGGTGACCGAGTTGAGTTTTCGGTAATCGATCACCATTCGATATTTTTTTTTGCCTGAAGCGTCCATTTTTTTGTTGACGATCCAGACTGGCGAATTATATGGAGATTTTGATGGCCTGATAATACTGTCATTTGGAAGTTGGTTGATTTGTTTTTCAACTTCTTCTTTGAGTCGTCTTGGGTAGGGGTAAGATTTGGAATAGACTGGTTCGTTACCTATTGTACGAATTTCTCCTTTCACAGTTGTCGCGTAAGTAAGTTTCTCGTCAGGATCAGAGAAGAGTTTCGGAAAAGATCCAATAACTTTAGTGAGATAGTTAGAGTCTTCATCGTTCAGATGGGATGTTCGGATATTTACGCTATTTACGGTTTCAGTTAGATGCTGTTTAACTTCGATAAAGGTGTTCTGTTGAACTTTCATATAGTTATCATTTATGTGAATAACCGCATTCAAGCTTTTAAGGGTATCGTTTCCTATAATGCCGTCGAATGATATAAGGGTAGGAAGTATAAAAAATTGTAAGGGGCCTATTTCGGAACCAAAAAGAGGAATAAGATTATGGTGAGTTATTCTAATGTTTCCCCCTACGGAGTTAGCATAGAAAATCTTTTTGTTGGGGAGAGGATTGCGTATATGTCGTGGTTGAATATAATTTTTGTTCGAGCCTGTGTCAATTAGAAATTTATACACCTGTCCACTCTTTGCAACGTGCTCGAAATAAGGAAGCGAAGAGTGTTCTAATCTAAAAAATATATGTCATCAACTTGTTGCGGTGGATCATAATATTGTTCGCCTGTTTGGTCGTCGCTGTATTCCGTAAATGTTTGTTCGTGGTTTTGGTCTTCTTGGTTCATCGTGGCTTCGTATTGTTCTATTTCTTGTTCTTCGGCGACGGCTTCTTCAGTATGGTAGACTCGTTGCATTTTATAGGGTTGATGAACTTGTTGTGAGTGCTCTCGTTTCTGTGCAGTACCTAGGCTGGTTTCTTGGTCTATTTAGGTAATTTACCCTCTGAGTTCTAATGGAATGGTCTATGTCCATAGGCTTGGGAGGAGGTTCGCGTTGGTTTGGTGGAAACCGTTGCGGTTGGGCTTGTTGGAAAGACCTAGAATGATATTGTGGTTGCCTGTGGAATTAGGGTTGCTGAGGTTGACTAGGGTTATGAAGCAATTGTGGAAAGAACTCTCTCCTTGGGGCTGGAAAATGAACTGGGTGTGGGGAATTGAATCTTCTAGGAGGAACCGGTGGAGGCGTTTGCTGGAAGGTTTTCCGAGCTGTTGATTGGGAATTATTAGCGTGTTGAGTTCTGAAGTCAACATTTTGGAGTTTAAGACAAAGATGCAGAGCCTGCGGCAAATCTGCGGGTTCCCTTATACTAAGTAGTCTGGGGAGGTCGCCCTTCAGTCCTCTAACGAAAGTATCAAGTGCCTTATCTCTATAACATTGAGTCATGTTATTTAACGACTCATGGCTCATGTCAATGCAACCGAGTTTGTTAAGAATCAGAGATAAATGATGATAAACTGCTTGATAGAATTCGGGTATTGTATTGTTACCCTGTACCAAAGTCGTCATTTGGTACTCGAGGGTCCCTAGATCCCTTTTATCTGCATAATGCAGAGTCAAACATTTAGAAATCTTTTCCCAGTTTAAAGGGGTATTATATGATTCGAGCGCTATATCGGCATGGCCTGTTATTTTATTTCTAATAACGGACAAGATGCCATAATATTTTGGAGTACCCTTAAGTTGCTCGTAGATCTTAAGTATTCTTTCAACACTTTTCTTCAACGAGTTGAACTCCTGAGCTTCACCTGAAAATTCGCGCAAACTTTTAACCACATCTGGAACTTTGTCCATGTCGGAAAGATTCTGATCAGTGGTGTTAATCGGTTGATCAATATCATTATTGATATCTGATTCATAATTGAATTGAATATCTGTCGTCCCTGAATGTGTAGTGTTTCGGTTACGAGTCTGGTTATGAGATGTACCAAGTTATCGTCTATTTGGTTTGTAAAGGAGGGGGCAGGGGGAGCAGGAGGAGCAGCATTTTCTCCTGGTACTTCTAAGCGGGCTGGTCTGATTAAGTTATTTGGGTTCGACATTTTGAAATTAAGTCAATGAATATGAACCGAGATTCGCAATTGAGATTGAATCAAGATAATTAAAATGGGTCTTAAGTTTTTACACAAATAATCACAATATTCTTACAGAAATTAAAATTTGAGTCTTATTCTAGTTGAGTCTTAGGATGTTACAAAATCGATTAAAAATTACAAAGGACAAAAAATATTCTTACAAAAATAATACGGCTTCAATTCTCATAACGTAGATGGGTTCTGGACCGTGGCTGTTGGTTGGGGCGGCTGTTCGCTATTCCGGAACTCCTTTTTATCCCTGTTTTACAGGATTACTTGGGGGCCTCTTTTCCCCTACACAATTACTAATCAGTCTCGTGGCCTGGTGTCCACGTTTCGAAACTTGTGGCTTGGTGTCCACTTTGTTTTACACACACTATCAATAATTTCGTGGCTTGGTGTCCACTTTACACAACTTGCGGCTTGTTGTCCACTTTTGTTGCTTACACGCACTATGGTGAAAATTTCGTGACTTGATGTCCACTATGAAACTTGCGGCTTGGTGTCCACTATTTTGTCTCACGCACTAACGATGATTTCGCGGCTTGGTGTCCACTATATTTTATCACTAGCACTATTTCCACGATTATTTTTAATTTATAAGTGCGTTTATTATTCGTACGCGTATTGACTGTTTAGTAAAACCGCACGGTCCCTGCTCGGGCGCCAGTTAATAAAATTTACGCCAAATTTGTTAAAAAAATATTTTTCGAGGCAGATTGCCCTGACCTTTATTGTATGAGATATCGATTAAGACTAAACTAAAGCTAAAGAAACTCTTACAAGTAAAATTATTGAAATTATTGAAGCTTGCACTTTTTATTTCCCAACGTGAATTTCCCTGGAAATTCGTTTCTCGCCCCAGACGCTAGGTCAGCATTTCCGCTGCACGTGCGAGTGGTTGACGGTGTTAACTTGTATTTCAACGCAGAGAATGCAGCACAGCGAGTGGAAAGACCACCAGCAACAACATTAACCAGTTTCTTTTCAACTTGCACCAGTGATCAGTTTGCGAGAACATTGCTTTACTCGGAGATTCCTCGATATTACACATGAATTGCATCGTCGAAGAAATGGTTACGCAGAAAGCAAGGTCAACCAGTAGATGGATATCCAGGTGTGTTTTCAACTGATGCATTGGGACGAATTTACACAATCCATCCAAAGAACGACGACTGCTTCTACCTTCGGTTGCTTTTGGTTAATGTGCGCGGTCCAACTTCATTTGAGTCTTTGCGGACTGTGGATGGTATGGTGTGTGCAACTTTTCGAGAAGCATGTCAACAGTTACAATTGCTTGAACACGACAGTCACTGGAATCATACGCTAGATGATGCAATAGCTTCTTCGCCTGCCAGTGGAGTTCGTACACTTTTCGCTATGATCATTTCAATATGTCAGCCTTCAAACCCACGTCAATTATGGGATACGTATAAAGATGACATCGCAGAGGACATTTTGCATCGTTTTCGATTAGCGACAGGGAATTTCGAATTGCAAATGAACGATGACATCTAAAATGAAGCGTTGGTGCTAATTGAAGATTTGTGTTTGCTTATGAGTGGAAAAGTATTGGTTGAAATTCATATACCAGCGCCAAATCGTCAAACTGTAAGTGTATTGAATCGTGAATTGGAACGCGAGCATGCTTACGACATAACATTTTTGCAACAACAATTACAAACAAATGTTCCGCTGCTGAATGAACAGCAAAAGAGTGCGTATGATCAACTGATGAAGGCTGTCGATGAAGGAAACGGTGGACTATTTTTCCTTGATGCGCCCGGCGGTACTGGGAAAACGTTCCTGATATCATTGATATTAGCAGCAATACGTGCTCAAAGTGGCATTGCGTTAGCTCTCGCATCTACCGGAATTGCTGCATAATCACCGGTTTGGTGGCGTGATGATACTGTTGGCGGGCGACTTCAGACAAACACTTCCCGTGATACCGAAATCAACAGCGGCGGATGAATTAAATGCATGTCTGAAGTCATCGTATTTGTGGCGATACGTGAAAACCATTTCATTGAGTATCAATATGCGAGTGATTCTGCAACAGGATAGAACCGCAGAAGTTTTCTCTAAAGAACTGCTAAAAATCGGAAATGGACAAATTCCGGTTGAAACTTCAAGTGGTTTAATATCCATTACACCTGTCATTTGTCAATTCACCTTAACGAAAGATGAACTCATTACTAATGTATATCCGAACATTGGTCAAAATTATCGTAATTACGATTGGTTGAGCGCACGTGCAATTTTAGCAGCGAAAAATATTGATGTCAATGACTTGAATTGGACGATTCAAAATCAAATTCCGGGAGAGCTGCGTTCACACAAATCGATCGATCGCGTTGAAAACGAAGACGATGTCGTCAATTATCCAGTGGAATTCCTAAACTCTTTGGATTTGCCTGGCATTCCGCCTCATCATTTGCGTCTTAAAGTTGGATCTGTCGTCATTATGCTAAGAAATCTTCATGCACCGAAACTGTGCAATGGATCCCGACTGATTGTCATTAAGCTAATGAACAATGTGATAGTGGCAAGGATTTTGAAAGGGCTGTTCAAAGGAGAAGAATGCCTAATCCCGCGAATTCCTTTGAGTTCAACCGATTTGGCATTCCAATTCAAACGTCTTCAGTTCCCAGTGAAACTTGCATTTGCGATGACAATAAACAAGTCACAAGGGCAATCGCTGGAAGTGTGCGGCATAAATCTGGAAATATCATGTTTTTCACACGGCCAGTTATATGTGGCATGTTCCCGAGTAGGGAAACCATCCTCACTTTTCATTTACGCTCCGGAGCAGAAAACAAAAAATGTAGTGTATCGTGCAGCCTTAAATTGAGTCATTAATATATTCTTTGTTTTAGATTTCAATAAATCTAATAGACTTTAAAGAAATTAATACTTGATTTTATTATATTTTCGACAAATATTGGCCGGGACGAAGTCATCTGTTAAGTATCGCTAAATTTCGATCAAAGAAACAAATTTCAGGTGGAATCGTGAGTGCTTGAAATTAATTCAGTAAAAAAATATATTTTGGGCAAAACAAAGTTTGCCGGGTTAGCTTGTATTACTTATAAGAGAATATAATTATAAATCGTCCGCGAAAATTAAAACGTTGTAAAATTTAAAAATATCATGAACGTCATTTAAAAACCAAATAAAAAGCAATGGGCCTAAATGGCTACACCGGAAGTTACATCGATTTCTCGAGAAGTATAACCATTGATCTTAACCATTTCCTTTCTGTTTGTTAAATAATTATGAAACCATTTAAGCATTGAGAAATAAAAATCCAACGATTTTAGTGTTGCTAAAAGCAGGATGTGGTGCACTCTATCAAAGGCTTTTGTAAGTGTAGAGCTGTTACATACATAATTAAAGAATACCTCTTTTACTACGAAGAAAAGTTTCTCCTTAACAATGCTTTCAAACAATTTAGGAATTGCAGAAAGCTTCGATATTGGTCGATAGTTTTCTGATTTACTATTTCGCTTAACCGATGACTCAACGGACAAAACATACTGGCTATATAAAAATCTATTTACGAATTCATATTCATTTCTGTATCTCAGAAACAACAAACAACAAACAATACAAAATCGGAATTGATTTTTTCTAAGAATGTATTACAATTATCTTTCATTTGGATTATGTTAATAATAAATTCCAACTAATATTATTTAAATAACTCTCGAGTGCAACAAAATTGTTTTTTTTTGCGAAATTATATGTTACAGCGGAGTTAATTTTATTAGAACGAACAAAATTCATAGAATTTAATTATAAATGTAAAGCTTTATGATGAATACTATTTGAATCAATAGTATCCAATGCTTCCATAATGTTAAAATTAAATTATTTAAAAAGATCAAATCCATAATTCTATTAAAGCTATTCCGAATATTGTTTATTTAAAATAAATCTACCTATAGAAGTCAATCAAGATCTACATGCTCGAATTCATGTTTGACATTAAATGGTATTAAGTCATCCACATACCTCGATGTTATATCACCAAAATTGAAGTCGCCAACACACAAGATAGTTGAGTGGGTTCAAGACGAGTTACTACACTATTAATGTTACTAATGTATTTTTCATACACATTGGTATCACTTCTAGGGGTATGCAGGAGACTACAACTACCAATGTACCAAACCTTCGAACGTAGGCATCAATACACACATACAATTGTTCAACGTCGAACGTTCGATATTAAAATGCAATTACCCTACTTTGAAATCGTGATGACTGCTTCTACACGGATGCGGAGTAAAAAGTCAAGGAAATATCGTAGCTGAGACACAGTCGATGCTGAGGATATGGAAGAACCACTTCTGCAAACTGTTAAACGGCGATGACGAACATCATTCCGCTGTCAAGCAGAACGAACCATTTATTATTGGCAACGACAGCGAAAACTGCCAACCACCCGACCTAAGTTAAGTGAGGATAGCAATATCTAAACATAAGCTTAATAAGGCCGCCGGAAATGACGCCTTCCCGCTGAGCTTTATAAAGCTGGCGGAGATGACTTGGTAAGTAACATCCACCAACTCATAAGCCAAATCTGGTCGGATGAAAGTATGCCTGAAGAATGGAACCTCAGCATCGTTTGCCCGATCCACAAAAAAGGAGACCCTCTGAACTGCGCCAACTACAGAGGCATAAGTCTGCTCAACATCGCCTACAAGATCCTATCTGCCGTAATATGTGAACGCCTGAAACCGTTTACCAACAACCTGATCGTTTATTCTGGTTGTATGGTGGTATGTTGGGAAAATTATTTCGAATCGTTGAGTAGTCTGCAGAAGAATTTGGTTTTTAAATGCGTTTATGGGTGCTTCTACACTTAATATGAGCTCTTGCGAGGAACTCTCGTCTCTGTGTTGCGTGGTTTCGGATAGGGTGTTTACGTATGAAGTTAGTGGGGCTCTTGATAATGCGTCGGCGACAACGTTTGTACTGCCGGGCTTATATTTCAATTCGTGGCTGTACTCCAAGGGTATTGCCTTCCATCTTTTCATTTTGCTGTTATTATTTTTGGTGCTTAATGCAAACGTAAGGGGTTGATGGTCAGTAAAAATTCTGACTCTGGTAGGACCGTAGAGGTAATTTCGAAATGAGCCTAATGGCCATACAATGGCTAACATTTCCTTTTCGTTAGCTGCGTAATTTTCTTCCGCTGAGCTGAGCGTCCTAGATATAAAGGTGATGGCTCTGTTCTCCTGCTCAAGAACAGCACCGATTTAGTTAGACGCATCTGTTGTGAGGTCGAAGGGCTTGTTGAAATCGGGATATGAGAGTACTAAGTTTTCGGAGATAAGAGAATTTTTTAATTCATTAAACGACTCTATAGCTTATTGGTTAAGTTCTATTGGTGTTTTTGAGGATTGGGTTTTGGACAACCGTCCCTCTTCCCCTCTTAAAAGAGGGGTATTGCATATTTTGCGTAATCCCGCACAAAGCGTCTGTAGTAGCCTGATAGGCCAAGGAAGGATCTAAGTTCCTTAAGATTTTTTGGGATCTCGAAGCCCAATATGGATTTAACTTTACTAGGGTTGGTTTTAACGCCTTCTGAAGATATTCTACTTCAGGTTTGAAAAAATTGCACTTGTCCAATTGGACTTTCATATTTGCATTATTCAGGTTCTAAAAATGTCTTCGATATGTTTAGCGTGTTGCGCATTGTCTTGGATAAAGATGATAATGTCATCAATATAGACATAACAAGTTTTTCCGATATGTGAATGCAATATATCGTCCAATGCCTGCTGAAAAATGGACGGAGCATTCTTCAGCCCAAATTGTAATCGGGTAAACTCGTACCATAATTGATTGCAAAGGCTGTCTTCTCTATGTCAGATTCCCTTAGAGGAATTTGATGAAATCCGCTTTTCAAATCGAGTACAGTAAAGAATTTTTAACTTTCTCTTACAAAGAGAAAGATATTGTTTTCGTGAAAATTTTCGACCTCGAGATTTTGATTGATTCTAACATTACGATGATAGCGGAGCCTAAAAAAGTGGTTTTTGGAAATCCGTCCGTCGCCACAGTGTGTTATTTTGCCAATCTAGAGTAACTTTATTCGATGGGCGTTTAAATCGAGCGTTGTTGATATAAAACAGTTAAATTGTGTAATTAAATGTTATTTTGTGAGATAAAGAAGCTTACCTAAGTCTTAAAAATGTATTTCTCATACATTTAGAAAAAAATACGACACTTTGAAAATGCCCACATTAAAAATCCCTACCGAAGTGTAGTGTTAACCTATGTATTAAATATGTTGTTAATTTAAATTTGTTTTTATTTCAAGGATAGCCTAGAAAGAAAAGTTGGTTTATTTAAATACAATATTGAAACTAATAATTTTCTTCATCCGAGCTTGAGGTTTCTGAATCTGTAGCTTTTAGTAATGCAATACATTCTGGAACAAGTGGGCTTCTTTTTCTATGAAGCTTTGTACTACGGCTCGAAAGATATGGATCCGAGGAAAGTAAAAACCTGTTTATCACATCTCGATTCGAGTTTTATCGTGACGATTTTCGACTAAAATGCTCTCGAAAACGCCTATACACTGTTAAATCCAGCAAAGCTTGCAATTTTATTTGTGCAGACACATCAGTGACCGTTAATGCTTCTTCTGCAGGGTAGCAGTCTTTTTTGGCTTTTTGCACTAGGTAATATGCCGGGTAAACATTTGCATTAAGTTCTTTCAGCTGCTGTCGCATAGCTTTATACTGAAATTTGCTCATTTTCGTATTAACTATGAGCACAAGGGCTTCTTCGGGTGGGATTATTTTGTTCCCCTTTTCTTGGGTTAATTTGGAGCACTCTAGGGACATTGTCTGTGTCCGCCAGACCGAATTCTTGCATGATATAATCAGTAATTTGTTTGTTGCGATCCTCCTTCGATGAGGTTCTCCATTTCAGAAATATTGCTGAATTTTCCATTCTGCTACATATGTCAATTGAAAAAAAAATTTTGTATGAGGTTGCAAACCAGAAGCAAGCAAAGTAAACGAATTCTAACAAAGAATATACCAATGGATATTTTAGGAACAATAACACGATGGATACATGAGGATACATTCTTAAAACGCTTTACAAAGTTACAGAATACAGTAAAAAATCATCACTTTTAAGGTCTTCAAACAAACGATTTTTTATTGTTTTATTTGATAGTGCACAAAAAAAATGACTTACCCTGAGAAAGTCTGAGATCTAACCAAAAATAAAAAAAATAAATTTAATTTGCACAACTAATATTTCACTTGACCACGCTGTTATCAACCTGACACAAGAAAAGCAATGAGCTTTAATTTTATTTTTCACTTGAACCAAGCTGATGTTTGTGATTCTGTTGAACGGTAAATACAGTTCTTTTCTTGTTTTTGTTTTTGCCATTCTATTGCCAGAGGTTTTACCTTTCATATGATACCAATTTTGTTGCATTTGAGAGACATTTATTTTTCATTAAAATCCCACTAGATTGGCAATAACACACTGTGGCGTCGGTCCGTCGGTCCGTCTGCCCATAATGGTCTCCCCAGCCTAAACGGCTCGATCGAATTTCTTCAAACTTCGTATCCAAGCTTGTTTTGGTCATAATTCTAGGCCATTTTTTATGTTTGCTTTAAGCCATGTTAATAACGGTACCTGCCATATAAAAATTACACATAACCTCAATTTTCTCGAAAACGGCTCTAACGATTTTGATTAAACTTTACATATACTATAAGCATATTAGTTTCAACAAAACTGCATACCTAATTTTTTTCGAGAAAATCCATATAACGGATTTTGTCATTCAGGCCATATAAAGAAAATTGTTAATTTCTCGCAAACTACTATGTCAAATTGAATGAAATTTAATATATATACTACTATTATAGTTTTAAACAATTCCACATAATTAGTTTTAGCCCAACTATCACTTAACGGAATTTTCAGTTTCGGCCAATAACGAAAAATTTTACATTGACACCGATTACTTCAAATTTCGGAGTAAACGTTCGTATAATCACATTTCACCTTTTTAAAAATTTTTAGCATTAATAATCAAATGCGTAATATTTGATCTAACGCCCAACTCGCTGTGAAAGATAAAGTTGCGTACGACCCAGTCGTGCACCCACCACTCGTTTTCTTTCCAGCTTGCCAATTATTTCATTAATTTCCGGAATGGGATATTTGTCGGATATCGTCACGCTTTTTAGCTTTATATAGTCTATTACCATTCTATATTGTTTTGTACCAATGGAAACAGGGTTTTTTGGTACGATCCACACCGGGGAATAATATGGTGACCGTGAAGGCCTTATTATGCCGTCCTCAAGCAATTTCTGGACCTGTTTTTCAACTTCGGATTTTAGTGACATTTGAAATGGATAATGGCGAGTATAGACGGGGTCTTCTGTGGAAGTCCTTATTTCTGCAATTGCTCTAGTTGTATAAGTGAGTTTTTCTTCAGGTTCAGAGAATACATTTGGGTGTTTGTCAATGGCTGAGTTTAGAAGATATTTCTGCTGAAGGGTCAAAGGATTGGTCTTGATATCTATGGAATTAACTGACTTTGATTTCAGCTGCTTGATCTTAGTTTTGAATTTTATAGCTCTTTTAAGCTATCGTTGCCTAGTATCCCATGAAAATTTATTAAAGTTGGAAGGATGAAGAATTTAATATTAATATCGTTTAGGCTAAAGAGATTTAGAAATGTGTGATGCGAAACCTTTACATCACAAGCTATTGATTTTGCGTAAAATTATCGATCGTTTAGAATGAGACTTTTAGCTAAGTCTGGTTTAATGTAAAATTTAGAAATTTTAGAATTTATCCGCTTAGGGTCTTACATTCGAAGTAAGGCAGCGAAGAATCGGTTAGCCTAAAAAATGAATGTCACTATATTCAAAGTACTGCTCAATTGGATATTGCGATTCCGATGAGTGTTGGTCAACAAAGGAGTCGGTGCAAGTTTGACCATATTCATCATAGGTTTCTACGGGTGGATTTCTAACTTCTTCTTAGGCTTGCTGTATTTGTGGATGAATAGTTAATTCTTCTAGTTTAGCTGTAGTTGCGTCGATATGGATGTTCGGTTGTTTAAGTTTGGGATACCTTGCGCGTTCTTGTGGAGAAATATTTGGCTTTGACGCATTCCAATTTGCTTGACGATTTTGATTGTGAATGTTTCCAATCTGATTGCTGCGTCCTTGAGTAAGGTTTTCAGTTTTAAGTGGAATTTAGATTAGGGGTGGTCTAGTATATTGGAAAGAATTGTGGAAATTCGGCATAATTCGGGGAAAAGAATTGAAATTTGGACCCTGACCATATGCTGGACGAGGAGAATTTGAGTACATGGGGTAATTCTGATAGGGTGGCCTTGGGTTTCGGTATGAATTCGGGGCTTTCTATGGGTCTGGTTGTTGCAGCAACACCGGTCCAGGGAAATTAGATTGTACTGGATTAAGTTGTGGAACAAAAGTCTTTTTGATAGCCCCTTGAGACCGTTACGTTCTGTACCTTTGGTTCTCAAGTTTGAGACAGAGGTGCAACTCCTGCCGTAGATCTGTTGGTTCTTTTATTCCTAATAATTCTGACAAGTTTCCCTTTAAATCTCTAATAAAGGTGTGTAGCGCTTTTTTCCGGTACGTTTGGGTCAAGAGACACATTGACTCGTAGCTTATTTCCATACAGGAAATTTTATGAAGTGTATTGACGTTGTCCGAAACCATTACTAGAGAAACTATTTGGTTTTTTCCCAGGCAAGGGGGAGCCCCTTCACTTTTGAAGTTATAATGCACAGGTGATGATATATTTTGTACCTCTACGTGCAACGAGTTGCTTCTGAAGTTGAGATTCTGCATTTATAGGCAAGCAGAATAGGCCTCGGGGAGCGTTTTAGGCCTCTGATTCATAAGAAGCCTCGAAAGGTTCCCATTTGACCCTCACACAAAGACATCTAAGACACGATTGCGATAGGCCCCTACCAAGGCATTCATGGTCTCGGCTATGTGTGTTTCTGATCGAATCTTGTTTATAACAAGAGAAAATTGGTGATTAACGGTGGCGTAGAAGTCATCGAGGGTCCTAATGTCCCTCTTGTCCGCGTAGTGCAGAGAGAGGACTCTTTTAATTTCTACCCACTCGTCATCGAATACGTTATAGAATACGAGGACGGCATCCGCTTTTCCTCTGATTTGCTGTCTTATGTGTTGATGGATAGTCCTATAGATGGGATTGCTTCGAACAATTTCGTAGTCCTTGAGGACTGTTTCCACACTATGTACCCAGGATACATAGTGGACGGGGTTGCCTTCAAAATTTGGATACTCCTTCACGCAGTCAGGTAATCTCGAAATTTCTCTCAGCTCGGCCTCGCAGCTGTTCCCGGACTTCTGGTCGCTGACCGCTAGTCCCCCAAACATATACCTTCCACATTTGCTATTCTGTTTTCGATGGATTCAAGTTGCTCTATTAAACTTTGGTTTTCTTGCCTGTTCTAGAACGGAATTGACGGCCCAACAGAGCCACTGATTTTTCGATCGCGTCCATATCTGCTAAAAGTGGTACCTAGCTACTGACTGTCTAATATATTTTTGTTTTTTAATTGATTCTCTCTTTTTCTGATTGCAAAATGTTATTTTTGCTGTACTTAGTCTTATATTTTCTGTATTTATATATGTATATACATATATATATATATATATATATATAGCAAAATTATCTACGCCATATATGGAAATGTTAAATTGGGATTGTCTCCCTTCATACAATTTTATATTAAGTCCTAATTAGATTTCAATTCTAATTTCTTAATATACTTACTGCGTAAGTAACATCCAGCTGATGGTCATCTGGTAGAATTATATCCCTTGGTCAACTTTTCCTTCGGCTTGGAGTCGTTACGTTATCGTATCTCCTTCTTTTCAGTACGTAGTATTCGCCATTAACACTATATTTCACTTTGTATTATTCCACCTTTTTGCATATATTTTCGAGAGATAATAATTTCTGCTTTTTAGTCACTAGATTCTAGTTCGTTGTACTTCCTTTGGTATTACACCTTTTTCATATATTATCTATAATTAGAAAATCCTTTTTATCACTGAATTAAGAAGGAAAAAATTTTACTAGACACTGAATTCCTTTGATTCTTTGATTTACGTCGGTTCCCTGCTCGGGCGCCAGTAAAGGATCTTAGTCCTCGATATATCAACAAGATTACTCCCGCACGAATTTTTATTCGTGCACCACTGGGATTATTTAAAATAAAACACTTAATTGTTCCGTGAATAAAACTTTATTACGACACTCTCCAACTTGAACTGCCTGCCCAGCGTCGTTCTTACATTCTAGGTGCATTTTTGGTTGCTTAAAATTGCTGATCTGCAGATCCGATATACCTCCACTTGCCGGGAGGTGGGAAGGTATTTACCAAGGTGCAAAGTGTATAAATTGTTTTAACCTACTGTTTTTTTGGTAAAAAAAACTTTATTTATTTTAAAAACAATGAGTAACACTAAAATAACTCAACTGTTATATATGTTATGTTGCGCGTGTTGTTGGTTCGTTTGTTAACTCTTCCCCTCTTGATATTTTGCTACCACGCAAACTAGTAGAAGGGGATGTTGAGGATGCTATTTTGTTATTACTTCTGGAGGCTGTTCTTCGGTTTAAGATTCGACTGCATCTAATTTGGTATAGGTTGTGGGATGATGTTGACATTTGGTCCTTTCTAAGTTTTTAGGTTTAGGAGCAACACCGCTTATAGGACCGAAAATACTACTGCGAAGAGAGAGAAGTTTATGGTTTTCAATAATTCTTTTTCACCTTCTATTAACTGAATCTGCTTCGTGTTGTTTATATGGAGTTCCTTCATTAATTCCAACGACAGGACTACTTCTAGTTCAGATGTATCGGATATGACTTTTAGAAGCGGAGGCACAGCTTTGATGTTTGCCAATTCCTCCGAAATGTATTTCTGGTGGTTAATTGTAATGGTACTGTTTCTAAATTTCACTACTAATGTTCCTTGAAGATCTTTCGTCGTTCCGTTCGTTTCTAGCTGACCCTTAAAATTGTTTAAAAGTAGGACTCCTTGTGCAATCTCCTCCACAGGCTTGACATGGTGATCGTTCGTCCTTTTACATGTTGCGCTCAGGCTTTTGAGCAATTAAGAAATACAATTATCGTTACTTATATCTATTACATGTTTTTTTTTACAAAGAGATAATTCATTTATAGTTTTACATTTTTTCCCTATTCCGTATATTAAATAATTTATTCTTATAATATCTTCAAAATCTATTTTATTAATGTCATTATTTTTTCTCAAAATTTACATTTTCTGTTTTAGGAATGCTTACAATGTATATAAGTTTATTTGAACTTAATGCTATTTTAACATCCGCGAATTTTAACGCTTCTTCAATATTCTCATAAGGAATGTGTGTTTCATCAATTCTACTTATTAATAAATTTAATTCTTCCTTTGAGAGGATATGAGAGCTTACAATATTTGATTTTTCCCATTCTATGGCGTAAATGTTGTGTTTCACCTAAATTGTTTGGCCTACTTAATAATCCTTTTCTGGTTGTCTCTTCTTGTTATGATAAGCTGAGTCTTTTTCCTGTTTTGCTCGTAGACGTTCGATTGTCTGATGTCTATTCATTTCGAATTTATCGGGATCGGTCGATACATTTCTGCGTAGAAAATTTCGATAGGTTTCCTATTAATAGTGGAGTGAATACTTGAATTGTATTCATAGACAGATCGTTCTAGTAATTCATCGAAAGAACGCTGTATGCCATCTGTTTTCAGACATCTCATGATTTCAGAGAGGGTTGAATGAAATCTTTCAACCTGGCCATTAACATCACTTTTGTAGGTTGGTGTTTGGAAGATTTCTATATGTTTAATTGGTGTTGCATCATAAAAGTGATAGAGGCAGAATTGAGGGACTTTTCGTTATCTATTACGACAAGTTTCGGTACTCCGTTGAAGAATAAAATTTCTCGAAGAGGATTCCGGATATCTTCGATTGCTCTTGATTTTATTGGTTTCGCCTGTGCAAATTTTGAAAATTTGTCTAGTGCAGTTAGAACAAGATTTCGTTCGGTGGAATAGATATCTATGTGTAGTATGTGTCCGGGATATTGTGGAATTGGTGTTGTTTATACCCTATCCCATAGGGGTATATTAGTTTTGATACTTATTTTTAAACACTATCAGATCTGTGTCGTAGCGAGCTTAATACAAGCGCATCTACGAGCAGAGATTTGCCACAGCATATAAAATGCATCCACAGGCTCATCATTTAGTGCATTTGTTAGTGGGACATATCAAAACACTGAAGTTAGTTTGACGTCACTAACAAAATCAATAAACGATGAAATTATTATTAACAAAACAAGAAAAAAAACATATGAGAGGCTACAATCCGCTATGCGGATCGTTGAATACCCTATCCCATCCCACCCTTTAAATTAATATCCTCAAAATATAGGCCTTATGGCGACGAAAAACAGAAAATGACATTCTCACAATATATTGCTCAGACAGTTTCTCAAAATCTTGTGTGGTTCGACAAAAAACAACGTATTTCTATTGCTAATGCCTTGGGATGGGGTATACAAATGGTTTTTGTAAGAAAACGCCCCCAAAATGTGGGCGTATGTGAAAATGATCTATGGACAAAATGTTTAAATTACCATTTCGGAAGTATTTGCATCAAAATTTTTTTCGAAAGTTTTAAAATTTGGACAAAAAGCGTTTTTTACTAAAAACGCCCCCAAAAAGTGGGCGTGGCAAAAAACTTTGTATGAACGAAATATAGATATTAGGATTGTCTAAATATGATACTCAGACACTTTTTTGAAATTCCTTACGGTTTGGCCAAAAAATAAGTTTTCCTAAAAAGGGGGCGTGGCAGTGGGCGGATTTCAAAAATTTTTACACTTGTTCTGGTGGCACGGACGAGGATCCTATATACCAAATTTCATTATCCTAGCTCAAAATTTAAGGCCCAAAAACCGCTGACGAACAGACAGACGGACGGACGGACGGACGGACGGACGGACGGACGGACAGACAGACATGGCTAATTCGACTCAGCTAGCGATTCTGAGTCGATCCATATACTTTGAGGTATATGTAGCAAAATTATTTCTCTATGTTACAAACTAAGTATCAAAACTAATATACCCCCCTATGGGATAGGGTATAAAAATAAACATAAACATACACTTATTACTTATTAGTTTGTAACATAGAGAAATAATCTTGCTACATATACCTCAAAGTATATGGATCGACTCAGAATCGCTAGCTGAATCGCTAAGCCATGTCTGTCTGTCCGTCCGTCTGTCCGTCTGTACGTCACCGATTTTTAGGCCTTAAATTTTGAGCTAGGATAATGAAATTTGGTACATAGGATCCTCGTCCCTGCCTACAGAAGAAGTGTAAAATTTTTTGAAATCCGCCCACTGCCACGCCCCCTTTTAAGAAAAACTCAGTTTTTGGCCAAACCGTAAGCATATTTTAAAAAAGTTTCTGAACAACATATTTAGACAATCTTAATATCTATATTTCGTCTATATAAAGTTTTTTGCCACGCCCACTTTTTGAGAGCGGTTTCAATAAAAAACTGTTTTCGGTTAAATTTTAAATTTTTCGAAAAAAATGTTGATGCAGAATCATTAACATTATTAATATGAAAATTTCGTCTATATACCATTTTAACCCACGCCCACTTTTTTGGGGCGTTTTTATATAAAAACCAATTGTATACCTACACTACCCCATAACATATGCAGGAGAAAACCTTGTCTTTTGTAGAACCGTAAAAGTGTTTTGTAAGCAGTCTGAAGAATTTGTTGTCACTATATCATTTTTTTTTCTATTTTATCCACATCGTTTTTTTAGTCATGCCCACTTTTGTTGGGGATTTTAGTTTTATGGATGAGCCTTCGCATATGTTTTTATAATGCGATTGTTGGGATGCCTCTTATATTTATTTTCCTTGCATACAAGGTTTTTGATTTTAGCACTCATCCTTGGAAAGTAATATCTTTCCAGAATTTTCATTTTATTTTCGTTTGAATTGCGATGAGCTCTTTTATGGACAGTTATGTCTTCAACGTTTACTCAGGTAAATCGTATTCTGTAACTGTAAGATGGTTAGTATGTCTACTAAACTTGGGGAAAGGTGTTTTGAATTCATGATTTGACGTATTACCTGTTTCCAAAATGAGCTGGTTTCTGAAAACGTTTATTGGTGTTTTGACAGAAGGGATTAAGTTAAGGGACGAACTCTCGTCACTATGTTGTTTTTCGGTTAGTGAATTTGTCGCTGTCTCGCGCGGAGGTCTCAATAAAGCATCTGCTACGTTAGTTCTTCCGGGTTTATAAATGATTTCATGGTTGTATTCTTCCAAGATGGCTTTCTATCTCTTCATTTTCGAATTGTTGTTTTTATAACTAAGCGCGTAAGTTGGTGGTCATCATCGTTGAGATGTATTGCTTTTTTGCTCGAAAGATTTTTGGAGATACGACCTCCTTCACCTCTTAAAGGAGTTGTAAGGGGTTTTGCGAGGTTGGCGTATCCTTTAATAAAACGGCGAAAGTCCTAAGAAGGATCGTAGATCCTTAAGTGTATTTGGACGTGGAAAATTCATTATTGCCTCTACTTTTGCTGGGTTGGTTTTGATACCGTTTGAAGAGATAACAAATCCTAAGAATTCAACTTCGTTCTAAGAAATGCGCACTTATCTAATTGAACTTTCATGTTTGCCCGCTCTAAAGTTTGGGAAACGTTATGGAGATTAAAGTAGTGCTCTTCCTCATTCTTGCTAAAAATGTACACGTAACATATTTTCCCTATATGTTCGCGCAAGATATCATCAAGTGCCCGCTGAAAAATGGATGGGGCGTTTTTCAGACCGAATGGCAGCCTCGTGAACTGGTATTTTTCGTTGTTCACGGAAAAGGCTGGCGTTTCGATATCTGCCTCTTTGAGCGGTATTTCGTGAAAGCCACTCTTGAGGTCAATGACTGAAAAGCATTTGCTTTTACCTAATTGAGATACCACTTCCGTTATCTCGAGAATTGTATATTTGTCCGAAATGGTTATGGAATTTAGTTTGCGATAGTCGATAACCATTCTGTATTTTTCTCGTTGGATGAGTCAGCTTTCTATCGTTAATTCTGTTCCTCTGAAGAGTATTTAGGTGATATAATTTTATGTCTATGTTGTTTACGGCCGTGTAGGCGTGTATTTTGATCTTACCTTGTCTTTTATAACTATATAACTATCTCTTGTGAAAACTATAGCAGAAAGCTCTTTTAGGCTATCATTTCCCAAAATAGCATTCAACGTTTTAAGAGTTGGAAGGATAAAAAATAGTATAGTGGCTGACTTTAACATTTCCGCCAATAGAATTTGCATAGAAGGGTTGTGAATTTGGTAAAGGGTTTGAAACAAGGTTTAAAATGGAATGGTGGTTGTGGTAAGTATGCTAGTTGAGGATAAAAATCGTGTCTATTTCCTTGAAGATTAGGGAAAGAAGTATTTGCTACATTTCTACTAGGTGGAATTGGGGGTACAACTTGATGGTGGGTGGCACGAAAAGGTGCGTTGTGAGCGATAACATATTGAGTACGATAGATTTGATTTTCAAGCTTAAACCAGAGATGCAAAGCTTGTGGCAGATCAGTAGGTTCTTTAATACCAAGTAGTCTCGGCAAATCACTTTTCAAGCCTCGAATAAATGTGTCGAGGGCCTTATCTCGGTAAGTCTGGGTGAGTAATGTAATTGACTCGTTACTAATATCCATATAGCGTAGTGCATTGTTAAACCCATCGGCGACCTTCATTTGAAGGAAGGACTCGGCCCAATATTCCCGTTACTAGGGAGTTAAGAGCTTCGTTGGTTGACACCCCGCCCGCATTAGGGGAATTTTGAGGATTCGGAGGAACCTCAGGATTAAGGGCCGATGGTAGAATATGGACTGGGTTTGCCATGATTGAACTAACACAACTTAATAAATTGAAAAGAAAAACTACTTTCTGAATTTAACGAATTAAGAGAGATTCCGCAAAAGGATTTTCGAAAATCTTACGAATTTTAATAATAATTCACGTAATTCGAACACTATTTTGGGTTTTAACTTTTTAAATTATTTCCCTATGTTACAAACTATGTATCAAAACTAATATACCCCTATGGGATAGGGTATAAACATGCATGTACTCGCACAGGTAATTCCACGAACTTAATACAATACAGTGATGACATATCGTCCGGCCTGATTCATTGAATTACACAGCGATAATTAAGTTCCAAAATTTAAAATGTTCACTTGATTAAACTTACTCAAAGCAAACGGTTGTGTTTTTATACCCTATCCCATAGGGGTATATTAGTTTTGACATTAAGTTTGTAACATAGAGAAATAATTTCGATACATATACCTCGCAGTATATGGATCGATTCAGAATCGCTAGCTGAGTCGATTAAGCCATGTCTGTCTGTCCGTCCGTCCGTCTGTGTCTCACCGATTTTTGGGCCTTAAATTTTGTGCTAGAGTGATGAAATTAGGTATATAGACTCTCTGGCCGACGAAGCAGAACAAGTGTAAAAAATTTTGAAATCCGCCCACTGTCACGCGGATGCAAATACTTCCGCAATGGTAATATAAACATTTTGTCTACGCCGATTTTCACCTACGCCCACATTTTAGGGGCGTTTTCTTACAATAACCATTTGTATGCCCCATCCCAAGGCATTAGCAATAGAAATGTGTTGTTTTTTGTCGAACCTCAAAAGATTTTGATAAACTATCTGAGCAATATATTTCTGTATTTCATCGCCATAAAGCCTATATTTTGAGGATATTCATTTTAAGGATGGGATGGGATAGGGTACTCAACGTTCCGCACAGCGGATTGTAGCCTTCTCATATGTTTTTTAGACATTATTATTATTATTATTATTATTATTATTATTTTGATTATCAGTTAATTACAAATTACATGGTAATATTCAACGTTTATGAGCCTAGCTGCTAAGACTATTTGCTCTTTGGTACATATACTTATATACTAATGTTAGTGATAGATAAGAATTGGTTTATTTTTTCAATATTTGCAAGGTTTGGATTTCTAAGTACATCGTAAATGGTTCTATTGTTAAATAATTTTAGTGTTATAGGTTTAAATAAAATACAATTTTCAAATATATGTGTTATGTCTAATCTTTCGTTGCATGTAGGGCAGTTTGGTGGAATGTTTTTTGTAAGCAGGTGCTGGTGAGTAGCATTGGTATGTCCAAGCCGCAGCCGGATGAAGTTTGATATCATAGATTTTGTGATGTTGGTGGGGTATTGTGGCTGGCATCTGTTGGGGTTGTTGTTGAGTGACAGCAAATGACGTATTTTCGGGTGTTTTAGATCCGTCGCTGAATATTATCTTCCAACCATCCGATTTAAGGTCGGACGAGATACTGGAGAACAATGTACGATAGGTTTCATTGCTGGTGTTGGCTTTTTTGTAATCTGCTGATTCGGGTTTAATGCACCAAGTGGGATAAGATGTTGTAACGGTGTGGGTCGTTTATTTGGTAGATCTATCTGGGTGGCTTTGTAGAGGATGTTACTTATTGCGAATGGAATTCGTTTTTGAAGTGAAACACTTCTTATGGCGCCTTGCGATTTCCTATGTTACAAAAACCGACACCATTGGGGAATGAATGTGTGCGAATGAAATAAATGGTACTTTGGGAGGGGAGCACGAGAGAGAGAAGGATAGAGCATTCACGCACATCTAGACCCGTTCTCGTAGATTCTCGGTAGAGAAGAGCGAGAAGCGAGAGAATTATGCAAGTGTATGTGTGCGATTTCTTGAAAAAAAATCTTTCGTATATTGATATAATTGGATTGTTTTAAATGATAACCTCCGATTTACACTGATATTAGAGCCACTGATCCTATCCTATCCTCAGCAGTAGTACGAAGTTTCACTTCTGTCGCGTAGCTCTCTACGCACACTTTTTTTTTATTTTGTGGGTTTTTGATTGTAAGATGTCCTTATCAATTACCGAATTGTTGGAAAAAGCCAGCCTCGCGAATAGCTGCGACGTCAACTTGTCAAAGGTTTGGTTAATTTTGCCAAATCCTTTATAAATTTTCTGTAATATCCGATAAGCCCTAGGAATGCTTTGATCTCCTAGCGTGTTTTCGGAATAGGGAAGTTTTTGATAGCAGAGATTTTCGATGGGTTTGGTTTAATTCCTTTGGGAGTTACTATATGTAGCAGGAAGGCTATTTCTTTGTAAAGAAACTCACATTTGTCCATTTGTATCTTAAAATTTTATATTCGTAGTTTATTGAAGACTAGTTTTATGCTCTCTATATGTACCTTGAATAGACAAGACATATCTTTCCCAACAGTTCTTTAAGAACGTTGTCCATTACGCGTTGGAATGTTGATGGAGCGTTCTTTAACACAAAAGCATTCTGAGGTACTCATAGTGACCTCCCTCGATGGTGAATGCGGTTTTCGACACATGCTTGGGATCCATCTCGATCTGATGGAATCCACTTGCGAGCTCAAGGGCAGAGTAAAGTAGATACATTTTCCCAGCTTATAAAGAATTTCGTTTATGTTGGACAATGGATAACGATCAAGTAGTTAAGTAGTCTAATTTAGTTTTAAGTAGTCTTAAGTAGTGTTAAGTTAGTTTTAATCTTGATTAAGCTTTTTATATAAAAAAAAAGTTTTTAAATTTTTCTTTCAAAAAATAAAAGTAAATATATAGATACACATAAAAATAAAAAAAACAAGATAAACTTAAGCCGGAAAGCACATAAAAACTGTCAGATATAAGTTTAGAGCGCCCGCTAAGGGACGATAAGTTAGGTTAAGAAAACAATTTATTTATAAGTTAGATTTAAGCATTTTTGTCTAGTAGTAAGTTAATATTTTAAGTTAATAAAAAATGAATTTTAAAGTTAAAATGGATAACGATCAGAAATGGTTTTTTCGTTAACTTTCCTATCCTATAATCTATTACCATACGCCACACCTGTTTTCCGCTGGCACCTGTTTTTAACTTTCTCTTACAAAGAGAAAGATATTGTTTTCGTGAAAATTTTCGACTTCGAGATTTTGATTGATTCTAACATTACGATGATAGCGGAACCCAAAAAAGTATTTTTTTGGAATTCCGTCCGTCGGTTCGTCGGTCCGTCTGTCCGTAATGGTCTCCCCAGCCTAAACGGCTTGACCGATTTTCTTCAAATTTCTTATCCAAGTTTCTTTTGGTCATAATTCTAGGCCATTTTTTTTTGTTTGCTTTTAGCCATGTTATTAACGGTACCTGCTATATAAAAATTACACATAACCTCAATTTCTCGAAAACAGCTCTAACGATTTTGATTAAACTTTATATATACTATAAGCATATTAGTTCCAACAAAACTGCGTACCCAGTTTTTTTTCGAGAAAATCCATATAACGGATATTGTCATTCAGGCCATACAAAGAAAATTGTTAATTTCAAACTACTATGTAAAATTGAATGAAATCTATATATATAAAAATGGATCTTGGTTTGTTCGGATGCTTAAAACTCGAAAACGACTGGACCAAATTGGATACTTCCTTCTGCGGATTTGTTCGTAATTGCTCCGCGAAGGTTTAGGAAAAAAAATAAAGGTGGCGCTGTAGGCGCAAAACAACGTTTGACGGGCCAGCTTGTTTAATATATATATATATTACTATTGTAGTTTTAAACAATTTTACATAATTAGTTGTAGCCCAACTATCACTAAACAGAATTTTCAGTTTTGACCAATAACGAAAAATAATTATTATTCACATAGACACCGATTCCTTCAAATTTCGGAGTAAACGTTCGTATAATCACATTTCGACATTATTTATATCATTTTAAGCATTAATAATCAAAATGCTTACTATTTGATCCCAAGTCTAACTCGCTGTGAAAGAGAAAGTTGCGTACGACCCGGTCGTGCACCCATTACTCGTTTTTGGACAATCCAGACGGGGGGAACTCCATGGGGAATAGCTGTGCCAGACTATGCCTTGTTCAAGCATTTTGGAGATTTGATTTTGAACTTCTTGCTTATGTATGAAAGGGTACCTGTATGATTTAGTATATATCAGTTCTACTTATTGAATTTTTGATTTGATTGGGTCTGCCGAAAGGGGAAGATATATTGATGTAAGTTAATGTTGTCGGATTTGTTTCGGGGTCTAAGTATCCCGTTGGTTCCTATAGGCTACATTGCAAAAATTCTGATTTTCTATTATGTTAGGGTCCGCATTGAAATTATTATCTAACTGTTGAAAGGGATTTGTTTGCGGGGTTTGCACTTCTTGGAAGTTAAAATTTGAATTCCGCGTTTGTAGACTTTGACTAGTTTTAAATCTGGGATACGATTTTATATTGGAGTTCGATGGGGTCAGAAATCTGGGTTCAGATTTTTGCAGTCTACTATTCTGTGTACCTGCTTCTGTTAGTGGGCTCTTGATGTCTTGGGTTACTGTCTCTACAAGGGAGTGGCCTGGGGTTCGCGTTGCTTTGTCGATAATTATTTGGGCTTGAATTATAATTTGGTCGTGTTTGACTTCGACCAGAGTCATACTTTTGAGTGCTGTATGGTTGGAATCTGGGGTACTGAGTGGTTTTTTGGTAATATAATTTCTGCTCCTTTATGCAACACGTTAAAGCGGCAGGTAATGAGTTGGGCTGCATGGTCCTTACTCTGGAACCAAGAGGTTCATTGAGGCCGCCCAAGAAGGAGTTGATGCACATCTCAGAGTAAAGGTCCTTCTTTGCTTTAATCACGTTTTGATCTTCTTCGTGGATCAGAATATTGTTGCAAAGGGCCGATTGAATTTATATTATTTCGCCGTAGAGTGATTCCACCGTTTTATTGGTTTGACGCAGGTTATGAAGGTCTCTGATTAGCGACGTCTCCGTGCTCTTATCAGAGTAATGGAGTATTAAATTCTTCTTTATGTCGTCCCAGACAAGTGGGGTACCGTACATGTGTAGTAAGTACCTCGTTTCCTTGTCCTTCCATCTTATTGCATATGACTCTCAGAAGTATCCGGCCATTTGATGTAATATCTGTTCCTCTAATCTAGAGGAGTATTTCCTCAACATTGCTGAGGAATTCGTATAGGTGTCGCGGATTCCCAACGAATTTGGGAAGATCCTTGATTGCATCATGGATCCTTAAGGAATTGAAAATTTTGTTGTGATTAATACTTCTATTAATCGAAACATTGTGCGAGTAGTCTGAATTGTTTGGGTCGACAGGCATGTTTATTGAATTAATACTTGAGGAAGAACTATCGAGAATGGTATCTTCCGGAATGGAGTTTAGGCTTTTGGATAATCGTCTCAGATTATATGGAAAACATATGAGAGGCTACAATCCGCTATGCGGATCGTTGAATACCCTATCCCATCCCATCCTTTAAATTAATATCCTCAAAATATAGGCCTTATGGCGATGAAATGCAGAAAATGACGTTGTCACAATATATTGCTCAGACAGTTTCTCAAAATCTTTTGTGGTTCGACAAAAAACAACGTATTTCTATTGCTAATGCCTTGGGATGGGGTATACAAATGGTTTGTGTAAGAAAACGCCCCCAAAATGTGGGCGTAGGCGAAAATGATCTATGGACAAAATGTTTATATTACCATTGCGGAAGTATTTGCATCAAACATTTTTTCGAAAGTTTTAAAATTTGGACAAAAAGTGTTTTTTACTAAAAACGCCCCCAAAAAGTGGGCGTGGCAAGAAACTTTGTATTAACGAAATATATATATTAGGATTGTCTAAATATGCTGCTCAGACTTTTTTTTGAAATTCCTTACGGTTTGGCCAAAAAAACAGTTTTCCTTAAAAGGGGGCGTGGCAGTGGGCGGATTTCAACAATTTTTACACTTGTTCTGGTGGCACGGACGAGGATCCTATATACCAAATTTCATTATCCTAGCTCAAAATTTAAGGCCCAAAAATCGGTGACGAACAGACAGACGGACGGACGGACGGACAGACAGACATGGCTAATTCGACTCAGCTAGCGATTCTGAGTCGATCCATATACTTTGAGGTATATGTAGCAAAATTATTTCTCTATGTTACAAACTAAGTATCAAAACTAATATACCCCCCTATGGGATAGGGTATAAAAAGGAAGTTTGCTTTTTGCAGGCCTGCTTAGGCATTCGGTTGCAGTATAAGGTATGTGATAATTAATATATATTTTATATATGTATGTGTATATACCTATGTGTAAAGCACGAGATTTTGTGTATAGATTTGTTTCAATATGTATTTTAATTGCTTAATGTATAAGTTAATATTTTAACACGAAAAAGAAAATAAAAAATTAATTTTTTTGAGGATTACTTCCTCTTTATTTCGATCAAAACTGAAAACTGAACTTCATAATTATTTGTACATTTATTTATTGATTATTTTTGCCTACTAAGCTACTTGCACCATTCACATTCATTCAGGTCAAATTCGATTCTTGGAATCCGACTGTGGGAATTAGTTCGACTGTGGGAACTCGTGTGTTAACTCTTCCCTCCTTGATTTGATTGTCCTCAATCAATTATTAGAAGTATGGAATGTCGTTGAACTTCTATGTGATCTATTACTGAAATGGAATGGACTTGCGGATGTACTGGTTCCAGATTTTGAATGATGATTTCGGTGTTGTTTCGCTTGCAGATTCTGTAGGTGGCTATAATTGCAGCTGTGCCCATTATGAGTATGATTGCATACGTAGTAAAACTGTGTGCTGTAGCTTTAAATTGTAAAAGCTCAATTTCGTTTGTATTGTTTATATGTAATTCGTTCATCATTTCTAATGAAAGGAATTTTCGGTATTGCTTCTCTTTTGGGGTTAGTTGAAGAATTGCGGGAGGTGCTTGATATTCTGGTGCTTCTCGTGAGGCAAACGTTCTGTCATTGATGGTAATGCTGGTATTATGAAATTTGATTAAATATGTGCCGTCGAGCTTTTGCTGTGTTGATTCCATTGCTAAAGTCCCATTAAAATCATTGAGTAAAATTACGCCTGTTGATACTCCGTCTATTTGCGGTAGATGTTGATTGTTTATTATGTTGCAAGTAGCTTTTACACTTTTTAAACTATTAGGAATACATTCTGTGTTAGTTAGATTTACAATATCTTGAATTTTACAAATCATTTACATAATTTGCAGGTTTGTTTTAAACCATATGTTTCGCTTTCAGATTTCAAAATTGTTTCAAACAATAAATTTGTTGCAATATTATTTCTTTTTACAGGTTTAAGGATAAGTTTTACATAATCATTTTGGGTTACTAGAGGTATATTTATAATATAAAGTATTGAAATTGAATTGCTTACGATTTTAACTTCTGCAAAGCTTAAGGCTTCTTCAATAGTGTTGAAAGGCAAATTTTCTTTGGATATGGTGCTTAAGTCCTGGTTAACTTCTTGATTGGATAATATAAGAGAGCTAATAATACCGAGCCCAATGTATGGCATAATTTAGATGTTCTAATTCTTCTTTAAATATTTTAAGTTTGTATTGAATATTTATTTAAATTTCATTATTTAACATTTTATTTTCTTGAATTGATTTTATAATTTCATTTGACATTTTAGTAATATTGTTCATTCTTTCATTATACAGTGTATTAATTATAATCTGTTTATTGTTATTTTGTAACATATTATTCATTTTCTCTGTAATGGTTATATAATCCTCATGGTCGGGGTTACCCGCGACCCATTTCCAAGCTGACCCTATAAAGTCAAGATATCTTTTCACCTTCCGTGGTTTAAGATGATGTATTAGATTTTGAATTTGTGTAATTTCATGTTTAAGATAGGGGTACAGGGAGTTATTTTTGTGAGTAGAAATAATTGGGGTTAATTCAGTTATGCCGGGTTTCACAGTGTGCTTAGCTGAGCAAAAAGCAGATCTTAAATTTGGTCTTAAGTTTTTTGGGTTTCACAGTCATCAAAAAAGTGTGGTTTAGCTAAGCCAAGTATAACAAGTCATTGTGAATGGTTCGTAGGTTAGTTACGCGCCTAAAACTATACACCAAACGGGAATATTCTGCGAATATGATACAGTTACTACCCGAATTTAGTATTGACATCACCCATTGAGTAATTCTCTACTACATCCAACAACCAACCAAAATTTCTTTTGACAGAAGTTAATCCAACGCTTATGCCCGGTTTCACAGTGGGAGCTTAATCCGTTGCTTAGCTAAGCAAAAAGCAGAGCTTAAATTTGGTCTTAAGTTTTTTGGGTTTCACAGTCATCAAAAAAGTGTGGTTTAGCTAAGCCAAATATAACAAGTAATTGTGAATGGTTCGTAGGTAATTAATTAGTTACGCGCCTAGAACTATACACCAAACGGGAATATTCTGCGAATATGTATGGAATTTAGTATGAACATCACCCATCCATCCATCCACGTGAGGCTTAAGCTCTCACTGTGAATCTGGGCATTAGTCTTGTCTCGTATTGGTCCAAGTCGATCACGTGAATGAGTTTAAAGTTGCATGTATGTAGTCTTGCGTGACCTGTATGTATTGCTACCACTTGTGCGTTCGTAAAGTCCAGTATCTGGATTTCAGTTTTACCGAAATTAAGAAGGTATGTGAAATGGTATTTAAATTCTAATTTCTGATATTGCTTTTATGAACTATTCTGCCAGAGTGAGTAATGATTGTGGAATGTTTATTTTCCTTGACAATTTCTTTTCGGTATCTGATTGTTAGTTTTGATCCGATACGATATCAAAAACTTAGTAGGCTACCTAACTGGTCATCACGGTCTGCGATATCACCTAAACAAAATGCGTCTAGTCGACTCACCGGAGTGCAGACTATGTCTAGAAGAAGACGAAACAGCCGAGCATATCATATGTGAATGCCCGGCCCTTTACGGTATGAGAAGAGAAACTTTCTTCCGGGAATTCTTAAGTCCCGATGTTTTGAGGAAATCTTCGGCTGAAAGTATTATCAGCTACATTAGGAAAGTAGAAGCGCTACTAACCTAAAAAGCATCTGACGGCAAGCACAATAGATCTTTAAGGTCGATGTGTATACTACTGCTTAGGCATGTCAGAATTTAAAAAAAAAAAAGTTTTGATCCTATCCGTTTGTAATGTTTTATATAAACTATGTCTCCTGGGTTATACTGTTTAATAGGTTTCCTCTCTTTGTTATGGTAGATTAGGTCTTTTTCTTGTTTTAGTCTCAGTCTTTCAATATTGCTGAGTCGTATTTGTTCAAATTTGTCTGGGTCTATGTTTGGGGAACGTCCAAATAAAAGTTCAACTGGTTTTTTCTTTGTTGTAGAATGTATTGTGAAACTGTACTCGTTAAGAGCTCTGTTGAGCAGTTGCTCAAATGAACGAGGGGGTCCATCGGCCTTCAGACATCGCATGATCTCTGACAAGGTTGAATGGAAGCGTTCAACCTGACCGTTAATTTCACTTTTGTAGGGAGGTGACTTTTATCTTCAATTCATCTTCCATCATAGAGAGTATCGAAATAGAGTTAAGTGAATTTTCATTATCAATTATTATTATCGTATGCGTTACGGTGTGCTCGTCGGTGTTCGGTAAGAATTATTTCTTCCTGTTGAGTCTCACTTTCTACATCTTCGACAATTGTTTGCGTAAAACGAATTCTATAATTCTTGAAATGGATTGGGTAAATTTCCTGTATTTTACCCATTGTAGGTTCATTGGTCAGTAGGCCATTAACAATATGTGGATTAAGGTATCTCTTAAAAATGTTGATTATGTGTTGTGTTACAATGTGTCTGATATGTGTGAAAAAAAGGGGTTTCATTTGGTAACTACTTTCGTTTTTTGAGGAAAATTTGATTACGAAAGACGTTAACGGGAACTTCTACTGAAGGCATTAGGTTATTAGATGAACTTTCATCGCTGTGCATTGTTGCTGTCATTGAGTTTATTTGGGCTGCTAATGGGGGACTTGAAAGGGAATCTGCAACTACATTTGCTTTACCCGTTTGTATTGGAGCTCATCTCTTCATTTTAGAATTTGTATTTTTATGAATCAACGCGAACGTGAGTGGTTGGTGATCGGTAAACATAATAACTTTTCTAGATCCGTATAGGAAATTCCTTAAAGAATTCAAAGACCAAATTATTGCCAACATTTCCTTCTCGTTAGTAGCATAATTTTCTTCCGTTGTACTTAACGTTCTGGAGAGGAATGGTGGGAACATTTGCCCAACGCGCAAATTACCGCGCAACACAAAAAAAAAAAGAAAAAAAAATCCACCTCACGCATTCTCCACGCCGCGCCGCCGTGTCGATACGATTTGTTTTTTTTTTTCATTGTCTGTGCAAAAGACTTGACCGGTCCAGTGGGTCATAATAACATTCCGATTGTTCGGGGACAAACAGTGCCGACCCAAGTGAGAAAAAAAAATTACAAACCCAGCGAAAAGCTACCACCGAGACTCACCATAATTCCTTCGCGCCAGCAATGCCCAGTGCACCATTCACCGCCCACCACCACCCCTCGTGAGAGTCGTATGGGCTAAAGTTCCCGCACGAGCATCCATAAACGCCAACACACGCGCAAGCAAAAACGGTGTTTCAAAGAAAGTGTTACGTGCTCCATATCTGCTAGTGCATATGACGACAGTGGTAACTGATTCGTTTTTTTATACCCTATCCCATAGGGGGGTATATTAGTTTTGATACATAGTTTGTAACATAGAGAAATAATTTTGCTACATATACCTCAAAGTATATGGATCGACTCAGAATCGCTAGCTGAGTCGAATTAGCCATGTCTGTCTGTCCGTCCGTCCGTCCGTCCGTCTGTCTGTTCGTCACCGATTTTTGGGCCTAAAATTTTGAGCTACGATAATGAAATTTGGTATATAGGATCCTTGTCCGAGTCACCAGAACAAGTGTAAAAATTTTTGAAATCCGCCCACTGCCACGCCCCCTTTTTAGAAAAACGTAATTTTTGGCAAAACCGTAAAGAATTTTAAAAAAGTGTCTGAACAGCATATTTAGAGAATCGTTAATAGGCTCCTATGGCATAATCTGATGCGTCTGTTGTTAATTCGAAGCCTTTATTAAAATTGGTATGAGAAAGTACAACTTCTTTAGACATGAGCGCATTTTTTAAATTTTGGAAAGCATTGAAAGCAATTTTGTCAATTTGTATCACTTTATTTTTTGAAGCATTTTTGGACACTCGTCCATCTTCCCCTCTTAAAAGGGTTTTGCTAGTTTCGCGTAGTCTTTAATGAAACGTCGGTTATACACTGACATTCCTAGAAACGAGCGAAGGCCTTTAAGATTTTGAGGAGGAGGCATATCGACTATTGCGCGGACCTTCTTTGGATTGGTTTTAATACCGTCTGTACCAACAATGAAGCCTAAAAATTCAATTTCCTTTTTCAGGAATTCACTTTTGTCGAATTGGATTTTCATATTAGCATTCTCAAGGATTTTAAATACCAACTCTATGTTCTTGAAATGTTCTTCTACGGTTTCGCCAAATATGACAATGTCGTCAATATAGACGTAACATCTTTTACCTATATGCTCTTTAAGTATGTCGTCTAAAGCACGCTGGAAAATTGGGGGGCATTTTTAGCCCAAAAGGTAAGCGAACGAATTCAAATTTCCCATTATTAACCGAAAATGCTGTTTTTTTCTATGTCAGTATGTTTGAGTAAAATTTGATGGAACCCGCTTTTGAGGTCAATAATGGTAAAGTATTTGTTTTTGCCAAGATTAGAAAGGACCTCGTTTATTTCATGGATAGGGTACCTGTCAGGGATAGTAACGGAATTCAGTTTACGATAGTCTATTACCATACGATATTTCTTTTCTCCGGATGCGTCCATATTTTTGGAACGATCCAAACTGGAGAATTGTATGGAGATTTCGATGGTCTAATGATTCCTTCGTTAAGTAGTTCTTTTAGTTGCTTTCCACTTCGTGTAGTAGTTCGTATTTCGCCTCTTACTGTCGTAGTGTATGTCAGTTTTTTGTCGGGTTCTGCAAACAGCTTAGGGCAGCCTGCAATAATTTTATTGAGTTTGGTGATAGGACAGGTGGTAATTGGGGTTTGCGTGAAAAACTTTGGCTATTATTTGTATACTGTGTTCTGAAATCTACATTTTGTAACTTCAAGCACAGATGTAAGGCCTGTGGGAGGTCGACTGGTTCTTTAATGTTTAAGAGACGTGGTAGATCGCCTCGCAATCCCCTTACAAAGGTATCTAACGCCTTGTCTCTGTAGGATTGAGTCATATTATTAAGCGACTCCTTACTCATCTCCATACAGGATAGTTCGTTTAAGATTAGCGAAAGATGCTGATAAACAACCTGATAAAATTCAGGAATTGAATTGGGCCTTGCATAAGAGTTGTCCATAGTTCTTTGGAGTCCCTTTAAGATGATCATAGATCGTAAGGACTCTATCCACAATCTTTGCCAGGAGCTTAATTCTCCTGGTTGGCCTGAAAACTCGCGAAGACTTTTGGCGATGTCAGGTACTTTGTCTAGATCTGAGAGGTCTCTATTAGAGTCTATGTTAATAACCTGGTCAATGTCATTGTTAATGTCGGAACTTGGGTTGAGTATATTATTAATAATATATCGTCATTCCCTTGCTAACACTTGGGAAACAATTGTTGTAATTTGTTCTGTGAGAGCATTTAAATTTAGAGGTTCGTTCTGGTTAAGAGGAGGAGCTCCGGCAATAGGTGCCGGATTGTCGTTAGCAATAACACGAGGTGGTCGGATCAAATTATTTGGATTCATTTTTAATATTTTTGTTCACTTTGGTGAATTTAATTGATTTACTTATTATATAATTTTGTATGACTTATTTGAGATATAATACTTAATAATAGCTTACATAAGAAACAATCCCACGATGTTCGTTTTTTATGTTCCTTATGGAGTTCTAAGTTGATCCTTCGTGTCGTGCACTTTACCCTGTGAGCGCGTTGAGTTGGTTGGGGCTGAGGGCGGTCTTTCAGTAAAACTGTATGGTCGGCTGTTCTCGAGCTGAACTCCTTTTTACTGGTTACACAGTTACTGGGGGCCTTAATTTTACCACTAGGTACACTGTTACACTGATTTCATTGTTCTTTAGGCTATTACTTGCCACCTGTCAAGTCTTCATACACTAGAATTAAGTGAAGCTTTTGGTGTTTACTTATTATGAGCTTTTATTTCTTTATTATTTTATTACTTTTTATTTCTTTATTATTTTATTACTTTTTGTTCTTAAAAATAATTTTATTATTTTTTTAAAACACTTTTTATTTTCACAAATTCACTCGATAGATTTATACGAAAAACTTTGTCTTCAGTCCCTGCTTGGGCGCCAGTTAATATTTTAACACGAAAAAGAAAATACTTCCTACTTCCTCTTTATTTCGATCAAAACTTAACACTGAACTACATAATTATTTGCACATTTATTTATTGGTTATTTTTGCCTACTAAGCTACTTGCACCATTCACATTCATTCAGGTCAAATTTTTCAAAATTTCACTGCAGCGCTATTCTTGGAATCCGACTGTGGGAATTAGTTAGACTGTGGGAACTCGTGTGTTAACTTATAAAAATGTTTTCTTTAGTATGATATATGGTATATGATATATATTTTTTGTATAATATATTCTTTTATAAAATGATATATGTATTCATTAACCGGAGTACGCTTCGATAGGGATCGCAGTTTTGTTTATAATGACAACACAACATACACGCACATGCACCCAAAGATAGCACTGATTAATCCTTTTGGCATTATGGCCTGCGGCTGGTTTGAAGTTCTACGGTGATTAAGGGTCAAAACCCAACGGTTTTGTCTAACTAAATCTTTTATCTCCCTTTGGTACTTGATTTTACTGTAACTCACAATTTTGCTTTCTCAAGGAGTATTATTCTATGCAGCTTTTTGAACGGTATCGATTAAGGTTTCAGATCTAAGCGATACACCCAGTCAAATATTATTTTTAACATCGTTTTTGAAGCCTTCCCAGTTGGTTTTCCCGTTTGTTAGTTTGGATGGTTTAATTTCGAATGAGTTACTTGCTAGTTGTTAGAATGACGGAAGAGTGATCAGAGAAAAGATCAAAGCATAATTCAACTTTTATTCGGTTGGATGGCAGACCTTTTACAATGAAAAAATAGATTTAAATCAATCGAATGCTCGATACACTTATTTATATATAGTGATTAAAACAGGGTCAGGTGAAATATTTTAATGGGCGTTATCGGATACTGTAGCTTGGGCTTAAGTGGAACATTTGGTTTTGGATATACAAGATCGCATTTATGATGGCCACAGTATTTGTTTAAATTTTGTTTTGCCTTTAAGTTTTGGTTTTTCTATATAAGTTTAGGTGGAATTTTAGGCTTTTGCTTAGTTAAATTTAATTTCTGTGAAATTTTGCTAGTAAATTTCGTCCGTTTTTTTTGCAACTCTTTAGCTACTTTGCAGTTGCTATAATTTGCGGGATTTACTAACCTACAATCTACCGTCAGATAATTTCCAACACATTTTACACACCGCTGCTCTTTCTGACAATTGGTTTGCGTGATTATCACGGCCCTTAACGCAGACTTTCTATGTATTTTTTATAGGTGAAGTTACTTGGTAGCCTGATAATGGTAACGATTTTATCAAGGTATACTTGTTATAGTCGTCAATACCGATCACATCAATTGGCAGTCGATGGCTTTGTTTTAGCTGTTTCATGGTATGGTATTCTGAATTAACATTAACGACAGTTTGGACTCGGCTTTGGTTCATAAGGTAATTTTAATGAACTCTTTAGGGTCATGTTTTCATTATTAAGGTGGAGAACTTCCTTACAAAGCTCTTCGCAGAGCAGTTCGACCCTGTTTAGCATTGTTCGAGGAGGTCGTTTTCGTACATAAGGCATTTATTTTCCCTTGAGTCTCGTCTTTCGTAAGCCAACACTTCTGGCGTTGTCGAGCTCCTGGAAAAGCAGTTATTTTTTTGAGGTCCAGATTTAGGTGACCTCGTTACCCTTGAACTTTTCCCGAAAGGGTTACACTATTCCAATAATTGGTTCTCCCCAGAATTCGTAAAACTGCTTTTTTGTATGTTTTAAATTGAGAAAAATCTGACTTTTTAAGACATTATTAGGTACTTCGAAGATTGGAATAAGTACGTTGAAGAACTTTCGTCGCTATTTATTGTAGGGGTCATGGAATTAACATAACTATCTTGTGGCGCTCTGGACAATGTATCTGCAACTATGTTGGTTTTACCAGGTTTTTATTGGAGTTCATAATCGTCTTCCTATAATGTTGCCTTCCATCGTTTTATTTTAGCATTGTTGTTTCTATTGCTCAATGCATAGGTAGATGTTTGATGGTCGGTGTAGCCTTAATGATCTTAAAGACCATATTTCTTTTTCGTTGGTGGGATAATGTTCTTCGGATTTATTTAAAGTTCTTGAAATGAAAGTTATTGGTTTACTGATTTTTTTTGCATTAAATTTTTATTTTTATACATAATAAAACTAACTTAAATGCTAGACAAAACATATGAGAAGGCTACAATCCGCTTTACGGATCGTTGAATACCCTATCCCATCCTTAAAATTAATATCCTCAAAATGTAGGCTTTATGGCGATGAAATACAGAAATACAGACAGTTTATCAAAACCATTTGCGGTTCGACAAAAAACAACGTCTTTCTATGGCTAATGCCTTGGGATGGGGTATACAAATGGTTTTTGTAAGAAAACGCCCCCAAAATGTGGGCGTAGGTGAAAATGATTTATAGATAAAATGTTTATATCACCATTACGGAAGTATTTGCATTAAATTTTTTTTTCGAACTTTTTAAAATTTTTGTTAAATTTTTTTAATGAAAACGCCCCCAAAAAGTGGGCGTGGCAAAAACTTTGTATAGACGAAATATAGATATTAGGATTGTCTAAATATGCGGCTTAAAACTACGTATTTCCATAAAGTGGGCGTGGCAGTGGGCGGATTTCAAAAATTTGTACACTTGTTCTGCTTCGTCGGCCAGAGAGTCTATATACCAAATTTCAAGACTCTAGTTCAAAATTTAAGGCCCAAAAATCGGTGACACACAGACTAACAGACGGACGGACAGACATAAATGACTCAGCTAGCGATTCGGAATCGATCCATATACTTTGAGGTATATGAAACGAAATTATTTCTCTATGTTACAAACATAATGTCAAAACTAATATACCCCTATGGGATAGAGTATAAAAATGCTGACTGTTGAACCTACCCTAAACCTTAATCTATGTAAGTCGGCCATACAATATATTTTTTTAAGTCAACAATCTATAACTAAGAATGAGTTTCACCAGAAAATTATCTATTCTATTTATGTTGGCCCCGTTGTATAGGACCTGGTAGGAATAATATTTCGTATGTTCAGATATATACTGGTGTTATGTGAAGTCCAAGGCAGCTTCTCAAACACCCGTATCTTTTCCACACACCTGCACACTGCTTTGAAGACTGCTATAAAACAATCGTCTTGTCAGGGCAAACGTTCCCTTAGCTCGTTACTTTACTACACTATCACCCGCCAGTGGCTGTCCATTTAGTCCAACGATCAAGATCTTGCACCAGTTCTTTCTCGGATTCCTAGAAGCCCAGACAACGGTTTCCTAAACAGAATAGTTTTCGATTTCTGAAAGTTGATTTTTAACATACAGTTTTCAAAATATCTCTGGATTTTGTCGAAGTCGCGCTGCAAAAGAATTCGAATAAACTCGACAGTATGGGCTGTTCTGTATTCGATAAGATTGTTCACATTCGCAATTGAATAAGTAAGACTACCTATCATATCACTGGTGTAAATGAGGGGAGTTTACCGCTTAATTAACTACCAAACATGAAGTGTGTACCCTATGGTTTGATTAGATGTTGATTGCACTTTGCAATCGGGTTTGTCACCACATACATATACTTTGAAAACGTATAATCAGAACCGTTTGTAAATGCTTGCATTTGCAGTTTGCACATTGCACATGGCACTTGCTTTTGCAGTGAAGAGAAACCGGTTTATTTTAGTAATTTGGTGCAGTTTGCTGCTGCACTTGCAACTGCAAGGTTCGCTCTTCTTTTACTAGCATCCACCATCGGCGAAACATCTTATTATCGGTATCTCATCTTCGAACCATTGGGTACACACAAATTCGTTTTCTTTGTTTGTACATATGAAAGTATAAAGTAATTAATAGTTTATAATTTTTTTTGGAATTCAAACTTTACTCTTTCGTGTACCATTAACATGAGACTATACCCACTTCGTTCGGCAATGCGATGATGGCGCATTCACTTTCTCCTGAGGATCTTTAATTACACAGAAATCATGGTTGTCGATTTCGTTGTTCGTTAGGTTTCTGTTGTTTAGTGGTGATATGGCACTCGAACGTAGTACTCTTAATAAGGTGTTGGTGAAGCGTGGCCAGCTCATCTTACTGTAGTTGTAAGAATGCACAGGCACATAATTCTCCAATACCATAAGCTATTTCGGAAGCCGTATTACGGCGGCGAATCCGCAGTGGGTGCTTGCTGAAAATATTTTTAGATTATCTGCCCTTTTTCTCCTCTCAAGAGAGTTGTAAGAAGTTTTGCTATTTTCGCATAATCTCTTTTGAAACGTATCGAAGGTGTTTTTATGTTCGAGGACTTGGTGCTCTGGGGGTTGTAGCTAGCTCCGATAAGCCCTCGAAGTAAAAGCTACCAAGGAGTTTAATGCGGCTGTTACTGATCGTTGGGCAATGACACATTAGGTGGACGGTGTCCTCCCCGACGTCTGGGTCTCCGCACTTCCTGCATAGTTGGTGAGAGTCAGTTGGGTTAATCATATAATAGTGTTTACCCAGCAGATTGTGACTTATTGTAACTCTCACCGCTATAGAAATGTAAGCTCTGTTCAGAGCTATAAGCTCGTTAGATTTGATACCGCTTAATTCAGGCCAAAGTATGTTTGAAAGTGTTAATGTTTTGCCGCCTTGATTTTGTTTCACTTTGCGTGAATCTGGTTATCGAATAAAACACTAAAATTTGCATCCAGTATTCAAAAATTGTATTGTAATCGATAAATAGGCCCATTATCATTTTACAGACAACTTCATGTTAATGTTGTCCGCGGCTCCGTTTCAAATGGTCCATTCGGAAAGTTCAATTTTGCGTCACTTTTTCGAGCATTTCGGTCTGTATTCCACGAATAACGCGTGTTATGTTATCCTGCAAGGCTTCAATCGTATTCGGCTTGTATACATAGACTAACGACTTTACATAGCCCCACAAGAAATAATCAAGAGGCGTTAAATCGCATGATCTTGGAGGCCAACTCACAGGGCCATTTCGAGAGATAAGCTGCTCACCAAATTCATCCTTCAACATATCGATTGTTTCACGAGCTGTGTGGCATGTGGCCCCGTCTTGATGAAACCACATGTCAACCAAGTTCAACTCAGCCAACTGGGGCAAAAAAAGTCGCGTATCATGACTCGATATCGTTCGCCGGTGACGGTTACGTTTCTTTCACAGTCGTCTTTAATGAAAAATGGACCAATGATGCCACCAGCCCATAAACCACACCAAACTGTCGTTTGTTCGGGATGCATCTGTAATCCTTTTATGGCATGTGGCTGTTCATCACTCCAGATATGACAGTTTTGCTTATTTACGTATCCCTTGAGCCAGAAATGAGCCTCATCGCTGAATACAATTTTTCGATAAAACAGCGGATTTGCACATTTTTCACAGAGCACGAATTTTGATAATAAATTTCAATGATTTGCAATCGTTGCTCTTTCTAGAGTATACTGAAAACTTTTCACTTTTACAGATGATGTTTGGACGCCATTACTAACCAGTGCTGCCAACCTGAAAAACTTAACTCTTAAATAATCACCCGTTATATAGTGCAATGTTAGTTTTCTTGATATTTAGGTTGCAGTTTAGTTTGCTATCGAGTATCACACCTGCTTCTGTATTAGCATACAAATATTGCTCATTTCAAAGTGATTGATTTACTAAAGAAGGGTTTATGTTGTTTTTGTTGGACCCTGTATCAATAAGGAATTTGAGAATTTTACCCCTCTGTGTGGAGTTCAAAGTAGGGCAATATGTTGGGCATATTCATTGTATGTGCTTAAATCATATTAAGCTTCTCGGTTCTCGGATTCTAGTAGTCGAGGTTAATCACCTCTGAGGCCTCTGATGAATCACGGCCTTGTCTCTTTATGTTTGTGTTAACAATATCATGGATTATGTAGCTATCTTTAAGATAGCTTATTTAAGATAAGGGATAAATGTGTCTTGCACCATGGTTTTGTATAAAAAACTTAATCAATATTAAAACTAACTTAAACTACTTAACTACTTAAGCCTAACTTAATTATAATCGGGGTGGCAAGTACTCGTTGCATATGCCCCGAGTGGTCACCATCTTGATAGAGTTTTTGGGTGCCCGGCCAGCATGTATGGAAATATGGTGTACAAGCCCCGCCCCAGTTCTTGTACCTAAATTTAAAACTCTTATAACTAAGGAGTGAACTAAAAATCCGCAGAGTCATGAGGAAGTGCAGAAACACTTTCCTCATTTAGCCACCAAAATTCGGTGTGCTGCTTTTCAGCATCAGTTCTATCGCGATCCGATATCGCCGTGCTAAAGCGGAAGAGATACAGAGCATTTTCGAATTGTTTCTTTTTTTTTGGAAATTTATCTTCAATTTTCAATCATCGCAATATCCCTTAATGTGATCGAAGTCACGTTGGTAAAAGAATGTCGATGACTTCGATTTTCTGACCTGATCTGTACGCCACATAGCGGGAAGAGAAAATTAATAAAAAGTGTTGGTTAATGTATATTTTTATAAAGAGTCTCACTTGATTTTGGTATGTTATTTCACATCTAGGTAAAGAAATTGACAATAAATTGCAAGTAATAGCAAGTTAAAATTAGTAGTTAATTAACGATTAATGAGCAATCAAGTTTTGAGCAAAGAATTTAGCTTACAGTAAAAATGAGTGGTGGGTGCACGACTGGGTCGTACACAACTTTCTCTCTCACATCAAGTTGGGCGTTAGATCAAATCATAAGCATTTTTATTATTAATGGTAAACTGATATAAATAATGTCGAAATGTATTTATACGAATGTTTACTCCGAAATTTGAAGGAATCGCAGTCAATATGAATAATAATGATTTTCCGTTATTGGCCAAAACTGAAAATTCCGTTTAGTGATAGTTGGGCTAAAAATTATTATGTGGAATTGCTTCAAGCTGTAATGGTAGTATAAATATTAAATTTGATTCAATTTGACATTTGCGAGAAATTTACAATTTTCTTTATATGGCCTAAATGACAAAACCGTTATGTGGATTTTCTCGAAAAAACTGGGTATGTAGTTTTGTCGGAACTAATATGGTTATAGTATATATAAAGTTTAATCAAAATCGTTAGAGCCATTTCCGAGAAAATTGAGGTTATGTGTAATTTTTATACGGCAGGTACCGTTAAAATGGCCTAGAATTATGACCAAAACAAGCTTGGATACGAAGTTTGAAGAAAATCGGTCAAGCCGTTTAGGCTGGGGGGGGCCATTACGGACAGACGGACCGACGGAAGGATTTCCAAAACCACTTTTTTAGGCTCCGCTATCATCGTAATGTTAGAATCAATCAAAATCTCGAGATCGAAAATTTTCACGAAAACAATATCTTTCTCTTTGTAAGAGAAAGTTAAAAAAGTATATTATAAGGCATAGAAAACATTTGAAGACATTTTAATATTTAAAGATCGAAGCTAGGAGTTCATATATAGGTATTCGAACAAGTATAATAAAATGATTATTAATTTTCAGGCAGATCGAAATCCGCCCACTTTTTAGAAAAACGTTGTTTTTGTAAAAAGGTACAGAATTTTGATAAACTTTTTGAACAAGATATTTAGACAAAATGATATCTATATTTCGTTCATATAATGTTTTTTTCCATGCCCAATTTTTGGGGGCGTTTTTAGTAAAAAAAAAACTGTTTTTGTTCAAATTTTAAGGAGAGCTGAAAAGGAATTTCAATGCAAATATTTTAATAAGGTTAATATGTACATTTCGTTTTTTTAGAAAAAAAAAAACGATTTGTATACCCTACCCTATAGCATATGCAATATAGAAACGCTGTTTTTTGTCGAATCATAAAAGATTTTGATAAATGGTCTAAGCAATATATTGTGACAATGACACGCCCACTTTTTGATGATGTTTAATTTATGGTAATAATGGGATAGGGTATTCAACGATTCGCACTGCGGAAATTCCTAACAGTTATAAAGAAAGAAAATTGATTGCAAAATATATGCCCTCATCATTGTTATTGCCAGTGTATGCATATATGTATATTACCTACCAATAGAGTTGTTACTCACAGTTTATACTACTAAATTCATTGTTTGAAGTCAGTTAACACGATCCGACACGCGCATACATAGTTAACATGATCCGACACGCGCATACATAAAACAGTTCTAACTGTATCAGCACTTTCTCACGATACTTCGTGTGCAACGTCTGGACACCGGATACTCGCACACGCGTTGGATTGATTTGGCAACTCAGCGGATTGGGCATAGCATAGGTTTGGGTTAGTTCCAAGTAGGTAGCGAAACTGTAAAGTTGATTTAAATATAATATACCTTTAATAACGTGGAACCGGTATTTGATTTAATATAATACGAACAAGTTGGGCCAACCCACAAAGGTTGGCGTTCGGTTTTTTTTCAGTGTCCTCGGCAGGACATCTTTAACTGGCGCCCGAGCAGGGTCTGGCTTCAAAAAATCTCATCCTTAATCTGTGTGATAGAAGCGTCCTTTGATGCAGGACTATAGATTACTACGCTCTATCGAGTGCAAATTGCTGTACCCATGGGAACACAGTAACTATTGCAATCTTAATCACTGCAACTTTTGTCATACCCATGGGAACATGACGAAGATCACTAGAGGACCAAAGGATGGGATTGTGAAGTTAAACGTGCCATTAGTAGGTCGCTTGCAAGAATAAACGCTCGCGACTAAACGGGAAAAACACGATCCTTCCGAAGTCGGTTCCTTAGAGTAACTTAATTAATCGTTTTTTTTAGATCGCGACAGAAACAAACCCCAAGAAAAACCACGACGATCAATAAGAAAAAAAAAGAAACGATTATCGAGAATTAGCCCAGAATGATCTCCCAAATGTGAGTTCGGACTAAGTGACTAAGCACATTAAAGTGCTGAAAATAACTCAGAAGAGAGAAGAATAAGTGCTAGTGATAAGTTAGTGATAAGATATAAGAAAAGAAGCCCTATATAAAGGAGCAGTATTTAAGTGATATAACACACGTTGCAAGTGTGAAAAAGAAAGAAAGGCCGTGTTTGAAGCAAAAGCAAAAAATTAAAATTTTGAGCCTACAATTATAGGAAGCATAAAAAGGGAAGTGATTGGCATCGGGAAGTTAACCAAGGAAAGCAGATAAGTACCATTTACTTTTCTCCATTTTATCTATTACTATTACCTGTCCTTTTGTAAGACATGGATGCTATAAGTAGGCGCGGTGAACTCTATCCTTGCCCAACTCAAAGCGTTTGAGACACGCCTCAAAGCGCTCGAGGACGGGCAGGTGCGGGAAGTAATCCCAATCAACGATCAAGTTAAACTCTGCGGACCTCAAAATGAATCAGATTTGAGAGAAATCAGTCGGCTCCCTGACTGTGTCAAGGAGTTACAGGCTTTCGAAGGCGACCCGACCCAGTACATATCGTGGGTCCATGTCGTCGAGGCCATTTTGAGGGACTACGAAATAGTAAAAGCAAAACCCTTATATCGTGCGATACTTCGGCACATTAGACAAAAGATTAGGGGCTCTGCCGACGCTGCCCTTATCTCATACAATATTTTCGATAACGATTGGCAGACTATCAAGCAATGTCTTTCGCTGCACTACACAGACAAGAGGGACATGAGAACTTTAGAGCATCAGCTCAACCAATTAACCCAAGGAAGCTTAAAAGTGGATGAATTTTATGCGGCAGTTAACCACCAACTGTCGCTGATGATCAACAAGATCAAAACGGAGGCCTTCAGTCAAGAAATGGTAACGGCTTTAGTCGAAACCTACCGAAACATAGCTCTAGACGTCTTTATTCGGGCCTAAACGGCGAGATTTCAAAGATGTTGGTTATCCAGAAACCGAGAACCCTCCCGGAAGCCTACTCGGCATGCCTGGAGATTCAGAATTTGAACTACCGCAACCATACGATACACGCCCCTTCAAAGTCAAATACAATATCCGCATCGATTAATCAAACCTTCAAGCAGGACACGAGGCCTGCCGCGACCCAATTTCAATAGGTTTAATCAGCCACCATATCCCGCTCCCTATCGCGAGAACGGTATCCCTCCAAGGCCGAGTGGCCCTAAGCCACACGAAAGAATGGAGGTTGACCAGTCGACGTCAGGAGGACATCCAGGGTACCATATATAGGGTCCTGCATGAGGGACGGAACCACACTGAAATTCCTTGTCGATACGTGGGCGAACAAGAATTTCGTTAGTCCGTCTGTCTCCACCAAAACCAATCGCCTCCAAAAACCGTTTTCAGTGCACTCAGCAGCTGGGAAAATTGAAATTAATGAGTGCATTACCGGAAGATTCTTCGAACAAGTCGGCAATAACACTCTTCTGACATTTTATGTCCTGCCGGGTCTGGTGTCTTTTGACGGTATCATCGGGGATGATACGTTAAAGGGACTAGATGCGGTAATCGACAGGAAAGCAAATGTTTTAAGACTATTTCCTAACATTGTTCTCCCTCTTAGAGAAGAATTCTCGAAGGAGGTCAACATCGTCCTTGACGAGAATCTACCGAATGAAACCCAGTCCAAACTGCATCAAATTATCAAAAAATAAGGTCCCTTTTTGGTCCAATCAGCAACCACGAAACAGTTCAGACCACAGTGCTTGCGGAAATAAGAACAAGCACCAGTGAACCAATATACACGAAAAGTTACCCCTATCCAGCAACCCTTAGACAAGAAGTCGATAAAGAAATCGCCGTACTCCTGAGGGAGGGAATCATTAGACCCTCTAAAAGCCCGTATAATTCGCCCATATGGGTGGTACCCAAAAAACCTAAGCCTTCAGGCGAAAAGCAATACCGTATGGTAATTGATTATAAGCGCCTGAACGCCGTAACTATATCTGATGCATACCCTATACCAGACATCAATTCCACAATAGCGAGCCTTGGCTGAGCAAAATATTTCACTACTCTGGACCTTACCTCCGGATTCCACCAAATTTCGATGAAGCCATCAGACATTCCTAAGACTGCATTTTCCACCATGAACGGAAAGGATGAATTCCTCCGGTTACCCTTTGGCTTGAAAAACGCACCCGCCATATTCCAGCGGATGATTGATGACGTTTTAAAGGAATTCATAGGCCAAATTTGCTATGTATTCATAGATCGAAACCGTTCTGGCCAGACTACAGGAAGCCAACCTCAAGGTAAATTTAGAAAAAACACATTTTATGAAAACACAGGTTGACTTCCTAGGTTACATCATAACCCCGGATGGCATTCGACCGGATACAAAAAAGGTCTCAGCCATTCAAGAACTTCTGCCCCCTAGAAACCTCAAAGAACTTAAGTCGTTCCTTGGCCTGACCTCCTATTACAGGAAGTTTATTCGCGACTACGCCAACGTGGCTAAACCTCTAACCAATCTTACGAGAGGGGAAAATTTCCAAATTAAAGCTAACCAGTCTAAAAACATCCCGATAAATCTGAATGAGAAAGAAACAAGGGCCTTTAGCAATCTTAAAACGTTGCTGACCTCATCAGAAGTACTGGATTTCCCCGACTTCAGGAAACCATTTAGTCTTACCACCGACGCCTCTGACTATGCGATAGGAGCAGTACTGTCCCAGGGCGAACCTGGCAACGACAGACCAATTTCGTATATATCTCGGTCTCTTAATCAGACTGAAGAGAACTACGCTACGAATGAAAAGGAGATGCTGGCGATTGTCTGGGCCCTTGACAACTTACGTTCGTACCTTTACGGTGCAAGAAAAATTAGAGTCTACACTGACCATCAACCCTTAACGTATGCCCTAGGAAACCGCAATTATAACGCGAAGCTGATGCGCTGAAAGGCGCGTATCGAAGAGTATAACTGCGAGTTGGTCTACAAACCAGGTAAATCGAATCTCGTGGCGGATGCTCTCTCGAGACTCAAAACACAGATAAATCACTTGTCTGACAAAGCTGGAACTGTGACAGCACCAAGTTCGAATAATGTAGAGCATGGCTCGGTGACTGATACGGCCAGCGAGAATAACTCACCTGCAAGAGTCGTCGCGGCTAGCGCGAAATCGCATTCCTCAACAGAATCAGCCATGGAATAGGAAGGTTCAACAGACTCAGCTAGCGAAACCATGCACAGTGCAGAGCAAGACGGTTCGGATCTAATCCCACACGTCGAAGCGCCTCTCAATGTGTCCCGGAATCAAATAATTGTGAGGGCAGACAAGGGTCTAGACATATACCCCGGCTATTCTCGACATTACGTCGCTGAGCCTAACTTAGATGAGCCAAAACTAATACGAATCCTCAAGGAAAAGCTAAGGCCGAACTTGATTAATGGTATTAAAATACCCGAAGAATATATAGGCATGCTGCAGAGAGTTTATTTAAACAACTTCGTCAGCTACAAAATTCGCATCACCCAGAGAATAGTGGAAGACGTCAAAAATGAAGAAAGGATATGGCAATTGATTAGTAAGGAACACAGAAGGGCGCATAGAAACGCTAGGGAAAACAAGCTGCAACTTCTAGAACGGTATTACTTCCCTAGGATGAATAGTTTAGTAACGAAGTTTACCAGGACATGTGAAATTTGCTTGACGAATAAATATGATAGACACCCTATCAACCCTGAACTGCAGTCAACTCCCGTACCATCATACCCATGCGAAATACTTCACATGGATATCGTGGAGGTCCAGAACGAGAAATTTATCAGCTGCATAGACAAGTTTTCGAAATTCGCCAAGCTCTTTCACATTAAGAATAAGTCTTCGCTTTACCTAAGAGACAAGATTACCAAAATCCTACATTATTTTACGGTCCCCAGAATATTAGTAACTGACAATGTGCGCAGTATTCTCAGCCCTATAATACAGAACTTCATTCAAATGCTAAGTATAAAACTATACTTGACGCCTGTTAACCGCAGTGAGGTAAATGGGCAAGTAGAAAGACTACACTCCACAATTTTAGAGATATACCGATGTCTGAAAGCAGAGTATAGGGACTTGCGAACGAAGGAGATACTATACGTAGCCGTCGACAGATATAATTGTGGGATTGGTAGCCTAACGAGGCAAACATACAGTAAGACAGACGACAAGAACCATAAACGATACACAGACGACAGCAGACAGTTTTACAACCGTAACACATGGTGTATAAGAAGACAAAGACGGAAACAAAGGGATACAGTACATAATAGGACCAAGACGAGAACAGCAAACATTACCACTACGAACAGTGAAACGAAGTACATGACTAACGATCACGAGAACAGCAGACAGTAACCGACAGTAGCGAAAAGTACATAACGACCGAAAAGTACATAACGACCGATGACGAGAACAAAGGGCTTGAGTACATAACAAGACAAAGACGATGATCACCCCATCCGAAAAATCCAGCAAGCAAGTTAGTCGTAGTTTGATTCTTGTACTGGCCGGTCGTGCGCATTTATGAAGTAATAAAATTGATGAATTTAAATTAAACATGTTGTGTTATATTTTTGAAAGCGATATCCTACAATTTGGGGGCTCAACGCCGGGATCTGTTTCACGCTTCAACGTAAACTGGATCGGGAAAAAGTGAAAAAATCTGAAAATTTTGACAAACAACAAGTGAATAGACACGCATTAACGTGCTACACGAGGAAGTGTAAATTCCGGTACACGTGGAAAATTTTTAAAAGACAAATAAAGGGCATAAACCTAAAAGCGGTGACTGCTGCGACTAGTGATAGTGTGTGGTGATGAACAGCACAGTGAACAGTTGGTTATTCAAAATCAACCGGTGAAAAAAAAACACACGAACAAACCGTGGCTATATACCACACAGACAGTGTATGTGTACAGTCAGGCAGACGAAAGTCACCGTGGTTTTTTTTGCTCCAACAAGAGAAGTGCCGTGCCCAGCCAGAAGAACAAAAGAAGTGCCGTGCCCAGGCAGAAGAAGACGAAAAGTGCCGTATCCAGGCAGAACAAGAAGAGAAGAGGGGCGAAAATAAAATTTGTAAAAGGGGTAAGCGACGATCGTGCCATAGTTTTTTTTCCTTTTTAAAAATTTCAAAGCTGGTAATTTTTTTTGTTTTGTTGTTGTTGTGCTTGAATAAAAAAAATACTGTAAATTAAAGTAACGTAAAGATGGAAAGGGATGAAATTTTGACTTTAACAGTAGACGGACTCAAAGACAAATTGACGAGTTTAGAGTTAACAACAACGGGACTAAAAAGAACGCTACAGGACAGACTACTGACTCACTATGGGTTATCGCGGGGCGAGGATGAAAACGACGAATTTGAGGAGGCCACGAGTGGATCAGGGGCGTCACAGGCCGATGTTAGTAGGGCGCGAAATTTTACTCTTCGCGACATCGAAGATTCAATGGTGCATTTTGATGGAAGTGGGTCAATGGACATCAATCTATGGATCCAAGAATTTGAAGAAAATGCCATCGCAGTAGGATGGGATGAAATTCAAAAGTATATTTACGCGAAACAATTGCTGAGGGGTGCCGCTAAATTGTTTATTAGAAGCCAGGTGGGACTAAAGAGTTGGAAGGTGCTGAAGAAGACTCTCATCAAGGAGTTTGGGACAAGGTTGTCGTCAGCTGAGGTTCATCGTAGGCTTAGAACAAGGCAGAAGAAGTCGTCGGAGTCGTCGTTAGAATATCTGTATTCACTCCTGGAATTGGGCAAACTCATTGCGCTCGACGACGAAAGCGTGATCGAATATTTTGTAGAAGGGATTCCGGACGCGAGGCATAACAAAGCCATGCTGTATCAAGCAACGACCATCGATGAACTAAAGGTCCAGATTAGGGCATATGAGAGGGGAAGAGGATCCGGCTCGCAGTCTTCAAACTCGAGAGGAAGTTTCCGAAGCAGCTACACACCAAGCAATAGCGCCCCAGTACCAGCAAAAATCAAGGAGGAGAGGCCAGTTAAGTCGTGCTACCGATGTGGAGAGGCTAACCATTTAGCTAGAGAATGCCGAGCGGTATCTATCAAATGTTATCGGTGCAACCAACCAGGGCATAGGGCTCGCGAGTGTAGAGCTGAGTCGCAACCAACCCAGCGACGTGGGGAAGACCGAAGTGGGCCAACTGCAACAACAAGTGGTCGGAAAAACTCATTGCCAGAGGCGAGAATAAATTTAGCAGTCGGGACAAATCGCGTCTTTAAGGATATTTTAGTTGGAGGCTGCAAAATTTCTGCACTGCTAGATACTGGTAGTGACTTATGTCTTTTGAGGTACGATAGTTTAGCTCTCATCGATTTCGTAGAATTTAAAACAGAGAAGAGAAATCTGTTAGGCATTGGGCAGCATAGGGTTACGACAATGGGTAACGTGGTCTTAGGCATTGAGGTGGATGGAATCCTGCTAAGTATGAATTTCCATGTTGTTAGGGAAAACGACATGCAATATTCGGCGGTCATAGGGAATGACATCCTCGAGTTGGTGGATTTAGTCATCACAGATGACGGAGCCGAGTTCAGGCCGAAACAAAACGCGAGCGACGCGGGTGCCGATAAAGGGGTACGTGAAGGAAAGGGTGCCGATAACTGGGTACGTGAAGGAGTGGGTACCGACCAAAGGGTACGTGAAGGAACGGGTGCCGATAAAGGGGTACGTGAAGGAACGGGTGCCGATAACTGGGTACGTGAAGGAACGGGTGCCGATAAAGGGGTACGTGAAGGAGTGGGTGCCGACCAAGGGGTACGTGAAGGAACGGGTGCCGATAAAGGGGTACGTGATGAAGAGGGTGCCGATAACTGGGTACGTGAAATGATGGGTGCCGATAACTGGGTACGTGATGAAAAGGGTGCCGATAACTGGGTACGTGATGAAGAGGGTGCCGATAACTGGGTACGTGATGAAGATGGTACCGAAAGCAGGGTACATGAGGACCAGAGTGTCGATAACGGGACACGTGACGAGGCGAGGAGCGTTAATGTCAACGAAGGCCAAGGACGCGAGAGTAACAACAGGGAAATGGATCGTGGATCCAAAGAACTCGAATTGGCAGTAGAATTTTCCGAAATTTGTTTGGCTGCTGAAGAAGGCATATTTGCCAGGGATCTGGAGCTGAGTCACTTAGACGTCAACATACGCGGAGTGGTGAGCCAGATCATTGAAGGATATGTGCCGGTGGGAAAGGAACCATCCCCTGTCACAATGAAATTGGTCCTAAAAGATGATGTTCCGATTTTTCAACGACCAAGGCGGATGGCGTACGCTGATCAAGTGCTGGTACGCGAGCAGATTAAGGTATGGCTAGAGGAAAAGATCATACAACCAAGTAGATCCGAGTATGCGTCACCGATCGTGCTGGTAGCCAAGAAGAACGGAACGAAGAGATTGTGTTGTGACTATCGGAAGTTAAATGAGAAGGTCATACGAGATAACTTCCCGATGGCACAAATGGATGAAGTGCTGGAACGACTTCAGGGTGCGAAGGTGTTTACGACGTTGGATTTAGTGAATGGGTTTTTCCATGTTCCAATGGATCCCGATTCTAGGAAGTTTACCGCGTTCGTAACACAGGATGAGCAATTTGAATTTTTGTATGTACCATTTGGAATTTCAAATTCGCCGGCGGTATTTGCGAGATTCATAAACGCGATATTCAGAGAATTGATTCAAGCGCGGGTCGTGGAGGCGTACATGGACGATCTCATCATTCCATCCAAGGACGATGAGGAAGGCATCGAAAAGTTGAAGCTCGTGTTAGATGTTGCTGCGAGGTACGGATTGCGCATTAATTGGAAGAAATGCCAGTTTCTAAAGAAGAGGATTGAGTTTCTGGGCTATATTATTGAGAACAACGCCATCAGACCGTCAGAAGAAAAGACGAGGGCAGTCGCGGAGTATCCTGTACCGAGAGACCAGAAGACGCTACAACGTTTCTTGGGCTTGACGTCATATTTCCGGAGGTTCATCGAGGGATATGCAATAGTCGCTAAACCATTATCGGACCTATTGCGCAAAAATGTCAAGTTCGAACTGGGAGCAGAGCAACTGGTTGCTTTTGAACAGCTGAAGGCATCGCTAGCTAAAGCACCACTGCTGAGATTGTTCAATCCACAGGCGGAGACGGAAATCCATACAGACGCGTGTAAGTTTGGATATGGTGCGGTCCTGTTACAGAAGGACGCGGAAGATCAATTACTACACCCAGTGCAGTACATGAGTCGGAAGACGACTAAGGGCGAAGAATTGTTTCATTCGTATGAGTTGGAGGTGTTAGCAATCATCGAAGCGTTAAAGAAATGGCGAGTGTATGTTCTAGGAAGCCGGTTTAAGATCATCACCGACTGCAATGCATTCGCGCAAACGATGAAGAAGAAAGACGTGCCGCTCAGAGTAGCGCGGTGAGCGATGTTCTTACAAGAATTCCATTATGAAATCGAACATCGGTCGGGTACCAAGATGAAGCACGTGGATGCTTTAAGCAGAGTATTTTGCCTCATGATCGAAGATTCACTCAACCATCGGATAAGACAGGCGCAGCTGAGGGATAGCTGGATAAGGGCAGTACGGAAGATACTGGAGAAGGAAGAATATGAAGACTTCTTCATGAAAGCAGGAGTGTTGTGCAAGGATCCCACTAAGGAGCTTGTAGTAATACCGAGTGAGATGGAAAAGGAGTTGATTGGAATTGCGCATCAACAGGGACATTTTTCCATCAAGAAGACGCAAGATGTGTTGGAAAAAACATTCTTTATTCCGGACATAACGAAGAAGGTAACTGAAGCGGTAAGAGGATGTGTGAAGTGCCTCATTGCGGAGTCGAAAGCCGGAAAGAAGGAAGGATTACTGCGACCCATCAACAAAGAAGATAAACCTTTAGGTACTTACCATATAGACCATGTAGGACCGATGGAGTCAACGAACAAACAATACAACCACATTTTGGTTATAGTAGATGCATTCTCTAAATTCGTGTGGCTTTATCCAACGAAGAGTACGGGAACAGCTGAAGTTGTGGACAGGTTAAGGAAACAGGCATCATTGTTTGGGAATCCTCGACGTATTATCTCGGACCGAGGGACAGCTTTCACTTCAACAGCGTTTGAGAGCTACTGTAAGGATGAAGACATACAGCATTTGACGATCGCAACGGGAGTACCACGTGGGAATGGTCAAGTGGAAAGGATACACAGAATCATTGTTCCGATGTTGACAAAGGCGTGTATCGGGAGTTCGACGAATTGGTACAAGTACGTGGACAGTGTGCAGCAGGTGCTCAATAACTCTCCATCGAGGAGCACGGGATATAGTCCGTTTCGGATTCTGACCGGTTTAGAAATGCGTATTCCAGAACATCCGGATATAAGCGAGTGGTTGGACGAAGCAGAAGTTGAGGAGCTGCAGGAAGAAAGAGATTCGTTGAGAGAGGAGGTTTGCCAGAACATCGCATCTATTCAGAGGGAAAACACAAAATCGTACAACAGGACTCGAGTAGCTGAAAGAGAATACGAATTAGACGTGTTGGTCGCCATCAAGCGCACGCAGTTCGGGACTGGAATGAAGCTTAGGCCAAAGTTCTTGGGGCCGTACAAGGTTGTTAAGAAGCAGAATCACGGAAGATATGATGTGGTTAAAGTCGGCGAACACGAAGGGCCGAACAAAACAACAACGGTGGCAGAGAACATGAAACCATGGAGTATTTCATTCGGGACGAATGAATCGTCAGGATAGCCGATTGTGGGATTGGTAGCCTAACGAGGCAAACATACAGTAAGACAGGCGACAAGAACCATAAACGATACACAGACGACAGCAGACAGTTTTACAACCGTAACACATGGTGTATAAGAAGACAAAGACGGAAACAAAGGGATACAGTACATAATAGGACCAAGACGAGAACAGCAAACATTACCACTACGAACAGTGAAACGAAGTACATGACTAACGATCACGAGAACAGCAGACAGTAACCGACAGTAGCGAAAAGTACATAACGACCGAAAAGTACATAACGACCGATGACGAGAACAAAGGGCTTGAGTACATAACAAGACAAAGACGATGATCACCCCATCCGAAAAATCCAGCAAGCAAGTTAGTCGTAGTTTGATTCTTGTACTGGCCGGTCGTGCGCATTTATGAAGTAATAAAATTGATGAATTTAAATTAAACATGTTGTGTTATATTTTTGAAAGCGATATCCTACATAATAATACTGTACACTCTGTCACTAAGAGGAAACCGTCCGATATATTCTTCAACAGAACCGCGAGAATCAATTATCAGAACTTGGTTAACTTTTGTGCTAGGGTGAATCACGAGTTGAGAGGGGAAATAGAGAGAAAGCAAAAGGCAAACAATATATGCCTAAATAAAAAGCAAAAATCACAACAAAAATTTAGGAAAAGGGATGTGGTGTATACCGCATATAAAAAAGTACAAGGCAAGGCAAAGCCTTTCCTTAAATAAAGTGACGGTTGTCACCTCTACTGGACCAAAGATCCATAAGAGCCACATCAAAAATGTGAAATAAATCTATTCCTAATTATACCCTATCCCATAGGGGGGTATATTAGTTTTGATACTTAGTTTGTAACATAGAGAAATAATTTTGCTACATATACCTCAAAGTATATGGATCGACTCAGAATCGCTAGCTGAGTCGAAAAAGCCATGTCTGTCTGTCCGTCCGTCCGTCTGTCTGTTCGTCACCGATTTTTGGGCCTTAAATTTTGAGCTAGGATAATGAAATTTGGTATATAGGATCCTCGTCCGTGCCACCAGAACAAGTGTAAACATTTTTGAAATCCGCCCACTGCCTCGCCCCCTTTTTAGGAAAACTTATTTTTTGGCCAAACCGTAAGTAATTTAAAAAAATGTCTGAGCAGCATATTTAGACAATCCTAATATCTATATTTCGGTTATACAAAGTTTTTTGCCACGCCCACTTTTTGGGGGCGTTTTTAGTAAAAAACGCTTTTTTGTCCAAATTTTAAAACTTTCGAAAAAATTTTTGATGCAACAACCATTTGTATACCCCATCCCAAGGCATTAGCAATAGAAATACGTTGTTGTTTGTCGAACCACAAACGATTTTGAGAAACTGTCTGAGCAATATATTGTGACAATGTCATTTTCTGTTTTTCATCGCCATAAGGTCTATATTTTGAGGATATTAATTTAAAGGATGGGATGGGATAGGGTATTCAACGATCCGCATAGCGGATTGTAGCCTCATATGTTTATACCCTATCCCATAGGGGTATATTAGTTTTGATACTTAGTTTGTAACATAGAGAAATAATTTTGCTACATTTACCTCAAAGTATATGGATCGACTCAGAATCGCTAGCTGAGTCGATTAAGCCATGTCTGTCTGTCCGTCCGTCTGTTCGTCACCGATTTTTGGGCCTTAAATTTTGAGCTAGGATATTGAAATTTGGTATATAGGATCCTTGTCCGTGCCACCAGAACAAGTGTAAACATTTTTGAAATCAGCCCACTGCCACGCCCCCTTTTTAGGAAAACGTATTTTTTGGCCAAACCGTAAAGAATTTTAAAAAAAAGTGTCTGAGAAGCATTTTTAGAGAATCGTAATATCTATATTTCGTCAATATAAAGTTTTTTGCCACGCCCACTTTTTGGGGGCGTTTTTTATAAAAAAATGTTTTTTGGTCAAATTTTAAAATTTTCGAAAAAAAATTTGATGCACAATCATTGGCAGTATTAATACCAACATTTCGTCAATAGACTATTTTAACCCACGCCTACTTTTTTGGGGCTTTTTCTTACAAAAACCATTTGTATGCCCTACCCCAAGGCATATGCAAAGTAAAACGTTGTTTTTTGTCGAACCATAAAAGAATTTGATAAACCTTCGGAACAATATGTTGTAACAACGTCATTTTCAATACTTTATGACCATAAAGACCATATTTTGGGGATATTAATTTTAAGGATGGGATGGGATAGGGTATTAAACGATCCGCACAGCGGATTGTAGCCTTCTCATATGTTTTTATCATAGACTTAAGACAAATTAGAATTATTCATACACACGTATGTTGGGAAAACATTTGTTCATTCATTTTAAAATTATAGTAATTAATCAAACTTTGTATCCATAGAATTAAGATTTGCTTGCTGATGACGACCGCCCAGGGTTTCACAATCTACAACTACATGGCACCAATACTTTCCATAAAAGACGGAAAGGGTTGGATAATCGACGGGTATTTCAAACGCGTGCATGTGATTGATCTGGAGGAATTTGAGAACGTACTGAACCTAATCACAGACGCGACAACGAACCTTACTGCTGGAGGAGAAAATAAATCGATCATTCAACTTCACCTACGAAAGTCAAAGGAACGCATTGACCTACTGAAAGGCAGAGCTCCAAGGAGGACCAGGTCTATTGATTGGATTGGCTCCGCGTGGAAATGGGTAGCAGGTAATCCTGACGCAACCGACTGGAACAACATTCTTCGAAGCCAGGAGAATATAATAGAGAGAAACAACCACCAATACAAGGTCAACGATGAACTCTTCAGAAGCATGGACAACTTTACCCAAAAAATTAACCAGGTGATCGATCAGGTCAACACGGGGATTAGAGACAAAATCGAAGGACATTACGAACAGGGCTTACTAAACGAGGTTTTGATCCTGAAAGAAGAAATATATGAAATTGTACGAGCTTGTCAAATGGCTAAAATGACGTGATCAATACAAACATTCTAGATGGAGAAGAAATAAGTAGGATAATCAGCGAACTCGAAACCCTACCCTACGATAATGAAGTCGAAGCTATAGAGCACGGAACACCATCGATCTACAGTAATAATTCGATCCTATTAGGTTTTCTCAATTCCCAAGGTGAGAAACGAAGACTACAACCTGTTGCTGACGAGGTCATTGATTGTTGAAGGGAGGCAGGTCAACCTGGAATTTGACAGGATGCTCATCAACCATAGGGAAACGTTTGGCCTGATTGGCAAGTGTTCATCGATAGGTAATTCGACGGTCTGCAAAGACGAAGCACTGAAGAGAGTTCCGGAAGACGACTGCGTATCTAGGCTGCTGAAAGGTGAACAAGCGGAGTGTACCTTTCATTTGAACAACAATGAGGTTATCAAACTCGTTAGAGACGACACAATATATCTAACAAACTTCAATGGCACTTTAGTTTCTAATAATATCTCAAGGTCTTTATCAGGTACTTATATCATCCAATTAAGCAACGAGACCATCCAGCTTAAAGACAGGATGTTTACCAGCTCCATATTCAGCCACCTTCAAGCTCTTCCTCCAGCGATGTCAAACGTCACCACCAAAGGACATACGATTGATCTGGGATATGTGCATAGCCTAAGCGTCAAAAATATAAAGAGGCTAGGTAATTTAACCCACCAAATGAACATTTCTCTAATTACAGACATGAGTATGCTCCTCCTTATTCTAAACCTTGCCTGGAGGGCGTTACGGAATTTCAATGCTGGATCAAGACTAAATCCCAAGACTAAACCTTCATCTACAAGGGTCGCTTCCGGTCGGCAACCAACGTCCGTTGACCAGACATAGGTCAGCGGATCTACGGGACGTAGATTTTCAGGAAGGGAGGAGTTAACACGATCCGACACGCGCATACATAGTTAACATGATCCGACACGCGCATACATAAAACAGTTCTAACTGTATCAGCACTTTCTCACGATACTTCGAGTGCAACGTCTGGACACCGGATTGATTTGGCAACTCAGCGGATTGGGCATAGCATAGGTGTCTACCTGCTTTTGTGGCACGTTAGGTTTGAGTAAGTAGGCAGCGAAACTGTAAAGTTGATTTAAATATAATATACCTTTTATAACGTGGAACCGGTATTTGATTTAATATAATACGAACAAGTTGGGCCAACCCACAAAGGTTGGCGTTCGGTTTTTTTTCAGTATCCTCGGCAGGACATCTTTAACTAAGTCATTTTATATTTTTAATGGTGAATTAGTAAGCAAATATATATTAAATATTCTCTTTTATTATGGGTTAATGTTGACTTTGCGACTTATTTTCGTGCCTGACAAAAAAAGGAGCAAAAAAATGTATCCCATTAGAATTAAGACTAATTAGATATTTTAATAAAACAAACTTTGAAAACCGTCAAATGTCTGTTTGAATATAAAAAAAAACTTCCCAAAAATGGGATGACTGAAACAAGAAATATCCTTTACATTTTATACAACACTGTTATGATTGTATTTATTGTAAATACTTGAAGCTCTGAGTTTTCCAAAAATTTATAATACCTATAATGTCCTGAATGCAAGATTTCCAGTAAACGCTTTTAAAAATTCTGTGCGAGAATTCAGTCAAATCAATATTCTGACGCAGAATTTTGTTCCACCGTTTCCATTCCCGATTACTTATATCTTTGGGTTCTGTCTGGGCGTTTGGATGTTATTTGTTTTATTTATATTAAACTTATACAATGCCTCGGTAAGCGGAGAATCGTAAAGGAAAATTGACATAAGTTGTTAGTTTTTATAAAGTTGCAGAACGCCGTTTGTTCTTAAGTGTGGCCCTAGTGGACACAATTAAAAATATGTGGACAGATGGAATCTGCTTGAAACTAATGACTACATAATTTGAATTCTTTCAGTAATTCCGTATTATTATAATTGCCAATTTTTATGTTTCCGATCAAGCTTATGTGTTTTACCTCCGACCGTTATAATTTAAACATAATCATAAATGGTATATGAAAATTGCAAAATGAGATAATGTATCGCATTCTATATTAATCATTCAGACTATTGAATAATATTTATTATTAGGTACGAGTATTTGGTATTAATAAACACAAATCTATAACAGGATTATTAATGTTTTCATTATCTATAAAATTATCACAATTTTATTAATCGGAAATAAATAATGTATTTATAAGTTTTATAAAGAAACATTGTATTCACAAATAAAATAAATATTAATAAATTTAAATGAATTATTTATAATAACAGAATTTAATATCATTTAAGAAAATATGTAAAAAAATTGGTTAATAACATAAATGAAGATATTTACACTTGTTAGTCTTGGAATTTTAAAGTAGTTATTTAATGACAAAATTAATATATACCAAAACTATTTGTAAAGAAATAATACAACATTTTAAATGTTGGACTCTTGAGCATTCAGTTAATAAGGAATAATTTAGAGCTATTATATTATCCTATCTTGAAAGAAAAACATCAAATTATATTGATTAGCCTATAGACTTTTCAAACGAAAAAGTATACCGTTGGTATATTTTAGTTGCATGTAAATTTTATTTAAAACATGTTAACAATTTTCTTAAAACTAAAAAAATTATTGCATAAATCCTATTCGAAGATCTATTTATAAGAGACATATATATATTTTTTAATCTTGAATCTAAATTAGATGTAATTTCTGCTGTGTAAATTTTAATTATACCATAATGGTTTAAAATATTTTGTTTATGATTAAATATCATTGAAGGTAATAATATAAATAATTAAGAAATCGTGTTTAATCGTCTATTAGCTACTCGATCTTTGATTACTGATTTCCCCCTTTTTTATAATTTAAATATTAAATCATTAACTAATTATTATTTTTAGTAAATCCAGAAATAGATTTTACACGTAATTTAAGCATTGAAATTTGTCTTTTATACTATATCAAGATATTATTTTTCATTGTATTTTTAAATTACCTTATTTGGTTTTCTTAACATTGTGTTCAAGAATCTATTGTATAGCAATAAATAATTTTGTCTTCTATCTCGACTTAATAAATAAAAACAAGCAACAAAATTGATGACGTGCCATCTTTTTTATTGTGTACATCTATAAAATATTTGTAGTAGTTCATAAAAAATAATTGTATTGTTTTTTTATATTTTATATATATATAATGATGTTCATCAGAAAACCTAATGGCTTTTTTGCATCGATACAGTATGAACATTATTACGTAACATATATTTAAGCACAAACTGATGAAATTTAAAGCAATTATTCTGTACACATGTTTCCAAATAGTCATACAGAAAAACAAATTTGTTAACTGTATTAAGTAAAGTAATAAATTAAATTCTTTGTTTACTCTAATTAATTACACTAATAAATTAACAATAATTAATTTTAATTCTAAAAATAAATCATTTAGCATATATAAATACTATTCTAAATATTTAATATTGAATTGCATAAATAACTTAAAAGTTAACTTGACGAATGAATTTAAATAATATAATAATAATATATAAATAAAATAATAATATGAATATAAAAAGTTAAGTCATAAAATGTGCTCTCATGTTACTATTATTACACAGTCTCGAATATTTTTTATAAAAAGGAGAAATGAAAATAAATGAAAAAAATGCACAACTGCAATTGTAAAAATTAAATAATAGTTTAAATTGAATGTAAAATTGATGTCGATATTTTAATAGGAAACAAAATAAAACTATAAATACAATGAATACATAATGCTTTTTTTTTAACTGTTGGACAAACTTACAAAACAGGTAACACAAACTCAAAAACATGTTTACACAAATTTGATAATAATTGATTTGGCAACAACCAAATATTTAAAACAAATTTTTAGTATTTTTCGCATATTTTTTTTCCTTGCTATGGTTCAGAAAAGTGCATTCGAGAATATACCATCTGGGAATAAATAAATCTTCTGGGACATAAATGGATTTTTATAATTGAACAACAAAGTATAAATAAATGAAAAAAAAAACACAACTCGGTCAAAATTTTTGTGTTTGAAATAATGTTTGAACAAATCCATTTTCGCTATAAAGGCAATTTTTGGTATAACGTTATTATTATTTTTATATATACCAACGCTAAAACCCTTCTGTGAAAACATTTTTTAACATCATTAATATAACCAGCCTAACTATGAAATTTAATTTTTACAATTTTCACGCACTCAAGGGTTTATGAATGCTCTTTAAATGTTTTACCACAATGCCTCCGGTAGAGAAGGGAAAAAATGAATGAGTGATAAACTACCGACATTTTTATTTCTTTGAATTATGGTTGCATGAATTTTGGCTGGGATTTATTGCACAACCTTCAAATCATCAGGCGAACACATTACCACTTTACCCCGGCCACCCACAACAATTTTAAGAACATAATTCGTTATTTGAGCATTTAATTTTAAACTAAAGTCGTGATTATAATAACCACTGAGGCCTGAGTAATCTTTATTTTTGTTAATCGCTGGGACTATTCGTAAGAAGTTCGTAATTTTAAAATGAACCGTTATTAACTATTGCTGCAAATAACTTTAATTAAAAACCCTATCCCATCCTATCCATAAAACTAAGATCCCCAAAAAGTGGGCATGGCTAAAAACACGATGTGGATAAAATAGAAAAAATGATATAGTGACAACAAATTCTTCAGACTGCTTATAAAACACTTTAACGGTTCTACAAAAGACAAGGTTTTCTACTGCATATGTTATGGGGTGGTGTATAAAAATGGTTTTTATATAAAAACGCCCCCGAAAAGTGGGCGTGGGTTAAAATGATATATAGACGAAATGTTTATATTAATAATGTTAATGATTCTGCATCAACATTTTTTTCGAAAAATTTAAAATTTGACCGAAAACAGTTTTTTATTGAAAACACCCCCAAAAAGTGGGCGTAGCAAAAAACTCTATATGGACGAAATGTAGATATTAATATTGTCTAAGTATGTTGTTCAGAAACTTTTTTAAAATTCCTTACGGTTTGGTCAAAAACTGAGTTTTTCTTTAAAGGGGGCGTGGCAGTGGGCGGATTTCAAAAATTTTTACACTTGTTCTTGTGTTACGGACGAGGATCCTATGTACCCAATTTCATTATCCTAGCTCAAAATTTAAGGGCCAAAAATCGGTGACGAACAGACAGACGGACGGATGGACGGACAGACAGACATGGCTAATTTGACTCAGCTAGCGATTCTGAGTCGATCCATATACTTTGAGGTATATGTAGACAAATTATTTCTCTATGTTACAAACTAAATATCAAAACTAATATACCCCCCTATGGGATAGGGTATAAACATATGAGTGGCTACAATCCGCTATGCGGATCGTTTAATACCCTATCCCATCCAATCCTTAAAATTAATATCCTCAAAATATAGCCTTTATGGCGATGAAATACAGAAAATGAAATTGTCACAATATATTGCTCATACAGTTTATCAAAATCTTTTGTGGTTCGACAAAAAACAACGTTTTTCTATTGCATATGCCTTGGGGTAAGGCATACAAATGGTTTTTATAAGAACACACCCCCTAAAAGTGGGTGTAGGTGAAAATGATATATAGACAAAATGTTTATTTTATCATTACGGAAGTATTTCCATCAAAAGTTTTTTCGATTTTTTTTAAAATTTGGACAAAAAGCGTTTTTTACTAAAAACGCCCCCAAAAAGTGGGCGTGGCAAAAAACTTTATATGGACGAAATATAGATATTAGGATTGTCTAAATATGTTGCTAACACACTTTTTTTAAATTCCTTATGGTTTGGCTTAAAACTACGTTTTTCTAAAAGAGGGCGTGGCAGTGGGTGGATTTTAAAAATTTTTACACTTGTTCTGGTGACTCGGACAAGGATCCTATATACCAAATTTCATTATCCTAGCTCAAAATTTAAGGCCCAAAAATCGGTGACGAACAGACAGACGGACGGACAGACGGACAGACAGACATGGCTTAATCGACTCAGCTAGCGATTCTGAGTCGATCCATATACTTTGAGGTATATGTAGCTAAATTATTTCTCTAAGTTACAAACTAAGTATCAAAACTAATATACCCCTATGGGATAGGGTATAAACATCGGTGGAGCTGTGAAAACAAAAGGAAATCGTCTTGTAAAGGTCGTGTAAGCACGACTATTGTTAACAGCAAACACAATGTCTGCAAAATATGTTTAAATGTAAGGAGATAGCACCATATAAAATGTTGGGTTTTGTTTTATTTATATCATAAAGGTACATAGAAGCAAATTTGTTGATAATTTGACCGACATTCTAAAAATTTAGTCGAAATTTTAAACGTCGAGATTTTAAACTTTCGATATTTTTAAAAATCGATAAAAATTTTGTCGAGATTTTAGCAAACGCCAAAGTCGACACTTTTTTTGTCGGCAATTCGTACGTTTCCCTTTTATTTTAGATAAAAGTCGACATTTTAACCGACAATTTTTCAATCGACATTTTAATGATCTGGATTTTAATCAGATCAAACTTCAGTCGACATTTAAACATTGGATGAAATTTATATTTGTCTACTTTTTTTTGTCGAAATTGACTATTATTACTATTTTCTTCCTTTATTGGTATGCTGCAACATGATGGGGGAGTTGATGTTTTACAAGGAAATAAGTATAACTTCTTCTTAAAACAACAATGTTTTTTTCGTTGGTCAATGTTAAATCTTCGAATGAACAATAAATGGAAAATTTCTAAGTTTAGGATGAAGCAGTGGATGTTTACGCGACATTGTTTTTAAAAAAAAACATATGAGAGGCTACAATTCGCTATGCGGATCGTTGAATACCCTATCCCATCCCATCCTTTAAATTAATATCCTCAAAATATAGGCCTTATGGCGATGAAATACAGAAAATAACATTGTCACAATATATTGCTCAGACAGTTTATCAAAATCTTTTTTGGTTCGACAAAAAACAACGTTTTTCTATTGCATATGCCTTGGGGTAAGGCATACAAATGGTTTTTATAAGAACACACCCCCTAAAAGTGGGTGTAGGTGAAAATGATATATAGACAAAATGTTTATTTTATCATTACGGAAGCATTTCCATCAAAAGTTTTTTTCGATTTTTTTAAAATTTGGACAAAAAGCGTTTTTACTAAAAACGCCCCCAAATTGCTCAGACAGTTTATCAAAATCTTTTGTCGTTCGACAAAAAACAACGTTTTTCTATTGCATATGCCTTGGGGTAAGGCATACAAATGGTTTTTATAAGAACACACCCCCTAAAAGTGGGTGTAGGTGAAAAACTTTATATGGACGAAATATAGATATTAGGATTGTCTAAATATGTTGCTAACACACTTTTTTTAAATTCCTTATGGTTTGGCTTAAAACTACGTTTTTCTAAAAGAGGGCGTGGCAGTGGGTGGATTTTAAAATTTTTTACACTTGTTCTGGTGACTCGGACAAGGATCCGTAAGTAAGTAAGTAAGCCCCCAAAAAGTGGGCGTGGCAAAAAACTTTATATGGACGAAATATAGATATTAGGATTGTCTAAATATGTTGCTAACACACTTTTTTTAAATTCCTTATGGTTTGGCTTAAAACTACGTTTTTCTAAAAGAGGGCGTGGCAGTGGGTGGATTTTAAAAATTTTTACACTTGTTCTGGTGACTCGGACAAGGATCCTATATACCAAATTTCATTATCCTAGCTCAAAATTTAAGGCCCAAAAATCGGTGACGAACAGACAGACGGACGGACAGACGGACAGACAGACATGGCTTAATCGAATCAGCTAGCGATTCTGAGTCGATCCATATACTTTGAGGTATATGTAGCTAAATTATTTCTCTAAGTTACAAACTAAGTATCAAAACATATACCCCTATGAGATAGGGTATAAACATCGGTGGAGCTGTGAAAACAAAACGAAATTGTCTTGTAAAGGTCGTGTAAGCACGACTATTGTTAACAGCAAACACAATGTCTGCAAAATATGTTTAAATGTAAGGAGATAGCACCATATAAAATGTTGGGTTTTGTTTTATTTATATCATAATGGTACATAGAAGCAAATTTGTCGATAATTTGACCGACATTCTAAAAATTTAGTCGAAGTTATAAGCGTCGAGATTTTAAACTTTCGATTTTATTAAAAATCGATAAACATTTTTTCGAGATTTTAGCAAACGCCAAAGTCGACATTATTGGTAGTCGACATTTTTTTGTCGGCAATTCGTACGTTTCCCACAAAAAACTCTTGGCTAACTGTTTAACTCTGTGTACAATATTCTCCACCTGATAATGTTGTTAACTACCTTATGTATTTATTTTAATGTGGTCTTGATAAACATAGATGAAACAAGTTTTTTACTCGGAGTTTTGCTTAAGTCATTCTATGCAGCATACTTAACTAGACACGCAATGAATATCAGCTGTATAATATCTAATAAAAATAAAAATAAATTGGCGATTGATGGTTTTGTATACTGTTAAAAAATACAAGGTGGTAAACATCGGTGGAGCTGTGAAAACAAAAGGAAATCGTCTTGTAAAGGTCGTGTAAGCACGACTATTGTTAACAGCAAACACAATGTCTGCAAAATATGTTTAAATGTAAGGAGATAGCACCATATAAAATGTTGGGTTTTGTTTTATTTATATCATAAAGGTACATAGAAGCAAATTTGTTGATAATTTGACCGACATTCTAAAAATTTAGTCGAAATTTTAAACGTCGAGATTTTAAACTTTCGATATTTTTAAAAATCGATAAAAATTTTGTCGAGATTTTAGCAAACGCCAAAGTCGACATTTTTTTTGTCGGCAATTCGTACGTTTCCCTTTTATTTTAGATAAAAGTCGACATTTTAACCGACAATTTTTCAATCGACATTTTAATGATCTGGATTTTAATCAGATCAAACTTCAGTCGACATTTAAACATTGGATGAAATTTATATTTGTCTACTTTTTTTTGTCGAAATTGACTATTATTACTATTTTCTTCCTTTATTGGTATGCTGCAACATGATGGGGGAGTTGATGTTTTACAAGGAAATAAGTATAACTTCTTCTTAAAACAACAATGTTTTTTTCGTTGGTCAATGTTAAATCTTCGAATGAACAATAAATGGAAAATTTCTAAGTTTAGGATGAAACAGTGGATGTTTACGCGACATTGTTTTTAAAAAAAAACATATGAGAAGGCTACAATCCGCTGTGCGGATCGTTGAATACCCTATCCCATCCTATCCATAGAACTAAAATCCCCAAAAAAAGGGGCATGGCTAAAAACACGATGTGGATAAATAGAAAAAATGATATAGTGACAACAAATTCTTCAGACTGCTTACAAAACACTTTAACGGTTCTACAAAAGACAAGGTTTTCTCTTGCATATGTTATGGGGTAGTGTATAAAAATGGTTTTTATATAAAAACGCCCCCAAAAAGTGGGCGTGGGTTAAAATGGTATAAAGACGAAATGTTCATATTAATAATGTTAATGATTCTGCATCAAAAATTTTTTCGAAAAATTTAAAATTTGACCGAAAACAGTTTTTTATTGAAAACGCCCCCAAGAAGTGGGCGTGGCAAAAAACTTTATATGAACGAAATATAGATATTACGATTCTGTAAATATGCTGTTCAGAAACTTTTTTAAAATTCTTTACGGTTTTGCCAAAAATTACGTTTTTCTAAAAAGGGGGCGTGGCAGTGGGCGGATTTCAAAAATTTTTACACTTGTTCTGGTGACTCGGACAAGGATCCTATATACCAAATTTCATTATCCTTGCTCAAAATTTAAGGCCGAAAAATCGGTGACGAACAGACAGACGGACGGACGGACAGACAGACATGGCTAATTCGACTCAGTTAGCGATTCTGAGTCGATCCATATACTTTGAGGTATATGGAGCAAAATTATTTCTCTATGTTACAAACTAAGTATCAAAACTAATATACCCCCCTATGGGATAGGGTATAAACATATGAGAGCGCTACGATCGCTGTGCGGATCGTTGAATACCCTATCCCATCCCATTCTCAAAATTAATATCTCCAAAAAGTGGGCTTTATTAGCTTATAATATAGAAAATCACATTTTCACAACATATTGTTCAAACAGTTTATCAGAATCATTTGTTGTTTGACAAAAAACATCTTTTTCTCCTGCATATGCTATGGGTTAGGGTTTACAAACGGTTTTTGTAAGAAAAACATATGAGAGGCTACAATCCGCTATGCGGATCGTTGAATACCCTATCCCATCCCATCCTTTAAATTAATATCCTCAAAATATAGGCCTTATGGCGATGAAATACAGAAAATGACATTGTCACATTATATTGCTCAGACAGTTTCTCAAAATCTTGTGTGGTTCGACAAAAAACAACGTATTTCTATTGCTAATGCCTTGGGATGGGGTATACAAATGGTTTTTGTAAGAAAACGCCCCCAAAATGTGGGCGTAGGTGAAAATGATCTATGGACAAAATGTTTATATTACCATTGCGGAAGTATTTGCATCAAAATTTTTTTCGAAAGTTTTAAAATTTGGACAAAAAGCGTTTTTTACTAAAAACGCCCCCAAAAAGTGGGCGTGGCAAAAAACTTTGTATGAACGAAATATAGATATTAGGATTGTCTAAATATGTTGCAAAGACACTTTTTTGAAATTCCTTACGGTTTGGCCAAAAAATAAGTTTTTCTAAAAAGGGGGCGTGGCAGTGGGCGGATTTCAAAAATGTTTACACTTGTTCTGCTTCGTCGGCCAGAGAGTCTATATACCAAATTTCAACACTCTAGCTCAAAATTTAAGGCCCAAAAATCGGTGACACACAGACGGACGGACGGACGGACGGACGGACGGACGGACGGACGGACAGACAGACATGGCTTAATCGACTCAGCTAGCGATTCTGAATCGATCCATATACTTTGAGGTATATGTATCGAAATTATTTCTCTATGTTACAAACTTAATGTCAAAACTAATATACCCCCCTATGGGATAGGGTATAAAAACATATGAGAGGCTACAATCCGCTATGCGGATCGTTGAATACCCTATCCCATCCCATCCTTTAAATTAATATCCTCAAAATATAGGCCTTATGGCGATGAAATACTGAAAATGACATTGTCACAATATATTGCTCAGACAGTTTCTCAAAATCTTGTGTGGTTCGACAAAAAACAACGTATTTCTATTGCTAATGCCTTGGGATGGGGTATACAAATGGTTTTTGTAAAAAAACGCCCCCAAAATGTGGGCGTAGGTGAAAATGATCTATGGACAAAATGTTTATATTACCATTGCGGAAGTATTTGCATCAAAAATTTTTTCGAAAGTTTTAAAATTTGGACAAAAAGCGTTTTTTACTAAAAACGCCCCCAAAAAGTGGGCGTGGCAAAAAACTTTGTATGAACGAAATATAGATATTAGGATTGTCTAAATATGTTGCAAAGACACTTTTTTGAAATTCCTTACGGTTTGGCCAAAAAATAAGTTTTTCTAAAAAGGGGGCGTGGCAGTGGGCGGATTTCAAAAATTTTTACACTTGTTCTGCTTCGTCGGCCAGAGAGTCTATATACCAAATTTCAACACTCTAGCTCAAAATTTAAGGCCCAAAAATCGGTGACACACAGACGGACGGACGGACGGACGGACGGACGGACGGACAGACAGACATGGCTTAATCGACTCAGCTAGCGATTCTGAATCGATCCATATACTTTGAGGTATATGTATCGAAATTATTTCTCTATGTTACAAACTTAATGTCAAAACTAATATACCCCCCTATGGGATAGGGTATAAACATATGAGAGGCTACAATCCGCTATGCGGATCGTTGAATACCCTATCCCATCCCATCCTTTAAATTAATATCCTCAAAATATAGGCCTTATGGCGATGAAATACTGAAAATGACATTGTCACAATATATTGCTCAGACAGTTTCTCAAAATCTTGTGTGGTTCGACAAAAAACAACGTATTTCTATTGCTAATGCCTTGGGATGGGGTATACAAATGGTTTTTGTAAAAAAACGCCCCCAAAATGTGGGCGTAGGTGAAAATGATCTATGGACAAAATGTTTATATTACCATTGCGGAAGTATTTGCATCAAAAATTTTTTCGAAAGTTTTAAAATTTGGACAAAAAGCGTTTTTTACTAAAAACGCCCCCAAAAAGTGGGCGTGGCAAAAAACTTTGTATGAACGAAATATAGATATTAGGATTGTCTAAATATGTTGCAAAGACACTTTTTTGAAATTCCTTACGGTTTGGCCAAAAAATAAGTTTTTCTAAAAAGGGGGCGTGGCAGTGGGCGGATTTCAAAAATTTTTACACTTGTTCTGCTTCGTCGGCCAGAGAGTCTATATACCAAATTTCAACACTCTAGCTCAAAATTTAAGGCCCAAAAATCGGTGACACACAGACGGACGGACGGACGGACGGACGGACGGACGGACGGACGGACGGACGGACGGACAGACAGACATGGCTTAATCGACTCAGCTAGCGATTCTGAATCGATCCATATACTTTGAGGTATATGTATCGAAATTATTTCTCTATGTTACAAACTTAATGTCAAAACTAATATACCCCCCTATGGGATAGGGTATAAAAAGGTGGGCGTGGGCTAAAATGGTCTATAGACAAAATTGCTAATGACTTTGCATCAACTTTTTTTTCGGAAATTTTAAAATTTGACCGAAAAATGTTTTTTATTAAAAACGCCCCCAAAAAGTGGGCGTGGCAAAAAACTTTATATGAGCGAAATATAGATATTACGATTGTCTAACTACGCTTCTCAGACACTTTTTTAAAATTCCTTACGGTTTGGCCAAAAACTACGTTTTTCTGAAAAGGGGGCGTGGCAGTGGGCGGTTTTCAAAAAAATTTTACACTTATTCTGCTGGGAGCAACAAAGACCACGTGTACCAAATTTCATCATTCTAGCTCAAAATTTTAGGCCCAAAAACTGGTGACGTACAGACATGGCTAAATCGACTCAGCTATCGATTCTGAGTCGAGTCATATATTTTGAGGTATATGTATCTAAATCATTTCTCTATGCTATAAACTATGTATCAAAACTAATATACCCCTATGGGATAGGGTATAAAAAGACTGTACTCTCTGATTAGAGAATGACCTTCGTTTATATTAACATGTAACACATCACGTGCACGACAACGCGACAAATTTGAAAGTTTGTAATTTTTTGTCTTGATCTATTATGTACAGTTTCTAACACTACACAAGAATTATTTTTAAATTTATTAAAACTTTTTTTATAAGATTATTGTTTTTTGATATTTACGGTGATCTCACTTTGAGGTAGTAAAAAAGTAGTTTTTGTAATTTTCGCTTTTCTCAAAAACTAGAAGACTTAAAATCATTTATTTTTCAGTTTTTGATTAATTTCACAACCCCATAGCATATACAGGAGACAACCAACGGCCTGAGCAATATATTGTGACAATGCGCCGCCCATTTTTGGGGATGTTTAATTTGACAATGGAATGGGATAAGGTATTCAACGATTCGCATAGCGGATTGTAGCCTTCTCATATGTTTTAATTTTTTAAGAAATTGCCCTCCCCCCGTCCAAACGGGGGGAGATGGACCCCTCGATCCCACAGTAAAAAGTGCTTGCATTGAACTGTTCTACAAAAAACAGTTATAATTTCTTAGTGCCTAAGTTATCGTACTTTTGCCTTTATTTTTGTTAGAGTTCAGTTGTATTAACTGATATCAGTGAATGTGGACACATGTTTCTGCCATGAAATTTCCGAAACTATATTGAGTACTTTTCTCCTATAAATTCCGAATTCTTCTGCGGAGTTTTTTCTATACCATATTTATATTAAGTTTCTTTTAACAAAAACCTTTTAAATAAACAAAAGAAGTATTAAATTTGATTTTTTCACATTTTTTCGGCCATTTTCGGTGGTGTTCATGATAACCATCAATACCCACCCGTGAGGTCAGCAAAGCAAATTCACTTGTTGACCACTGTACAGAGTACTAAAAGCAACAACGCCAATTGTTTACATGGGGGTACCACTTTATATAAGGATTATTGTTGTCAGAATGATAGATGAAATAAATGACACTTTTTTATAACGTTGAGAAGAGCGGGTCTTTTAATTTACGGATTTGGTAGTTTACTGCATTAAATAAAACAGTACAACTTAGACAAAGAACATTAATATTTTCCATTTTTTCCTTTGTTCAACGCCCGAACATTTGGTCCTTCGAGCCGGATAATTTTTTTGTTGTTTCTTGTGTTGCTCAATAATTAATGATTAAAGTCAATCGTTTAATTTGATTTTGCGGAAATTTTAAAATTAAAAACAAAACAAAAATTAATTGTGTGCTGTGCCATCGCTGGATTTTGCTGCCTTTGGAGTTCTGTCGATTTTCATCAATTTTTCTTGAGTGTGCATCGTGGACTTGGACTGCAACTTGGACACGGACTGCAACAACAATCTGGTGGACTCTTCAGCGATCTGGAAATTCAACATTTCAAAGTAAGTGCATTTAATTTTACTTTGTGTGTCAGTTTACACTTTTGAAAAAAGTTAAAATATTCGTACTGTGTGTGGCATTTTATACTAAAGTGTTTCAATCAAAATGCAACCTACAAGGCTAAGTCGAGTGCTATCCCAGCTCGAAAAGGACGTCTTAAATTTCACTAAAAGGGGTTCCTCTACACGAACGGCAAATTATTTGGCAGGCCGCTTGACTCATTTAGAAAAATCCATGGAGTCGGCTTCTGAAACCTACGAAAAGTGTATTAATGAAATTAAGGAAGACGAAAAGGGTAACGAAATTGAGACTACTTACGAGCAAATTCGGGAATTGTACTTTGAGTACAGGGGTGATTTATTGGACGCAATCGACAAGGTCAAAGTGAAGGACAACGTAAATGTCACCGATAATGACTCCAGCAACACAAAATAATGCCATAATGCGGATTTAAGGCTGAAGAACATTCCAGTTCCAGTTTTCTCCGGTAGGTACGAGTCTTGGCGTTGTTTTCACGATTTGTTTGTGTCGCTTGTCCATCACAATGCGTCGTTGTCGGAGATTCAAAAGATGCACTATCTCAAAACAAGTGTATCAGACGAAGCCGAAAACTTTTAGCGCATTTGGGTATTGCTAACGGCAATTATAATAAAGCATGGGCTATTCTCAAAGATAGGTATGACCATCCACGGTTTTTGGTCAATACTCAACTTAAGAGTCTATTTAATTTGGCAACGGTAACACAGGAACGAGCTGAATCCATCAAGGAACTATTGGACACGTCTACAGAAGTGGTTCACAGCCTGGACAACTTGGAGGTGCCCGTCAAACACTGGGACGTAGTGCTGGTTTACGTCCTGCTGCAAAAACTTCCTTCAAAAACGCAACAGCTTTGGGAAGAAAAATTAGGTTCTAAGGAAGACAGCAAGCAGCTACCAACTTTTGTGGAATTCACTCAATTTCTTGAAATGAGGTTCCGTACTTTGGAGGCAGTTACTCATCAGCAGGCTCGACCATCCGATCCGTCTAAGAAGGTATCACAGCGAAACTCTTTCCACGTTCAACCTAACATCTCGAAGTTCACTTGCAAACTTTGTAGCAAGGGTCAGCATGCTATCAGAAAATGTGTTAAGTTTTTAAAAATGAGCATTTCTGATAAACATCAAAGTGTAAGCAAGTTAGGCTTATGTACCAATTGCTTAGCATACAGCCATTCATCTCAGCAATGCCCAAGTACACGCAGGTGCTATTACTGTCAACAGCCACACCATTCACTCTTACACAATAGTCCTAACATACAGAATCAAAATCCGCATTTTAACCCCCATAACAACCCCTCCTCTAATACTCGCAATAACCCAAACAGTTTTCACCCTCTCTCTTCTCATACAAACAACACAAATCAATTTTCACAATCATACCCAAACACTACACATACTCAAAACTTTCAACCACCAAATCAGACACAAACATATATTACCTCCACATTTAACAGCGAAGCTCCAATCTTTCATCCACCCAACGAAGAACAACCCTCAACCAGTTCCGGCGTAGTGAATCATCATTCAATCCAAAACACCAACACACAAGTTTTGCTAGCGACAGCCATTGTTAAGGTGAAGACAACATCGGGATACAGTTTACCACTCCGAGCATTACTGGATTCAGGATCCGAGGCTTCGTTCATCACGGAGTCTGCAGTTCAGTTGCTTCACCTGAAACCGAAATCAACTGATGTCGAGGTGTCCGGGTTAGGGTTAGTCAACTTGCAAAAAGGTTGTAAATATTACGATTGGTTCGTACTATACAGCTTTCGAAACAACCACACAGGCCTAAATATTTCAGTCACTGTCTGGCCATCTCCCGGCCCGAATCCTTTCCATTGGCGATTGGAAACACCTCACCGGCTTACAACTAGCAGACCCATCGTTTCACAAGCCAGCTAAGATCGATCTTCTGTTGGGTAGCGATATATTGGCTGACATAATGTTGCCAGAGTTGGTACGTCACCAGGATAAAGACATTCCCGTTGCTCAGAAGACTAAGTTGGGATGGATTCTGTTCGGCAGATCATCAATCGAACCTCAATCTGTCAGGACCTTTTTCCAAACATCAGACGTCGATGCACAGCTGAAAAGATTCTGGGAACTTGAAGAAACTCCGTTCGAGCCTTGTGAAACAACCGAAGACACCGCTTGTGAAGAACATTTTATCAAAAATGTTAGGCGTATGGCAGATGGACGCTACCAAGTAGCACTGCCCTTCAAGGAAAATCTTCACCCGGTAGTAGGTAGGTCACGTGAAGGGGCTCTTCAACGTTTCAGGTCCTTAGAGAGGCGTCTCGAAGCGGATCAACAACTGCAGGACCAATACACTTCATGCATCGAAGATTATCTGCTCCAAGGTCACATGAGTGAAGTCGATGAAGAAGACGTATCCAGCATAAGTCACTATTTTCTTCCACATCATGCCGTCTTAAAGGAAACCAGTTCTACAACAAAACTGAGGGTGGTGTTTGATGCTTCATATAGGACATCCGACGGATCTTCCTTAAATGATCACCTTATGACTGGCCCTTCTTTGCAACACAATGTCACTGATGTTACGCTTCGTTGGAGGCTATACCGGTTTTCTTTTTCAGCGGACATCGAAAAAATGTACCGGCAAATATGGGTTACGGAGTTGGACTCGAACTACCAACTCATCTTTTGGCGCAAACATCCATCGGATAAATTGAAGATTTTCAGGCTCAAAACGGTGACGTTCGGAACGGCTTCGGCTCCATACTTAGCTATTCGGACACTAATGGAAACAGCAAAAGCGGCAGAAACACAATATCCAAGAGCTGCAAAGATGATCCGTACGGAAATGTACGTCAACGACCTGTTTTCCGGTGCCGACACCATTGAAGAAGCTCAAAGCAAAAGAAAGGAGGTTAAGGGGGTCTTAGAAAGGGCAGGTTTTAACTTACGCAAATGGACGTCAAATGCGGAAGAACTCCTCAAGGAAATTCCAGTCCAGGATCGAGAGACATCGGTTGCAGTGCCATCGGAAGGTTCAGACCGAATAAAAACCTTGGGAATTCATTGGCTGCCAAACACTGATAACTTTTGTTTTCGATTCACGCCCCTAGATAGACCCCAGCCAACAAAACGTTTCGTGTTGTCAACGATTGCTCGGCTGTTTGACCCCATGGGTTGGATATCACCGTGTATCTTAAAAGCAAAACTCGTCATGCAGCTTCTATGGATTCGGAAATTCTCTTGGGACGAGCCAATCGAGAAAAAGGTGCTTGATGTATGGATCAGCCTGTATGACGATTTGCCAGCCATTAACAATATTCGTATTCCAAGGTGGGTTCAAACAGTCGGCACTGGAGGTCGTTTGGAATTACACGGCTTCAGCGACGCGTCAGAGAAAGCATACGGTGCAACGGTCTATCTTCGGGCAGAAGACAGCCAGGGTAGAGTGCATATGCATCTCTTAATGTCGAAGTCAAAGGTCGCACCTGTACAACCGATAAGTCTTCCACGACTGGAACTCTGCGGAGCAGTTACGCTAGCTAAACTGCTACACTACGTTTCGAGCACTCTCCAGCTAAAAGATAGCACGATGCATGCATGGACGGATTCTACCATCACACTGGCATGGATTCAGGCACCGGCTTCGCGTTGGGAAACATTCATCAGAAATCGCGTAGGGGAGATCCAACGACTGACGGACGCTCATATCTGGAACCATGTCCCAACACAACTCAACCCTGCAGATCTAGCATCCAGAGGTATGCTACCATCGAAGTTAGTTAGTGAGACACTGTGGTGGAACGGCCCCGAATTTCTGCGATCAACTTGGATCTTCGATTTGCCAGCGCAGCCAACAAGTCTTTCTACAGAGGAAGGCAAAAGAAAGGTTCAAGTTCATTGTTCGTCACTGGTAGAAAATGTACTCACCCAACTGCTTCAGCGATCGTCGAATTTGACTCGACTTATCCGAGTAGTAGCCAGGTGCAAGCGCTTTGTCAGCAACGCGAGGACTAATCCATCTCACCGTCACTTCGGATGTCTCTCACCCAGCGAACTGGACAACGCCACAAAATTAGTTGCGCTCTCTGCCCAGCAGGAGATGTTTGCCGCAGGTACAAAGTCCAAGGGTATGGGATCTTTAAACCCATTCGTAGACGGAGATGGAATTCTTCGTGTAGGCGGAAGGTTAAGCCATGCTAACATTCCGTTTTAGAACCCAGACACCACTTCGCAAACCTTATCATTCGTGATGCTCATGAAAGGTCATTGCACGGAGGAATCCAGCTAATGATGGTGCATATACGACGTAAATATTGGATATTCCAAATCAAAAGAGCTGTAAAGAAACACATTAACAGTTGCACGACATGCTACAGGTTCCGAACTAAAACAGCACAACAGTTAATGGGAGAATTACCCGCACCCCGAGTAACGGTATCAAGACCCTTTGCACACACAGGGATTGATTATGCAGGACCTATCAACATCCGAGCATGGAAAGGTCGAGGATCAAAATGTCAAAAAGGGTATATAGCGGTTTTTGTTTGCTTGGCCACCAAAGCTATCCACTTAGAAGCGGTAAGTGATCTAACGACCCAAGCATTCATAGCAGCATTCAGGAGGTTTTCAGCACGACGAGGTGTCTGCGGGGAAATATATAGCGACTGCGGAACCAACTTCGTGGGAGCCGATGCAGAACTACGTCGTCTAATGAAAGGCGCGAACCAAGACTGGAAGGAGATTGCAGACATAACAGCAGCAGAAGGAACAAAGTGGAACTTCATTCCCCCCGCTTCTCCCCATTTTGGAGGATTATGGGAAGCAGGGGTGAAGAGTGTTAAGTTGTAACGAACCCTGGATGCCCTCCGCCGATGTTGACATGGACTAGACCAATCCGGCACTATCACCCATACTGGTGAAGGCCTAGTCCATCGTAGATGACGTGAAAAGTTGTCAATTACGGAGTGCATCTGGGTTAAACCCTCTCACCACTGCTCTCCACCCTTATGACTCAAGGTCACAGGACCCTCGAGCCAGTCCGGGCGGACTAGTAAAAGGGGTGTTCAGTCATCTTGCAGCTCAGGCATTGCCGTCGCTAGCTAGCTCTGTGGTGCTCGTGGGCTCTTGCTACAAGATCTGAACAGTGGTTACATTTTTTTTTCAATGCCTGAAACACGATATAAGGTGATTTAAAACGACCGTGATCGTAACCGGAATAATAAACCGAAATAACGAGGCCCGAATTTGCTGAGTCTACCCTATTCTAAAGGTTGCTGCCATAGTGGAAAAAGAAATAGAGAGAAGCTGTTGATTCTCTCTTAGAGCTTGCCCACCCCTTCAGCTAAATGATTATTTAACTGCCATGGTCAATGTTTCGCTCAACTACCATCGACCCCTATGTTGATAGGGTGTGTTACCTTACGGATACATTCCCTTATATGAGTTCATCCCTGTCGTCTCCCCCGTTCTTCCGTCTGACACATCCTCCATTTGCTTACTAAACTATTAACATCCTTTCTAATTCGTTAGTGAATAAAATCGAACACCCTACACTAACCCGACACGACATGTCCTTCACAGCCGTTCAGAAGCAGCTGATTCTTGCATATACACCGAGTAAAACACTAACGACTTCTCAATTCGGCATTATAAATTTCAGTTTTATTAATTTATATTCGTTCAATATTTAAAAATCTATCGGACCATCCGTTTTCGAGAAAAAAAGTAATAATAATGAAAAATGACAAAAAAAATCACATATTGCTTTGAAAATCAAATTTCTTAGTTGCATTTCCCATTCGAAATTCATTTTACATTTGTTGTTTCAACATAAACAATTCTCTTTTTTTTTTGGATAATCAGTTCTAATTACTAAATAGACAAATCTTTATAATTTTATGAACTAAACTTTTTCTTTAGTTTTTAAATTGGGTAGTATGGGTTGAGCCCTTAATCTTTTTTTTTTGTTTTTGTTTTTTTTTTCTTCGCTACTAACAACACCAATCTCTTCTAAATATGTCACTTCTGAACTTACTTCTTAACAAGTAATAAATTTTTTAATGGGATGGAAACAAATCTATGGTCAGACACTAGCTACTTTTTGTTCGTATAGTGTTTCTTATAATGACTTACCCCGTCTCTCAGTATAAGGGTCAACTACTTATATTACCGATCGCTGTCCAAGGTGATGGCTTGAGGTGCACCGCAATCCGTCCTCGGGTCCAGATGTATATTGCTACACTTGTCGTACGCGCTAATGTTTCTAAATTCAAATAAGAAATACATACGAACAGCAAGTTTACAGATTTAAATTTTTAACTGACCACTTATACTTATCTTTTTTTTTATTATTATCTCTTTATTGATGTTACTGCCCTCTGTGGTTCGATAGTAAAACTGCTGATCCTACCATAACTTTATACTAAAAACGGCCGCTACGGCGATGATCGGCGTTCAGATGAGATAGCTCAGAAGCTGCAATTATTGCAAAGCCGGCGAAATTTGACAGCGTACATGCGTCTTCCCTTTTGACATTAGATGGTTGGCGAGCCCTTTGACGTAGTGCTGGAAGCACATGCGCAAAATCGTTGACCGTAAATTGGTGTGGGTGAGGTTCGTGTTAATGTGTTGTCGTTGGATTTTAGGTCTCACACAGATTTATCAGTGTACGACTGATGAAACGTGCCCACGTGCACACTTATCACAACCAGCTTTAGCAAATTATATTTTTGCTCTCTTTCACTTTTATACGATGGAGGCCCAAGAGGTGGGTATCTCGTCGTGCCAATATAGCCACCAAGCGTTGTCTCGTGCCTTTTTTTTTTTTGTTACGCCTTCGCTTACGTGTGTAGGTAGCCTGCGCGCGTGCAGAGTCCCCGAACGAGAACCAGGCCTTGACGTCTAGCGCCCTCCTCAGATCTGGCGCAGGATTGGTCGGACGCGGCGTGGTGGAATCGCTTAGGTTAGGTCGAGCACCGAACCTTTTATTTCGTATAGATGTAAGTCGTCGGCGAACCAGCGGATAGCAGTTAAATCTTTACGTCCTCGCTGAGCACACAAAACCCGTTGGTTTCGAGCTCAAGCACTGCTTTATTTTCCGATCGCTCCTTCCGTTCAATCGGAAAACTCTTTTTGTATGTCGATTTTTCTTACCACGCAACGCACGTCCGATCAGACCAAGGTCTTGCTGCCAAAAAAAACCCCACGACGTTACGAAATGTGTCAAACTCATTTTCTTCTCAACACCTCGCTAGTCGTCTCCCTTACACTCCGAACGATAAAGGGCTGACATCTAGTTCTAAAAATTGCAAACGCTTCCGGAAATCTCAACGAGACTCGCTTACACTAGACAATAAATTGTATTGCAGTGTTACAGCAGTTTGAAAATAAACGTTGGAAAATGCAGTGGTTTCCCACAAAACTTGCAATTTGCAAAAACCCTTGGCGCATGCAAAGAGCAAGAAAATGAAACTAGCAGCATAACTAGAGAAAAACTACAAATAAACGACCCACGACTGAGAGTCTCATGCACAGGCTGAGCATTTTCGATGAAACAAAAAAAAATTCGTGCGAATGTACTCGGGCGTATGTGTGTTATTTTTTTCTTCGGGATTTGAAAATTACACATTAGAATGCAGAGGTGGTTTTCCATCAAGGTGTTTCCCCCTTGTGGGTTATTAGAGACGTATATCCTTTGAATGGGTTACCCCCAGCTTTTTCCCAGCCATGTCCACCAGCTCATACAGGTTGTTTCCTATAATCTTGCTGACTTTCGCCTTACAAAATTTAGGGCACAATTTGGAGTTTCGCCCTTTTGAAGCATCACTGAGGATAAAGTTCCGTCTAAAAACAGTATCACCTATTTTGTACTTCACGTTTGTACTTCGAGTGTTGTAAGCTTTTGCGTATCCTTCATGACTCTTCTCCAAAGAATCCTTGATATAGGCATGTAGGATGTTCATCCTTGCAGATTTTGGAATTATATCCAACTCAGAGCTGTTTAAGCCTCCCAAAGCTCTAAGTAGCTTATAGTCGCTACCATGCTCTATCATTCGCTGACCAAATAAAGCCTCATATGGTGACATACCTATAGCTGAGTGAACTGAAGTTCTAAGTGCGCATGCTATGTGAGGTAAATGAGTGTCCCAATTTGACTGTTCACCATCGATATACGCTCGGATGCCGGCTAGTATAGAGCGATTCACGCGTTCGCTAGCGTTTGCCTGTGGTGAGTAGGAAGCTGTTTTGATTTGCCGAACACCAAATGATTTTACGCATTTTTCAAGCTCCTTGCTAGCAAATTGTTTGCCGTTGTCTGATAAGAGAGTTTCAGGTATACCAAACATAAGGAACACATCATCTCGTAGGAATTTCAGTGCCGTTTCAGTAGTGGCTCTTCTTAATGGCTTTATGAGAACGAATTTTGTTAGTTGATCAAGCATCACTATAACATGAGTATTACCTAACTTAGAGCGAGGATATGGGCCTAGAAAGTCAACGTACATATGTTGGAAGGGTCTTTCTACGGAGAAGCCTTCGCCCATAGGAGCTCTTAAGATGAAATTAGGTGCCTTGGTGGATTTGCACCCCTCACATTTCGAAATGAAATGTTTTACATGGGTAGCCATGTTGGGCCAGTAAAATTGCTGGCGCAATCTGTACAACGTTTTTGCCACGCCGCCATGCGAAGCACGAGGTGGACAATGAGCCAAAACGATCAAATTATCGGTCAACGCAGATGGGATCCATAACTTCCAGGTAATATCGTCTTTTATTGGATTGCCTGTGCTGTGTTTGATCCTCCTATACACAAAATTTTCGGAGACAAGAAGATCAGGAAGCTGATCTTTGTTAATTTCGACATTTTCAACGATTTGTTGGTATTCTTTAGATTGAAAGGCGGGATCCGACAGATTAACGTGCAGCACATCGTTGGACTCACATGAAATTGGCCTCCCCGGGTGAATAGCCTCAACTTCGTATGCCCGAGAAAGCGCGTCGGGTACCACGTTTAGACTTCCCTTCCGGTGTTCGATTTCGAAGGCGTAACCCTGAAGCTCCAAACTCCAACGAGCTAGGCGTCCCTTTAGGTCCTTCAAGCTCATTAGCCATTTTAAGCTCGCGTGATCCGTTATCACCTTGAAATGATAACCTTCGATATAGAGCCTAAACTTCTTGATTCCCATTACTGCAGCTAAACATTCTCGCTCAGTTACGGAATAGTTCCTTTGAGCATTGTTCAGCTTATGGGAGTAATAAAAGATGGGCCGCTCTGCGCCCACTTCGTCCTGTTGACATAATACGGCTCCGATGCCTGTCGACGAAGCATCGCAAAGTATGATGAATGGTTTTTCAAAATCAGGATTTACCAGGACTGGTGCGGTAGTAAGCCTTCTCTTGATCACATTAAAAGATTCAATTGCTTTCGCGCAGAAATTAAATTTAACGCCCTTTTTTAAGGTGTCGGAAAGGTTTGACGCGAGGGACGAGAAATTCGGTACAAATCTTCGGTACCACCCAGCCATACCTAAAAATCGTCTCACCTGCCGCGCAGTCTGTGGTATCGGAAAATCGTTAATAGCGGTGACTTTCCCAGGATCAACTTTTAGAGTACCATTTCCTACGATAAATCCTAAATACCTAAGTTCCCGATAGCAGAATTTGGACTTTTCAACGTTGATAGTTAGTCCGGCGTCTCTAAGCTTGTCCGCGACGAGATGGAGAAGCTTTAGATGTTCTTCAAAGCTCGAAGAAAAGATTAGTAAATCATCCAAGTACACGAACACCCTCTCTCTCAATTCGTGAGGAATGACTTTATCCATGAGCCTGCAAAGGCTTTGAGGCGCATTACATAGACCAAAGGGCATTACCTTGAACTGATAAAGGGGCCTTCCGGGGACGGTAAACGCGGTCTTCTCCCTCGAACTTTGCCCCAGCGGTATCTGCCAAAAGGCGTCTTTCAGATCCACACTCGATATGAAGTATGTATCCGAAAGACGTCCTAGCAACCCCTCAATATGCGGCAGTGGGTATGCATCCTTTTTAGTGATCTTATTGAGCTTTCGAACGTCCAAGCACATGCGATTTTTCTCTCCTCTACGTACAAGGACGACGGGAGAGCTCCATGAGCTCGAACTTTCTTCGATCACGTCCATAGAAAGCATACGGTCCAACTGCGCATAGAGAAGTGTTTGAACCGCAGGAGATACGGGATAATGACGCTGTTTTATTGGAGGCGAGTTTCCGGTGTCAATTTCGTGCTTCATTACCTCCGTTTTCCCCAAGCCAAGTTGGGCGAAAGAGGGGAACATGCTAACAACATCCGATAGCTTGGATGAATCTTCGTCGTTCAACGTATGAGCCATTGAAAGAACATCGTTTTTCGAAGTTACTTCTCCAGTTTCCTCTCGGTTTGCAGACAGACTACCAATGACCAGGGATAATCCCGAGATTTCCGATATGATCTCAGGGGCTATCTTGAACTTCTTCCAGAAGTTAACGCCCAGATAAAGATCTTGGGTTAGGGTGGGCACTATAAACAGGGTGAGAACATTGACGGCACGTTTATATTTGACTTCACATTTCAATGTACCAACAATATTCTGCGATTTACCATCCGCTGTGGTAACGGATGAGCAAAAAGCGTTGTAGGTGATGTTGTTCTTCTCGATAAAGTCGACACCCCCTGCGCCTAGGCAACTTATACAGGCCCCGCTATCTAAAAGTCCTAGCCATTCTTTTTCGAAAATTCGCACAGACGCATAGGGGCGAGGATCATCAGCTGAACACTGAAGCGTCGTCGCCGCTATCGCTTGGTGTACCCGCTTCTTATTTTCAAAGCGAGTTCTTAGTGCTTGTACCCTTTTAGATAGTGGAGTCTTGCCACAGATCCGTGCTTTCGCCTTGTAATACTCATCTATCCGCTGATGCAAGGACTTCCTAGGATGGGTAGGGTTTTCAGTAGGAGCAACATCACTAGGGGGCATCTTTGGACGCTCCAAGATGGTAACTGGAGCTTGTAGGTTGTTGTTGTCTATTTTCTTGCCGGGTCTAGATTCTTGGAGCAATTCTCCCCGACAGGAGGATTGCTCTTTAGAGAGTTTCCCGAACAGACTGGACAATGAGGGACGGTCGTGTTTTCGCGACCACACTTGTAACAGAATAATGATCTCTGTTCAACATGACACTCAAAATACGTATGGCCAAATTCCTTACAGTTCCAGCACTTTACGGCACTCGAACTTTTTTGGCGAAAATGTACTGCTTCAACGGAAGGCTGTGCGGAGCAGTGAGCATCCATAGAGTCGTGCAGCTCGCTGACATTCCGTCTAAGGGGAGGAACTTGCTGGAATCTTGGCCTTGGCGCGTCATATTCGTAAATGAACTACTCTATATTTCGGCAGACGTGAACCATTTCCGGAATGCTATGAGTGTTAAACGTTATAAGATGCTCTCCTATCTTGTGTTTAACATTCTGCTTTATTATTTCAATTAGCTCACGTGTGGACTTTGGAGCACGCAACCGCGAATTCAAGGTCAATAGATCTCCGAAGAAATCATCGAACAGCTCATTAGAACCCTGCCTCCTATCTGACATCTTTCGGGACAGCTCAAAATCAGATTCCAGGCTCCTGTACTGTTCAATCAGGGCCAGGCGAAGTGTGGACCAGTTAACTGATGGATTCCCCTTTAGATACATCCAAAACCACGTTTCCACCTGCCCCGAAACAAAATGGTGAACGTTTTGGACAACTTCAACCCAAGAAACGTTATATGAGTCTTTTAGTCTCTCCAGACGAAACAGGAAGTCATCCACCGTCATTTTCTTGTTGTCAAATCGAATTCCCCACTTATGAAAGTTGTGAGTTCTTCCGAGAGAATTCGACTGAGAACCCGCTGGTGGTGACGTATCGAGAAGAGGAGTATGATCGTTTAGCTGCAAGTTGCTAAACTGACGAGCCATGTGGACCGGATACATTACAGGGTTGTCCGATGGAGGAAGGTTACGATGCGGGACCGTCGGCCGAGGAACGTATTCGGGACGTCTGTTAACGTCGTACTGGGCAGAGGGATTGAGCGGGGAAGGATCCGCCGTAACTTCTCTGGTTTCAAGAGTTGTTTGCTGAGGGTGCGACGGAGTAGGGGCAGCTAACGCGGCCCTTACTAAAGAAGTCACTTCCTGTTGAAGAGCAATTCGGCTTTTATTTAACTCTTCGCGTATGAAGCGCAAATCGTCCGTACGACTAATGCCTACGGTTGCCGCAACTACGTCACGAACGTACTGTTCAAATTGTTCCGAATCGGTCGTGTCATGTGTTGCTCGAGAGTTAGTCTTTGTTGTGATGACTTCGGGTTCCGTCCCCAAAACGTTGGGAGAAGGATTGGCGGCCTCCGGTTCGGCGGGCTGTATTGGCCTGCTTTCATCCGTATCCGACATTGCGGGTCGCGAACTTGTCTTCACTTTGGACGAAATTTTACTCCGCGTATCGTACCTATTTGTACTGGTCTTGGGTTGACTTTGACCAGGGTTAGACATTCCACGTCAAGAAAAATGGATCTACTACCGAACTTAAACTTGCCAGAGCAGGGTTAAGCAATAGGGGTATTAACAGTCTGTGTAATTAAACAAATTCAAGACTACTATTTCAAAAGGGTATGCAAGCTGCTACTAAATATTGGAATTCAATGCTGAGAATGGTTATTTAAGGCCTAATAATATGATAAAACAAAAGAAGGGTAAATGTAAAATTCAAAGGCGAGAAAAGAAAATGTTTGTTTGTGGTTTTTTTTTTACTTTTTTTTTTTTTTTTTTGTACTATGTTCATACTGCATAGAGGATGCATCAGACTAGAAGGATTTAGACGAAAAGGGTAATGTCATTTTTATTCTATTCCCACTATTCACAGATGGTTTTTAAGGTCGTATCTCAGAGACTGTAGAAAGGAAGTTGTATGAAATTGTAATGTATTCTTATTTTTAGGATTATTTTCACCAGTTTATCCGCCGTGAAGCAACAGTCGTAAGTGGGGACGAGGATCACCCTACTTACCGGACTTAACACGACATTTATACTGATTTACCCTTGGCGGCGCAATACAATCAGACATGCGCTGACATAAACGTGGAACAATTTTCACACATTTACCAGACACGTCATGAAAAAGGAAAAAAGTTGTACATACTTGCAAAACTGCTATTATGGACACATGCTAATACAGTAGATGAGGACTTATGATCACTCATCTACTAGTCATATGACAAAACTATATTCTACAATATGATACGCGCGTAATGCTCGACAGCAATATTCCTGTCCTGCGACGATCATAAGTGAAGACAAAGTCAATTCACTTATCGGACAGGTTCGGAAAATTGGTCGAAAAGATGGTACTAATACTACAAAACATGACCACACATACTTAAACTTGTACTCTTAGATATCCTCCTTTAAGCAAGCACCGAAAATATTTTGCTTGTTGTGAAGGTCGACTCTAGATTGCAAAATTTCGGGCCCCACGTTGGGCGCCACCTGTAACGAACCCTGGATGCCCTCCGCCGATGTTGACATGGACTAGACCAATCCGGCACTATCACCCATACTGGTGAAGGCCTAGTCCATCGTAGATGACGTGAAAAGTTGTCAATTACGGAGTGCATCTGGGTTAAACCCTCTCACCACTGCTCTCCACCCTTATGACTCAAGGTCACAGGACCCTCGAGCCAGTCCGGGCGGACTAGTAAAAGGGGTGTTCAGTCATCTTGCAGCTCAGGCATTGCCGTCGCTAGCTAGCTCTGTGGTGCTCGTGGGCTCTTGCTACAAGATCTGAACAGTGGTTACATTTTTTTTTTCAATGCCTGAAACACGATATAAGGTGATTTAAAACGACCGTGATCGTAACCGGAATAATAAACCGAAATAACGAGGCCCGAATTTGCTGAGTCTACCCTATTCTAAAGGTTGCTGCCATAGTGGAAAAAGAAATAGAGAGAAGCTGTTGATTCTCTCTTAGAGCTTGCCCACCCCTTCAGCTAAATGATTATTTAACTGCCATGGTCAATGTTTCGCTCAACTACCATCGACCCCTATGTTGATAGGGTGTGTTACCTTACGGATACATTCCCTTATATGAGTTCATCCCTGTCGTCTCCCCCGTTCTTCCGTCTGACACATCCTCCATTTGCTTACTAAACTATTAACATCCTTTCTAATTCGTTAGTGAATAAAATCGAACACCCTACACTAACCCGACACGACATGTCCTTCACAGCCGTTCAGAAGCAGCTGATTCTTGCATATACACCGAGTAAAACACTAACGACTTCTCAATTCGGCATTATAAATTTCAGTTTTATTAATTTATATTCGTTCAATATTTAAAAATCTATCGGACCATCCGTTTTCGAGAAAAAAAGTAATAATAATGAAAAATGACAAAAAAAATCACATATTGCTTTGAAAATCAAATTTCTTAGTTGCATTTCCCATTCGAAATTCATTTTACATTTGTTGTTTCAACATAAACAATTCTCTTTTTTTTTTGGATAATCAGTTCTAATTACTAAATAGACAAATCTTTATAATTTTATGAACTAAACTTTTTCTTTAGTTTTTAAATTGGGTAGTATGGGTTGAGCCCTTAATCTTTTTTTTTTGTTTTTGTTTTTTTTTTTCTTCGCTACTAACAACACCAATCTCTTCTAAATATGTCACTTCTGAACTTACTTCTTAACAAGTAATAAATTTTTTTAATGGGATGGAAACAAATCTATTGTCAGACACTAGCTACTTTTTGTTCGTATAGTGTTTCTTATAATGACTTACCCCGTCTCTCAGTATAAGGGTCAACTACTTATATTACCGATCGCTGTCCAAGGTGATGGCTTGAGGTGCACCGCAATCCGTCCTCGGGTCCAGATGTATATTGCTACACTTGTCGTACGCGCTAATGTTTCTAAATTCAAATAAGAAATACATACGAACAGCAAGTTTACAGATTTAAATTTTTAACTGACCACTTATACTTATCTTTTTTTTTATTATTATCTCTTTATTGATGTTACTGCCCTCTGTGGTCCGATAGTAAAACTGCTGATCCTACCATAACTTTATACTAAAAACGGCCGCTACGGCGATGATCGGCGTTCAGATGAGATAGCTCAGAAGCTGCAATTATTGCAAAGCCGGCGAAATTTGACAGCGTACATGCGTCTTCCCTTTTGACATTAGATGGTTGGCGAGCCCTTTGACGTAGTGCTGGAAGCACATGCGCAAAATCGTTGACCGTAAATTGGTGTGGGTGAGGTTCGTGTTAATGTGTTGTCGTTGGATTTGAGGTCTCACACAGATTTATCAGTGTACGACTGATGAAACGTGCCCACGTGCACACTTATCACAACCAGCTTTAGCAAATTATATTTTTGCTCTCTTTCACTTTTATACGATGGAGGCCCAAGAGGTGGGTATCTCGTCGTGCCAATATAGCCACCAAGCGTTGTCTCGTGCCTTTTTTTTTTTTTTGTTACGCCTTCGCTTACGTGTGTAGGTAGCCTGCGCGCGTGCAGAGTCCCCGAACGAGAACCAGGCCTTGACGTCTAGCGCCCTCCTCAGATCTGGCGCAGGATTGGTCGGACGCGGCGTGGTGGAATCGCTTAGGTTAGGTCGAGCACCGAACCTTTTATTTCGTATAGATGTAAGTCGTCGGCGAACCAGCGGATAGCAGTTAAATCTTTACGTCCTCGCTGAGCACACAAAACCCGTTGGTTTCGAGCTCAAGCACTGCTTTATTTTCCGATCGCTCCTTCCGTTCAATCGGAAAACTCTTTTTGTATGTCGATTTTTCTTACCACGCAACGCACGTCCGATCAGACCAAGGTCTTGCTGCCAAAAAAAACCCCACGACGTTACGAAATGTGTCAAACTCATTTTCTTCTCAACACCTCGCTAGTCGTCTCCCTTACACTCCGAACGATAAAGGGCTGACATCTAGTTCTAAAAATTGCAAACGCTTCCGGAAATCTCAACGAGACTCGCTTACACTAGACAATAAATTGTATTGCAGTGTTACAGCAGTTTGAAAATAAACGTTGGAAAATGCAGTGGTTTCCCACAAAGTACCACTTAAAACGGATCGTCGGTAATGGCACACTCACCTTTGAGGAACTCACCACGTTTTTGACACAGACCGAAGCGTGTTTAAATTCGAGGCCTCTGTGCCCGTTGACTGAGAACCCCGATGACTTCGAACCACTTACGCCTGCACACTTCCTTATAGGAACGACCTTATTTACCGTACCTGAGCCAGACACGTCCATAGGCAATCAAGGACACATAGACAGATGGAAGGCAGTTCAGGCCCATCTTCAAACGTTCTGGAAACAATGGCAAGGTGAATATTTAGCCCGGCTGCAACAACGCCCAAAATGGTTGAGACCACAAACTCAGCTGAAGGTCGGAGACCTAGTTCTTGTGAAGGACGAACGACTTCCCCCCGCGAAATGGAATTTAGGCCGCATACAAGAAACGTACCCCGGAACAGACAATATCACACGCGTCGTAAAATTAAAAACCCAACAAGGAATTTTCAAGCGACCAATAACAAAACTTTGCCCGCTAGCAACAAACATCGAAACCCAAGAACAAAACTAAAACAAGACAATTATGAAAATAATAAAACACAACACTGAAAACATTTAAAGTCCACGGACGAAAAACCTACACACCACTGTAATCATACAAAACACAACCCAAACACACTCAAATTTACCTTGCAAATCACTCAACCCTATTCCACTTCCAATATTTCATTCAGCCCAATCAACACACACATAAAATACAGTCCACTCACTCGCAATTATTCATTTACCCATTCACAAAAGAATAAGAAACAATATTTAAATCATTCTCACAACACCACACACCCATGCACACAATTTTTCTAAGCACCAAAAAAAAAAAAAATATGTATTCCATTGATCCATTCATCATTAACCTAAACCCACACACACTCACACACACACACATGGAGGGACGCGAAGAATAAAATTAATTGAATTCTAAATCAAATGTAATACAACTCACCTGAATATACTGGACTTCAACAATTGTCAACCACTAAAACACATTAAATTAATTAAATTTCACATGAATTATTTCCTCTTGTTTATTTTCATGTACAACAAAATGCATGCATTGTTTACGACCAGAGAAGAGCAGATCACCGGTATGATGGGAAGATAGCTGAACTTGAAGACGAAAGGAGTGTAGCTAAGAACATAGTTCATCGTTGGGGGAGAATGTTCATGATAACCATCAATACCCACCCGTGAGGTCAGCAAAGCAAATTCACTTGTTGACCACTGTACAGAGTACTAAAAGCAACAACGCCAATTGTTTACATTGGGGTACCACTTTATATAAGGATAATTGTTGTCAGAATGATAGATGAAATAAATGACACTTTTTTATAACGTTGAGAAGAGCGGGTCTTTTAATTTACGGATTTGGTAGTTTACTGCATTAAATAAAACAGTACAACTTAGACAAAGAACATTAACATTTTCCATTTTTTCCTTTGTTCAACGCCCGAACAGGTGGTTTATCTTAATTTTTTTTAACTTTTACTAAACAGAACTAAATTGAATTTACATTACTATGGTGATTAACTTGGATTAACAAATCTATTGGTACATATATTATCTCTGTACGTTATCTTACAGGAAAGTTATAACATAAAACATTTATTATTTGAATTGTAATCGTATTACCATCAATACCAAACCCCTAACCTCAAGAATGGTTGTTCCCTCTGAATGGTTATTTGAATTATAACATTTTCTATTGGATTACTAAGCATGGGGTCCCTGGTTCAAATTCAAACAAACATCCAAGAGTAACAATGTTATGAGACGCTTCTCAAATTTCGTTCCCTTTCTGCGTTAAGCACTATCTCCAAAACATCCATTTTTCAGACTAAAAACTAAAAAAAAAGCGAATAGTTTCCCTCAATCAGACACAAAACTAAAATTTTAAATTTTTTTCATATCATGTTTTACCTTTGTTAATGATTGAAACTTTGCATTCTCGGTTGAATATAAATTGCGGGGAACGATTTTTGGTCAGTGTAAAGCAACTCTACTGTTTCTTTGAAAATGACAGTTTACCATAGCCTGGCCCATTGAGTTTCTTTGGGAGTATTTTGTTAGCGAATTTAGTGAGAAGTGCGCGGCTTGCGTGGCAACAACCTTGAGTGGGTAATTCTCTTGATGTTTAAAGAGAATGCCCATATGTAAGAGCATCGATTGTCAAAAGTCAACTCACACACTTTTCACCCAACAGTTTCGGTGTTGTGGTATGTGTGTTTCAAAAATACGGTTCATGTCATAACCGAGCTAGTTAGCACAGTAACGTCAAATTGTATGAAGTTTATAAAGAGCAGTGATGTCTGAGTCGGTATCTCTTTTTGACAACAGATGTACACTTGAAAACTACTCCAAAGTGACAGTTCACGACAGTCGTAAGCGAATTCCCCTACCTCGATCGTAATTTTTTTGATTATACTAATTGCAAATTGAATGGTTATCAAAAAGTGATTTTTTCGGGTTTTGCCTATACGTCAATATATCCAATCTTTCGGGATATGCAAAAAAAGATTATAGAGACACACGCTTAATTAAAAGAAGTGTCCTTTTTGTGCCTATACGTGCTAGGAGACATTGTGCTGTCTCGATCTACATCCACTACACGCCCAATATATGTGGATAGCCGCGCTTGTGTGTAGTCCTGCATGTCTTTATTGTCACACTTTTAATAAGCGCATTTATCCTCCAGGACGTGGTAAGTGTGTTATTTTCTAATATACCCCCTATCCCATTGGGGTATATTAGTTTTGATACTTAGTTTGTAACATAGAGCAATAATTTTGCTACATATACCTCAAAGTATATGGATCGACTCAGAATCGCTAGCTGAGTCGATTTAGCCATGTCTGTCCGTCCGTATGTCACCAGTTTTTGGGCCTTAAATTTTGAGCTAGAAGAATGAAATTTGGTACACGTGCTCCTTGTTGCTCCCAGCAGAATAAGTGTAAAAATTGTTGAAATCCGCCCACTCCCACGCCCCCTTTTTAGAAAAACGTATTTTATGGCCAAAGCATAAGGAATTTTAAAAAGGTGTCTAAGAAACGTAGTTAGACAATCGTAATATCTATATTTCGTTCATATAAAGTTTTTTTACCACGCCCACTTTTTGGGGGCGTTTTTTTTACAAAAACCGTTTGTATACTCTACCCCATAGCATATTCATGAGGAAAACGATGTGTTCTGTCAAACAACAACATATTCTGATAAACTTTTTGAACAATATATTGTTGTGACAATGCCATTTTCTATATTATGGGCTAATAAAGCCCACTTTTTGGAGATATTCATTTTAAGGCTGGGATGGGATAGGGTATTCAACGATACGCACAGCGGATTGTAGCCTTCTCATATGTTTTTTATACCCTTATCCCATTGGGGCATATTAGTTTTGATACTTAGTTTGTAACATAGAGAAATAATTTTGCTACATATACCTCAAAGTATATGGATCGACTCAGAATCGCTAGCTGAGTCGAATTAGCCATGTCTGTCCGTCCGTCCGTCTGTCTGTTCGGCACCGATTTTTGGGCCTTAACTTTTGAGCTAGGACAATGAAATCTGGTATATAGGATCCTCGTCCGTGCCACCAGAACAAGTGTAAACAATTTTGAAATCCGCCCACTGCCACACCCCCTTTTTAGGAAAACGTATTTTTTGGCCAAACCGTAATGAATTTTAAAAAAGTGTCTGACCAGCATATTAAGAGAATGGTAATATCTATATTTCGTTCATATAAAGTTTTTTGCCACGCCCACTTTTTGGGGGCGTTTTTTTTTATAAAAAAAACGTTTTCCGGTCAAATTTTAAAATTTTCGAAAATTGTTATGATGCACAATGATTGGTAGTATTAATTTGAACATTTCGTCAATAGACCATTTAACTCACACCCACTTTTTGGGGGCGTTTTCCTACAAAAACCATTTGTATGTCCTACCCCAAGGCATATGCAATACAAAAACGTTGTTTTTTGTCGAACGACAAATGGTTTTGCTAAACTGTCTGATCAATATATTGTGACAATGTCATTTTCTGTATTTCATATGAGAGGCTACAATCCGCTGTGCGGATCGTTGAATACCCTATACCATCCCATCCTTAAAATTAATATCCTCAAAATATAGGCCTTATGGCGATGAAATACAGAAAATTACATTGTCACAATATATTGCACAGACAGTTTTCAAAATCTTTTGTGGTTCGAAAAAAAACAACGTTTTTGTATTGCATATGCCTTGGGGTAGGACATACAAATGGTTTTTGTAGGAAAACGCCCCCAAAAAGTGGGTGTGAGTTAAATGGTCTATTGACGAAATGTTCAAATTAATACTACCAATCATTGTGCATCATAACAATTTTCGAAAATTTTAAAATTTGACCGGAAAACGTTTTTTTTATAAAAAAAAACGCCCCCAAAAAGTGGGCGTGGCAAAAAACTTTATATGAACGAAATATAGATATTACCATTCTCTTAATATGCTAGTCAGACACTTTTTTAAAATTCATTACGGTTTGGCCAAAAAATACGTTTTCCTAAAAAGGGGGTGTGGCAGTGGGCGGATTTCAAAATTGTTTACACTTGTTCTGCCTTGGATGGGGTATACAAATGGTTTTTGTAAGACAACGCCCCCAAAATGTGGGCGTAGGTGAAAATGATCTATGGACAAAATGTTTGCGGAAGTATTTGCATCAAAATCTTTTTCGAAAGTTTTAAAATTTGGACAAAAAGCGTTTTTTACTAAAAACATCCCAAAAAGTGGCCGTGGAAAAAAAATTGAGGAGAGTGCAGTACTCATCGCATAGACATTAGTAAATTAGTTAAAATAGTTTAAGATATTGCGTTGTTTGATTATAATTATAATAAACCATTTGAAAGAGATTGAATTATCATTTCGTATTGTACTTCTATACAGTTTTAGCATATAGAGTCAACTTTATTGAGAGCAATTGAATAACGGTAGAGTTGCATGAGTTGTATTGTTATTTCTTGAAGAACATTGTAATGTGTATGTATATGTATGATCAAGTAAAATAAAGAATTATAACAATAAATGAATATCCATTTCGTTTGTATGAATTTCTTCGCTGCGGTACCATTTTTATACCCTAGCCCATAGGGGTATATTAGTTTTGATACATAGTTTGTAACATAGAGAAATAATTTTGCTACATATACCTCAAAGTGTCTGGATCGACTCAGAATCGCTAGCTGAGTCGAATTAGCCATGTCTGTCTGTCCGTCCGTCCGTCCGTATGTCCGTCCGTCTGTCTGTTCGTCACCGATTTTTGGGCCTTGAATTTTGAGCTAGGATAATGAAATTTGGTATATAGGATCCTTGTCCGAGTCTCCAGAACAAGTGTAAAATTTTTAAAATCCGCCCACTGCCACGCCCCCTTTTCAGAAAAACTCAGTTTTTGGCCAAACCGTAAAGAATTTTGAAAAAGTGTCCGAGCAGTATATTTTGAGAATCAAATTATCTATATTTCGTCCGTATAAAGTTTTTTGCCACGCCCACTTTTTGGGGGCGTTTTTAATAAAAAACCTTTTTCGGTCAAATTTTAAAATTTTCGAAAAAAATGTTGATGCAGAATCATTAGTATTGTTAATATGAACATTTCGTCTATAGACCATTTAAACCCACGCCCACTTTTTGGGGGCGTTTTTATATAAAAACCATTTGTATACACTACCCCATAACATATGCAGGAGAAAAACCTTGTCTTTGTAGAACCGTAAAATTTGTTCTGACAATGTCATTTTCTATATTTAAATCCCCATCGTGTTTTAAGCCATGTCCACTTTTTGGGGATATTAGTTTTACAGATGGGATGGGATAGGGTATTCAGCGATCCGCACAGTGGATTGTAGCCTTCTCATATGTTTATACCCTATCCCATAGGGGTATATTAGTTTTGATACATAGTTTGTAACATAGAGAAATAATTTTGCTACATATACCTCAAAGTATATGGATTGACTCAGAATCGCTAGCTGAGTCGAATTAGCCATGTCTGTCTGTCCGTCCGTCCGTCCGTATGTCCGTCCGTCTGTCTGTTCGTCACCGATTTTTGGGCCTTGAATTTTGAGCTAGGATAATGAAATTTGGTATATAGGATCCTTGTCCGAGTCTCCAGAACATGTGTAAAAAATTTTTAAAATCCGCCCACTGCCACGCCCCCTTTTCAGAAAAACTCAGTTTTTGGCCAAACCGTAAAGAATTTAAAAAAAGTGTCCGAGCAGCATATTTAGAGAATCAAATTATCTATATTTCGGCAATATAAAGTTTTTTGCCACGCCCACTTTTTGGGGGCGTTTTTAATAAAAAACATTTTTCGGTCAAATTTTAAAATTTTTGAAAAAAATGTTGATGCAGAATCATAAGTATTGTTAATATGAACATTTCGTCTAAAGACCATTTTAACCCACGTCCACTTTTTGGGGGCGTTTTTATATAAAAACCATTTTTATACACTACCCCATAACATATGCAGGAGAAAAAATTTGTTCTGACAATGTCATTTTCTATATTTAAATCACCATCGTGTTTTAAGCCATGTCCACTTTTTGGGGATATTAGTTTTACATTTTTAAATTAAAAACATATGAGAAGGCTACAATCCACTGTGCGGATCGTTGAATACCCTATCCCATCCTATCTGTAAAACTAAAATCCCCAAAAAGTGGACATGGCTAAAAACACGATGTGGATAAAATAAAGAAAATGACATGGTGACAACAAATTGTTCAGACTGTTTACAAAAAACTTTGACGGTTCTACAAAAGACAAGGTTTTCTACTGCATATGTTATGGGGTAGTGTATAAAAATGGTTTTTATATAAAAACGCCCCCAAGAAGTGGGCGTGGGTTGAAATAGTCTATGGACGAAATGTTCATATTTATACTAATAATGATTCTGCATCAAAAGTTTTTTCGAAAATTTTAAAATTTGACCGAAAAACGTTTTTTATTAAAAACGCCCCCAAAAAGTGGGCGTGGCAAAAAACTTTATATGAACGAAATACAGATATTCAGATTGTCTAAATATGTTGTTCAGAAAGTTTTTCAAAATTCCTTATGGTTTGGCCAAAAAATACGTTTTTCTAAAAAGGGGGCGTGGCAGTGGGCGGATTTCAAAATTTTTTACACTTGTTCTGCTGGGAGCAACAAAGAGCACGTGTACCAAATTTCATCCTTCTAGCTCAAAATTTAAGGCCCAAAAACTGGTGACGTACGGACGGACGGACGGACGGACGGACGGACGGACGGACGGACAGACATGGCTAAATCGACTCAGCTATCGAATCTGAGTCGATCCATATACTTTGAGGTATATGTAGCTAAATTATTTCTCTATGTTACAAACTATGTATCAAAACTAATATACCCCTATGGGATAGGGTATAAACATATGAGAGGCTACAATCCGCTGTGCGGATCGTTGAATACCCTATCCCATCCCATCCTTAAAATTAATATCCTCAAAATATAGGCCTTATGGCGATGAAATACAGAAAATGACATAGTCACAATATATTTCTCAGACAGTTTACCAAAATCTTTTGTGGTTCGACAAAAAACAACGTATTTCTATTGCTAATGCCTTGGGATAGGGTATACAAATGGTTTTTGTAAGAAAACGCCCCATAAATGTGGGCGTAGGTGAAAATGATCTATAGACAAAATGTTTATATTACCATTGCGGAAGTATTTGCATCAAAAATTTTTTCGAAAGTTTAAAAATTTGGACAAAAAGCGTATTTTACTAAAATCGCCCCCAAAAAGTGGGCGTGGCAAAAAACTTTGTAAGAACGATATATAGATATTAGGATTGTCTAAATATGCTGCTCAGACACTTTTTTGAAATTCCTTACGGTTTGGCCAAAAATTAAGTTTTCCTAAAAAGGGGGCGTGGCAGTGGACGGATTTCAAAAATTTTTACACTTGTTCTGGTGGCACGGACGAGGATCCTATATACCAAATTTCATTATCCTAGCTCAAAATTTAAGGCCCAAAAATCGGTGACGAACAGACAGACGGACGGACGGACAGACAGACATGGCTAATTCGACTCAGCTAGCGATTCTGAGTCGATCCATATACTTTGAGGTATATGTAGCAAAATTATTTCTCTATGTTACAAACTTAATGTCAAAACTAATATACCCCTATGTGATAGGGTATAATAATGTATACTGATGCACAACAAGCTTTTGCTTAATGAAAGTGCTGATGCAGCTATAAAATGCACTAATTGAACAGATTGGACATCCAAAGTAAATGCATTTGTTTAATTCTTTAAAGCTTTATTTTTATCAGTATCTTTCTCCAACCTTCCTTTATTTTTTATTATAAACGTGTTTATTGTATGTGCCTTGCTCACACTGATTTTTTTAGGTTTATACAAACCAATATTAAAGGAATATGTTAATTTCAAGAAGGAAAAATAGAATGATTTTTCATTTTGTTGTATATTTTCTTCCATCAAAACTATCATACATTTTATAAACATCTTTAAAAGAACTAAAAATCCAAATATTGCCTATCTGTTTTTTGCCTGCAGTAATAAGATTAAAGCTTGGGCAGACCTGCTAGAAAAATCCAAATATTGCCTATCTGTTTTTTACCTGCAGTAATAAGATTCAAGCTTGGGCAGACCTGCTAGAAAATCTTTGAGATGTTTTAGTTTTTTTAGGTTAATAGCGTAAACTTCTTTCTTTTTTAACTTTTCAGTTTGTAGGTGAATTACATGCGACTATTGCTTTCTCTCATCCAATTTCGTACCATCCATTCTCCTAAACTGAATGTGTTCAAAAGCATTTTTTTAAACGAGTACAACACCATTTTCAGTTTTCAACTAATATTTCTACCACTTTTCTACAACAGTTCCAATCATCAATCAACGTTGATTCCAAGACATATTTTTTCAAAAAGAATAAAATGATACTTTTCTTTGAGACTCGGTAATTTCATTACATTTAAAATATTTTCTTTATACCCTATCCCATATGGGGGTATATTAGTTTTGACATTAAGTTTGTAACATAGAGAAATAATTTCGATAATATACCTCAAATTATATGGATAGATCAGAATCGCTAGCTGAGTCGATTAAGCCATGTCTGTCTGTCCATCCGTCCGTCTGTGTGTCACCGATTTCTGGGCCCTAAATTTTGAGCTAGAGTGTTGAAATTTGGTATATATGATGCAAATACTTCCGCAATGGTAATATAAACATTTTGTCTATAAATCATTTTCACCTACGCCCACATTTTGAGGGCGTTTTCTTACAAAAAACATATGAGAAGGCTACAATCCTCTGTGCGGATCGTTTAATACCCTTTCCCATCCCATCCTTAGAATTAATAACCCCAAAATGTGGTTTTTATGGGCATAAAGTATTGTTAATGACGTTGTCACAACATATTGTTCAGAATGTTTATCAAATTTTATGGTTCGACCAAAAACAACGTTTTTCTATTGCATATGCCTTGGGGTAGGGCACACAAATGTTTTTTGTAAGAAAACGCCCCCAAAAAGTGGGCGTGGGTTAAAATATATATTAATACCACCAATGATTGTGCATCAACATTTTTATACCCTATCCCATAGGGGGGTATATTTGTTTTGATACTTAGTTTGTAACATAGAGAAATAATTTTGCTACATATACCTCAAAGTATATGGATCGACTCAGAATCGCTAGCTGAGTCGAATTAGCCATGTCTGTCTGTCCGTCCGTCTGTCTGTTCGTCACCGATTTTTGGGCCTTAGATTTTGAGCTAGGATAATGAAATTTGGTATATAGGATCCTCGTCCGTGCCACCAGAACAAGTGTACAAATTTTTGAAATCCGCCCACTGCCACGCCCCCTTTTAAGGAAAACTTATTTTTTGGCCAAACCGTAAGGAATTTCAAAAAAGTGTCTAAGCAGCATATTTAGACAATTCTAATATCTATATTTCGTTCATACAAAGTTTTTTGCCACGCCCACTTTTTGTCCAAATTTTAAAAATTTCTAAAAAAACTTTGATGCAAATACTTCCGCAATGATAATATAAACATTTTGTCCATAGATCATTTTCACCTACGCCCACATTTTGGGGGCGTTTTCTTACAAAAACCATTTGTATACCCCATCCCAAGGCATTAGCAATAGAAATACGTTGTTTTTTGTCGAACCACAAACAATTTTGATAAATTGTCTGAGCAATATATTGTGACAATGTCATTTTCTGTATTTCATCGCCATAAAGCCTATATTTTGAGGATATTAATTTTATGGATGGGATGGGATAGGGTATTCAACTATCCGCACAGCGGATTGTAGCCTCTCATATGTTTATACCCTATCCCATTGGGGGGTATATTAGTTTGTAACATAGAGAAATAATTTCGATACATATACCTCAAAGAATATGGATCGATTCAGAATGGCTAGCTGAGTCGAATTAGCCATGTCTGTCTGTCCGTCCGTCCGTCCGTCCGTCTGTACGTCACCGATTTTTAAGGCCTTAAATTGTTTTGGCCAAACCGTAAGAAATTTTAAAAATGTGTCTGAGCAGCATATTTAGAGAATCCTAATATCTATATTTCGTCATTTTAAAGTTTTTGGCCACGCCCACTTTTTGGGGGCGTTTTCCATAAAAACCCTTTTTGGCCAAATTTGAAAATTTTCGAAAAAAATTTTGATGCAAAATCATTGGTAGTATTAATATGATCATTTCGTCAGTAGACTATTCTAACCCACGCCCACTTTTTGGGGGTGTTTTCTTACAAAAACCATTTGTATGCCCTACCCCAAGGCATATGCAATACAAAAACGTTGTTTTTTGTCGAACGACAAATGGTTTTGCTAAACTGTCTGATCAATATATTGTGACAATGTAATTTTCTGCATTTTATCACCATAAAGCCCACATTTTGAGGATATTATTTTAAAGATGGGGTGGGATAGGGTATTAAACGATCCGCACAGCCGATTGTAGCCTTCTCATATGTTTATACCCTATCCCATAGGGGTATATTAGTTTTGATACTTAGTTTGTAACATAGAGAAATAATCTTGCTACATATACCTCAAAGTATATGGATCGACTCAGAATCGCTAGCTGAATCGCTAAGCCATGTCTGTCTGTCCGTCCGTCCGTTCGTCTGTACGTCACCGATTTTTAGGCCTGAAATTTTGAGCTAGGATAATAAAATTTGGTACATAGGATCCTCGTCCCTGCCTACAGAAGAAGTGTAAATTTTTGGAAATCCGCTTACTGCCACGCCCCCTTTTAAGAAAAACTCAGTTTTTGGCCAAACCGTAAGCATATTTTAAAAAAGTTTCTGAACAACATATTTAGACAATCTTAATATCTATATTTCGTCTATATAAAGTTTTTTGCCACGCCCACTTTTTGGGAGCGGTTTCAATAAAAAACTGTTTTCGGTTAAATTTTAAATTTTTCGAAAAAATGTTGATGCAGAATCATTAATTATATACCATTTTAACCCACCCCCACTTTTTTGGGGCGGTTTTATATAAAAACCAATTGTATACACTACCCCATAACATATGCAGGAGAAAACCTTGTCTTTTGTAGAACCGTAAAAGTGTTTTGTAAGCAGTCTGATGAATTTGTTGTCACTATATCATTTTTTTCTATTTTATCCACATCGTTTTTTTAGTCATGCCCACTTTTGTTGGGGATTTTAGTTTTATGGATAGGATGGGATAGGGTATTCAACGATCCGCACAGCGGATTGTAGCCTTCGCATATGTTTATACCCTATCCCATAGGGGGGTATAAACAAACAAATTTTTGGCGCAACAGGCTCGTTAGTACCCAGGGCCTAGCTTTCTCACAACCATTCATGTGTGCGTGTGTACTTCTTGCACGATGGCGGGACCTCCTGTTTTATGCCGACTCCGAACGGCTAAGTTGAGATAAGCTATTCTTGACAATCGATACTACTCGGATGATTTGTCAGATCATCACGACAGGAGGGCCAGTGAAAAATCATTTAGGTGTTGCTACGGCTGGGAATCGAACCCAAACCTCCTGCGCGGCAGTTCATCGCACTAACCATCGCGGCACTGAGATAGGGGGGTATATTAGTTTTGATATTTGGTTTGTAACATAGAGAAATAATTTTGCTACATAAACCTCAAAGTATATGGATCGACTCAGAATCGCTAGCTGAGTCAAATTAGCCATGTCTGTCTGTCCGTCCGTCCGTCCGTCTGTCTGTTCGTCACCGATTTTTGGCCCTTAAATTTTGAGCTTGGATAATGAGATTGGGTACATAGGATCCTCGTCCGTGCCACCAGAACAAGTTTAAAAATTTTTGAAATCCGCCTACTGCCACGACCCCTTTTTAGGAAAACGTATTTTTTGGCCAAACCGTAAGGAATTTTAAAAAAGTGTCTGAGCAGCATATTTAGAGAATCGTAATATCTATATTTCGTCATTAAAAAGTTTTTTGCCACGCCCACATTTTGGGGGCGTTTTCTTACAAAAACCATTTGTATACCCCATCCCAAGGCATTAGCAATAGAAATACGTTATTTTTTTGTCGAACCACAAAAGATTTTGAGAAACTATCTGAGCAATATATTGTGACAATGTCATTTTTCTGTATTTTATCGCCATAAGGCGTATATTTTGAGGATATTAATTTAAAGGATGGGATGGGATAGGGTATTCAACGATCCGCATAGCGGATTGTAGCCTCTCTAATGTTTATACCCTATCCCATAGGGGTATATTAGTTTTGATACTTAGTTTGTAACATAGAGAAATAACTTTGCTACATATACCTCAAAGTATATGGATCGACTCAGAATCGCTAGCTGAGTCGATTAAGCCATGTCTGTCTGTCTGTCCTCCTTCCGTCCGTCCGTCTGTACGTCACCGATTGTTAGGCCTTAAAATTTGAGCTAGGATAATGAAATTTGGTATATAGGATCCTCGTCTCTGCCTACAGAACAAGTGTAAAAATTTTTGAAATCCGCCCACTGCCACGCCCCCTTTAAAGAAAAACTCAGTTTTTGACCAAACCGTAAGGAATTTTAAAAAAGTTTCTGAACAACATATTTAGACAATATTAATATCTATATTTCGTCCATATAGAGTTTTTTGCTACGCCCACTTTTTGGGGGTGTTTTCAATAAAAAACTGTTTTCGGTCAAATTTTAAATTTTTCGAAAAAAATGTTGATGCAGAATCATTAACATTATTAATATAAACATTTCGTCTATATATCATTTTAACCCACGCCCACTTTTCGGGGGCGTTTTTATATAAAAACCATTTTTATACACTACCCCATAACATATGCAGGAGAAAACCTGGTCTTTTGTGGAACCGTAAAAGTGTTTTATAAGCAGTCTGAAGAATTTGTTGTCACTATATCATTTTTTCTATTTTATCCACATCGTGTTTTTAGCCATGCCCACTTTTTTGGGGATTTTAATTTTATGGATAGGATGGGATAGGGTATTCAACGATCCGCACAGCGGATTGTAGCCTTCTCATATGTTTATACCCTATCCCATAGAGGTATATTAGTTTTGATACATAGTTTGTAACATAGAGAAATAATTTAGCTACATATACCTCAAAGTATATGGATTGACTCAGAATCGATAGCTCAGTCGATTTAGCCATGTCTGTCCGTCCGTCCGTCCGTCCGTACGTCACCAGTTTTTGGGCCTTAAATTTTGAGCTAGAAGGATGAAATTTGGTACGTGTGCTCTTTGTTGCTCTCAGCAGAACAAGTGTAAAAATTTTTGAAATCCGCCCACTGCCACGCCCCCTTTTTAAAAAAAACGTATTTTTTCGCCAAACCATAAGGAATTTTGAAAAACTTTCTGAACAGCATATTTAGACAATCTGAATATCTGTATTTCGTTCATATAAAGTTTTTTGCCACGCCCACTTTTTGGGTGCGTTTTTAATAAAAAAACGTTTTTCGGTCAAATTTTAAAATTTTTGAAAAAACTTTTGATGCAGAATCATTAGTAATATAAATATGAACATTTCGTCAATTTCGTCATATCCGTCCGTCCGTCCGTACGTCACCAGTTTTTGGGCCTTAACTTTTGAGGTAGAACAATGAAATTTGGTACACGTGCTCTTTGTTGCTCCCAGCACAACTAGTGTAAACATTTTTGAAATCCGCCCACTGCCACGCCCCCTTTTTAGAAAAACGTATTTTTTTGGCCAAACCATAAGGAACAACATATTTAGACAATCTGAATATCTGTATTTCGTTCATATGAAGTTTTTTGTCACGCCCACTTTTTGGGGGCGTTTGTAATAAAAAACGTCTTTCGTTAAAATTTTTAAATTTTTGAAAAATTTTTCGAAAAATTAAATCTTAGTTTAATACTGAACTTTGCTGCGTTGTTAGACGAAAAGAGTAAACGAAAAATTGACGTTCGGATGTAAGGGAAGCATAGTGCGGGTGAATAAGCAAACACATTCTTAGCGATACGGTAGTGCGTATCATATCAGAGATTTTCGATAGCAAAGATAAAGCACGGTACTTTAGAAAGTTTCGAAAGTCATGTTGAGCAGACATATAGAAAATCCAGAAACTCTATAATATCTACGTAATCCAAAGACATATCGTATATTGCTATTAAGCACGACATTTAGCCGTCTTTTGCTCACTGAGTCACAATGAGAATATATCTCGCAACCATAGATCAGGGTTGGTATGATCAGAGTTTTTGCCAGTAAGATCCGCACTTTTATGGGAATGAACGATTATGTCGAACCAAAGACATATCGTATAATGCTATTAAACGCGACATTTAGCCGACTTCTGCTCACTGAGTCACAATGAGAATATATCTCGCAACCATAGATCAGGGTTGGTATGATCAGAGTTTTTGCCAGTAAGATCCGCACTTTTATGGGAATAAAGGATTGTGTCGACCACATTGTACGGAGGATGCCATAGGTTTTCCCCACTTTAGTATTTATATGACTGCTACAGGTAAAAACCATTTCATTTCACATATTCAAATGGTGTATTATTTAGCATCACAAACGGGATGTAAGACACGTCGACAATTGTGTTCGATACCACAATAGATTTCGACTTTTTATGGTTCAGAAGGAATCCATTTTGTTGCGACCAAATACCAATATCTTCGAGATCTTCGTTTATACAACCCACACCGTGTTCAATTAAACCGAGAGGGCAACTCAAAAGCATTTGCACGTTATTTATACATCTGATTAAAGAACTACTCATACTTACCAAAAATTGCTACCAACTTAAATCAGACTTACGGTACCTTCAGCTGTCAATTGTTGACCATGCTAAAACAGCTTAGTAATAATAACCTCACAAATTATAAATTAATATTATGTTAACTTCATTAACCCATTACAAACTCAACAATGTGAATGTAGTTACGCGGAAGAAGAATTAACTGTAAAATATGTTAGTTGTTTTACTTTGACATTAATTTTTTTGCCTTTATATATATATATATATATATATTGTTAGCGTTTCCCAGTGTTGTTGTATAAAAAAGCCGAATTTCATGAAAAATGTACATACGAGGTTAACGCAGAAAGGGGATTATTTGCCGTAATATCACACACACAAATGAAGGGAGAAGCTAGGTTAAAAGAACCGTATGGGCCGTTAATAGTTACTTAAGTGGCGCTACAGTCCGGGATGAACCTGGGCCTCAAACAACATGCCTCTCCAATTAGCCCAGTCCTTAGCTAACTGCCTCCAGTTGCGCACTCCAAGTTGGTTGAGGTCGGTTTCTACTTGTGCGCGCCACTTAAGGCGAGGTCTTCCTCTACTGCGTCCGACGTCTGGCTGGGAATCGAAGACTCTGCGAGCCGGAGTATTGGTGTCCATTCTTTCTACATGTCCTAGCCATCTTAAACGTGCAATGCGGGGTTTTTTGACTAGGGGTATGTCGCTGTACAGCTCGTATAGTTCGTGGTTGAATCTTCGTCTCCATAGCCCGTCAACGCGAACGGGACCGAAGATTTTCCGAAGAATTTTTCTCTCGAATCGACCAAGGATTTCTTCATCCGCTTTTGATACGGTCCATGCTTCAGCGCCGTAGAGCAGGACTGGGATGATCAGGGTCCTATATAGGATCTCCTTAGTAGTTCGAGTGAGGGCTTTACTACTAAATTGCCTTCTTAGCCCGAAGAAACAGCGATTGGCAAGAGTAATTCTTCATTTGATTTCTGACGAGATGCTGTTGTCAGAGTTAATAGCGGAGCCGAGGTAGACAAAGTCCCGTACTACCTCAAAGTTACATCTGTCAATGGTGACGTTCTGTCCAATTCGTCGATGTTGTGTGTCCTTTCGTGTTGACAGCATATAATTAGTCGTACCCTCATTTACTGCTAAACCCATTTTTGCCGCTTCCTTCTCTATACTAGCAAACGTGGCTATGACATCACGTTGAGTCCTACCAATGATGTCAATATCGTCAGCGTCTGCTAGTAGTTGCACCGATTTTTAGAGAATTGTGCCTCTGGTGTTGGCTCGGGAGTTTTGCACAATCCTCTCAAGAATCAAATTAAAGAAATCACATGACAGCGCATCGCCTTGCCTAAATACTTTTTTGGTATCGAATGTGTCGGTGAGGTCGTTTCCGACCCTGATGGCGAATGTGAGAATGTGGTAATGTGTAGCGTAACACTGCATACAATTGTATAAATATGTACAGACGTATTTTTATTAATTATTTTATTTAATTGCCCGTTTTCAAAATGTAACTGGCAAACTACCTTATCTCTGCGGTAATGGCACGCAAGCGCTTATTACCCAAATGCGATAAAAGCGCCATACATTATTAAGTAGCGAATGCCATCTATCCATACTTAGATTGTCAATAAATAGCAGCGTGCATCCGCCATCGATCTCTTTTGGTAAAAACAGTGTTGTGCGAGCGCAATAGTCCACGCGAGATAAGCCATATTGTTTTGTTAAAAAGTCTTTAAAGCCAGTGAAACCCCAAGGAAAAGTTAAATCCCCTGTAAATCAGGTTACATTTTATTTTATTAAGGCCGTATGAGCCATTTATTAAGTCTCCCATCAATAATTAAAAAGATGAGAATTGTAAATGTGAATGTGTAGATATGTGAATGCATTAATTTTCAAATCAACTTTTCTAGTCGAAATTGGCTATTTTGTTACAGCGAAGAAAAAAAAACTTAACAACTGCCAAGGGCCGTTAAAATCTTTTGCGAGTTGCCTCGCACATTTATTCAAACGATAAGAAGAAAAGTTCTTATCGCAAGCGACAGTCGATTCGCCAGCGCACACCTCGTGTTAGAGCGTCACATAATCTGTCTCACATGAGCTCTTAAACTCGTTCCTATTCGAAGGAAGTTTTCAAACAGCTGCCAAGCCTAGCCACATTATTTGCAACATCCAGGAAGGCGGTACAATAAAGGGTACAGTGTCGACACACGTGATCCCAATCACGGTTTACCCTCCTGGCGAAACCTTTCCATCAACCAGCATCAAAGTGATTACAGAGTGCGCAAGCTCTACGAGAGATCAGCATCAACATCTTTCCCATTCGTCGCCGATCTCATAGAGACGGGAAAGCAGGAATAGTGTTACTGGACTCCGCAGACCGTTTTGGACGAAAAATCCCAATAGGGACGTAGTGTAGTGTAGTGTGTAGAATTAGTTAATATTAGAAAAGAAATTGAATTTATTGTAAATTAAGTTAAGCAAAATCCAGGTAATGCCATTCAAGATTTTACAAAGTCCTATTGCATTTACTTACATTTTTATCCCTACAGTTTAACGATTAATATATAAAAACATCAATAAAAATTCACCTACAACTATACAACCAGACGACGATTTGTGCGCACAAACCCAGTCAGCGGTTACCAAGGTCAAAGAAGGGAAACAACACAAACAAACATTTAAAAAGTGGTAATAAATCCTACAGACAAATATCAACGTAAGTCATAGTCATAACTTTGTAATCTCTTTGGCAATTGGGCTATCTAAAATTTGTATTCCGGGACATGGTAGCCATGGAGCTAAAGACTGAGTTCTTTAGTAAAGGGAAGGTATACCCGATGAGATGTTTCAGAACACATCTAACTAGGTCAAAAACACCAGACCGAAATCTTGTTTTTTTTTCCTTTTTCATATCCTTTTCTCTTTTTCTTTCAATGCTTTTCTACTTTGTTTATATTTTTTCATACTAGCGGGTTAGACTTCTAATCGCTATATCTGTAGTCAATTTATTACAGCGTTCTTTTTATGGACGGATACCTATTAGATGTGATATCCTTATTATGGGATTGGATCGATTATTTTTATTTTATAACCAGATTAGCAGCAGGAAGACCCCCCCATCGACGAGCTTTTAGCCCGGCCCCCCGCAAGCGTACCACAATCTGCTGCATGAAGGGATGCTTAAATGCACCCTTCGCCTAGGAAGGTTATAAATGTGAGAACATGGGCCGTTAATGCTAAATATTAATTTTTAATAGCATTTCGAGATGAACAAGCCAAATCGAAGTTGAGGTACAGTCTATGCTCAGATCTTCCCTAGCCAACTTTTTGCCACCTGGAGTGACTTCTCTTATATATTAATATATATTAAAACAATAAGGTAATACCATTGTATATGAAGCTTATAGTAGTATCATCACGGCAATTTTTTTATTTCTGTCTCCAGCCGCCTAGGGGGAGATCGATCGTTTCTCACGAGAGAAGAAACATTTGTTCACTCTTTCTGAATAGAGTAAATAATATTATAATGAGTGTGTTTATGAGTGACTTGAAGAGTGCAAACAAGAACAAACCGGTTTTGGCGTACTCGCACTAAACTAAATAAGATAATGAGTAATATACAGAGGTGAGGTGATAACTTCAATATGCTTTTCCACGTCTCCAAAGAGGTAGCATATTAGACGCACTTTAGAACTAAAAAATACAATATGTAAAATAAGTTTAACATAAATATGAGAAAACGTAACAATGTTTAGTTATAAGCGGGGTAAAAAAACAGAAAACATATCGATAATTCAATAAACAAACAAAAATTAAAAAAAAAAAAGAATGTGGGGATCTTAGTTCCTCGCACTTTTAACTCCACAGAAATCCTTATTGAATTTTCTTATAGAAAATAAATTTTCTGCAACATCAGTATTTAGATGTACAAGAAGAAGAAACTGCTAGTCATTTTTGAGTTTTTCCCATATTAATTCTATGGCCAGCAACGTTTGCATAAGACCACCAAAGCAATGTGGCTTTTTCATTTTACCAGTAGACTCCCATAATGAGATCCACTCCCTAGCTGTTTTGATGGACTGTAGAGTTTCACTAGATGCTGAAACAGGTCGACGATCAGGATTGGATGTGTAAAGACTGTTGCTATTTAAGTTATCAAAAAGATTATTCATCTTAATAGCAAAATGTGCCGTCGAGGCAGCGATTTTTTTATCTGTGTCGGTTTCAAAACAATTTGCTGAGATAGCGTTGAAAATTCCAGCAGCTGAAAACCTATGTAGCCAGTTTGACTGATCATTCTTCAAAACTGTTTGGATTTATATGACTCTTCGTTAGTTTGAAGCATACTTGAAAGATATTCTTGGAATCTTCTTCAAACAGTTTGACAAGTGTTCCCCAAGAAACGATATCATCAGCTATGCGAATATTATTTTTTAACAACAACTTCGCAGGCTTTTGAATAAATGCGGGTAGTCATATAAAAGAAATATTACCTGGTCCGAGATTTCAAAAAACGGCTTATTTTCTGCTGCTCCCAGTAATTTACATGCTTTTCTATTGTTACTGCCCTGGTCACAGCATACAGCAATAACTTCAAATCCACATTCTAATATTTTGGTAACTGTTAATTTCAATATCTCGGTTCGGATGTTCTCACCCTTTTGGCATCCTATATAATATGATATGGTTTGCTCCCAATTCATATTTAATCCTCTAAGTGTGAATACCATAACCTTTGAAGCAACAGTGGTGTGCCTTCCCAGCTCCCCAAAATCCGAAAACCCGTATTCATATCCGTTTTCGTGTTATAATCAAGCTCGGTCTTTATTGCCATTTCATCAAAAATCACATCTTTTTTGTATATTTGAAATGTTCTTGGCCTTACATTTCAATAGTTCAATTATTTGGGTAGAGAACCCAGCCGGTAAACTCAAAGATGAATGCCATCTATATATTATGCTTACAGATAGTAAGCTAAATCCGGTGTTCAGCATATGGAATTATTATGAAAGAGACTTATAAAAAACTTTAGACACAAATCTTTTTCATTGTATGTCCAACGTGCATTTACCTTATGAAAAAGTTACATGCTAACAAATGTTTTAACATCGACTTGTTTTTCCTGCAATTGCAAGTCAACGTTTTTCTCTAAATTATACTCCTTATCATATTTTAATCTTTTCGGTGTATCGAAAATGCAACGCGGGACAGAATTTTGTATTCCACCTTTAGATTTATGATTTATCAAAACCTTTTGTGGTTCTACAAAAAAGAATGTGTTTGTATTGCATATGCCTTGGGGTAGGGCATACAAATGGTCTTTGTAGGAAAACGCCCCCAAAAAGTGGGCGTGGGTTAAAATGGTCTATTGACGAAATGTTCAAATTTATACTACCAATGATTGTGCATAAAATTTTTTTTCGAAAATTTTAAAATTTGCCAAAAAAAGTATTTTATTAAAAACGCGCCCAAAAAGTGGGCTTGGCAAAAACCTTTATATTGACGAAATATAGTGGGCGGATTTCATAATTTTGAATACTTGTTCTGCTGGGAGCAACAAAGAGTACGTGTACCAAATTTCATCCTTCTAGCTCAAAATTTAAGGCCCAAAAACTGGTGACGTACAGACGGACGGACAGACATGGCTTAATCGACTCAGCTATTGGTTCTGAGTCGATCCATATACTTTGAGATATATCTAGCTAAATTATTTCGCTACAAACTATGTATCAAAACTAATATACCCCTATGGGGTATATTAGTTTGCCAGTGCCACTGCACTTCACCAAAACATTGGTTGAAAATGAGCGATCAGTATCTATAAAGCACACACAAAAACAAAATACTCCAAAAACCGATCATTCAGTTGAAGCAGAGTGCATGCTATACGTGGACAAAGATGTTATGGGATGGGAAATGGGAACATCATACATTATGTATGCTGCATTATTCACTCAGGCTCAAATTTTAATACATTGAGTAGATTAACAAAAAAATACGAAAATAAAATTTGAATCTGAGTAAAGTATGAAACAAGACATGTACAACATCCCTCAGCAAATGGCTTTGCAGCACTGCGATTGAGATATGAAATGCAATTGCTTTTGCTCATATCGGCGGTTGGTATGGCATACTCGCAATTCGCATATCGCATATTCGCATTGCAATAAAGTAGCTCACTTAGCTTTCGTATTTGACAAAATGAGCGAGAAAGAAATAGTATATTGGCATGCGATTGGTTTAATTTTAGAGTAGAACTGTGTAAATTATGTGAGTGGATCTCCATTAAATCTAATAAGGAGAGCGTAAAATTTTCAGCCCTCTTTGGCCTAGTAGTATCTCGCGCCGATAGAGGCACCACCATCGATTTGCCAAAGTGATAGTACTATTAGTTTCATATACAATGGTAATACCTAATATTAGGGTATACAAATATATTATCGTAAGGCACATAAATATGTACATGAATTGTATCATATGATGTAATTTAAAGAGTTTTAATAGATTTTTATTTCACAAACAACAATATTTACGAATTCGTCACTCCAATGTATCCCAAAAAAATCTGTTGAAACAAAAAATGTTAACCAATTTAACAAAAAAACTGGCGTATAAAATTATGTAGATAATTTTTGAAAATATCAGTTGTCATAATATCTACTCACAAAAAAATATATTCTCACTCATAATACGTTTTTAAATAATATTGTTAGCAGTACCTTAATATTTCCAAAAGTAAATAGTTCATATTAAATTCCGTATATAACAATAACATGAAATTAAAAACTTGGAAAAGTGTCCGAATTTTTTAAAACTATAATTGTATATCCTTGTAAAATTAATCCATACTTCTCTTTAATGTGTTCAAGCGACAGTCGTTTATTTTAAAATACATTTTCTGTGTCGCACCCTCGAAACGTAAATTTGATTGTTGGTTATCTACGGATTTTATATTTGTATTCAGGTACTTCCTAGGAGTACCTGAATGGGGACGCATTGAAATAATTTTGAAATTTTTTTTTTTTTTGGTCGAATTGGTAGGTACTTCTAGCAAACATTTTAAATGCAGTAGAAGGCAAATTAGAGTCTAAAACTGTGGTAGTCATTTCTGGGATATCCGTTGTCATTGTACTTGTGTTATCGATATAAGAATAGGTAGTTCCCTCAGTTATTGTAGCTCAGTGGTCTCACTAGTTGTGTCAGTTGTGGTCATAAAGGTCGTTGTACGTTCACCAGCTCCATTAGGAGTTGCGGTTGTGTGTTCAGTCAGGGTGGTAAGTAACATTTGATTGTAATCTTCAATTGGTGTTGGTGTCATAAGAACGAGATCTTCAATTGCCGGATATACGATATGCACTTCTGCTTCCTTTACATCATTTTTATATTGTTGGTATTTATCGGAGTCCAATTTCCGACTTGAGTATTTTGGTTTTATTAAATTGGCAATGCCTTCAGTAATTGGATATACTACAAAAATCTGTGACTGTGATTCGTAGATATAACTGAGTACAAAAAGGATAAGCAGGAAGTTTTGTCTGAAAATATATGTTATATAAATGTAATATTATTATTTAAGGATTGTATTTACTTGACTTTCAGCGCCATGGTGTTACTGCAATAGATATCAGTCTGTCACTCTCCCTAATATGATTTTCGATTTTAAATCATTATAGATGTACATCGGTCATATAATGCCATCATAATTATTTTCCAGTTTTTCATTTTTCAAATTAAACTAGTTCGATTTCGAATATTTCTAGCCTGCGGTAAAACGATTTTTTTTGTTCCATTAGTTAAGTAATTTTCGATGATTGTTTTAGAATCAGTGTAGCGGTAATGTTTTTGATGATTCCAATTTGAAATGTTTCCTATCCCAACACAAATTATAGTTTACTCATATACGTTTGTAAACAAAAAAAATATATACAATTACCGACTCTTAATGATTAGTTTCCAGTTTTTACTTGTTCAAATTAAACTTGTTCGATTTTGTAATATTTCTAGCCTGCGCGCGGTTCAACGACTTTTTATACCCTACCCCATAGGAGGATATTAGGTTTGTCACATAGTTTATAACAAAGAGAATTAATTTAGCTAGATATACGTTAAAGTATATGGATCTACTCAGAATCGCTAGCTGCGTCGATTTAGCAGAAAAAGTATAAAAACAATTTTGAAATTTTTTGTAGAAAAACGTAGTTTTTGGACAAACTCTAAATAATTTTAAAAAGGGGTTGAACAGGATATTTAGACAATTTCTATATTTGTAGCTTTTTCTACATTTAGAGAGCGGATTGTAGCTTTCTCATATGTTTTTTGTTCCATTAGTGGAGTTGAACAATTTTCGATAATTGTTTTAGAGTCAGTGTGGCCGTGGTGCGATTGATGATTCCGATTTGAAATGTTTCCTTTCCCAATATAAATTATATTTTACTCATTTACAGTTTGCATATATTAAAGTAGGTTAACAATAACATACGAGAAAGCCACAATCTGTGAATCGTTGAATACCCTATCCCATCCTATCCTAATTATAAATGTCATCAAGAAGCGGACGTTGCTTTAAACTGAATGAATCTTATTCAGACGGTTTATCTAAATCTTTTCTGGTTCAACAAAAAAAGACATTTAATGAATATGCTATGTGGTGTGGCTTTACAAATCGATTTTCTATATTTACGCCCCCAAAAAGTGGGCGTGGGTTAAAATGATCTATAGAAAAAAATTTCATTTTTCGAGTTTTGTTAAAATTGTATTAAAAAATGAAATGAAATGAATGAAAAACATATGAGAAGGCTACAACCGCTGTGCGGATAGTTGAATACCCTATCCCATCCCACCTTAAAATTAATATCCTCAAAATATAGGCCTTATGGCGATGAAATACAGAAAATGACATTGTCACAATATATTGCTCAGACAGTTTATGCTTTGTCGGCCAGAGAGTCTATATACCAAATTTCAACACTCTAGCTCAAAATTTAAGGCCCAAAAATCGGTGACACACAGACGGACGGACGGATGGACAGACAGACATGGCTTAATCGACTCAGCTAGCGATTCTGAATCGATCCATATACTTTGAGGTATATGTATCGAAATTATTTCTCTATGTTACAAACTTAATGTCAAAACTAATATACGCCCCTATGGGATAGGGTATAATGAATTTTTTCAAGAAAACGCCCCCAAAATGTGGGAGTGACGAAATGTCTAAATATGATATTCAGACACTTTTTCAAAATTCTTAATATGGGATACGGTATAAAAATGTAGGGGAATCTGCGAAGACAAAGCAGATGAAATGCATTGATAGGAAAGAAATTTGATTCAAGTCAACGAGAGAGAGAGAGGCAAAGAGGGCAGGATATGATGGTATAGAGAAATTATGTGCAAGAGATTGGGGCAGCTTATGAACAATCAATTTCAATGATAGCTAACGGGTCTGCGGTCAGTGCCCTAACTTCTTTTTGAAAAAAAAAAACTACCAGAGATGCAAGCCCGGTACCAAATAATTTATACTTGTAAAACGCAATGGTTTTAGAAATTTTTGGCAAACAGTGAGGCAACTAGCGAAGCATCCTTTTGGGGTAAATCTCTGACGACCTACGAAGTAATAAGAGAGAATATTTTAAATCAGAGGTACCTATGTGTGGCCACGTGAATTTTTTTTATTACATGGAAATTAACCCCCCTTTTTTGTGTAGGCTTAACGATAATTTCATCTGGCAGCAAAAGAGTTAATTTTGTGTGTGAGAATTTGTGCACCTGATAGTTACCGGGTAACTATTTTAGCGGCCGTCGAAACGGCGATACGGAAGCAGTAAAGGAGAGCTCTGCAACCGCAACCAAAAGCGAGCCTCTTAATTAAAATTAAATACAAGTGTGCCCCAGAGTGTCCTGCAAATTCTCAAGCCCACCATAATGCGTTATTACCAATGTGGGTGCTTCGCCACCGAGAGAATAATCAATTCCACATGCGTGTCCACCAAATCCACTAAAGTTAAAAATCCAGAAAAACCAGCTGGTAAAAACAAGTGAAATTTCGTTAAGATCAATCGAAGTGATTGAATCATTTTAAATTCAATTTTTATACCCTATCCCATAGGGGTATATTAGTTTTGATACATAGTTTGTAACATAGAGAAATAATTTAGCTACATATACCTCAAAGTATATTGATAAACTGTCTGAACAATATGTTGCGATAATGTCATTTTCTGTATTTTATCGCCATAAAGCCCACATTTTGAGGATATTATTTAAAAGATGGGATGTGATAGGGTATACAACGATCCGCACAGCGGATTGTAGCCTTCTCATATGTGTTTTATATAAAAACGCCCCCAAAAAGTGGGCGTGGGTTAAAATGGTCTGTAAACGAAATGTTCATATTAACAATATGAACATTGTTATACCCTATCCCATAGGGGCTCATTAGTTTTGATACATAGTTTGTAACATAGAGACATAATTTTGCTACATAAACCTCAAAGTATATGGATCGACTCAGAATCGCTAGCTGAGTCGAATTAGCCATGTCTGTCTGACCGTCCGTCCGTCCGTCCGTCTGTCTGTTCGTCACCGATTTTTGGGCCTTGACTTTTGAGCTAGGATAATGAAATTTGGTATATAGGATTCTTGTCCGAGTCACCAGAAAAAGTGTAAACATTTTTAAAATCCGCCCACTGCCACGCCCCCTTTTCAGAAAAACTCAGTTTTTGGCCTAACCGTAAAGAATTTTAAAAAAGTGTCCGAGCAGCATATTTTGATAATCGAATTATCTATATTTCGTTGATATAAAGTTTTTTGCCACGCCCACTTTTTGGGGGCGTTTTTAATAAAAAACGTTTTTCGGTCAAATTTTAAAATTTTCGAAAAAAATGTTGATGCAGAATCATTAGTATTGTTAATATGAACATTTCGTCTATAGACCATTTTAACCCACGCCCACTTTTTGGGGGCGTTTTTATATAAAAACCATTTTTATACACTACCCCATAAAATATGCAGGAGAAAAACCTTGTCTTTTGTAGAACCGTAAAATTTGTTCTGACAATGTCATTTTCTATATTTTTATCCCCAAGGGGTATATAAGTTTTGATACTTAGTTTTCAACATAGAGAAATAATTTAGCTACATATACCTCAAAGTATATGGATCGACTCAGCATCGTAAGCTGAGTCTAATTAGCCATGTCTGTCTGTCCGTCCGTCCGTCTGTCTGTTCGTCGCCGATTTTTGGGCCTTAAATTTTGAGCTAGGATAATGAAATTTGGTATATAGGATCCTCGTCTGTGCCACCAGAACAAGTGTAAAAAATTTTGAAATCCGCCCACTGCCACGCCCTCTTTTTAGGAAAACGTATTTTTTGGCCAAACCGTAAGGAATTTTAATAAAGTGTCTGAGCAGCATATTTAGAGAATCGTAATATCTATTTTTCGTCAATATAAAGTATTTTGCCACGTCCACTTTTTGGGGGCGTTTTTTTTTAAAAAAACGATTTCTGGTCAAATTTTAAAATTTTCAAAATAAAATTTTGATGCACAATCATTGGTAGTATTAATATGAACATTTGGTCTATAGACCATTTTAACCCACGCCCAGTTTTTGGGGGCGTTTTCTTACAAACAAACATTTGTATGCCCTACCCCAAGGCATATGCAATAGAAACATATGAGAAGGCTACAATCCGCTGTGCGGATCGTTGAATACCCTATCCTATCCCATCTTTAAAATTATATCCTCAAAATGTGGGCTTTATGGTGATAAAATACAGAACATAATATGAGAAGGCTACAATCCACTGTGCGGATCGTTGAATACCCTATCCCATCCCATCTGTAAAACTAATATCCCCAAAAAGTGGACATGGCTTAAAACACCATGGGGATTTAAATATAGAAAATGACATTATCAGAACAAATTTTACGGTTCTACAAAAGACAAGGTTTTCCTCCTGCATATGTTATGGGGTAGTGTATAAAAATGGTTTTTATATAAAAACGCCCCCAAAAAGTGGGCGTGGGTTAAAATGGTCTATAGACGAAATGTTCATATTAGCAATACTAATGATCAACATTTTTTTCGAAAATTTTAAAATTTGACCGAAAAACGTTTTTTTTTATTAAAAACGCCCCCAAAAAGTGGGCATGGCTAAAAACACTATGTGGATAAAATAGAAAAAATGATATAGTGACAACAAATTCTTCAGACTGCTTACAAAACAATTTTACGGTTCTACAAAAGACAAGGTTTTCTCCTGCATATGTTATGGGTGTGAAATGGATTTTGTTATTCACTTTATTTTTGCTTCTTTAGTAGCCGAAACTCAGTACTGCGCCCGTTCAAGTCGGAATCCACGATCGAACTGACATTCAAACGAGGTCCACTCACAGTACCGAGCTGCGTTAAGCAAAATATCCTCTTTCGAGGATCATTTGTATGAGACGGGATTTTTCTCATATCACTCACTCAATTTGAGTCGCTATTGCAGTTACTCTTGAGTTACTGAAGTGGTTCGGATTTTGCGCAGATGGATGTAAAAATTCGTTTTACAACTCGGCCATCCGACTAATCACTGTCCTAGTGATGAAATTTATATTATAAGAGTCCTCTCAAAGGATAATTATTTCCAAGTCCAAAGCAGGTCTTAGTCTTATAGTTTCAAAAACACAAAGTTATTCTACGATGTTCAAGTCCACCACAGGTCTCATCGTTGCACAAACACATAGATATCCGACGATTTACAAGTCCACGTAGGGCTTATCGTTTCACAAACACATAGTTATTCTATGATTTTCGAGTCCACTGCAGGTCTCATCGTTCCACAAACACACAGATATCCAACGATATACAAGTCCACGTTAGGGCTTATCGTTTCACAAACACATAGTTATTCTACGACTTCCGAGTCCACCACAGGTCTCAGTCTCATCGATTCACAAACACATAGATATCCAACGATTTACAAGTCCACTTTAGGGCTTATCGTTCCTCAAACACATAGTTATTCTACGATTTTCGAGTCCACTGCAGGTCTCATCGTTCCACAAACACACAGATATCCAACGATTAACAAGTCCACGTTAGGTCCTATCGTTTCATTGTTATCTCCTTTTAACAATAAGCTTACCCTTTCTTCTTAATTACGTCTACTCTCCTAGAGGCTGGTAATTCAATGCCACTTTTTTTAATCCAGTAACAATATAAATCGTTTTTCAAACAAACATACATTTCTTTTTATTCATAATTAAATTAAAAGTAAAAAAAAGGGTTACAAGTCTAATTCATGCACAAAGTGGTCCAGGTCACAAAATGGTTTCATTTTGTCAGCCGCAAAAACTGACTCGAATTTCTTTTGCGTTATTTGGGTCGTATCAGTAACAGCTACTATGTAACGATCGTTCTCAAGTTTCTTCTTTACAACGTAAGGTCCTCGATATCGTGCTAGAAGTTTTCGGGGTTGTCCTGTAGAAGGATGTTCAGCTCGCAGCAAGATTAGATAGCCTTCTACATATTGTCTCGGTGCCTTATGGTTTTTATTGAACTTATTAGCTTGGGTAGCTCCTATCTCGTCCATGCGTATCTTGGCTCTACGCGTAATCTCCGCAGGTGGAATTGTATCTTCGTCTTCTGATTCGTCGTTATGCAAAGTACTACTAAAATGGTTGCCTAAATGGTTTTGTGGCAAAAAGGTGAATATCAGCTCTTGAGGAGTTCGTCCAGTGATACGATGTTTAATTGTATTTAGACTCCACTGAATCGCTTGTAGATGTTCTTCCCAGTCTCTACCATTTGGATCATTAGTCAAAGTGGATAATGCCGATGTGACCGTTCGAAAATATCGCTCAATTTGTCCGTTCGCACGAGGCGTGCGCACTGCTGTTAAAATATGCTTGATACTGTTCTCCCTGCAGAAATCAGCAAATGATTTTGAGGTAAAAGCGGTACCTCTGTCGCTTATTATTTGACTAGGGAGCCCTATAAATTGTGAAACATCATTTATAACTTTCTCAACTGCCTTTGTGGTGGTATTTTTTACTGGTCGCAAAATGATAATTTTGGAGAATGCATCGATGAGGCCCAAAATATCAAAGTTTCCCTGTTTTCCCCTTGGGAACGGACCAACGTGATCCAAGTGAATTGTATAAAATGGTATTGCTCTTTTGTCGATTTGATGAATATGATGGCGTTTTTCATCTTTATCTCGTTTGTTGTATAGGCTTGAAATACAGCTATTTAAGGTTTTTGTGACGATTGTCCTCATTTTAGGAAACCAATACAGTTTGCGAATACGTTCCAGTGTCTGCTCTAGCCCGCAATGTCCTACGTCATCGTGTGCTGACTTAATAATTCTCCACCGAACACCTTAAGGAACAACAAAACGCTTTCCGTCATTTGTTCGTTTGTAAAGCCGGTTGTCTTTTATAAGATATTCCCTCTCTAAATGTTTGATATTTGAATTGTCATCGGAATTACCTGCTAGTGTATTAATTATCTGTCTTAATTCTGAATCCCGCATTTTTAGAGTAGAAACCCAATCTTCTTCATTCATTCCGATTGCCATTACTTCACTCCCCACGACATCGGTTTCAACGCCTTCTTCTGAAGGATGGCGACTTAGGGCATCGACATGTTGTAATTGAGTGCCCGGTCTATGTAAAACATCAAAGTCGTATTCTTGAATCTTCAACCACCATCTCGCAATTCTTGGAATTAAATTGGTTTTATCCTTCGTTGCTTTCAGTGAGTTGCAATCGGTATGCACTTCGAAATGTTTGCCTATCAGATAAAATCGGAACCTTTGGAGACTTTCAACAACAGCTAACGTTTCCAACTCATAGCTGTGGTATTTGCATTCGAGTTCGGTTGTTGCGCGACTATAATAGGCTTCTGCTTTTTTCATGCCTTCACCTTCGATTTGAATAAGAATGCCAGCTAAACCTATCGAACTTGCGTCGGTATGAAGTTGGTGTTTAGAATGAGGGTTATAAATTGTCAAAACTGGTGCCTTACATAGCCGATCTTTGAGTGTGTCAAATGACGTTTGATGATCCGAATTCCATTCAAAGGAACAGTCTTTTCTTAACATTTTATTCAAAGGAGCTGCTATAGTTGCGTAGTTTTCAACGAAACGGCGGAAATACCCGGTAAGTCCTAAAAATTGCTTAATTTCGCGAGTAGTGGTCGGAGTTGGGAATAATTTTTTCTCCCGGTTGTACGCCACCCCTATCAATGTTATGTCCAAGAAAAGTTATTTTTTTCTTAAAAAATTCGCATTTTTTTTAAATTAAGGGTCAAATGTAGGTCTTTGAGTATTTTAAGAAGTTCGCGAAGGGTACTTACAAGTTCTTTTACAATGGTTCCGAACAAAACACTATCATCCATATAAATAATGACTTTCGAATTGTTCATTCTTTTCCTGATTATGTCCATCATTCTAAGAAAAACAGAAAAATGCCACTCTTTTAAATTGAAATTGGCCAGTTGCCGTTACGAAAGAAGTGAAATGACTACAGTCCTTACGAATAGGTATTTGGTAATACCCACTCATTAAATCCAACACAATAAAAAATTCACTATTACACATCATATTTAGACCTTCCTCAATATTCAAAGTTGGAAAATTTTTGCGCACGGTTAGAGAATTTATCTTCCTAAAATCTACACACATTCGGTATGTGCCATCTTTCTTTAGAACCAAAAGAACAGGGCTGGAATATTCGGAGGTAGAAGGCTCAATGATATCATTTTTCAAAAGTTCGTCTATTTGATTGTCGAGCACTGCTCTAAGGTGGTATGGAATACGATACGGCTTATATCTCACTTGGGCTTTTTCTTTTAATTCGATTTTCATTTCAATAATATTAGTTTTACCTAACTCGCGTAAATTATTTGCAAAGCACATATAATATTCGCGGATTGTATCAAGCAAAGTTTCTTTATCGCGTTCTGGAACCGAATTATCAATTTGTATGTCCGTTGCACTTATATTCATAATACCGTATTCCAGTTCATCTTGTCTACCCCCCTCACTGTGTCAATTTCTAGTAATATCTTCCCCTCTTTCAGCGGCATAAGTTAAGTAAAGTTTACCATCCTTTCTTGTAGTACAGACCCTCGGAGCATCAAGGAAATTTCTGCCCAATATCATGTCGTATTCTTGTTTGTTGTCACCTACAACCATGATATTGACACTTTGATGGACGTCCTGAGCTCGAACATTTTGTTTAATTCTGCCTAAAGGAACAACCCTACCCCCTCCGTATCCAGTCAAGGTTTTTGTTGTTGGTTCAATCTCCCAATGGTTTCTCTTGACGTTGTTTTCCTTAATGGTCGAACAATCAGATCCTAGATCAATAAACGCTAGAACCGATAAATCTTCAACCTTTATTTTCATGACCAAACTGTCGTCTTTAACCGCAGACATCTTGGCTACTCGGGAATTACTTGTGCACCGTTGTTTGGGTGCACGACATTCATTAGCGAAATGTCCCGACTTCCGGCAGTTGTAGCAATTTCTGTCATTTGGCCGCTTTGCTATATGTTGCCGATTTTGCTGACAGTCGCGAGCCAAGTGGTCCTTTGATTTACAAACAAAACACGCTTTATCTGGCCTACGTCTCTCGGTTAGCGTACCATTTCTCGATGGGATCGCCATGGGGCGTTCGCCAAACCTTTCCCGATTTTTTTTTTTGCTCTTCTATGGCAAAGAACGATTTAATTTTCAGAAGCAGTTCCTCATATGTACCGTATGAGGAAGCGGTTAGCGTATTTATAAGGTTGTCGTCTTTCAGACCTGATATTATATAGGTCATGGCCAGAGAATCTAGCATACCCGCCTTTTTGCACAAAGCAACAACCTCATAAAAATAATTTTCAACGCTCTCGTTATCAAGCTTTGTTCGCGACATTATTTTTAATATTCCCACGTATACTGTGGCTATATCCCACTTCTGAAGATGTGAAATGGATTTTGTTATTCACTTTATTTTTGCTTCTTTAGTAGCCGAAACTCAGTACTGCGCCCGTTCAAGTCGGAATCCGCGATCGAACTGACATTCAAACGAGGTCCACTCACAGTACCGAGCTGCGTTACGCAAAATATCCTCTTTCGAGGATCATTTGTATGAGACGGGATTTTTCTCATATCACTCACTCAATTTGAGTCGCTATTGCAGTTACTCTTGAGTTACTGAAGTGGTTCGGATTTTGCGCAGATGGATGTAAAAATTCGTTTTACATGGGGTAGTGTATAAAAATGGTTTTTATATTAAAACGCCCCCAAAAAGTGGGCGTGGGTTAAAATGGTATGATGGTTCATATTAATAATGTTAATGATTCTGCATCTAATTTTTTTTTCGAAAAATTTAAAATTTGACCGAAAACAGTTTTTAATTGAAAACGCCCCCAAAAAGTGCGCGTGGCAAACAACTTTGTATGGACGAAATATAGATATTAAGATTGTCTAAATATGTTGCAAACACACTTTTTTGAAATTCCTTACGGTTTGGCTTAAAACTACGTTTTTTATAAAAGGGGGCGTGGCAGTGGGCGGATTTCAAAAATTTTTACACTTGTTCTGGTGGCACGGACGAGGATCCTATATACCAAATTTGATTATCCTAGCTCAAAATTTAAGGCCCAAAAATCGGTGACGAACAGACAGACGGACGGACGGACGGACGGACAGACAGACATGGCTAATTCGACTCAGCTAGCGATTCTGAGTCGATCCATATCCTTTGAGGTATATGTAGCAAAATTATTTCTCTATGTTACAAACTAAGTATCAAAACTAATATACCCCCCTATGGGATAGGGTATAAACATATGAGAGGCTACAATCCGCTATGCGGATCGTTGAATACCCTATCCCATCCCATCCTTTAAATTAATATCCTCAAAATATAGGCCTTATGGCGATGAAATACAGAAAATAACATTGTCACAATATATTGCTCAGACAGTTTCTCAAAATCTTTTGTGGTTCGACAAAAACAACGTATTTCTATTGCTAATGCCTTGGGATGGGGTATACAAATGGTTTTTGTAAGAAAACGCCCCCAAAATGTGGGCGTGGGTAAAAATGATCTATGGACAAGATGTTTATATTACCATTGCGGAAGTATCTGCATCAAAAAAATTTTCGAAAGTTTCAAAATTTGGACAAAAAGCGTTTTTTACTAAAAACGCCCCCAAAAAGTGGGCGTGGCAAAAAACTTTTTATGAACGAAATATAGATATTAGGATTGTCTAAATATGCTGCTCAGACACTTTTTTGAAATTTCTTACGGTTTGGTCAAAAACTGAGTTTTTCTTAAAAGGGGGCGTGGCAGTGGGCGGATTTCAAAATTTTTTACACTTGTTCTGTAGGCAGAGACGAGGATCCTATATACCAAATTTCATTATCCTAGCTCAAAATTTAAGGCCTAAAAATCGGTGACGTACAGACGGAAGGACGGACGGACGGACGGACAGACAGACATGGCTTAATAGACTCAGCTAGCGATTCTGAGTCGAACCATATACTTTGAGGTATATGTAGCAAAATTATTTCTCTATGTTACAAACTATGTATCAAAACTAATATATCCCTATGGGATAGGGTATATGTAACATGCACCTGATGTATAGAAATTGTTTTAATTTTGTTTATTATTACACAAAGTGTAATCACACCATTAAACTACGAAGTCGTTAAGAATTGGAAGAGCTTAATTATTTGAAACCAAGAGGTCACTACGGCTTCACTGTCGACCCCCAAAACGACCTTAGCTTATGATTTCCGCATTGATCTTCGCTCTTTTCTATTTCTGACCTGATCGTGTGAAGTTCCTACTGAATATAAAACTGGTATAAGCCTTAAAGCATAGTTTTTCTTCTCACTTCATTAACGTGTGCTTGTTTTAGTAGATCAGTGCTGGTAATAGCTTTTTTTTTGCAATAACTACGGAAGTTTTAAACAAACTTTGTTTTGGAAAATCAGAATAATCAACATCTCAGCATCGATCAACACACGCCGTACGATCGTAAACATTTTCGATCCCTAAGTATAGTGTACCGAAAATATTTTCGCACGCGGTGTCGATCACTGAGAGGAATTCGCTATCAAATTGCATCAGCTAGCAAACAATACAGCTAGTGATCATAACTATCCCCACCAAGCAGACTCAAAAAATTGCTATCAGTTTGTCTAGTGATTAAGCAAAGCGTACGTTGGTAACCTGCTTCCAGACGATTTCCATGGTCAACGATATCAACACCGATCTTGAGCGAGACCACGTCAGCATAGCCCCACAACAACAACAAAATCCAGAGCGCATCGCACCAGCGACAAGTGTAGCATCAAAATCAAGATTTCGTGGCCACCGGAGCAGCAGACGCTTAACTGTGAGGTACCATAAAAAGTTGTTTACATAATCTTAATTTTTTTGCAATTGGTAATTTTTTTTTAAATCGTGCGGCTGTCATATAACGAAGTGATATATTTGAGATTTTCCAATGTTATTATACGACGCGATGATATGAAAGTAAATATCTATGAGAGAAGAAAGTCCCGATCTAAAATATATTTATACTTAAACATATTGACTAAAAGGCGCTTATTGCCAATATTCCCATAAGTGAATTAACGTTTATGATCCTATGAGATCCAATAATATGATATATAAATATATGCTCGCAGAGTAATATGCTAATTAAAGCTTTGAAGTTTAGAAGATAAGTTATATTTTGATTGTTATCCGAGTGAGGTTAATGTGCACATCAACGTCGAGGAATTATTATTGAAGTTTTGTTTAGAATGTAGGTGAATATAACACTTTTTTTTTATTAAATGCGAGCGTATAACACAAATGAATCCCGTGTGTTGTTATTTTGGTCGCGTTTAAAGAAAGCACTTAAAATGTTTTAAATGAACATTAATACAGGTGAGATCGGTACTAGATAGAGAAAGGTGAAATGTGTCAGTGTTCAGGGGTCATCTAATTAATTAAAGTTGGAAAGCGGATGACATGGTGTGGTATCCTCATGATATCATACGAGGAGGGATATTCCGAGATGGACATAATATCAGTGCCATCGCGACGATTGAGATTTGTGAACAAGGGGTGGTAGATAGATTGATAATAATGCAATGTCAGTGACTACATTTAATGTAGTCTACCTCCGATCCCCTGTCGATAGATAAAGCATACAATATAATATTCCTTATTTCTGTAATATGATTTCGGTATTTATTTTTTTTTGGTACACATTTAATTGGCACGATTTTAATTTGTTTGTGTGTGAGAAATAGTAGCAAGATCCCCGACCGATACGGCGAGCTAAGCCGAGCTTTTGCCAGCGTGCCCACAAGCTGCTAATCCTTAAGGACACAACACCTCCTTGCTATCGCATAGCTAAGGCTCACATTACAACATGGCGCCCAACGAATTAAATAGTCGAAGGACTATGATATTTTTTTTTTTGCGAATCTTTTTTTTTTACTTTTACAATAACATTTTTCTTTAAATAAATTTCTATTCATTCTATCTTTAATTAGTTTACCTTCCTATAAATCTTTTTTTTTTATCGGTATGCTTTATCATTATACTTAATAACTAGCCACATGTTCGAATAAAAGTTCTCACGAAGAAGTTATAGTTACTGTTGAAACATCAAGTTTTGTATACGATACTCTTCGATGAAGTTATCAGTTAGAAAGCATATAGAAAGTAACTTAACCTAAGTTTCCTGTTCGTTATTTATGATCGTGTAATACAGTCGAACTAGGTAAAAGATCTTTATATTTTTCTAATACATATCAATTAGTAAGCAAATAAATGTGAGTCATCGGTATTTTAAAATTCATTTTGTAGCATAAGCCATTTGACCACGATTATTTCGCTCAGTTGATAGGAACTACTAAGGGTTTATCTAGGCAGTGAATAAAATCCAGTGTAGATAACATTAGCCTAAGAGTTATGAGCACCTCAAATCCTTTCGTCAAATTTCATTGTTTACGTCACGTATGTCACCTTTCTATTTATTACTGATCTCACCTAACAGTTATGAATATATTCTTTATATTTCGATCGTTTAATTTTTGATCTCTCAAACATATTTTTTTTTAAATATTAATATTACTATTCCTTTTGATTTTAAGTAATTTAAATTTATTATTCTTTGCCATTGAATTTTTATTTAAAACAATAAGTTTTTTTTTTAATATGAGCGAATCAAAAGGAGCAGTTCCTAAAGAAAAGAGAAAAACATCTTTTGGTACTCACAGAAGTGTTATGACTCGATCGGTGGTTAATCGTCAAATTAATTTAGATACTTCTCATGACTCTATTGTAGGGAATGAATCTAGACAGCCGATAATGCATTCTCCTCCGAATAACCCTATCGTAAGGGGGACTCCAAATACTAGTTCTAATAGAGAAGGGCACAATCCAGAAACGATTCAGAATCGTAATGCTATGCATCCTTGTAGTTTTCAAAATTCAATACCTTCGTTAACCACAATCAGTAGTACTTCTACTACTAAAACCTTATCTCAACCTATTAGTTCGCATGATCAGCAAAATATTCCACATAACCCTAATGTCCAGCATAATAAGACGACACCTAATCCAATGTTACCTACACCTAACCGAACATCTTTAGGTGAGCATATTAAATCAGTTGTCGATGCCAGTATTGGCTCAAGTCAATCCTTTATATTGCAATCACTTTTACATAGTATGAGAATATGCGTGAAAGATTCGGTACGAGAAGCAATTAAGTCTAATCCAACTGAATCCAATAGCAATTGTGATATTTTCCAGGATGATCCAATAATGCATCCTAATAACCACAATCAAAATCGTATGGATAGACCTAATATAGGTTTTAACTCAATTCTTAACGCTGGCTCACGATCTCAACATTATGAAGAAGAAAATCATGTAAATAACGATTCGCGGAATCGGTCAGGTGATAGACATTCGTTCCCTGAGAATAATATCTCAACCGATAACTTTTACCGCCAAGATCGAAATCCTTTTACCGATGAAGATCGAGTACTACCGTTGCGGAATCACAAAGTCGATATTGATCGATGGGGAGTAAAGTATGATGGAACACCCAAATCTATGTCTGTGCAAGATTTCTTGTTCAGAATAGAGGTTTTAAAGCAGAATTACGACTATCATTGGACTGATATACTAAAAAACTTTCATGTGTTATTATCTGGCAGTGCACAAGATTGGTACTGGCAATACCTGCGTACTAATAATCGACAAGATTGGTCTTGCCTCAAGCAAGCATTGTATAAGCAATTTAAAACCCATGACAGTGATTTAGATATTATACAGCAGATAACAGAACGACGACAACATCCCCAAGAGAGTTTCGATGATTATTATAATTTTATAATTCATCTTAAAAATCAATTGAGAAGACCAATGGCGGAAAGACAGTTGCTTCACATTATGAAATCAAAAGTGACTAATCGTCTTTTAAACCTCGTATATCCAATGCCTATACACTCTCTTGAACAGTTTCGAGATGAGTGTCGAAGGGCAGAGAAATTATTTCAATCTCGCGATCAAACCAGATACGTAAGACACGTAAATGAAATTAGTCAAGAAGTGTGTTCAGATCCTTTTGGCGATGAGTTATCTGCTCTGCGATTTTCTAACTCAACTAATAGCAGTAAGGTTGCAAAAAAAGACTCCAGTAACTATCGTTGCTTCAACTGCAAGAATGTTGGACACAGCTTTATGAATTGTCCTTCTCCAGTTAGGAACTTGTTTTGTTATAAGTGTGGAACTGACAATGTTACCACACCTAACTGTCCTAAGTGTAAGCCTTTGGGAAACCAACCACCGAACGGGACGAGATTCGGGGAATCCCGTTCGACGCAAACGTCACCCGAAAACTAGACAAATCTACATCCACAGACGTTGAAACGCACGTATCTTCTAATGCATATCCAAGTATTAAGATACTTCAGCCTGATACGTCCTTTTGTAATTTAACACGGACTTTACCTATAACTAAAATAATTCCTTATGAAGCTCGTCTAAGTAGATACAATGAAATTAGATCTAGACTTTTTCGCTTAGATGAAATTAAAGAAGCTAATTGTACTACTAAATTAACTAAATCTAGAATCAGACAAAAGAAGAGGAAATTGTACATGGAAATGGTAAAAACATCGTCTGTAGGAGCAGATAAAGACCCAAGACCTTTTGTAACTATTTCTATTCAAGGTAATAGGATAACAGGATTGCTTGATAGCGGAGCAACTATTTCCTGTCTCGGAAATGGTTGTTCTGAATTCGCGACTAAGCATAATTTGAAAATTTATCCGTTAGCAACTAGTCTTCAAACTGCTGATGGCAACGAGCAACACATTGTTGGTTACGTAAGAATTCCAATTACCTTCAATTCAATTACAAAAGATATGGATATATACTTAGTGCCAAGTTTAACGCAGCCATTGTATTTGGGCATTGACTTTTGGCATTTGTTTAAGATACAACCATATCTAGTAAATGAATTGGTAACTTCAGATATTGATATAAAGCCAAAACATGAGTTGAATGAAGATCAAACTCAAGCACTAATGAAAGTAATTGAAAAATTTCCATCGTTCAAACAACTTGGGCTTGGGAAAACTTCATTAGAAACTCATCGAATTGATACGGGAGATGCTGACCCGGTAAAACAGCGACATTATCCGGTGTCTCCGGTTATACAGCAACTAATTTTCGAGGAATTGGATCGCATGCTTTCGTTGGGAGTTATTGAAGAGAGCAATAGTGCGTGGAGTTCGCCTATTGTCTTGATTCGGAAACCCGGCAAAAATCGTCTGTGCCTAGACTTTAGAAAAGTCAATCAACTCACAGCGAAAGATGCGTATCCATTGCCTCATATAGAGGGTTTGTTGAGCCGTTTGAGAGATACACACTACATCAGTAGTGTGGATCTCAAAGACGCGTTTTGGCAAATTCCTTTAGAGAAGAAGTCAAGGGAAGTAACAGCATTCACGGTGCCCGGTAGACCACTTTATCAGTTTAAGGTCATGCCCTTTGGACTGTGTAACGCAGCTCAAAGGTTATGTAGATTAATGGATAAAGTGGTGCCTGCTGAGCTTCGTGAATGTGTGTTCGTATATCTTGATGACCTTCTCGTCATCTCGAAGAATTTCCACGAACATCTGGATATACTTACAAAAGTTGCTGAATGTCTATCAGGAGCAAACCTTACGATAAATATTGAAAAATCTAACTTTTGCTTTAGAGAATTAAAATATTTGGGTTATGTTGTTGGACAGGGCCACATTAAGCCGGATCCGGGCAAAGTGTCAGCCGTTAAAGACTTTCCTGTACCGAAATCTCAAAAACAGGTACGAAGATTTCTAGGTTTATGCGGCTGGTACCGTCGATTTATTCGTAATTTTGCGGCTATATCAGCACCACTGTCCGACACATTACGTAAATGTAAATCGTTCGTTTTTTCTGATGAAGCTCTTACTGCTTTTGAAGCTTTGAAGACAGCTCTTGTTTCTGCACCTTTGCTAAGTAACCCACATTTTTCGGATCATTTTTATGTGCAGTGTGATGCATCTTGCCATGGTGTTGGAGGAGTCCTCTTTCAATATGATGAGGATAAAAACGAAAAGCCAATCGCATTCTTTTCTCAAAAGCTCAATCCTTGCCAGCGAAACTACAGCGTGACCGAGCAAGAATGTCTGGCCGCAGTATTAGCGGTTAAAAAGTTTCGGCCATATGTTGAGGGATTACCGTTTACCATCATCACTGACCATGCAAGTCTCAAATGGCTAATGGGACTCAAAGACCTCAGTGGCAGATTGGCTAGATGGTCATTGAAGTTGCAGGCTTTTCAGTTTGAGATTCAGCATAGAAAGGGATCTCTAAACACCGTACCTGATGTATTATCACGAATGTACATGGAAGAATTATCCGAAAAACCGAAGGTCAATCTCATTGTAGATGAAAACAGTGAAGAATTTCAGTCAAAAGAATATTTGACATTAAGAGATACTATTTCCAAAAATAATTTGCCTGATCTTAAGATATCTAATAATTTAATTTTAAGACGTACTTTCCCAATCGAATCTGAAGAACCAGAATGGAAATTGTGGATACCAAAAGGTCTCACAAATTCTCTGATTCAACTAGCTCATGATCCTCCTAATGCATCCCACGGCGGGATTCGTAAAACGTTGGAGAGGTTAAGAGAGTTTTATTTCTGGCCAAATATGACTACCCAGGTTAGAGAATTCATTGGTAAATGCGATATGTGTAAGGCAAACAAATCCCCAAATAAAACCTTAAGACCACCAATGGGAAGACCGCTCAATATAGAACGACCATTCCAAAAACTATACATTGATTTTATGGGTCCATATATTCGCTCAAAAAACGGCAATATATATCTTTTCGTGGTACTTGACTACTTTTCCAAGTACGTATTCCTGAAACCGATGCGTAAAGCATGTACCAAAGCAGTTGTGGAATTCTTGGAAAAAGACGTTATTTACAAATTTGGAGTACCGGAGTTTATTTTGTCTGACAACGGGAAACAATTTGTTTCGAGGGAATTTCAGAAATTCACATCTAGCTTCGGCATAAAACATTTGAGGACGGCTGTGTACTCTCCACAGGCAAATGCATCAGAACGTGTTAATCGTTCAATACTTTCGGCTGTGAGAATGTATTTGAAAGATGACCAAAGGGATTGGGATCTTAATATCCCAAGTATTCAACTTGCTTTATGTACTGCCTACCATCAATCTATTGGCACCAATCCTTATTTTTGCCTTTTTGGAAATAACATGGTTACGCATGGAAATTCGTACAAGTTACTACATAAACTCAGCCTTGTCAGTGATAGCGAATACCAGACATTACGCCACTCTGATAAATTGGAGATTATTCGCAAAAAGATCATGGATTGTCTATTCAAAGCATATAATCGAAATGAGAAATCTTACAACCTACGCTCAACGACGATATCCTTCCGGCCGGGAGACGAGATTTTCAGGCGTAACTTTGTACTTAGCGATGCGAGTAAGAATTTGAACGCAAAGCTTTGTGCTAAGTTCGTTAAATGTAGGGTTGCTAGATCGGTCGGGAATAGTTTGTATGAAATTGAAAATATGCTTGGTAAGACTATTGGTATCTTTCATGCAAAGGATTTAAGACGTTAGCCCGGCTTACTAGTAATGTTTTATACTATTGAAATCTCAGGGTCATGGTCGAAGCCACACGTTGGCAATAAGCAGAAAGGCTAGATACATAGATACATGATTTCAATGGACTTTTGCTTGATACAGGGTATTGCAAAACCCATTGCGATGTAACATGCACCTGATGTATAGAAATTGTTTTAATTTTGTTTATTATTACACAAAGTGTAATCACACCATTAAACTACGAAGTCGTTAAGAATTGGAAGAGCTTAATTATTTGAAACCAAGAGGTCACTACGGCTTCACTGTCGACCCCCAAAACGACCTTAGCTTATGATTTCCGCATTGATCTTCGCTCTTTTCTATTTCTGACCTGATCGTGTGAAGTTCCTACTGAATATAAAACTGGTATAAGCCTTAAAGCATAGTTTTTCTTCTCACTTCATTAACGTGTGCTTGTTTTAGTAGATCAGTGCTGGTAATAGCTTTTTTTTTGCAATAACTACGGAAGTTTTAAACAAACTTTGTTTTGGAAAATCAGAATAATCAACATCTCAGCATCGATCAACACACGCCGTACGATCGTAAACATTTTCGATCCCTAAGTATAGTGTACCGAAAATATTTTCGCACGCGGTGTCGATCACTGAGAGGAATTCGCTATCAAATTGCATCAGCTAGCAAACAATACAGCTAGTGATCATAACTATCCCCACCAAGCAGACTCAAAAAATTGCTATCAGTTTGTCTAGTGATTAAGCAAAGCGTACGTTGGTAACCTGCTTCCAGACGATTTCCATGGTCAACGATATCAACACCGATCTTGAGCGAGACCACGTCAGCATAGCCCCACAACAACAACAAAATCCAGAGCGCATCGCACCAGCGACAAGTGTAGCATCAAAATCAAGATTTCGTGGCCACCGGAGCAGCAGACGCTTAACTGTGAGGTACCATAAAAAGTTGTTTACATAATCTTAATTTTTTTGCAATTGGTAATTTTTTTTTAAATCGTGCGGCTGTCATATAACGAAGTGATATATTTGAGATTTTCCAATGTTATTATACGACGCGATGATATGAAAGTAAATATCTATGAGAGAAGAAAGTCCCGATCTAAAATATATTTATACTTAAACATATTGACTAAAAGGCGCTTATTGCCAATATTCCCATAAGTGAATTAACGTTTATGATCCTATGAGATCCAATAATATGATATATAAATATATGCTCGCAGAGTAATATGCTAATTAAAGCTTTGAAGTTTAGAAGATAAGTTATATTTTGATTGTTATCCGAGTGAGGTTAATGTGCACATCAACGTCGAGGAATTATTATTGAAGTTTTGTTTAGAATGTAGGTGAATATAACACTTTTTTTTTATTAAATGCGAGCGTATAACACAAATGAATCCCGTGTGTTGTTATTTTGGTCGCGTTTAAAGAAAGCACTTAAAATGTTTTAAATGAACATTAATACAGGTGAGATCGGTACTAGATAGAGAAAGGTGAAATGTGTCAGTGTTCAGGGGTCATCTAATTAATTAAAGTTGGAAAGCGGATGACATGGTGTGGTATCCTCATGATATCATACGAGGAGGGATATTCCGAGATGGACATAATATCAGTGCCATCGCGACGATTGAGATTTGTGAACAAGGGGTGGTAGATAGATTGATAATAATGCAATGTCAGTGACTACATTTAATGTAGTCTACCTCCGATCCCCTGTCGATAGATAAAGCATACAATATAATATTCCTTATTTCTGTAATATGATTTCGGTATTTATTTTTTTTTGGTACACATTTAATTGGCACGATTTTAATTTGTTTGTGTGTGAGAAATAGTAGCAAGATCCCCGACCGATACGGCGAGCTAAGCCGAGCTTTTGCCAGCGTGCCCACAAGCTGCTAATCCTTAAGGACACAACACCTCCTTGCTATCGCATAGCTAAGGCTCACATTACATATAAACATCAGAAGTTTTTTGCTATGTATTGCATGAAGGAGACGGTGGAATGGACTCAAATGTTTTTGCTTCGCATGTTTCTCATGTCTGATGTCGTAAAAAATTAATTTCATATGAGTGTACCTACAGTTCTATTAAGCGATGGTTGTAGCACACAAAATCGAAACGTCAATTTAGCTAACCTTTTTACAATTTATTGAGACCAAATATAATACTACAATTTATACTACTATTACTACTACTACTCATAATAAGAATTATTTATTTTATTTATTTATTTATTTATTTATTTATTTCATCTACCGAGTTTTAACACTCTTACAGATTACATATACATGATAATATTTAAGTATTCTAATACATATTTTTCATCTTATATTATATAACAGCATTTTTTTAAATTCCACTCTATTAAGACTTAAATCGCAATTATTATAATAAAATAAGTTGAACATCTTAACACATTATGTTCCTAATTCATAATATTAAATGTTTATAACATATATACTATTTGGGTTTTAAGGGTAGAGCTAAGAAAACCATTGCCATTTCGTAATAAGAATATTTTAGGAATTAATATACATTTTCTGTAAAATTTTTGTTTTATTTATAATTTAACAGTTTGATTATCCTGAAGGTTGCAGTGTCAATTATTAAAAGGTGTTACATATATTTAAAAGAAACAACATCGTATCTGCTAATTGAGCATCAAAACATATGCGATGGAAACTCGTAACTCGTAAAACTTGTAACGGAAGAAATAAAGGACCCTGCTGAGAAAACAGGTCCCTATAATAGGTTGAATCATCCCATACAACCACCGAACCCAGTCGAGTCAGTCAACTCACACCCGAGTCGTCTCAAGTTCCCTCCAGGGTCCTAAAACAAACCTTTGCTTAAGACACCCTCACACTCATTGCCACAGGACTCCGTTAGCTAGTCCGGGCAACAACAAGGGCTTGCTGGCCGATCCATCGTAGCTTTGGCATGCTAGCACCGCTCGTCCTAGCTCGTCGGAAGGGGGGGTACTTGCTACAATGTCAGCGGCCGATGTTACGCAATCCATGCCTCATAGAAAAGATGATACTTTCTGAAATAATTATAAAAAAAATATACTGACAGAGCAGGCAATTCTCGAGGTCTGCTAACAAGTCCGCTTCCTCCAAGGACATCCTTCAAGAGGAGAGAATAGGTGTTGGTTCTCTCTTCTTACCCACCCACGCTCAACTATTCAAAAGAATAGTGAGCAACCTTGGTTATCAAAATCAAAAAACGTAGTTTTAAGCCAAACCGTAAGGAATTTCGAAAAAGTGTATGAGCAGCATATTTAGACAATCCTAATATCTATATTTCGTCCGTACAAAGTTTTTTGCCACGCCCACTTTTTGGTGACGTTTTAGTAAAAAACGCTTTTTGTCCAAATTTTAAAACTTTCGAAAAAATTTTTGAAGCAAATACTTCCCCAATGGTAATATGAACATTTTGTCCATAGATCAATTTAACCTACACCCACATTTTGGGGGCGTTTTCTTACAAAAACCATTTGTATATCCCATCCCAAGGCATTAGCAATAGAAATACGTTGTTTTTTGTCGAACCACAAAAGATTTTGATAAACTGTCTGAGCAATAAATTCGCGAAGGGTACTTACAAGTTCTTTTACAATGGTTCCGAACAAAACACTATCATCCATATAAATAATGACTTTCGAATTGTTCATTCTTTTCCTGATTATGTCCATCATTCTAAGAAAAACAGAAAAATGCCACTCTTTTAAATTGAAATTGGCCAGTTGCCGTTACGAAAGAAGTGAAATGACTACAGTCCTTACGAATAGGTATTTGGTAATACCCACTCATTAAATCCAACACAATAAAAAATTCACTATTACACATCATATTTAGACCTTCCTCAATATTCAAAGTTGGAAAATTTTTGCGCACGGTTAGAGAATTTATCTTCCTAAAATCTACACACATTCGGTATGTGCCATCTTTCTTTGGAACCAAAAGAACAGGGCTGGAATATTCGGAGGTAGAAGGCTCAATGATATCATTTTTCAAAAGTTCGTCTATTTGATTGTCGAGCACTGCTCTAAGGTGGTATGGAATACGATACGGCTTATATCTCACTTGGGCTTTTTCTTTTAATTCGATTTTCATTTCAATAATATTAGTTTTACCTAACTCGCGTAAATTATTTGCAAAGCACATATAATATTCGCGGATTGTATCAAGCAAAGTTTCTTTATCGCGTTCTGGAACCGAATTATCAATTTGTATGTCCGTTGCACTTATATTCATAATACCGTATTCCAGTTCATCTTGTCTACCCCCCTCACTGTGTCAATTTCTAGTAATATCTTCCCCTCTTTCAGCGGCATAAGTTAAGTAAAGTTTACCATCCTTTCTTGTAGTACAGACCCTCGGAGCATCAAGGAAATTTCTGCCCAATATCATGTCGTATTCTTGTTTGTTGTCACCTACAAGCATGATATTGACACTTTGATGGACGTCCTGAGCTCGAACATTTTGTTTAATTCTGCCTAAAGGAACAACCCTACCCCCTCCGTATCCAGTCAAGGTTTTTGTTGTTGGTTCAATCTCCCAATGGTTTCTCTTGACGTTGTTTTCCTTAATGGTCGAACAATCAGATCCTAGATCAATAAACGCTAGAACCGATAAATCTTCAACCTTTATTTTCATGACCAAACTGTCGTCTTTAACCGCAGACATCTTGGCTACTCGGGAATTACTTGTGCACCGTTGTTTGGGTGCACGACATTCATTAGCGAAATGTCCCGACTTCCGGCAGTTGTAGCAATTTCTGTCATTTGGCCGCTTTGCTATATGTTGCCGATTTTGCTGACAGTCGCGAGCCAAGTGGTCCTTTGATTTACAAACAAAACACGCTTTATCTGGCCTACGTCTCTCGGTTAGCGTACCATTTCTCGATGGGATCGCCATGGGGCGTTCGCCAAACCTTTCCCGATTTTTTTTTTTTGCTCTTCTATGGCAAAGAACGATTTAATTTTCAGAAGCAGTTCCTCATATGTACCGTATGAGGAAGCGGTTAGCGTATTTATAAGGTTGTCGTCTTTCAGACCTGATATTATATAGGTCATGGCCAGAGAATCTAGCATACCCGCCTTTTTGCACAAAGCAACAACCTCATAAAAATAATTTTCAACGCTCTCGTTATCAAGCTTTGTTCGCGACATTATTTTTAATATTCCCACGTATACTGTGGCTATATCCCACTTCTGAAGATGTGAAATGGATTTTGTTATTCACTTTATTTTTGCTTCTTTAGTAGCCGAAACTCAGTACTGCGCCCGTTCAAGTCGGAATCCGCGATCGAACTGACATTCAAACGAGGTCCACTCACAGTACCGAGCTGCGTTACGCAAAATATCCTCTTTCGAGGATCATTTGTATGAGACGGGATTTTTCTCATATCACTCACTCAATTTGAGTCGCTATTGCAGTTACTCTTGAGTTACTGAAGTGGTTCGGATTTTGCGCAGATGGATGTAAAAATTCGATTTACATGGGGTAGTGTATAAAAATGGTTTTTATATTAAAACGCCCCCAAAAAGTGGGCGTGGGTTAAAATGGTATGATGGTTCATATTAATAATGTTAATGATTCTGCATCTAATTTTTTTTTCGAAAAATTTAAAATTTGACCGAAAACAGTTTTTAATTGAAAACGCCCCCAAAAAGTGCGCGTGGCAAACAACTTTGTATGGACGAAATATAGATATTAAGATTGTCTAAATATGTTGCAAACACACTTTTTTTGAAATTCCTTACGGTTTGGCTTAAAACTACGTTTTTTATAAAAGGGGGCGTGGCAGTGGGCGGATTTCAAAATTTTTTACACTTGTTCTGTAGGCAGAGACGAGGATCCTATATACCAAATTTCATTATCCTAGCTCAAAATTTAAGGCCTAAAAATCGGTGACGTACAGACGGAAGGACGGACGGACGGACGGACAGACAGACATGGCTTAATAGACTCAGCTAGCGATTCTGAGTCGAACCATATACTTTGAGGTATATGTAGCAAAATTATTTCTCTATGTTACAAACTATGTATCAAAACTAATATATCCCTATGGGATAGGGTATAAACATCAGAAGTTTTTTGCTATGTATCGCATGAAGGAGACGGTGGAATGGACTCAAATGTTTTTGCTTCGCATGTTTCTCATGTCTGATGTCGTAAAAAATTAATTTCATATGAGTGTACCTACAGTTCTATTAAGCGATGGTTGTAGCACACAAAATCGAAACGTCAATTTAGCTAACCTTTTTACAATTTATTGAGACCAAATATAATACTACAATTTATACTACTATTACTACTACTACTCATAATAAGAATTATTTATTTTATTTATTTATTTATTTATTTATTTATTTCATCTACCGAGTTTTAACACTCTTACAGATTACATATACATGATAATATTTAAGTATTCTAATACATATTTTTCATCTTATATTATATAACAGCATTTTTTTAAATTCCACTCTATTAAGACTTAAATCGCAATTATTATAATAAAATAAGTTGAACATCTTAACACATTATGTTCCTAATTCATAATATTAAATGTTTATAACATATATACTATTTGGGTTTTAAGGGTAGAGCTAAGAAAACCATTGCCATTTCGTAATAAGAATATTTTAGGAATTAATATACATTTTCTGTAAAATTTTTGTTTTATTTATAATTTAACAGTTTGATTATCCTGAAGGTTGCAGTGTCAATTATTAAAAGGTGTTACATATATTTAAAAGAAACAACATCGTATCTGCTAATTGAGCATCAAAACATATGCGATGGAAACTCGTAACTCGTAAAACTTGTAACGGAAGAAATAAAGGACCCTGCTGAGAAAACAGGTCCCTATAATAGGTTGAATCATCCCATACAACCACCGAACCCAGTCGAGTCAGTCAACTCACACCCGAGTCGTCTCAAGTTCCCTCCAGGGTCCTAAAACAAACCTTTGCTTAAGACACCCTCACACTCATTGCCACAGGACTCCGTTAGCTAGTCCGGGCAACAACAAGGGCTTGCTGGCCGATCCATCGTAGCTTTGGCATGCTAGCACCGCTCGTCCTAGCTCGTCGGAAGGGGGGGTACTTGCTACAATGTCAGCGGCCGATGTTACGCAATCCATGCCTCATAGAAAAGATGATACTTTCTGAAATAATTATAAAAAAAATATACTGACAGAGCAGGCAATTCTCGAGGTCTGCTAACAAGTCCGCTTCCTCCAAGGACATCCTTCAAGAGGAGAGAATAGGTGTTGGTTCTCTCTTCTTACCCACCCACGCTCAACTATTCAAAAGAATAGTGAGCAACCTTGGTTATCAAAATCAAAAAACGTAGTTTTAAGCCAAACCGTAAGGAATTTCGAAAAAGTGTATGAGCAGCATATTTAGACAATCCTAATATCTATATTTCGTCCGTACAAAGTTTTTTGCCACGCCCACTTTTTGGTGACGTTTTAGTAAAAAACGCTTTTTGTCCAAATTTTAAAACTTTCGAAAAAATTTTTGAAGCAAATACTTCCCCAATGGTAATATGAACATTTTGTCCATAGATCAATTTAACCTACACCCACATTTTGGGGGCGTTTTCTTACAAAAACCATTTGTATATCCCATCCCAAGGCATTAGCAATAGAAATACGTTGTTTTTTGTCGAACCACAAAAGATTTTGATAAACTGTCTGAGCAATAAATTGTGACAATGTCATTTTCTGTATTTCATCGCCATAAGGCCTATATTTTGAGGATATTAATTTTATGGATGGAATGGGATAGGGTATTCAACTATCCGCACAGCGGATTGTTGCCTCTCATATGTTTATACCCTATCCCATAGGGGTATATTAGTTTTGATACTTAGTTTGTAACATAGCCTTAAATTTTGAGCTAGGATAATGAAATTTGGTATATAGGATCCCCGTCTCTGCCTACAGAACAAGTGTAAAAAATTTTGAAATCCGCCCACTGCCACGCCCCCTTTTAAGAAAAACTCAGTTTTTGACCAAGCCGTAAGGAATTTGAAAAAAGTTTCTGAACGACATATTTAGACAATATTAATATCTATATTTCGTCCATATAAAGTTTTTTGCCACGCCCACTTTTTGGGGGCGTTTTCAATAAAAAACTGTTTTCGGTCAAATTTTAAATTTTTCGAAAAAAATTTTGATACAGAATCATTAACATTATTAATATGAACATTTCGTCTTTATACCATTTTAAACCACGCCCACTTTTTGGGGGCGTTTTTATATAAAAACCATTTTTATACACTACCCCATAACATATGCAAGAGAAAACCTTGTCTTTTGTAGAACCGTTAAAGTGTTTTGTAAGCAGTCTGAAGAATTTGTTGTCACTATATCATTTTTTCTAACTATCCACATCGTGTTTTTAGCCATGCCCCCTTTTTTGGGGATTTTAGTTTTATGGATAGGATGGGATAGGGTATTCAACGATCCGCACAGCGGATTGTAGCCTTCTCATATGTTTTTCACAGTATTTCTGGTTTGTTGTGGCGTGGTGGATATCCGCATCCTTACCTTGGCTGCAACAAGGTCGTGGTCCGAGTCAATGTTAGTAGGCTGTGTTTTCCGACAATACTGCTCATGATGTCTTCTCTTCCTACATTTGAGTTAAAGTCTCCCTGCACGATTTTAACATCGTACTTCGGCAGTCGTATTTTGTCAAGGAGCTATAGTAGAAGCAATCTTTAGTTAAATCATTCTTTTTCTCCGTCGGGGCGTGAGCGCATATAAGGCTTCTGTTGACGAATTTGCCTTGATGCGAATTGTTACAGTGCGTTTGCTAATGTCTTGGAAACATAAGACTTCTTGCCTAAGTCTGGCACTTATAACAACACCGCATCCGAATAGTCGCTGTTTCTGCTCACTATAACATGGTCCATAGTTGATGTCACAGTTTATCATCCTCTATTTGCCCGGCCCATCACATCATATTTTCTGGATGGCAGTAATGTCCGCTTTGTAGCAGTTTAGTGCTTCCGCTAGTTGTTCGCCTGCACCTCTCCTGTTTAATGTTCTCACCTTCCTGGTGCAGATACGAACGCCATTGTCCTTTTTTCGTTTAGCAGCGTCGTCCACAATAATATCAGTCCTTCCCGAGGCTATTGGTTGCTTCGGAAATTATGTTTATACCCTATCCCATAGGGGTATATTAGTTTTGATACTTAGTTTGTAACATAGAGAAATAATTTCGCTACATATACCTCAAAGTATATGGATCGACTCAGAATCGCTAGCTGAGTCGAATTAGCCATGTCTGTCTGTCCGTCCGTACGTCCGTCCGTCTGTCTGTTCGTCACCAAATTTTGGGCCTTAAATTTTGAGCTAGGATAATGAAATTTGGTATATAGGATCCTTGGCCGAGTCACCAGAACAAGTGTAAAAATTTTTAAAATCCGCCCACTGCCACGCCCCCTTTTAGAAAAAACGTAGTTTTAAGCCAAACCGTAAAGAATTTCAAAAAAGTGTGTTTGCAACATATTTAGACAATCCTAATATCTATATTTCGTCCATACAAAGTTTTTTGCCACGCCCACTTTTTGGGGGCGTTTTAAGTAAAAAACTATTTTTGTCCAAATTTTAAAACTTTCGAAAAAAATTTTGATGCAAATACTTCCGCAATGGTAATATAAACATTTCGTCAGTAGATCATTTTCATTTACGCCCACATTTTGGGGGCGTTTTCTTACAAAAACCATTTGTATACCCCCTCCCAAGGCATTAGCAATAGAAAACCGTTGTTTTTTGTCGAACCACAAAAGATTTTGATAAACTGTCTGAGCAATATATTGTGACAATGCCATTTTCTGTATTTCATCGCCATAAGGCCTATATTTTGAGGATATTAATTTTAAGGATGGGATGGGATAGGGTTTTCAACGATCCGCATAGCGGATTGTAGCCTCTCATATGTTTTTAATTCATTTTAATTTTTGGTTTATCTTATAACTAACATACATGCTAGACAAAAATTTCTAAAAAAAAACTAGTCGAATTATCTACTAACTTAACTAACTTACTGGTCCTATGCGGGCCCCCAAAATTAAACAATAATAACTGAAACCTAATGCCTTTCGACCAATCATTTCATTTATTAAAATTTAAAATTATCAATTTTTATACCCTATCCCATAGGGGTATATTAGTTTTGATACATAGTTTGTAACATAGAGAAATAATTTAGCTACATATACCTCAAAGTATATGGATCGACTCAGAATCGATAGCTGAGTCGATTTAGCCATGTCTGTCCGTCCGTCCGTACGTCACCAGTTTTTGGGCCTTAAATTTTGAGCTAGGGTGAAATTTGGTACATGTGCTCTTTGTTGCTCCCAGCAGAACAAGTGTAAACATTTTTTAAATCCGCCCACTGCCACGCCCCCTTTTTAGAAAAACGTATTTTTTGGCCAAACCTGAACAGCATATTTAGACAATCTGAATATCTGTATTTCGTTCATATAAAGTTTTTTGCCACGCCCACTTTTTGGGGGCGTTTTTAATAAAAAAACGTTTTTCGGTCAAATTTTAAAATTTCGGAAAAACGTTTGATGCAGAATCATTAGTAATATAAATATGAACATTTAGTCAATAGACCATTTTAACCCACGCCCACTTTTTGGGGGCGATTTTATATAAAAACCATTTTTATACACTACCCCATACCATATGCAGGAGAAAACCTTGTCTTTTTTAGAACCGTAAAAGTTTTTTTATAAGCAGTCTGATCTTTATCAATATCTTTATTTTATCCACATCGTGTTTTTAGCCATGTCCACTTTTTGGGGATTTTAGTTTTACAGATAGGATGGGATAGGGTATTCAACGATCCACACAGCGGATTGTAGCCTTCCATATGTTTTTAAATGCCAAGAAACGTTTTAAAAAAACACTTGGTATACATTTTTTTTTATTTTATTGAAACATACATGCTAATTAAAACTACCTATGTATTTTTTTGTCCGTATTTTTTTCTGTGTCACTCTGACTGTTACCTGTAACCTAAACCTAAAAACCTTAAACTATGTATGCCTGTCATACCTACACTTTGTGAGTCATCTGTTGCCATCTACTCCGATCGGACACACTCCTGCTGAATCGCAGGCGCTCTCCTCCGCCCAGAGCGACGACTTCTAGGTCGTAGAGGAGCCGCATATCCACAGTTCGTCGGAAGAGGTGGTAGATTAGCGGAAGCGCCGATCTATCCTGTTTCAGCCCTCGATATGCATTCGCGCATATTGCTCGAGGTCATCTCTCTTGCCGCGTGAAACCGAATGAGTTTCAGAAAATTGTCTATTCTGTTTATGTTGGCCCGTTGTATAGGGCCTGCTTAGAGTAATATTTTGTATAGTCAGATACTGATGTTCTGTGAAGTCTCAGGCAGCTTCTCAAACACCCGTATCATTTCCATTTGAGATGGGACAACGTTGAACCACACCGGGCACAGATCGGCAGTCATGTCGCTGGTGTAAATGCTGAAGAGAATCGGTGAGTTCACCGCTCCCTGTTGCAGACCATTATTAATGAATAATTCGGTGGTAACAGTTACATTGTCAGTTTTGATACAAACGTTCTACCAGTGAACATGTCATGAAACATATATAGCAGTGGTTTACTTATGCCAAGTCTGGTCAGCTTTAGATAGAGGCCCTCTAACCATACGGTGTCGAATCACCGTTCATCTTTCTTTGGCGCTGACGGCAGGACTTCGAGGGACAAAGAACGAGGAGAGTTAACAGTGAGTAATTGTTTAAAGTTTTTTTATACCCTATCCAATAGGGGTATATTAGTTTTGATACTTAGTTTGTAACATAGAGAAATAATTTAGCTACATACACCTCAAAGTATATGGATCGACTCAGAATCGATAGCTGAGTCGATTAAGCCATGACTGTCTGTACGTCTGTCTGTTCGTCACCGATTTTTGGGCCTTAAATTTTGAGCTAGGATAATGAAATTTGGTATATAGGATCCTTGTCCGTGCCACCAGAACAAGTGTAAAAATTATTGAAATCCGCCCACTGCCACGCCCCGTTTTTAGGAAAATGTATTTTTTGGCCATACCGTAAAGAATTTTAAAAAAGTGTCTGAGCAGCATATTTAGAGAATCATAATATCTATTTTTCGTCAATATGTATAAAGTTTTTTTTTTGGGCGTTTTTAATAAAAAACGTTTTTTGGCCAAAATTTAAAATTTTCGAAAAAAATTTTGATGCACAATCATTGGCAGTATGTAATACCAACATTTCGTCAATAGACCATTTTAACCCACGCCCACTTTTTGGGGGCGTTTCCTTACAAAAAACATTTGTATGCCCTACCCCAAGGCATATGCAAAGAAAAACGTTGTGTATTGTCGAACCATAAAAGAACTTGATAAACCTTCGGAACAATATGTTGTGACAACGTCATTTTCAATACTTTATGACCATAAAGATCATATTTTGGGGATATTAATTTTAAGGATGGAATGGGATAGGGTATTAAACGATCCGCACAGCGGATTGTAGCCTTCTCATATGTTTATATATATATTTCTTATCCCTTCTGGATAGTTTGAATTTGATTTTTTTTTTGTAGATTTTATTAGTATTAGTAGCAGAATTTTTCTTTATTTTCGCTTAGATTCTTTTTATACCCTATATAGGGTATACCCCATAGGGGTATATTAGTTTTGATACTTAGTTTGTAACATAGAGAAATAATTTAGCTACATATACCTCAAAGTATATGGATCGACTCAGAATCGCTAGCTGAGTCGAATTAGCCATGTCTGTCTGTCCGTCCGTCCTTCCGTCCGTCTGCCCACCGATTTTTGGACCTTAAATTTTGAGCTAGGATAATGATATTTGGTATATAGGATCCTCGTCCGTGCCACCAGAACAAGTGTAAAAATTTATGAAATCCGCCCACTGCCACGCCCCCTTTTTAGGAAAACGTTTTTTTTGCCAAACCGTAAGTAATTTAGAAAAAGTGTCTGAGCAGCATATTTAGAGGATCGTTATATCTATATTTCGTCAATATAAAGTTTTTTGCCACGCCCACTTTTTGGGGCGTTTTTTTTTATAAAAAAACGATTTCTGGTCAAATTTTAAAATTTTCAAAAAAAAATTTTTATGCACAATCCTTGGTAGTATTAATATGAACATTTCGTCTATAGACCATTTTAACCCACGCCCACTTTTTAGGGGCATTTTCTTACAAAAAAACATTTGTATGCCCTACCCCAAGGCATATGCAATAGAAAAACGTTGTTTTTCGTCGAACCATAAAAGAATTTGATAAACCTTCTGAATAATATGTTGTGACAACACCATTTTCAATACTTTATGACCATAAAGACCACATTTTGGGGATATTAATTTTAAGGATGGGGTGGGATAGAGTATTAAACGATCCGCACAGCGGATTGTAGCCTTCTCATATGTTTTATACCCTATCCCATAGGAGTATATTAGTTTTGACATTATGTTTGTAACATAGAGAAATAATTTAGCTACATATACCTCCAAGTATATGGATCGATTCAGAATCACTAGCTGAGTCGATTAAGCCAAGTCTGTCTGTCCGTCCGTCCGTCTGTGTGTCACCAATTTTTGGGCCTTAAATTTTGAGCTAGAGTGTTGAAATTTGGTATATAGACTCTCTGGCCGACGAAGCAGAACAAGTGTAAACATTTTTGAAATCCGCCTGAAGAATTTGTTGTCACTATATCATTTTTTCTATTTTATCCACTTGTTTTTGGGGATTTTAGTTTTATGGATAGGATGGCATAGGGTGTTCAACGATCCGCACAGCGGATTGTAGCCTTCTCATATGTTTTTATTTTAAATAAATCAATGAATTGTTTTAAGACCTTTTTCGCTAGTGGTTTGTAGGGGTTGGGCGGGCCGTCTTTTGGTGTCGACATTTTTGAAAGTCGACATTATGACGGTTGATCCTTTGAAAACGACATTTTAAAAATCGGCAAATCGTCCCCAACCCTCGTCCCCTTCTAAAGAATACTGTCTATTCGATAAACCTGCTATGAAAGTTATGGAGAATCGTGATGTTTCATTTATAGAAGATGACAACAAATCAAGTTTGTAACCAAGCGAAACGAATTGTGTCTTTGACAATATTAGATGATAATTAAATGATAATCACATGATCTTTACAGCACACTGTGATCAACATCAAGATGTGCATCAGGAGCATACAGAAAACCAGGAACCTTGTGCTAGCCAGACACAAATGGAGAACCAGCAGCAACAAGAAGTGAATTAAAAGTAAAACTGTTGTAAGAAGGGGTTCAGCAATTTGGAAAAGGATAATGGTATAAGTGAAGATGATACAGTAATCCAGCGACAGGCATTTTTAGTGAGAACGAAGCAGAAACCGAAGTATGCTGGTAGATCCAGCGGAAAGTGCTTGAATTGTGGCAGGAGAGGGCATTTGGTGGCTAGTAGTAGAGAGAAAAAGAAATCACAACAACTGGAAAATCCTTAAACAATAACATAAGCCTTATCTTTACCGGAAAGCAAGAAAAGCGGAGAAAATCGATAAACGACGAATACCTGTGTTTAATAATACATATTTAGAAATTAGTTCAGCTTCTAAAACGCAAAAAGCAATAGGGTGTTAATTGTGTTTAATGTTAAAAGAGACAAATATGATAATGTAGTAAGTCAGAAGGATAGGCTTTTGGCGAAAGGTTTTGCACGAAAGCACGGAGTGAATTATAATGAAACCTTTTCACCGGTTGTAAGGTATACACAATTCTTATTTTAAAGGCACTGACAGCAGGAAAGAAATTTGTACTACACCAAATTGCAGCAGCCTGAATATTTCGTTGACTCAGAATATCCTCACAGAGTTCTAAAATTAAATAATATCGAAAAAAGCAGGAAGCATTATCGCAGTATACGTTGTTGACTGTATTTAAGCAGGATCTAATGAAGAATCCATTAACGAAATCAAACTTGGGGAATTGCATAATTTTTTTGGTTTTTCGATAAGTCTAGATGGCAAAACTGGTCAAATTTCAATATTTCCAAAGCAGTAAATTATCAACACACTAAGGAAGGCAGGCATGATTGAATGTATAAGCAAAATCAAACACTACTTAATGCTGGCCAGCAGTTAGCTTGTGAAGACCAAAATTGTAAAAGGACAATCACGAAGAGTATACAAATCTTTTATTGGATCTATGATGTACGTGGCTATATCGACGAGGACAGATATTTTATGGGTCGGGTCATAATCCCGAAAACCCAAAATCACAAAAAATCATACATATAACGGATTTTGTCATTCAGGCCATATAAAGAAAATTGTTAATTTTTGGAAACCACTATGTCAAATTAAATGAAATTTAATATATATACTACTATTATAGTTTTAAATAATTCGACATTATTAGTTAGCCCAACAAAATAACGAAAAATCATAATTATTCACATAGACACCGATTCCTTCAATTTTCGGAGTAAACGTTCGTAAAAGACCTTCGCGCAACGCGTATCCCTTAACCTCTCGACTCACAACACACCACCAACATCTAACGTCGAAGAACAATGGCAACGATGACAACAAGCCATTAGATCAGCCGCAACTGATGTGCTAGGTTTCTCGCGGCCACCAGAAAGAAACCCCTGGTTTGATGAGGAATGCCAACAGATGCTCGCAGCCAAGAACGAGGCCTACAAGGCTAAGCTGCAGGTGAAGACGAGAGCTGCCATTGAGTTCTATAGGCAAAGAAGAAGGGAAGAACATCGGATTTTCAGAAAGAAGAAAAAAGAGCAAGAAAAGCTCGCGATCGAGGATATAGAGAGGTGCCACTCCCGGAACGATGTTCGCAAGTATTACCAAAGTGTAAAACGTCAAAGCCAAGGATACAAGGCTCGAACAGAATCCTGTCGAGATGAACAAGGAAATGACAGCGAAAACTGCCAACCACCAGACCTAAGTGAAGTGAGGATAGCTATATCTAAACTCAAGCTTAATAAAGCCACCGGAAATGACTTGGTAAGTAACATCCACCAACTCATAAGCCAAATCTGGTCGGTTGAAAGCATGCCTGAAGAATGGAACCTCTGCTTCGTTTGCCCGATCCACAAAAAAGGTGACCCTCTGAACAGCGCCAAAAATATGCAACGATGTTTATGCATTTAAAAATAATGGCTCGAAATATGAAACGATTTTGTGTATCCGCGAAACGTCGAATACTATGCAATGCTTTTAGCGTCAGTGATTTTCGTTCTGAATGTACACGCGATCTTAGCATATACACGAACCGGTAACGACCATCTTTAACCGGGGTATGGTGTACAGTAAATGACGCTTATAAGAAACTCCAAATTGCCACAATTTTTGTTTCTTATAAGCGTGTGTTTCTTATATCCTAAACACGGATATAAGAAAAAAGTTTCTTATAAGAAAAACACGGATATAAGAAACATAAGTTTCTTATAAAAAATGTTTTTTCAAAAAAAAACGTTCATTTTTAAACAAAAAATAAATTCACTTTATTTAAAAAAAAAGAAAATTCACAGCACATTAATTGCAAAACAAAAAATAATAAATATGTAACTCCAGCTGATTTTAGGTAGGTATGTATGTAGCATGTATGTAGGTTACAAAATATTTGAAACTTAAGCTTCTTCTAAATATTGATCAATGGTGGTTTGATTCAGAGCTTCCTCTCTTTGTTTGAAGAGAAAATCTTCAATTTTTTCGAGGTAGCTGTCATATTCCTCATCGCTGTTAAAATAAGCCTTTAGAACAAAAAAAGCTCTCAAAGCTTCGGCCCTAGTAGGCGGCGTTGGTGTTGACGTTTGATCGCATTCTTCTTCCTCTTCGATTTCGTTTTCATCACCACCCTGAACGTCGTTTAAAATATCACAATCTTCCAACTCTCCGAAACAGTTTAAATTTTCTTCGTTTTCAAAATCTTCGTCGATACTACCTTGCATCTCAACAACAGAATCGTCAGGTTCTGAAACTTCTGAAACATAAGCTTGCTTTGATAAAAGTTAGTTTAAAAAAAGATTACTTTGGATACCTAAGTTCTCATTATTTCTCTCATAAATGCCAGCCTTTTTGAAACAATTTTGTATAGTTTGTGGTAAAACAAGCCACCAAGATCGTTTGACAATTTTAAGAGCGGTGAGTAAGTTTATTTCTCTCAAAAAACTTTTCATATTTCCTACTTCTAGAGCCAGAATTTGTTTTCTTACCAAGCACTTGCGGTAATGCGATTTAAAGGAGTGAATGACACCTTAAAAAGAATGTCAACTATTAAAAAAATTGTTTTTTTTTACATATCTCGAACATACATACCTTGGTCTAAGGGTTGCACAAGACTCGTCGTATTGGCCGGCAAAAATTTGATTTCAATATTGCTCGGCTTAAAATCTAATTTGTGGCAAGAGGCGTTGTCAACCAGGAGTAATATTTGCTTTTTTTTTTCTTTTCATTAAATCATTTACTTCCTTTATTATTTCACTCCACAGGCTGCTTGTCATCCATCCCTTCTTATTGTATTTGTAGGCGATTGGAATTTGTTTATTTCGAAAACATCTTGGCTGCTTGTATTTTCCAATGGCAAAAACTAACTTGTCTGTGCCAGACGCATTGCACATAAAGAGTAAAGTTACTCTGTCTTTTGGAATTTTTTCAGCATTAACTTCTTGGCCGTTTCTTGCGTTCGTTCCAGTAGGGAGAGCTTTATAATAAAGCCCCGTTTCGTCCGCGTTGTATATATTCTCCTGGTCATATTTATCGAAAATCTCAGGCACTACTAATTCCAAAAAATTACCAGCGGCCTCGGTGTCGGCGGAACCACTTTCTCCGTGAAGCTTTCTAAATGCTATATTGGAACGCTTTTTCCAACGTTGGAGCCAGCCACTATTCGCGTTGAAGTCTGGAACTCCAAGTTGAATTGAAAATTGTTCAGCCTTTTCGAGTAGTATCGGACCGGTGATTTTTGCATTTTTTTCAATCATTTTATCAAATCATTTGTTCATGGCTTGGTCTAAAATGTCATATTTTCCTTTTCGTTGTCTCTTCCGTTGTAAGCATTTGCTTTTATATTTTTCTTTATTTAGGTCTTCTTTCTTTTTAACTAGTTTTGATAAAGTACTTGCTGCGATTTTAAATTTGGCACATATTTCTTTTCTGCTTTTTCCCAATGCTAATTCTTCCAATATTATAAGTTTCGTTTTAAGTGAAATATTATTTCGTGACATTTTTTTTAATTCTTTATTTCAATTTCACAAATGAACACAAGCACAACTGAACTGACTTTTATGACTTTTCTTTGAGAGGTTTTAGATGGGACTTTTTGTGTCATATGTACCTACCTACAAAAGTTTCTTATACACATCATATTTCAGAGGAAAACTGACAATCGGTGTTGTAAAAAAATTCATTATATCAGTGTTTTTCTTATAAGCGTGTTTCTTATAAGGTATGCTTTTTACATTGGTGTAAATGTGCTCGTACACGGTGGTTTTGTTCAGGTTTCTTATAAACGTGCTTTTCTTATAAGCGTGTTTCTTATAAGCGTCATTTACTGTACACGAACCGAACCGTGTTTCGTGGTTGAGTCACTGACGCTGTTTCACTGCACGTTTTCCGGTTTGCCTCGAGCACTGGTTTTCTTTGTCTTTTTACCTCGAAGCTATATCCGCGAATATCTCGGTGATCCCTCGAAGGATATTCGTGATTTTTTTCGCAGATTATAGGTAAAACTCTTAACTTCCCGGCGAACTACTTTTCGAAATTTTATTTCACGTGTTTCCGAAGTTATTCCGATTCTTTGCGGAGCGAATTTAAAACACGTCCGTACTGTTCGAGTGTCAACGTAAGAGAGAGTCATAGTTACTCCCGCCGTTTACCCGCGCTTACTTGAATTTCTTCACTTTGACATTCAGGGCACTGGGCAGAAATCACATTGTGGTAGACAGTCGGATTCCCCAAGTCCGTGCCAGTTCTGAATTGATTGTTAATTGATAGTCGTTATAAATCAAAAGAATATACCTTGCGGTACATCTTAAGATTTTTAGCAAGAAAATTCCACAATTGGTTACGTAACTACTATCCGGGGAACAAAATCCGAAAATTTTTATTTACCCAGAACGAGTACATAAACCATGTTATTGCTTCCAATTCAAGCCCGACTATCTCAATCTTCAGAGCCAATCCTTATCCCGAAGTTACGGATCTAATTTGCCGACTTCCCTTACCTACATTATTCTATCGACTAGAGACTCTTCACCTTAGAGACCAGCTGCGGATATCGGCACGGCCTGTTGAGAAGTTTGCGTGTTTTATTATAAATCAACATCGGCCCTTAGAATTTAACCACACTTTATAAAGTTAAATCAAAATCGTTGTTGGAGCAGATAGTTTGCTATAAACTTTTGAATCTGGCGCCTTCCTTTATACCATTCACCATCATTATTGAATTATTCAGTTGTATAATAAAGCTTTTAAAACAAAACAAACAACAAAACCTATTGTAAACATATGAGAGGGCTACATCCCATCTTTAAAATAATATCCTCAAAATGTGGGCTCTATTGCTAATGCATTGGGATGGGGTACACAAATGGTTTTTGTAAGAAAACGCCTCCAAAATGTGGGCGTAGGTGAAAATGATCTATGGACAAAATGTTTATATTACCATTGCGGAAATCAAATACATTTACTTTATGTTAATATCCGAAAATAACTAATTCAAATAAACTTACGTATAAGATCATTTACTAAATTTTTAATACATTAACAGATTATCACCAAGCAAAGGATAAGCTTCAGTGGATCGCAGTATGGCAGCTGCTCTACCACAAAGACGTTTACAATTGATTCCAGGCATTGTCAACGTATTTAATAATGTGTAACTAAATAACTAGCGCAGCATACAGGCGATATTTAAAACATCCCATATTTGCTATGTTAAATAGAATATTGGCATCACATCCATTGTCGTTTATAACATAACATTATAAACTTTAAATGGTTTATTGCCATAAAATACAATTGCCCCATATTTATCATTGCAGTCCAGCACGGATACGACCTTAGAGGCGTTCAGGTATAATCCAACGGACAAAGCTCGAACAATTATTGTGCCATTGGTCCGTACCTGCGCTTCCTCTCGTACTACACAGGAATGCTGTCGCAACAACTTTTGTCATCAGTAGGGTAAAACTAACCTGTCTCACGACAAACTCAACACGGTCTTCTTTCCCCGCAAATTATTCCAAGCCCGTTCCCTTGGCTGTGGTTTCGCTAGATAATAGATAGGGACAGATTATTCAGAGTATGCTTTACTCGAGCACCTGGCCTTTACGGCTCTTTACGGTGGGCCAACCCACTTAATCGCAACCATTTTTAAGTGTGGTTAGCACCCCAATGCAGGCCGCAATGCATCGGTAACATTTCGAAAATCATGTGTTAGGCACGAATTTCGACCTTGCTAAGGCCCGAGGCTATCTTGCACCTCTTGTATTTTAAAGTCACCCTCTTTAAGGGCCAAACCCACCGATGTAATCCTTAACGGAGTGCAACATAAAATAAGCCCGACTCCAAATAACTTTAGGAAGGACGCAATTTCACCAAATGAAAAATTGGTTATAACCTTAAGGTATTATTTTAAGTAGGTAAATATAAATGAAGTTTTATAACATCTTATCTTAGATTTTTAGCCACTGGTGCTTCATTTTATGATTTGGGTTCACGATTCCTAATGGGAACGACTACAGTTCGACGATGTATAGTACAAACTATTATTGCCATTAACGAAGAATTGCAGAGAAAGGTTTTGCCATAGCAAAGCACAGCAAGTTGGAATAATACTGCAAAAGATTTTTTACATAGATGGAATTTTCCAAACTGTTTGGGTGCCGTGGACGGCAAACATGTTCAATTGTTTTGCCCAAGAAAGTCGGGAAGTCTTTTTTTTAATTATAAAAAAACCTTTTCACTAAATTTAATGGCAGTAGTAGATGCAAAATATAAGTTTATTGTGGTAGATATCGGATCATATGGTTCCAATGCTGATTCAGCCATTTTTTCCAACTCCTTTTTTGGGAAACATTGGATAAATCAATCAGGCATTCTGAAGGTTCCAGAAGACAAAAAATTATCAGGAACACAAACTTATGTACCTCATGTGCTGGTTGGTGATGAAGCTTTTGGACTTAAGACAAATTTGTTAACACCATACGGTGGACAAAATTTGACTAATCCTCAAAGAATATTTAATTACAGGTATCCTATATTATTTTTCGTCTAGTCATAATTTTAATGATTTTTTTGTAGGCTCTCCAGAGCTAGACGCATTGTAGAAAATGCGTTTGGTATACTAGCCCATACATGGAGGATTTTGTTGAAATCGCTTGAAGTGCAGGTAGCATTTGCCAAGCAAATTGTATTGTGCTGCTGCACTCTCCACAATTTTCTTAAAATGAATATAGAAGAAATTTTTCATGGTTCGCAATACTTGTTAACAACTGCTGAGGATGGTATACAAGAAGAAGCTTTTAATGAACCTCGAGAAACCCAACCTGCATCACAAGCGTACAATGTACGTGAAAATTTCGCAGATTGGTGCTCAAATGAAGGAAACGTGGACTTCCAACATGATTTAATTTAATGTTTTGAAAAAAAATCAAAAACGTTATTTAACTATAAATAAACTAAAATTTTATTGAACACTTAGGACTCTTAAATTCATAAATTAAGTAAAATTAAATAAAATAAGTCTTGTAGTCTTTGAACACGAAAGGAATTCATAAATTCATTTTAAAATAACATAACTCTTGTAGAAAATGAAAGCAAAAAGGATTAAGTATTAAATTCATTAATAGTAAAGGCACAAAGTAGGGCACATTTTAAAACATCAATCACAAAAATATAAAAGTGGACCGTGCAATTTTGTTCTTAATTAATTGCCCTTTAATCAATTTCTTTTATTAAATTGAGGCATCCAACTTGGAAATCAATTTGCTGCTCACGTGTAAAAGCCATTAAGCGAAGCAAAAAAATTCGTCATAGGTGATGAGTCTTGTGGAGGATCTGCAGGAATATTCTCTATGACTTGAAGAATTTTTGAAAAAGCATCATCTTTTTCTTCATGTCGCTTCCGTTTAGTAGAACTCCTATTTGGCTCTTTCAGGGTTTCAATTGAACAGCTGGATTCATTCCATGATGGTTCGGGCTCCATTATTTCAGTTGAAGGTACTTCACCAAATAATTGCAGCATATTTTGTTCCACTTCATCTTCAAGAGCTATGTTTTCATTTGCACTTGAATAATAATTGCCGCAATTGCTACAATATATAAATAATAAGATATACACAATTTTATATAGGTATGGAAAGTATTTCTTACTTATTTGGAATTTTCACAAAAGGAATCAAAAACTTCATGCTATCAAAATGATGCCACTTAATAGTTGGAGTAGATGCTGAACCGCTAACAGTTATCGTTGATGCTTTTAAATTCGATGAAAACGTATCTCTCAACGTTATCCATTTTTTTTGGCAATCAGGAACTAAAAACATATGAGAGGCTACAATCCGCTATGCGGATCGTTGAATACCCTATCCCATCCCATCCTTTAAATTAATTTCCTCAAAATATAAGCCTTATGGCGATGAAATACAGAAAATGACATTGTCACATTATATTGCTCAGACAGTTTCTCCAAATCTTGTGTGGTTCGACAAAAAACAACGTATTTCTATTGCTAATGCCTTGGGATGGGGTATACAAATGGTTTTTGTAAGAAAACGCCCCCAAAATGTGGGCGTAGGTGAAAATGATCTATGGACAAAATGTTAATATTACCATTTCGGAAGTATTTGCATCAAAATTTTGTTCGAAAGTTTTAAAATTTGGACAAAAAGCGTTTTTTTTTTAAAAACGCCACCAAAAAGTGGGCGTGGCAAAAAACTTTGTATGAACGAAATATAGATATTAGGATTGTCTAAATATGCTACTCAGACACTTTTTTGAAGTTCCTTACGGTTTGGCCAAAAAAAAGGTTTTCCTAAAAAGGGGGCGTGGCAGTGGGCGGATTTCAAAAATTTTTACACTTGTTCTGGTGGCACGGACGAGGATCCTATAAACCAAATTTCATTATCCTAGCTCAAAATTTAAGGCCCAAAAACCGCTGACGAACAGACAGACGGACGGACGGACGGACGGACGGACAGACAGACATGGCTAATTCGATTCAGCTAGCGATTCTGAGCCGATCCATATACTTTGAGGTATATGTAGCAAAATTATTTCTCTATGTTACAAACTAAGTATCAAAACTAATATACCCCCCTATAGGATAGGGTATAAAAACAAAAACAAATATGAGCAAACATGTAAGAACTTAATTTTTTTTTTTTTACCACTTTTTGCTAAAATTATCGATATTTCTTGCCAATCAGATGCTTTTATGTTCCTGCTTTTATATTCTTTGCAAGTTTTATCATAAATAGATTTATGAGATTCTACTTCAAGAATTAGTTTCGACTCGAAACTGTATAATTCCTGTTTTCTTTGAATGCTAGCATCTTTAGCTTTTTATACCCTATCCCATAGGGGGGTATATTAGTTTTGATACTTAGTTTGTAACATAGAGAAATAATTTTGCTACATATACCTCAAAGTATATGGATCGACTCAGAATCGCTAGCTGAGTCGAATTAGCCATGTCTGTCTGTCCGTCCGTCCGTCCGTCCGTCTGTCTGTCTGTTCGTCACCGATTTTTGGGCCTTAAATTTTGAGCTAGGATAATGAAATTTGGTATATAGGATCCTCGTCCGTGCCACCAGAACAAGTGTAAAAATTTTTGAAATCCGCCCACTGCCACGCCCCCTTTTTAGGAAAAATTATTTTTTGGCCAAACCGTAAGAAATTTCAAAAAAGTGTCTGAGTAGCATATTTAGACAATCCTAATATCTATATTTCGTTCATACAAAGTTTTTTGCCACGCCCACTTTTTGGGGGCGTTTTTAGTATAAAAACGCTTTTTGTCCAAATTTTAAAACTTTCGAATTTTTTTTGATGCAAATACTTCCGCAATGGTAATATAAACATTTTGTCCATAGATCATTTTTACCTACGCCCACATTTTTGGGGCGTTTTCTTACAAAAACCATTTGTATACCCCATCCCAAGGCATTAGCAATAGAAATACGTTGTTTTTTGTCGAACCACAAAAGATTTTGAGAAACTGTCTGAGCAATATATTGTGACAATGTTATTTTCTGTATTTCATCGCCATAAGGCCTATATTTTGAGGATATTAATTTAAAGGATGGGATGGGATAGGGTATTCAACGATCCGCATAGCGGATTGTAGCCTCTCATATTTTTTTTTTTTTTTTTTGCTTCAGCATTTTCTTCTCTAATTTTTTTAATTAATTCCATTTCCATTTTTATTCACGTTAGCTTTTCATCATACAAAAAAGAAGAATAAATAAAAAAAAACAATTCAATTTGACATAAAAAACGTCAGAAAAGTGACATCTGCGAACTTCGGCAAACAGAAATTACAACGATGAAAAAAAAGTTGCAAGTTTCGGTACGATGAATTGCAAAACTGCAAAATGAAAAAGTAAAATTTCGGTACGGAAAAAAAATAAAATCGTTTTATATCAAAATAAAAAGACTTTAAGAAATAAAAATAGATGAGATTAGTGTGGTTTATTAATATCTTTTATTTAAGAAGTATTTTTAACTGAAAAACACAGCAAATTTTAAGTAATTAGCAGTTTAAAAAAAAATGAAAAACAAAGTTTAGGTTTCGGTTGCTCGGTGGGTTTGGCCCTTTAGAATACCATACGCTTCAACGAACTTCTGACAACCACAACCACCACGATACTCCCACAACGGGGCCTACCTCAAAATCAGTTTATGACATTGTCTTAGGGGCTCTGATTCAAGTGGTACCATTATATAGTCAATGGTGAGACTCCACACCGATTCCTTATGGGTTCCGTAACAACCCAGTCCGGTCTCGAAGTCACTAAGCCACCACTAACCAGGTAGTGATTAGTGGCAACAACAAGTAACTTTCCCACTTCATGCACCATTTACTCCAGTTGATTATTGAACACACTATTGTTCATTTAACAAAAAGAGCTTGACTACCTCGCCTTTTCGAACAAATTTCTATTCATTTAACGAACAAAAACTGTCCTAACGGCGATTTAAAGTAGCCAAATGGTTGTGGATCAACATGAAGTCGGCTTGGATTGGTTCGCGATGGGCTTTCACAGTAAACTGCTATGACCACATTCACCGCAGATCGCTAAGTAACGAATTAACAAAACTTAGCTTTCCTGCGGCTACCTCTATCCACCACCTGAGGACGCGCCCAGTGTCTAGTATAATGATCTTCCTCAGAATAATTTATTATTTAATGCTATTATCTTTTACAAACATTTGATGAAAGTATATTGTTATGGGTGTATTGATATACACTTTATACCCCATTTTTTTATTGTATAAAATTTGATAACATAAAAAACAATTTTATTCTGTGATTGTCGCAGCAAAGGCTGCTAATTTCAGATGAGTTGATTGGCAGCTGTACCGCGTTCCAACCTTTTCGTCGTGCGGCGGTGGTGAGCCTCTTCACCACGAAGTTATGTCGATTGATTTTGCTCCAGTGGGTGATGGGGTAAGCTTGAAGTACGTGGCAGAGTGTTTCCATCCTGCCACAATTTGCTCGGCAGCTTCTAACTTCGGGTGGGTTCGACGATATCCCCCTTGTTGGTTAAAGGTTGAAACGCAGATGTGTTGCTCGGAGGAAGTCTTCCGTAGTCCAGTAAAAAGACCACCACCAGTCTTTTTAGAGGATCCGTGGACGCTCGGTGATTGGCCATCTGCCAGATCCCGTTCCCCGATTATGATCCTTCCAGTTGTCTTGCATGGTGTTGGTGTTGCTCTGTTGCTGTTCATTGAGCTGGATGGATCCGGGTTATCCAAGGATTCCCAATTTCGAAGATGGCTCCGAAGAGACGATCAGCTCCCTCCAACCTTCCAGTTCTCTCCGAAATTATAACGGGTATCCGCGTTATAAATTCGAAGATCCCCAGCTCTCCATCTTTATTTTTTGCATAAAGGATGGAGTTGTGGCTGTGCTGGTTAAGGTGGAGGGTTTTCCGAAGAAATGATCGAATTCGCCGATCATAATAAGAGTCGTCCTGCTCTTTTTCAGGACCTGGGTACATGGGTATTTCGGGTACGTTCTGGCCGCCTCGATGTTATCTCTTTCTTCATTTGGTGATGATGGCATTGCCGAAGTGTTGGCTTGCCGGTTTCTAAGATTGTAGTTGTTCATCACTAGTCTGTACTTCCAATGGGGAAGCTCCTCTCTCGGTCACTCGGTGGTATTTTGTGTTTTAATCTGGAGATATACACTGAAATAATTACCTTTTCCGGTGTATATTTTGGTGTTGTTCTCCTTGAAGTTTGCAATGATGTTTTGCGTTAAAAATTCGCCTTGAAATATGCAACGATGTGTATGCATTAAAAGTTAACATCTAAAAGTATGCAATGCCTTTTGGCGTCAGTGGTTGTACATGCGATCTTAGCATACACACGAACCGGTAATTACCATCTTTAACCGGGGTATGGTGTACACGAACCGAACCTTGTTTCGTGGTTGTGTCACTGCACGTTTTCCGGTTTGCCTCGAGCACTGGTTTTCTTTGTCTTTTTACCTCGAAGCTATATCCGCGAATGTCTAGGTGATCCTTCGAAGGATTTTCGTGATTTTTTTCGCAGATTATAGGTAAAACTTAACTTCCCGGCGAACTACTTTTCGAAATTTTATTTCACGTTTTTCCGAAGTTATTCCGATTCTCTGCGGAGCGAATTAAAAACACGTCCGTACTGTTCGAGTGTCAACGTAAGAGAGAGTCATATTTACTCTCGCCGTTTACCCGCGCTTACTTGAATTTCTTCACTTTGACATTCAGAGCACTGGGCAGAAATCACATTATGGCATCAACCGCTAGGTCCATCACAATATTTTGTTTTAATTAGACAGTCGGATTCCCCAACTCCGTGCCAGTTCTGAATTGATTGTGAATTGATAGTCGTTATAAATCAAAAGAATATACCTTGCGGTACATCTTAAGATTTTAAGCAAGAAAATTCCACAATTGGTTACGTAACTACTATCCGGGGAACAAAATCCGAAATTTGTATTTACCCAGAACGAGTACATAAACCATGTTATTGCTTCCAATTCAAGCCCGACTATCTTAATCTTCAGAGCCAATCCGTATCCCGGAGTTACGGATCTAATTTGCCGACTTTCCTTACCTACATTATTCTATCGACTAGAGACTCTTCACCTTGGAGACCAGCTGCGGATATCGGTACGGCCTGTTGAGAAGTTTGCGTGTTTTATTATAAATCAACATCGGCCCTTAGAATTTAACCACACTTTATAAAGTTAAATCAAAATCGTTGTTGGAGCAGATAGTTTGCTATAAACTTTTGAATCTGTCGCCTTCCTTTATACCATTCACCATCATTATTGAATTATTCAATTGTATAATATTTTTAAAGCTTTATTATACAATACAAAACAAAGAACAAAACCTATTGTAAACATATGAGAGGGCTACATCCCACCTTTAAAATAATATCCTCAAAATGTGGGTTTTATGGCGATAAAATACAGGAAATGACATTGTCAGAATATATTGCTCAGACAGATTATCTAAATCATTTGTGGTTCGACAAAAAACAACATATTTCTATTGCTAATGCATTGGGATGGGGTACACAAATGGTTTTTGTAAGAAAACGCCCCCAAAATGTGGGCGTAGGTGAAAATGATCTGTAGACAAAATGTTTATATTACCATTGCGGAAGTATTTGCATCAAACATTTTTTCGAAAGTGTTAAAATTTAGACAAAAAGCGTTTTTTATTAAAAACGCCCCCAAATGGTTTTTGTAGGAAAACGCCCCCAAAAAGTGCACGTGGGTTAAAATGGTCGATTGACGATGTGTTCAAATTAATACTACCAATGATTGTGCATCAAATTTTTTTTCGAAAATTTTAAAATTTGCCAAAAAACTTCTTTTTATTAAAAACGCCCCCAAAAAGTGGGCGTGGCAAAAAACTTTAAATTGACGAAATATAGATATTATGATTCTCTAAATATGCTGCCCAATTTTTTTTAAGTTCCTTACGGTTTGGCCAAAAAATACATTTTTCTAAAAAGGGGGCGTGGCAGTAAGCGGATTTCAAAAATGTTTACACTTGTTCGGCTGGGAGCAACAAAGAGTACGTGTACCAAATTTCATCCTTCTAGCTCAAAATTTAAGGCACAAAAACTGGTGACGTACGGACGGACGGACGGACAGACATGGCTAAATCGACTCAGCTACCGATTCTGAGTCGATCCATATACTTTGAGGTATATCTAGCTAAATTATTTCTCTATGTTACAAACTATGTATCAAAACTAATATACCCCTATGGGATAGGGTATCAACACCCAAAAATTAAGAGCTTTTGAGCATTTTTTACAACCATATTGGTGGTAACACGATCGTTTTGCTTGTACAGGATAAGATTAAATCCGCTCGTTTCGCTGCGATCTATAATCGGAAGTAACTAAATGCCTAATCGCGCCTATCAACCAGAATCGTATTACGACATAGGAAGTAGCGATTTTAGGTTGACGATTAATAATCGTGTTAATCGTTCAATCGTTAAAGCTGTTTTCGAGAACATTTATTTTATAATTTTTATATGGCAAGTACCTTTAATATATATACCATACCTTTAATATAATACAATAAAATACGGCCCAGAAAAACCAGATAATCTGTCATACCTTTTCAACCCATAGATATAACGCACAGTACTATTGAAAGCGACATTCAGTTTTCTTTGGCTTGTAGAGCTACTTACTTACTTAAGTGGCGCTACAGTCCGGAATGGACCTGGGCCTCAACCAACATGCCTCTCCAATTAGCCCGGTCCTTAGCTAACTGCCTGCAGTTGCGCACTCCAAGTTGGTTGAGGTCGGTTTCCACCTGTGCGCGCCACTTAAGGCGAGGTCTTCCTCTACTGCGTCCGACGTCTGGCTGGGAATCGAAGACTCTGCGAGCCGGAGTATTGGTGTCCATTCGTTCTACATGTCCTAGCCATCTTAAACGTCCAATGCGGAGTTTTTTGACCAGGGGCATGTCGCTGTACAGCTCGTATAGTTCTTGGTTGAATCTTCGTCTCCATAGCCCGTCAACGCAAACGGGACCGAAGATTTTTCGAAGAATTTTCCTCTCGAATCTACCAAGGATTTCTTCATCCGCTTTTGATACGGTCCATGCTTCAACGCCGTAGAGCAGGACTGGGATGATCAGGGTCTTATATAGGGTTTCCTTAGTAGTTCGAGTGAGGGCTTTACTACTAAATTGCCTTCTTAGCCCGAAGAAACAGCGGTTGGCAAGAGTAATTCTTCGTTTAATTTCTGACGAGATGTTGTTGTCAGAGCTAATAGCGGAGCCGAGGTAGACAAAGTCCCGTACTACCTCAAAGTTATATCTGTCAATGATGACGTTCTGTCCAATTCGTCGATGTTGTGAGTCCTTTCCTACGTGGCTATGACATCACGTTGAGTCCTACCAATGATGTCAATATCGTCAGCGTATGCTAGTAGTTGCACCGACTTTTTGAAAATTGTGCCTCTGGTGTTGGCTTTGGAGTTTTGCACAATTCTCTCAAGAATCAGATTAAAGAAGTCACATGACAGCGCATCGCCTTGCCTAAATCCTTTTTTGGTATCGAATGTGTCGGTGAGGTCGTTTCCGACCCTGATGGAGCAGCGATCCATCATTTTTACCTACGCCCACATTTTTGGGGCGTTTTCTTACAAAAACCATTTGTATACCCCATCCCAAGGCATTAGCAATAGAAATACGTTGTTTTTTGTCGAACCACAAAAGATTTTGAGAAACTGTCTGAGCAATATATTGTGACAATGTTATTTTCTGTATTTCATCGCCATAAGGCCTATATTTTGAGGATATTAATTTAAAGGATGGGATGGGATAGGGTATTCAACGATCCGCATAGCGGATTGTAGCCTCTCATATTTTTTTTTTTTTTTTTGCTTCAGCATTTTCTTCTCTAATTTTTTTAATTAATTCCATTTCCATTTTTATTCACGTTAGCTTTTCATCACACAAAAAAGAAGAATAAATAAAAAAAAACAATTCAATTTGACATAAAAAACGTCAGAAAAGTGACATCTGCGAACTTCGGCAAACAGAAATTACAACGATGAAAAAAAAGTTGCAAGTTTCGGTACGATGAATTGCAAAACTGCAAAATGAAAAAGTAAAATTTCGGTACGGAAAAAAAATAAAATCGTTTTATATCAAAATAAAAAGACTTTAAGAAATAAAAATAGATGAGATTAGTGTGGTTTATTAATATCTTTTATTTAAGAAGTATTTTTAACTGAAAAACACAGCAAATTTTAAGTAATTAGCAGTTTAAAAAAAAATGAAAAACAAAGTTTAGGTTTCGGTTGCTCGGTGGGTTTGGCCCTTTAGAATACCATACGCTTCAACGAACTTCTGACAACCACAACCACCACGATACTCCCACAACGGGGCCTACCTCAAAATCAGTTTATGACATTGTCTTAGGGGCTCTGATTCAAGTGGTACCATTATATAGTCAATGGTGAGACTCCACACCGATTCCTTATGGGTTCCGTAACAACCCAGTCCGGTCTCGAAGTCACTAAGCCACCACTAACCAGGTAGTGATTAGTGGCAACAACAAGTAACTTTCCCACTTCATGCACCATTTACTCCAGTTGATTATTGAACACACTATTGTTCATTTAACAAAAAGAGCTTGACTACCTCGCCTTTTCGAACAAATTTCTATTCATTTAACGAACAAAAACTGTCCTAACGGCGATTTAAAGTAGCCAAATGGTTGTGGATCAACATGAAGTCGGCTTGGATTGGTTCGCGATGGGCTTTCACAGTAAACTGCTATGACCACATTCACCGCAGATCGCTAAGTAACGAATTAACAAAACTTAGCTTTCCTGCGGCTACCTCTATCCACCACCTGAGGACGCGCCCAGTGTCTAGTATAATGATCTTCCTCAGAATAATTTATTATTTAATGCTATTATCTTTTACAAACATTTGATGAAAGTATATTGTTATGGGTGTATTGATATACACTTTATACCCCATTTTTTTATTGTATAAAATTTGATAACATAAAAAACAATTTTATTCTGTGATTGTCGCAGCAAAGGCTGCTAATTTCAGATGAGTTGATTGGCAGCTGTACCGCGTTCCAACCTTTTCGTCGTGCGGCGGTGGTGAGCCTCTTCACCACGAAGTTATGTCGATTGATTTTGCTCCAGTGGGTGATGGGGTAAGCTTGAAGTACGTGGCAGAGTGTTTCCATCCTGCCACAATTTGCTCGGCAGCTTCTAACTTCGGGTGGGTTCGACGATATCCCCCTTGTTGGTTAAAGGTTGAAACGCAGATGTGTTGCTCGGAGGAAGTCTTCCGTAGTCCAGTAAAAAGACCACCACCAGTCTTTTTAGAGGATCCGTGGACGCTCGGTGATTGGCCATCTGCCAGATCCCGTTCCCCGATTATGATCCTTCCAGTTGTCTTGCATGGTGTTGGTGTTGCTCTGTTGCTGTTCATTGAGCTGGATGGATCCGGGTTATCCAAGGATTCCCAATTTCGAAGATGGCTCCGAAGAGACGATCAGCTCCCTCCAACCTTCCAGTTCTCTCCGAAATTATAACGGGTATCCGCGTTATAAATTCGAAGATCCCCAGCTCTCCATCTTTATTTTTTGCATAAAGGATGGAGTTGTGGCTGTGCTGGTTAAGGTGGAGGGTTTTCCGAAGAAATAATCGAATTCGCCGATCATAATAAGAGTCGTCCTGCTCTTTTTCAGGACCTGGGTACATGGGTATTTCGGGTACGTTCTGGCCGCCTCGATGTTATCTCTTTCTTCATTTGGTGATGATGGCATTGCCGAAGTGTTGGCTTGCCGGTTTCTAAGATTGTAGTTGTTCATCACTAGTCTGTACTTCCAATGGGGAAGCTCCTCTCTCGGTCACTCGGTGGTATTTTGTGTTTTAATCTGGAGATATACACTGAAATAATAACCTTTTCCGGTGTATATTTTGGTGTTGTTCTCCTTGAAGTTTGCAATGATGTTTTGCGTTAAAAATTCGCCTTGAAATATGCAACGATGTGTATGCATTAAAAGTTAACATCTAAAAGTATGCAATGCCTTTTGGCGTCAGTGGTTGTACACGCGATCTTAGCATACACACGAACCGGTAACTACCATCTTTAACCGGGGTATGGTGTACACGAACCGAACCTTGTTTCGTGGTTGTGTCACTGCACGTTTTCCGGTTTGCCTCGAGCACTGGTTTTCTTTGTCTTTTTACCTCGAAGCTATATCCGCGAATGTCTAGGTGATCCTTCGAAGGATTTTCGTGATTTTTTTCGCAGATTATAGGTAAAACTTAACTTCCCGGCGAACTACTTTTCGAAATTTTATTTCACGTTTTTCCGAAGTTATTCCGATTCTCTGCGGAGCGAATTAAAAACACGTCCGTACTGTTCGAGTGTCAACGTAAGAGAGAGTCATATTTACTCTCGCCGTTTACCCGCGCTTACTTGAATTTCTTCACTTTGACATTCAGAGCACTGGGCAGAAATCACATTATGGCATCAACCGCTAGGTCCATCACAATATTTTGTTTTAATTAGACAGTCGGATTCCCCAACTCCGTGCCAGTTCTGAATTGATTGTGAATTGATAGTCGTTATAAATCAAAAGAATATACCTTGCGGTACATCTTAAGATTTTAAGCAAGAAAATTCCACAATTGGTTACGTAACTACTATCCGGGGAACAAAATCCGAAATTTGTATTTACCCAGAACGAGTACATAAACCATGTTATTGCTTCCAATTCAAGCCCGACTATCTTAATCTTCAGAGCCAATCCGTATCCCGAAGTTACGGATCTAATTTGCCGACTTCCCTTACCTACATTATTCTATCGACTAGAGACTCTTCACCTTGGAGACCAGCTGCGGATATCGGTACGGCCTGTTGAGAAGTTTGCGTGTTTTATTATAAATCAACATCGGCCCTTAGAATTTAACCACACTTTATAAAGTTAAATCAAAATCGTTGTTGGAGCAGATAGTTTGCTATAAACTTTTGAATCTGTCGCCTTCCTTTATACCATTCACCATCATAATTGAATTATTCAATTGTATAATATTTTTAAAGCTTTATTATACAATACAAAACAAAGAACAAAACCTATTGTAAACATATGAGAGGGCTACATCCCACCTTTAAAATAATATCCTCAAAATGTGGGTTTTATGGCGATAAAATACAGGAAATGACATTGTCAGAATATATTGCTCAGACAGATTATCTAAATCATTTGTGGTTCGACAAAAAACAACATATTTCTATTGCTAATGCATTGGGATGGGGTACACAAATGGTTTTTGTAAGAAAACGCCCCCAAAATGTGGGCGTAGGTGAAAATGATCTGTAGACAAAATGTTTATATTACCATTGCGGAAGTATTTGCATCAAACATTTTTTCGAAAGTGTTAAAATTTAGACAAAAAGCGTTTTTTATTAAAAACGCCCCCAAATGGTTTTTGTAGGAAAACGCCCCCAAAAAGTGCACGTGGGTTAAAATGGTCGATTGACGATGTGTTCAAATTAATACTACCAATGATTGTGCATCAAATTTTTTTTCGAAAATTTTAAAATTTGCCAAAAAACTTCTTTTTATTAAAAACGCCCCCAAAAAGTGGGCGTGGCAAAAAACTTTAAATTGACGAAATATAGATATTATGATTCTCTAAATATGCTGCCCAATTTTTTTTAAGTTCCTTACGGTTTGGCCAAAAAATACATTTTTCTAAAAAGGGGGCGTGGCAGTAAGCGGATTTCAAAAATGTTTACACTTGTTCGGCTGGGAGCAACAAAGAGTACGTGTACCAAATTTCATCCTTCTAGCTCAAAATTTAAGGCACAAAAACTGGTGACGTACGGACGGACGGACGGACAGACATGGCTAAATCGACTCAGCTACCGATTCTGAGTCGATCCATATACTTTGAGGTATATCTAGCTAAATTATTTCTCTATGTTACAAACTATGTATCAAAACTAATATACCCCTATGGGATAGGGTATCAACACCCAAAAATTAAGAGCTTTTGAGCATTTTTTACAACCATATTGGTGGTAACACGATCGTTTTGCTTGTACAGGATAAGATTAAATCCGCTCGTTTCGCTGCGATCTATAATCGGAAGTAACTAAATACCTAATCGCGCCTATCAACCAGAATCGTATTACGACATAGGAAGTAGCGATTTTAGGTTGACGATTAATAATCGTGTTAATCGTTCAATCGTTAAAGCTGTTTTCGAGAACATTTATTTTATAATTTTTATATGGCAAGTACCTTTAATATATATACCATACCTTTAATATAATACAATAAAATACGGCCCAGAAAAACCAGATAATCTGTCATACCTTTTCAACCCATAGATATAACGCACAGTACTATTGAAAGCGACATTCAGTTTTCTTTGGCTTGTAGAGCTACTTACTTACTTAAGTGGCGCTACAGTCCGGAATGGACCTGGGCCTCAACCAACATGCCTCTCCAATTAGCCCGGTCCTTAGCTAACTGCCTGCAGTTGCGCACTCCAAGTTGGTTGAGGTCGGTTTCCACCTGTGCGCGCCACTTAAGGCGAGGTCTTCCTCTACTGCGTCCGAAGTCTGGCTGGGAATCGAAGACTCTGCGAGCCGGAGTATTGGTGTCCATTCGTTCTACATGTCCTAGCCATCTTAAACGTCCAATGCGGAGTTTTTTGACCAGGGGCATGTCGCTGTACAGCTCGTATAGTTCTTGGTTGAATCTTCGTCTCCATAGCCCGTCAACGCAAACGGGACCGAAGATTTTTCGAAGAATTTTCCTCTCGAATCTACCAAGGATTTCTTCATCCGCTTTTGATACGGTCCATGCTTCAACGCCGTAGAGCAGGACTGGGATGATCAGGGTCTTATATAGGGTTTCCTTAGTAGTTCGAGTGAGGGCTTTACTACTAAATTGCCTTCTTAGCCCGAAGAAACAGCGGTTGGCAAGAGTAATTCTTCGTTTAATTTCTGACGAGATGTTGTTGTCAGAGCTAATAGCGGAGCCGAGGTAGACAAAGTCCCGTACTACCTCAAAGTTATATCTGTCAATGATGACGTTCTGTCCAATTCGTCGATGTTGTGAGTCCTTTCCTACGTGGCTATGACATCACGTTGAGTCCTACCAATGATGTCAATATCGTCAGCGTATGCTAGTAGTTGCACCGACTTTTTGAAAATTGTGCCTCTGGTGTTGGCTTTGGAGTTTTGCACAATTCTCTCAAGAATCAGATTAAAGAAGTCACATGACAGCGCATCGCCTTGCCTAAATCCTTTTTTGGTATCGAATGTGTCGGTGAGGTCGTTTCCGACCCTGATGGAGCAGCGAGAATTCTCTATCGTCATCCTACACAAACGGACGAGTTTGGGCGGTATACCAAAACTAGACATGGCTCTATACAGTTCGTCTCTATAAATGCTGTCATATGCGGCTTTGAAATCGATGAATAGGTGGTGGGTATCGATTTGGACTTCTTGAGTTTTTTCCAGGATCTGCCGAAGTGTGAAAATTTGATCGGTTGTGGACTTTCCTGGCCTAAAACCACACTGATAAGGGCCAATCAGGTTGTTGGTAAACGGTTTCAGGCGTTCACATATTACGGCAGATAGGATCTTGTAGGCGATGTTGAGGATACTTATGCCTCTGTAGTTGGCGCAGTTCAGAGGGTCTCCTTTTTTGTGGATCGGGCAAACGATGCTGAGGTTCCATTCTTCAGGCATACTTTCATCCGACCAGATTTGGCTTATGAGTTGGTGGATGTTACTTACCAAGTCATCTCCGCCGGCCTTATAGAGCTCAGCGGGAAGGCCGTCATTTCCGGCAGCCTTATTAAGCTTGAGTTTAGATATTGCTATCCTCACTTCACTCAGGTCGGGTGGTTGGCAGTCTTCGCTGTCGTTGCCAATATTGAATGGTTCGTTCTGCCTGACAGCGGAATGTTGTTCGTCATCGCCGTTTAACAGTCTGCAGAAGTGACTCTTCCATATACTCAGCATCGACTGTGTCTCAACTACAATATTTCCTTGTTCATCTCGACAGGATTCTGTTCGAGCCTTGTATCCTTGGCTTTGACGTTTTACACTTTGGTAAAACTTGCGAACATCGTTCCTGGAGTGGCACCTCTCTATATCCTCGATCGCGCGCTTTTCTTGCTCTTTTTTCTTCTTGCTGAAAAGCCGATGTTCTTCCCTTCTTCTTTGCCTATAGAGCTCAATGGCAGCTCTCGTCTTCACCTGCAGCTTAGCCTTGTAGGCCTCGTTCTTGGCTGCGAGCATCTGTCGGCATTCCTCATCAAACCAGGGGTTTCTTGCTGGTGGGCGCGAGAAACCTAGCACATCAGTTGCGGCTGATCTAATGGCCTGTTGGCATCGTTGCCATTGCTCTTCGACATTCGATGCTGGTGGTATGGTGTTAATCGAGAGGTTAAGGGATACGCGTTGTGCGAAGGTCTTGGCGGTCTCTTGCGATTGCAGTCTTCCGACATTAAATTTTTTCACAGTATTTCTGGATTGTTGTGGAGTGGTGGATATCCGCATTCTTACCTTGGCTGCAACAAGGTAGTGATCCGAGTCGATGTTAGCTCCTCGGAATGTTCGGACATCCAAAATACTGGATGCGTGCCTCTTATCTATCGCAATGTGATCAATTTGGTTGACCGTTCGTTGATCTGGAGACCGCCATGTCCCCTTATGGATATCGAGGTGAGGAAACCGTGTGCTGGCTATAGTGGCATTTCGTTCCGTAGCGAAATCAATTAGCCTAAGTCCGTTACCAGACGTGTTGTCGTGTAGGCTATGTTTTCCGACAATACTTCTAAAGATGTCTTCTCTTCCTACCTTTGCGTTAAAATCTCCCAGCTCGATTTTAACATCGTACTTCGGTAGTCGCTCATAGGTTTTGTCGAGGAGCTCGTAGAAGCAATCCTTAGCTATATCATCTTTTTCTTCCGTCGGAGCGTGAGCGCATATAAGGCTTATGTTGGCGAATTTGGCCTTGATGCGGATTGTTACTATGCGTTCGCTAATGTCTTGGAAACATAAGACTTCTTGCCTAAGTCTGGCACTTATAACAAATCCGCATCCGAATAGTCGCTGTTTCTGCTCACTATAACACGGTCCGTAGGGTATGTCACAGTTTTTCATCCTCTTTTTGCCCGGCCCATCCCATCGTATTTCCGGGATGGCAGTAATGTCTGCTTTGTAGCAGTTAAGGGCTTCCGCTAGTTGTTCGCCTGCACCTCTCCTGTTTAATGTTCTCACATTCCAGGTGCAGATACGAACGTCGTTGTCCTTTTTTCGTTTAGCAGGGTCGTCAACAGTAAAATCAGTCCTTTGCGAGGCTATTGGTTGCTTCGTAACCATGTTTTTTTTCTGTGGGTGGGTAGTTAACCCAAAGCATGTGGTAAAAGTTATTTTGACCAACCAGAAGGAGGGGTGTCCAGCCATCTTGCGGCCCAGGCATGATCATCCACTCGCTAGCTCAGCGGCGGGTATGGGATCTTGCCACAAGACCTGGACAGGGGTTACATTAATATTTTACATGCCTGTATAAGATACTGTAGTAAAGGTCTGCCACTACAGCATCTGTAACCAAACCACCAAAATAAAAAAAAAAATGCGAGGCCCGAGTTTCGCTAGATTCGCTCATGTTTTCCTCCATAGTGAAAATCAGGTGGAGAGATTAAGGTGGAGATTCTCTCCAAGAGCTGACCCACCCCTAACTAAAAATTAATTTAGCGACCATGGCCATCGCTGCGCTCGGTTAGCAATGGCCCCTAGCTTAAAAAGTGGTACTTACCCTTAGAAAAGGTTAAATACCACGGGTTTGAGTTACCTCCTTAGGATCCTCTCATGATCCGACACATCCTCGAAAAACTAATTAAATTGACGACATGGTCGTTTGTACCAGTGACGAATTACCGAATCGAGCTACGAACCAACTCATTTAACCATAAAGGTTATGAAAATCACTCAAAACCAATTCCAAAACAAAAAAGGTTATATTTATGAATTTGGTTAACTTCGTTGTTAAAACGATTTTTTTTTTATTTCATCCCTTCAAAATTGTAAAATAAAACTAACTATTTTTTTTATGTTAGAGCTTACGTATGCTACGTTTTTTTTGTGTTTGTTTATTATACAATAACAACGACAAATGAATTTAAAAAAAAGTCGATTTACCCGCGGTCACTAATTTCTTTTTTTTTTAGTTTTTAGTTTTTTTTTATTATTCAAATTAGATAAGGTTTTCTGTTTTCATCTTTCTGTTGTTGTTTTAGGGGCTTTCATTTAGTAACAAAGAAAATAATTTTAAATCTCAAGGTCAATCTTCTACTATTAAATCACCTTTTCATTTGGGAAATGTACAACATATAAAAGAAAATAGTAATAACTTACCCCCTTATAAAGGTTACTTTACCCGTTCCGCAAGGCTGGGGACCGTAGTGCACTGCGTTCCGTCCTTGGTTGTGATACCACTTAAATATATTGAGTATCTTTTGGCGAGGAAACTATTCTATAAAAGAATGAGGCACATTTCAAACGAAACGGTTTACACATCGAAAATTCAAAATTGACCACTACTTATCTTTTGCTTAAATTACAACGCCCTCTATAGCTCATAGATGAAAACGCTCGTTGTTGGTTGGGGTATTGGGTCGATTAAGCCTCCCTGGTTTTGGCTTAAGCTGTGGTGTGTGCTTCGAGTAAGCAGTACACGTGGCAAAAGTTGGCGCTGATCGTGGGTGCAAACTTTTCCTATTTTAGCGCGAGAAAAGAATTATGTTGCCTTGGTGAAGAGCAGGTGGGGAATTTTTTGTCGCACAGCACTTCTAAACTGGGCAACAAGTATATGTAGCCGACTAATAATTTTGCTCTTGTTGCACCAAACACTGCAAGATGTTCCTTGGAACGATCTTGTTTCCCCCACACGTTACCCTTCACTTGTCCGGCCAAGGATCCCACAAATGGCAAAAATTCTAGGTGGTTTTATCGGTCATACACATGTCCCTGTTTCCAGCGTGGTGAAAACACGGGGACAATTTCTCTCTGCTGGTTTTAGGCACTGAATAAGTGTATCGTTCCGGAGTACGGGTTCTGGGAACACGAGGCCGGCTTCAAGTTGCTGGCTTAGAGCGGCGTTTTATACGTTTGTTTCTTAGAGTTACTTCTCTGTATCAATCGGACGGGGTGGGTCGCAGTTTAATTGGATATAACAAGCCAATTTTGCAAGGGTGGTTCGATAAATGTCGTGTACACATATGCGAACGGTCACCTGCGCTTTTTTTCTTTACGTTTTTTCTTGTTTTTGCACTACCGAATTCAACTATTCAAAGGTTTAACTGCGCTTCGGTTAGCACACAACCCACGTCCGATTGACTTCACGTCTAAAAAATGAATGGCGAGCAAACGTCAAACTGAATCGTATGACCATCAACCATCAGAATATTTTACTCGCTCACTCCAACTAACCCGAAAGGTCTCTCTCATTCGTAAGGCTTGCCGGGCCTAAAGTTTCAATTCCATCTAGCACAAAAAGTTTTATTCAGAATTATATAATTTTGAGTTTAAAATTTAAATAAAACTTTTCTAGATTTTCTAGTACATAATTTGTATTTTTCTGAATAAAATCCATCGCACCAGATCTACTGGAAAATCCGCGGCAAACCCAACGAAAAATTCAAAAAAATATCCCATCTGATATTTTATCCCCAACCCAATAAGCATTCGCACACTTGCTATAAACAAAGACATCCGCTATGGATGCCGCCATTGCAGCATACATTTTTAAAAAGGACGTTGGTCAAAATAACTTTTACCACAAAACTTGGAATTTTCGCACGCTTGTCGTCCGAAAAGATCAAGAAAAACCGATCTTACCTACCTACATAGCTTATAGACCCACCCCTGAGATAAATAAAATTGGGTGTGTTTCAGGTAAAATTGTTTGAATTCATATATATACAGTTTATTTCTTTTATATACATGTATCTGATGTTTGACTAAGGAGAAATACAAAGGAGGATTTTAAAATTGGTTGCCGGGTCTATGAGGAGAATAAAAAAATTTTATCGACGAATGTCCTTCGAGTGTGTCACTCCTAGGCTACGTCCTGAGGTATCGATAAGGTCGTATAAATTGTTGCCTATTACACGCTCTACCCTTGCTCTGACAAACTTTGGACAAAGCTTAGCATTAATGCCTTTGGACGCATCGCTTAAGATAAAATTTCGCTTAAACACTTCGTCGCCAACCTTATAATTTGCTGAACTACATCGCGTATTGTACACCCGGGCGTATGCGTCATGTGCCTTCCCTAAAGAAGCTTTAACATAGGAGTGCAGGATATTCATTTTGTCTGACTTCGGAACAATATTTAAATCGGCATTATTCAACCCTCCCAAACTCTTAAGCAGCTTGAAATCACTGCCATGTTCAATCATTCGTTGGCCAAACAGAGCTTCGTAAGGCGACATCTTCGTTGCCGAGTGGACAGCAGATCTAAGCGCACAGCTTATTTGGGGTAATTGTAGATCCCAATTTGATTGGTCACCGTCAATATACGATCGGATGGCCGCTAATATGGATCTGTTCACGCGCTCGCTTGCATTCGCCTGTGGAGAATAAGAAGCGGTCTTGATGTGACTTACTCCAAATAGCTTCAAAAAGTTCTGAAATTCTCTACTGGTAAACTGTTTGCCGTTGTCTGACAGAAGAGTTTCGGGTACGCCGAATACGAAAAATATGTCGTTAGTAAGGAATTTTATTGTTAAGTCAGTGGTGGCTCTTTTAAGTGGCTTTATGAACACAAATTTTGTGAGTTGGTCCAATGCCACTATCATATGGGTATTTCCAGATTTTGACCGAGGATAGGGTCCCAAAAAGTCAACATACAGATGTTGGAAAGGTCTCTCCACGGTAAAGGCATTTCCCATCGGAGCTCTTAATATGGTATTGGGTGCTTTGGTGGTCTTGCACACCTCACATTTCGAGATAAATTGTTTTATCTGGGTAGCCATATTAGGCCAATAAAACTGATGCCGCAATCGGTACAGCGTCTTGGCAATACCACCATGCGACGCCCTGGGTGGTGAATGAGCTAAAAAAATAAGATGGTCAGTCAGCGCTGTTGGAATCCACAGCTTCCAGGAGAGATCGTCTTGAAGAGGATTACCTGTGCTGTGATTGAACTTTTTATAGACTATTATAGATTACGAGATCAAAAGGTTTTCGTAGTAGACTGCTGTACTAAGCAAGCATTATAGTCTAATGTACCTTAGTGTAATATGTGTAATCTGACACCAGAAAATTATAGGAGATAGCAGCGCAGGGGATGTGTGGTGAGCTCGGCGTTCGAAGAGCGTGGGTTCGAATCGCCAAAGGGTCAGATACTTTCTTTTTTTTTTTTGTTTTTTTTTTGTATCTGATATCGGCAAATCTAGCAGGACTATGGCGCGATCAGGTCGTAGCTGTAACTAAGTAGAAAATAAACCCGCAAAATGGTACGATGCGAGGTTTCATATAGAAGTAGTACTGACAATGACTGAATTAAGAAAAGTGAATTTGAAGAGTGCAGTTCGTCCGGGAAAATAATTTAAAGTGAGCTAAGGGCAAATTTGAAATCAAAAAAAAAAGTTTAACAGTGAAGTGGAATTGGGAGTAGAAGTGGAGTTTAGACTACACGTGAAGAATTCAGTGCATATTATAAGCCAGGTAACAATGTTAAAGTGATTTTAGAATTCTTCAGGAATAACATGGTTTATTGTTTAGTCTCTGTGATTTTAACAGGACAATAAAAAAAAAACTGTGGTTGAAGGTTTTTATCCAAGATACTGGACAGCCGGGAAACAGCGAATCCAACACCAGGAACGACACCAAAGACAGTGAAGTACCACAAATACGACACCTGAGACGAGATACCTCCTAATAGATGAGCAAGCGGCGGCTTCGAAATAGATCATCACTTGACGAATGAATACAATCGAAGATATCGTAAGTGGTACATGTATTTATATGTCAGAATAGTGCGCTATTGCCGTAGGTGGTATATTTTATAAAGTCGCGTCGGTGGGCTCAATGCCAACTACTGTTTGGGTGGGTTGATTCGGTTTTTTTTTTTTAAAAAAAAACAAGAAAAAGACGTCGGTGGGTTGAATGCCAACTATTGTTCGGTTGGGTTGATTCGGTTGTTTTAAAACAAAAAAAAAAACGGCACGTGAAATATTAAAATCTAAATTACTGGAGTGACGGGAATTGCTAGGGCAAAACGGATAGCTTCGATAAAGGGATAAGAAGTATTCAAGATTTATATTAGTTGTTGTTATTGGTTTTCCTTTATTTTTAAGTAGATTTAAGTCAACTTTGTAACTAGGATTAAGTTAGTTTGTAAGAAATCTGAATTAAAAGTTAATTAAAGAATTATTGTAAATTTTCGTAATTACTGAAATCGAAGAAAGCGAATCCCACGATTTATTCACGATTATACGTCCGTGGGTAGTTAAGCGGGAGGGCAATCGTGTGGCGCCCATTTCTTTTATTTCCACCAGAACTACACGACCATTCTCCGAAGTCGGTCAGGCATCCTTCCACTTAACGACGCAGAGAAGGGAAGAAACGACGGTAACATTTTGGCGCCCAACGTGGGGCAATATATAGCCATATTTAATATAATAATACGCCTTAAGAACCTTATCGTCGGAATAGTTATAACGATCGCGATTTTTTTTTTTTATTTGGTTTATTGATTGTTGATTTTTGTGAGTTTAACTTCGTCTTGGTGATTTTCCGTTGTCGTGTTGTGACGTTGTCTTTATTGATTATTACCACTAAAATATAAGTTCAAGTACCCATATAAAAAACCTTCAACCACAGGGTAGACATCAATTTGAAATGGAAATCAATCGATTGAATTCCGAGGAACTGACGTATGAGCTAGACGTACGTGGGCTGCGGGGCAATGATGTAGATGAGATGAGGAAGATGTTGCGAACTGCACTTAAGAGGGATTCCAGTTTTTTGTTACCAGATTATCCGTTTAGTTTTGAAGAGGACAAGGCAGCGATATACGCAAAGCTAGAAGAGATTCAAAGGCTATGCAATGAATTTGTAGGTGACGAACAATCTTCTGCTTATAAAAAGGTAGTTGCGAAGTCAGAGTGGGTTTTGCGGCGGCTAGGGCGATCACCAGCCAGTTCATCTGAGGAAAAGGCTTTACTTGCCGATGCTAGGATTCAGATAGTAGGCTTACTATCTAATTTAGACATAAAAGCTAGCACAGAGGATCAAAAGGTAGAAGAAGTAGGAGCAGGTGCATCAGAGTACCAAAGGCCACCACCTGTCAATATCAGGAGTAGCAATCGAGATGAGAACTACCCTCAGCCGATTGCAACTTCCTCTCCTATGGCAATGCCTTCACCCATGTACCTACCAACACAAAGAGTACCAGTTATGAAGTGGGGTATTAAATTTAATGGCGATCACACTCAGTCTATAAATAGCTTCTTAGAAAAAGTCGAAGAGTTAAGAGAAGCTAGGAACTATAGTGAGCCTGAGCTTTTTTCTGCGGCCTTCGATTTATTTGAAGGAAAAGCGGCAGTATGGTACAGGGCGTATAAACAGTCCATCGTTAGCTGGCCTGATTTAGTAGCGAGGTTGAAAACTGAGTTTTTACCGCCAGGGTATGATGACAGACTGTGGGAAGAGATCCGGGGTAGGACGCAGGGAAGAACAGAAACCATAGGGATTTATGTCAGCATTATGCTAGGATTGTTTTCTCGTCTCACTGAACAGTGCTCCGAAGAAATTAAATTGCGGTGGATACGAAAGAATATCTCTCCATTTTATCAGACGCAGATGGCGTTGGTAGATATTCCCACGATAGAGAAACTGGTAGAAGTGGGACACCGATTGGAGGCAGTCCGATACCAAGTAGAGAGCTTCGTTCCCCCTCCAACAAGACGCAGTAATACACTTTTAGAGCCTGATCTTGCCTATATAGAATCTTTGGAAGATTCCGAAGTACAGGCCGTAGTTCCATCCCCTCGACGAGTCCCAGTTCCGTCCACCTGCTTCAGATGCAGGCAGCCTGGTCATATGGCAGCCCAATGTCCCGAGCCAGTACGCTGTTACGGGTGCAATAACGTTGGCTTCATTCGAAGCCGTTGTCCACGTTGTACACCTCAGGCGTCTACGTCGGGAAACACCGTGTCGACTCAGGGGCAGGCGGGTCATTGAGTCGGTCACATAAAGCCGCAATAAAGTCTTCGAATGTGTTTGATAAAAGGGGGTCAGGGGAAGGGTTATGTAATTTATCTCTCGATTTTATATTGGAGAGAAAGGGTTCTGATAGGCGTCCTTATATAAATGTAGAAATTTATGGTGTAAAATTGTTGGGTTTGTTGGATTCAGGAGCTTCTCGTACGATACTTGGAGGGCCAGGTTGGGAAGCGCTGAGTAGTTTAAACTGTAAATTGTCTAGGGTAGGAGTAGAGAAAGTGACAGTTGCAAATGGGGATGGGGTAGAAGTTACGGGAGGAATTCAAGCGCCAATTAAGGTAGAGAATGCCGTAAAAATTATGGAAGTCCTCGTTATTCCAAAACTGGCACATAGTCTAATATTGGGGGCCGATTTTTGGGAACTTTTTTCTATTATCCCCGATTTAGCTAAGCGTGTCTGGACTTTTGCTGACGAGGTTTGTGAAAGCGAGTGTAGGTCAAATCTTACGGGTGATCAGAAAGCTCAGTTGGACCGATTAGTGGAAGGGATTTTTATGTCAATGGGCGAACAGCTTGGCTGTACAAGTCTGGTAGAGCACATTATAAAGACTAGTGCAGAACCTATTAAACAGCGCTATTATCCTGTTTCGCCTGTAGTTCAGGAGCAAATCAATATGGAGGTTGATGACATGCTCAAGACAGGAGTTATAGAACCTTCTTCTAGCCCTTGGTCCTCCCCAATCTTATTAATTAAGAAGAAAGATGGCCGCTATCGTTTTTGCGTTGATTTTCGTAAGCTGAACCAAGTGACCGAACGTGATGCTTACCCGATACCCTATGTGTCTGCCACTCTTGATAAGTTAAGGAATGCCAAATTTCTATCTTCTCTAGATATCAAGTCTGCATACTGGCAAATTCCAATGGCCGAATCATCTAAGAGATATACCGCGTTCACTATTCCCGGAAAGGGGCTGTATCAATTTCGCCGTATGCCTTTTGGGCTTCACAACGCACCTGCGACTTGGCAACGTTTTATTGATACAGTCATCGGAGCCGACCTTGAACCGAATGTGTTTGTGTATCTGGATGATGTGATTGTTGTTTCGGAAACGTTTGAGCAGCATTTAGAAATTCTCAACATTGTGTTGAGACGCATTCAGGAAGCCGGACTTGTCCTGAGTCGAGACAAATGTGAGTTTTGTAAGGACGAGTTGAAGTATTTGGGGTATGTGGTAAATGCTAATGGCCTTCTCGTAGACCCTGACAAAGTGAGGTGCATGATTGAGTATCCCAGACCAAGCACAGTTACAGGGGTACGACGATTTGTGGGTATGGTGTCTTGGTATCGACGATTTGTGCCTAATTTTTCTGATCTCATCGCGCCCATAACCGGACTTTTAAAGAAAAAACGCCGTTTTATATGGAGCGATGAATGTGAGGACGCATTTCGCGTTTTGAAAGAAAAGTTAGTTACTGCACCCATACTTACATGTCCAAACTTTCAGCTACCATTTACTGTACACACAGATGCTTCCGGCTACGGAATAGGGGCGGTTTTGACTCAGGATCAAGGAGACGGGGGTGAGAAGGTGATAAGCTACCTTAGCAGGACATTGTCAAGGACGGAACGCAACTATTCCACTACGGAGCGGGAGTGTCTTGCTGTCATTTGGGCAATCGAGAAACTGCGCCCTTACTTGGAAGGGAGTACGTTTACTGTGGTTACCGATCACCATTCTTTAATCTGGCTTAGTAACTTGAAGGACCCACAGGGTAGGTTGGCTCGATGGGCAGTCAAGTTGCAACAATACAGTTTTACTATTATACATAGGAAGGGTAAGGAGCACTTGGTTCCAGACGCCCTATCCAGAACGGCAGAAGAACTAGCGACACTTTCCGTGGTCTCTACGGATCCGTGGTATGTGCGGATGTTAGAGAAGGTTAAACAAAATAGTGCTAAGTATCCAGATTGGAAATTATCGGAGGGAGTATTGTTTAAGCTTGTGTCACTGAGATATCCAAAGTTGAGCACATCTGACGATGACCAGTGGAAACAAGTTATTCCAAAGGAAGGAAGAGTAGAAGTCCTTAAAAAATGTCATGATGATATCCTTAGTGGTCATGGAGGAATTCAGAAGACCTTAGATAGGGTAGCTACTAGATATTACTGGCCGAAGATGAAACCTAGTATTGCCCAATATGTGCGGAAATGCAGAGTCTGTCAGACAGTAAAACCGGATTTACGAAAACCTGCAGGGTTAATGGCATCTCGGACAAATATCAGTAGACCATGGGAAATGCTTTGCATGGATTTCATTGGGCCTCTACCAAGATCGACGAAAGGGTATTGTTATATTTTGACAATAGTGGACTTCTTTTCAAAATTTCCTTTGTTTTTCCCAGTCAGGACGGCTACTGCACAGGCGGTGCGTGCTATTCTGGAAGATCAGGTGTTTTTAGTTTTTGGTGTCCCTAAATGGATCGTGTGTGATAATGGGGTGCAATTTAAGAGCAAAGATCTAGCAGACCTTGCAGCTTCTTACAATGTAACCCTCAGTTTTACCGCATTTTATCACCCCCAAGCTAATCCAGCTGAAAGGTACAACCAAACTCTGAAGACTAAGCTTCGGGCCTATATTTCTGAAAACCACCGAACTTGGGATAGTCTTCTCCCGAAGGTGGCTTGCGCTATTCGAACGTCAACTCATGAAGTGCTAAAAACATCGCCTTATTTTACCCTATTTGGTAGGGAGATGCAAGTCAAGGGTGATGGGTCTCCCAATCCTACGGATGGTTTTATAGCAGACAGGTCGAGTGACATCCAAGATTTTGCAAAAGCTCTAGGCGAAGTTGTGGAGGATGTAGGGCATAGAATGAAATTATCGGCGCAAAAATCCGCAGGTTATTATAATCTCCGGCATAGGGACACAAAGTTCTATCCGAAGGACCAAGTTCTTCGAAGAAATTTTGTGTTATCGGACGCAGCCAAATATTTCACGGCGAAACTAGCTCCCAGATATGTTGGCCCCTTTGAGATTATTCGAAAAGTATCACCTTGGACTTATGAGCTAGGGGATACTAATGGGAAAAAGGTCGGTATTTGGCATGCGAAAGATCTTAAGCTCTTTAATAACAAAGAAGACTTGCTATAAAATGTGCAACGAAAACCTTTCGAATGGAAGGGGGGAAATATTATAGATTACGAGATCAAAAGGTTTTCGTAGTAGACTGCTGTACTAAGCAAGCATTATAGTCTAATGTACCTTAGTGTAATATGTGTAATCTGACACCAGAAAATTATAGGAGATAGCAGCGCAGGGGATGTGTGGTGAGCTCGGCGTTCGAAGAGCGTGGGTTCGAATCGCCAAAGGGTCAGATACTTTCTTTTTTTTTTTTGTTTTTTTTTTGTATCTGATATCGGCAAATCTAGCAGGACTATGGCGCGATCAGGTCGTAGCTGTAACTAAGTAGAAAATAAACCCGCAAAATGGTACGATGCGAGGTTTCATATAGAAGTAGTACTGACAATGACTGAATTAAGAAAAGTGAATTTGAAGAGTGCAGTTCGTCCGGGAAAATAATTTAAAGTGAGCTAAGGGCAAATTTGAAATCAAAAAAAAAAGTTTAACAGTGAAGTGGAATTGGGAGTAGAAGTGGAGTTTAGACTACACGTGAAGAATTCAGTGCATATTATAAGCCAGGTAACAATGTTAAAGTGATTTTAGAATTCTTCAGGAATAACATGGTTTATTGTTTAGTCTCTGTGATTTTAACAGGACAATAAAAAAAAAACTGTGGTTGAAGGTTTTTATCCAAGATACTGGACAGCCGGGAAACAGCGAATCCAACACCAGGAACGACACCAAAGACAGTGAAGTACCACAAATACGACACCTGAGACGAGATACCTCCTAATAGATGAGCAAGCGGCGGCTTCGAAATAGATCATCACTTGACGAATGAATACAATCGAAGATATCGTAAGTGGTACATGTATTTATATGTCAGAATAGTGCGCTATTGCCGTAGGTGGTATATTTTATAAAGTCGCGTCGGTGGGCTCAATGCCAACTACTGTTTGGGTGGGTTGATTCGGTTTTTTTTTTTTAAAAAAAAACAAGAAAAAGACGTCGGTGGGTTGAATGCCAACTATTGTTCGGTTGGGTTGATTCGGTTGTTTTAAAACAAAAAAAAAACGGCACGTGAAATATTAAAATCTAAATTACTGGAGTGACGGGAATTGCTAGGGCAAAACGGATAGCTTCGATAAAGGGATAAGAAGTATTCAAGATTTATATTAGTTGTTGTTATTGGTTTTCCTTTATTTTTAAGTAGATTTAAGTCAACTTTGTAACTAGGATTAAGTTAGTTTGTAAGAAATCTGAATTAAAAGTTAATTAAAGAATTATTGTAAATTTTCGTAATTACTGAAATCGAAGAAAGCGAATCCCACGATTTATTCACGATTATACGTCCGTGGGTAGTTAAGCGGGAGGGCAATCGTGTGGCGCCCATTTCTTTTATTTCCACCAGAACTACACGACCATTCTCCGAAGTCGGTCAGGCATCCTTCCACTTAACGACGCAGAGAAGGGAAGAAACGACGGTAACAAGACGAACCCATCCGACACACGAAGGTCAGGAAGCTGGTCTTTATTTTTACCGATACTGTCTATGAGATTCTTGTATTCATCCGACTGGAAAGCTGGATCGTTCAGATCAATGTGCAGCACGTCAGCGGATTTCTTTGAACCTAAGACACCGGATTGTAAAGCTTCTACTTCGTATACCCTTGACAACGCGTCGGGAACGACGTTTAAGCTTCCCTTCCTATGCTCAATCACAAAGGTATATCCCTGGAGCTCCAGACTCCAATGCGCTAATCGTCCCTTAAGATCTTTTAAGCTCATAAGCCATTTCAGACTCGCATGGTCCGTAATAACCTTGAACTCGTATCCTTCAATGTATGGTCTAAACTTGTTAATACCCTTAACAGCCGCTAAGCATTCCCTCTCAGTTACCGAATTTTTCATGCCTGGCTGCATACCTCTCAGATACTTAAAAAAAAGGTGTCAAATTTAGTTTCAGTGGACAAGCTTTAGAATCCTTTAATACCATCAAGGAGAAGCTGACGAACGCTCCAGTATTAGTCAATCCTGATTTTGACAAACAGTTTGTCATACTTTGCGATGCCTCTTCTACAGGCATCGGAGCTGTGCTATGTCAGGAGGACGAAACTGGAGTCGAAAGGCCGATATTCTATTATTCCCAGAAACTAAATAATGCCCCCAACCTGGAGGGCCAGTTCCAATTTATTAGATACCCCTAGGACACGGGGCCATCAGTATCCACTACGGGATTGAGCGCTGCCGTTGGCCTTTCGGTTCATCCGCCACCATCTCTGTTCAAGGGGCCTGACTAACCCTTGAAATTCCTAGACAACCTGTTGTCCGAATATGTCAGAGCAGCTCATCTAGGTTCGCCTGGGACAGCAGGCCGGGTATTCATCCGTGCCATTCTCACCAGGGTGTTTATAGTGTTGCTGTTTTTCGTCGTGTTATCAACACTCGCACTTATCGTTTAGCAAGTCAAATCCGGTTGGATGAGACCAGTACCCGATGGTTACCACTTGGAGGTAAAGATAAGCACATTTGATGTGTAGTAGGCTTGTAGAGCTGCAGTTGCAAAAAATTTCGCATCCATACATCAATATCGGAATTATCAGTGTCTTAGCTACAAGTAAACGTGTTCTTACTGGGGTGAAAGACTGCGTTACCCACATTGTTCGCAGTACACCATATACTCTTCCGACGAGTGAATTCATATGGTTATCCCAAGTCAGATAGCGATTAAATGTCAACCCGAGATTTTTTGCAGTTTCGACGTATTCGAAAGGAGCATCGCTCAACACTATCGGAGGAAAATATGAAATACTAAGCATTTTTCTTGAGACTACCAAGCATTTTGACTTTTTAGGGTTCAAGATAAGGCCATTTTAATGAGACCAATGTTCAATTTTCTCTAAGTCCTCATTGACACTTAAAGCGCCATGCTCAATTAGCCCGAGGGGGCAGCTCAAGTACAAATGGACGTCATCGGCATACATATATAATGAGCAGTTATGAGCACTGTTGGGAGTTCATTAACATAAATAGATAATAAAAGAGGATCAAGAATTGAACCTTGTGGAACACCAGTCACGTTTGGCAGAAAATTTGAAAATTTGTCACCAACTAGAACTGCTTGCTCCCTCTGTGTTAAGTAAGAAAACATTAACTTAGTAGCAAATGAAGTTAAGTTGTATTGATGCATTAGTTTATTACAAAAGTTGCAATTAAAATCAACACATAAAATAATGTTAGAAGAACCCAGCAAAATTTCCTCAAGAGTATTCAGTAAAGGAGATAGATTTGTGAATTTGTTTGGCCTGTATATTGCACCTAGAAGTAGTCCACCTTCATTGCCTGCCAATTCAACGAAAAGATACTCTATACTACTTTGAGCATCAGATGAAAGCTTTAATTTGCATTTTATAGTTTCTCTGATATAAATTTTGGATTCCTGTCGAAATCAACAAGGATAAGAATAAGAACATAATTCACGTGCAAAAAACAACATCCTAGTCTATATAGATTTCGTTAAGCCTGTATAATAATGGCCTTTTCTCAATGGTCAAAATAGTCGAATTACAAATTAGAACAGAGCTTCATCTAATATATCTAACTAAATCAGCCGATACACGGCCAATCTATAACGACACTAATTCCCTATAGCTAGATAGAAAATATAATTGCATAAACCGAAAACCGACATCGCAAATGCCAAATATGGCTTCGGTACGACATCTGGTAAACAATCGCTACAAAATATGTTACAAATTGTATTAGGGGTATTCATGTAACGTCGGAAAGTCGTCGTAAACGTTGTAAACGTGATAAAATTACGACGTGATAAATGAACTGTCAAAATTTGTATTGGAAATCTTTTCTAACAATATAGGAATTTTCTCAGAGTAATTGGGTGCGTAAACTGAGGTGGTAAATGTTGTAAACTTTTTAAATGCTATTTTGACATTTAATCAGTCACTTTCACACACCAAACGTAAGCGCTAAACTGAAAAAAATTATCGAGAAGTGAAAGACAACAATAAGAACAAAATTCTATCAATAAATAAATTTCTACAATGAGATTGAATTCAGTGGGTTACCGCCTTATTTAGTGATGCAGTTTTATGGTCGTTCATGAAACGTCGTCGTAAAATTATAATCTTTCGCACGTAATAAAATTACGACGTTGCATGAATACCCTTATTATATAATTTATTGTAAAGTAGATAAAATGGTTTACTAAATGTAACGATACCATTAATTGGGTTTCTGGCTTTCGCAGATAGATGTCGCACATTTTCGCGTATTCAACAATTGAATACTTCGGATTTAAGGTAACAGAGCAGGGCATCCAGCCCAGTGATGCTCACATTCGAGCAATCTCTCCGTATCCTATACCAAAAGATGCTAAGCGGCTACATTCATTTTTAGGACCTTGCTCGTACTTTCGTAGGTTTGTTCAGTCATTTTCAAGGATAGCAAGACCTCTTTATGATTTATTGAAAGAGGATACTCCGTTTAAATTTACTTCTGAATGTGAAGACGCTTTTCAGATAAAGAGGCTGTTTAACCTTACCTCCTGTATTAGCAATCTACAACCCAAGGAAGGAAACGGAATTGCATTGTGATGCAGTTCTTCTTCAAAGACAGGAAGACGAAAAATTGCACCATGTGGCCTTCTATTCTAAGAGCACTACTGCACAAGAAGCTAAATTTCATAGTTTTGTTCGCAAGGAATTGCGTTGACTATTGTTACTGATTGTAGCTCTCTAACAATGACACTAAATAAGAAAAATGTTAATCTTAGAATCGCCCGTTGGGATTTAGAGTTAGAAGATTATGATTATGAGGTAAAATACCGTAGTGGAGCTAATATGAATCATTTTGCCGCTTTGAGTAGATGTAATGTTATATCTGTTATTGCTTCTGAAGACATCGATTTTCAACTTAGAGCCGCTCAGAATTGTGATGTGAAAATTCTGAAATTACGAAATAAATTAGGGCTAAAAGATAGCCAATCATTTGTTATTCAAGATAATATCGTTTTTAAGAAGAATAAAAGTGGCAAACTTCGATTTTACGTTCCATCAGAAATGGAAAATAATGTTATAAGAATGGTCCACGAGAAAATTGGTCATTTAGGTATTACAAAATATTCTGATCAAATTGGTCGCTATCCCTAGAATAATAATATAATTTTTTTTACGTTTAATACTAATGATTGCCTGTGAGGCTACCTTTGTCAAAAAAAATTCCAGATGGTATCGTTAATTTTTTTTTTAAAACAATAGCTTTATTTCAGTTTTTATAATCCAAAGATTGAAAACAAAATTAGAAAACGAAAATTACATATTTAGTTTATTTATAAATAATTCATTTTAAAAAGGAACATATTTTTATTTTTTTTTATTTTGGGCGATCGTTTAAAAAAATATATATACCTTAACACAAAAAAATTTAAAAAAAAACATAAACAGTCCTAAAGTTATTTCTACGTGCTTTCAAATACAGAAAATTATTTTTCATATTATGGCTTTCACAGTAAAATTAATTTAGCATTCTTATTTGTCACATTGAAAGCAATTTGGTAATCAATAATCTAGGCAGTATTTTTTTTGCATTAGTAAACACTCATACGCTTGTTTTCGAATGGCAAATGTTGTATAGTGATCATTTCCTTTGTTGATTGCTGGTTTGTCAATATTCGCCGGCTGATTTACAGATGTATTTAGCGCGTCATTTATTACCTTTAATACTAATGTCCGCCTCACAGGTGTCAAGATGATCCGTTACTTAGCAACCGCAAAGCGAAATTTGACGTGGTACCGCACACAAGCTCGGACAGCGCAAAGCTGAATTGGCACGAACCCGTAGGTTGATATTTACAATGGATCATGAAATATCAGGGAAAATCAGAATACGTTCCGCCTAACAGGCGAACATTAGTATTCTAGGGCTATTATTGGTTTCCGAACATTCAAGAGAAAGAAGAAAAATATACAAAAAATTGTATTCGATGTACAAGGTGGCGCAAAAATAACCTTCCGATGTTTTTTGGCTGTAATTTAAAAAAAAAAAAGAAAAACTTTGATTCTTCTTGTGGATTATTTTTATTTGGTCTTTTAATTGTTCATTGTTTATTAACGTGTATTTCGCATGTGTTTACTACACAAATGTCAAAACAGAACTGACATTAGGGGCCAATCGCAAAATTTATAGCATTTTCTGATAGGAGGATTACATTTGCGCCACCTTGTATTATGCATTCTGCACCAGTCCTTTATAATAAACTCAATTTGTTTAATATTCCGAAAGAACCTATTCCATTTCACACTATACACTTTGATCATCTGGGTCCTCTCCCTTCTATAAAATCTAAGAGAAAGCACATTCTGGTTGTTGTAGATGCTTTTACCAAATATGTTAAATTATACCCAGTAATATCTACAAGTAGGTACCAAAGAAGTATGTGCATCCCTGAATAGATATTTTGAATACTATAGCAGAGCAATCGAAAATACTCCAAGTCAGCTCTTGTTCGGAATTAATCAACGGGGAGTTATAGTGGATAAATTGACTGAATTTATTGATGATAAGCAATCTAACCAGAATGAAAGAAATTAATAACTTTCTAGAAAAAAACGCTTCTGAAACCATTACTAAAGTTCAAGAATACAATGCAAAATACTTTGAGGAGCATAATAATCCGGCGCGTGTATATGACGAGGGTGAATACGTCATATTAAAAAATGTTGATACGACAACGGGTTCCAACAAAATATTAATTCCTAAATTCATGGGACCATATGCTGGGGCCATATTTTATAAAACGAGTATCGTTGAAATCACTTCGTTCACCTTGAAATTTGATTACATAAAACGAGTATCGTTCTTGATTTTACGATACTCGTATTTTTTTACGACTGGCATTGGGCAGTCATATAGCTTTCGTTTTCGTAGAGCTGTCATAAATTTCTCGTTTTACACAATCGCGCTTTGTCGTGACTTACGTTTACTTCTGTTTCGTTTACTTGCCGTTCGTTTCGTTTTATATAATAGAGCCCCTGTCTATAAAATTTTACCTAATGATAGATATGTAATACGAGATATTTAGAACTGTCAAGTCACACAAAAGCCATAATGATCGAGACTCTGAAGATTCAGTTGTGTAAGAGGGACACCTATATTTTAAGTATAAACAATTTCAATCTATTGTTGTTATACTTTTAGTTCTGTTCAAGTTGTTGATCGAGGTCGACCAAATTGTCAGATTGACCAAGTTATAGTATATAATATATTGTAAAGTAGAGAAAATGGTTTACAAAATGTAACGATACCATTAATTTGGTTTCTGGCTTTCGCAGATAGATGTCACACATCTACTCTGCGTGTGGCGTACCTGAACGCTAATTCATAAACGAGACAACATCCATCTCACTATCTCTTTCTCGCTCTGTTGGAGATTCGTCAGAAATTTAAATAATGAGTAACGACGAGTAGACATTCAAGTAATTTTCCACCAACCAGTCAGACGCACCTTGTACTTTGTATTTAATAATTTAATATTTTGATCAAAAATAAAATTAAGTGTTTTTATAACTTATTTAGTTTAATTGGACTAATAACTGTGGGAACTTAAATAAAGGTAAACCCATAATTGGTGACCCCAGACAGTTAAGAACTTTCTAGTTCTCTCGCAAAGAATTTTCAAAGAAAATTGTATGACTGATGAGAAGTCGCAGACTTCGCGTGTTACAACACGATCATCCACAGAGGAAATGGAGGAAGACCTAAAAAATCAGATAGGAGCGTTGAAGGAGGAAGTGCTTCGGCTGAAAAGGGAGCAACACGACGCTCCAATCTCGAACTAACCACCAGCGAACGCATCCTCATCCCTTTCAACCAACACAGCTTCTCTTGTTACTAAATTCAACAACAATATCCACATCCCTAAGTTCAACAGAGGAAATCCAAGCCTTTGGTTTGCCCAAGTTGAGCGATCATTTCGGATTGGTGGCATCAGCGATGATTCCGACAAATTTGATCTCGTTGCTGTACGATTGGAAGAAGATGTCTTGCTAGCTGTTGCAGACATTATCACTCGTCCACCTGAGACGAACAAACTCGACTCTCTAAGGAACGACTAGTTTCGAAATTCGAGGAATCAACAGAGTCAAAACTCAGTCGTATGCTAGAAGGCGGAGAGATCATTGGAAAAAACCATCCGAAATACTCGATTTCATCAAAAGATTGGCTCCAATTCCCTGCAGTGACAAAACTATCAAGTCGCTTTTTCTTGGTAAAATGCCTGAAACTATAAAAACGCATTTGTCTCTGTGGGAGGAAGAAACCGTCGAAAAATTGGCAAAGAAGGCAGACAGAATGATTGAAGTTAACAAGAATTTGGCAATTTCATCCGTTGCGCCAAATAGCTTCCCATCAACTTCTGTGGCTGCTCTATCTAGTGATACAGTGACTCTCGATGATCTCTGTCGATCTATAAAAATGCTTGCTCACAAAGTAGATCAACTGAAAATGGGCAGGAGTCGAAACAACAACAGTAGAAGCAGGAGTTCTGGAAACCAACGCTCCAAAGATTGAAAACAAAATTAGAAAACGAAAATTACATATTTAGTTTATTTATAAATAATTCATTTTAAAAAGGAACATATTTTTATTTTTTTTGATTTTGGGCGATCGTTTAAAAAAATATATATACCTTAACACAAAAAAATTTTAAAAAAATCATAAACAGTCCTAAAGTTATTTCTACGTGCTTTCAAATACAGAAAATTTTAAAACCATATTTTTCATATTATGGCTTTCACAGTAAAATTAATTTAGCATTCTTATTTGTCACATTGAAAGCAATTTGGTAATCAATAATCTAGGCAGTATTTTTTTTGCATTAGTAAACACTCATACGCATGTTTTCGAATGGCAAATGTTGTATAGTGATCATTTCCTTTGTTGATTGCTGGTTTGTCAATATTCGCCGGCTGATTTACAGATGTATTTAGCGCGTCATTTATTACCTTTAATACTAATGTCCGCCTCACAGGTGTCAAGATAATCCGTTACTTAGCAACCGCAAAGCGAAATTTGACGTGGTACCGCACACAAGCTCGGACAGCGCAAAGCTGAATTGGCACGAACCCGTAGGTTGATATTTACAATGGATCATGAAATATCAGGGAAAATCAGAATACGTTCCGCCTAACAGGCGAACATTAGTATTCTAGGGCTATTATTGGTTTCCGAACATTCAAGAGAAAGAAGAAAAATATACAAAAAATTGTATTCGATGTACAAGGTGGCGCAAAAATAACCTTCCGATGTTTTTTGGCTGTAATTTAAAAAAAAAAAGAAAAACTTTGATTCTTCTTGTGGATTATTTTTATTTGGTCTTTTAATTGTTCATTGTTTATTAACGTGTATTTCGCATGTGTTTACTACACAAATGTCAAAACAGAACTGACATTAGGGGCCAATCACAAAATTTATAGCATTTTCTGATAGGAGGATTACATTTGCGCCACCTTGTATTATGCATTCTGCACCAGTCCTTTATAATAAACTCAATTTGTTTAATATTCCGAAAGAACCTATTCCATTTCACACTATACACTTTGATCATCTGGGTCCTCTCCCTTCTATAAAATCTAAGAGAAAGCACATTCTGGTTGTTGTAGATGCTTTTACCAAATATGTTAAATTATACCCAGTAATATCTACAAGTAGGTACCAAAGAAGTATGTGCATCCCTGAATAGATATTTTGAATACTATAGCAGAGCAATCGAAAATACTCCAAGTCAGCTCTTGTTCGGAATTAATCAACGGGGAGTTATAGTGGATAAATTGACTGAATTTATTGATGATAAGCAATCTAACCAGAATGAAAGAAATTAATAACTTTCTAGAAAAAAACGCTTCTGAAACCATTACTAAAGTTCAAGAATACAATGCAAAATACTTTGAGGAGCATAATAATCCGGCGCGTGTATATGACGAGGGTGAATACGTCATAATAAAAAAATGTTGATACGACAACGGGTTCCAACAAAATATTAATTCCTAAATTCATGGGACCATATGCTGGGGCCATATTTTATAAAACGAGTATCGTTGAAATCACTTCGTTCACCTTGAAATTTGATTACATAAAACGAGTATCGTTCTTGATTTTACGATACTCGTATTTTTTACGACTGGCATTGGGCAGTCATATAGCTTTCGTTTTCGTAGAGCTGTCATAAATTTCTCGTTTTACACAATCGCGCTTTGTCGTGACTTACGTTTACTTCTGTTTCGTTTACTTGCCGTTCGTTTCGTTTTATATAATAGAGCCCCTGTCTATAAAATTTTACCTAATGATAGATATGTAATACGAGATATTTAGAACTGTCAAGTCACACAAAAGCCATAATGATCGAGACTCTGAAGATTCAGTTGTGTAAGAGCGACACCTATATTTTAAGTATAAACCATTTAAATCTATTGACGTGTGGAAAAGTTTGAAAAGCGCCTCTACATGTGGAAAAAAGAATATCCTAAGTGCTATAGAATTAAGGCAAATTTTCATTTATACAGGATTACCATAAGAAAACTGTGTTAAAGACGAAAATCCAAACGCGTATTTCCAAACATTTTACTATTAGGCAATAGGCGTGTTTTTTTTCTAAATCTATACAGGCTTATTTTCACATGAGAAAAAAAACGTTAATCGGTGATCTGGCATCACTGATACTGAAACACGTATCCGCCAACAGATGGCAGTTTGGGGTTTTGATTTTTGCTGTGTCATTTATTTTTTTGCAAGAATAAACCCAATTTTTTTCTCTAATTCCACTACTACACTTATTGTAATGTTTTGATTTTAGATTCAAAGCAAGTATAAAAATATTTTCACATAAAATTATTTCATAAAACATTGATTTTGCACCTATTTTGCAGCGTAATACTTATTGGTTGTGGTATTAGCTGCTATATTTTGCAATTTTATCATTTTCGGCAACCGTTTTCGATAACAAATGAAAACAGTAGGTTCATTTTCTATCCAGGCTAAGGGTGTAAGACTGGATAATTATCCAGGCTTCGCGAAATCTATATAGGCTAAGGTGTTGTTGTATTTTACACGTAAATTGTTTGCTAAGCCTATATAGATTTGGAGTGAAGAGAAAAAAAACACGCCTAATATACAAGTTGATGTGGCATTTAATGGAATAAATAATGGACTTTTTAAATATATGAAATGCTGAGCGATTAAATTATCATTTTAATACAAAAATGTAATTTTAATTTGGCGCTATTTTTCCATACAAATAGCGCCACTTTTGCGACTAGTAGAGAAAAAAGGAATATTGCAATGTATACCAAAATGCTAGCCTTCAGTCGTCAATTGTTGTTATACTTTTAGTTCTGTTCAAGTTGTTGATCGAGGTCGACCAAATTGTCAGATTGACCAAGTTATAGTATATAATATATTGTAAAGTAGAGAAAATGGTTTACAAAATGTAACGATACCATTAATTTGGTTTCTGGCTTTCGCGGATAGATGTCACACATCTACTCTGCGTGTGGCGTACCTGAACGCTAATTCATAAACGAGACAACATCCATCTCACCATCTCTTTCTCGCTCTGTTGGAGATTCGTCAGAAATTTAAATAATGAGTAACGACGAGTAGACATTCAAGTAATTTTCTTCCAACCAGTCAGACGCACCTTGTACTTTGTATTTAATAATTTAATATTTTGATCAAAAATAAAATTAAGTGTTTTTATAACTTATTTAGTTTAATTGGACTAATAACTGTGGGAACTTAAATAAAGGTAAACCCATAATTGGTGACCCCAGACAGTTAAGAACTTTCTAGTTCTCTCGCAAAGAATTTTCAAAGAAAATTGTATGACTGATGAGAAGTCGCAGACTTCGCGTGTTACAACACGATCATCCACAGAGGAAATGGAGGAAGACCTAAAAAATCAGATAGGAGCGTTGAAGGAGGAAGTGCTTCGGCTGAAAAGGGAGCAACACGACGCTCCAATCTCGAACTAACCACCAGCGAATGCATCCTCATCCCTTTCAACCAACACAGCTTCTCTTGTTACTAAATTCAACAACAATATCCACATCCCTAAGTTCAACAGAGGAAATCCAAGCCTTTGGTTTGCCCAAGTTGAGCGATCATTTCGGATTGGTGGCATCAGCGATGATTCCGACAAATTTGATCTCGTTGCTGTACGATTGGAAGAAGATGTCTTGCTAGCTGTTGCAGACATTATCACTCGTCCAGCTGAGACGAACAAACTCGACTCTCTAAGGAACGACTAGTTTCGAAATTCGAGGAATCAACAGAGTCAAAACTCAGTCGTATGCTAGAAGGCGGAGAGATCATTGGAAAAAACCATCCGAAATACTCGATTTCATCAAAAGATTGGCTCCAATTCCCTGCAGTGACAAAACTATCAAGTCGCTTTTTCTTGGTAAAATGCCTGAAACTATAAAAACGCATTTGTCTCTGTGGGAGGAAGAAACCGTCGAAAAATTGGCAAAGAAGGCAGACAGAATGATTGAAGTTAACAAGAATTTGGCAATTTCATCCGTTGCGCCAAATAGCTTCCCATCAACTTCTGTGGCTGCTCTATCTAGTGATACAGTGACTCTCGATGATCTCTGTCGATCTATAAAAATGCTTGCTCACAAAGTAGATCAACTGAAAATGGGCAGGAGTCGAAACAACAACAGTAGAAGCAGGAGTTCCGGAAACCAACGCTCCAAAGATTGAAAACAAAATTAGAAAACGAAAATTACATATTTAGTTTATTTATAAATAATTCATTTTAAAAAGGAACATATTTTTATTTTTTTTGATTTTGGGCGATCGTTTAAAAAAATATATATACCTTAACACAAAAAAATTTTAAAAAAATCATAAACAGTCCTAAAGTTATTTCTACGTGCTTTCAAATACAGAAAATTTTAAAACCATATTTTTCATATTATGGCTTTCACAGTAAAATTAATTTAGCATTCTTATTTGTCACATTGAAAGCAATTTGGTAATCAATAATCTAGGCAGTATTTTTTTTGCATTAGTAAACACTCATACGCTTGTTTTCGAATGGCAAATGTTGTATAGTGATCATTTCCTTTGTTGATTGCTGGTTTGTCAATATTCGCCGGCTGATTTACAGATGTATTTAGCGCGTCATTTATTACCTTTAATACTAATGTCCGCCTCACAGGTGTCAAGATGATCCGTTACTTAGCAACCGCAAAGCGAAATTTGACGTGGTACCGCACACAAGCTCGGACAGCGCAAAGCTGAATTGGCACGAACCCGTAGGTTGATATTTACAATGGATCATGAAATATCAGGGAAAATCAGAATACGTTCCGCCTAACAGGCGAACATTAGTATTCTAGGGCTATTATTGGTTTCCGAACATTCAAGAGAAAGAAGAAAAATATACAAAAAATTGTATTCGATGTACAAGGTGGCGCAAAAATAACCTTCCGATGTTTTTTGGCTGTAATTTAAAAAAAAAAAGAAAAACTTTGATTCTTCTTGTGGATTATTTTTATTTGGTCTTTTAATTGTTCATTGTTTATTAACGTGTATTTCGCATGTGTTTACTACACAAATGTCAAAACAGAACTGACATTAGGGGCCAATCGCAAAATTTATAGCATTTTCTGATAGGAGGATTACATTTGCGCCACCTTGTATTATGCATTCTGCACCAGTCCTTTATAATAAACTCAATTTGTTTAATATTCCGAAAGAACCTATTCCATTTCACACTATACACTTTGATCATCTGGGTCCTCTCCCTTCTATAAAATCTAAGAGAAAGCACATTCTGGTTGTTGTAGATGCTTTTACCAAATATGTTAAATTATACCCAGTAATATCTACAAGTAGGTACCAAAGAAGTATGTGCATCCCTGAATAGATATTTTGAATACTATAGCAGAGCAATCGAAAATACTCCAAGTCAGCTCTTGTTCGGAATTAATCAACGGGGAGTTATAGTGGATAAATTGACTGAATTTATTGATGATAAGCAATCTAACCAGAATGAAAGAAATTAATAACTTTCTAGAAAAAAACGCTTCTGAAACCATTACTAAAGTTCAAGAATACAATGCAAAATACTTTGAGGAGCATAATAATCCGGCGCGTGTATATGACGAGGGTGAATACGTCATATTAAAAAATGTTGATACGACAACGGGTTCCAACAAAATATTAATTCCTAAATTCATGGGACCATATGCTGGGGCCATATTTTATAAAACGAGTATCGTTGAAATCACTTCGTTCACCTTGAAATTTGATTACATAAAACGAGTATCGTTCTTGATTTTACGATACTCGTATTTTTTTACGACTGGCATTGGGCAGTCATATAGCTTTCGTTTTCGTAGAGCTGTCATAAATTTCTCGTTTTACACAATCGCGCTTTGTCGTGACTTACGTTTACTTCTGTTTCGTTTACTTGCCGTTCGTTTCGTTTTATATAATAGAGCCCCTGTCTATAAAATTTTACCTAATGATAGATATGTAATACGAGATATTTAGAACTGTCAAGTCACACAAAAGCCATAATGATCGAGACTCTGAAGATTCAGTTGTGTAAGAGCGACACCTATATTTTAAGTATAAACCATTTAAATCTATTGTTGTTATACTTTTAGTTCTGTTCAAGTTGTTGATCGAGGTCGACCAAATTGTCAGATTGACCAAGTTATAGTATATAATATATTGTAGTATATAATTTATTGTTAAGTAGAGAATATGGTTTACTTAATGTAACGATACCATTAATTGGGTTTCTGGCTTTCGCAGATAGATGTCGCACACCTATTCTGCGAGAGTCAGAAACGAAAAGTGTATCTGTCTCACTTTTCAACCGTTTGGCATTATTCAAAAAATAACGCAAGTCGAGACAAGACGCCATTTACTGTAAAGAAAAGAATATTGAATTGAGAAAATAAAGTTTAAAATTTGTACTAAAACGTCAGGTGTGGGGTAACTCATATTCCAAATAACAAATTTTGTGAAATTACGTATTCGTTAATTGTTTTGCTCTCGTTTGATTGAATTTAGAATGAACAAACTAACAAAAACGCAACTTATTGAGGCGCTTGAGAATGCTGGAGTGGATGTGCCACATTCAGCTTCATTGGCTCAACTTCGCCAACTATATGAACATGTTTTAAATACTTCCGATAAAACTTCTGATGATGCACCCGTTGGGGTGTCCTATGCAACTTCTGTTAACCAAGCTTCTGATGAGATATTATCCGAAAAAACTTCTGATGACGCCGCTGTGTTAAATAAAACTTCTGCTGGGGCTTTAGCTGGAACATCTTCCCAGGGTCCTAAAGAGATGTCTTGTGAACCTTCTGGAGCGACTTCTGTTCCGTCAAATGAAGAGAAATCTTCTTCTTTAGAAGCCACTTCTGGTGATAGGTCTGCTGATATTGATGCCGAAGAGGAAAAAGAGTTGGCCAGACTCGAGCGAAGAAAAAAATCATCGAACTGAAGAGAGAACTGGAGCAGATGGAAGCATCTCAGGCACCTTTGGTAGCATCGAGACGCGCAGTGGACTTCTCCGACTTTGAAAATGTTGTACCTGTTTTCAGTGGCGATGATTTATATAGTGTCACCAAATGGGTTGCGGACTATGAAGACGTCGTTGATTCGTTGGGATGCGACGACCGATGTAAATATCTTTCTGCACGTCGTCTCATGCAGGGTACTGCAAAATTGTTGTTGCGGACGGTACGTGTTGATGATTGGGATTCGCTGAAACAGATACTTCTCAGTGAGTTTGACCAAAAGATCAGCCGACAACAGATTTATCGACAGTTGAGCGAAAGGACTCGGCGTCAAGAAGAGTCACTCCTTCGGTATGTCATATGTATGCAGGAACTTGGATCCTATGCTGACATCAATGATGTAGAATTAATAGAATTCATTATTGATGGACTTCGAGACACACCGTCAAACGTCTCTATACTCTATGCTGCGAAAACTATCTCCGAACTCAAAACCCTCCTGCCAAGATACGAGAAGAGAAGAATTCCGAAACTAACTTCGATGAGAGTGTCATCAACTTCCGGGGGGAGTCAGATTGCCCCAACTGCAGTACCAGGTGGTGAGCAGCCGAAAAGATGTTTCAACTGCTCTAAGTTTGGACATATAGCAATTAGGTGTCCGAAAGAACAACGTCCAGCTGGATCGTGCTTCAGATGTGCTAGTACAGGGCACACTTATAAAAATTGTACCAATACTTTGAAGACCAGAGTTGGAGCCGTGAACAGAGGAATTGAGGATGACGATTCTGAAGAACTAGTTCAGCAGTTGGATGCTGTTCAGATGATGAGTGTCGCTTTTATATTAAATAAGAATAAGTGCACAATGTTTAGTAATTGTAATTCCCTTCTGGATACTGGTAGTCCGGTTAGTTTTATGAAAAAATCTTTACTACCTAAAGAAGTTTTTTTTAGAGATATTTTGAAGTATTCAAGATACAAAGGGTTAGGTAACATAAAACTTTATTCATATGGTAGCATTAATTGTTACATTAAGTTAAAAGGTATTGTAAAACTTGTTTCTTTTATGATAATTCCAGATGAAGTAACTCCTATACCTTTGCTCATCGGTCGAGATGTTCTTAGAGTATTTAATGTGAACCTTCAGATGAATTTTAAAAACAGTAATATTACTTCAGAGTAGTTATGTAAAAGAGAAACTTATTCAAATAAATATTTACTTTCAAATCAGTTGTATATGTGCACTTATTCCGATAAAAGAAAAACCGAGTCTTCAGATAGTTTTGAAAATAGTATATTGAAGGGTAATGTGTGGACTTCTGAATTTGGGAAACGTGAAACCAATGAAGACAATTGTGCTCTAAAAGATATTTTTGAAAATTGCGCTTCAGAAAATAGATTTGATGAATGTTATATTGATATGTTGGAAGAAGTTAATGAAGAAGAATTAAATAAAAATGACATTATAAAAGATTATGCTAGTGAAGGTAATAACATTTTAAGGGACAATGTATTTGAGATTGAATTGGATGCAAGTGACAGTTTAGATATTGATCCAAATCTTAGTTTATGTATTCTGAATAATATAAGAGATATAATAGCAGAAAATTATTTAAATTTTGATAAGGCTATGGTTTCACCAATTGACTTTGAGATGCAAATTAGACTTAACTCAGACACTCCGGTTTGTTTTGCACCGCGTAGATTGTCTTATGCAGAAAAGTGCACAGTGAATGAGATAATAAAAGATCTTTTGGAAAAACAAATTATTCAGCCAAGCAGTTCTCCGTACGCTTCACCAATAGTCTTGGTAAAGAAAAAATCAGGTGAAACGCGAATGTGCATAGATTATCGTGCTTTAAATAAGCATACTGTCAGAGACCCTCATCCATTACCATTGATAGAGGATTGTATTGAATACTTGGAGGGAAGAAAAATTATGACATTGTTAGACCTTAAAAGTGGGTTTTATCAAGTGAAGGTGTCGAAAGACTCATCACAATTAACGTCTTTTGTAACTCCGAATGGTCAATGGGAATTCCTAAAAATGCCGTTTGGCCTAAAGAATGCGCCAAGTGTATTTCAGAGGTTTATAATAAAAATTTTTCGTGAATTTATAGATAGGGGAGATATAGTGGTGTACCTTGATGATATATTAATTGCCAGTAGAAATATTCCTGAGCACCTTGAGATACTTACTAAGATTTTGCGATGCATAGCACAAAACGGTTTAGAACTTAATTTGTCAAAATGTCGTTTCGCGTATTCAACAATTGAATATTTGGGATTTAAGGTAACAGAGCAGGGCATTCAGCCTAGTGATGCTCACATTCGAGCAATCTCTCAGTATCCTATACCAAAAGATGCTAAGCGGCTACATTCATTTTTAGGACTTTGCTCGTACTTTCGTAGGTTTGTTCAGTCGTTTTCAAGGATAGCAAGACCTCTTTATGATTTATTGAAAGTGGATACTCCGTTTAAATTTACTTCTGAATGTGAAGACGCTTTTCAGACTCTTAGAGGCTGTTTAACCTCGCCTCCTGTATTAGCAATCTACAACCCAAGGAAGGAAACGGAATTGCATTGTGATGCAAGTTCTTTAGGGTATGGTGCAGTTCTTCTTCAAAGACAGGAAGACGACAAATTGCACCCGGTAGCCTTTTATTCTAAGAGCACTACTGCACAAGAAGCTAAATTTCATAGTTTTGAACTTGAAACTTTAGCAATAATTTCGGCCTTGCGGCGCTTTCGAGTTTATTTACAAGGAATTGCATTTACTATTGTTACTGATTGTAGCTCTCTAACAATGACATTGAATAAGAAAAGTGTTAATCTTAGAATCGCCCGCTGGGCTTTAGAGTTAGAAGATTATGATTATCAGGTAAAACACCGTAGTGGAGCTAATATGAGTCATGTTGACGCTTTGAGTAGATGTAATGTTATATCTGTTATTGCTTCTGAAGACATCGATTTTCAACTTAGAGCCGCTCAGAATCGTGATGTGAAAATTCTGAAATTACGAAATAAATTAGGGCTAGAAGATAGCCAATCATTTGTTATTCAAGATAATATTGTTTTTAAGAAGAATAAAAGTGGCAAACTTCGGTTTTACGTTCCATCAGAAATGGAAAATAATGTTATAAGAATGATCCATGAGAAAATTGGACATTTAGGTATTACAAAATGTTCTGATCAAATTGGTCGCTATTATTGGTTTCCGAACATCCAAGAGAAAGTAGAAAAATATACAAAAAATTGTATTCGATGTATTATGCATTCTGCACCAGTTCGTTCTAATAAACGCAATTTGTTTAACATTCCGAAAGAACCTATTCCGTTTCACACTATACACTTGGATCATCTGGGTCCTCTTCCTTCAATAAAATCTAAGAGAAAGCACATTCTGGTTGTTGTAGATGCTTTTACCAAATATGTTAAATTATACCCAGTAATATCTACAAGCACGAAAGAAGTATGTGCATCTCTGAATAGATATTTTGAATACTATAGCAGACCTTCAAGAATAATTACGGATAGAGGTACTTGTTTTACTTCATTGGAATTCAGTTCATTCCTTATAGATCGGAATATAGATCATGTGAAGGTTGCAGTTCATTCTCCACAGGCCAATGGCCAGGTGGAACGGGCCAATAGGGTACTAACTGGTATGCTTGCTAAACTTTCAGAACCTATTGAGCATTCTGACTGGGTAGTCACGCTGATGCAAATAGAATTTGGACTAAATAACACTGTACATAGAGCAACCCAAAATACTCCAAGTCAACTCTTATTCGGAATTAATCAACGGGGAGTAATAGTGGATAAATTGACTGAATTTATTGATAACAAGCAATCTAACCAGAATGAAAGAAATTTAGAACGTTCTAGAAAAAACGCTTCTGAAACAATTACTAAAGTTCAAGAATACAATGCAAAATACTTTGAAGAGCATAATAGTCCGGCGCGTGTATATGACGAGGGTGAATACGTCGTAATAAAAAATGTTGATACGACAACAGGTTCCAACAAAAAATTAATTCCTAAATTCAGGGGACCATACGTTGTCTATAAAGTTTTACCTAATGATAGATATGTAATACGAGATATTGAGAACTGTCAAGTCACACAAATGCCTTATGATGGAATAGTCGAGTCTCGAAATATTCGACTTTGGAAGAATCGAGACTCTGAAGATTCGGTTGTGTAAGAGCGACACCTACATTTTAAGTATAAATCATTTAAATCTATTGTTGTTATAATTTTTAGTTCTGCTCATGTTATTGATCGAGGTCGACCAAATTGTCAGATTGACCGAGTTGTAGTATATAATTTATTGTTAAGTAGAGAATATGGTTTACTTAATGTAACGATACCATTAATTGGGTTTCTGGCTTTCGCAGATAGATGTCGCACACCTATTCTGCGAGAGTCAGAAACGAAAAGTGTATCTGTCTCACTTTTCAACCGTTTGGCATTATTCAAAAAATAACGCAAGTCGAGACAAGACGCCATTTACTGTAAAGAAAAGAATATTGAATTGAGAAAATAAAGTTTAAAATTTGTACTAAAATATTGTTAAGTAGAGAAAATGGTTTACAAAATGTAACGATACCATTAATTTGGTTTCTGGCTTTCGCAGATATATGTCACACATCTACTCTGCGTGTGGCGTACCTGAACGCTAATTCATAAACGAGACAACATCCATCTCACTATCTCTTTCTCGCTCTGTTGGAGATTCGTCAGAAATTTAAATAATGAGTAACGACGAGTAGACATTCAAGTAATTTTCCTCCAACCAGTCAGACGCACCTTGTACTTTGTATTTAATAATTTAAGATTTTGATCAAAAATAAAATTAAGTGTTTTTATAACTTATTTAGTTTAATTGGACTAATAACTGTGGGAACTTAAATAAAGGTAAACCCATAATTGGTGACCCCAGACAGTTAAGAACTTTCTAGTTCTCTCGCAAAGAATTTTCAAAGAAAATTTTACAACACGATCATCCACAGAGGAAATGGAGGAAGACCTAAAAAATCAGATAGGAGCGTTGAAGGAGGAAGTGCTTCGGCTGAAAAGGGAGCAACACGACGCTCCAATCTCGAACTCACCACCAGCGAACGCATCCTCATCCCTTTCAACCAACACAGCTTCTCTTGTTACTAAATTCAACAACAATATCCACATCCCTAAGTTCCACAGAGGAAATCCAAGCCTTTGGTTTGCCCAAGTTGAGCGATCATTTCGGATTGGTGGCATCAGCGATGATTCCGACAAATTTGATCTCGTTGCTGTACGATTAGAAGAAGATGTCTTGCTAGCTGTTGCAGACATTATCACTCGTCCACCTGAGACGAACAAACTCGACTCTCTTAAGGAACGACTAGTTTCGAAATTCGAGGAATCAACAGAGTCAAAACTCAGTCGTATGCTAGAAGGCGGAGAGATCATTGGAAAAAACCATCCGAAATACTCGATTTCATCAAAAGATTGGCTCCAATTCCCTGCAGTGACAAAACTATCAAGTCGCTTTTTCTTGGTAAAATGCCTGAAACTATAAAAACGCATTTGTCTCTGTGGGAGGAAGAAACCGTCGAAAAATTGGCAAAGAAGGCAGACAGAATGATTGAAGTTAACAAGAATTTGGCAATTTCATCCGTTGCGCCAAATAGCTTCCCATCAACTTCTGTGGCTGCTCTATCTAGTGATACAGTGACTCTCGATGATCTCTGTCGATCTATAAAAATGCTTGCTCACAAAGTAGATCAACTGAAAATGGGCAGGAGTCGAAACAACAACAGTAGAAGCAGAAGTTCCGGAAACCAACGCTCACGAAGTCACTCGAGGAAAAAAGATGATCGTTTGTGCTTCTATCACAAAAAGTTTGGAGCTCAGGCAAAAAACTGTCAGCCTGGTTGTCCCGGAATCACTTCATCTAATATCGAAGAAAAAAACTAGCGGCGCTGTCGCCATCCAGTGCGGTTGGCGGCAGCAACACACCACCAAAAAACGCCGTCACCGAAAGTCGTCTTCATCAACTGGACAAACAACAGAACATACGCTTTCTCATCGACTCTGGTTCTGTGGTATCAGTTGTACCAAAACATTTTGTCAAACATGAACTTTTTTTTTTTTTTTTGTGGGGTTCGCTGGAAGGAAAAATCATCGAAAGACATTGCAGAGGTTTTATCGCGAGGGAACCTTCTGCAATAGTGAGGGACTTTAACTCGATATAAAAAACCTCCCGAAGACTGACTTTTGTATGTCTTCAAGGAATCGCACCTAGTCGTTAGACTAATCAGCAATTTATTTTTCACGTGTATTATATTTTATAAAAATATAAAATTTAAAAGAAATTCCGACGTTGGTCGGATTTCTATGAGTTTTGTTTGAAATTGTACCTAAGTTTCAGTATTTCTTGTTTTTTTTTCTTTTTTTTTTTAAATTATATATATCTTTAGCTACATAGATCAAGGGGTTTAACCCGTCTTAATCTCCTGACTATATTGTCGGTTCTTAAAAGCTGTGCTATTTCTAAATTAACATGGCTGAGAAGCCTATCTCTGTGTCTTAGAGCTACTTTTTTAGCTTCATCTTCAACCATTTCAATATATAGATCTCTATGTAGATCGGTGTTACGTATGTACCACGGTGCGTTAACTATGCTCCGTAGTACTTTGTTTTGGAAGGTTTGTATTCTTAGTAAGTTTGTCTTGCATGTGCATGCCCATAGCTGGAGCCCATAGGTCCATACTGGTTTAAGAATTTGCTTATATAGCAATAATTTATTGTAGTTGGATAAGGGTGAGTATCTCCCAATAAGCCAATACATTTTACTATAGCGGATGTTTAACTCATCTCTTTTTTTCTTTACGTGGGCTTTCCAGCGCAGTTTGGCGTCTAGATTCATCCCTAAATATTTAGCAGTATTTGAATATTCCACTACATTACTATTTATGTATACTGGAATGTGTGGTACAGTTTTTTAACGTAAAATTTATATGAACTGACTTCAGGTCATTTAATCTGATCTGCCAATTTTAGTCCATTCTGAGATATTGTTTACTGCCTTTTGAAGCTTTTTTGTAGCTATTTCGACAGTTTCTCCTACAGAAAGTATAGCAGTATCGTCTGCAAAGGTAGCTAGAGTGATTTCGTCACTTTCTGGTAGATCACTAGTGAATAGGAGATATAGTACTGGACCTAAAACACTGCCTTGAGGTACACCAGCCTTAATTTCTCTTAATGTTGAGTATGTTGTTTCTTGTTTAATTCTGAAAATTCGCTGTAGAATATACGACTCCAGTATTTTTGAATACTGCTTCGGCAGTTGCTTTTGTAATTTATGGATCAATCCTTTGTGCCATACTTTGTCGAAAGCTTGTGATATATCAAGAAATACTGTAGAGAATACTTTTTTCTCTTCAAAAGCATTTTCAATTTTATCAGTGATTCTATGCACTTGGTCAATTGTTGAGTGTTTATTCCTGAACCCAAATTGATGGCTCGGTACTAGCGATTTGTCTACAATAATATTTTGCAGGCGTTTTACCAGCATCTTTTCGAATAGCTTGGACAACATTGGTAGTATCGATATTGGCCTATATGAGGTTACTTCGCTAGGTGGTTTACCTGGTTTTGGAATCATTATAACCTCCGCGACCTTCCATATGCTTGGTACATATCTTAATCTAAATACAGCGTTTATGATCTGCGCTAGATGTTTCAGTATTTTTTTTGAGAATTGTTTTAAAATTTCCCCCGTTATTAAATCAAACCCTGGGGCCTTTTTTATGTTTATACCTTCTTTTATTTCTTTGGCAAGTTCTTTAGACGTAACCGGTCGAATTGGTACATCTTCCTGGCACGCTTCTTCCATTCCTTGATAGTCTTTATCTTCGTATGGTTGGAAGACGCCTTCAAGATGCTCAGCAAAAGTATTTGCTTTTTCTTGACTGCTTTTTGCCCAGTTTCCTTCTCTGGTTTTCACTGGTAGGATGTAAGCTGTTGGCCTGTTCATTTTCTTTGTTGCCTTCCAGAGCGAGTAGTCAGTACTAGCATCATTTGTTAGGCCTGTAAGGTATTTTTTTAGTGACTCATTTCATTTCAATTATTGATTTTCTGAGTTTACTATTTAGCCTGTTTAGTTTGTTTTTGTCAATTGGCGCCCTTGTTTGTTGCCAACGTTTTCTAGCTTTTCTCTTTTCTGCAATAATTTCACATATTACAGGAGGGTATGAATTTTGTTTTATTTTGTTTTTTTTTTTATTTTTGGAGTTGCAGCCCATGCAGCTTTTTGTATATTGAGTGTAAATAATTGCACTGCTTTTTCTATTTGCTCTTCTGTTTCAATAGCTATCATTTGGGTATTTTCTTCCAACTTCTCTCTGAAGTAGCTCCAGTCAGTTAGCTTATTAACTAGTGTTGGACTTTGTTCTTTCATTATTATTTTATCGCCAAGTGTGAAAAGTATTGAAGAGTGATCTGACTGTAGGTCTGGCCCTTCTTCCACATTTATATTATTTGAGGAGATATTTTTTGTTATAAAGAAGTCGACAAGATCTGGGGTTTTATTCCTATCTGTTGGCCAGGAGGTAGGTTTTCCCGCCGAATGATATTTACTGCCACATTCTTTAATTGATTCAAGTAAAGCTCTTCCTCTAGTATTCGTTAGTCTAGATCCCCAATACTTATATTTGGCATTAAAATCTCCTCCCGCAATGAATCTATTGTGAAATATATCTAGAAGACTTTTAAAGTCATTTTTCTGTATTCTATAGCTAGGGGAACAGTATACTGATGCAACTGATATCTGCCCACTGTTCGTTTTTATTCTTATGGAGATCCCTTGAATCGCACATGACTGGAATTTCTCGTTTTTTATTAAGACTGCAGCCCCTCCTTTTGCACAATTGTGAGGATGTGGGGTGTGATATAGTTTATATCCTTGCAGTTTAAAGTCTGTAGATAATTTTAAATGAGTCTCTGAGATCAGGCATATATCGATTTGGTTAATATCGAGTATTATTTGAATCTCTTCCTTGCGATTCTCGATACCATTAGCATTCCATTCAAGGATTTTTATTTTATCCATCATGTTTGTCTTTTTGGTACAGCTCTTTTGTTGCTGCTCTGTCTCTCAAGAATAGATATTCTTTCTAATATTGTTTTATTACATTTCTCCATTGAATCCATTCTATTAAGGATTTGTCTCATTAGGGTTTCCATTGGTTTTATATTATTTTTTTCTGTTTTGTCAGCTGGTTTTCCTGCGGTTTTTGATGCTACTTGAGCATATGTTATTTTTGCACCCGCAGTTGGTTTTAATTTTGAGTCTTTTAAGACTTTTAACTCTTGGGTATCGATTTTTGTTTGGTTGCTTTGTTGTAAGTCCTTTTTGACTTTAGGTGCGTCCATATTTAGTCTGTTGTGAGGCTTCTTTTGCCTCTTGTCTTTAAACAAAAACAAATAAACAAATTTTTGGCGCAACAGGCTCGTTAGTACACAGGGCCTAGCTTTCTCACAACCATTCATGTGTGCGTGTGTACTTCTTGCACGATGGCGGGACCTCCTGTTTTATGCCGACTCCGAACGGCTAAGTTGAGATAAGCTATTCTTGACAATTGATACTACTCGGACGATTTGTCAGTTCATCACGAGAGGAGGGCCAGTGAAAAATCATTTAGGTGTTGATACGGCTGGGAATCGAACCCAGACCTTCTGCGCGGCGGTTCATCGCACTAACCATCGCACCACTGAGCCCCCTGAGTCTTTAGCAAGTTGGATTTCTGTTGCACCTGTACATCCTCTATAGCTAGCTGGATGATTTTCGTTGCAATTCGCACATTTTGGAGGTTCATCTTTTTTTTCATACAGTCTTTAGTATGGTGACTTCCCGCGCATTTTACGCATTTTGAATTTGCGCTGCAGTATTTTTGTGTGTGACCATACTTTTGGCAATTTTTGCATTGCGGAACGAGTCTAGATTTCCTTAATGTGTGGATTTCAACTTTCATTCCAAGTATGTCTTTTATTCCGTAGATTTTTTTTATGTCTTCGTCATGCTCAAAACTGAGCACAAAGTTTGGAAGTGGTACTTTGCTTTTAAATTTAAGCATATTGACTACTTCTATTATTTTAAACTTTTTCTCTTTTAAGTCTTTTTTAGTGCTTTCAGGCGAGCATGAGTAGTGTAATTTTTTTACTACTACCTTTATAGGCCTGGATTGCTTACTTTCATAAGAGTACCATTGCATTTTTTTTTGTTTTAGTATTTTGGTGAGGTTTATGTACGTTGCCTCTTTAACCACATTAATTTTTATATCATTATTATTAATAAGGGTTGAGCTTGCTTTTATTTTATTTTCCTCCAATAATTTGGTTAGGCTTTCATAGTTGTTTATTTGAAGCGCTATGATTGGTGGAGGTTTGATTATTTTTTTAATTTGGTTTTCTTTACCTAAATCAATCTCAATATTTTGAAAGCTTTTCATTTGGGATGAGATTTTCGGGGATATACTCATCTTACGCTTTGTATTTTTATTCCCCATGTGGCGATGCCCTTCCGTCTCTTTTTTAAGTTCTTCTTCATCTGTTGAGAACTCGACAGTCTGAGCATTTTCTTTTTTTTTTGCCGTTGATTTGTTCTTTCAACAATTGCAACTCCTGCTTCAGATTATTTATTTCTCTCAGCAGTGCCTCATTGAGTTGCTTAAACCCATCTCTTTCTTCACAGGCTTTTGAAAATTTAGCCTTAAGGTTTTCATTGTTGTCTACCTTTTTAGCATGAACTTCAGCTTGGAAACCTTCGTCTATACGCAGCTAATCAAACGCCTATAGAAACATTCGGTGAGCATATTGTCCAGTTGGATTTTGGTTTACGAAGAGATTTTAGGTGGTCCTTTTTAATTGCAGAAGTACAAACGCCAATTATTGGCGCTGACTTCTCGGCTCATTTCAACTTATGGATTGATTTGAAGGCCAAGCGACTCATTGACTCCGAAACGTCACTCACTACAAAAGGAGAGCTGTTACAGGCAAAGTTCCACGGCATCTCTACTCTTAACGTCTCTCAAACTCATCAAAATCCTACCGAACTCTGCAAACTACTGTCGGAATTCGTAAACATCACCATACCACACGGCAATCGAGAGTTCAATAGCGTTGAGATATCGGTCAATCACCACATCGAAACCACTGGTCAAACTGTGGCCGAACGACCTCGAAGACTTTCTGGAGACAAACTCGCTGCCGCAAAAGCGGAAGTCAACTATCTTCTCCAAGTTGGTATCTGTCGTCCATCAAAAAGCAACTGGGCAAGCCCACTTCACATGGTGGCAAAAAAGACTGGAGGATGGCGTGCATGTGGCGACTACCGCAAACTTAACTCCCAAACTGTTCCAGATCGGTATCCGATAGCCCATACCCAGGACTTTTCTGAGAGACTGTACGGAAAAAACGTGTTTTCCACCATTGACCTCACTAAAGCTTACCATCAGATTCCAATGTAATGTAATATCAAAAAGACAGCCATTTGTACACCGTTTGGACTCATAGAATACGTCTACATGCCGTTCGGTCTACGAAACGCATCCCAGACATTTCAGCGCTATATGGACTCCATATTCAGGGATCTCGATTTCGTCTTTTGCTACATTGACGACATTGTCATCATGTCCGACAACATAGAACAACATCTGCAGCATCTTCGCACAGTGTTCCAAAAACTTCAACAAAGTTCTCTAACTATAAATTTGGAGAAATGCGTTTTTGGAAAAAACGAAGTCGAGTTCCTGGGATACACCATCACCGCCTCGGGCTGCAAATCACCAGTGGACCGTGTAAAAGCAATTCTGAACTACCAAAAACCGGAAACAATCTGCGAACTTCGTCGCTTTATTGGAGTTTTGAATTACTACCGACGATGCATACCACATGCAGCTCATCAGCAGGCGCTGCTTAACGATTTCTTACGTGATTCGAAGAAGAACGATAAGAGAAAAGTACCGTGGACTCCCGAAACTGAACAAGCTTTTGAGACCTGTAAAAAAAAGCATTTGTGACACAGCTCTGTTGGCTTACCCAGCCAAAAACTCAAAATTAGCTCTTGTTACCGACGCCTCGGACATTGCTATTGGAGCCGCATTGGAGCAGAAAGCTGAAGACACTTGAGAGCCTCTTGGATTCTTTTCGCGAAAGCTATCACAAGCCGAGCGGAACTACAGCACGTACGATCGCGAGCTACTGGCGATTTATGAATCTGTAAAGTTCTTCAAACATCTCCTCGAAGCAAGGCATTTCATCATCCGGACAGACCACAAACCATTAGTTTACGCATTCTCTCAGAAACTAGAAAAGGCTTCACCAAGACAACTGAGACATCTGGACTATATTTCGCAGTTCACAACCGAAATAATTTTCGTATCCGGATCTGACAACACTGTTGCTGATGCTTTCTCAAGAATCAGTTCCATAGCCATGCCGACATCTCTAAACATCCATGAGCTACTTCCTGCACAAAGTGATGACGATGAGCTGAAAACACAACTTCAAGGAAAAAATTCTTTAAAACTACGAAAAGTATTTTTGGAACCAAAAGTTGAAATTTATTGCGATATTTCTACAGGATATCTCAGACCTTACGTCCCACAAAGACTTCGACATCAAGTTTTCTCATCAGTTCACGGCCCATCACATCCCAGTGGTCGTGCAACACTTCAGCAAGTGAGACAAAAATACGTTTGGCCCGGAATCAGGAAGGATTGTCTTCATTGGGCTCGTTGTTGTCTTCCTTGTCAACGCTCGAAAATATACCGACACAACCAACTAAATCCACTGAAGATCGATATTCCAGACAATCGCTTCGACCACATCCACCTAGACATTGTCGTGATGCCATTAGTCAGAGGTAATCGCTACTGTCTCACCATGATTGGCAGGTTGACGAAATGGCCCGAAGCAGTACCGTTAACAGAGATCTCGGCGGATGCAGTGGCTACAGCATTCTGGTCAAACTGGATTTCACGTTTTGGTTGTCCTAAAATTATCACAACCGACCAGGGATCACAATTTGAGTCGGCGTTGTTCAAAGCACTGGCAAACTTAACTGGAACAACTCGTTGCCGTACAACAGCCTACCATCCACAGGCAAACGGACTCGTCGAACGTTGGCACAGATCATTTAAAGCTGCGTTGATGTGTCATTCCGACGAACTTTGGCCCGAGCTGCTGCCGACAGTTCTTCTTGGACTACGGACTTGTTTCAAAGAGGATTTGCGAACGAACGTAGCTGAGTTAGTGTATGGCACAAATATTCGACTGCCGAACGAGTTTTTCGCCGATGAGGATTCACCACCAGATCCACAGGCATTCCTTGAACGATTCCGAGAACACATGCGCAAACTTCGTCCAACTACAATACACCGTCATGCTAAAAAGAGAATGTTTTTACTAAAAAATATCAATGACTGTTCTCATGTTCTTCTACGTACCGACGCAGTGAAAGCAGTTATTAAACGATTGTCTGATCGAGTTTTCACAATTAAAGTTGGAGAAAAAGAAACAAATATTTCCGTCGAACGACTGAAACCAGTTTTCATCGCAAAAGAAAACAACCAAATGTCAAATCAATCGGAGAATTTACCAGCTGATAGAATCAAAGCATACAGCAACAAAAATGTATCTTTTTCGAACAGTTAGATAACAACATTAGAGGGGGAGTGAATGTGGCGTACCTGAACGCTAATTCATAAACGAGACAACATCCATCTCACTATCTCTTTCTCGCTCTGTTGGAGATTCGTCAGAGATTTAAATAATGAGTAACGACGAGTAGACATTCAAGTAATTTTCCTCCAACCAGTCAGACGCACCTTGTACTTTGTATTTAATAATTTAAGATTATGATCAAAAATAAAATTAAGTGTTTTTATAACTTATTTAGTTTAATTGGACTAATAGCTGTGGGAACTTAAACAAAGGTAAACCCATATGCGAGAGTTAGGAACGAATAGTGTATCTGTCTCACTTTTCAACCGTTTTGTATTCACTCAAAAAATACCGCAAGTCGCGACAAGACGCCATTTTTACCACATTGAAATTAGATTATAAAGAATAAAATATTTAATTGAAAAATAAAAGTTTGAAATTTGTACTAAAAAATCAATGTTTTCTGAAATAATTTGCTAAAAAAAACTATTTTCAACAAATAAAAAAGCCGTTACACATTGCTTTCTTAGGTGGCGTAGTAAATTAATTGATAACTTGAGATTAATAAATATATTTACCTAATTGAAAAACGATTCCAATTCAAAGTAGTATACAGGAAACGAATGATTAGCAAATACAACCTACAACTTACCGAAGGTGTATGTATTAGCTACAAGACAACTACATCATGAAAGTCTCCACTCTAAAATTGATACAATTATTTCTCCCTAGGTGGCGTAGTAAATTGATTCCTTGAGTTGAAAGCATGAAAGCCATTGACTTATTATATATGGACTGCTAGTAGCCAACTTCACGGATGTTCCAAAACAACAGAAACGCCACTGTTTCACTGCGGAAAACTAAGTAAGCTAAAAAACGTTTGCTTCATCACATTGCTCTAAAAAATTGATGTAAATGATCATAAAACATAAGTTGGAAATATGTTTACAAAACTTGTTCAGTTGATGGATCAATAAGTAAGCAAATGTATTGATATTTCAGAATTTATTTGAAATCACTCTTTTTAGTTTTCCATCTTTTGAATAGATGACGCTACATGTGGCAATGGAAATGAATCTCTTCGCACAAGATGTCGCTCTTTTGTTACCCTTTTACAATGGAAATTTAAGCTTAAGGGAGGCATGTGCTTCTTTGCTAATCCGCAGTGAAACAGTGGCGCCTGTACTGTTTTGGAACATATTTTCTCGCAGCAGCGTATGAAAATGACATTTCACTAGCAGTCCATATATAATAGTCAATGATGAAAGCACTTTCAACTCAAAGTGTTATACGAATACATGAAACGGTGGACTAGCAAACACCACTCACAAATTTCGGAAAGTATGTGTATAAGCTACAATAATTGGATTGAAAAGCCAATCGGAAATATGCTTGTACATACTATTATGCGGGCTTGTTATAAATTAAGTCATTGGTGAGTTGGTGTTAAAACAAAGCTTATGAATTTAAAAATAAGATTATACAAACATTTAATATTTCACTAAAGTTTTTGCAGAAATTTCTTTTTTGTTTTTTCAATCAAGAAGTAAACGATAATTTCCAACGCGGATTTTCAATGAAAGCTATAACTGGAACACGCAGAAATCTAAAACAATGCCCCATATTTTCGAGTATCTGTTATCGATATTGAGGTCTGCAGTTGAAGAAAGCTAATATCATATAAGGATTTTTATGTTAATAGTATACACGCGGAATTACGTATGCTTATTTTTAGATTTACTATTGTAATATTTGATTTCGTAGAAAGACTTTTTCAAGTTTTGATAGGCAAAACAATGAAGTGATAACTTTGAGAAAATTCTCTCATGATATTAAGGATTTAATATTCCTTATTTTAAAATGGCCATCAATTAGGGTAACTCAAGGCGTTTACGCAAAAAGCGAAAAGGAAAAAGCTTATGTTTTTGCCACACATCTTGAGGAACATTTAATCCATTTAATGCTCTAGCACAAAATAAAAACATTAATGTATGCGAGACCACAGCCAATAATTATATAGTAAGATAAGTATTGCAGAGTTTAAACGGGATATACAGAAACTAAAGCCTAAAAAAAGCTTCGGGTTACCTGATTACAGGAGAACTTCTTAAAATGTTGCTCGAAAAGCATTAACTAAGCTTCTTTTTATTATGAATGCGCAATCAGATTTGAATGAGGGCTCAGTGGCGCGGTGGTTAGTGCGATGAACTGCCGCGCAGAAGGTCTGGGTTCGATTCCCAGCCGTAGCAACACCTAAAATGATTTTTCACTGGCCCTCCTCTCGTGATGATCTGACAAATCGTCCGAGTAGTATCAATTGTCAAGAATAGCTTATCTCAACTTAGCCGTTCGGAGTCGGCATAAAACAGGAGGTCCCGCCATCGTGCAAGAAGTACACACGCACACATGAATGGTTGTGAGAAAGCTAGGCCCTGGGTACTAACGAGCCTGTTGCGCCAAAAATATATATATATATATCAGATTTGAATACATACTAAGACAGTGGAAAGTCGCGGAATTTTAAAATCAGGAAATTCACCGAATAAAATTAAATCCTCGTAACGTATCTTGAGCAATAACTATTCCGTGTGAAACTTGGACACGAATAGTCCAAAGATATAATAGCAGCTAGGTTCACCGCAAGGAAACGTCCTTGGACCACTCTTGTACATCCTATTCACTCGTGATATCCCACAAATAAATGATACAATATTTGCCTCGTTTGCTGATGATACTGTTATACTTGCAGTTGGCACAACAATAGGGGAAACAAATACGAAATTACAAAATGCTCTCAACGAGGTTAATGAATGGACAAAATCCTGGCGGATCGCACTTAACGAGAGTAAATCGATTCATGTAGATTAGATTGTTGTATAAACGGACAAACTATTTGCCTGTATTTCTAAATACAGTTAGAGTTCCGTTTGCAAATGAAACGAAATATGTCGGAATGACACTCGATGCAAAATCAAAATGGAAGTCGAATGTGAAAAAGAAATGCGAAGAACTTCAAAATAAATATAGAGACCTGTACTGGTTGCTCGGAAAATATTCGAAGCTTAACCTTGATAACAAGCTGTTTTTATACAAGCATAAGTACTAAAACCGGTTTGGAAACATATCTAAACATTTTACAAACTTTTGAAAACAAAATGTTAAGATCATTCGTCATCGTGGTACATAAGGAAGATCTACGAATGCACCTGGGTAAAACCGCTAAAAGACAAAACAAAAAAATGTATACGAAAACATAAAAAACGCTTATTAGAAAACGTTAACACTAAGGTTTTTCAAATTATTGACGAAACAAATTTATTGCGGAGTCTTTAAAGAACTAAAATCTTGGATTTGCTTCGATAATAACACTCTCTCAAAGCAGGTAACTGGCAAACATTCATATATCCTCGTATACTTCCTAGAAAGTCAAATACTAAGTTGCAATACAAATACAAAAAGGGTGGTGGTTTTAGTGAGTAAAAATCGAACACTCCTGTAGATACGTGTCTATGAAGATCTCCCCCAGCCCACAGAAAAACATTTTTTTTTACAAAATTACCATACCAAACCAAAAATTGAGTTTTCGACAGTACAACAACAGCCGTGTTCTGTTTTTCTCTTTATTCCAAAATTATATAGGGTTAGAGAATAATTTACGTGTTCAATACAACAACACCTCCGCATATATAGATTTCGCGAAGCCTGCATATAACTATCCAGTCTTCGGGTGCAGTTATTGATATCATTGGAGACCATCATTTGAAATTTTCTTTTTCTCATTGCGGCTTTTTTATAAAGTCTCGTCAATGGTTGACTTTATAAAAAAAGTAGGTGTTAAAACAAAGCTTATGAATTTCACAACATGATTATCCAAAAATATTTTAATTTTTAATCATAGTTAAACCGCAGCCTTACACCCTTAAGCCCAGCACGCAGCTCGCGCTAAATTTTATCTCCCATACAAAAATCTCTACAGAAATAAAATTTAGCGATCAAATTTATCAATGCAGTACGCAGCTCGAGAGATTAATTCTTGACTTCATAAAGATGGGACACACAAAATGTAGCTAGGGTATAAAAATATTATGTATATACGAAAATTATTTATCTCGCGAGTCGCGAAATTAATGTGCGAGGCATTTAAATCGGCGAAATTTTAATAAAAAATAAAAACAAAATGGAAGAAAATGAAGAAGAATATTTGATGGAAGAATTTTATTTTGCCCTATATGGTAAACAAATTTTATTGACGCGACTGATTATCTAATATTTACTGACATCTGCGAATGTATGACATTTCCCTGACTCATCTATATGCTGTGTACGAATTAAGCGAGCATTTATCTTTGGATTGGAGAATACAAGTGGAGAGTAGTAAAAATAAAATTTAGCGCGAGCTGCGTACTAAGCCTAAGGCTGAACTATAATAGAAGCTGGTTACGGACGACCACTTCCGTAACTGTGCAAACACATGCAATTTATATTGTACGACCATAGTAGCTTTTCGCTTCGATTCGTTCAGTTTTCGTTCACTTTTGCTCACTTACGAAAAAGCGAATTGATTCGCTCTTTCTCTTTCTTTTGTTCTTTCATACACAAATTTTACATATCATTTCAACAGCTGTGTACATTTAAATTTGTAAGTTCCGAAGCAACGAAATTTTGTTTTTATTGTTTGCAATTCCATTCTCAAAAGTCTATTATGGGCAACTTGAGTAATTGAGAGTACTGAAGAAAACTTAACTTAGAATTTTGACATTAGCTTCCGATTGCTTCCGTCTATTATAGTTCAGCCTTTAGCCTGGATAGAAAATGTGGTAGCATTGGCGAATACGAAAATTATTATTTCGGTATTGGTGATAATTTTGGGAATGTATGTGCAACTTTCAAGTGGTGGTGGGTTTAAACTGATGTACCAGAAAACCTAACATGTAAAATCAAATTCACTTTCAAAGCAGTTGGCAAAATACCTTTAACATTTAGGTTGCGAGTAGGAATTACTACACACATTAATATTAGAAATTATAATTTTCATACTAACCAATCTAATGGTACGTTTCTACAGAGTCGAAATGCATCCTTTCAGCAAAATTCGTGATTTCAGCCGAAATGTGAATTCGGCATTCCGCTGAAATGCTATTTCAAATGACTTCCAACAGAGTTATGTCAAATCAATAATTACTTAAATCCCGAATATGTAATCGTGTTCCTACTCACATATTTTTTTGAGAACTCGAAAAGATCCGTATGTTGATCACACCATATGATACTTTGCTGTTGGAATAGTAAGATTTTTATTTCTCTTTGTATGTATATTGTTATTTGGGTATTCGAGTAGGCATTATATCTTATAGAACATATTTACTTTAGCTGCCAATCACTTTTTGCACTTTTTTTTTTATTCCACTCATTGAATTAAGCTAAAAATTTAGCAATTTTTTATTTTTGTCGCTCTCAATTATTTAAAAAGTTATTAAACAATAAAAATTCCAAAAATCCCTATGGAAATCAACCATCTTTTGACAGTCCATACAATGTTCAGTGATAAGCAGCATTGCCATATACACTACATATTCCCCAAAATGGTAAAAAAAATAAAAATAAAAATCAAAGAATTTTAAATCTCCACGCTCCACAGTCCACGCTCACGTAATTTCGTTTGTTTGTAAAGTCGTCAGGCAGGCGCCTAAGTCAACAGTTTTTTTTTGTTAAACAGTACCCTGGGTGGCCCGCTTCGCGGGAACAAAGGGTTTCAACTCTCTTTCTGGGGACAGTCCACGCTCACGCAACTTCGTTGCTCCGCTCAGGGTATGTAAAGTCGTCAGGCAGGCGCCTTAGTCAACAGTTTTTTGTTAAAATATTTTTATTTGTTATGTTTTTTTCAACATGGCAATGCTGCGTTCACCACAGCAGAAATAAAAAAAAAAGTTTCAAACTACATACAATTTGTATGGAATTATAACCCAAAAAGTGCAATTTTGTTTTATGAATAACTTTTAAACTAAATGTGAGCGACAATTTTTAAAAACATATAATGGCTGAAACACAATCATGCTTTGGAGCTTCGCTTTACCAACGTTACGCCCAACTGCTTTGCGCACGCTTTGACATATTTATTTTCTCAGCGGTTTCAACTTCTGCTACAAAAATGGGGGAATGATTAAAATCTTTGCTAAAAATATCGTATTCCACAACCTTCTCAGAAAATAATCCAGAAAACAACAACAAATATTTTGACAATTCACACTTTTTCCAACCTTTGCTTTGCCCATGGCGCTTTACAGCAACGTTACGTTAAGATTTTACGTTTTTCATTTTGAGGTGGAAACTCAACGCCAGGCAAAGCTAAATTGGGATAGGTAACATTGATTTCATATGGTTGAACTAGGTGCGTCAGCCAACGCAACGCACCAAAGCGTGATTGTGTTTCAGCCATAAATGATCAGTGCGCAGAGACGAATCGATAAGTAAAAAAAAAGTGCAAAAAGTGAAAGGCAGCTAAAGTAAATTTATGCATATCTTATAATTTTATAAGTTATAAGTGTTATAAAATTTGAGAAATTTTATACAATGTAACTTCGGCTCGCTGAATTAGTACTATCTCCTTTATACACCACGGCAACACTATATATCTCGAAATGTCATTAGGCCACGTCAGCCCAGACATCAGCCTACCAATTTTTACAACCAATCAGCTTTAACCAAATCAGTAAACTGCTTGAAGTGGTACAAATTATTGCGTTTTTCCCAAGTTTTCCCTAAGAAGAAGTAAAAAGATTTTTTCCCTCAAGGGCAAATTTTAACACACCTTTTTGTTTGTCATAATCAGTCTGAGATGAAAAGGAACAAGCATTCCAAATTATTTTGGATAAAACAACTCAAACCATAATCGTCCCCTGAAGACAACTGAATCAACCTTCTTACAAATAATGTGTATCACAATTTAACTAGAAATATCCAATTTGCTGTTCATTTTTAATTGAAGTGTAAAAAAATAATAAATCCAGAATGACGACGCCAGTTTTCATGACCGTGCCGAAGTACGTTGCAATTTCACCCAATCCACTGACCAGGGTTCCATCGCCAGTCATGTTAATGGGCTCCAATTGCGACGGATTATCTTCAGACGAATCCACAGTATGTCGTGGAAAAAAGAGACGTCTGGACCATTTGTCATGGGAGGAAAAGCTTCAACGGAAGTAAGAACCTACTTCTAGAAGATTCTTATTTACCGATGACTCATGGTGATATTATTTTTACTTTTTTTTGCAGAAAACTAAAGAACCGCGTAGCAGCACAAACCTCTCGTGATCGCAAAAAGGCCCGCATGGAAGAAATGGAGATAACTGTAAATGAACTTAACGAAAAAACAGAAATTCTACAAAACAAATGTGACAGCCTCCAGGCTATAAATGAATCCCTTCTGGAGAAGAACCAGAAACTAGACAAAGAAGTCGAATATTTGAAGCAACAACTCGCACAGCTACAACGCACACAGCAGGCACACCACCAACAGGCCTCGTCGAATTGTGATGATTTAAATTCCATTCTCAAAGGATCTGCCGTATCCATTTTCAACCCTCTGCCGCAGGGAATGAAGGAATTTCAATCGATGACACAAAACTGCCAACAGCAGTGCCGGCGCAACAAGTGCCAGTCAGTTTTCAGCGAGAACTCAGTTGCAGCGCTCTGGAAGATTGTGGCGCTTTGCCTTCTCTACAAGACATGCTCGAAGATTTCGACGCCACTAAACTGGAAGAGCTTGCCGAAAGTCTCCTCGCAGATATCACTGCAGACATGGAGAAAAGCCATCCAGAAGGCAACTCAGATGCTGCCCAAGATGAAAGCATCGCAGAGCGATTGTCTGGATCAATGGTGGGGACCACACCAGAAGTCGTGGAATCCAGCCAACTTGCCAGCTGCAACGATATCAGCGTAATCCCAGATGCAGGGTCAATTGTAAACACAATAGCAATGGACACAGGCGATACTATTTACGGGACCTATGACGAAAAGACCAATTCGATAACAATAGTTGTCGGCGATGATACTGTCGCCATGAATGAAGCTGTCGAGGAGGTGTATTGTGAGGGCGAGGAACCTCATAATGAGGAGGGAATTATAGAGTGTGGCATGACAACCGATGACGTGAATGACGATGATGAAGACTTTGATCCTATGGAGAAATTCCTATCATTGCCTTCGGATCCGAAAAAAAATTGCACAAAGAGTCCTTTGTCTATTCATTCTTATTCGGATCCGGGCTACGAGTCGATTGGCTCGCCACAAAGTGACATTGGGAGCACGATATCTTCGTTTGACGAGATGGCATGGAACAGTAGTATCTCTGAACTGTTTCCTTCGCTCCTTTAAAATTTTTGTTTGCATCTCGAGGCTATACTCTTAAATTTCAATTTCACTCCCTAATCCAAATAATTAATTTAAAGCCTACTTTGTAACGCTGACGTATTTAGAAGTTCTAAGCAAATAATTGTATATATTTAGATAGTTGTAAGGTCCCTGTAAATAGTAATTGTTAAGAAGATTCTAATGTAGTACTAAGTCTAAGCTGTTGAGTTTTTAAGTGATTGATCCAAATAGAGAAAACAAAAATTAAGAATGCATTTTATTTTGTGTGCTACTTTAACAGTTGTTTTTGTTAAAAATGTTGGAACTAACGACTTAATTCCAATTTATCTACTTTTGTTAAATCAGCTCAGTAATCATCAAGCGAAAGTCATATTACATTGATGCGGACCACATGCTGACATGCATATGATTCGTTTTATTTTAAACTGTTGGATTTTGACCTTCAAAGAACCGAGCAAAAGTGACATATATTTCCCAAAGTCTTGTAGAAATGGGGTGCATATGAATAACAATTCAAATAAATCGAAGCTGAATCATGACATCGGGGCATTTCACAAAAAAGACACCAATTTCCTACACAAGTGATGATATCTTCTTCTCGTTTAATGAAACATCCAACTATGTATTGTTTTGCTATTTATTTCCTTAACCGATCATTTCTTTTATTATACGTAAATTCAGTAACGCATCATTGACATCATGATGCTTTATAAAGTGTTCATTAATGTAAATCGGATAAAAGTTTAATGCGTTAAGTAAATACACATTTTCGCAGTAGATATGTATAAAACAGTAAAAGTGCAGTAAATACAAGCACTTGATCATTGATGTGGTATCTTTGCTTGTTTGCGATTCTGATGCGTTGCTGATTAAACATTTCCTTGGCGTTTTACATTGTTTATGTTCAACACTTTTTATGCATTATTTATTATCGTTGGTTGGGTGTTCTAGAACGAGGGTAGACTCTGATTGGCTTGCAACTCTAACTGCACATCAAATGTGCTTATTTTTTAACTCCAAGTGGTAACCATCGTAACAAGACGTAAAACAGCAACACTATAATCAGCCGCGGAATGAATACCCGGTCTGCCGTCCCAGGCGAACCTAGATGAGCTGCTTCGAGATATTCGGACAACAGGTTATCTAGGAATCTCAAGGGTAAGTCAGGCCACTTGAACAGAGATGGTGGCGGATGAACCGAATGGTCTATGGCAGCGCTCAATCCCGAAGTGGATACTGATTGCCCCGTGGCCTAGGGGTATCTTATCAATTGGAACTGGCCCTCCAGGTTGGGGGTTGTGCTTTGGGTTAGTTACCCACTTATGGAAAAAACCATTGTTACGAGGCAACCAATAGCCTCGGAATGATATTATTGTTGACGACCCTGCTAAACGAAAAAAGCACAACGACGTTCGTATCTGCACCTGGAATGTGAGAACATTAAACAGGAGAGGTGCGAACATCTAGCGGAAGCCCTAAACTACTACAAAGCAGACATTACTGCCATCCAGGAAATACGATGAGATGTGCCGGGCAAAAAGAGGATGAAAAACTGTGACATCTACTATGGACCGCGTTATAGTGAGCAGAAACAGCGACTATTCGGATGAGGATTTGTTATAAGTACCAGAACTAGGCAAAAAGTCTTATGTTCGCATCAATATGCTATATCAATATGCGCTCAAGCTCCGACACACGGAGGAAAAAGATGATATAACTAAGGATTGCTTCTACGAGCTCCTCGACAAAACCTATGAGGGACTACCAAAGTACGAGATTTTAACACAAAGGTAGGAACAGAAGACATCTTTAGCAGTATTGTCGGAAAATATAGCCTACACGAGAACACGTATCGTAACGGACTTAGGCTAATTGACTTCGCTACGGAACGAAATGCCGCTATACTTAGCACACGGTTTCCTCACCTCCATGGCGGACATGGGGGTCTCCAGAGCAACCAACAGTCAACCAAATTGATCACATTGCTATAGACAAGAGGAACACATCCAGTATTTTGGATGTCCGAACATTCCGAGGGGCTAACATCGACTCGGACCACTACCTTGTTGCAGCCAAGGTAAGGATGCTCATATCCACCACGCCACAACAAACCAGAAATTCTGTGAAAAAATTTAATGTAGAAAGCCTGCAATCGCAAGAGACCGCCAAGGCCTTCGCGCAACGCATATCCCTCAATCTCTCGAATCAAACCATACCACCAGCAACTAATGTTGGAGGAAATTAGCAACGATGCCAACAATCCATTAGATCAGCCGCAACTGATGTGCTAGGTTTCTCGAGGCCACCAAGACGAGAGCTGCCATTGAGCTCTATAGGCAAAGAAGAAGGGAAGAACACTGGCTTTTCAGAAAGAAGAAAAAAGAGCAAGAAAAGCGTGCGATCGAGGATATAGAGAGGTGCCACTCCAGGAACGATGTTTGCAAGTTTTACCAAAGGCAAGGTGATGAGCTGTCATGTGACTTCTTCAATTTCTGGAGAGGATTGTGCAAAACTCCCAAGCCAAAACCAGAGGCACAATTTTCCAAAATGCAATGCAACTATTAGCATACGGCGACGATATTGCCATCATTTTTAGGACTCACCGTGATGTCATAGCCACGTTTGCTAGTATAAAGATGGAAGCGGCGAAAATGGGTTAAGCAGGAAATGAAGGTAAGACTAAGATTTGCTGTCAATACGAAAGGACACACAACATCGAATTGGACAGAACGTCACCATTAATAGATATAACTTTGAGGTAGTACAGGACTTTGTCTACCTCGGCTCCGCTATTAACTCTGAGATCCTATATAAGACCCTGATCATCCCAGTCCTGCTCTAAGGCGCTGAAGCATGGATGGTATGATATATAATGGATAAAGAAATCCTTGGTCGATTCGAGAGAAGATTCAACCACGAACTATACGAGCTGTACAGCGACATACCCCTGGTCAAAAAACTCCGCATTGGACGTTTAAAATGGCTCGGACGTGTACGAATGGACACCAATATTCCGGCTAGCAAAGTTTTCGATTCCCAGCCAGACGTCGGACGCAGTATAGAAAGACCTCGCCTTAAGTGGCGCGCACAAGTAGAAACCGACAGATCGTAGATTTTGTATACATACAAACTCTGTATACATACAAAATCTGCGATCTGCTATCGATAAAACTCGATTGTCGGCACTCGCAATATGGGCTGATATCTCCATCGCGTGTTGTAAGATGCTCCCTCTCAGAGCTAAAGGCCTTATTAACCCAGAATAAGGAACAATCAATCTGCGTATAAGAAAATAATGATACTAAACGAAACAAACTACCAATACTGGGATCGTCACAATGCGCTTCCTTATCCGATAGCAATAACCAAATGCCTTAATACTAGTGCCAGTAGACTGAAAATCTCTGAAAGAAAATAAACGACATTTATTTTAATTGCGGAAAGAGTGAAAGCAGATGTAATATAGGATATCACACACCATGAAAGAAAAATCCCTGGGCAGACACTACTATCCAGATCTGCAGGATCTGGCAGATAGCGTTATAGTACAGATCTTGTGACACACTTCCGGAAACCCGTAGCACCCCACTTAAGTATCACTCACCCTTTTAGCAGAGACCATTGCGTTTACTATCATCCTTGTTACTCGTCGCAAGTGTTCGAGGAATGTACCTACCACAATAAGAGTGTCGTTCATTACTTACTTACTTTTTCAGTCAATTTTTATGCACGATATGGATTGCGAGCTTCACCTCTCCTAATTTATCTAATTTATCCAATTAGCCGCTTCAAGAACAGGTGAATTAAAAAGCTTGATGTATTTTGAAATGTGTTCCTTAGCGTATACCCGCCCGCTTTAACCTGAATTACTTTAACTTTAAAACTCAACTTTAATGTAAATTACTGGTCGTATTATTTACAATATTATTTTCAAAGAATTCAATATCGGAATGAATCGAATTTGAAGCGAAATTATGATTCCAAGAAAATAAAGAGATTGGCATAACCAGCCACATCATTATCATGTGTTTGTGTCGAGGCTGTTGACTTGTCATCGCGAAAGGAAGAAAGGAATTGTGTAAACAGAAATACTATCCATGTCTATCTACACTAACTTTAGTTTTATGAACTCCATTACGTTTGCTTGTAAGTCTTATGAAAAACTATTATTCAACAATTAATAATTTTTATTTAATTATTTATATAACCAAAATCATTTATACTATTCCACGAGACTCCTTAGACACCGTAGATATGGTTAGCGAAATTGGTTTTCCAAACGTCTCAACCAAGTCGGATGTTACACGTTCTGTTATTTGCTTCAATTTACCGTTTGCTTGCCCACATATCAGTCGTTCAATGCGAGTAGTCGGACAAATTACCTGCACTGACGCATAAATTGTATCTAAAACGATACAAGGGTCAGGTAATGAATTGTGACTGAGCAATATTACCAAATCTTACTTTTCACTTCGCTATAGTACTCTATTTCACTCTGCAGATTGTATGGAATTTCCTGTGGTAGATAATCCAATAGTCTAGCACGAACACTTTCGACAATCAGGTTCACATTCGGTTCATCAGTAAATACATTGTCAGCATAATCCCATGGCCTAGGCTTCGCTTGGCGCAATATATGGGTCTATACAAAGAGAAACAACTTATTTACTCACAAGTTAATGTTATTATGTATTAGCTTACCATTATTTCACTAAGGCCGTCACCTATAACGGACGATACCATAAATATATCAGAAAAATTACTCCAACCAACTTGTCGTGCTTTTAAATTAACTATTGGAGGAGCATCCTCTTCATCTGCTTTCGTATGCTTCTTTTTACAGGATAGGGTGTCATTAGACAACTTCTTTACCAAATCCAGCAAAATCCTCTTCGACTTGAGCGCATCGATTTTATTCAAGATAAGAAAACTTGGTAAAGCTGGATATGCTTTAAGAGTATCCAAAACGGTAGAATGAAGCTCATTCCTCGTCCATGAATTGGAAACATCGTGAATTACCGCAACTAAATCAGCATGTTGAATGGCATGGCGGTAGGAGCTTTTGAAACTTTGTTCCAAGTTGTGTTTGTTGATCTCCTTTTGGGTCACGAGGCCAGGTGTGTCATATAATACCAATTGGGTCTTACCTGTGGTGAAGATTGCTTTATTGGCCTTACGAGTTGTGTGTACTTTGGTTGATGTTGGACAAACCTTTAACAAATTTATAAATTATGATTTGTTTATAAACATTTTGATAATATTTACCCTGTGATGTATTAGACTGTTAATGAAAGTACTCTTGCCGGCATTCGGTACTCCAATGACTGCAACGTGCACAGACATTTGTGAATTGGGTTCGCTGTCTTTGTACAATCCTGTCGTCATTGACAAGTGTTTGCAATTTACAAAAAACACACATGTTGGATATTTGGATTTAGCAGCAAATGATGTTAATTGTACGAACTTATTGAATAAAATCAACATTTCGTTAAAGAAGTTATGCAAAGTGTTTGTTATGTTATGTTATATTCTAATGTGTACTGTCAAGTGCCAATGTCATTTCATGAGCATATGTCACACATGTCATCGAATTCGGCGCTGCCAAGTGAAAGAAATTAAATATTTTAACACGTTGTTTGCCAGGCGAGTTCGCGGTTGACTTTGAAATTCGATGTTTATATTTCTACGTTTTTTGAAACCAAATAACTGGTGAGCAACGAACGCGAACGTTGCTCACAAACCTGAGCAGTCATTAATGGCCGCAACACAATCACGATTTGGCTCGTTGCGTTGGCTGACGCACCTAGTTTGTCCATATGAAATCAATGTTACCTATCACAATATGTAGCTTTGCCTGGCGTCGAGCTTCAACCTCAAAATGAAAATCGTAAAATCTTAAGGAAAGTTGCTGTAAAGCGCCGTGGGCAAAGCGAAGGTTGGAAAAAGTGTATATGTAACGTCAACAAAAAATTCTGTTGTTTTTGGGTTATTCTATGAGAAGATTTTTAAAGCGAAGATTTTAATCATTTCCTACCATTTTTGTAGCAGAAGTTAATAGCTTAGCAAGTAAATATGGCAAAGCGTGTGCAAAGTAGTTGGGCGTAACTTCAGCAAAGCGAAGCTCCAAAGCGTGATTATGTTTTCGCCATAAAAATATTTTGGATTAGATATAGGTAGAAAGGACAGTAAGCTGCTATTGTTGTTTGCGAACTGCAAATCAACTAGACTGAATTGAAATGAGTGTAAATTCACCTTCACAATCTACTATATACATCCGAGATATCCGCCAAACTTATTTTATTTTTATTTCTTTGAACTACCGTTTATTGAATTTAATACAACTATCGAACACGTGGGTACAGCCACTTTGCGAATAATTGAGATTAGTTCAACGAAAATCGTATTGGAATACCTGTAGCCTTTTAAAGGCATGTAGTATAGCGATACAGTTTTTTTTAGCGGCATAACTATATCTATTGCAAGTATGTCAAATTGGCGGCCCACCACTGTAGTTTTCAGGTTTTAACACACATTCACGCTGATTAGTTAATAATTGACTAACTTGACAGTATATAATATGTTTGGCAGGTAACATTCCTTTGAGAGTTTGAGAGTGCTTTTTCCGCAATTTATAGCGCGGTTTGTGATTATCGGGCCAAATCTAAGGGTTTAGTTCTTTGAAGACGCCGCAATATATTTGTTTCGTCAAGAATTTGGAGGACTGTTGTGTTAACGTGTCCTAATAAACGTTTTTTATGTTTTCGTGCAATTTTTTTTGTTTCATCTTTAACCGCGGGAATACCCAGATCTCTGCGTAGATCTTCATTCCTTACGTACCACGGCGCATTGACGAATGATCTTAACATTTTGTTTTCAAAAGTTTGTCAAATGTTTAAATTCGTTTCACTGGTACAACCCCATAGTCGTATACCATATGTCCAAATCGGTTTTAGCACTTGCTTGTATAATAGCAGCTTGTTATCAAGTTTAAGCTTCGAATATTTTCCGAGCAACCAGTACAGTTCTCTGTATTTATTCTTAAGTTCTTCGCATTTCTTTTTTACATGCGACTTCCATTTTAATTTTGCATCGAGTGTCTGTAAGACAAATATTTGTAAGACAAAATTAAACTACACGTCCGCATCGGTTTATGATACAACGTTTAATGATCTCTCATCACTCTTACATTCTACTCAATGCTTATATCTATATCACATACTGACACACACTTAAGAATAGGAGAATAACAACAAGAGAGTGAATATAACTACTTAAGAACTAAGAGTGGTGTACTCTCTTTAATAATAACATATGCATATACCTACTTAATACTACTACAACTCGGCCATCCTGACAACGAAGATCACCTGATCTTTATCATGTTATACACCTGGTACCTCCACGACCCCCAAGCCACAGTCGCATATTTCCAACCGCCCAAACCCCTTGATACGGCACACGTGAATGTTGGAAATTATCGACATCTTTTATGACATACCGATCATTTCGCAAGACTTTATCCACTTTATAAGGGCCTCTAAATTTGGGTATCAACTTTTTAGATGCACCTGGATGTGTGTCGAAGTTCCTAACCACCACATAGTCCCCTACCTGATATTCCGTTGCCTTCTTACGCTTCCTATCAACATATCGTTTGTTGTAACCCTGCGCTTGCTCCTGCTTTAAGGCAGCTCTCTTTCGCACCTCCTTGTGATTTCTTTGGTTCGTTGCTTGACCTACGTTTACCAAACACTCTTTCAACTCGTCCTGTACTTTTCCTCGTTGACCTATTCCGAACAACAGAACACTTGGATGATTCCCTATCGTTCGATGTATAGTGTTATTAAGTGCATACTCCACTTTATCTATCACTTGAGCCCAATAAACACCCTCTTCCGGTCTAACCATTTTTGCTATCATTGGCCCTAAACTCCGATTAACCCTTTCCACCTGTCCGTTCGCTTGCGGAGAGCCAGTTGCGATCTTTATGTGTTCAATATTGTTCTAAGACAAGAACTCAACGAACTCTCCCGACGTGAAAGCACTTCCTCTATCTGTGATTACACACCTTGGTCGACTATAAGACCGAAAATAATCCATCAAAGTTCGAATCACTTCCCTACTATTTGTTGTTTTTGTTGGAAACAACCTAACGAACTTTGTAAACGCGTCTATCACTACTAACACATGTTTCTTTGCAACCCTAGAACGATCTACTGGTCCGTAATGGTCTATATGCACTACCTCGAAAGGAGTCGTACCTTTAGGTATACAGTGAAGAAAACCTTCTTCTTTGCCTTTCTTACCAATACGTTTTTGATACTAACTCGACAACTTTATCTGTCCCTACGTGAGCCATTTCTTCATGGTATTTATATATGACGTGCTGCTCCATACTTTCGGGGACACAGAACAATATCGTTCCATCTTTTTGTTTTCTGTAGATAACCCCATCCCGTATTTCATACAATGGATGCTTAGAATTTGAAAGCATCTCTTTAACTTTACTCAATTTACTATCCTTCCCTTGACATATTACCAGATTTTCCTCAAAAGTGTTTGTTTCTAACACCAGAATGTTCGTAGAACGACTTAAAGCATCAACATGCTGCATGCGTATACCGGCTCTATGCTCGAGAACGTAATCATAATTTTGAAGTTCTAAAGCCCACCTTGCTATCCTTGGATTTAACTCCTTCTTATTTAGGGTCATAGTCAGTGAGTTACAATCTGTTACAATCTTAAAATGTTTACCTTGTAAATATACCCGAAACCTTTGCAGAGCACTGACTATGGCTAACGTCTCCAACTCAAAACTATGGTATTTTGATTCTGCTACTGTAGTCCTTTTACTTAAATACTTAACACTCGTTTGCAAAAACTCACATTTGTCAACTCTCAACTCTAACTTATTGACCACCAATCTTTTAAAAACTTCCACCAAAATCCTAAAATGCTCCTCATAGTCTACAGTAGCTATCATTATATCATCTAAATATATTATTAATTCATCTTTCCTGACTATGTCAGCGTATATTTTATTAACGTGTCTTTGGAACGTAGAAGGGGCGTTTTTAAGCCCGAACGGCATTCTAAGAAATTCGTATTGTCCTAATGGTGTAATGAAGGACGTATATTTAATAGCTTCCTCCTTCATAAACACATGGAAGAAACCGTTCTTTAAATCTAGCTTTGTAAAAAAAATTTTATTTTTTGGCCGTTTTATGACTCTAATTGCTTTCCAGAGCGAATAATTCGATTCCTTTCCAGCGGTAAGGCTTTGCAGATAAGTTTCTACTGCATGGTTTTTAAAATTTTTAGTCGAATTTGATAGCAAATTACTCAACCTATTGAGATTTGTTTTATCTTGCGGGGCATGAGTTTGGTGCCATCTTTTACGAGCTTTTCTTTTTTGTCTTACTAAATCTTGTATTTCTCGAGGGGAATTTAATTTTATTATAGCTCACAATTTTGTTCTGTTGAGGACTATTTTTTTTTTTTTTTTTAATTCTGACCTAAGCAGTAATATACACATCGACCTAAAAGATCTATTGTTTTAGTTTAGTAGCGCTTCTACTTTCCTAATGTAGCTGATAATACTTTCAGCCGAAGATTTCCTCAATTCTTCGGGACTTAAGAATTCCCTGAAGAAAGATTCTCTTCTTTCTCTGTTCCCAGTTTTTTATGACTAGATTTATGGCTGATTTGGGGATTGCACAGAAGGGTTCAGGTCCAATGAAGGGGGTTTCGGAACCTTTTCTGGCTAGTTCATCAGCTTTTTCGTTACCTTCAACTCCCTTATGTCCGGGGACCCACCATAGTTTGGTTTTGTTCCTGGAACTGAGTGTTTGGAGGGAGTTGAAGCAGTGTAGTACTGATTTGGAGTCAATGATGTGTGAGCTAAGGGCTTTTATAGCTGCTTGACTGTCCGTGAATATATGGATGTTTGCGCCTTTAATACCTGAGTTGTGTATTAGGTTTGCATTTATGGCATGGAGCTCAGCTTGGAATACACTAGGGTTTTTTCCCATAGGTATTGAGATGTTTTTATTTGGTCCATGTATGCCAGCTCCTACCCCTGAGTCCATTTTAGAACCATCCGTATACCACTTTAGGCCGTTTAGGCAGTTTGGAGGGTTGTTGCTACACCATGCTTCTCTGGTTGTGATCTCCGTTGAGAATCTTTTGTCGAAGCATAGTGTCTTTGGTAAGCGGTCTGTAACCGCACAGATCATGTCATGTTCTGGAAGTTCGGATAGAAGTTCAATTAGTTTTAGATGTTCACTAATGTTTAATTCTTCCGCTTGTGTCAAACTTGCTGAGCTGCGAATTGCCACTTTTTTTATATAAATGTGGAGAGGTGTTAGTCCTATTATGGCTTCCATAGCCGCCGTGGGACAGGTACGCATAGCTCCGGTAATGCCCAGACAGGCAAGCCGTTGTACCTTGTTTAATTTATTTATAGTTGTTTTTTGGGTGACTTTGTTCCACCATACTATTGAAGCGTATGTTATAATGGGCCTGACCATGATCGTGTAGATCCAGTGTGTGGTCTTTGGAGAGATTCCCCAGGTTTTACCATACATGCTTCGGCAAGCCCAGAAAGCTTTGGTTGCTTTTTGAATTTTGTTGTTGATGTGGGAGTTCCAGCTTAGTTTTTTATCGAGGATCACTCCAAGATATTTTACTTCGTTGGAGTACTCAATGTATGTACCATTTATTGAAATTTGGGTAAGATTTAATTTCCTCCTTTTTGTAAAAGGGACGATGATAGCCTTGCTGGGGTTTATAGAGAGACTTTCTTTATTACACCAGTCTATGACTATCTTAAGGGCGTTTTGCAAACGTGTTGTAACTTCGTTTGGTTCTTTGCCCTTTATTATGATGACTAGGTCATCGGCGTATCCAATTATATTGAAACCTGCATTACTTAGGTCTTGAAGTAGGTTATCGATAACCAGAGACCATAGTAGGGGTGAGAGTACTCCTCCCTGAGGGCAGCCTTTAACGGCTGTTACTGATACTGAGGTCTGTGCTGATGAAGCAGTTATTTTCCGACTTTCAAGCATCGCTTTGATCCATTTGATGGTGGGATGATCTATTCTTCTATGAGTCAAAGCATTTGATATGGAGTCATATCCAGTGTTGTCAAAAGCGCCCTCTATGTCTAGGAAGGCACATAAAGCTACTTCTTTGTTTTCGTATGCACTTTTTATATAAGATGTTAAACTTAGAAGTGCTCCTTCCGTGGATTTACCTTTTTGGTAGGCGAATTGACATGGGTGCAGAGGAGTGCTTTCATTTAAGCACTCTCTAATGTGTACGTCAAGTATTCTTTCCATTGTTTTCAGGAAAAACGATGTTAAGCTTATTGGACGGTATGATTTAGGTAGTTCTATTGGTTTGCCTGGTTTGGGGATAAATACCACGTTTACCTCCCTCCAGGTTTGTAGTATGTAGCCCCAATTGAAACTAAACCTAAATAAGGCTACCATAGTGGGTAGGAAAAAGTCCAAGCCCTTTTGTATAAGAGCAGGAAAGATTCGGTCTGTCCCTGGTGCCTTGTATGGTTTAAATGAGTTGATCGCCCATTTGACCTTATCCGGAGTGAAAAGTTTGCCGGATAAACTATTAGTCCTTTTCAGGTTTATAGGAGGTGAGTCATCTATCATGTGTTCATGAAACTCACTTGTGATTGTAGAGCCGGGAAAGTGTACCTGAAGAAGTGTGGTCAACGTTTCTTCCCGGTCGCATGTGATTTTACCGTCAGCTTTGACTAGTAATCCCATGCAGTTTGTTTTATCTTTCGAGAGTGCCCTCTGGAGACGCGCCACCGCCGGAAGCTCTTCGAGTTCCTCACAGTATTTGCGCCAGGACGCTCTTTTTGATTTTCGCAACTCTATGTTGTATTGGGTAAGTAGAGATTTATATTGGTCCCACTTTCCGGTGCGTTTGGCTTTATTGAAAAGTTTTCTTACTCTTTTACGGAAACTTTCTAGGTTATCGTTCCACCATGGTGTGCACCTCTTTGCCACAGTGCGTTTAACCTTACAGCTATTTGTAAAAGATGAGATGATAATGTCATTTAGTTGACATTGTGCGACTTCCGCTTCACTTACACATGAAGGTTTTTCTGGAAGTATGTCATATTTAATCGATAGATTTTCTCGATACGTTCTCCAATTTGTGAGTTTGTTGTCGTATTTAATCGGCGCATCCTCGGTGTTGCATCTTAATTGGAAACTTATGTGCATGTGATCCGATAAAGATGCCTCACCAGAAACGTGCCAGTTTTCGACGGTGTTTTGGACAAACGGAGAAGAGATGGTAAGGTCTAAAACTTCTTCTCTTAAAACGTTTCTAAACGTGGGTTTATTACCCTTATTTAGTATAACTAAATTGTTGCTATATAGGTATTCTAATAAGGACTCACCTCTTTTGTTTGTATCTCGACTGCCCCATATTGTGTTATGCGCGTTGGCGTCGCAGCCGAAGATAAGATGTAGTTGCTGGGTCTGGCAGTACTGGACAAGTTCCTGTACTGGGCGAGGTGGTATTTCGTCATCTCCAGCGAAGTACGCCGATGCGCATACAATTTTTTGTAGCTCTCGGCCGTTGCGTCTTTCTAAAAGGACAGCCACCAGATCTTTGGTAATGAAACCTGGAATGGGAGAGAATTTTATATCTTTTGCAACTAAAAGAGCTGCCCTTGGTCTAAAATTTCCCCGGACGAAGATGAGCTCTCTGGTTTTACTTTGTAAACCAAATATCTTACCCTCTGTTGCCCATGGCTCCTGGATTAAACCTAGAGCGATGTTCCCTTCGGCACATCTTTGGTTGTAGGTGTCCGAGGCACCTATAGCTCGGTGCAGGTTTGCCTGCAGCACATTTAGTAGGGTGGTCATCGCTTCCTACCGTGCTCAGGGTTTCGTACCCTATAAGGCTTGTTATCGCCTCTTCTGCGTACGATACCCTGTTGAGAAAGACCTTCGTGTCTATCTCTCGGACCGTTTTTACGCTGTCCGTGTTTTTGCCGTTCACGCGCCCGTTCCGCAGCTAGCTTTGGTCTTAACTGTTGCTGGCTGATGTTAACGTTGCTCGTACTAGGGGCGTTTGGCGATAAAGTCGTAGGCAGTGAACCAGTCTTCTTTATATCGCTTCCGGCGGCAGTACTAATACTGGCTGCTGGTTGCGACGAGCTGGCGCTTGTTTTTTCTGGCGACTTTTTCTTTTTATCAGTGTCATTTACACTATTTTTTCGGGTCTGAATTGCAGACTTGTCGGATCCTTTAAGGATGATCTTGATTTGGCCAAATCTGTATGATACCATCCCCTTTAGCTCCGCAAGCCTACGCATCGCACTCTCGTTTATTGCAAAGACCATGTGGGCGACGTCTTTCTCGTCCGATCTTTGCAGAACTCTCCACGTTCTCGTATTTAGGTCTCTGTTTTGACCGTCTAGTATTGCCAGTATTCTCTCATTTGTGACTCCGGTACTCTGCGGGAAGAAAGCTCTGACAATATGTGGTTTCGGAAAGTCATCCTCTCCCACAAGCATTACTTCGCATTTCTCCTTTAGTCTGAGGAAGTTTGTTTTCATCCACTCTGAAGTGGTGATGTCCGCACATACTAACAAGAGCCATCCGGCTTTGAAAGTTGTCCCGCGGAAAGCTGGCTTTGCATCCCCGTCGCGCAGTTCGATCGTGATGTCCATAATCCTCTCTTGTATCTGAACCATTTGTTCATTCGTGAGAGGATTGCGATCGATATCGACTGGTACGACACCCAATCTGACATAGCTCGCTATATCTCTATAGGTGGTTCTGTCAGAGGTTGTTTTCCCAGTGCGAGCTCGCTTCGCTTCGGACTGAGGTGGTGTGTTGTCCTCAGATCTCATGCGTTTGTTTTCTTTGGCATCATCTTTTGTTTTTGCAAAGATGCGGGCTTGCTCTATGCTGCTACCCTGTTTCAGCGCTCTGTTGAAACGACGCTGTTCCGCTGGCGTGAACCTGATACGCTTGGAATCAGTTTGAGCCGTTTTGCCTGGGGTCCCTGGCGCTTCTGTATATTCCGGATGCAATTCATCCGAGAGTATACTGATGCTGTATACAGTACTTGATTCCGAGGCTGAGTCGCTCAGATGAGACAATTTCTCTTCTAGGCTCATCATCTCGAAATCACTGATTTGTGACCCTTCCCGATTGGCAGGTGTCGTGTCGGTTTCGACAGGGTGTTCTGAAACATCCCTAGTTGTTGATGCATTTGTAGAGGCATCATTCTCTATTTTTTTTACTATTGGTACTTCAATTTTTCCCACGAGTAGGCGGGATTTATTGGTCGCCCGTGGTCTACCCGTCTAACCACAGGAAGGCTATCTTGAGATCGGAGGTAGCCCGGTATCCGAAATTCGCAAGGGTTTAAGGGTTTTCTCCCACCTCAAACTTATGGTTCCCGCTTGTACATTGATCGTGCGTTGCAACGTGTTACAGCGCACGGTCAATATCCAAGTGGGACCCTTGGCTGACCCTAATCAGGCATGCTGATTAGTCATTTTCAGGTGGGCGCCCGCGAGAAGGACTGAAAGATGAGGATTTTGCCCAACCCGGGTGAGGACTATTAGTCCATGCTGCTTTTTGGATAGTATCGATAAAGGAGTCAACCGCGACTTCGAGTTCCAATGGGGTTCTAAACGATACACCCAGTCGGATATTATTTTCAATATCGTTTTTGAAACCTTCCCAGTTGGTTTTCCCGTTTGTTAATCTGGGTGGTTTTTCATTTATTAACAGTGACTCGCTCGTTGTTAAAATGACTGGAGAATGTTCAGAGGAAAGATCAAAGCATTCTTCAACTTTGATTCGATTGGACGGCAGACCTTTTACCATGAAAAAATCGATCAAATCCGGTATTTTTCTAACATCAGTTGGCCAGTAAGTTGGTTTACCCGTAGAATGAAATTCGGTATTGTACTTTCTACCTACATCATAAAGCATCCTACCATTCTGTGATATGCATCTAGATTCCCAGAATGTATGTTCCCCTCCGATGACAAAACGTTGTCCAAGGGAATTAAGCAAGTTTTCAAAGTCAATTTTCTCAACCTTGCATCGTGGTGGGCAGTAAATAGACGATATCTTCGGAAAGGATTGTCTGCTTTTGACTTGTATAGAGCTAACTTGCATTGTTTCGATTTCCAATTTAGGATCAATCGAATGTTCGATACACTCTTTTATATATAGTGATGCTCCACCTCTAGCTTTATTCGATGGATGTAGATCATGATAGTCGAGGTAACCTTTAATCTTTAAGTTCGAATTACTCTTTGCGTGAGTTTCGGATATTAAACAGGTGTCTATATCTTTTTCCTGCATAAATAATTCATGTTCTCCAAGTTTTTGCCAAAGGCCATTGGCATTCCACGTTAGAATTTTAAGCAATCTATTCATGTTAAAGGTGGGGTACTTCTATTGCGAATACTATTTTCGAGCTTAACGAGCCTGTCAAAAATAAGTTTATTCGTTTTGCTTTGTTCCTCAAGTTGTGAAAGAATAATCGAAAATACATTTGATACTGGGTCAGGTGAGATATTTTTTTGGGCGTTATTGGATACTGTAGCTTGAGCATACGTTTGTACATTTGGTTTTGGATGTACAAGTTCCGAGCGGATATCTGATGGCTACTTCGAACCCGCGATAATTTGCCGGAAGATTGCCTTCACAGTTAAAGCAGACAGCAGGAGTTTTCTTATCTGACATACAATCTACCGTCAGATGATTTCCGGCACATTTTACTCACCGCGGTTCTTTTTGATAGCTTTGCGTATGATTGTATCCTTGGCAGCGCTTGCACTGGGGAACTAGTTTGGAATCCTTACGCATAGGCTCTATTTTTACAACAATATTAAGTATTGTTTTTATTTCATAAATTTTGTTCAAACTTTCGGTTCTATCGAATGTGAGTTAAATAAAGGAAGACCGCGTTTTATTTCATTTCCTTTGCCATCTTTTTGCTGTTGGTCTCGCTTGACAATGTTAAAGGCATCTATGACTTTATATTGCCTGTTTTTCAGATCGTTTACAATGTCATCCTTTAAGCACGACGCATGTAACCCTCTAGCTACAACGCGTAAAGGCCTTTCAGATTTATTTTCAAAGGATTACAATTCTATTTTATCCGTATTAAGCTTGCGAGATAATAGACGGTAACTTTCAGGGTCTTTAACGCAGACTTTCAATGTATTTTTTCTTAGCGAAGTTACTTGGTAGCAACAATTTCTGCAGCTTTAATCAAGCATTCCTTGATGAAATCACCTTCGGTAAAAGGTGAATGTTAATCTATCAACCCCGACAAAATGTAACTTGCATGCACCGCCGCTTCACTTTCTTAAAAAAAACTTTAGTAAATATGAGCTGTTGTTTTTATACCTTATTCCATAGGGGTATATTAGTTTTAATACATAGTTTGTAAGATATTAGATAAGATAAGATATTAGATAAGATAAGATATAAGATAAGAAATAATTTAGCTAGATATACCTTTTCTCGCTTTGTGAAAAGCCGGTGTTCTTCCCTTCCTCTTTGCCTATAGAGCTCAATGGCAGCTCTCGTCTTCACCTGCAGCTTAGCATTGTAAACCAGGGGTTTCTTGCTGGTGGCCGCGAGAAACCTAGCACATCAGTTGAGGCTGATCTAATGGCTTGTTGGCATCGTTGCCATTGTTCTTCGACATTAGATGCTGGTGGTATGGTGTGAATCGAAAGGTTAAGGGATACACGTTGCGCGAAGATCTTGGCGGTCTCTGGCGATTGCAGTCTTTCGATATTTAATTTTTCACAGTATTACTGTTTTGTTGTGGCGTGGTGGATATCCGCATCCTTACCTTGGCTGCAACAAGGTAGTGGTCCGAGTCGATGTTAGCCCCTCTTGTCTATCGCAATGTGATCAATTTGGTTGACTATTCGTTGATCTGGAGACCGCCATGTCCCCTTATGGTGTGCTGGCTATAGTGGCATTTCATTCCGTAGCGAAGTCAATTAGCCTAAGTCCGTTACCAGACGTGTTGTCGTGAAGGCTATATTGCTGGAGATTATACACGTATGCTATACTATATTAGTTTATTTCATAGCTTGCTATTTCTGCAAACAATGTATCCGTATATCTTAACATATAAGAGGGCTATGATGCGCTGTGCGGATTGTTTAATACCCTATCACATACCATCCTTAAAATTAGTATCCCAGAAATGTGGTGATGAAATATAGAAAATGACGTTGTCACAACATATTGTTCAGACAGTTTTTCAAAATTTTTTATGTTTCGACAAAAAAAACATCGTTTTCCTATTGCATATGCCTTGGGGTAGCGTATATAAATCGTTTTGTTAAGAAAACGCTCCATAAAAATGGGCGTGGGCTAAAATTATCTATGGCTATATTGACTCAGCTAGCGATTCTGAGTCGGTCCATACTCTTTTAGGTATATATATATAGCGACAAATTATTTCTATTTCTAAACTTAATGTCAAAACTAAAATATCCCCATGGGATAGGGTATAAAAAGTTTTTTAATTGTTGAAGAAAGTCAGTTGTTTAGTAGTTGACATTGAATGTATTAACATGTATTTGAATACACTATAGTGTAGTTCTTTCGATAACAATCTGCATTTGGGTGTATGCATATCATCCTCAACCGCTAAATTCAATGACTATAACCACAATCTACGTCATTTTTGCAGGTAATTAACTGAATGGATAGATATATCATATATCAAGCGATGAGACAAAATACATGTCTAATAATAACAAGTTCAGAAGTTAACACACATGAAAGTTAGTTTGTTTAAATCGCCGGGGTTACTCGTATTTTGTTATTACTGCAATCAAACTCAGATGCGTAATTATTTACATCCATAGTGCAGACTATAAGTTATTTTTATAAATTATATGAGTACTTCAAATGCTGACTACTTGCACCACTCGTAGTCAATAAAACAAACGTATGTAGTCGCTATTACGACTTCGGAAGATTCAGCACAATTAAAAATAAAACGGCTTACTTGATTTGGATTAATTATGCACCCTGTACTTTAATTTACCAATCTGCAATTACTTACTTGAAAATAGGTTCCGTAATGAGAGGTGTTGTGCCAAAATTGGTCAGTGTTCATATGTGCGAAAAGTGATTCTTCTTATCGGTTTAACTGGTGGTTTGATTTTTTTTTTGTTTAAATTTAATAAGGGCGATGCTATGGACTATTGAGAACTGTGAGGTAAGGTTTATTACTTACATTTAACATAAGTCAATGTCAGTCTCCGTTTCGCTTTCGAGCAGTAAACATCGTGTTTATTTCTCTCTCTGATAGTTTTGCAAACTCTTTGTGATCAAGAGACTAAATTACTCATCACGCGTGCGTGTACGCTCGTTTCTTTTTCTTACTTTAGTCTATTGTTGATCAATCACGTGCTTGAATTGATTTTCTATTAATTCTTCATAATGGCCCGGGAATCGGTTTAGTGGCCTTCCGGTAGATGAGCCACCTGCTTCCCCACGGCAAAAAAAACAGAAAACCTCACCTTCATCTTCGTGGGATGAATTTCCCTCTCTTCCCATAAAAACAGTTCCTAAGAATCCAAGATTCATCTTAATCTCTCCTTCAAATCCAGAAATACCACTATCATCAATCAGCGTGTTCTTACTTCGAAAAGCTATTGATGCAGTAAGCACCGAGTATGAACATGTTTCCCAACTTAGAGAGGGTAATCTGCTTATTCTAACTAAAAATCAACGTATTGCGGACAGATTTTTCAGTTACTCTTCATGATCGGCTAAACTCTTCTAAAGGAATCGTATATGCTCCCTGTTCAATTAATGTGCCAGAATCTGAAATTATAACTGAAATGCAATCCCAGGGTGTAACAGAAATATACAAGTTCACTAAAAATTTCGAAGATAAACAAAGAGTAACTGGTTTGATACTATTCACATTTGATCGTTTCCAAACACCCGACACAGTTGAAATAGGATGGTACAATGCTAAAGTAAGTGAATACATTCCAAACCCCATGAGATGTCGAAATTGTCAACTTCTTGGACATACAACAAAAAAATGCACAATAGTACTAATGCAGAAAACTCTTCCGCCAGAACTTTTACTCAAACACAAAACCTCACGCGACCTACCATCATACCCACTCGAACTCCATCAACTAGCAAAACAAACACATTCAATGAACCATAAAAAGTAAAAAAGTAAAATTTACTATTATATCAATTTATATCCCTCCAAATCAACCTTTTTCCACTATCGAAATTGATAATATAATACAAATGTTCCATACGCCTATTCTGTTAACTGGAGACTGGAGACAACTCCTGGAGCCCCATTTGGGGGTCCCGTACAGCTAACGCAAGAGGAAAAGTTGTTGAAAACTTCCTAACAAACTCCAATGTAATTATACTTAATGATGGTAGGCCCACCCATTTTTCTACTCATCGAACATTCACACATGTTGATCTGTCAATAGTTTCTCCCCAACTGTGGATGGACAGTTCTGGATGACTTTCACGGCAGTGATCATTTCCCGATAATAACAACATTAACATTCGGGTCCCACCACAAAAACTTAAAGCAAACTCCAAAATTTCAAACTGATATGGCGAATTGGCTACTTTTCCAAAACATAGTATCTGACTTTTTGGAATTCAGAGAACCCTGTACAAACATTAATAAAGAAACAGCCATAATACATAAATGCCTTCGTTCAGCAGCTAACGCAGCATTTCCTCAAACTCATTATCGGCCGATGAGATCATTTGTACCCTGGTGGAACAATGATATTAAAAATCTACGGCAAATCAAACAGAAAGCTTGGCAAAACTTCAAAAAACACCCATCTGAATTTAATCTTATAACAAATCTGCCAAACTCGCCAAAAAAGTATCATTCGAAAACTTAACTTCTACCATTAACCCAAAATCAACTTCTAAAGAGATCTGGGCTAACATTAAATCTCTTACTGGTAATTATATCCAACGCTCCGTAAGTGTTATAAAAACCCAAACAGAGACAATATGCAACCCTCTAGACATTGCAAATCACTTCCCAAAAACATGGTCTGAATATGCAAACGACTCCAACTTTTCCCCAACCTTCCTTGAAGCGAAATATACAGCAACAGATATGTCGATAACTCATCACAATATATCACCATCTGCTCGCAAAATAGAACTTCCTATAAACCAAATTGAATTAGAAAACTGCTTAAGGACTGTTACCGGTAAAACACCTGGATACGACAGAATTTCTTACCCTATGATTCAAAATGCACCTGTAGCACTAAAAAAGAGATTAATTTTATTATACAACCAGATCTTTGATAATGGGATTATCCCTCAAACATGCAAAACTGCAAGTGTTATACTCATTCGAAAACCTTTTAAAACCACAACGGAGGTTAACGACTACCGTCCGATATCCCTTTTACCATGCGTAGGAAAGGTTTTAGAAAAAATAATCTCAAAACGCATTCTATGGTATTTAGAGAGAACCAATTTGATTGACATTAACCAAGTTGCATTTAAATACGGTAGATCTACTACTGATGCTTTATTGCACATAGATCACTTCATCGCAACAGGTTTATCAACAAAAAATCATATCTCAATCCTGTCAATTGACTTTGAAAAAGCCTTTGACAGAATTGGGATCCATGTTAATTTAAATAAACTTGTAGAATGGAACCTTGGTCCCAAGATAATTAAATATATAAAAGCATTCCTTTCCAATCGAAAATTTAGAATTAAATTAAAACATATGAGAGGCTACAATCCACTGTGCGGATCGTTGAATACCCTATCCCATCCTATCTGTAAAACTAAAATCCCCAAAAAGTGGACATGGCTAAAAACACGATGTGGATAAAATAAAGAAAATGGAATGGTGACAACAAATTCTTCAGACTGCTTATAAAAAACTTTTACGGTTCTACAAAAGACAAGGTTTTCTACTGCATATGTTATGGGGTGGTGTATAAAAATGGTTTTTATATAAAAACGCCCCCAAAAAGTGGGCGTGGGTTAATATGATCTATAGACGAAATGTTCATATTTATATTGCTAATGATTCTGCATCAAAAGTTTTTTCGAAAATTTGAAAATTTGACCGAAAAACGTTTTTTATTGAAAACGCCCCCAAAAAGTGGGCGTGGGAAAAAACTTTATATGAACGAAGTACAGATATTCAGATTGTCTAAATATGTTGTTCAGAAAGTTTTTCAAAATTCCTTATGGTTTGGCCAAAAAATACGTTTTTCTAAAAAGGGGGCGTGGCAGTGGGCGGATTTCAAAAATTTTTACACTTGTTCTGCTGGGAGCAACAAAGAGCACGTGTACCAAATTTCATCCTTCTAGCTCAAAATTTAAGGCCCAAAAACTGGTGACGTACGGACGGACGGACGGACGGACAGACATGGCTAAATCGACTCAGCTATCGATTCTGAGTCGATCCATATACTTTGAGGTATATGTAGCTAAATTATTTCTCTATGTTACAAACTATGTATCAAAACTAATATACCCCTATGGGATAGGGTATAATAATGTATACTCTAATTTGAAAAATTTCGATAATGGCATCCCCCAAGGATCACCACTCTCTGTAATTGTTTATACCCTATCCCATAGGGGTATATTAGTTTTGATACTTAGTTTGTAACATAGAGAAATTATTTAGCTACATATACCTCAAAGTATATGGATCGACTCAGAATCGCTAGCTGAGTCGATTAAGCCATGTCTGTATGTCCGTCCGTCTGTACGTCACCGATTTTTAGGCCTTACATTTTGTGCTAGGATAATGAAATTTGGTACATAGGATCTTCGTCCCTGCCTACAGAACAAGTGTAAACATTTTTGAAATCCGCACACTGCCACGCCCCCTTTTAAGAAAAACTCAGTTTTTGGCCAAACCGTAAGGAATTTTAAAAAAGTTTCTGAACAACATATGTAGACAATCTTAATATCTATATTTCGTCTATATAAAGTTTTTTGCCTCGCCCACTTTTTGGGGGCGTTTTCAATAAAAAACTGTTTTCGGACAAATTTTAAATTTTTCGAAATTTTTTGTTTTTATATAAAAACCATTTTTATTCACTACCCCATAACATATGCAGGAGAAAACCTTGTCTTTTGTAGAACCGTAAAAATGTTTTGTAAGCAGTCTGAAGAATTTGTTGTCACTATATCATTTTTTCTATTTTATCCACATCGTGTTTTTAGCCATGCCCACTTTTTTGGGGATTTTAGTTTTATGGATAGGATGGGATAGGGATCCGCACAGCGGATTGTAGCCTTCTCATATGTTTTTATTATTGCATTCAACGAATTAAGCGAAATCATAACAAGACATAACATAGTTGGCCACACTCTGTATGCCGACGATTTATTTATTTTATCCAAATGCAAGGATACCATTAAACTTATAGCTATATTCACTGATATCCTTACAGAGATTGATGAATGGTGCAAATTGTCTGGATCAAAAATTTCATTTAATAAAACCAAAACTCTACATATTTGTCGAAAAACTAGTTGTTCAAAAAACATAGAATTAAACTTTAATAACACAATTATTTATAAAGTGAATACGTTGAATATATTAGGTATTATATTTGACAGTAGATTTAGTTTTAAAGACCATTGTTTGTTTCTTAAAAAAAAATCTAGCTACCAGATCTAATATTATTAAGTATCTTTCATCTTGCAAATGTAACGCGCATATTAATACAGTCATAAGTGTCATCAAATCCATCATCCTATCGAGAATCGACTATATGGCCTAGTTATATACGGAAAATGTTCAAAAGCAACCCTCAAAATTATAACACCCGAGTATCACGCAGCTGTAAGGTGTGCTCTAAAAGCGTTTAGAACGACACCCGTTAAAAACATGCTCACTGACGCTGGCCTTCCCACAACTGATCAAAGATACGAGTACCTAATCTCAATACTAATCCCGAAGCTGACAGGATCTCATAAGTCCCCGATTTTAGAAGATGTCAAAAGAGCTAAATCGTATAAAAAAACTTCCCAAACTACAATCGACTATATATATAATACCCTTCATACCGCACGACGTTTAAATATTTCAATAGATATACAAACCCAAAAAAACTACAATATTTCCACCATGGCTTTTACCAGAAAATTCAATAATAACTGACTTAAATGATATATCCAAGACACACACCCACACCCAAGTATTTCAAGCTATGTTTAAAGAAACATCAGATAAATATATAGCAAACAACTGGAGCTTAATATACACCGACGGATCTTTAAATAATAACTGCCCAGCTTTTGCAGTAGTCGAAGAAAAAGGCAAAGTGTTGACAAAAGGAGTGGCAGATGAAATCTGCACAGTATTCGCTGCAGAAGCACTTGCTATCTTGGAAGCGACCAAATTGTACAAAAAACACAATCTACTAATCTGCTCTGATAGCCTCTCTGTTATATCTGCAATTAAAAATATATCCAACAATACTCCGATAATCACAACATTAGAGACACTTTAATCAGATGCAAAGACAAGGTAAAAATCATGTGGGTCCCTGCCCACGTCGGTATTAAAGGAAATGAAGAAGTGGATAAAGCCGCAAAAGCAGCCACCAATGAACCACTCATAACATTCTATACACATAATAACAAAGACATACAAAGGCAAATAAAGAAACTCTCAAATATACAGAGACTTGAAACCTGGAAGGAGTAAATCCATCATTACTCAACAATCAACCCAAATGGCGTAATTGCACTATACCCAAAAAACTGTCCAAAGATTATGTTAAGATGTTTCTACGGCTTCGAATGGGTCATACGAAGCTAACACACGGGCATCTCCTAGCAAATAGGGAACCACCAATTTGCCACCTTTGCCGAAACAACTGCACGTTATCCACAAAGCATCTATTAGAATGTCAGACTACCATGGACGCATCAAGAATATTACTTAACACTAAATTTCAGGATCTATTAACGACGACTATAGAATCTAATACAAGAAACGTTTTTAAAGTATTAACATATTTAAAACTTGATAGTTCATTGTAAAGGCTCACAATATTAATTATTTATTTGTTTACTTATGTAATATTTATTATTTATTTGTTTACCCATTATATATCTAGCCGAAAGCCCTGGTAGCTAGTGCTATAAAAAATAAAATTGTTAATTGTAATTTACTTACTTAATTATAAAGAAAATAATAATAATAATAATAAGTCAATGTATGCTTGGGTTTTGTCAACATTAAAAAACAAAATGGCATTGTCACAATAAATTGTTCAAACAGTGTGGCACCGGTTTTTGTGCCTTAAATTTTGAGCTAGAGTTTTGAAATTTGGCATATCTCTCTTAAATTTGGGGATGGTTGGGTGCTGTAGAACGAGGGTTGACTCTAAGTGGCTTTAACTTGGCAATGCCTTGTTGTTTTAACATCAATTGTGCTTATTTTTTATTTCCAAGTGGTAACCATCGGGTACTGGTCTCATCCAACCGGATTTGAGTTGCTAAACGAGTGTTGATACCAAGACAAAAAACAACAACACTATAATCAACCTGGTCAGAATGGCATGAAATGAATACGCGGTATGCTGTCCCAGGCGAACCTAGATGAGCTGCTTCGACATATTCGGGCAACAGGTTATCTAGAAATCTCAAGGGTAAGTCAGGCCCTCTGCCAGGACCCTCTAAAATGCGCCAACTACAGAGGCATAAGTCTCCTCAACATCGCCTGCAAGATCCTATCTGCAGTAATATGTGAACGCCTGAAACCGTTTACCAACAACAATCGATCACATTTTCACACTTCGTCAGATCCTGGAAAAAACCCAAGAAGTCCAAATCGATACCCACCTCCTCATTATCGATTTCAAAGCCGCATACGACAGCATTTATAGAGACGAACTATACAGAGCCATGTCTAGTTTTGGTATACCGCCCAAACTTAGTCGATTCGAGAGAAAAATTCTTCGAAAAATCTTCGGTCCCGATTGCGTTGACGAGCCATAGGGACGACGATTCAACCACAAACTACACGAGTTATACAGCGACATACCCCTGGTCAAAAAACTTCGCATTGGACGTTTAAGATGGCTGGGACCTGTAGAAAGAATGGACACCAATACTCCAACTCGCAGAGTCTTCGATTCCCAGCCAGTCGTCGGACGCAGTAGAGGAAAACATCGCCAGTAGAGGAAAACATCGCGCACAAGTAAAAACCGACCCCAACCAACTTGGAGTGCGCAACTGGAGGCAATTAGCTAAGGACCGGGCTAATTGGAGAGGCATGTTGAGGCCGAGGTTCATCCCGGACTGTAGCGCCACATAAATTAAGTAAGTAAATATTAAATTTTTAGCTAGGAGAATGAAATTTGGTGTATAGGATCCTTATGTGTTGCCTCAGAATGAGTGTAAACATTTTTAAAATCCGCCCGCTGCTACGCCCACCTTTTACAAAAACGTCGTTTTTGGCCAAATGGTAGGCAATTTTGAAAAAGTGTCTGACAATCCGAATACCTATATTTTGTCTGTACAAAGTTTTTTGACACGCCCAGTTTTTGGGGCCGTTTTCAGTAAGAAACCATTTTCGGTAAAATTTTTAAATACTCGAAAAAAACTTTTTTAAAAACCGCCCACTTTTTAGGAAAACGTCGTTTTTGGCCAAATGGTAGGCAATTTTAAAAAAGTGTCTGACAATCCGAATACCTATATTTTGTATGTACAAAGTTTTTTGACACGCCCAGTTTTTGGGGCCGTTTTCAGTAAGAAACCATTTTTGGTAAAATTTTTAAACACTCGAAAAAACTTTTGATGCAAAAACGTTCATAAAATTAATATGAACATTTCGTTCTTACACTATTTTAACCCACGCCCACTTTTTGGAGCGTTTTCCTACAAAATCCATTTGTATACCCAACCCCATAGTATATGCAATAGAAAAACTTTTTATACCCTATCCCATAGGGGGGTATATTAGTTTTGATACTTAGTTTGTAACATAGAGAAATAATTTTGCTACATATACCTCAAAGTATATGGATCGACTCAGAATCGCTAACTGAGTCGAATTAGCCATGTCTGTCTGTCCGTCCGTCCGTCCGTCCGTCCGTCCGTCTGTACGTCACCGATTTTTAGGCCTTAAATTTTGAGCTAGGATAATGAAATTTGGTATATAGGATCCTCGTCTCTGCCTACAGAACAAGTGTAAAAATTTTTGAAATCCGCCCACTGCCACGCCCCCTTTTAAGAAAAATTCAGTTTTTGACCAAACCGTAAGGAATTTTAAAAAAGTTTCTGAACAACATATTTAGACAATATTAATATCTATATTTCGTCCATATAAAGTTTTTTGCCACGCCCACTTTTTGGGGGCGTTTTCAATTAAAAGCTGTTTTCGGTCAAATTTTAAATTTTTCGAAAAAAATTTTGATGCAGAATCATTAACATTATTAATATGAACATTTCGTCTATATACCATTTTAACTCACGCCCACTTGTTGGGGGCGTTTTTATATAAAAACCATTTTTATACCCTACCCCATAACATATGCAGCAGAAAACATTGTCTTTTGTAGAACCGTAAAAGTTTTTTATAAGCAGTCTGAAGAATTTGTTGTCACCATGTCATTTTCTTTATTTTATCCACATCGTGTTTTTAGCCATGTCCACTTTTTGGGGATTTTAGTTTTACAGATAGGATGGGATAGGGTATTTAACGATCCGCACAGTGGATTGTAGCCTTCTCATATGTTTTCTACACGTATCAGACATATTGTGACCCAATTAACATACTCAGAATCAGACATAATCAACATTTTTATGAGATATCTTAATCCACACATTGTAAATGGCCTACTGACTAAAGAACCTACAATGGGTAATATAAAGGAAATTTACACAATCCATTTCCAGAACTATAGAATTCGTTTTACGGAAACAATTGTCGGAAATGTAGAAAATGAGTCTCAACAGGAATACTTACAAAAACACCAAAGAGCACACCGTAACGCCTACGAAATTCTACTTTCCGAAAATGGCAACTGGAATTAATCGAATAGTTGAAGACTGCTATATATGCCAAGAAAGCAATGCGAATGACACCTAAATAACCCACAATTAAATCCTACACCTATTCCAATATATCCTTGACTCACTTTTCATCTTGATATATTTTCTACTGAAAAATACATTGTCCTTACAGCGATAGATACATTTGCCCAAGCAAGAATAATTGAATCTAGATTTACCGAACACATCAATCCACATAGTTGTATCCCAGAATTAGCGATAACCGATAATAAAAAATCACTTAACTCTATTACTATACTCTCTATGATGGAAGATTAATTGAAGATACAAGTCTAAACAACACCCCCTACAAAAGTGAAATGAACAGTCAGGTTCAACCTTGTCAGATATCATGTGATGTCTGAAGGCCGTTTGACGCCCTCGTTAATTTGAGCAACTGCTCAACAGAGCTCTTAACGAGGACATTTTCACAATACATTCTACAACAAAGAAAAACCAGTTGAACTTTTCTTTGGGCGTTCCCCAAAAATAGACACAGACAAATTTGAACAAATACGACTCAATAATATCGAAAGACTGAAACTAAAACAGGAAAAAGACCTAAGCTTGCATAACAAAAAAAGAAAACCTATTAAATTTCGATAAAACCGAAATCCAGATCACTACATGCAGGAAACTTTAAACTCATTCACGTAATCAACTTGGACCAATACGAGACAAAACTAACCGAATAACCCCAATTATCTAAAACCGCGGAAGGTGAGAAGATCTCTTCACTTCATAGGATTGGCTTGGAAACCCCGACCATGAGGATTTTAATTATAACCATTACAGAGAAAATGAACTATAGGTATGTTACAAAACAATAACAAACAGATTAAAGTAATACACTGTACAATGAAATAATGAACAATATTACTAAAATTTCAAATGAAATTTTAAAATCAATCCAAGAAAATAAATTGTTAAATAATGAAACTTTAATAAATATTCAATACAAATTTAAAATATTTAATGAATAATTAGAACATCTAAACTATGCCATATATTGGGCGACACAAGAAACAAGAAGTTAACTTGGCCTTAAGTACCATATCCAAAGAAAACTTGTCTTTCAACATTATTGAAGAAGCCTTTAGCTTTGCAGAAGTAAAAATTGTAAGCAATTCTACGTCAATACTTTATATTATAAATATATCTCTAGCAACCCCATCTATCCCCGGAATGCTTCAACTTACCCCAAAAGTGAAGCATCACCGTAAATTTCTTTCATTAGAAATGATGAACGAATTACATAAAAAAAATACAAACGAAATTGAGCTTTTAAAATTTAAAGCTACATCACACAGTTTTACTACGTATCATACTCATAATGGGCACAGCTGCAATTATAGCCACCAATAATATCTACAAGCGAAACAACACCGAAATCATCATCCAAAATCTTGAACCCGAACATCCGCAAGTCCATCCCATTTCAGTAATAGGTCACACAGTTCTGCACTGAAGCTCAAGGACATCCAATAAATTCTAATAATTGATGATCAATGAGGGAAGAGTTAACACAAGAGTTCCTACAGTTGAATTTCATGAATCGCGAATACACTGAAATTCACACACTTTTAGATTTTAAGCTGAGATTATGAAATTTGGTAATTTTGTGTAAACATTTGAAAAATCCGCCAACTGCCTCGCATGAGCCTTATATTTAGAACTCATCTGGAACTCATATTTAGTAATATGTATTTACTTTTCTGATAAACTGATATGTAGACAATTTTGAGCCTCAGTTACTTTTGGAAATGTTTATTTTAAGGATGGGATACGTTATGTATTAAACAGTTCGCACCGCCGCGGATTGTAGTCTTCTAATATGTTTTTTATACCCTATCCCATAGGGGTATATTAGTGGCAGTGGGTGAATTTCAAAAATGTTTACATTTGTTCTGTAGGCACAAACGAGTATTCTATATACCAAATTTCATTATCCTAGCTCAAAATGTAAGGCCTAAAAATCGGTGACGTACAGACGGACGGACAGACAGACATGGCTTAATCGACTCAGCTAGCGATTCTGAGTCGATCCATATACTTTAAGGTATATGTAACTAAATTATTTCTCTATGTTACATACATCAAAACTAATATACCCCTATGGGATAGGGTATAAATATTTTATCCGTTTATCTGTCAAACTCATTATGTGGGTTATATTTCTTATTGTCTGTGTTCTCTTTTTATACCCTATCGGCTATCCCATAACTTAATGTCAAAACTAATATACCCCCCATATTAGTTTTGACATTAAGTTTGTAACATAGAGAAATAATTTCGATACATATACCTCAAAGTATATGGATCGATTCAGAATCGCTTGCTGAGTCGATTAAGCCAAGTCTGTCTGTCCGTCCGTCCGTTCGTCTGTGTGTCACCGATTTTTGGGCCTTAAATTTTGAGCTAGAGTGTTGAAATTTGGTATATATACTCTCTGGCCGACGAAGCAGAACAAGTGTAAAAATTTTTGAAATCCGCCCACTGCCACGCCCCCTTTTAGAAAAACGTAGTTTTAAGCCAAACCGTAAGGAATTTCAAAAAAGTGTCTGAGTAGCATATTTAGACAATCCTAATATCTATATTTCGTCTATACAAAGTTTTTTTCCACGCCCACTTTTTGGGGGCGTTTTTTAGTAAAAAACGCTTTTTGTCCAAATTTTAAAACTTTCGAAAACATTTTTGAAGCAAATATTTCCGCAATGGTAATATAAACATTTTGTCCATGGATCAATTTCACCTACGCCCACATTTTGGGGGCGTTTTCTTACAAAAACCATTTGTATACCCCATCCCAAGGCATTAGCAATAGAAATACGTTGTTTTTTGTCGAACCACAAAAGATTTTGATAAAGTGACTGAGCAATAAATTGTGACAATGTCATTTTCTGTATTTCATCGCCATAAGGCCTATATTTTGAGGATATTAATTTTATGGATGGGATGGGATAGGGTATTCAACTATCCGCACAGCGGATTGTAGCCTCTCATATGTTTGTGTTTATTTTTGTAAGAACTAGGGGTGGGATTGAAATGTATTTTTCCTAGTTGGTTCCGGCAGGCTCGACGGTTAAATGCCATTAACCGAACAAAATCGGGCGGTTACAGATTTGTCCGGTTAACTAACCTAACCGTGGATTCTCCGGTTAAATTTTTGATGAACAAACGTATTCGTCGGTTATTGGCTGGAATAACCGTCCATTAAAGTTAACCGACAGTGAACAAACCGGCCCTTAATCACCATCGTGTTTTAAGCCATGTCCACTTTTTGGGGATATTAGTTTTACTGGTGGGATGGGATAAGGTATTCAACGATCCGCACTGCGGATTGTAGGCTTCTCATATGTTTTTTTTTTTCATATAAATGATGTGTTATTTCTGATATGTTTGTATTTAGTTTACAAGAATTTAAGTTCTTTATCTATTCGCTCCTTTAAAAAAGACAAAAATCTTACAAAATCCAAATAATAAAAATAGTAATCCCGATTTATATCGCACTTTTTGTTTTCAACCACTGTTGCCCAAACAATTTAGCATAACTAGCATTGATAGATACTTATTTTGTTGCGAGCTTTTATTAGATCAAAAACAAAAAATATAGCGATAAACCTATTTAACCTTTTTTCTAACAAAATTGATCTTATTGTGGATTATGATCGTATTGTTGTCGCTTCAAACTTATCCACACAAAAAAAATTATTCCGTTAAAAACTGACAACATTTGGCATAATCCAGTTGAAACAGATAACCAAAACTCAAAACACACAATCACTTTTCTATGTTCGCCATATTATGCTTCTTTACACTTCACTGCCTCCAACATACAGTGTTCTCACCCATAGCTGCTAAGTTGTTCTCACACTTGAAGTCCATAATTACGGCAAACAAGAACATTTATAATTAAGACTTTTATCCGTATTTAAAATAAATAGCGATTCGAGTGTGGCGCGATGAGTGTCTATTAATCATTTCAAATACAAAAATTACTCATTATACTCAGTATTGACTAACTCTCTTAGCACAGCGAAACAGATTATTGTAAACAAAAAAAATACATCTTATACTTATTACTTACACAATGTGCCGCGCATAGTATTATTCCAAACGTTGCCCCTTATGATATTCCTACCTTGCCGATTGTCTTTCATGTCGACGGACGCGCCATTCCGGAATACAATCTCGTAAAAGCAGTTGCGATAAACACACGTCCGATCTGTACGTCTAATCTCCCTACAAAAGTGTGTCTCAGTCGATTATTTCTTTCGTCTGATTTTTGTTTATATTAATTAAACTGTAAACGCGTTAACAAACGCATGCGAATCAAAACAACCAATCCCATAATGAAGAGTGTTTTAGCATACTTCTGTCCTTCGATTGGATGAGTCATTTAGCACATGATAAGTGAAATACTTTTCCTCACATCCTTTTCGTTCCATCGCTATTGCACCCGATGGCATCGATAAATAAAATTCAAACATTCAACAGAATATAAGAGTAGATATTGCTAAGGACTTGTTGGCCAAGAATAAGCAACAGTTAAAATAACAAATCATCAACATGTGTCCTGTGCTCGATGCCTTGTCGCGAATTTGTGAAATGCGCAGTGTAGTCCTTTTCATTTCTTGCTTCTGATCTCAGTAGCGATTTTGTATAAAAAGACTGTAACTGTTACACTTTGGTCAGTTATTCAAACGTTGTCCTTAAAATTGTTTAAAAAACAAAAGCAGTGAACAAGTTTAGTGAAATAGAACATTTATTTAAGAAAATTATTTTTATTATACATTTTTTTAAATCAATTTTGTTGTAATTTTTTTTGTTCTATACTCAACTGGTGTTTTTTCCTCTGCTTTCACAAAAAAATAATTCAAAGTAAGTTGATAACTTTTATTTTCTGTGTACAATTGTGTTAATTAGGTTGTTTTTTAGGCTTATAAAATTATTTTTTACTGCTTTAAAGCAAGTAAGTAAAAACGTGTCCAATTTATGAGTACGGTATCAACAAATATTTTATGGATTCTTAAAAAAAAAATATTCGATTTGTTTTAAACGGAAATGCTGAAAATAATATAATTAAATATAGTTTTTTTTTTCAAAGTTCAAAAGTTGAAAATTGAATTTTGAAATAAATGTTCATATATTAAAATTGAATAATGTATACTCAGAAAAAAAATCATTTTGTAATTGCATACATTTTTGTGCTACCTAACGTTTATGCAATTAAAAGTATTAAAACTATTTTTGACTAACTATTTAGACCAACATTATTAACAAAAGTGATATGTTTTGAAAATAAAACTTCTTAATATTTATTTTTAAAACAATTAAGCATTATATAATTATTTCAATTTAAACCCTAATGTGTTAGTCTCATTCAATAGATAAATAATTTTAAAATCAACTCTTTTAATTTGACTTGCTATGTGCATTTTGATTAATATATTTCTGGCTTATACGCCCAATCCTATGAAAACAAGTCTGGGATATAATAATTAATATTATTTGATTTAGTAGAATCAATTTAATGACCTGGAAATACGGTATTAACGAATATTAAACGTGAGTATAATGTATACACCTATTATCAAAGATACTTAGTCATTTAAATTAATATAATTGAATAATAAACTGATAAAAAGTAATGGATGTAATAAAATTATTTTAGGACAATAATACGAACTTGCATTATTGCGACTATCATAAATTATACAAATACATTAAACAATCAAGAAATTACTTGAAACGATTTGTTTAAATAATATTTTATCTATAGAACTTCCATTTGTCTTTACATAATTTGAATGTTTTTTTTTAATGTATTCCCTTATTCGTATCTCATCTTTGTTGATTAATTTTTAACCTAACTATTCCAGGTTTTTACATTATTTAACTCCTAAAAAAGGTGATAATGCACAAATCAGTAATTTTTTTTTTTAAAATAAAGTAAAAAAACATAATTTGATAATTCAATCTATTAATATGGTAGACAAGATAGAGCACAATTATTGCCAACAAAATTTTATAACGCAGGTTTTAAAGACTTAAAAAAACATACCAAAAAAGTGGACAGTTTATCAAATCCCTTATTTTACTCTTCAATTTATTATTAAAAAATAATTCTTAGTAAAAGGACTGATATTAGAATCAGCTACACTCATCAAAGATTGCTTCAATAGATTCCTGAAAGAGCTCAAAGTAGTTCAGAGAACGGTAGTGCTTATATTTTTAAATTTCCGTGGAATTTATTTACTGTTCACCCTGTAAATATCCACCGTCCACTACTATAAAGAAGCGATACAATAAAGTCAACTACATATTTAAGCTAATTACATAATGAACGAGCTAAAATCTACGAGTTTCTTCAAACATCCATACGAAGGAATGCTTCATTGAACACTTTTTGAATAGGGCAATCATTTATATGCTCATTAAAATCAAATCACTGTACCACCGGTCGCTGGTGGCATGTTTAAGCTATAAATTAAATTTTGCAACATCTTGTTGCTCTGGAAAATTTTACTTTTCTTGTCTTGTTAACATACTATTTGCCAGCAAGGGCACGATATGTTTGTTTCTATTAATTCAAAATGCCGATTCACATGCATTCGCGAAATAGGGATAAAAACGCCATACGTCACGATGATGATTTCGTAATTAAAAAAAATCTGTATGATTTGAATAAAACTCGAATCCACGCATGTGGAATTTTTAAAACAATTAAATTGGTTCACGATTATGAAGTTAGATACACGTTTTCCAATTAGCAGGCAAGATACTTGTATCAAATACAATTTATATGTATATTCTGAGAGATTTTTTTTTTGGAAATTTTTAGCCAAACAAACAATTAACATCTGCAATCCGATGATTAATCGAAACAGATAATACTTTATGCAAAGGTAATGTTATTCCTAGTGGCAGTATTACAACCATACGATTATATTTATAGTGTTTCACATTCAATATACAACACGTACTGGTAAAAATAATTGTTGATTGTCCTTGACATTGAAAGGATAACATGGTTACACCGTTAGGGCGGTCATGCAAAATGTAAATTTAGTTTTAAAAAATCCTATGTTATGCTCTGTCTAAACACCTTTCTCTTTTGTTGCAGAATAGTCGCTTTGGGGGTGTACCAATAAGTATTCAGTGTTTTGCTTGTTTTGTTCTTCTGTCTGAATAAGCAAAAGGACATACATGTGGCAAATATCTGAGTCAAACTGCAGGTAAACTGCACTTTTAAACTTAACAGGGGCACCAGAAACATATAATTTTTGCCTAACAAGGAGCTGTAATAAGGGCGTTGGTAAAATGACGAATGAAGAGTTGAAAACAAGCGATAGACACATAGAAAACAAAAGCAATGATGTTGTTAACAACACACAGTGGACCAATGATACTTCACCAGCAAAAAATTCTGAGGGGGATGATGAATCCAATGAGGACGAAAATGATGAGACGCCTGCCAAAGTCACAGATCCATTGGCACCCAAGTTTATTAATAATGAGGTGAGTAACTTTCCTTTTGTTTATTGTAAATGTAAGTGTAAGGGTATTTTTTTAAAATGTTAAAATGTGGTAAAATGTTATCTTTATTTTAATATAAAGCGTTTATTATACCCTATCCCATAGGGGTATATTAGTTTTGACATTAAGTTTGTAACATAGAGAAATAATTTCGATAGTTATACCTCAAAGTATATGGATCGATTCAGCTAGCTGAGTCGATCTAGCCATGTCTGTCTGTCCGTCTGTGTGTTAGCAATTTTTGTGTGTAGAACAAGTATAATTTTTGTTTAAAATCCGCCCACTTCCATGCCACGCTCTTTAAAAAAACGTAGTTTTTAGCCAAACCTTAAGGAATTTTAAAAAAAAGTGTCTGATCAGCATATTAAGAGAATCTCAATATCTATATTTCGTCTATACAAAGTTTTTTTTTTTTTAAATATTTTGAAAATGTACCAAAAAACGTTTTTTTATATAAAAACGCCCCCAAAAAGTGGGCGTGGTAAAAAAAACTTTATATGAATGAAATATAGATATTTCGATTGTCTAACTACGCTTTACAGACACTTTTTCAAAATTCCTTATGGTTTGGCCAAAAAAAACGTTTTTCTAAAAAGGGGGCGTGGCAGTGGGCGGATTTCAAAAATTTTTACACTTGTTCTGCTGGGAGCAACAAAGAGCACGTGTACCAAATTTCATCCTTCTAGCTCAAAATTTAAGGCCCAAAACTGGTGACGGACGGACGGACGGACGGACGGACAGACATGGCTAAATCGACTCAGATAACGATTCTGAGTCGATCCATATACTTTGAGGTATATGTAGCTAAATTATTTCATGTTACAAACTATGTATCAAAACTAATATACCCCTATGGGATAGGGTATAAAAACTTCTGAAAACAACTGTTGTAAAAAACAATTTTTACCGTTTAAAGTTTTTAATTCATTGTGAAACATAAATACAAATAGACATATCACATATGTATTTTTGATTGTATATAGTTATATACAAAAAAAAAGTATAAAATGCCAACCTAATGACTTATAAAATCATATGAGAAGGCTACAATCCGCTGTGCGAATCGTTTAATACCGTATCCCATTGCATCCCTAAATTAAACATCCCCAAAACGTGGAAGTGGCATTTTCACAAAATATTGCTCAGTTAATGGTTGGTCAAAACAACATTTTTTTATTGCATATGCTATGGGGTAGAGTACACAAATCGTAGTTGTACGAAAACCCCTTCCAAAAAGTGGACGTGAGTCAAAATGATATATGGACGAAATGCATCTTAGATTAATTTCAAAGTACAAATTTGCATCAATTTTTTTCGAACTTTACTAAACTTTATATAGACGAAATATAGACAATGACATAATCTTAATATCTAGCTCAGACTAAATTTAAGGCCCAAAAATCGATGTGACACACAGATATGGCTAAATTGACTCAGCTAGCGATTCTGATAATAAAGGTACATTATAGTTAAAATTAAACGGAGTTACTAATAATTACCAGATTGATTAATATAGTGTACAGCTTTATTGAAACTCTACCAATAATCAAAACCCACAACTACCTAAGTAAAATCGACTCCTTGATTAAATCTACTAAATGTTCAATCAGATAAAAAGTCAATTTCTGTTGTTAAAACAAATTTATTCCTTTCAAATACTCGACCACACTTGTTGCCAAATCTCAATTTTCTTAAAAAAAACCATCGCAGTATTATTCATTTTTACTGTTGAGTACTTCGTGTTCTGGGTAAAATAGCTTGAACTATTTCTTTAGCTATTGTTCATTTTACTTCGCAGCTATTTTTTTCAAAATTTCATTTAGCACATATGAATAAATGTTTTAATTCATTTACAAACCTCTTGGAAAGGGTTACAAGAGTAAAAATCATTAAACGTTTCTCATTTATGGCATATATATTTTGTTAAAAAAAAATATTATCTTTGTTATTTTTACTTAAAAAAATAGAATTTAGTAAAATTTTCGAAAAAGAATAACAATCGAATATTAATTTTCATAATGGCAATGCTGTTCCAAACAAGGAACCTTTTCTAATATTAAGTATAAGTAATAAGTTGTTTTCTCATTCTTGATATTCTTGAAAAATTACAATTATCTTAAAAACGACGGCTTGGTTTTTGATCCAGTGATTTGCTTGAACAAAACGAACCTTTTATCCGTGTGCACAAAACTAGTTTTAAGATTTTTTTGTAATTTTATTTAAACGTACAATTTAAAGTTACAAAATTAGTCGGGACAGGTTGAAGATTTATTCAACTATATTTTGTAACTTTAATTTAAGCATTTTAATTGATATTATGTAAAACAACCATTCTCTGTTTAAAGTAAAAATAAAACAAACAGTTGTGTTTTTGTTTTTTAGCGAGTCCTTGTTGTGTCCGTCACCGAACGACGGCGCGAGACATGGAGTCAAAAGGCCGAGTTCCTGTTGGCCGTTGTTGGTTTCGCCGTCGATTTGGGGAATGTCTGGCGATTTCCCTACATCTGTTATCAAAACGGTGGTGGGGCTTTTCTCATTCCATATTGTGTGATGTTGATTTTCGGTGGACTACCCTTGTTTTACATGGAATTGGCGTTGGGACAATTTCACAGGTGTGGTTGCTTAAGCATTTGGAAACGCATATGTCCGGCTCTAAAAGGTAAGTTTTTTTGCGTATATCTCTCAATTTAATTAAAATAATTAGTCCCAGCTGACTGCAAATATTTTTTTTAATTTAAAAGAGATAAAGAATTGTTTCCAATAAATTCTCGGCTTTATGCGTCCATCCATCGATTGTGTCTGCCTTAACATTGTCCCTAGGGGTAGGTTTGCAATTTTTTGATCGCTTAAGTGGTGAACGTGATTCTTCTGCAACAAGTTGATGAGGGTGTGTCGATAAAGTGTGTATAGTGATGATGCCAATAAAGCACGTTAAAAGTCTTACCTGCGTTTATGTTATCCTTAACAGTCTATTTTTTTTGACGATTTAGAAGTCATAACATAACTCTGGCATTAAAATATGTGAAAGAATTTTTATGATTTCAAATAAAGACAGCAGCTACTATCAATGTAAAGGCTCTTACTGATAATGTCCTTTGCACTTGCAATGATGCGGGCGACGACATAGATTTCATTACATTAGAAGTTACAAATATGTCACATAAAGACTTTTGCTCGAATCCGATATAAGATAGGCAGATACTCAGTGTGGTATATACGTTTATTCATTGTATGAACGCAACACATCAAAGGGTATGTCAATCATTTCCTCCATCCATTCTCGTGTTTACACATTGGATTTTGTTCAAATAAAAACGTTATAACCGATGATGACCAAAATGAATTGCAAATGAAAATAGAAGACCGGATACTATGTCAATACTGGTAGATATATTCGCGTGTATTCTGTCAATCAATTTTAAAAATGAATTTTACTTTACTCGGGGTATCTGCCTATATTTGGAAATTGAAATACTGGTTTGTGTGACATTGTTGACTTTTTAAAAATGCCGCGGCTTAGATTGAAATCATTGGGGAAGCTTATATATAATATTAGCTAAAGTAAACTTGGCGTTTCTGAGCATTCTTGAATTGTTCGTACCTAATTTTAATCGGTAGATCTGAAATCATATTAGTGATTTCCTAATTTATTGGTTACATGAAGGTTACTCCACAATCAAGCTATGACTGGTACTTAAAGAGTTTGTGATAAAATGTTTGAGATAAAATGATAATACATTGGAGAACTCAGGTCAATGGTAATTATGTCAATATATTTTATTTAAATACATCTCATTCTAAGGTGCAATTTGTCAATGTTTAATAGTTTAAATAAATCCTCCCAATCAATTTAAGATACATGTACTTGGCTCTATTAGCAAAGGGATTACGCTTTGGTGAGATAAGTGGGATGATTAGGCTATCTTCCCCAGATATTAAGAAATATCTGAAATTAAGAAAACTTTCCATCCAGCGGCATTTTATTTGAGGCAGCCCGTTGCTGTAGGTATATTCGTTTTGACATTAGTTGTTAGATGGGGCTGGGACAATTACAAAGAATATGGATTTTTTCTTCCTCTTCGTCCATACAGCTCCTGCAAAAGTCGTTTGAATTAATGCCTAGCCTTTCTGCGTACCTACCTATTAGACTATTAGACAGTGTCCAGTAAAGATACCTATGGGGGCGCTGTGCGGTTATACCACGGAATGTTTAATTGCTCTGACATCTTTTGCAAATATGAATTTTATGGCCGCTTGGATGTCCGAGAAGATGCTAATATACTTGGCAGATATCACTTTCTCTTTCAGCTAAGATAAGGCTTCTTTGATAGCCATGAGTTCCGGAAAATGCTGCAGTGATCAGGAAGACGGAAAGATAGGCTGAGATTTAGCCCGTCAGAGAAGACCCCAGCACCCACTCCGTCATTTGTTTTAGAGCCATGGATATAAAAATTACTTTTTGTGACCTAGAAACTCTTGACAAAGTTTAACCAGGTACACCTTTACCTGTGTTTTCAGGAATATTTGTATGTTCGTTTATAGAATTTCTGAGTGGCCAGTTTGTATAGTTGACCACTGTTGGATGGCTTAAGACGGATGGCTGTTGCTGCCATTTGTTTGCCAAAAATATCAAGGGGTAAAAGGTGAAAGGTCTAGTACTGCTGAGGGTGTTGTACGATGTGCACAGACACGCCGTTCTTAGTACCTTGGCTAGTTTATTGCTGCCTATAGCTATCTCTAGCGCTGTCCACTATACTATTACTTCATAGAGAAGTATCGGTCTTATGACCGAGATGTATAGCCAATGCGTGATACGAGGTTGCATTCCCCATTTTATGCCTATGGCTTAACACCCATGCTAAACGAGAAACCATCTGCAAGAAATCTTATGGTTATATTATCGAACATATTGTAACAATCCGCATTGGGGCCAAACTCGCCAGCAAAAGCCTTATATGCATGGTTGGGTGTTGTAGAACGAAGGTAGACTCTGATTGGTGTTAACTTGGCAATGCCCAGTGTTGTAACTCTGACTACACATCAAATGTGCTTATTTTTACCTCCAAGTGGTGACCATCGGGTACTGGTCTCATCTAACCGGATTCGACTTGCTAAACGATAATCGCGAGTGTTGATAACACGACGAAAAACAGCAACACTATAAACACCCTGGTGAAAATGGCACGGATGAATACCCGGCCTGCTGTCCCAGGCGAACCTAGATGAGCTGCTCTGACATATTCGGACAACAGGTTGACTAGGAATTTCAAGGGTTAGTCAGGCTCCTTGAACAGAGATGGTGGCGGATGAACCGAAAGGCAAACGGCAGCGCTCAATCCCGTAGTGGATACTGATGGCCCCGTGTCCTAGGGGTATCTAATAAATTGGAACTGGCCCTCCAGGTTGGGGGTTGTGCTTTGGGTTAACTACCCACCCACAGAAAAAAAACATGGTTACGAAGCAACCAATAGCCTCGGAAAGGACTGATTTTATTGTTGACGACCCTGCTAAACGAAAAAAGGACAACGACGTTCGTATCTGCACCTGGAATGTGAGAACATTAAACAGGAGAGGTGCAGGCGAACAACTAGCGGAAGCCCTAAAATGCTACAAAGCAGACATTACTGCCATCCAGGAAATACGATGGGATGGGCCGGGCAAAAAGAGGATGAAAAACTGTGACATATACTACGGACCGTGTTATAGTGAGCAGAAACAGCGACTATTCGGATGCGGATTTGTTATAAGTGCCAGACTTAGGCAAGAAGTCTTATGTTTCCAAGACATTAGCGAACGCATAGTAACAATCCGCATCAAGGCCAAATTCGCCAACATAAGCCTTATATGCGCTCACGCTCCGACGAAAGAAGAAGATGATATAGCTAAGGATTGCTTCTACGAGCTCCTCGACAAAACCTATGAGCGACTACCGAAGTACGATGTTAAAATCGTGCTGGGAGATTTTAATGCAAAGGTAGGAAGAGAAGACATCTTTAGAAGTATTATCGGAAAACATAGCCTACACGACAACACGTCTGGTAACGGACTAAGGCTAATTGATTTCGCTACGGAACGAAATGCTACTATAGCCAGCACACGGTTTCCTCACCTCGATATCCATAAGGGGACAACCAAATTGATCACATTGCGATAGATAAGAGGCACGCATCCAGTATTTTGGATGTCCGAACATTCCGAGGAGCTAACATCGACTCGGATCACTACCTTGTAGCAGCCAAGGTAAGAATGCGGATATCCACCACGCCACAACAATCCAGAAATACTGTGAAAAAATTTAATGTCGGAAGACTGCAATCGCAAGAGACCGCCAAAACCTTCGCACAACGCGTATCCCTTAACCTCTCGATTAACACCATACCACCAGCATCGAATGTCGAAGAGCAATGGCAACGATGCCAACAGGCCATTAGATCAGCCGCAACTGATGTGCTAGGTTTCTCGCGCCCACCAGCAAGAAACCCCTGGTTTGATGAGGAATGCCGACAGATGCTCGCAGCCAAGAACGATGCCTACAAGGCTAAGCTGCAGGTGAAGACGAGAGCTGCCATTGAGCTCTATAGGCAAAGAAGAAAGGAAGAACATCGGTTTTTCAGCAAGAAGAAAAAAGAGCAAGAAAAGCGCGCGATCGAGGATATAGAGAGGTGCCACTCAGGAACGATACTCGCAAGTTTTACCAAAGTGTAAAACGTCAAAGCCAAGGATACAAGGCTCGAACAGAATCCTGTCGAGATGAACAAGGAAATTTTGTAGTTGAGACACAGTCGATGCTGAGGATATGGAAGAACCACTTCTGCAGACTGTTAAACGGTGATGACGAACAACATTCCGCTGTCAGGCAGAACGAACCATTCAATATTGGCAATGACAGCGAAAACTGCCAACCACCCGACCTGAGTGAAGTGAGGATAGCAATATCTAAACTCAAGCTTAATAAGGCTGCCGGAAATGACGGCTTTCGGGTTAACTTTATATGGCCGGCGGAGATGACTTGGTTAGTAACATCCACCAACTCATAAGCCAAATCTGATCGGCTTAAAATATGCCTGAAGAATGGAACCTCAACATCGTTTGCCCGATCCACAAAAACGGAGACCCTCTGAACTGCGCCAACTACAGAGGCATAAGTCTCCTCAACATCGCCTACAAGATCCTTTCTGCCGTAATATGTGAACGCCTGAAACCGTTTACCAACAACCTGATTGGCCCTTATCAGTGTGGTTTTAGGCCAGGAAAGTCCACAACCGATCAAATTTTCACACTTCGGCTGATCCTGGAAAAAACTCAAGAAGTCCAAATCGATACCCACCACCTATTCATCGATTTCAAAGCCGCATATGACAGCATTTATAGAGACGAACTGTACAGAGCCATGTCTAGTTTTGGTATACCGCCCAAACTCGTCCGATTGTGTAGGATGACGATAGAGACTTCTCGCTGCTCCATCAGGGTCGGAAACGACCTCACCGACACATTCGATACCAAAAAAGGATATAGGCAAGGCGATGCGCTGTCATTTGACTTATTTAATCTGATTCTTGAGAGGATTGTGCAAAACTCCAAAGCCAACACCAGAGGCACAATTTTCCAAAAGTCGGTGCAACTACTAGCATACGCTGACGATATTGACATCATTGGTAGGACTCAACGTGATGTCATAGCCACGTTTGCTAGTATAGAGAAGGAAGCGGCGAAAATGGGTTTAGCAGTAAATGAGGGTAAGACTAAGTATATGCTGTCATCACGAAAGGACTCACAACATCGACGAATTGGACAGAACGTCACCATTGACAGATATAACTTTGAGGTAGTACGGGACTTTGTCTACCTCGACTCCGCTATTAACTCTGACAACAACATCTGGTGGATATTCGCATTCTTACCTTGGCTGCTACAAGGTAGTGATCCGAGTCGATGTTAGCTCCTCGGAATGTTCGGACATCCAAAATACTGGATGCGTGCCTCTTATCTATCGCAATGTGATCAATTTGGTGGACCGTTCGTTGATCTGGAGACCACCATGTCCCCTTATGGATATCGAGGAAACCGTGTGCTGGCTATAGTGGCATTTCGTTCCGTAGCGAAATCAATTAGCCTAAGTCCGTTACCAGACGTGTTGTCGTGTAGGCTATGTTTTCCGACAATACTTCTAAAGATGTCTTCTCTTCCTACCTTTGCGTTAAAATCTCCCAGCACGATTTTAACATCGTACTTCGGTAGTCGCTCATAGGTTTTGTCGAGGAGGTCGTAGAAGCAATCCTTAGCTATATCATCTTTTTCTTCCGTCGGAGCGTGAGCGCATATAAGGCTTATGTTGGCGAATTTGGCCTTGATGCGGATTGTTACTATGCGTTCGCTAATGTCTTGGAAACATAAGACTTCTTGCCTAAGTCTGGCACTTATAACAAATCCGCATCCGAATAGTCGCTGTTTCTGCTCACTATAACACGGTCCGTAGTATATGTCACAGTTTTTCATCCTCTTTTTGCCCGGCCCATCCCATCGTATTTCCTGGATGGCAGTAATGTCTGCTTTGTAGCAGTTTAGGGCTTCCGCTAGTTGTTCGCCTGCACCTCTCCTGTTTAATGTTCTCACATTCCAGGTGCAGATACGAACGTCGTTGTCCTTTTTTCGTTTAGCAGGGTCGTCAACAATAAAATCAGTCCTTTCCGAGGCTATTGGTTGCTTCGTAACCATGTTTTTTTTCTGTGGGTGGGTAGTTAACCCAAAGCACAACCCCCAACCTGGAGGGCCAGTTCCAATTTATTAGATACCCCTAGGACACGGGGCCATCAGTATCCACTACGGGATTGAGCGCTGCCGTTGGCCTTTCGGTTCATCCGCCACCATCTCTGTTCAAGGGGCCTGACTAACCCTTGAAATTCCTAGACAACCTGTTGTCCGAATATGTCAGAGCAGCTCATCTAGGTTCGCCTGGGACAGCAGGCCGGGTATTCATCCGTGCCATTCTCACCAGGGTGTTTATAGTGTTGCTGTTTTTCGTCGTGTTATCAATACTCGCACTTATCGTTTAGCAAGTCAAATCCGGTTGGATGAGACCAGTATCCGATGGTTACCACTTGGAGGTAAAGATAAGCACATTTGATGTGTAGTCAGAGTTGCAACACTGGGCATTGCCAAGTTAACGCCAATCAGAGTCTACCCTCGTTCTACAATTAAACCCTCGTCAGAAATTAAACGAAGAATTACTCTTGCCAACCGCTGTTTCTTCGGGCTAAGAAGGCAATTTAGTAGTAAAGCCCTCACTCGAACTACTAAGGAGATCCTATATAAGACCCTGATCATCCCAGTCCTGCTCTACGGCGCTGAAGCATGGACCCTATCAAAAGCGGATGAAGAAATCCTTGGTAGATTCGAGAGGAAAATTCTTCGAAAAATCTTCGGTCCCGTTTGCGTTGACGGGCTATGGAGACGAAGATTCAACCAAGAACTATACGAGCTGTACAGCGACATGCCCCTGGTTAAAAAACTCCGCATTGGACATTTAAGATGGCTAGGACATGTAGAACGAATGGACACCAATACTCCGGGTCGCAGAGTCTTCGATTCCCAGCCAGACGTCGGTCGCAGTAGAGGAAGACCTCGCCTTAAGTTGCGCGCACAAGTGGAAACCGACCTCAACCAACTTGGAGTGCGCAACTGGAGGCAGTTAGCTAAGGACCGGGCTAATTGGAGAGGCATGTTGGTTGAGGCCCAGGTTCATTCCGGACTGTAGCGCCACTTAAGTAAGTAAGTTAGTAAGCACTCACGCTCCAATAAAGAAAAATATGATATAGCGAAAACGTCTAAACCAAGGATAAAAGATGGGAACAGAATCCTGTCGAGATGAACAAGGAAAGATCGTAGTTAAGACACAGTCGATGCTGAGGATATGGAAGAAAAACTTCTGCAGACTGTTTAACGGCGGTGACAAGCAATCTCCCTCTGTCAGACAGAACGAACCATTTAATATTGGCGACGACAGCGAAAACTGCAAACCACTCGACCTAAGTGAAGTGAGGATAGCAATACCTAAAAATATGCTTAACAAGGTCGCTCGTAATAACAGAGATAAGGCCTGCGGAGATAACAAGCAAAACAATTTAAGCAAATTTTGGTCGGATGAAAGTATGCCTGAAGAATGGAAACCTAACCGTATCAAAAGAAGATAATGAAATCCTTGGTCGTTTTGAGAGCTAAATCTTCGTTCCCCTTTGCTTTAACGGCCTATGGAGACGAATATTCAACAAGGAACTATAAAAGCTGTATAGACATACCCATAGTCTCCGCATTGATCGTTTAAGATGGCTAGGACATGTGGAACGAATGGACATCAATACTCCGGCTCGCAGAGTTTTCGATTCTCAAGCAAACCTCTGACGCAGTAGAGGAAGATCTCACCTTTATTGGCACGCACAAGTAAATTAGATACTCGTAGCGTTTTGAGAAATAGCCAGTTATTCGACATTAAGTTATACGTTATTTTATTAAAAAAGGAACATGAACATCATTTTGTTGAAATTATAAGTTTCGTTCTAAGGAATCAATTAATTTATGAATTGCCATTGTACAAATCGTTAAGGAGCATGTAATGCTCTTAGGGACCACCCTATCTTAAAATTTAAGCGTTAGGTTCCTTAAATCATTTAGATGCCCATGTTCAACTACCGAATCCTGTCTTTCTCGAGAAATTTTTTGCTTTCAGAAGTATCGTTATCTGCATTTTGGAGAAAATCTTAATTGAATGATTGATATTACAACAACAACTTGTGTACAACAATCTTAATTATTCATTTTAATCAACATAGCTATACCTAACTGTTTCCGAGATGTTTGTTTATATATATAATAATAACTTGGTACAGGCGACTAATTTGTTTTTATAACAATCTTTCTGTTAGCCTCTGACAAACTTAACACATTGAGGTTCTCTGACAGAGACAAATCAGCCTACCACCCTCTTTAATCATGTTTCCAGTCGTTTAGTCCAAGCGTACTGGGACCCGCGATAGCTTGAGGTTTAGTCTTCTTTCCTAATGCACTAAAAAATCCAGCACAAGATAAAATAAATCGCATGATAGCACATCTCATTGTCGGAATCCGGTACATGTTTGAAAAAGTTCAGATGGGCTGCTTTCAAACTGAAAGTTGCATGCACTGTCAAAAAGCAATAGAATAAAAAATTGAGATCTATAATCTTTTCATCAAATTTAAAAAAGAGGATAGTGGTCACATGTATACATTCGCGGTTGTATTGCAAAGCAAGTTAATACATATATTATTGTTCAGTTGATACGTCAAATAAATATTTAACATGTTCAAAATATAAATACTATTTTTTTTAAGTTGCTTTTCAAAGATACTCTCGGAACATTACAAACATTTGGACACTATCCAAATATAGCATTTAAACTATGTACTTGCTCATAATAGACCAAGTATTGGTTTCGTGATAAAAAAAATCGATCTCAATATTTCAATTTAACTTAACATTCGACTATTCTGTCCGTGATCTGTGATTGTTGCTGGACGGACTAGTTTCAAATTTAAAAATAACCGCGTACCCAGTACAGTATGATTCGGATATAAGAAAGTTGTATATAAGAATAAATCGCTTATAAGAAACGTTGTAAAATACACCGTACACTTCTTCATAACAGCTTCATATAAAAATGAACGTGTATAAGAAAAATGCTTACAAGAAAAAAACGTATATAAGAAACAAATTTTCTACATGTTTTTTAAAAAAAAAAATCGTTTAAAAGAAAATTTTTGAACATGATTTTGAATATACACTACAAGTTTTTTATGCCAACGAATTGAATTGAATTTATTGAGTCTTAAGATTTCGTTTACAAAGTGTACACATACAGTGTCAATTTAGGTACTAAAGAAGTATTACTGCGACTGTAAAGTATTGCCTGCAAAGCGATTACATTTTTCTTCTTTTAGCAGTTGAGGGCAGTTATATGAACAGTTTATTTAAAGAAATTACCATTTTAAAAGCGCTACATATCATCAAACGATCTTGGTGGCTTGTCACACCTCAAACCATATTTAATTACTTCAAAAAAGCCGGAATTTCAAGGGAAATTGAAATTCAGGGCGATACTGGCAACCAAGACTCAGATGTTATCGACTCTCGTATGGATGAAGAAAATGAAGAATTTTTCAGAGCCATAACGGATGAGGAAGCCCAGGATTGTTATGGGGACATCGGCGAAAGTGAATTTGAAGCTGAGACGTTGAGCAGTGAAACTGTCGAAGAGGTCCAGTCGAAATTTATTGAAATGCATGTAATGAAGCCAAGTAGAGAAGAAGCTGTTAAAGCGTTTTTTGTTTTGAAACAGTATTTAGCAAGTGATGAGGTAGTCTTCATCAAATATAGAAGAACTTCTCTTCAGACAACCGGATGAAATACTTGTTCAAAATAATTAATCACATATTTCTTAATGTGCAAATATGTGCACATATTTGATATGTGAATATACGTATAGATACATAATGTACTAGGATCTTTTTTTTATATGAGCAAGGACTTAGGTAGGACATATTATCTATAAATGTAAATTGTTATAACATATATGTACCTCTACATATAACATGAAATGAATTGTATGTACTGAACATGTACCTTATTTTTGTTTCCTTTGTTTCTTGAAAATAGACAATTTATGTTTTTTTATTTTTTTTCTTAACCGTTTTTTATAAGAAAGTTTTTTCTTGTATCCGTTGTTCAGATATAAGAAATTTTTTTCTTATAACCGTTTATTGCGTAAAAGCAAAAACGGATACAAGAAAGAAATTCTTGGGATTATTGGACTTTCTTATATCCGAATCATACTGTACCTAAAAACAAGAATTGTGACATGGCCATATTTAAAAAAAAGTCAATTTCACTTGAATTATATTCCCCAGCTGAATAAAATTGAAATCCAATGTTACAATTGACATTTGTAACAATGCTTTTTAATCAGTTTACATAAAAAGTCTCTTAACGATAAATAAAATAAATAACAATAACGAAAAATCACAACTTTTTGCGACTTTCACTAATTTCCATAAAATTCAGTATTCTTATGATCGTTCTTATGACCATAAAGTCGAGCGCGCAAGGAGCAAGTACGTATCTCATGCTTTTGCAAGACCAACCTCATAGACAGGTATGCTCTTGTCGTAATGTTTTATTTATCAATGCAATATTATATTGGTCTATGTTTAAGGATCGCGCAATTATTTCTATATACAAGGATGAACTCCTTTAACGATTCCTTTTGAACATCTCTTCCGCAACAGTGTGCAATTAATTTTTCATAATTAAATTTCAAAATTCAAAAACACGAACAGTACACGCCGCGCCGTATACAACCAACTAACGAAGTGCGAAATTCACTTAGACGACATTCAACACAGTAGAATGGTGAGGAGGACGACGTATTCTTGGAAGTTTATCGGGATTAAATTGATTATATCGTGCAAATAAACTGGCTTCTTGGTGTCAGGTTTAAATGTGCGGTGATTGCCCTTATGTACACATACATCTATTTTGCGAAACGTTTAAAATTCGAGTTTGTTATTCATACTGTTGTTCGTCTACAAGAGGAGTTAATCAAATTCAATTCAAAAACATAGATGCGTATAGTCAACTTCTTACAACATAAAACGTATAGTTTGAACTTTGATAGTCAAACGAGAACAAACAAAAATGTCCTCAAAGTTGTACAATTTAAATCGTCAAACCGCTTAGAAGAATAGTATAAACGAAGTAGGTTAAAGAGTATTTACACACTGGATGCTGTGCAAAAAGTTAATATAGGTACTTGGATAGAGATTGTAAGAACAAAAAGCCCTTACTTTTGGTTTTCTCATTTCCATTGATTCCTGGTATTCTTTTTTTATAAAGCGGGTTGAATACCGCAATGGCATTTATTATACCCTATCCCATAGGGGTATATTTGTTTTGATACTTAGTTTGTAACATAGAGAAATAATTAGGCTACATATACCTCAAAGTATATGGATCGACTCAGAATCGCTAGCTGAGTCGAATTAACCATGTCTGTCTGTCCGTCCGTCCGTCTGTCTGTCATCGTCGTCACCGATTTTTGGGCCTTAAATTTTGAGCTGGGACAATGAAATTTGGTATATAGGATCCTTGTCCATGCCACCAGAACAAGTGTAAACATTTTTGAAATCCGCCCACTGCCACGCCCTCTTTTTAGGAAAATGTATTTTTTGGCCAAACCGTAAAGAATTTTAAAAAAGTGGCTGAGCAGCATATTTAGAGAATCGTAATATCTATATTTCGTCAATATAAAGTTTTTTGCCACGACCACTTTTTGGGTGCGTTTTTTATAAAAAACGTTTTCTGGTCAAATTTTTAAATTTTTGATGCACAATCATTGGTAGTATTAATATGAACATTTCGTCTAAAGACCATTTTAAACCACGCCCACTTTTTGGGGGCGTTTTCTTACAAAAACCGTTTGTATACCCTACCCCATAGCATATGCAGGAGAAAAACGATGTTTTTTGTCAAACAAAAAAAGATTCGGATAAACTGTTTGAACAATATATTGTGACAATGTCATTTTCTATATTATAGGCCCATAAAGCCCACTTTTTGGAGATATTAATTTTAAGGATGGGATGGGATAGGGTATTCAACGATCCGCACAGCGGATTGTAGCCTTCTCGCATGTTTTTTTTATTTTTTGTATGTAAGTTATTAGTAACCTCGAATTTACTTTAGACATGAAGATCGTCATTTATATATATATAAATAATTAAATGTCGATCGTACATGGATCGAGTGCACCTACCACTCCTTTAATAAGTTTTTATTTTTAAAGTTTATAAAAGAATATCTCAATCGGTACTATAAAAAAATTAAATGATTTATTTACGTTTAGCCTAAATACTAGAAACTAAAAGCTACGTTTACTTGCAGGTGTCGGCTATGCCATTTGTTTAATCGACATCTACATGGGCATGTACTATAACACTATAATTGGATGGGCCGTATATTACCTATTCGCATCATTTACCTCCAAACTGCCATGGACATCTTGTGAGAATGCGTGGAACACGAAAGATTGTATGCCAGTCACATCTACAAATTTCACAAATCTCGCGACCACACCAGCTCGGGAGTTCTTTGAGTAAGTTTTCAAGTAATTGAAGTTCAGCAATTATCACACAAAACTAGGTGACACATGAGTAATACCAATCAAGTAGATGCACCACTTAAGTGCTACTACAATAGTGATTGCGACGTTTGTGTGGGAGATGTCAACAATGGCCAATGATGTCTTCCATTACTCGAAGGACGTATTATTCGATTGTTTCCTTTTCTTTCGCTTAACTATTCAATACCTTTCCTTATTTTTTTGCTTATCTCCCCCCCCCCCCCCCCCCCCCCCCATACAAATTGTTACGACAACTAACAGGCGAAAGGTACTTGAACAGTATAAATCCGATGGATTGGATTTTATGGGTCCGGTTAAACCAACGCTGGCGCTCTGTGTTTTTGGAGTGTTTGTGTTGGTATACTTCTCACTTTGGAAGGGTGTTCGAAGTGCTGGCAAAGTGGTTTGGGTAACTGCATTAGCACCCTATGTGGTGCTTATCATACTTCTTATACGCGGAGTATCACTTCCTGGTGCCGACGAGGGCATCAAATACTATCTGACTCCCGAATGGCATAAGCTGAAGAATTCTAAGGTAAGCATAACGTGTATATCATTATTAATATATGTGATTATTGTGTGTTGTAATTGATTTCATTTTTACTCTGCATGTGTGGCAATAAGTTAAGGTATATTTAAATGGACCGTGCTTTTTAATATATCGGTCTTGATAGCTAAGGTTTTTTTCGGTATTTGTACTGAGCTCACTTTATTTCATCTATATTTATAACAGGCTACACTATTTTGTTTATTTTTGGCTTAGAATGGGGAACTCACTGACTAACTGATAAGCTACATTTATGAATATAATTTTTGCTAGACCGATGTTTATATCATTCTTTTTAAATTAATCAATTCATGACTAGTTTGTAAAACAAAACATATCAGAAGGCAACAATCCGCTGTGCGGATATCCCATCCCATCCTTAAAATTAATATCCCCAAAATGTGGGCTTTATGGCGATGAAATATAGAAAATTTATTGGAAATTTGACCAAAAAAGGTTTCTTACTAAAAACGTCCCCAAAAAGTGGGCGTGGCAAAAAACTTTATATGGATGAAATATAGATATTGAGATTGTCTAAATATTCTCTTCTTACACTTTTTCAAAATTCTTAACCATTTGACTAAAAAAAAAGGTTTTTCTAAAAAGTGGGCGTGGTAGTGGGCGGATTTTGAAAATTGTTAAACTTGTTCAAACAGCACGTACAAAAAATGTAAGACCTAAAAACCTGTGACCTACAGAATGACGGACATGGCTTAATCGACTCATGTAGCTAAATTATGTCTCTATGTTACAAACTATGTATCAAAACTAATATACCCCTATGGGATAGGGTATAAACAGCTGTATTCAATAAGCACATTTAGAGTCTAGCAGAAAGCAAGCCGATACCTTTACTTGATATAGAAATGAAACATCGAAGTAAGCTATATAAGATAAGATAAAAATTATATTTTCAATCACTTTGAATTTTGAAATGATCAGTAATAAAATGTTTGTCAATTTAGCACTCACAAAAACAGAAACATAACCCTCAATCCAAGGTAAGATTGACAACGTTTCAACAGAAGCCCCTTCAGAGTATTCTAGGTGTCTACACGTGAAAGATACCATCCATCTATATCATTTATAGATTTTAGCATATCTATAAGAAAGTCAAAGCCCTAGAAGTGACAACGCATAACATGTAAGAAAGTCCATGGAGGAGATTATTATATTAATTGAACCATTGAAACTTAGTTCGATTGTACTGCCAATTAAAAGGAACATACAACAGAGTATAAGAAATATACTTCGGTCAGCGTCGTCAAAAATTCACAGCTTAGTCATAACTTAAGCCCCGTTAGCAGGCTTCACAGATTATAGTAGCGCTCAAACTGTACACGTGTAGATGTTTGTTGAAAGCAATGTGCCTAGTTGGGACTTCTGTACTTTGTCAGCGGTATTTCCTTACTGATACCTTACCTATTTTGCGGGTCGGCTAATAGATGTAGTTAGCTATTTATTTTTGAACTTCTATGAATCTGGGTCCCAACTAATATGAATCTCCAATAAATCCGGTCCCTAACTAACTGATGGTTAGTTGAAAAGCTATCCTAATTTTATGGCATTTTAAATTGAAGCTTGCAAAACATCTGGTTCCGAATTGAATTTCTTGTTTTGGATTTTTGTTTTAAGGCTTCTCTTCTTTCTTTTCTTTCTCCTATAAGTGGCGCTACAGTCCGGAATGAACCTGAGCCTCCGATTAGATTAGATTAGGTTAGGGAGTTGGAATCGAGTTACCATATCACTGCGGCCAAAGTTGGGCCTATTGTGATTTATTCCATTTAGAGATCACAAATGATACCGGACTTTGTGATGAATCCTAGTAAATCTTTGAGTGGGCTGTTAGATATGTCCTCTGCCTCAAGGTAGTGTTTATGTTATCTGATTAGGCAGTTACAGTGACAAAGGATGTGTTCTGCTGATTCTTCGTCCTCGTTGAATAGTCTGCAGATGTTATATTGAGTTATTCCCATATTCATGAGGTGTTTTTTGACTTGACAATGTCCAGTAAGGAACCCTCTGACAGTTCGAATCGGACTCCTAGTTAGATGTAGGAGTTGTTTCGTTCTTGTGTGGGAAGTGTTTGGCATGAAGATTTTGGCTTGTCCGTTACCTTCAATATTAGTACAGTAATGATTGGACCTGTTTTTCAGACATTTTTTAATATAGAATTTATCAGTCCTGATGGGTAGTCCACAGAATGGCCTTGGCAACAAAAAAGTTGATTCCGATCGTTTTTTGGCTAGTATTTCGTTGCCTACGTGTCCACTGTGCCCTGGCTCCCAGACGAGATGTTCTCTGTTTGTGCTGGCTAGCAATGTGAGTAGTTTAAGGCAATCCCATACTAGTTTTGATGTTATCTCGTAACTTTGTAAGACTAGGAATGCTGGTTTGCTGTCAGAGAAAATATATTTGTTCTATAGCAAAGATTTCTGCTTGAAATACGGAGTTACATCTGTCCATGCTTGTGTAGATGAATGTTTTTGTTTAAACACCGTTTAACCTGGACCTCAACCAACATGCCTCTCCAATTAGCCCGGTCCTAAGCTAACTGCCTCCAGTTGTGCACTCCAAGTTGGTTGAGGTCGGTTTCTACTTGTGCGCTCCACTTAATGCGAGATCTTCCCTACTGCGTCCGACATCTGGATTGGAATCGAAGACTCTGCGAGCCGGAGTGTTGTACATTCATTAACAGGTCCTAGCCATCTTAAACGCCCAATGCGGATTTTGACTTGGAACATGTCGATGTACAGCTTGTATAGTTCTTGGTTGAATCTTCGTCTCGATACCCCTTCAACGTAAACGAAGATGAAATGATGAAATTTGGTATATGTGATCGTTGTACGTGCTGTTCGAACAAGTGTAAACATTTTCAAAATCCGCCCACTGCCACGCACACTTTTTAAAAAAAAACTTTTTTTTAGTCAAAAGGTTAAGAATTTTGAAAAAGTGTCTGAAGAGCATATTTATACAATCACAAAATCTATATTTCGTCTTTATAAAGTTTTTTGCCACGCCGCGAAACAGATACGCACCGCAGTGGATTATAGCCTTCTCATATGTTTTATAGTTTTTCTTCAAAATCTCCCAGCACGATTTTAACATCGTACATAGGTTTTGTCAAGGAGCTCGTAGAATCAATCTTTCCCTTATCATCTTTTTCATCCGTCGCGTCGTTGGCGAATTTGGCCTTGATGCGAATTGTTATAATGCGTTCGCTAATGTCTTCGAAGCATAAGAATTCTTGCCTAACCCTGACACTTATAAGAAATCCGCAACCAATACTTTTTGCCCGGCCCATCCCATCGTATTTTCTGGATGGCAGTAATGCCTGCTTTGTAGCAACTTAGGGCTTCCGCTAGTTGTTCGCCTGCACCTCTCCTGTTTAACATTCTCATATTCCAGGTGAATATACGAATGTTGTTGTCCTTTTTCGTTTATCAGTGTCGTCAACAATAAAATCAGTCCTTTCCGTGGCTATTGGTTGCTTCGTAACAACTTTTTTCTATGGGTAGGTAGTTAACCCAACACACAACCCCCAACCTGGAGGGCTCCGCTTTGGACGTTGAAGTCTGCTATGACATGTAAAAAGAATGGATACCAACATTCCGGCTGACAAAGTCTTCAATTCCCAGCCAAAAGTCGAAAGCAGTAAAGAAAGTTCTCGACTTAAGTACCACCCACAGTGGCCGTGCAAATTGAATAGGCCTTTGAGCGTTTTTACCCATAAATTAATCATTTATCTCTATCACTACCTAGAACATACATACATATACTGGGAAAGTACAGTATACGTAGTATGGAAGTATCGTGGTGGCGCGAAAATTTGAAGTTGAGATTTTTACAAAATTCTTATGTTTTGAGTTACTCTGAGTTAAAGAAAGTAGTCTGCCGCCTGAAGTCTTGAGTCTGGAGGCTGGAGTCTACTAGGCCGATTACAGCTATGGATGTTGTTGGCTGTCCTACAGAGGGTTTTTTTGCTATCGGGGATCTATCTGAAAAATTAAAAATACCTCCCACAAAATGCGATAATATTGATAACGGCTCTAACGATGTTGATAAAAATATATAATTAGCCTTTTACAAGTATTTGGACTAAGATGGCATAAGATGTTTTTCTTAAAAAATACACATAACATCACTTTTGAAAATGACTGATTTCTCAAGAACGACTTTATGGATTTAATGAAAATTTGTATGTAGTGTAATACGGATATTCTGAATATGACTATATACTCCCTTTTTCAAACGCAGTTACATAACGGTACAATTTGATGCCCATATTTTAAATGTTGATTTTCCTGAAAACGATAACGATTTTGATTAAACTTTGAAGCTTTTATGGTGTGGACGTTTATTAGAATGCTGCATACTCAGTTTTTCCCTAAATATTAGTGGAACGGCAATTCATAAATTTAATGAAAATTTAACAAAGAATGTAAACCAAATTTTGTGAATTGCTTAGTGAGTGACATAGAAACATATCTGCATTTCAAGCTTTTTTTGTCAAAATCAAGGAATTTCAAAAAATTGGCTTTTTCTCTTTTTTAATTAAAGGTTATTTTTAATATAAGGATATTTCACGAACGGACAGAGTGATTTGTGCCGAAAAATATTACTTAGACCTATCTTATTAGGATTACATTTAAACATCCCCAAAAATTGGGGATGTTTGCGGATTGTAGCCTTCTCATATGTTTATAATAGCAAATAGGTTTTATTAGCGAAAGTGGATTTGTTGAAACTTCATACAAATACAATACTCTTCCACATTTCGTAAAAACGTAATACTTCCCTTGTGTTTTTATATTTTATTTTCTAGGTTTGGATAGACGCTGCGTCTCAAATATTTTTCTCTCTTGGACCTGGATTTGGAACACTTTTAGCGTTATCTAGCTACAACAAATTTAACAACAACTGTTATCGCGATGCTCTCATTACAAGTAGTATTAATTGTCTGACGAGTTTCTTGGCCGGTTTCGTCATATTTTCCGTTTTGGGGTAAGTCAATTAATCAATACATAAATAAACAATTACAATACATATAATTATAGTTACATGGCTCACGTCCAAAAAACATCTATTGACCAAGTCGGACTAGAAGGACCTGGTCTGGTCTTCATCGTGTATCCAGAAGCAATAGCCACAATGAGTGGTTCTGTATTTTGGTCAATCATTTTCTTCCTAATGTTGATAACACTTGGTCTGGACAGCACTTTTGGCGGTTTGGAGGCAATGATTACAGCACTATGCGACGAATATCCCCGAGCAATTGGAAGGCGACGAGAACTATTCGTGCTTTTTCTATTGGCTGGCATTTATCTGTGCGCTTTACCAACCATGACTTATGTAAGTGTACTCCTCCCTTTTACTGATTGAGTAATGGAGTCAATTAATTACGGGCGACTGTATACAGCATTAGAAATCCATTAGCCTGTCCGCACTATATGTATACTGGTTACCCACTTCGATGTGCGAAAAATAGGCCAGATCATGCTTTCAAATCAAATGGTTCATTAACTTTGTCAGAAGTATCTTCTTATGCAATATTCATGAGATTGGTATCTTTAAGCACATGGTAGTTTCCACACAGCGTAGGCATGGACTGGACACTATGCATACATAGGATGTGTTCTTGCTTGGGTGGGTGGTTTAAACGAATTGCAGTTTCTGAGGTTATTTATGTGAGAAAAGGGGCATTTCCTCTTAGTGGAGGAAAGGGGAGTTCTCGAGATAAGCATTCTAAGTCAACCACTCTGCCGATAATAAATTGGACATGGCCAAGGTGATTTTCAACAAGTAGCACACATCACTAAGGCATCTTATCTCACCTGGAAAGTGAGTTGTGTTGCAAGTGGCAGAATGGATTTTCACTATATTTGATTAAATTAGAAATTATAATTTTGCTTTTAACAAATAAAAGGAATCGAGCTAAAGACAGTGGCCATAAACGATTCGAAAAGGAGTTAATGCATTTACATAACATACTTCGCGGCTTTATTTATTGGTTTATGGAGAATCTGCACATTTATCATTAAAAAGGACTTAAAGAATTATTTTTTATAATGCCTCTTTCTGAATTCTTTAGTTTTATCCAACAAAAACAAACTATGCTACAATTTTGGTGTGCTTTTAAAATTGTAAATTTTAGAAGAATTACTTTACGGGGTGTTTCAGAATCACTGCCTGAAGTAAAAGAAAACGAATTAAAAAAAAAATTATTTATTTTGAAAGTACTCACAAAAATTGTAGATCTTGTTAAAAAATACATAATTATTTCAGTGTTCAAAAATAAAATGTGATCCCAACAGAGGGGGCTATTGATCAACATCTGCGAGTAATAATTTCTTCATAGTCATTTAAAAAAAACTCGCGATGGAAATGCATGACATTTAGTAATGAAATAAAGAATTATAGCCATTTTTTAAATGAATAATTTTAAAATTGATCTTCATAACTATATGACCGATTATGTCTAATAGATAGCTATTTACTTTTTATACCCTATCCCATAGGGGTGTATTAGTTTTGATACTTAGTTTGTAACATAGAGAAATAATTTTGCTACATATACCTCAAAGTATATGGATCGACTCAGAATCGCTAGCTGAGTCGATTAAGCCATGTCTGTCTGTCCGTCCGTCCGTCCGTCCATCTGTACGTCACCGATTTTTAGGCCTTACGTTTTGAGCTAGGATAATGAAATTTGGTATATAGGATCCTCGTCCCTGCCTACAGAACAAGTGTAAAAATTTTTGAAATCCGCCTACTGCCACGCCCTCTTTTAAGAAAAACTAAGTTTTTTTTCCAAACCGTAAGGAATTTAAAAAAAGGTTCTGAACAACATATTTAGACAATCTTAATATCTATATTTCGTCTATATAAAGTTTTTTGCCACGCCCACTTTTTGGGGGCGTTTTTAATAAAAAACTGTTTTCGGTTAAATTTTAAATTTTTCGAAAAAAATTTTGATGCAGAATCATTAACATTAGTAATATGAACATTTCGTATATACCATATTAATCCACGCCCACTTTTTGGGGGCGTTTTTATATAAAAACCATTTTTATACACTACCCCATAACAAATGCAGGAGAAAACCTTATCTTTTGTAGAACCGTAAAAGTGTTTTGTAAGCAGTCTGAAGAATTTGTTGTCACTATATCATTTTTTCTATTTTATCCACATCGTGTTTTTAGCCATGCCCACTTTTTTGGGGATTTTACTTTTATGGATAGGATGGGATAGGGTATTCAACGATCCGCACAGCGGATTGTAGCCTTCTCATATGTTTAGTTATAGTCTTAAACTTAGAAACCATAATTTAAAATACTGTTTTCAGGGTGGCGTTTATCTTGTGAACTTCCTTAATGTCTACGGGCCTGGCCTTGCCATCCTATTTGTAGTTTTTGTTGAAGCGGCTGGCGTATTTTGGTTTTACGGAGTAGATAATTTCTCTTCTGATGTCGAACAGATGTTGGGCCAGAAACCTGGACTTTTTTGGCGGATTTGCTGGGCCTATATAAGCCCGGTTTTTTTATTGGTAAAATGTTTTCAATTTTTTAAATACCCAGATTATAAATAAAATTTAATTTTCAGTGCATTTTCATTTTTTCATTTCTGGGATATAAGGATATGCTCGGCGATGAATACAAATATCCCGAATGGAGCATTGCAGCTGGTTGGGCTTTAACTGCGTCTTCTGTACTCTGTATTCCATTATACATGATTTACAAATTCCTTATAAGCAAAGGAAATTGTAAACAACGCCTGCGGACAGCATTTAAGCCAGAAACTGGTATAGTGTCTGTTCTTCCTGGACAACAAGGTACCGCAGTGTGACATAATAATGTCAAAAATCATCAAAATACTTCAAGTAGCAATTACCAATCATACGCTTCACCAACAACAACAATACCTATAACAGTTAATCAAATAAACAATATTTGTTTGAATTATAATAATAATGAGTTTTTAGATCATAGTACTAGTAGTAATATAAATCAAAGCACTACAAATAAGTTAATATCTGCTGCTAGAGCTGAGGACAATAATTACTTAATACTCAGCAGTTGTAAGCCATTTAAGTTTTCATTTGCTAGCGAATGGCTTGTTTAGAGTAATAGGTTAATTTGTTAGAATTGAATTTAGTGTTTTCCACATGACAGTATATTTATGAACATATTAGCCAATAAGTATTAATTTCTGTTAAGTACAAATGAATGCAAAACAGAAGTAGAAATATTCAGTTTAAATGATTTTGGTTAACAAAATGTTGTAGAGTAAAAGAGAGGGGAACATCATCAAAATCAAATTCTAGAACTTTGTCAATAATTTCCAATAATTTTTCGTGGAAAATTATTTTTTGGCTTTTTTTTTCAAAACAAAACCGGTTGTATTTTCACCAAACCAAATTATTAAACTTACTTGTAGTTATCTGCCTAAAATCAACCAGAAAATGCATAGTTTCCTACGCATTTAAAAAAGAATGCAAAGCAAAAAGTAACGTAGTAATTAAAAATCAAGAAAGCATTTCAAAAATGTTCGATTCACGATAATATGTCGTTTGCTCTCTGCCCAATTCGTGTTTGGGTCGTTGAAGTAGTCTATCGGTGATAAATGTCTAGGCTGAGTCTTAACATAAGGTAATGCTTTATTTTCACAATGATAGCGAAGTTTAATAGTAGATATATTTAAAAATTATTTTGTGAAAACGTAACATTAAACTTTGACCCATCATAAGTTATCTTCAAATTAGCTTTTATTTAGTACAATATAAGCCTAATAAGTAACAGTGAGTACACAAATGATCCTTCAATAATTGTTAAGATTAGTTGTTAAATCATTTTATAATTTGTAAAAAAGATATATTACCAAATTATATTTCATAAGCTATATATTAAATCAATTAATATAAATTGTCATTTCAATGATGACTAATATTAAATAAGAAAAAACATATATATGTGTTATGTATACAATAATAAATAAATTTATAAAAACAAGTGCTTTAGGTATTAAACAAAAATTAAAACAAGAATATGTTTATACAACTCAGTATGTTTATAATAAAACGTATAGCAAATCTATAGAATATTTACATTTTGCAATATTTAATAATTTATTTTATGCTAGTATTCCGATAGCTTAAGAAATTGAAAGAATACTCTTGTACAACGTATTTTTTATTTTATTTGAGCCAAACATTGAGCACTTTTGGCTTTTATTATATTCGTGTGCTCACTTGCATATTATGTATATAATAGTTTTCATATAGCTAAATACTTATTTAATTCAGTTTCGTTTAAAAATATTTACAACCAGCCATTTGTAGAGATTTTTAAACAAACTTGTAATATTTCACAATTATAAGCATAAAACCGTAATCAGCCATTTGCGGGATTATGACTTTCAATTGCATAATGTTAAGTTTTTTTTTAATTTGTTTGGTATTAAAAATATCGTTTTTTAAATAAAAATCAATGCTGTTTTATTGCTAAGGATACTCAGTAATTAACTGCAAATAGACCAAAATTAAGTTGCACGGCAGAATGAACGATTTAATATTTAGTATGACAATGAAACCTGGCACTCTACTAAAATGTAAGTGTACCGAAGGTAATGAATTGGTGTGCTAACTCATTCGAAAATTCAGTGAATTTATTTATTGCCTTATGTATGGAATGTCAGCTTGCCAGATCCATACAAAATAGACTTTAATCGAAATTGTTCCTTGACATCGTTTCTAAGATCATATTTAAGCCATTAATCAACAATCAAATGGGCTCCTATTCTGAATGGTATATTTGAGAAGCTTCTTTGATATTTCCAGAAGTTGAATAGTGAAAGGCACAAGGGTATTGACCCCTCTTACATCTTTATAATTGTAATGTTCTCTTTAATTTAATAAGAAGTCCAAAATACTTCTTTCGTTATTAATGGGTTTATTCAGACTGACTCTTTTATCGAATACTTAACAAAATCAAAACGTTTTTTTTGAATATAGGAATTACAGGAATGGTTGGTTTGTCCCCGGATGACAAACTTTATGGCAGGTGGTTGGGTATGAACGTAGGCGACAGAAAATCTGCCATGATTCTTTTTTCTCGCTAAGATCCTAGCGATTGTTTTTAAGCCATCCAGGAAAGTCTAATTTCATTTTTAAAAATCAAGGTTGAGATTTGTTCGTTTTGTTTTTCAATAGATTATTTATATTTTTCTAAATGAAATCTAGTGTATGGATAGTCGTGTATTTGAATATAAGTTAACACCATCTTTCCTTCTTCCCCGAAAAAGAACAATTATTGGACTGCATAGCTGTGGTTTAACATGCAAAAAAAATTGTTTACCTCGAAAAACTAAGGAAAAAAGTTGGAAATCAGTTTGTCACGCGTTAGAGCATATTATTTAATTTAAAGTTTAGTCTTAGATTGTATTCAAGTCAGGAAGATTCTCATAGAGAACATAGAAATAGTATGACTTTGGAGTTTTACATTATATTAATTTGCTACAAGCAATTTATACAAAAACATATGAGAAGGCTACAATCCGCTGTGCGTATCGTTGAATACCCTATGCCATCCCATTCTTAAAATTAATACCAGCGAAGTCTGGGCTTTATGACGATAAAAGATAGAAATTGACGTTGTCACAACATATTGTTCAGACAGTTTATAAAAATATTTTATGGTTCATTGTAGCCTTCTCATATGTTTTCTATTGCATATGCCTTGGGGTTGGGGTAGGGTATACAAATGGTTTATGTAGGAAAACGCCCCCAAAAAGTGGGCGTGGGTTGAAATGGTCTATGAACTAAATTTTTATATTATCATAACCAGGGATGGGATTTTGTTGACCTAAAAATTTGAAAAAAGGCAAAATAATACATCCAAAAAGGCAAAAAAAGGCATTTATTTAAACTAAAGATAAAAAAAATAAAAATTTAATGAAAAACCAACAGAAAATAAGAGATAATTATCAAATTAAATATTTATTGAAAACTTAATTGTAGTAGCATTGTACCACCATGAGTTTTTTAAAATTTTCAGGCATTATTCGCCTGCGATTGTCTCTTAACAGCGCCTTAAAGGAGCTGAATGATCTCTCTACATCAGCAGAAACGAGTGGAGCCCATTTGAAAAAATCGACATCGCCAACTTCAATATGTTCAGGTAGCTCACAGTCCGTGTCGCCTTTTATTATGCAATTTACTTGCTTTACGGTCTCAAGTCCTTTATTGGCAGAAAAAACGGATTTGAACTTTTCTAACACATCTTTTGCGATTGAACCTTTGGTCTTTCTAAGTCGCCTTTGATTTTGTCTAAAATCTCCAAAACTTCTCCGATCGTGTTTCCTTAATGTAATGTTAAAAAAAACATAAATTTAAAGGTAAAGATTTTTTTGTTTTGTTTTTATTCTTTCGTCACGCGTGCATAGATATGTTTCACCAAAGAGTATAGAACTACATAGAGTGCGCATCTCATACAACAGAAAATGGTACCATGTGGGGTGCTAATCCTTACACACACGAGCAAAGCCGACGCATAACGATTGACGAAAATTCTCATTTCGCACTTCGTCGTTCGTTATGCGACGGCTATGCTCGTGTATGTATGGGTTTAAAATGTAAACATTGGGGTGTCAATCGCGTAGTATGAGATGCACACTCTATGTTGTTCTATACTCTTTGGTTTCACACAACTCTTTTCCGATCTAGCCCGCCGACGCGTCGCCAATAGAAAGCAGATAATGAGATTATAAATTCGTATTGATTCATTGTTGTGATAAGTCAATACATACAAAAAATGTAAATTCGTATGGAAAAAAACGTAAATTGAGTAGATTTACTTTTTTGTATTTTTGACTCTCAAAAGAGGAAAAAATTTAAAAAGAAGGGAAAAACGTAAGAAAAGGCCAAAAAGAGGCAATAACAGAAGAAAAGGCAAAAAAAGGCAATAACGGAAGAAAAGGCAAAAAAAAGGCAAAATAAAATACGTATATTTGGAATCAGGGGAACGTGAAACATGTTTGTGTAAAGTCCATATCGTCATATGAATGCGCAAAAAAAAAAGGCAAAGTGAGCAAAATCCCATCCCTGATCATAACCAATGATCCTGCATCAAATTTTTTTTCGAATATTCTTAAAAAGGTACCGAAAAAGGTTTTTTTTAATGATAACGCCCCCAAAAACTAGGCGTGGCAAAAAACTTTATACTGACGAAATATAGATATTCAGATTCTCCAAAAATGTTGCTCAGATATTTTATCAAAATTCTTTACGATTTGGCCAAAAACTACGTTTTTCTAAAAAGGGGCGTGGCAGTGGGCGGACAGACGGACGGACATACGGGCGGACGGACAGACATGACTAGATCGAGTCAGCTAGCGAATTTGAGTCGATCCATATACTTTGAGGTATATCTATCGAAATTTTGTTTCTATGTTACAAACTTAATGCCAAAACTAATATACCCCTAGGGGATAGGGTATAAAAACGATTGTTGCAGTGTTTTCATTGTTTGTAGCTTAAGTAAAATTATTTTTTTTTTATTTCGTATAAACTTTGGTTTTAATTGAAATTAAATTAATTATTATTATTTTGGGTATTATCTTCAATTAAATTTTTCGATTTATATTTATTGTAAACAACTACAACAAAAGCTTGATTAGAAATGGAAGAAACTTATTTACGTGAGCCCGTACGGTCCGCTCCAATTCGGACCGCAGTGGCAGCAACAACAAAATCTTTTCAGATGGCAATTACTGAACTAACGAAAAGGCTTACGACTATAGAAAAGCGATCTCAGATGGTACAATATAACGCCGTGACCATTGACCCTCGTTTGCCCGATCCACAAAAAAGGAGACCCTCTGAACTCTGAACTTTGCTCAAAATCGCCTACAAGATCCTATCTGCCGTAATATGTGAACGCCTGAAACTGTTTACCAACAACCTGATCGGCCCTTATCAGTGTGGTTTTAGGCCAGGAAAGTCCACAATCGATCAAATTTTCACACTTCGGCAGATCCTGGAAAAAACCCAATAAGTCCAAATCGATATCCACCACCTATTTATCGATTTCAAAGCCGCATACGACAGCATTTATAGAGACGAACTATACAGAGCCATGTCTAGTTCTGGTATACCGCCCAAACTCGTCCGTTTAGAGAAGGAAGCGGCAAAAATGGGTTTAGCAGTAAATGATGGTAAGACTAAGTATATGCTGTCAACACGAAAGAACACACAACATCGACGACATGGACAGAACGTCACCATTGATAGATATAACTTTGAGGTAGTACGGGACTTTGTCTACCTCGGTTCCGCTATTAACTCTGACAACAACATCGCGTCAGAAATCAAACGAAGAATAACTCTTACCAATCGCTGTTTCCTAGGACTAAGAAGGCAATTTAGTAGTAAAGCCCTCACTCGAACTACTAAGGAGATCCTATATAAGGCCCTGATTATCACAGTCCTGCTCTACGGCGCTGAAGCATGGACCGTATCAAAAGCGGATGAAGAAATCCTTGGTCGTTTCGAGAGAAAAATTCTTCGGTCCCGTTTGCGTTGACAGGCTATGGAGACGAAGATTCAACCACGAATTATACGAGCTGTACAGCGACATACCCCTAGTCAAAAAACTTCGCATTGGACGTTTAAGATGGCTAAGACATGTAGAACGAATGGACACCAATAGTCCGGCTCGCAGAGTCTTCGATTCCGAGCCAGACGTCGGACGCAGTAGAGTGGCGCGCACAAGTAGAAACCGACCTCAACCAGCTTGGAGTGCGCAACTGGAGGCAGTTAGCTAAGGATCGGGCTAATTGGAGAGGCATGTTGGTTGAGGCCCAGGTTCATCCCGGACTGTAGCGCCACTAAAGTAAGTAAGTAAGACCATTGACCCTAAAATAGTACGTGAAGAGTTTTAGGATCTCATCAAATCTCTATCAGATTTTTTTGGTGATCAAGATAAGTACGTTTCTTGAAGACAATCCGTTTTCCCGGCTCACAAACTGTTCGAAGGGTATGAGAAACAAAATTTTTGGACCTGCTGATTCGTGCAATTTGAGGAAAGATTCGTGCCTGTAAATGAAGAAAGTCCTTCTAATTTAAATTTCCAAAACGGAACTCTGAAAAGACAAAACGAATCTGGCAGACAACAACTGCCAAAGGTTCAGAGAATCAATATTTATTTATTTATTTATTTATTTATTTTTTGATCTACCATATTCGTATATATTAACAGATTATTTTGACTTAATAATAAAAATAGTTTAATCCTGAAAAAAAAAGATTAATTAAACTTAAAAAAAACTTCAAAGTGAAGAAAAATATATATATTTAATAAAAACTCTATAATCATAGAGAAAATATAAAAAAAAATAAAAACCTTTTCTAAGAGTAAAGACTTAGCGAAGGATTGTTAGTATTTGGGATGTGAAATTGTTAAGTTAGTGAAAAGATATGGAAAGATCTTTTTTAAATGCTAATCTACTTTTTGAAAATTCGCATTCGTCAGAACTGCACATTTCGTTGAAATATGTGATGCATCTTGATATTGGTTCATTTTGGCAATAAGCTGTGCCTATTTGCTATGAACATATCTTTTTGGCGAAGGTGTTTCACAGGTGCATAAATATTAAGACAAGCTAGCAGTTCGGATGAATTTATCCGAGAACATATAATATCCCTAATGAACATAACGCCTGTTAGTTTCCTTCGAGTAGAAAGAGTTTGCAAGCCCAGTAATAAGCATCGAGCTTTATAATCAGGTAATTCATCATACCAGTTTAATTTTTTGATAGCATACCTGGTAAAGTTTTTCTGTACCCGCTCGATTCTATCTATATGCGTTTGATGGTAAGGAGACCAAACAACCGAAACATATTCCATAATTGATCTAACTAGAGAACAATAAATTGATTTTAATGTAAATATAAGGGTCTTTGAATTCAAAGGAATTTCTTTTCAAATAACCTTATAATGTGATTCAGCGAGAAACTTTTTCACAGTTGAGGAACATTTTGACTCTGATAATTTTGGTAACGAGAAGTAATTTGACCCATTTTCTTAGGAGTATAAAGAAATCTAAAATAATAACCTAGGAGTAGCAGATGAGATTATTTTATTAGGGCCAGGTCCCTCCTTCCATATGTCAGCCAGATATTATCTGGAAAGGAGATTAAATTACTGATAGTGCCGCTAAAAACTATATTAAAAATCAAAAAAAAAATCTAAAAGCAATTACACCCGTCAATGAACCATTTTAGTTCAATTAATTGTAAGGATTTACATCCCAATTGTAGATAATGAAACTGTACCTCCAGAAATGCGTGAACAAGTCGCAACTATCAGGACAACTGACAATTGAGCCGGTAATCTCAAAATTCTATCCTTATCGAACAGCGGTTGCTAAATTCATAAATAGAGAAATTTCTGATCTCCTTGTAATGATGGTATAATAAGACCTTCACGTTCACCCTATAACAGCTCCTTTTGGGTTGTTGAGAAAAAGGATTGGATGAGGATGGAAATCGTAAAATGCAACTGGTAATCGATTTCAGAAAACGTAATGAAAGAACTATCAATGATAAGTATAGAATGTATACATATACAAGAACATGGTATGAGAGAGCAATGTGTATATAAACATTATACAATACCGATTACAGATACATCAATTATTCTTGCTAATCTAGGGAAATCATCCTTTTTTTCACTTTAGACTTAAAATCTGCGTTCAGATTAACCTATGTGAACGCGATAGGGAAAAAACCGTTTTTTCTATCAACAATGCCAAATACGAGTTCTGTAGAATTTCATTTGGACTGAATATTGATGAACATTGATGTTGTTCTTAGAGAAGAGATCGGTAATTGTTGTCACGTCTATATTGATGATGTGATCGTTTTTTCAAGATCAAAAGAACAACATCTCAAAAACATTAATAAAATCCAAATAAGGCTTTCTGAACCAAAATTGCGTGTTTCTTTAGAAAAATCTTAGAGAGGAGTATCTGTTAATGGAATCAAAACCTGTCCAGACAAAGTCAGGAATATCATTAGATATGAGGCTCCCAAGACTCTTCGTAGTCTTATATCATATATATATTATAGGAGGTTCATCTTACTAAATATTAACGTTAATAAAATGGTTATGCAAGTTCAAGACAATCAAAAAAAAATGTCTGTGGAACTGATGAAAATGCAATGGATGTATTTTGCCGAATTAAGAGGATGTTGGCTTCGGAAGGTGTTCTTCTTCTCTATCCGGATTACGAAAAGGCATTCGATCTGACTAGTGATTCTTCTTATCGCAAGGTTTCAGACCTATTACAATTATATCGAGGACTCTATCTTCGGCAGAGGAGAACTACGCAACCACTTACTTGTATGGTGTTAAGCAACTTAATATATACCTAATTCATGTGATTTTTCTTCTTCCATTACTAGTTCCGAGTTTTTAGGTCCTGACACACCCAAGTTATCAACAAAGAAGAAATCTTTCACTAGCTGGTGTATTTCATCATCTATTTTACTGCACTCGCAAATATGGAAGTTGAAATCAATGTTGTGCTTGTTACCACTGGCATTTCCGATCGTTGAAAATATTGTCCACCACAATCTACATTTGGTATTCATCATTGGCTCATCATCATGACCTTCTTTTATCCGAAGAGGCACCGCCACCTTTCAAATGATAAGTCCGAGTGTTGATAACAAGACGGAAAACAGCAACACTATAATCACCCCGGTCAGAATGACACGGAATGAATACCCGGTCTGCCGTCTCAGTCGAACCTAAATGAGCTACTTCGACATATTCAGACAACAGGTTATCTTGGGTTGGAATCTCAAGGGTTAGTCAGGCACCTTGAACAGTGATGGTGGCGGATGAACCGAAAGGTCAACGGAAGCGCCCAATACCGTAGTGGATACTGATGGCCCAGGTTGGGGGTTGTGCTTTGGGTTAACTACCCACCCATGGAAAAAAATCATATGTTTCGAAGCAAACAATAGCCTCGGAAAGGACTGATAATTTTTCGACCCTGCTAAACAAAAAAGGACAACGACGTTCGTATCTGCACCTGGAATGTGAGACCATTAAACAGGAGAGGTGCGAACATCTAGCTGAAGCCCTAAACTGCTACAAAGCAGACTTTACTGCCTTCCAGGAAATACGATGAGATGGGCAGGGCAAAAAGAGGATGAAACATATGAGAAAGCTACAATCCGCTGTGCGGATCGTGGAATACCCTATCCCATCCCATCCTTCTAATTAATATGTAGGTTTTATGAAGATGAAATATAGAAAATGACAACATATTGAGCAGACGCAACATATTGTTCAGACAGTTTATCAAAATCTTTTATAGTTCGACAAAAACAAAGCGTTTCTCCTGCATATGCTATGGGGTGGGGTATACAAATGATTTTTGTAAGAAAACGCCCCTAAAAAATGCGCGTGGGTTAAAATGATTTAAGAACGAAAAGTTTCTTTTATCATAACCAATAGTTCTGCATCAAAAGTTTTTTTCAAATATTTTAAAATTGTACCAAAAATGTTTTTACTGAAAACGCCCCAACACAGTGGGCGTGTCAAAAAACTTTATAAAGACGAAATATAGAAATATATAGATATTCTAGCTCAAAATTTATGACAAACTATGTATCAAAACTAATATACCCCTATGGGATAGGGTATAAAAACTATGACATCTACTATGGACCGTGTTATAGTGATCAGAAACAGCGACTATTCGGATGCTGTTTTGTTTAAAGTGCCAGACTAAGGCAAGAAGTCTTATGTTTCCAAGACATTAGCATCAATGCCAAATTCGCCAATATGAGCTCTATATGCGCTCACACTCAAGAACTAAGGATTGCTTCTACGAGCTCCTTGACAAAACCGATGAGTGACTACCTAAGTACGATGTAAAAATCGTGATGGGAGATTATAACGCAAAGGTAGGAATAGAAGACATCTTTAGCAGTATTGTCGGAAAAAATAGCCTAAACGACAACGCGGACTTAGGCTAATAAGCTTCGCTACGCAACGAAAAGCGACTATAGCCAGCACACGGTTTCCTCACCTCGATATCCATAAGGGGACATAGCGTTCTCCAGATCAACGAACAGTCAACCAAATTGATCACATTGCGATTGACAAGAGGCACGCATCCAGTATTTTGGATGTCCGAACATTCCGAGGGGCTAATATTGACTTAGACCACTACCTTGTTGCAGCCAAGGAAAGAATGCGGATATCCACCACGCCACAACAAACCAGAAATACTGAGAAAATATGTAATGTCGAAAGACTGCAATCGCAAGAGACAGCTAAGGCCTTCGCGCAACGCGTATCCTTTAACCTCTCGATTCACACCATACCACCAGCATCTAATGTCGAAGAATAACGGCAACGATGCCAATAAGCCATTTACCATTACAAGGTTAAGCTGCAGGTGAAGACGAGAACTGGCATTGAGCTCTATAGGCAGAGAAGAAGGGAAGAGCACCGGCTTTTCAGAAAGAAGAAAAAAAGAGCAAGAAAAGCGCGCGATCGAGGATAGAGAGGTGTCACTCAAGGAACGATGTTCAAAAGTTTTACAAGGAAATATCGTAGTTGAGACACAGTTGATGCTGGGGATATGGAAGAACCACTTCTGTAGACTGTTAAACGGCGATGACAAACTACATCCCGCTGTCAGGCAAAACAAACCATTTAATATTGGCAACGGCAGCGAAAACTACCAACCACCCGAACTAAGTGAAGTGAGGATAGCAATATCTAAACTCAAGTTTAATAACGCCGCCAGAAATGACGGCCTTCCCGCTGAGCTTTATAAAGCTGGCGTGATGACTTGGTAAGTAACATCCACTAACTCATAAGCGAAATCTGGTCGGATGAAAGAATGCATGAAGAATGGAACATCAGCATCATTTGCCCCACAAAAAAGGAGACCCTCTGAACTGCGCCAACTACAGAGGCATAAGTCTCCTCAACATCGCCTACAAGATCCTATCTGCCATAATATGTGAACGCCTGAAACCGTTTACCAACAACCTGATCGGCCCTTAACAGTGTGGTTTTAGGCCAGGAAAGTACACAAACGATCAAATTTTCACACTTCGTCAGATCCTGGAAAAAACAAGAAGTACAAATCGAAACCCACCACCTAGAGACGAACCATAGACGAACCATACAGAGCTATGTCTAGTTTTGGTATACCACGCAAACTCGTCCGTTTCTGTAGGATGACGATGGAGAATTGCAGCTGCTCCATTAGGGTCGGAAACGACCTCAAGGACACATTCGATACCAAAAAAGGATTTAGGCAAGGCGATGCGCTGTCATGTGACTTCTTCGATTTGATTCTTGAGAGGATTGTGCAAAAATCCCGAGCCAACACCAGAGGCACAATTTTCCAAAAATCGGTAAAACTACTAGCATACGCCGACAGTATTGACATCATTGGTCGGACTCAACTTGATGTCATAGCCCCGTTTGCTAGCATAGAGAAGGAAGCGGCAAAAATGGGTTAAGCAGTAAATGAGGATTTTATAAAGTGTATGCTGTCAACACGAAAGCACACACAACATCGACGAATTGGACAGAACGCCATTATTGACGGATATAACTATGAGGTAGTACTGGATTTTGTCTACCTCGGCTTCGCTTTTAACTCTGACAACAACATCTCGTCAGAAATTTAACGAAGAATTACCTTTTCCAACCGCAATTTAGTAGTAAAGCCCTCACTCAAACTACTAAGGAGATCCTGATCATCCCAGTCCTGCTCTACAGCGTTGAAGCATGGACCGTATTAAAAATGAAGAAATCCTTAGTCGATTCCAGTGAAAAATTCTTCGAAAAATCTTCGGTCCCGTTTGCGTTGATGAGCTATCAAGATGAAGATTCAACCTAGAACTATACGATGTGTACAGCGTCAAAAAACTCAGCATTGGACAATGTATATGGACACTAGTACTCCGGCTCGTAGAGGGCTAAGTCAAATTTATTAGTTACACCTTTTTTAACTTTCTCTTAAAAGGAGAAAGATATTGTTTTCGTGAAAATTTTCGACTTCGAGATTTTGATTGATTCTAACAATACGCTGATAGCGGAGCCTAAGAAAGTGGTTTTTGGAATTCAGTCCGTCGGTCCATCGGTCCGTCTGTCCGTAATGGTCTCCCCAGCCTAAACGGCTAGACCGATTTTCTTCAAACTTCGTATCCAAGCTGGTTTTAGTCATACTTCTAGGCCATTTTTTTTGTTTGCTTTTAGCCATGTTAATAACGGTACCTGACATATAAAAATTACACATAACCTCAATTTTCGCAAAAACGGATCTAACGATTTTGATTAAAGTTCATATATACTATAACCATTTTAGTTTCAACAAAACCGCATACTCAGTTTTTTCGAGAAAATCCATATAACGGATTTTGTCATTTAGGCCATATAAGGAAAATTGATAATTTCTCGCAAACTATTATGTCAAATTGAATGAAATTTAATATATATACTACTATTATAGCTTGAAGCAATTCTACATAATTAGTTTTAGCCCAACTATCACTAAACGGAATTTCCAGTTTTGGCCAATAACGGAAAAACATTATTATTCACATTGACATCGATTCCTTCAAATTTCGGAGTAAACGTTCGTATAAACACATTTCGACATTATTTTATCATTTTTAGCATCAATAATCAAAATGCGTACTTTTTGATTTTAAGTTAAAACGAGTGGTGGGTGCACGACTGGATCGTACGCAACTTTCTCTTTCACAGCGAGTTGGGCGTTAGATATATAGTACGCATTTTGATTATTGATGCTTAAAATGATATAAATAATGTCGAAATGTGATTACAGTAACGTTTACTCCGAAATTTGAAGGAATCAGTGTTTATGTGAATAATTATAATTTTTCGTTATTGGCCAAAACTGAAAATCCGTTTAGTGATAGTTGGGACAGAACTAATTATGTGGAATTGTTTCAAACTATAAGAGTAGTATATATATTAAATTTCATTCAATTTGACATAGTAGTTTGCGAGAAACTAACAATTTTCTTTACGGAATTCCTAAAACCACTTTTTTGGGTTCCGCTATCATCGTAATTTTAGAATCAATCAAAATCTCGAGGTCGAAAATTTTCACGAAAACAATAAATTTCTCTTTGTAACAGAAAGTTAATTATAAATTACATTGTGTAAATGTGTGTGTCGTCTACAAATTAAAATTACTTATTTTTTAACAAACGAGTGGTGGGTGCACGACTTGGTCGTACGCAACTTTCTCTTCCACAGCTAGTTGGGCGTTAGATCAAATTGTACGTATTTTGATTATTAATGCTAAAATGTTAAAAATAATGTCGAAATGTATTTATACGAATGGTTACTCCGAAATTTGAAGGAATCGATTTCAATGTGAATAATAATGATTTTCCGTTATTGGCCAAAAATGAAAATCCGTTTAGTGATAGTTGGGCTAAAACTAATTATGCGGAATTGCTTCAAGCTGTAATAGTAGTATATATAAAATTTCATTCAATTTGACATAATAGTTGGGAGAAATTAACAATTTTCTTTATATGGCCTAAATGACAAAATTCGTTATATGGATTTTCTCGAAAAAACTGGGTATGCAGTTTTGTTGGAACTAATATGGTTATAGTTTAAAGTTTAATCAAAATCGTTAGAGCCGTTTTCGGGAAAATTGAGGTTATGTGTAATATTAATATGTCAGGTACCGTTATTAACATGACGTAAAGCAAACAGAAACAAGTGGTGGGTGCACGACTTGGTCGTACGCAACTTTTTCTTTCACAGAGAGAATCTAAAAATGATATAAATAATGTCGAAATGTGATTATAGGAACTTTTACTCCGATATTTGAAGGAATCGGTGTCTGTGTGAATAAAAATGATTTTACGTTATTGGCCAAAGCTGAAAATTCCGTTTAGTGAAAGCTGGACTAAAACACATTATGTGAAATTGCTTCAAGCTGTAATAGTAGTATATAATTTAAATTTCATTTAATTTGACAAAATAGTTTGCGAGAAATTAACAATTTTCTTTAAATTGCCTACTACTTCTACTTAAGTGGCGCTACAGTCCGGAATGAACCTGGGCCTCAACCAACATGCCTCTCCAATTAGCCCGGTCCTTAGCTAACTGCCTCCAGTTGCGCACTCCAAGTTGGTTGAGGTCGGTTTCCACTTGTGCGCGCCACTTAAGGCGAGGTCTTCCTCTACTGCGTCCGACGTCTGGCTGGGAATCGAAGACTCTGCGAGCCGGAGTATTGGTGTCCATTCGTTCTACATGTCCTAGCCATCTTAAACGTCCAATGCGGAGTTTTTTGACCAGGGGCATGTCGCTGTACAGCTCGTATAGTTCTTGGTTGAATCTTCGTCTCCATAGCCCGTCAACGCAAACGGGACCGAAGATTTTTCGAAGAATTTTCCTCTCGAATCTACCAAGGATTTCTTCATCCGCTTTTGATACGGTCCATGCTTCACCGCCGTAGAGCAGGACTGGGATGATCAGGGTCTTATATAGGATCTCCTTAGTAGTTCGAGTGAGGGCTTTACTACTAAATTGCCTTCTTAGCCCGAAGAAACAGCGGTTGGCAAGAGTAATTCTTCGTTTAATTTCTGACGAGATGTTGTTGTCAGAGCTAATAGCGGAGCCGAGGTAGACAAAGTCCCGTACTACCTCAAAGTTATATCTGTCAATGGTGACGTTCTGTCCAATTCGTCGATGTTGTGAGTCCTTTCGTGATGACAGCATATACTTAGTCTTACCCTCATTTACTGCTAAACCCATTTTCGCCGCTTCCTTCTCTATACTAGCAAACGTGGCTATGACATCACGTTGAGTCCTGCCAATGATGTCAATATCGTCAGCGTATGCTAATAGTTGCACCGACTTTTGGAAAATTGTGCCTCTGGTGTTGGCTTTGGAGTTTTGCACAATTCTCTCAAGAATCAGATTAAAGAAGTCACATGACAGCGCATCGCCTTGCCTAAATCCTTTTTTGGTATCGAATGTGTCGGTGAGGTCGTTTCCGACCCTGATGGAGCAGCGAGAATTCTCCATCGTCATCCTACACAAACGGACGAGTTTGGGCGGTATACCAAAACTAGACATGGCTCTATACAGTTCGTCTCTATAAATGCTGTCATATGCGGCTTTGAAATCGATGAATAGGTGGTGGGTATCGATTTGGACTTCTTGAGTTTTTTCCAGGATCTGCCGAAGTGTGAAAATTTGATCGGTTGTGGACTTTCCTGGCCTAAAACCACACTGATAAGGGCCAATCAGGTTGTTGGTAAACGGTTTCAGGCGTTCACATATTACGGCAGATAGGATCTTGTAGGCGATGTTGAGGAGACTTATGCCTCTGTAGTTGGCGCAGTTCAGAGGGTCTCCTTTTTTGTGGATCGGGCAAACGATGCTGAGGTTCCATTCTTCAGGCATATTTTCATCCGACCAGATTTGGCTTATGAGTTGGTGGATGTTACTTACCAAGTCATCTCCGCCGGCCTTATAGAGCTCAGCGGGAAGGCCGTCATTTCCGGCAGCCTTATTAAGCTTGAGTTTAGATATTGCTATCCTCACTTCACTCAGGTCGGGTGGTTGGCAGTCTTCGCTGTCGTTGCCAATATTGAATGGTTCGTTCTGCCTGACAGCGGAATGTTGTTCGTCATCGCCGTTTAACAGTCTGCAGAAGTGGTTCTTCCATATCCTCAGCATCGACTGTGTCTCAACTACAATATTTCCTTGTTCATCTCGACAGGATTCTGTTCGAGCCTTGTATCCTTGGCTTTGACGTTTTACACTTTGGTAAGACTTGCGAACATCGTTCCTGGAGTGGCACCTCTCTATATCCTCGATCGCGCGCTTTTCTTGCTCTTTTTTCTTCTTGCTGAAAAGCCGATGTTCTTCCCTTCTTCTTTGCCTATAGAGCTCAATGGCAGCTCTCGTCTTCACCTGCAGCTTAGCCTTGTAGGCCTCGTTCTTGGCTGCGAGCATCTGTCGGCATTCCTCATCAAACCAGGGGTTTCTTGCTGGTGGGCGCGAGAAACCTAGCACTTCAGTTGCGGCTGATCTAATGGCCTGTTGGCATCGTTGCCATTGCTCTTCGACATTCGATGCTGGTGGTGTGGTGTTAATCGAGAGGTTAAGGGATACGCGTTGTGCGAAGGTCTTGGCGGTCTCTTGCGATTGCAGTCTTCCGACATTAAATTTTTTTTTTCACAGTATTTCTGGATTGTTGTGGCGTGGTGGATATCCGCATTCTTACCTTGGCTGCTACAAGGTAGTGATCCGAGTCGATGTTAGCTCCTCGGAATGTTCGGACATCCAAAATACTGGATGCGTGCCTCTTATCTATCGCAATGTGATCAATTTGGTTGACCGTTCGTTGATCTGGAGACCGCCATGTCCCCTTATGGATATCGAGGTGAGGAAACCGTGTGCTGGCTATAGTGGCATTTCGTTCCGTAGCGAAATCAATTAGCCTAAGTCCGTTACAAGACGTGTTGTCGTGTAGGCTATGTTTTCCGACAATACTTCTAAAGATGTCTTCTCTTCCTACCTTTGCGTTAAAATCTCCCAGCACGATTTTAACATCGTACTTCGGTAGTCGCTCATAGGTTTTGTCGAGGAGCTCGTAGAAGCAATCCTTAGTTGTATCATCTTTTTCTTCCGTCGGAGCGTGAGCGCATATAAGGCTTATGTTGGCGAATTTGGCCTTGATGCGGATTGTTACTTTAAATTGCCTAAATGATAAAATTTGTTATATGGATTGTCTCGAAAAAAAAATCTGGGTATGCAGTTTTGTTGGAACTAATATGCTTATAATATACCTATATTAAATATAATCAAAATTGTTAGAGCCGTTTTCGAGAAATTTGAGGATATGTGTAATTTTTATATGGCAGATACCGTTAATAACATGGCTTAAAGCAGAAAAAATGGCCTAGAATTATGACCAAAACAAACTTGGATACGAAGTTTGAAGAAAATCTGTCAAGCCGTTTAGGTTGTGGAGACCATTACGGACCGACGAACCAACGGACCGACGGACGGAATTCCAAAAGCCATTATTTTGGGTTCCACTATCATCGTAATGTTAGAATCAACCAAAATCTCGAAGTCGAAAATTTTCACATAAACAACATCTTTCTCTTTGTAAAAGAAAGTTAAAAATTGTTTTCGGTAAATTTTTTATAACAATCGAAAAAAAAATTGATGCAAAAACCTTGGTGGGATGGGTTGTTATAGGATACTAAACCATTCGCACAACAGATTGTAGCGTTATCATTTGTTTTTATACCCTATTCCCATAGGGGGGTATATTAGTTTTGATACATAGTTTGTAACTAGCTAGATATACCTTAAAATATATGGATCAACTCAGAATCGCTAGCTGAATCGTACACGTGCTTCTTGTTGCTCCCAGAACAAGTGTAAAAAATGTTGAAATCCGCCTACTACCACGCCCCCTTTTAAGAAAAACGTCGTTTTTGGCCAAACCGTAAGGAATTTTGAAAAAAAAATTTTATATACATATTTAGAAAATCTTAATATCTATATTTCGTCTATACAAAGTTTTTTCGGCTCGCCCACTTTTTGGGGGCGTTTTCAGTAAAAAAAAAATTCAAATTTTAAAATTTTCGATGCAGAATCATTGGTAATATTAATATAAACGCCCACTTGTTGGGGGTGTTTATACCCTATACCATAAAGGTATATTAGTTATGATACATAGTTTATAACATAGAGAAATAATTTAGCTACATGTACCTCAAAGTATATGGATCGATTCATGTCTGTCTGTGTGTCACCGATTTTAGGGCGTTAAATTTTGAGCTAGAGTGTTGAAATTTGGTATATAGACTCTCTTGCCGATGACGCACAACAAGTGTAAACATTTTTTAAAACCGTATGTAATTTTAAAAAAGTTTCAGAGCAGCGTATTTAGAAAATCTCAATATCTATATTTCCTCTATATAAAGTTTTTTTGCCACCCCCACTTTTCAGGTGCGTTTTCTTAACAAAACGATTTTTATGCCCTACCCCATAGCATATGCAATAGAAACATATGAGAAGGCTACAATCCGCTGTGCGGATCGTTGAATACTCTATCCCAACCCATCTGTAAAACTTATGTCACCAAAATGTGGACATGGCTTAAAACACGATAGGGATTAAACAAAGAAAATGACATTGTTACAACAAATTTTACGTAAAATTGAAAAAAAAAAAAAACATTTTTTGTCCAAAATTTAAAAAGTTCGAAAAAAACTTTTGGTGCAAATTCTTCCATAATGATATAATAAACATTTTGTCTATAGATCAATTTTACCTACGCCCACAATTTGGGGGCCTTTTCTTACAAAAACCATCTGTATACCCCTCCCAAGGCATTAGCAATAGAAATACGTTGTTTTTTTGTCGAACCACAAAAGGTTTTGATAAACTGTCTGAACAATAGCTATGTTGCGAGAGTGTAATTTTCTGTATTTCATCGCCATCAAGCCTACATTTTGAGGATATTAATTTTAAGGATGGGATGGGATAGGGTATTAAACGATCCGCACAGCGGATTGTAGCCTTCTCATATGTTTATACCCTATCCCATAGGGGTATATTAGTTTTGATACTTAGTTTGTAACATAGAGAAATAATTTTGCTACATATACCTCAAAGTATATGGATCGACTCAGAATCGCTAGCTGAGTCGATTAAGCCATGTCTGTCTGTCCGTCCGTCCGTCTGTACGTCACCGATTTTTAGGCCTTAAATTTTGAGCTAGGATAATGAAATTTGGTATATAGGATCCTCGTCTCTGCCTACAGAACAAATGTAAAAATTTTTGAAATCCGCCTACTGCCACGCCCCTTTTTAAGAAAAACTCTATTTTTGACCAAACCGTAAGGAATTTTAAAAAATTTTCTGAACAACATATTTAGACAATATTAATATCTATATTTCGTCGATATAAAGTTTTTTGCCACGCCCTTTTTTTGGGGTCGTTTTCTATAAAAAACTGTTTTCGGTCAAATTTTAAATTTTTCGAAAAAAATTCTGATGCAGAATCATTAACATTATTATTATAAACATTTCGTCTATATACAATTTTAACCCACGTCCACTTTTTGGGGGCGTTTTTATATAAAAACCATTTGTATACACTACCCCATAACATATGCAGGAGAAAACCTTGTCTTTTGTAGAACCGTAAAAGTGTTTTGTAAGCAGTCTGAAGAATTTTTTGTCACTATATCATTTTTTCTATTTTATCCACATCGTGTTTTTAGCCATGCCCACTTTTTTGCGGATTTTAGTTTTATGGATAGGATGGGATAGGGTATTCAACGATCCGCACAGCGGATTGTAGCCTTCTCATATGTTTTTAACTCAGATCAATTTTGCAAATCTGGATTTTCGGCAGATTTACCCCTCCTTGCACACACACACTTATAGCGTCTTGAATTGAGATCGAAAAGCACTCTTTGTATGCTCTACAGCATTTTAGTTTGCTCTAGATCAATTTTTTCGTTTTCGATTTTGATACAAAAAGCTTTTTTTTTTTACTCTAGAGCACTTTTGAAGAATCTGGATTCCAAGTGAGACAACATCTGATATATGTCAGTTTGAAGTTTGCATTTCGCAGTTTGATATGTGTTTTTTACGATCAGTGAAAACTAATAAGTGATTTTCTGCTTAAACTATAATTAGGAATTCAAATATTTTTGAATAATCATGTACTAAAATGCATGTACTAAATTTCTAATGGCACACCAACACACACACAAAACCAGATCAACCTCTTTTATGTTCGATTGGGACGGGTAAAATCTGAAATCTGAGAGCAAATCTGAGAATCCCAATCGAAAACGCTATAACACACACTGAAAACCGATTAATTATTAAAACTGTAATAGTTCAATGTGAAATATAAATTAAATGAAAACCAATCAACCTACGTGACAAGAAATTACAACAATACAGAGACAAACAAAAATCAATCTGAAATTGTGTTCTATTTGCACCAAAATTTTAGATCAAAATCCAGATTTACCAATGGAAAACGACGTTAAACTCTTTCTGTCAATCAACAGTCTCCATTCTTCGCAGTTTATTATAATGATAAATTCCCTTCATAATGCATACAAAAACCAGATTTATTCATTTACCCGAAAGGGTGAGAAAATCGAACGAATTAAGTAGCATATTGCAAAGATCACAGTTTTGTCATTACGGATTTGTCGGAGATCTCGAAGGGGTGCATAAGTTCAACATGCCTAGTCACTAAAAAATAATATTCCTACCCGACAATTATTATTTTTCTCAAAAGAATTTGCAGTAGGTTTGTGGAATGAAATTTGTTATCAATACCTACGTGAATGCATGCAAAATCTATGTTTTTGATTGTTGCTTGTTGGTTCCTTCTTATATTGCATAATACATATTACGTATCACGAAAAAAGAATACAAAAGTTATGCCTAACTTGTAAGCGTTAAATATATAAAAATTTACAACAGATGCTGTTTTTTTTTATTTATTTTTTTTGAAAAAAGGGGTTAACTGTCCTGCCACAATTATCCAATTTTATGACTACATATGAAATGATGCATGAACTAAACTTTCTCACAAAGTAACTAGAAACCTACCCCAAATGCAATCGTTTAATATACCTACCTATGAAACGAGCTATGCATAAACTGTACGAAACGCTTCCAAAAAAAATGCTACCCTTAATCATTTGCATCAAAGTAAAGGTACAATTTCATAGTAGGTATTTGATACAAACAATTGATCCTTTTGTAGGGCCCTTTAAAAAAATAGAAAACTCATAACACAGTTTGTAACAACTGTACAAGGAAGTGACGACGGGATTTCGTAACCCGATGGCCGGTACCGTTTTTGAAGCACAAACAAAAAGGAAAATGAAGATGACTGTTAGGAATGCATTTGGTTTTGCCGCCAAATTAAAAATCATTTGTTGTTTTAGGTAGGTACGCTGATTGTCACATGTATTGTAACAAGCTGTTTTAAGAAAAACAGATTGAAACAGCTATATAACAGCACAGTTTCCAGAAATAGTGCTCTGTCTTCGATGTGAAACAAAAACAAATGCTATTATTTGCGCGCGCTTAAGACTTATAAATTACCATATCACGCTTTTATTCTGGTAAAAATATTAGAATGTTCATTTTCCACATTTTTACCCATTTTCAATGCATTGAAAATATTATTGTAAAAACACGTAATCAAAATTTCTATTAATTTATAATTATTATTATATTTTTATTAATATGTAATAAATTACAATATTAATTTATTTTTTAATAGCGCTAGCTGCTAGGTAATTTATACTATAGACTACTATATCACATTGAACACAGCAACTTTAGGAATAGGAATAATTGTTCTAAATTTTCTGTTGCGTCCGACTTTGTTAATGTGTGATGTCATATACATAATACACCGGCTATAAAAATTGTGTTGTTGTTTGTCAATGTGTTCTTATTTCTAGCATGATACTAGAAACACATTGTGACAGCAACATTAACATCATCACAAACATTAACCGCAAGATTTTTTTAGACCTTGCATATTTGTATGGTACATCACACATTAGAAACATCGACACAGCGTTTGCTTGCCATTATATCTCCAAAGTCACAACACCACGAAAATAATAGCTACAGCAGATGGTAAAAAACATAAAAAAGTATCAGTTGTCATTTTGTAGGCTAATTCCAAACAGAGCTTCCACTTGAACAATTTATAAATAAATTGCGCGACTAGTTAGTTCACAGATCAAATAGACAATTTTTATTTATACGGGCATTACAGTAACACAAATATCTTTACAACACCTTTATTATTAGTACTTACTTACTTACTTGGCGAGCTCCCGACCCATTGAGGGTCTCTGGGCGAGACAAGGCAGTGTTTATTTGCTCGATGTGGCCGAGTCAATTTAGTAGGGAATCGTACTAAATCCACATCTTGCTACAGTTCATAAAGTTCGCTGGTCTGTCTTCACCCCCTTAGCCTTCCTCGCATACAGGAAAAAAACGAAGAACTTTCCTATTAAAAGTAGGACTGGACACTCGTAGCTTTAGGGTCCGGTAGAGCTAACATTTGTACTTCCGAGTTAAGAGTTTTGATCCTTTTTTTTGATTACCCGAAATATCTTCGGTTTCATAGGATAATCATCGACTACAGTAAGGTGGCATTGGAGGGTTTTATAAGAAAATGCCCACAAAATTAGGCGTGGGTTCAAATGATCCATAGACGTAAATTTGACAGAACTTAGATATTCAGATAACCTAAATAGGCTGATTTTTGAAATTTTATATTCTTGTTCTAATTCGTCGGACAGAGTGTATTTATACCGAATCTCATTACTCTAGCTCAAAATTTAGGGCCCAAAAATCGGTGAAACACAGACGGGCGGACAGGTAGACATGGCTAGATCGATTCATATACTTTAAGGTATATTTAACTCAATTATTTCTCTATGTTACAAAATATGTATCAAAACTAATAAACCGCCTATGGGATAGGGTATATGGCTTTGCGCATGTTGGTTTTTTTTTCATGAGTGTCGATGACGTAGGAAATGCGAAGACGGTTTCATGGAATTACACAACTACTGAAGTTTTGCATTTCTGCATGTGCAATGAGCATCGAGACGTAGATGCACAGAACGAGACAAAGAAAAGAAAATATCTGTTATCATGGATAGAAAGTACGGATGGGCAACAATAACATAAAAATAACTGGAATTCAAAGAGGGTTCCCACTCGCATACCAGTTTCTTAGATAATTCCTTAAAGATATAATTAGTAAGAGCATTTTATTATAGTACTGAATTGCATATTCCCAGACGAGTTAGTCCAGAGTCCACAGATCTTCCATCGTATAAGAATTTCTTATTAATACGGGGATATAACATCAAATTATTTCATAAAACATTGATTTGCAACCTATTTTGCGACGATTGTTTACCGGTTTTGGTACCGTAGAAAGTCTTTTTCCTTTACAATGACAGTTTTCGATAACAACTGCAATAATAGGTATGTTAGCACATTTTCTATCCAGGAAGATTTGATAAATATCCAAATAGATAAGCAAAAAAAACACACCTAGTGTATGTACCAAAAAACAAATCGAAACAATAACAATAAATGTATATATATATATATATATATATATATATATGTATATATATAAATATAAAACCCTTACCACAGAAAAGAAATAATTAAACAGTAATTGCAGAGAAACGTTCACTAAATAGTTTTTAAATAAAAGAAGAGTATAATATTTGAATTCATGTTATTATTTTTAATTTGTTAATATAATCCACGAAATCAAAGAACTTTAATTTGCTGACATCTGACAATCAACAATTTATGTAATTTACATGTTCTTTTACAACATTTTCTAAAAAAAACGATGCAAATAAAACATTATTTCCGACTCAGTAGGTATTTGGAATTAGTTAGTATAATAAAGCAATCTAATTATTTGCTTGAAATTATTGACAAACAAAACCCTTTTCTTATAGGTAGGCTTTGGGTTTTTATTGCTAATCTTCTTTCAATAATTTTAATTGTATTTGCGACGCCACTCTTTCAAAACAAAGTCAGTATAAAATGATATATATATAATATATATATATTTATATATATAAATCTGTCGCATGTTTATTTCACTACATTTAGCATAACTCCAATGCATTTATTTAATAATCCTTTCTGGTACCACGTATAAAGCAAAAATGGTAACTCCACTTAGCTGTCACGTCGTTCATATCTCAACTAAATTACAAAAACTGTATAAAATAACTAATTTTTCGAATCTGAAATTCAATGTTTTGTGGTATTAAAATGATTTGTTATGAATTAAACAATTTTAATTACAGGATGTCCTAAGGAAAAGCAACGACAGTATAATGAATGAGAAACACATACATAGGTACCAACATGAAAGTTCAAAAAGTAACACAATTCTTTACTTGGAGACTTGGACACATATTTACAAACTACATAATTTGACGCCATATTTCCGCGAAATTAATAGAACCTTAATTAATTTAGTTAAACATGCATAACATTTACGTTTATGTTTCCAAGTGCGCTTAATTACTTTAGGAAAGTTATATGTATTTTTGTATGCAATAGTTACACAGCATTTATTTATTAGACTTATGCTGATGTTTTTTTATCTGTTATTTAATCAATTTGGAAGAATTTTATTTTGGATATCAGAGTCGATGTTAATTTTTTTGTCAACCATTCCTCTCTTATGCATTTTGCATAACTTCTACATATAACGATCGCATTTATCATTGTTTGTACCTATATTATTAATTATTATCTACTATGAGTTAGGTACCACTCAAAAAAGGAATGCATTTCTCAAATAAAAAAAAAAATTTGTGCAGCGGACGCCGCCTGCTTGTAGAGATTTCTATACAAACCGAAATACAATTTTGTAGGTACCTACTTAATATTTTGTCTATTGTTAAAAAAAAAAAGTCGCACACGTCCGTTACACTCAGGATCATTTTACCTCTTGCTCTAATCACCACACCAGATACCACGTTTAAAAACACCAATACCATCCCAGCATGCATACATCCAGACCCACTTCCTTTCCCTGAGTATTTCGTTTCGTCTTCATCTTCAACAACGATTATATTATACCACATTCGTTAGCCAGAGTTCAGTTGTGTTCCGTTCATCAACAGCAAAGAAGGTCTCTCTTGTTGTTCGCTTAGTGAAAATAATAAAAACTGTATCTAGTGTTGTTTTGTGGAATTTTCTAAAAGTCTGCACAAATCCTGTCAAAATTACTGCAATCAGTAAAAAAAATTTATAAAATACAATTTTAAATCAGTTAATAAATAAAAACATCGACTAAAATGGCAGAGAAACCAAAACGTCCTCTATCCGGATACATGCTTTGGCTCGGCAGTGCCCGTGAACAAATCAAGAAGGAAAACCCCGGCATTAAGGTTACAGAAATTGCAAAGAAGGGGGGTGAACTTTGGAGAGGAATGAAGGACAAGTCAGAATGGGAAGCAAAAGCAGCCAAATGCAAGGAAGACTACGAAGAAGCCGTTCGAGAATTCGAAGCAAATGGTGGATCAACAGCGAACGGTGGCGGTAAAAAGCGCGGCAAGACAAGCAAGCGCACATCAAAGAAGAACAAGAAAGAGGCGTCCGATGACGATGAGGATGAGAGCGAATAAACAACACCTCTATCACATCTCTCCTTTCTTCGTTAATAATAAAACAAAAATAAAGTTAGATACAATACTCGTTGTCAAACGATTGTTGCTTAATTAATTTTACAATATTGATATGCTTAGTTCTAATGTTTAAAAAGAGAAGAGCGGTAAAATGTATAGAAAACAAAGAAATTTTCTGTTTCTTTAATATTTTTTAAGAATCGACAAAATAAAATGTTTTTACAAAAAATAAAATGAAATCTATGTTTTTTTGTTGATTAATGGTTAAATGTACCTTCAAAAAATTTGGGAAAAATCGTTAAACTGAATTGCAAGAAAAATAAAATGTCGGAGTGTTTTGATTTGATAATATAGTACCAGGTAAGGCTTGTGTGACCGGGTATGCGCAGAATGCGGATGGTGGATAATATATACAAATGAAAATAAGGGCTGAAAAACAAAAGTGAAATGTATAACTTGTGTATTGTTCTCTTTATTCTGGAAATAGTGAAAACGATTCATAATATCAAACTAAAATTTACGTTGGCGTTAGCTTTTCGCTTTGTTAAACGCTTTTTAACAAAATATCCGGAAAGATTATGCTTGACTTATTTTTAATTTCTCAACTAAATTACAGAAACTGTACAAAGCATACTTTTTTCTAAAATGAAATTTGTTGTGCCAAGAAAATATTGTGCTGTTCATGAGCTTGCTTAGACATGTCCCATCCCCATGTAGCTATTTTTTTCTATTGTTTATTAGGTTGCACACGTCTGTTACACCCAGAATCATAGTGTTAATTCGGTAACTGGCAATTTGTAAAGTATTTATTAAAGCAAAAAACAGCAACCTTCAATTCGTGTTTTTATTTATTGATGCGCAAAAAAAAAACCAGAAAAGTCTAATCCATTGCTGATTCGGAAAGGCAATAAAATGACTGACGGAGGATAACAAAACTAGTAAATCGGCGTTTTCGTAGATTCATAGATATTATATCATATTTTCGCATATGTGCATACTGTATTTTAGTGTTTTTTTTTAAATGAGCTAAGATAATTATTTTTTTAACAAGGTTAAAAAAAATACAAATTTTTGGCGCAACAGGCTCGTTAGTACCCAGGGCCTAGCTTTCTCACAACCATTCATGTGTGCGTGTGTACTTCTTGCACGATGGCGGGACCTCCTGTTTTTATGCCGACTCCGAACGGCTAAGTTGAGATAAGCTATTCTTGACAATTGATACTACTCGGATGATTTGTCAGATCATCACGAGAGGAGGGCCAGTGAAAAATCATTTAGGTGTTGCTACGGCTGGGAATCGAACCCAGACCTCCTGCGCGGCAGTTCATCGCACTAACCATCGCGCCACTGAGCCCGAAATGTTGAAATGTAAAAATAAAATATATAGTTCTATTCGAAATGCAGGAATAAAACAACTAAATCGAGTAAGCATATGGAACAAAGCATTCGATTGATCCTCAAGATACACATTCTATATTATTATCAATTAATGCTTTGAATTGGACGTAATAATGCGTTCAAAAAAGCCGATAAAAATGCAAGCAATGAGCAACGCATTCGCAACATTTTTGCATATACCTATGAAATACGCAGTGATGCCGAAGCATTGCATACATTTTTGAAGTTTCTGATATTATCTCTTGCACTCCTCTAACCATCACGTTGTAAAATGTAAAATCCATTAACATTCCGCACTGTATGTGATGCGTTGCATCTACTTTCTTTCCCCGAGATTTTCCACCATCCCAACAAAACACCATGAATCCGTGAAACCAGAATTATGCATCATGCGAATAAACAAAAATATGATGGTTCAACATTATATAAAGGATTGAACCTCGACATTGGTCATCAGTTAACTATCATCTTCATAAAAAAAAAGGTAGGTAGGTAGGTACTTCTAGAAACCTACAAATCGTAATAATTTCGATTGGAAATTAACTTATGGAATTGTACTCCTTCCAATTTGAAATTGTAACGTTATATCAGCAAGTATTTAAAAAACAGTACTCTGTTAGTATCGGTTATTATATTGCAGCGCAAGTTATCGCATCAATGTTACAATGTTTGGGAAAACTTGTTTTTCCCAAAGTATTTTTTTTATTTAATGATATGTTAATGCAAATTATGGCAAGAGTACGATAAATTAGGCGCGAAGAAATAATAACTGTTTTCGTAGAACAGTTCAATACAAGCATTTTTTACTATGGGAGGGAGGTCTATCACCCCTCGTTTTGGCGGGAGGTGCAATTATAGGTAATACTTAAAATTAAATATTTTATATTTTTTTATAGCTAATACGGTGTTCTATTAGCTATTTTTTTTAAAATAAAATGAAATCTATGCAAAAAAGTAGATAATTTTTCAAAACTGCAAAAATATATATTATTATTTTTTTTTTTGAAATTCGTTGCTCTAATTAATTCTTAATCAAAAACTGAAAACTATTTTTATATCTACTACTTTTATGTCTTCTAGTTTTTGAGAAAATGGATAATTAATAAAACTACTTTTTTATGGGATATTTGTTATTCCCTATCCCATAGGGGTATATTAGTTGTGTAACATAGAAAAATAATTTAGCTAGATATACCTAAAAGTATATGGATCGACTCAGAGTCGCTAGCTGAGTCAATTTAGCCATGTCTTTCCGTTCGTCCATACTTCACCAGTTTTTGGGCCTTAAATTGTGAGCTAGAAAAATTAAATTTGGTACACGTGATCGTTGTTGCTCCCAGAAGAAAATTTTTCAAATCCGCCCACTCCCACGCCCCTTTTTTAGAAGAAAGTTTTTGAAATCCGCCCAAAAATGTAGTTTTTTGCCAAATCATAAAATAAAATGTCTGAACAATATATTTAAAGAATCTCAATATCTATATTTCGTTTAATTACATTTTTTTGCAACGCCCACTTTTTGGGGGTGTTTTCAGTAAGGGGTGTTTTCAGGTTTTTCGGTATACCTTTTTTTTTTAAATATTCGAAAAAAAACTTTTAATTTCATTTCGTCCCTTGATCGTTTTAGCCGACGCCAACTTTTTGGGGGCGTTTTCTAAAAAAAAACATTTGCATACCCTACCCTATAGCTATATGCAGGAGAAACACGTTGTTTTTTGTCGAACCATAAAAGATTTTGATGAACTGTCTGAACAGTATGTTGTGACGTCATTTTCTATATTTTATGGCCATAAATCCCACATTTTGGGGATTTACATTTTAAGGATGGGATGGGATAGGGTATTAAACAAAATTGCGGCGGGTAGACCCCCCCCCCACCCCTCGTAGTAAAAAATGCTTGTATTGAACTACTTGACAAAAAACCGTTATCAATTTTTGGTGCCTAAGTTATCGTACTCTCCCCCAAATTATTTATTAAATATTACAAAAAAAATTATTTCTCACTCTCAGTTGATATAATCCACAAGCACATTTCAACGCTGTGTTCAACAGTCGGACCATATTGGGATTACATGTCTTTCTTACGATGAATATTTTAATAACGCTTACAAAATGAAATCCTCATCCTCAGCTATTGCAATAAAAATAATCAATCTTCTATGTTCTCACAAGATACCAAGATCTATCGACACACAACAAGTCGATAATCGGTAAGAAAAATGACTAGAGTCCTTTGGCCCGTCTGATGAAAACATTGAGGTAGTTAGTATTTCAATGGCCGTGGTGGACGTTCTGCGCGCAAATAAGCTTCTGTCTTTGGATTTTCGTTCAATGAGGCAAATTCTTCGGTATGACCTTTACCTTTAATTCTCGAAACGTTTCAGAGGACGCAACTGTTTATCTCGGTTATGTGTACTTTACTTGCACATTCTAACAGCGAAACTAGAGCTACCATCATATACTTAGGAAATAATTTACCGTAAATATGCTACCTTCATTCGTAAAGTACAACAACAATTGAGCACAAACAAAATTAACGAAACGACAGCTCTTTTTTAATTTTAATAATATGCATAGTATTTAGTCGTGCGATGAATAAAAAAGTGCATGGATATGAATTAATATAATATGTAAAATATTTATTTTTTGCAATACAATCAATGTATGTTAAATACATTAATTTTGTTTGTTTACATACTAGCATAATTGGAATTAATATTGAACATTTAATCAACTTTTAAACAACTTATATAAATATATATAACAAAAAACATATGAGAAGGCTACTATCCACTGTGCGGATCGTTGAATACCCTATCCCATCCTATCTGTAAAACTAAAATCCCCAAAAAGTGGACATGGCTAAACACGATGTGGATAAAATAAAGAAAATGACATGGTGACAACAAATTCTTCAGACTGCTTATAACAACTTTTACGGTTCTACAAAAGAAAAGGTTTTCTCCTGCATATGTTGTATAAAAATGTGGGTATAAAAATGGTTTTTATATAAAAACGCCCCCAAAAAGTGGGCGTGTGTTAAAATGGTCTATTGACGAAATGTTCATATTTATATTACTAATGATTCTGCATCAAAAGTTTTTTAGAAAATTTTAAAATTTGACCGAAAAACGTTTTGTATTAAAAATGCCCCCAAAAAGTGGGCGTGGCAAAAAAACTTTATATGAACGAAATACAGATATTTAGATTGTCTAAATACGTTGTTTAGAAAGTTTTTCAAAATTCATTATGGTTTGGCCAAAAAATACGTTTTTCTAAAAAGGGGGCGTGGCAGTGGGAGGATTTCAAAAATGTTTACACTTGTTCTGCTGGGAGCAACAAAGAGCACGTGTAACAAATTTCATCCTTCTAGCTCAAAATTTAAGGCCCAAAAAGTGGTCACGTACGGACGGACGGACGGACAGACATGGCTAAATCGACTCAGCTATCGATTCTGAGTCGATCCATATACTTTGAGGTATATGTAGCTAAATTATTTCTCTATGTTACAAACTATGTATCAAAACTAATATACCCCTATGGGATAGGGTATAAAAACAATTCCTACAATTAATTTGTTTATACCCTATCATTGAAAACTCGTCGTAAAATTACAATCTTTAGCAAGTAGTAAAATTACGACGTTGCATGAATACCCTTATTTACAATTTATCGGAATAGCTAGGTACGCACCAAAAAAAATATATAGCCTATAACTTATTTTTTATATGCAGCCAGCTCCTGTGAAAATTTCAAAAAAAATCGGTCCAGCGGTTTAGCCACTTATAGACCACAAACATACACTCCATTTGTATCTGAACCCTTTCCCATAGGGGTAGATTCGTTTTGTTTGACCCACGCCCACTTTTTGGAGGCGTTTTTTGATAAAAAAAAAACCATTTGTATAGATAGGAACCCTACCACAGGAGACGTTGTTTCTTGTCGAACCACTAACTATTTTGATAAACTGTCTAGCAATATATTATGGACAATATAACGCCCACTTTGGTTAATTGGAGGAATGAATGAAATAGGGTATTCACCGATTCTTACAGCGGATCCAACCAATGCATTGCTTCGAATCTACGCCGTACAATAAAGGCACATTGTACTCAGGACTCAAGAAGTCAAGAGTAGACTTTTAAATAACTATTTGAAGTGTAACGTGCACCGTACGACAACGCACAAGGTGATAAATAAACATACCTCCAACCATCCAAGCGAATGTCATACAACTGCGCCGTTCACAAAATAAATTTTCACCTTACCATGCTTTCTATGACAATTGATTAAAATTGTAAATATGCATTTTAACACACAAAAATGACATAAACGGTTTGAACTTCTTAAATTCATCAGTAAAAGGAATTATGTATTCCATTGAAATGTTACTAGTTACTACATATATAATATGAAATGCGTCTTGACGCGTTGAATCCACCCATAGCTGTAGAAACGAGAAAAGCATTTCGTGCACATGTACCTACTCTACTGAACATCATCCAGCGACAGCCATCGCTTAGCTCGGCAAATGGCATACATCCGCTTTGGTTGGGCATTTTGTTGACGAAGAAATTCACGTACTCATATGCGTTGTGCTGCGTCGCCACATACAAGCTGTTTGCCGTGTGCGTCGAATTGTATTATCACGATTTTCTATACCTACATGCTTTTCGGTGAGCGAATACATTGTTTGGGTAAAGTGAAGGAGCGCGGTGAAGCCGAGGTGATATGGGCAAAGTGTTTGTTGTATTACGTATCTGTGTATCATTCAATGAGAATATAGTAATGGCTTGGCCACTGGCCCCGTATTAAAATGCTTGTGTGTTTTTATCGTTGGGCTGTGCGCGCTGAATTTGCCTTTGGATTGGGTCGTTAGACTTGGCTGTGTATGACGAAGGCAATGGTTGAGGAACTCAACGACAGTGTTGCTTGTTATCAAGAATATGTATCTAATTTTTTTTTTTACTTTTTTGATTTTTGGTTCAATGAAGGGATGTTTCTGGGTTCTCAAGGTGTTACAGCTTACAGACCTGTTTCGATATATGAACTAATATAAGAATATTTAATTTAATACGAAATCATTTTTTTAATATCAAATCAATTAGGGTAAATATAATAGTAGGTATGAGCTTAACAACCTTTTTTCAGTTTAATGGTGTAGATAGGTAGGTACTTACTTTGTATTGTAGGTATGTAGTTATTTTTTTTATCAAATGCTTTATGAGAATTACCTATAACTTACTGTAGTTATCCTGTCAGCTTTGACTAAAAGCCCGGCTTCCAGTCATCTCATATCTTTGAAATACACATTATCCGAAAGCTCTTCTGTACTCCACACGCATTCCCAAGTCACCAGCGCCCTGAGTGGAATCGGCTAAGGTGACTTAGCATTTCATAATATATTTATTAACAAGAAAAAATCGTCATAGTCGGACATGGTGATCATGTGACACAGGCTAAATTTAATGATTGGTACTATCACTAAATTGTCACAAATCACGTTAACAAATTCCACCCCTATTTCACGAAAATGAAATACACAATTTGATGAAAAAAATGGAACCAGAACAATATGTAAATCATGGATCAATTTTATTTTTAACAGTTAGCATACATATAAATGTCCTAATGAATTTTAAGGATGAAACGGCTGGACAGACTGGATCTTGACATGTTTTTTTTAAACACTATTAGATCTGTGTCATACCGAGCTTAATACAAGCAGCATCCACGAGCAGAGATTTGCCAAAGCATATTACCATTTAGAACATTTGTTAGTGGGACATGATAGAAAATAGAGGATTATATAGTTTGACACAACTAACAACATCAATGAACCATGAAATTATACTTTACCTATGTAGGTACCTTTATTATTAAAAAAAGAAAAAAAAAAAAACAATTTTCCAAAATTTATTAATACAGCTATTACAGAGTGGTCTTTAAATTACTTTTACTAATTTTTATGGCGTGTATAACTACCCAACTTCTTCACCCACAAAAATTTTGGGAACAATGACAATATTTTACTATTTTACAGAGTTAAAAATCTACAATTGAAGCGTTTAGACGATGACGGGCCTAAGCGGCATTATTTTTTAATATGTCTATTTTATCAAAAAACTTGTATGTAAACAACTATAAACGCTGATTACTCAAATTTTTGTAAATGTAGCTGAGGCCCTTCATCCTCCAAGCGCTCAAATAAGTTTTTAATATATTTTATAAAATTTCTTTGAATTTTTTTTGTTTAAGATGATATTATTTGCTAAACATGCGATCGGTTATTTTGTATATTTTTTTTTGGGTTGTAAATAAAAAAAAATATTACATTTATTTTTAAAAATATTATTAAAATTTGGTTTCCAATTTCTTTTTACTTTTACGAAAATCGGGGATGTATGAATTTTGGTATAAAGTTTTTCATAGAAAAATAATGAATATAGACAAACTGTTGTTCACCGTCTCAAAATCAAAAGTATGTCTGTCTGCATGTCACAAATTGTTGTGACTCTAATACAAAAACTGTAAAAAATATGAACAAAGAAAAAAATTAGTTTCGTTCGAGAAAATAACAAACTTAAGTGAATGGATGTTTTTGTTTGTCGTCTCTTTCAACATACTTCAAAAGTTGACGTATTTAATTTTGCTTTGCGAAAGCGTAAGGGAACTTTTCGTCGAAATGAGAAAATTCTCTCTTGAAATTGAAGATTTAACATTTTCCATTTTTGGTTACACAAAAGTACCCGAGTGTACCTAATGTCGTTGCTGATGCTTCGAGTTCAATTGTAAAACTTTTCGAAATCAGACAGTGCCGCTTCAAATTTTAGAAAGTTGTTGTTTTTGGTTAAACCAGACGGAAACAGTGTCTGAACGAAATATGTAAATTAATGGCGTTTTCCATTGGGAAATCTTGATTTTGATCTGAAATTTGATCTTTTTGAGTGTCAATGGAACACGATTCAGATTTTTTTTTGTCATTGTATTGGTGTCATTTTGTGTCTGTTAAGTTAGCGTCGATGTAGCTGCCAACATTAAAAAAATAACAAAAATTTGAAAATACAGATATTATCTTCATCTTTTTCCGAAGACGAATTTAATAGTTCACGTATAACTTTATTTTTTGTGTCTATATCCATTAATAAATCCAAACGCAAAGCACTCTTGTTTTTCACAACTAAAGTAATAAATCAAAATGAAAATCACTCTAGTCAAACTGACAGCTATCATTTGTATTGGTATTGGTAAATCTTCCGAAAATTACAGATTTGCAAAATTGATCTAAGATAAAAAAAAAATCAATTCAAAATCGGTCTTTTGACAGCTTCAGATAAAAAAAAATTGATTTTTTTCCAATGGAAAAAGCAATAAATATTACTGTATTTTTCAAATTTCACAAATTTGTATATTGTTACGATTCTATTATATAGTGGCTATAATCTTTTTCCTTCATTATATTAAAATATTTTTATCGAATAAAGATTTTGTAATTTATTACCTAAAAATCAATTCACCAATTTGAATTGGATTATTATGATAAGATTTAGTTGATTTGATCATAATATAAGTTTCAAAATCATTCGTGGAAATAGAACATTATTTTTTTTCTATAGTTTTGCTAAAATCATACATAATTGAAAGACTTAAACCTGTTCTAAAAGATAACATCCCGAAGACTGACTCTGGTCTTCAAGGAATCGCACCTAGTCGTTTGACTAATTAGCAATTTATTTCATTTTAATTAGGTACTATACAAAAATATAAAATTTAAAAAAAAGCCGTCATAGGTCGGATTTCTATACGCTGTGTTTGTAAATGATCTTGAGTTTCAGTTTTTATTATTATGTTTTTTTCATATTTAGCTTGAGATTTGAGCCATCTCCTTTCTACATTGTCAGTTCTTAGTAGTTGTGATATTTCTAAATAAACATAAACAGAGAAGCCTAGCTCTGTATAATGTTCCATTAAGTAGCTCTCAGATACCTACTTAATGGAACATTATATAATTAGTGTAAAAAGAAATTATGGAACTCTGGCCAAACGTTATACATTCACATAGGTATAAAATTATATGGCTATGCACAATACCCTATTACAATAATATGAACAACTTTGTTCTAGTCGTGTTGGACCTTTTATGTTTGTTTTCTTGATTTTCTTTTAGTTTTATTTTTCTATAATATTAATTTGTTTGTGCAGTTCGCAAGTCGACTTTAAACATTGTTTACTCAAAAAAAAAACATTCTTGCATTCAAACAGCGCTAGTTGTGGTTCAGCAGTTTTGTTTGTTAACTCAATGGCCTAAAATAGTAGGTACCTACCTACTTTGCACGCAAAAATGAATGGAGAGCTAAGTTTGAGTCCTGTTAATGTAAGATATACCTATTTGTATCAAATAATTTATGTAAATCAAATAATTTCTTCCATAGTTTACCTTTCGATAACAGGTGCTGTCATCATATGAATTGCTGTGATTTTCAAATAGGTAATAAAATAACCGTCGGTACACCCTTTAGCTCACCAATTACAATGCAATATAGTAGACATGGATGTTTGGTTTTTGTTGGCCTAAATGATGTTAAAATTGTCGAAATTCGAATAAAAATACACGTATTTTATACTACATTGACTTGCTGACCATCCTACATACTAGCATACCTACTGTTTCCTTTTATTTTTTGAAATAGGAGAACAGAAATCATATACTGGAGCAACAGATACCTACAGTCCTACATATCCCAACTTTGCATGCATTGTAGCAAAACTCCATATTAACTGGCAACACCGAATTCATTCTATGAGATACACAATCCGCTTGCCTGAAACGTTCAGGATTTTAGCGCACCACCACCCCAACACCAGCAATAGCTACAACAACAATTTCATCCAGCTCGCTCAACTCAATACATTTTCCTATCATTCACCCTCAGCATCCCCCCTAAAAACCCATATCTATCACACCTCAACCGAGGAATAGTAACAAACAACACACAGCAATATGCTTTGGTTACCATACATAGCCGTACGAAACGAAAAAGACCCCTTGTGAGAGAACAGTTCGCTTCGCTCTTCTATACACCATCGCCATGCCATTGCCATCCGTATAACCGTAGTACAGCAAATCCATGAGCAGAACAAAAAATCGCCCGCCGTATGTATGTATGCCTTCAATGGTAGTTTGCCTGCCTGGCTTTGCTGGTTTATGCTGTTTGGCCTGCTATCTACTACACTACCGTACCGAACCACCACGTATCTGAGCTGAGTATCTCCCATATTCGCAGTACTATCTGCTTCTGCTCGATGTCGGCCATGCAAAATCTGCGTGTAACATTGTATGTGTGCGTCACCATATTCGCTTACCCCTTGCGTCGTTATCTCCTCAATTTCTCCTCTGGCGTCTATCAACCGCTCATTGGTATACGGTATACCCATATCCACTGAGGGGGTAAAAGGGAAATCGAATATTTGTACTGGCTGGCATAGCACTGGCAGGCAAGCAGCATAGAGATACGAGATACATTCAATTTTGCTTTGGCTTTGGCTTTCCCATACAATAAACTCTACCACCGTCGTGTCATCGTCGTCGCTGTGTGTTCTGTGTTGTATTATAGAGTACTGTACCAGCACTATACTACAGTGTGAAGAACGTCGAATACGAACACGAACGAATTTTATTCAACGAAGGAAGAGCTAAAAATCCAACAGTACAAATTTTCAAGCAAACGTTTTCTATACTGTGTGTGGTGGAAGTATCTCGTACTGCTTGCTTGCCTGTGCTTTGCTTGGTCGCTTTCCTCACATCTGAGAGAAGAGTTTTATTCCATACAAAATTTCTCGTTCAAAATAATTTTTTAGTGTCCATATTCAAATATAAATTACTAATTTAAATTATTCAGGTGAGTGAAATTTGTTGTTCTACAATTTATCGGTAAACCCTGGGGGTATTTTATTTTACTAAATCCGCTAAAATTAATGGCGTTTTATTATATAAAATTTTGAAAAATCATCGACCCATTTTGGCGTGGGTTTCTATGAAAATTTCTTTTCATCCAATTCCATGGCGATTTCATATAAATTGTACTGAAAATGGTGGCCCTTATCGGTTGGTCGTGTTTTTGCGAAATTACTAAATATTTTAAGAGTGTTGAAACGGGCCACTTACATATTCTGAAAATATGATTATTTAATAATTATTTGATAGAATAATTACGTCTCAAAAACGTTTTCGTCATCATAAAAAAAATTCTCAAAAAATGGGGAAAAAACTCGAACACAAATTATATGTGTATTCGTTTCATATAGTGGGTTGGTTTTGCTTGCCTCTATAGTCGGCGGTTGCTCTTTATTATTGTAAGGGGGACGGAGACGCATTTGGTGAAGGCGACAGTGACGACGAACAACGATGATGATGTTGTTGATGGGTATACTTTCAGGGGGTGGCGTGCTGGGGGGCTCACACTACTTCATGGATAGACTGAAGGGGGGATGGTTTGTGATACATACGTATTCAGGCGCGAGGGGAATGAAACACTTCTACTGAACACTCACTGCCAGTATATTAGTATAGCAGTACTTAAGACAAAACTTAAGGTATATTTTAGGTTATAAGAAAAAAAATTTCGTTGAAATAGATTTCATTCATTCTGTTAATTATTTTGTTGTTTTCGCTTGATTCAGTTATTTTTTGCTTCTGATTTGATTTTAACCGTCATGGCGGTACGGTAAAAAAAGAGCGCAAAGTAGCGTAACCATTGTGTGTGAAGGTGGGGACGAATGACAAAATTGTGAATATTCGAACGAGTACACATCTCATATTGTTGGTGTGTTTCATTTTATATTAATTCTTTTTCCGTTTGTTGCTACATATATATTTTGTGAAAGAGTTTGCCCAACAACTGTTTAATCGAAGTGATAAACCAGTCAAACGAAAATTACACATAACTCATAACATCACATTGTTACTGCATATTTGTATGTAGGTAGATATAGGTACCAAAATGTGAGGGAATATCGAATAATAAAATGAAATCGGATTTATTTTTGTAGGTATGCTTTCATACCTTAAATTTCTTGCAATGGCTGCCTTCCGCGCGCGCTTTTTTACCTCACTGAAATTGTGTGGTTCATCCTTTTTCTTATTACATTGTTTGTTTGACTTTTACTTGACCAAGCCGCAAATTGATTCTCAGTCCCATTTTAGCTATTTTTAACGTATTGTTTTAACAATTCATGAAAATTACTTAAAAAATCGTTACAAGACGCCATTTTGTGTAATTTCAAATGTGGTAGTGGTGTAGTACTTAGGTTCCCATTTTCTATACCGGGTGGGTCAAAGTAGGTACTAGCAAATATTTTCAAAACATGTTTATTTGTTTTAAACACTCCATGTTATCATTTAAATAAAATGTAGGTAGGTATATATATTTATATATATATTTTATATATAAGAAGCAAATTTAATAGGTAGGTACCTATACTTTCCTATCAACCGCCAGAAATAAAATGTTTATTCGTGATTTTGCATTGGTTGATTTTTGTGCAAATAGGGGTCAAAAATTCATACAATTTCGTAAGTTTACAACGCACGAAAACTTGTAAATGAATTCAATCTCAATTTAGTAGTATTTTCATTAACAGATTTTGTTCATTTTGTTCACTTTCCGTCATCGATCATTTTTTTTTTGATTAAATGGTAAAATATCTTTTCAAAAGTTTACAACGTGAATCAAGTTATACATCATCATATTTATTTATTTATTTTGACAGTGATCAGTGACACGTCGTAAGTTTACCACGTTTCCGACGTTACACGAATACCCCTAAAATTTTATTTTATTTTACATTATTTGTCTAGGGTTTTAATCTACTGAGATTTTAGAAGTGATGTTTTGGTATAAAAGGGAATGATAAATTTATGAAGTTATTCTGATTTTTCAAAAATATTTTTTTACCCGAATGCTAAGAACATATTGTGCGGTTCTACACTAAAAATCCCTCACAGCCAAAACATTGTTGAAGACCAAATGTGCCATGCTGACCAGCATATTTAAATACTTGTTTTAATATTGTTACACGGAATGCAAACAAAATATCACTGTCTTTATCATCAGAATTAATGCTAGAGGTAATTAATCTAATAGCGTTTTTGATAGTAAGGAGTTTTGATTGGGAGTTTCATATTTGCTCTCAGATTGTTCAGATTTTTACTCGCTTCAATCGAACATAAAAGTGATTGATCTGTTCTTATGTGTGTGTTAGTGTGTTTTTTGACAGCTCATTGTTTATCTTCTTTACGAAAATTGATGAGAAAAATTTACATTATTTCATTGCATTGTTATTATTGGATTTTTATAAAAATAATTCCTCATTTCTTTTTGTAAAAATCCAAGAAGGTACATCAAGCGTAGGTGATAAGGAATACGGCGATAATGATGAGGAAAAATATTTCAATAATTTATTTAATGTTATGTTTAAAAAAAAACTTTAAATAAAACACAAATCAAACTGCGAAATGAAAAACTTCAAACTGACATAAGTCAGGTGTCAAATGTTTTTCTGTTGGTGCATGTAGTTGTAAATCTCACTTGAAATCTGATTTTTTAAAAGTAATCAAAAAAGAGTTTTCCCAATCGAAAACTTAAAGCTATACGAAAAAAGAACAAATAGATCAAAAAGTATTTCATGCTGACGGAGATTCATTCACCGCGCAGGAACGAGATACAAAATCAAAACAAACCGGAGAACCCCACAGGTGGGTCAGCAGGGATGCAGTCGGTAGGTTAATTATATTATTATTTTATATTCAGTTTATAACGTTACTTTATTTTATATTCAGTTTATTGTTATAAATAATAGGGTTATTCATGCAACGTCGGAAAGTCTTCGTAAACGTGGTAAACTTACGATGTGGTAAATAAACTGTCAAAATTTGCATGGGAAATCTTTTACATCAATATCGGAAATTTCGAACACGAATTGGATGTGTAGATTGAGATAGATAACGTTGTAAACTTTTGACAAGCTATTTTGACATATACACATCAAACATTTAGGCCATAAGAAAAAAAAATCGAATAATGGAAAGAGAAAAAAAGGAACATTTTCTATTAATAAACAATTTAGTGGTACAGTTTTTAACAATTTTTCGCATTATGTGAACTTACGATGTTACCCTTAATATATATGTAAAACAATTTTTCCTGTACATATTTATCTTTAAAGACTATCATATCTAACAGTAGTAGGTACCTACTGCGCTGTACATCGTGCTGGTACGAAACTACATTTTATTACGAAATATTACGAAAAATCAATTAACGTAAGACAAAATACGAAAAAAATAACACATATCGTTTTTCGATAACTTCCTATAATTTTTTGTTATTTTTTTATGTATTGTTAAGTCATTCTTTACATAAAGTTCCGTATATAATCTTAAATTTATTCTTATTCAAAAATAACGTACGACTGTTTATTTATCTAGTATGTTTTTTTTAAAAGAAAGGAAACAAATTATGAGTTGCGTTTCAATTAAAATTGCCACACTAAAATTAAACTAAAAAGTTTATACTTACTTAAGAGGCGCTACAGTCCGGAATGAATCTGGGCCTCAACCAACATGCCCAGTTCTTCGCTAACTGCCTCCAGTTATGCACTCAAAGTTTGTTGAGGTCAGTTTCTACTTGTGCGCGACACTAAGACGAAGTCTTCCTCTACTGCGTCCGGTGTTTGGCTGGGATGGTTTCCATTTGTTCTACATATCCTAGCCATCTTAAACGTCCAATCCGTCAACTCAAACGGGACCGAAGATTTTTCAAAAACATTACCTCTCGAATCGACCAAGGATTTCTTCATGCTTCAACGCCGTAGAGCAGGACTTGATGATCAGGGTCTTATAAAGGATATCACTCTAGTTCGAGTGAGGGCTTCACTATTATATTGCTTTCTAAGCCCGAAGAATAGCGGAGCCGAGGTAGACAAAACCCGTACTACCTCAAAGTTATGTTTTAAGTGACGTTCGTCGATGTAGGTAGTATGCCTTTCTTCTTCTTGTCAAAAAATATTTTGTAGAAAAATTAATTTCCAAGCGGAATTCCGATCAATTGCATTCAGTCCTAATTTACGCGCGCTCGTGATTGTCATGTGGGTAGTGCTCATACATAATACTCAGTCCAAGTATGTAGTGGGTATACAAACATACATACACATACACTTGGTAATCATTCGTTGTGTTTTCTGAAAATGGCGCCAAAAATTTTGATTGTAGTAGATTTCGAAGTACAAATCTAAAACGTCTATTTCATGCTACACTTTCATTTTCAACTTAATTGTTTGTTTAGGAATACTTTTATTTCTGTGCTTGTCTTGCCATAGAGGAGAAATTGGTTTCTATTGCGGTTACACAATACAATCGACATCGACAGCAGCAATTATTTTACGAATTGCTAAGAAATGTCCTGCTTGTTTCGATGAATGTCCTCATACAATATAACTGTCTATAAAAATTGTGATGTTAATGTGAATGTTCTGACTTTGTCTCTTATGTGTAGGTATTCGCTATGTTATTTATCTGCATATGGGTTGATGAACAAAAGTTCAATTGCACAATATGACAAATCGTTATTCAACAGTTATGACTTGAATCATAGGCAGATATTGTTCCTGCTGACAAAAGTAAATAATTATAGGATTGGCTAGTTTTTTTTAATGTTAAATGTTTTAATTTATTTGTTAATCCCAATCGGCCATGAACGTGTTTTATTATCAATTTTAAATTGGTTCACAAATGTATTTCAATTTTGATATTCTCTGAACAAAAATAATAGTTTATATCGCATAAATCCTGTAGCTACACAAACAAAAAATATAAAAAAAATCGTTTACTAAATCTAGTTATAAAACGTAAAGCTTCGAATTATAAACATTGATTAAATTATCAAATGATAATTATTTTTGTCGAATTGTTTGATTATTGAATTGTTTGAATATTGACAGCAGAAAATAGAAATGTAGCTCAAGTATTACTCCGAGAACATCCTTTCAGAAAATCTCAAAATATACCTTTGCGTTTAATTTAATTACAACCCATGTAATAGAAGGAAATCTCTTTAATGCTTTTTGAGTTTCATAGATAATTTAGGTTTTATATGTAAATAAAGTATGTAATTGAAAGAATTGTACAGACACTTGAAAGCGTACTTATCTGAGATGGCTTGAGAGTTTGTTTTTATTTATAATAATTCAACAATTATTCTGTGCAAAGCTACTGAAGTTTGTAACTGCTTGTTGCTCTCATGTTTACCTGCACACATAGATTCTACTTCGACTTTGTTCAGGGTAAGAAGAATGACGCATTTCGGATTTTGTTGTTTGAAAACATTATTCGTTTCTACATGATTAAAGGGTCAAGGGGATTATCAAAACTCACTGCAAGGTACAGTGGTAAATGAATGTTACTTCTTTTCATTTAGGTTACTAAAGCCGAGTTCACATGAGGTACTCACATAATCGATCAAAAATGGGTAACACTATTTTCACGATGTATAGGTACCCAGGTATAAATTATCTACGTGCAAGTGGATACAACACTGACTTGTCAATGGGAAAATATTAATTTATTATTATGCATTAACAAGCAGCAGCCCCTGGAAAATTAAACTTAACTCCATAACACACCTCACTATCAGTGTACCTCCCGCAAAATATCTTTTCAGCTCATGGCAGCATTAACTCTCCGTATTTCGATTGTTGTTGTTGTTTTAGTTGGAGTCATGCTCCATTCACATCGCTCTCTTGCATGTTTTATAGCGCGGGTGGATTGACTTTATATTTTTTTTATCGTTCTCAGCTAGGGATGTTCTTGTTTTATAGGTACTGTTGCTACTTCGATGTAGCTGGTAGGACGTAGAAATAAGGAGTTAGGTGCTAAATTGGGTTCTACTTTGGCTATTGCCATTTTTGCCCGTGAGAGATTGAAATGTATTTCTCACTCTCTGACAACAGGAAAGGTAAACAGATATTAAATGCGTATCGTATGTGCTATTAATAAAACAAAATCCAGGGGTGGACAATTGGACATGCATATGAGTCCAAATAGAGAGTTGAGCTGCCAGCGTAAGGAGGTTTGTAATGAGTTGCCTGCAAGCGGGTAAAATTATTTAACTGCTCGTCGTCATGTACACCTACAAACCAACTATTGGTATGATATATAATTAATCCATGTACAATAATACATTTGCTAATTATTAATTAATGCTGCATTAATTCCACAAATACACACGTATTGCTCTGAGCTTTATATATTCCATAAGTAGAATATTTACCTGATTACACAATGTGTATTGAATTCATACATTTGGAGGCTTTTTACATGTTGTATTGAGGTTTGAGGCGTTGCGTTGTATGTAGTTCTTTAAGAGACCGCTGACCCCAGTAAGTAGGTACAGTACAGTTTAGTTTACTAAGTCTACACTGGGTTAAATTTGTTTATTTTTTATAGGTACTAAGCGAAGTGAGTACAAAACTTAAACTGGCTTTCCTAGGAATGCGAACATGCTTGAATCATCATATTGTCTTCATCCGACATTATTTAGTTTAATAAACATAAAAATGTGAACACCAATTATAAAATATGAATTTAAAAAATTTTAGGTGTAAAAAGAATTATGTAGGTACCTACAGTGTCGTTCGGTGTTAGTGTGCGCGGTGGGTAAGTGTTCGCATATCAATTTCCTCGAAAAGGGTTAAAAATGTATGATTTTTGCAAGTGCAGAACTCATCATTGTGTAGATGTTTTGAACGGTATAACTATGAGTGACAATGTAAAAAATGATACATTTTGCTATTTTCCGCCATTTTTAATGATTTTTGTTTCCTATGTACCTATGGTTTGTAATGTAGGCAATAATTTGTGTACCCGATTCCGTTGGGGTATATTAGTTTTGATACATGGGGAAATAATTTAGCTAGATATACCTTAAATAATTGTATATGGATCGACTCAGAATCGTTAGCTGAGTCGATTTAGCCATGTCTGTCCATCCGTTTTGGGCCTTATTTTTTGAGCTATAATGATAAAATTTGGTACATGTACTCCTACTGCCACTCCCCCTTTTTAGAAAAACGTAGTTTTTGGCCAAACCATTAATAATTAAGTTAATTGCCACGCCCACTTTTTAGGGAGTTTTCATAAAAAACGATGTTTTTTTTCAATTTTAATATTGAATATCATTGTAATACGTGTCGGGTTTTATGTTTTGTTAAAACTTATATTATCTTTGTTTATTATCGAAAATGGAAAAAGGTAGGTCAGGTTACGTTGTAGTGGCTGCACGTGATGCGCGTGCACACTTTAACAACAAAGGTCCGTTGTGGTTCCACGTGGATCTGTCGATTTTTTCTATATTCATTTGCCTAATTAAACCATTCAGAGCTAACTATACAGCGTAGGAGATTTCTGACTTTAATATTAGTCAGCTCACCTATATTATCAAAGAAATAGTTTCCAAAATGGAGTTTTCTTTTGTCTGAGAGAGCTGGACAAGAGCAGAGAATGTAAGTAATACTTTCCACCTCTTCTTTGTCCAAGCAGCTCCTACAGAAGTCATTGCTAAAAAGGCCTAGTCCACTTGCGTGTAGGCCTAAGGACACCTATTATGGTGCTTATGCTTGATACAGCAGCTGAACAAGCTTGTCAAGCAGATCGAGCGAATCCTATTTACCAGATTCGCTACAAAATATGTTGCAAATCATTGTTATTGAAATAATTTCAATTCTAAAATCGGAAATTAACAATAAGTAGCAGCAAACAATGAAAAAATGTCGATGATAAGTTTGTGCACTTGTGCAGTGACAATGACAATACCTATGTTTTTGTCACTGCTCCACCTCTTGAGAAAGCCTGACAAACATCCAATAGTAACACTGTCTTCTATTCTTTGTGGCAATAATAATCACAAAGGGGGAAGCTATGTTTGGACCATAAATGTCCGATATTTTATTTCATATAGCATAAGAACGAAAAAAAACGCCTATGATTTAATTTTTTTTTGTATTGTTATGTTCAACGAATATTGATTTTTAAAATTGACTTTTCTTTCATTTATAGTAATTTCATCAAAACAAACAAACAAAGAAAAATGACGACTGAAAGGCCAAAACGTCCTCTGTCAGCATACATGCTGTGGTTGAATGAAAACCGTGAACAGATCAAAAAAGACAACCCCGGCAGCAAAGTTACAGATATCGCAAAGCGTGGTGGTGAATTATGGCGCGCAATGAAGGACAAATCCGTAAGTTATTTATTGTATATCACCATGATTTGAAATTATATTTTCAATATTTTTCAGGAATGGGAAGCAAAAGCTATTGTGATGAAAGAAAAGTATACAAAGGAAATAAAAGAATATGAAGCCAATGGTGGAACAGATACTGGTGCCAAGAAGCGAAAGACAAAGGCAACCAAGCCAGCCAAGAAGCAAAAAAAGAAAGAGACCTCTGAGGAAGAGAGTGGAGAGGATGAAAGCGATTAGATCGTTAAAAATTACTTTTTTATTTCTACATTGTTTAAATATGATTTCATAATTTGTGTACGCGTACTATTATTTTTTTAATTTTTCATTTTATGATGCATAATATGAAATGAAAAGAAATTAAATGCAAAACATATTCGTGTAGTGACATCTTTTTGTATTCTGCTGATTTTGCTAAGCAAAATACAAAAGATGCAACTTGCAGTGAAAAAGAAAATAATATAAATCAAAGAACGATCTTTATATAATTATTTTTCCTTTAGATTGTAAAACTGAATAAATATAAATATTTTATGTGTATTTAAACTAGTAAATAAAAACAACAAAATGACAAACACTTTTTTCTTTTGTACCTTCTTCTATGTTTCGATCAAAACAAAAAAATCAATTGGTTTTAAATATAAATTTATTAAGTATAACATTAATGATAAACAAATAGAGTTATAATTCAGCTAAAGTTTGATAAGGAACTAAAAACAAAATCAATGTCCGTAAACAATTTTTACAACTGAAAATAATAAGACGGGAAATAAGCATATTGCTTACATATGTAATTATAAAAATAAAAATCTTCACTTTATGCATTCTTCATAAAAACTTAGCAATGACGATATATAACTGCAGTGCTGCCAGTGTTTTGTCACAGAAATTCCCAGGATAATGCCAAAAAATCCATAAATTCCCTCGCATGGCTCGAAAAGTATCTCAAATGTTTCCACACTTTATTAAAAAAACTAAAACAGGAAACAGTTTTATTTGAATTAGTTATAAAAAAATAAACATGCAAAAATAATGTTTTATAAATGAAAGTCTTTAAACGAATTATGTAACAAGTTACACAAAGATGTAGGCATGTATTATATATTAAGAATTTACGTATCTAACAATACATAAAAGGTACACGTTAATTTTTGAAATTAGTCTTCATATGTGAATGAGAAAATTATGCCCTATGATTCAATCCAAAGATTTTAAATGCAAAGTTTTTGTATTGTGGTTATAAAAATGGTTTTGATGTACATACAACAAAGATATAACAATTTATCTTCTTACTCTTGAATTATGATCTTTTGCTTTCCAAGCGATTTCTCTTCTTGTATTTTACATCCTTTAGCGAAAATTCTTTCCGACTCAGCATTGGAGTGAGGCAATGTTAAAGGAATTTTAATACATCTCCTAAGTGTGGAAATAGTAAGTCATAATTAAAAATGTTTTTGTTACAAATATGATACATTATTTCCTCAATTTGCAATGCCTTTTGTATTATATATTGCTATATATTGCTACATTTCCGAATTCGGTCTCCACTTCAGTTACAGGAAAATCCAGCTTCCTCGCAATGGAAGAAATATTTGGACTACGGAACTCCATTGGGGAATGTTGGCAAGTGTTTAACCATTTGTAATACAGCTGTTTTGTAAAAGCTAAGAATGCTTGCTTTTACAGAGAATTATTCTTTTGTATTCAGTTTCAAAATGACATTGTCATAACCCTGCCCAACAAATTTAGTATCCAAACTTAAAATGTACTCAACCGGATTCTTCAAATTTGGGTTTTCCACAGAAGTAGAAAAAATCTAAAGTAAAGAAATTTCGAGCTAGTTTCAAAACCAAAATGCGACTTTCATGCACAATGCATGACGCATTCAGGCGTATAACATAAATTTTTGGCTGAAGAAGAATTCCCATTTATTTGTTCTGGGCGATAACATGTTTAGCTTTTTCCCATTTAGCTGATTTGGAAGTCAAATATTCCCACAAAAAGGGAAATCTCCGACAAACTGGCAGCGTTGGATGGCAGGACTTTGCAATATATTTTGTTTTCATAAAACCATCAAAGTTTACAATAAACTGCTCGAAACAAAATAGGGCCCACTTAGTTTTTTGGTTTTCATTTGAATGAAATTAGTTAATTAGCTAGTGGCTTTTTTTTCTTACCCACTTGGAGGCAACAGTAAAATTGTTGTTCAGAGCATTGAAAAGGGCTCATACACATGCTCTACAATAAAATGCTTCGTTTAAATTTTTGGTGGGCCCTATTTTATTTTGAGTAGTATACATTATAATATCCCAATTTAAAGTCTATAGGTGTATGAATGTGTGTTTTTTGTTTAAATGTGTACTCATTTCATTTCACACTTTATCAATTTTAATGGGATACATTTATTGAAATCTTTATACATAAGTAAGTTACCGTGTAAATTGTCAAGCAGATTAATAAAAAAAGGATTTTCGTGTAATAATAAATACATAGAATTAAAATAAAATATTTATTTATGAGCCACCTCCCTTATAACAAATATATCAATTTTATTATGTGTAATGTAAAAACAGTTATGTATGTTCGACAAAATGAGAATGCATTAAACGTTAATTGTTTTTTAAGTGCGCTGGGGTACTTTTCTGGGAAGAAACTGTCAAATGTCAAACAGTCTCTAGGGCCTCAAACCCATATTGCCCCTCGTTTGTGTGTTTAACGCTAACTTCGAACAGCAATTTCTCATGACAATGTTTTACACGTGGATAACTTAGTCAGACTTTTGCAAGCTGTGTAAATTCACATTTTTCGTAGAAGATAGATAAATATTATCTTCTTATATAAATATGGACTGTATGTGTGTATATTTGTTTAAAGTCTATAGCCGGCTAAACCACTAGACCGATTTTCTCAAAATTCCCACAGGACCTAGCTCGAAGGAGCAATAGGCTATACTTTTTTTTTCGATATCTCAAGGGGCGTGGCATTTCCGGCAAAATGGTCATAGAACCTCCAATTGAATAAATAATGGACTCTCTAAATATATGATATGCTTTGCGATTAAATTGTCATATTAAAACAAAATTGTAATTTTAATTTGGCGCTATTTTTCCATACGAATAGCGCCACTTTTGCGACTGGTAGAGAAAAAAGGAATATGTCAATGTATACCAAAATGCTTGCCTTCAGTCGTCAATTAAGTAAATATTGATTGTCATATATCTGGAACCATTAACTTATTATATATGGACTGCTAGTGAAATTACTTTTTTTTTCTGCGAGAAAATATGTTCCAAAACAGCACAGGCGCCACTGTTGCACTGCGGATTAGCAAAGAAGCACATGCCGCCGTTAATTTGAATTTCCATAGACTTTTGGATCCAAGAGAAAAAGATTTCGTACTTCTTTTATATCAAAGATATTATAAAATAAAATTTCGCTACTCTAAGAACACGGTTCAATAGTTAGTTTTATTTTAAAATATATTTCTTACTTATGTTTTATGATCATTTAATCAATTTTGTTTGCAATGTGATGAAGCAAACGTTATTTTAGCTTACTTAGTGTTCCGAAGTGAAACAGTAGCGTGTTTATTGTTTTGGAACATACGTGAAGTTGGCTACTAGCAGTCCATATGTAATAAGTCAATGTCTGGAACACTCGGCCCTATCATGGTATCCGTTCCGAAAGAAAAATTCTCCGATTTTGTACGAATCGGAGAATTTTGCTTCATGGTAATCGCTCCGATCTGTTCGGAAATTTTTTCCGACAAAGCGCAACGCACATCGGCAGTCTACGTTTCATTGCGATGGGTTGCATTTTTTGCATCTGTTTTTGACAGCCACACGTCATTTTCTCTCCGATGGTCTCCGACATTTATTCGTCGCGGAAATATTTGTAAGTGCACAAAATGTAAGCAATAAAATAATTTTATTTAAGTTTTCTGGGTGAAAACTGGTGTTTTAGGCAAAGTTGGAATGAAAAAACAAGCACCAAACAATATGGGCGCTAGGTTATTGATATTGATGTTCGGAATTTTACCAAGAGCAAGAGGACACCAAAGAGGTTGCTGATTTTTGCTGATGTCAAATGAATGCGTTGTTGCAACTTCGGAAAACGGATACTGTGAGTGAACCAAAATTCAGTCTTTGACTGGATTTGCGTTGCGTAGACAATTACTCTCCGAACGGATGCCATGATAGGGCCGACTATAATAGTGAGAGTCTTGAAATATTGTCCAGGCACATTGGTTGTGGTTTTGAGACTTCATACAAAAAATGGGCGGGCGGGATTGGAAAAGTGGGCATGGTACCTCCCATAAAAAACAAAATATCTGCAGTGCCATGAAATCCTCAGTCTTGAAACATAGCACGAGGATATGAATTGCTAATGTGTGGAAGAATAAGTAGGGGTGGCACCTCTCATACAAAGTAAATAGTGAGGGTCTTGAATTTTAGTCCAGGCATATTGGCTGAATGACAAAAATTTAGAATTAATAATAACTAACCCGGCAAACGTTGTTTTGCCATGACTAACAAATTTATCGAAAAAATAAAATAAAAAAAATTAGGGGTGGACCACCCTTAACATTTAGGGGGATGAAAAGTAGATGTTGTCCGATTCTCAGGCCTAACGGATATGTGCACAAAATTTCACGAAAATCGGTCGAGCCATTTCGGAGGAGTATAATGACTAACACCGCGACATGAGAATTTTATATATAAGATTAATTTTAGATTTAGTCATTTAGAAAGCGTTCGATTAACTGTTCATGAATGCAAATACGATAACGCAATGCAAACAGGTACGTATGTACCTATGCACATAGACACATATCTATAAATTTACTTATAATGTATATATTTTTAACTTTCTACTACAAAGAGAAAGATATTGTTTTCGTGAAAATGTTCGAACACGAGATTTTGATTGATTCTAACATTACGATGATAGCGGAATCCAAAAAAAGTTACACATAACCTCAATTTTCTCGAAAACGGATCCAACGATTTTGATTAAACTTTTTATATATTATTAGCATGTTAGTTCCAACAAAACTGCATACCCAGTTTTTTTTTTCGAGAAAATCCATAAAACGGATTTTGTCATTCAGGCCATATAAAGAAAATTGTTAATTTCCCGCAAACTACTATGTCAAATTGAATGAAATTGAATATATATACAACTATCCACAACAACTATCACTTAACGGAATTTTCAGTTTTGGCCAATAACGAAAAATAATTATTTTTCACATAGACACCGATTCCTTCAAATTTCGGAGTAAACGTTCGTATAATCACATTTCAACATTTTATATAATTTTTGGCATTAATAATCAAAATGCGTACTATTTGATCTAACGCCCAACTCGCTGTGGAAGAGAAAGTTGCTTACGACCCAGTCGTGCACCCACCACTCGTTTTTTCTTGGGTTAATAGATACTGTTGCTAATTTAAAATAAAACATTTTTCTTGAAAAAAAATGTTAAACCATTATTATTTCTAGTAATAATTTTTATTTAGGTTCAAAATCTCAATATTTAAAAAATCTCTAGCCTAGGTCTTGTCGTTCTAGATTTTAGGCGTTCCAGCTAACGTGGTGATCCCATCGCTAGGATACGTACAGTTTTGATAACTTTAGCAAAAGCTGGTTTCTTGTGGAAAAATGAGACCACACTCAAAGAAAATAGAGGCACTGATATCTTTGCCTTATGCTACTACTGTTACTCAGTTGCGTATGTTTATTGGACTGGTATCATACTTCCGAAAATGTATTCCGAAATGTTCTCAAATGATGACTCCTTTGCATAAATTAACAAGTGTTCTTAAAGGTTAAATTACTTGGACACCGTCACATGAGGCTATCGGACAGAGCATTATATAAATTCTAATCCCATCCTTAAAATTAATATCCCCAAAATGTGGTCTTTATGGCCATAAAGTATTGAAAATGACGTCACAACATATTGTTTAGAAAGTTTATCAAAATGTTTATGGTTCGACAAAAAACAACGTTTTTATACCCTATTCCATAGGGGTATATTAGTTTTGACATTGAGTTTGTAACATAGAGAAATAATTTCGATACATATAACTCAAAATATATGGATCGATTCAGAATCGCTAGCTGAGGGGGGGTTTGTAAAAAACGCTTTTTGTCCAAATTTTAACACTTTGGAAAAAATGTTTGATGCAAATACTTCCGCGATGGTAATATAAACATTTTGTCCATAGATCATTTTCAGCTACGCCCTTATTTTGGGGGCGTTTTCTTACAAAAACTATTTGTATACCCCATCCCACAAGGCATTAGTAATAGAAATACGTTGTTTTTTGTCGAACCACAAAAGGGTTTAATAAACTGCCTGAACAATAGCTATGTTGCGACATGAAGTTGTTCAATGATAGCTATAACTAGGCCCTATCATGGAACAACTTCATTGGAACACAAAACATGATGGAATTGAAATTTTACCTCCATAGCTGATTATAGGAAACGTAGGAAAATTTCGTTTCATTTCAGTGGAACGACAAACATTACTTCACAAAAATAAATCTTGATCAGAAAGAGAAAGATAGTCCTTCTGAGGAAGAATAGAATCCCCACGTAAATCGCTTCCAAATTGGCTCTGAAGTCATTAAGAGCAAGGATGCGGTGAGGTATCTAGGATTGAGGATCGACACAAAACTAACATTCTGGCAATAGATAAAGTTCGCAGCGGTTTGAGTCTCTAGAGTCATAACATCACTCAGAAGATTAATGGCGAACATAGGTGGTCCAACGCCTAGCAAGCGCAGGCTATTAATGTATATGGAATATGGAAGTACGATTTCGGCAGACGCGCTTCGCCAAGAAAAGTACCGGAAGCAGATGGCTGCAGTGCAAAAACGTGGAGCGCTCTACGTGTGGCTAGCTCTTACCGAACGGTGTCGGAACCAGCCGTCCTCGTAGTGGCAGGAGTGACTCCCATTGAACTCCTATCGGCACAAAGGAAGTACGTCCACGACAACAATGCGGAAATTGGATTGAAAGCGTCAAGCGACCAAGCAGAGCAGCAAAGACACGGAAGTGGCAAGAGCGCTGGAGCTTGGAAATCAGCAGCATTGCCGCCTTCAACCCCGAAAACATAGTTGACAAAATGCTGACGAGCGACTTAAATTGGGAAAGAATTTGCCAGTTTGTGGAAGATATTCTCAGAAGAAAAAAACATATAAGAATGCTACAATCCGCTGTGCGGATCGTTGAATACCCTATCCCATCCCATCCTTAAAATTAATATCTCCAAAAAGTAAGCTTTATTAGGATATAATATAGAAAATGACATTGTCACAACATATTGTTCATACAGTTTATCAGAATCTTTTGTTGTTTGACAAAAAACATCGTTTTTCTCCTGCATGTGCTATGGGTTAGGCCGTTAGGGTATACGAACTGTTTTTGTAATAAAACGCCACAAAAAGTGGGCGTGGGCTAAAATGGTCTATAGAAGAAATTTTCATATTAATATTACTAATGATTCTGCATCAACATTTTTTTCGAAATATTTAAAATATGACCGAAAAAAGTTTTTAATTAAAACCGCCCCCAAAAAGTGGGCGTGGCAAAAAACTTTATATGAACTAAATATAGATATTACGATTGTCTAACTATGCTTTTCAGAAACTTTCTTAAAATTCCTTACGGTTTGGCTAAAAACTACGTTTTTCTGAAAAGGGCAGTGGGCGGATTTCAAAAATTTGTACACTTGTTTACACTTCGACTTAGCTCAGTATCGAAATTAATTCTCTATGTTACAAAGTTAATGTCAAAACTAATATAACCCTATGGGATAGGGTATAAAAACGTATTGCGATCTTGGAAAAGGTCTAGGCAATGATAAAAAAAAATATATGAGAAGGCTACAATCTGCTGTGCAGATCGTTTAATACCCTATACCATCCCATCCTTAAAATTTGTAACCCCAAAATGTGGGCCTTATGGCGATGAAATATAGAAAATGCATTGTTACAGCATATTATGCAGAGAGTTTATCAACATATTTTATGGACGAAATGTTGCTATTAATATTGTTAATATTTTTGCATCAAACGTTTTTTTCGAATATTTGAAAATTTCACCAAAAAAGTTTTTTTTACTAAAAACACCCTCTTAAAGTGGGCGTAGCAAAAAACTTTATATAGCCGAAATATAGATATTGTGATTGTCTAAATATGCTCATCAGACACTTTTTCAAAATTCTTAACCGTTTGACTAAAAAAACGATTTTTTTTTAAAGTGGGCGTGGCAGTGGGCAAACGAGAGAGGGGGGAGGAGTGTCCTCCCACAAAGGCACTCACTCTCAGGCGGCAGCGGAGGAATTCCCTAGATGGAGTCAACGGTGGCGCCTACAGCTCCAGTTTGATCGAACTGGTAGTGTAATCCCTATATGAGCTGCTTCACATTTTTGAACACCAGGTCTATAGGGATTTCCAATACTGAGCCAGGGTGTTGGAAAAGAGATGTTGGCGAAGGAGCCCTCAATGGGTCAACGGCAGCGCTCATATCCCAAAATGGTTTTTGGCCCCGTTTGCGTTGACGGGCTATGGAGGCGAAGGTTCAGCCACGAACTTTACGAGCTGCACAGCGACATACCCCTAGTCAAAAAACTCCGCATTGGACGTTTAAGATGGCTAGGACATGTAGAACGAATAGACACCAATAGTCCGGCTCGCAGAGTCTTCGATTCCCAGCCAGACGTCGGACGCAGTAGAGGAACACCTCGCCTCAACCAACTTGGAGTGCGCAACTGGAGGCAGTTAGCTAAGGACCGGGCTAATTGGAGAGGCATGTTGGTTGAGGCCCAGGTTCATCTCGGACTGTGGCGTCACTTAAGTAAGTAAGTAAGTGGCATTGGATGGATTTTGAAAATGTTTACACTTGTTCGAACAACACGTACAACGATCACATATAACAAATTTCATCGACCTAGCTAAAAATGTAAGGGCTAAAAACCTTTGACCTACAGACGGACAGACCGACATGGCTTAATCTACTCAGCTAGCGATTCTGAGTCGGTCAACACTGGCAGCCAAGAGAGTCAACCTACTCTTCCGAACAGAGCGCCATCTAATGCAACGTCACACGGCTCAGGATTCACGGAAGCTTCAATTTATGGAACGTCACTTTCAAATCCAATCCTCCCTGACTTCGATCAAATGAAACGAAATCTATCATCCCAACAATTCATCTACAAAGTAGAAGAACTGCGTTGCTTATATTCATGGAGTAATGAATTCCAAAGAAATATCAAATGCTATAAATGTAATGAGATTGGGCATGTATCATCTAAGTGTCCCCAACCACCAAGAAAGGCACGATGCACGATTTGCAACAAAGAAGACCATGAGTCGAAAGTTGTCGTGCAAACAAGTCAACAATCGCCACGGTTGAACAGAATAAGGTAGTTGCGGACTTGATTCCTCCCATCATGAAGGATGTTATCTTCTCTGGACAAAAACATTTAGCATTTGTTGACACGGGAAGCGATCACTCACTTATCAACGAATCAACATCTCCAAAAGGGTTGCTACGAAAAGAATCTGCGAAGCAATTTAAAGGATTTGGAGGGTCCATCGTTGAATCAAAAGAAGTCATCGAGGTGGTTCTAATGGTGGATAACAAAGAACTGCACGTAACGTTTCAAATCGTGCCAGATGAGTTTCTACCTCAAGGGTTACTTTGGGTCGCGATGTGCTCAGTCGGAAAAAATCATCGCGGAGGTGTTAGATCTAATCTCCAGATTCGAAGATTGTTTTGGTGAGGATCTTTCTCAACTGGGTCGATGCAACACGAAGAACACGAAGACCACGACGATTGAGGTAACGACAAACAGCCCTATGGTAGGAAAACGATTCGAAACATTCGACCCAACGACAAAACAGGCACAAAAGGATTAAGTTATGCAGGACGGACGTTTACATCGCACAATTGATGGAAAAGAAAAGTTGGTAATACCAGAGCTGGTAAGGTACAAGAGGTACAAGTACAAAAGGATTACGTTATGCAGGACGGGTGTTTACATCGCACAGTTGATGGAAAAGAAAAGTTGGTAATACCAGAGCTGGTAAGACCTCGAATTACTAGAGCATGTCATGATGAAACTGGACATTTTGGGATTGAGAAAACAATCCAACGTATTACGAAGCATTTTTTGTTTTCCAGAATAAGGCGATATTTGAAGTCGTAGGTACATTGCGGCAAATCCCGAATGTTGTTTGAACAAAGTTAAAGGTGGTAAGACTGAAAGTCAGTTCCACGTAATGGAGGTTATGCCGATTCCTTTCTGAAAGAATGGACCATTTGGGTCCATTCACAAGAAGGAAACAGGTAACCAATACATTATTGTTGTTGTTTGTTCTTTTAGCAAGTAAGTTATCTTCAAAGCTGTGAGGAACACGAAGACGTCACACCAGTCATTAGTTTGCTGAATGAAATAATGTCAATTTTTGGTCAACAGCTACGGATCACATCAGACAGAGGCACGGCATATACTTCTCGGGAATTCAGAAATTTTATCACACAAAACGGCTTATAGCACATCAAAACAGCTATACGCAGCCGAACTCAACAACGAAGTACTGCCCAAATGAACTGGCTTTTAACTTCAATCTTAGAGATGTCTGTCAAAATCGGTTAATTCAATCAGTACAAGATGACTTATCAGATAAATTTGAAGATGTTATGGCTTAAAACGCAGCTTCTAGCATCCAAATTAACCGGTTGCCTTTTTAATATACCCAAAGATTAAATGGTAAGAATCATCGTTGGGTGAAGCTCTCTTACATATGTTATGCCGTCGTTTGTTCAAATTAATCTTTGATCATCGTCTATCGTCTATACGAGAGACAAGCGGCCCCGAATGGATGAAGTATGACGTTATTTTGATTGCGGAATGTTAGGAGATATAAGAGCCAAGTGTCATCAGAAGACACCACGAGACAAAAAATAGAGTCTCAGCCCCTTAAGGTTAAACCACCTAATAGTGCAGACAAAAGCCATAAATGTTAATTCTGTTCTAAAGATAGGTCATGAAGAAAGCGCTTATTGGGGTAAGCAACGAGCTGAACAAAAAACAGTTAATATTTGCCGTGAAACAGTTACTAAAGAAATTACAACTCCATTCATAATAAATCAGCGATTATATCACTGCCTGCTTGACACAGGGTCTGATTGTTCTTTAATGAGGTCCGATATTGCTAGTAAAAAAAAAACAACATCATTCCTATCAGTATAAGGTATTAGTAAACATCCCATTATTTTATCGGAAGAAATGGATCTGCTGGTAGAGTTTGAGGAAGCTAACGTAAAAATTGCTTTTCATGTTATTGACAAGGAATATTTAAAAAAAAATGATTTTTGGCAGGGACGTATTAAAAGATCCATCCCTGATGATAATTGTTAGTAGCCATGTTTGCTGCTTAGTGTATCTACACCCAAGTCGCTACTATTCGTGAAATTTCGCCATTAAATCGACAAAACTTGCAAACTATTCTAGACAAATATTCAGAAAATATTATCACTGGGTTTCCTTAAGCCAAAGTTAATACTGGATCCCTTTCCATTCGTTTATTGAAAGATGCTGTTGTTCACTATCAAACATATCAAATGTCAAAAAGTGAACAAGGATCTTAAGGCTTGTAGTATCATAAGAGATAATGCGTCTCCTTTCGCTATTTCGGTGGTTCTCGTAAAAAAGGTTATCGTAAAAGATTCTCGGATTCAAGATCAGCTGGACAAACTTAAAGGCAACAAATATTTCTCTTCGTTAGATATGGCATCTGGTTTTTATCAAATACCTATTGCTGATCAATCTATAGAAAAAACATATGAGAAGGCTACAATCCGCTGTGCGGATCGTTGAATAATATCTCCAAAAAGTAAGCTTTATTAGGCTATAATATAGAAAATGACATTGCCACAACATATTGTTCAGACAGTTTATCCGAATCTTTTGTTGTTTGACAAAAAACATCGTTTTTCTCCTGCATATGCTATGGGGTAGGGTATACAAACGGTTTTTGTAATAAAACGCCCCCAAAAAGTGGGCGTGGGCTAAAATGGTCTATAGACGAAATTTTCATATTAATATTACTAATGACTCTGCATCAACATTTTTTTCGAAATATTTAAAATTGGACCGAAAAACGTTTTTTTATTAAAACTGTCCCAAAAAGTGGGCGTGGCAAAAAACTTTATATGAACGAAATATAGATATTACGATTGTCTAACTACGCTTCTCAGACACTATTTTCAAATTCCTTACGGTTTGGCTAAAAACTATGTTTTTCTGAAAAGGGGGCGTGGCAGTGGGCGGATTTCAAAACTTTTTACACTTGTTCTGCTGGGAGCAACAAAGAGCACGTGTACCAATTTCATCTTCCGAGCTCAAAATTTAAGGCCCAAAAACTGGTGACGTACGGACATGGCTAAATCGACTCAGCTATCGATTCTGAGTCGATCCATATACTTTGAGGTACATCTAGCTAAATTATTTCTCTATGTTACAAACTATGTATCAAAACTAATATACCCTATGGGCAAGGGTATAATGACATTGTCACAACATATTGTTCAAACAGTTTATCAGAATCATTTGTTGTTTGACAAAAAACATATGAGAAGGCTGCAATCCGCTGTGCCGATCGTTTAATACCCTATCCCATCCCATCTGTAAAACTAATGTCACCAAAATGTGGACATGGCTTAAGACACGATGGATACTAAACAAAGAAAATGCCATTGTCACAGAAAATTTTACGGTTCTACAAAAGACAAGGCTTTTCTCCTGCATATGTTATTGGGTAGTGTACAAAAAGTGTTTTTATATAAAAACGCCCCCTAAAAGTGGGCATGGGTTAAAATGGTCTGAAGACGAAATGTTCATAAATATTAATATTATTAATGATTCTGCATCAACATTTTTTTTGAAAATTTTTAAATTTGACCGAAAAACGATTTTTTATTAAAAACGCCCCCAAAAAGTGGGCGTGGCAAAAAAAAACTTTATATGAACGAAATATAGATATTACGATGGTCCAACTACACTTTTCAGACACTTTTTAAAATTCCTTACGGTTTGGCCAAAAAATACGTATTTCTAAGAAGGGGCGTGGCAGTCGGCGAATTTCAAAAATATTTACACTTGTTCTGCTTCGTCGGCAAGAGAGTCTATATACCAAATTTCAACTCTCTAGCTCAAATTTTAAGGCCCAAAAATCGGTGACACACAGACGGACGGACGGACAGACAGACATGGCTTAATCGACTCAGCTAGCGATTCTGAATCGATCCATATACTTTGAGGTATATCTATCGAAATTATTTCTCTATGTTACAAACTTAATGTAAAAACTAATATACCCCTATGGGATAGGGTATAAACACTTTCTAAGATAAGAGAGTATTTTGAATGCCGACTATGACATGAAATCTAATGAAGGTTGTAAATGCCTGTCTCATTTGTTTAATTGCAAAAAGGCCAAGCGGAAAGAAACAAATGGAATTACATCCAATTGAGAAGAAGCCGATACTATATCACAGTATTCATATAGACTGTATGGGACCATTCCATGAAAAAAACTCGGACGACTATCGACATATCTTCATTAATTATCGTTGATTCGTTTATTAAGTTTGTCCTACTTTTCCCATGTAAGACTTTACAAGCTACAGAAAGAGTTAAACACTTTCAAAATTATGTAATGTTGTTTGTGGCACCGTCTAAAATCATAAGTGACATTGGGTCAAATTTCACAAGCGAGGAGTTTCGAAAACTTTGTTCTCTTGGTACGCGAACAACATCATATCGCACCAGGAGCTTGTAAAGCAAACGGACAAGTAGAAAGGTTTGTTGACACAGTTATCAATTTACTGCGAACGAATTTGGACATAAACCTGGAGTGGACAAGTTATGTTGGCCGTGTACAGGATTATCGCCTATGAAGATACTCATCGGGATCAATGGACGAACTCCTGAAATTGGCGCTCTATTGTCACAATTCAAATTTGAACCTGTGTATGAAGATGTAGAGGTTATCGAGCGTTAACTGATGAAAGACTTTAAGAAAATAGGGTTCCTATGAAAGCAAGATTTGATAAGGACAAATGCAAACCAACGAAATTGGAGATCGGTGAAAAGGATGTTTACCGCAGATATCAAATTCGCAAATCTAAATCTGAGCCTAGGATTGGTTAGAAGTAAGTTAGCCTTAGAAAATTTAAATGTGAAAGACTTGTTCAGATTGATGTTTGAACATAGATTTGGAGATCTGATCCTCTGAGTTGGTTTTCTGAAACTGACAATACAAGAAGTAGACAAGCTAAAAGTGCCTCTGAGCTGTTTCTTGTGTTAAAGTCTATGAAACACTAATCAAGCTAAGTCTATTGGAACAATTTTTTGTGTTTTTGTATGTCTGATTGGTTCCTTTATAAACAAGCTTTATCGTTCCTCTTAGCTATATATCATTTTCCTTAGTTAGAGTACATATTTATTTTACAATTTTGATATAGTGGTGAAATAAAACTTCAAATGGTTTCTAACTTTTAAAAATTGGCTAAAAGGTTTTTATAATCCAAGTGGCATACGAAGAATAAGGAATGAGACTGGAAATTTCAAGGATGGCGCTGTGTTTTATTACCTAAAAATAATATGGAAGAAATGAAATTAATAAATAAAATTTTGAATTGATTACGTTTTCTTAAAAGTAATGCTTTATTTCAACGAGAGCGATGAATAATGTAGGATAGCCGTGTTAGAGCGCTACTGCTCTTAAAGAAATGACTATATGTAACATTTGCCTCATATATTAAAATGTTGATATTTAAATCTGACATTGCAAAGTTCTCAAAAGGCTTTAAAGACTTGTTTGTGAGTTTTAACCTCACATTATCCACTGTGTCTTCCTTCTCAGACCCATGTGAGTCATGTGATGCTTCCACATCTACAGAGTCTTTACAAACCTCGTTAGATAAACCTGAAAATATTAGTGATTCTGTAACCACGTCCATTCTATCCAGTTCTCAACAGCCCTTAATTAAATGTACAAAAATCAGCAAGCCTGATAGCTTTGTTTCGTCATTTAAAAGGATTGTTCCTGCTGGTCTCTTTGAAACGGTATGCAACAGTAACTCATGGCCTTCTAATACAATTGTTAATAAGTTTAAGCCGCGAAAAGTAATCCGCAAAGAAAACAGTCCTACTTCAAAAAACTACAAAGACTGTCCCTCTACTACCAAAATGTAAGAGGGCTCAGAACAAAAACAAAAACACTTTTTCTAAATTCCCAAGCCTTTTCTCATGACACATTCTCCTTGACTGAAACGTGGCTTAACGCCAGTATACTTGACTCGGAACTCTTTAATTACGAGTTCTCAGTATATAGGAGCGACCGCAATATAAATGACCTAAAAGTGCTTGGTGGAGGTGTTCTTACTGCTGTCCGCAGTCATCTTACCTCTGAGAAAATAGAATTTCCATTCCCTCTTAACATAGAAATAATCTGTGTTAAGATATCTCTTGGAAAAAAATATCTTTATGTTGCAAATGCGTACATTCCCTCATACCGTCTTTGCACTCTGTATTCTGAGCTATCAAAGGCTTTAGAATATATCTTTGACTAATCTTGTTGTGACAGTACTATCTTGTTGCTGGGTGATTTTAACTTGCCGCACATAGAATGGGTGCCTTCTGAGGGAGAAACCTCATTTTATACCATCTGAAGATTCTGCACAACAAGAGCAAGAGCTTGACAAAATTTTATCATTTGACTTACAGCAAACAAGCTGTATAAAAAATCATAATAATCGAATTCTCGATTTATTTTTTTCTTCTGACTCTGTAAGTACTGCAGTATTAAAATCTAGTACCAGCATTACTAACATAGACAATAATCATCCTCCATTGGATATTTTCATTGACATAGGCGGACATCTGTACGAAAACGTTGATTCGTAAGATCGTTCGTACTCCTTTGACTTTCGGAAAGCAAATTTTCAAAGGCTATCCGAAGAAACTATTCTTTCGAATGTGAATATTGGCAGCTTCTCCAATTTAGAATAAGCTGTTAAAAAATTTTATTTTCTAATAAAAGATTGCATGGGTAGAAAAATCCCAGTCAAATATTCAAAAAATGCTCAAACCCAGCATCCTTGGTACACGAAAGAGCTTAAATCTCTTCGAAATAGACGTAACCGGGCCTGGAATAATTTTGTAAAAAGCCAGAATCATCACGACTATGATAAATACCTGAATTATTTTAATGAATTCTCTACGATGTCAAGTAGTTTATATAATGGCTATATAGTCAATATAGAGAACGCTCTTAAAAATGACCCTAAACGCTTTTGGGGCTTTGTCAATTCAATTTCAGTAAATCATTTATTGACACCCCTCTTGTCTTAGACGAACATTATTTCAGTTATCTCAATGACTGTCCTCAAGTTGGTTTTAGCAACGTTATATTTGACGATGAGATACTACTTAAATATATCTCTTTATTAAATAATGACTATTCTGCGGGGCCCGATGGAATCCCACCAGTAGTCGTAAAGCAATGCAAAGATGCTCTTTTGCCATACCTTGAGCATATGTTTGAAAGCTCCTTTGCCACTAGAGTATTCCCAACTCAATGGAAAAATGCATTTATTACACCTGTTTTTAAAAAAAGGTGAGCATGGACATATTTCTAATTATAGACCTATCTCAAAACTATCTTGCATTCCCAAGTTATTCGGACATATTATTTGTGATTAATTGGCCTTCCTTTGTCGAAACATCATCTGTGATTGACAACATGGCTTTGTTAAACATCGATCCACTGTAACAAATCCATTAACTTTCATGCATCATTGCTCCAATAGTTTGGAAAATAAAAAAGAAGTCGATTGTATATACACCGACTTCTCCAAAGCCCTTGACCAGTTATCACATAACATCATAATTTTTAAACTGAAGGCGTATGGATTCCCTCCAGGATTCATAAATTGGGTTATATCATACCTCTCATTGAGAACATACCAAGTAAAATTTAGAGGTTCCATGTCAAACCCTTTTGTTGCTCAATCTGGAGTACTTCAAGGAAGTCATTTAGGACCAATTGTATTCATACTTGCAATTAACGATGTAAAAGCTTGTATTCGAGATAGCAAAATATTGATATATGCTGATGATATGAAAATTTTCAAATGTGTAGGAGATCTTAACGATTCGCTTTCACTACAAACCGATTTAAATAGTTTTACCATATGGTGTCTTAAAAACGGTTTGAATCTGAGCCCTACAAAGTGCCAGCATATGTCATTTTCACGAAAACGCCCTCTATGTAATTTTAGTCGCATGAGTAGAGTTTACAATAAAAATAACGATGTAGTTGAACTGCATGTTAGTAAAAGCAGTTTGAAAAACACTCTGCGAAATTGTATTCTAGAGCCGTATCTAATAAGTATATTTAAAATTGTCTTTTGTTTAATAACATATATAGCTTCATTGTAATTTAATCGTTTATTGATTTGGCTAGTGATTTCATATGTAGTTTCATCTATGTTCTGTTTTGTCCCACTAACAAATGCACTAAATGATGATCCTGTGGATGCATATTATATGCTGTGGCAAATCTCTGCTCGTAGATGCTGCTTGTATTAAGCTCGCTACGACACAGATCTGATAGTGTTAAAAAAAAGAAAAATTGAAATGACAAATAACAAACAGTTTTGGCAGCACTTCTAGTAAATGAAACGAACTTGAATGGGAGAGGACCGATGAGAACTGTCAGACAGTTATACAGACACGCTACTGTTTCACTACGGCAACTACGTAAGCTAAAAAAACGTTTCCTTCATCACATTGCAAAAACAATTGATGTAAATGATCATAAAACAGAAGTAAGAATTTACAAAACTTGTTCAGTTTATGGGTCAATAAGTAAAGAAATGGGTTGTTAATGCAGAATTGATTTGAAATCGCTCTTTGTAGTTTTCCATATTTTAAATACATGTCGCTATGGAAATGAATCTCTTCGCGCAAGATGTCGCCCTTTTGTTAACCTTTTACTATGGAAATTTAAGCTTGCCGGCGGCATTTGTTTCATTGCTAATCCGCAGTGAAACAGTGGCGCCTGTACTGTTTTGGAACATATTTTCTCGCAGAAGCGTATGAAAATGTCAGTTCACTAGCAGTCCATATATAATAAGTCAATGGTGTGTAAGCTCAAGGAGAATGTTCAAGAATGATAGACAATGGCCGTCTTCCGGATTTTAGATTTCAATTGCAAAATGAGGTGAGGCGATGTGGAACGCAAAATCTTAATGAATGGCAAGGTAAATGTCAAACTATACCAACCCTTATTTTGCGATTTCGTTTTTCCACATTTATAGATTTTTATTTACTTTTATCTGTTCAGAATAGTTATTCTGCAACAAAAGAGTAAAAAAAACTGTAATGTATATATGAGAATGTAACGTATTTAAAATACGAAATCCAAATGTAATCCTACCATTAAGAAAACCAAATGTAAGCCTACTATTATGATCCGTCGCAAACGCCCTCTGTACCTGAAAAAGAAGAAAAAGGGACGGCCATGTTTGGCGTGGCGTTTGCCGGCATTCTGATTTTGGGGTGCGAACACGTGAGAAGTAGAGATCGGAATTTGTAAATTTGCTGTAGAGGAGAATTTGTTAAAAATAAATTTAGTATTACATCTCAGGTGTGGGGTATAGCCCAAATAAATAACAGAAGTTTATTATTCTGGAAACGATGACTACCCGGTCCAACTCGACAAACAATGGTGGATGCACTCAAAGCTGCTCATATTGAGTTTCCACCAAGTGCTACAGTTGCGTTACTGAGGCCATTACGTGACCAATTGGTAGCCAACTCAACAAATCGCCGGATAGAAGCCAATGAACCAGCCGCCGAAAAATCAACCAACGATACAGCCGAACCAGCCGCCGAACACTTCGAGGATGCTAGGGAAGGACCATCCAGACATCCGACAGCAGTCGCCACCCCTGAAGAAGAAGCACATCAGTTGGAAGCGCAAATAAAAATTTTACGCATGCATCAAGAAATACTTTTGATGCAGCAGCAAATACGTGAAATGGAGGGTGGCATACAAGTCAACAGCATTCGTGGAGTCAACTTTGACCACTTGGAAGGCTCGCTCAACTTATTCACCGGAAGAAATAATTGCGACATCCGCAAGTGGTTCAGTGAATTCGAGCAGTACACTGCAACACGTGGTTTCACGTCCGACGAAAAGTGTTTAGGCGTACGTCGATTGCTTAAAGAAACTGCTAAGGAGTTCGTAAGCACTTTGGGCATCGTGAACTACACCGAATTGACTTTCATCATTGATGGCTTCGACGATGGCAGCGCTAATATAACGCTAGTGAACGATGTCAGAACAATCGCTGATCTCCTGAACAGGTTGGACAGATACCAACAAAAACGCGTACAACTACTGGAAAGAAAATCCAACAAGGCATCTGTTCTCACCACCACCGCCAACAAATCGAAGCCTGTTGCTGTCAAACCAAAGGAGCTTTCTGTGGTGCGCTGCTACAACTGTTCGAAATTCGGGCACTACAAAAGTAGTTGCACCAAGCCACTGCGTCCAACCAACGCCTGTTTCATTTGTAATGAGATCGGGCATTTTCACCACAGTTGCCCAAAGGCAAATCGGAAGCACCAGAGGATTGTTGCAGCAGTCACCCACGCCCTGCAGGATGATCCAGACAGTGACGAAGAGCCAGTAGGAGCCCTCAGCGCTTTACAAATGGAAAGTGTTGCTTTCTCAATTGATCAGGATAGAAGTACTAAATTCATGAATTGTCTCTCACTTTTTGACACTGGTAACGAAATTAATCGAATGAAAAGATCAGTAGTCCCAAGTAATGTCGTTATATCTGAAGTACTGAAACCGACGAAGTATTCCGGGGTTGGTAAAGTAAAACTGTACGCATACGGTATAATCCAATGCAATATTAAGTTTCGAAATGATAATAAGAAAATACTCGTCTATGTACTTCCAGATAATCTTATGACGCTGCCGTTTTTTGGGACGCAGTTTTTTAAAAACATTTGGCATTCATTTAAGCCAACTTTGTAAAACGAGAGTTAAGTGTTCAATTAATAAAAATATTATGAGAAATTCATGTTTTGATCTTCTGGTTCTTGTCAAATAAAAGATTTTGGTGGTTGTGGTACCGCGGGGGTCAATTTGTGCAATAATATAGACTCAGTCGGGTTTTTTTGTCCGAATATTAGTGAAAGTGTTGGTCAATCCGATGTCATATGTCCGCCGATTGTTGTTGTCCCACCGCAGGCGTGCTGTGACAGTAAAGATGTTCTCTCGACTCGGGTTATAGATGTAGAAAGTGACAATGAAGCTGATGATGAAAGGGATTGGAACTCAAGTTAAATAAATGCAAGTTTTGTTATGATGAATTCGAATATTTAGGTTATTCTGTGAATGCATCAGGTATTCGACCAACTGACGCCCACATTCAAAACATCAAACAGTATCCCATGCCTAAAAACCGAAATGAATTACATCGATGTATTGGTTTGTTCTCATATTTCCGCCGTTTTGTACCTCCATTCTCTAAGATAGCCAGGACGCTCCTAGAGTTATTGCGAAAAGAACGTAGATATGATTTTGGCTCTGCCTGTATAAAAGCGTTTCGAAAGTTGCGTGACAAATTAGTCACTGCTCCAGTGCTAGCAATCTATAATCCAGAAAGGGAAACAGAGTTGCATTGTGATGCAAGTAGCCAAGGGTTTGGGTCGGTCTTGATGCAGCGCCAAAGTGATAACAAATTTCACCCGGTTGCCTATTTTTCAAAAACCACTACCCCAGCTGAGTCAAGATATCATAGCTTTGAGCTGGAAACCCTAGCCATCATATATTCTTTAAAACATTTCCGCATATATCACTTTTACTCTAAGTAAGAAGCAGGTTAATCCTAGAATTGCCAGATGGGCACTTGAACTGGAAAACTATGATTATACCATACAGCACCGTAGTGGTACGTCTATGGGGCATGTAGATGCACTGAGTCGCTGTCACGTGGTTGCCGCCCTTACTAGTGATGAAGTAGACTTCCATATACAAGTGGTCCAGAACAGGGACCCAGAAATTGAAAGACTTCGAGAGACACTTGAGGTGCAAGCTCTCGAAAAATATCACTTGCAAGATGGATTAGTCTTCCGTAGAATCAAGGAAAGTCGATCGCTGCTTTGCGTTCCGGTTGAAATGCGGGACAATCTTATAAGAATGGTACACGAAAAGATCGGTCATTTAGGGATTGATAAAACCTATAATCAGATTCGGAAGACCTACTGGTTTCCAAATATGAAAAATGCAATTGAGCGATTTACGAAAAACTGCATTAAGTGCATTATGTACTCTGCACCAGCCCGACTGACCGACCGCAATATGTATAGCATTCCAAAAGAGCCTGTCCCGTTTGACAGGGTTCATGTGGATCATTTCGGGCCATTACCCGCACTAAGTTCTAAACGAAAACATATACTGGTAGTAATCGATGCTTTCACAAAGTGTGTGCGATTATATTCGGTGAACTCGACTAGTACTAGGGAGGTGTGCGCATCACTGGACAAGTATTTTAACTATTATAGTCGTCCAAGGCGTATGGTCACAGGTCGTTGCACTTGCTTTACCTCATTAGAGTTTGCAAGCTACCTACTCCGGAATAATGTGGAACATATTAAAGTCGCTGTAGCTTCTCCACAAGCAAACGGACAAGTTGAGCGTGTAAATAGGATAATCAAAACAATGTTGAGTAAAGTAAGTGAACCAATTAACCATGCAGATTAGTCTACAAAGTTATCACAAGTAGAATACGCCATTAACAACACTACCCACAGTTCGACAAAAGTATCTCCAAGCAAGTTATTGTTTGAGATAGAACAGCGTGGAGTCATCGTTGATGAGCTTACAGATTATTTGGACGATTGTTTTAACAGCAGAGCGGTACGCGATCTTGAAATGACCCGATCTAGGGCAGCAGGTGCTATTAGAAGATCCCAAGAATACATTGAGAAATACTTCTTGAAGCACAGTGCGCCTGCTAAGACATACAGAGTCGTGGATTTTGTGGTAATTAGACACGTGGACACATCCATTGGCACTAATAAGAAATTTGTCCAAAAATATCGCGGACCATATGTTATTCACAACGTATTGCCAAATGACCGCTACATAGTAAAGGACATTGAAAATTGTCAGTTAACACAACTGCCATACAATAATGTTATTGAAGCTGCGCGAATAAGAAAATGGGTTAACCCGGGTACCACGCCCACCAGAACTGAGGAGGCAACACTAGACTAGACTTTAGAGGTTTATTATCTCTATAAATTATCTTGTGCTTTATATCTATGTATTTAATTTTGTATGATCGTGGTCGATTATTATGTCAGGTAAGCCGAGTTGTAATGTATATATGAGAATGTAACGTATTTAAAATACGAAATCCAAATGTAATCCTACCATTAAGAAAACCAAATGTAAGCCTACTATTAAGATCCGACGCAAACGACGCAAAAGTTCGACGCAAAATCAGCTGTTTCACTCATATCTGGGTGTCCATGCATAAATTTTCAACTTGTTTCGCCAGTCATTTCCCCTCAAATGACACGTGACTGAAATGGTTGAATGACCAATGAGAGTAGTGTACCGGCAAAGTTAGTTGTAAAACTGAAATCCGGAACGCATACAATAAGATTGCGACTTCGTGTGTCCATTTTGGTTTCGTTCTGCGCATGTGACGTAGGGAGACCAAGCGATTTGACAGCTGGTTGAAATTGCTATTTGTTTACATACAAATTGCGAAAAGGAAAATTTGAAGTTATATTTTTTTGTTAAATAAATGATAAATTTGATGTAATATTTCCATTATTTTCGGTCCAATTTCGATTTAGAAACGAAAATCGAAAATGTGTTTTCATAGTATGTAAAGGGTGATTGATTAGTAATGGCGTCCAAAAAGTTTTCAGTATACTCTGCAATTTAATCATAAATGGTGGTGGCAATCTCGACGCACGCGACGAACGCGACGCAGACGGTTTCGCATTGAAGTGTCAAAAATGGTGAGGATTTGAGTGGTGGTGGCAATCTCGACGCTCACGACGCGACGCGATGCGATGTCACTTGATTGACAGTTCACCATTAGCCGTCGAAGATTTTGTTTGTTATTCAATTCTCACAGAAGAAAATTTAATTAGTTGTTAAATATTAATTCAGTACTTTTAATTTATTTTGTTTATTTATAACCTATGAAAGTAATCTCAAGATTCTCACAAACATACCATCTGACAGCTTTCAAACTGACATTCCAATGCGTCGATGCGCAAGAAAGTTGAAGTTGAATCAACTTTTCTGTGTAGCTAACGTCCATTGCGTCGCGTCGGCGTTCAGATTGCCCACTTATACATGTTCCCATAAGCTCGATGAGTTTTTGACATTTCAACGCGAAACCGTCTGCGTCGATACCGTCCGTTGCGTCGAGATTGCCTTGGGGGAAAGACTTACATATGAGCAACGATTACAAATTGTCGAAATTTATAATCAAAATTCGTGCTCTGTGAAATATGTGAAAATCCGCTGTTTTATCGAAAAATTGTGTTCAGTGATGAGGATCATTTCTGGCTCAACGGATACGTAAATAAGCCAAACTGTCGCATCTGCCATCTGGTGTGATGAACATGCCGTACAAGAATTACCGATGCATCCCGAAAAAAACGACAGTTTGGTGTGCTTTATGGGCTGGTGGCATCATCGTTCCATTGTTCTTCAAAGACGACCGTGGAAGAAACGTTACTACCGTAAACGGCGAACGATATCGAGCTATGATACGCGACTTTTTTTTGCCCCAGTTGGCTGAGTTGAACTTGGTTGACATGTGGTTTCATCACGACGGTGCCACATGTCACACAGCTCGTGAAACAATGGAGATGTTGAAGGATGAATTTGGTGAGCAGCATATCTGTCGAAATGGCCCTGTGAATTGGCCGCCAAGATCATGCGATTTAACGCCTCTGGATTATTGTTTGTGGGGTTGTGTAAAGTCGTAAGCTTATGTACCTAAGCCGAACACGATTGAAGCCTTAAAGGATAACATAACACGCGTTATTCGTGGAATACAGGCCGAAATGGTCGAAAAAGTTACGCAAAGTTGGACCTTCGAATGGACCATTTGAAACGGAGCCGCGGATAATATTTACATGAAGTTGTCTTCAAAATGTAAGGGCCTATTTATCGATTACAATAAACATTTGGAATATTTGATGTAAACTTGAGTGTTTAATTCGATTTTTAAAAGAAAACTACGCTTAAACATATGAGAGGCTACAATCCGCTGTGCGTATCGTTGAATACCCTAATAATATCCTCAAAATATATGCCTTATGGCGATGAAATACAGAAAATGACATTGTCACAGTATATTGCTCAGACAGTTAATCAAAATCTTTTGTGGTTCGACAAAAAACAACGTATTTCTATTGCTAATGCCTTGGAATGGGGTATACAAATGGTTTTTGTAAGAAAACGCCCCTAAAATGTGGGCGTAGGTGAAAATGATCTATGGACAAAATGTTTATATTACCATTGCGGAAGTATTTGCATCAAAATTTTTTTCGAAAGTTTTAAAATTTGGACAAAAAGCGTTTTTTACTATAAAACACGCCCCCAAAAAGTGGGCGTGGCAAAAAACTTTGTATGGACAAAATATAGATATTAGGATTGTCTAAATATGCTGCTCAGACACTTTTTTGAAATTCCTTACGGTTTGGCTTAAAACTACGTTTTCTAAAAGGCAGTAGGCGGATTTCAAAAATGTTTACACTTTTTCTGCTTCGTCGCACAGAGAGTCTATATACTAAATTTCAACACCCCTTGCTCAAAATTTAATGCACAAAAATCGGTGACACACAGACGGACGGACGGACAGACAGACATGGCTTAATCGACTCAGCTATGTTATGTTATTACATACATTTAATTATTTAAATGCGTTTCAAATGTTTATAATTTATCATTTGTGGCTATTAAAATAACTACCAATGAAAATTGTGAATGCTAAAATGTGAAATAAAAGACGACTGTTTGTTTTTTGTGTATTGTTTTATTATACCCTATCCCATAGGGGTATATTAGTTTTGATACATACTTTGTAACATAGAGAAATAATTTAGCTACATATACCTCAAAGTATATGGATCGACTCAGAATCGCTAGCTGAGTCGATTTAGCCATGTCTGTCCGTCCGTACGTCCGTTCGTACGTCACCCGTTTTTGGGCCTTACATTTTGAGCTAGAATGATGAAATTTGGTAAACGTGCTCTTTGTTGCTCCCAAAAGAACAGGTGGGAAAATTTTTGAAATCCGCTTACTGCCACGCTCCCTTTTTAGAAAAACGCAGTTTTTGGCCAAACCGTAAGGAATTTTGAAAAAGTGTTTGAAGAACATATTTAGAGAATCGCAATACCTATATTTCGTCTATATAAAGTTTTTTGCCACGCCCACTTTTTGGGGGCGAATTTATTAAAAAAAACGTTTTTTATACCCTATCCCATAGGGGGGTATAATAGTTTTGATTCTTAGTTTGTAACATAGAGAAATTATTTTGCTACATATACCTCAAAGTATATGGATCGACTCAGAATCGCTAGCTGAGTCGAATTAGCCATGTCTGTCTGTCCGTCCGTCTGTCTGTTCGTCACCGATTTTTGGGCCTTAAGTTTTGAGCTAGGATAATGAAATTTGGTATATAGGATCCTCGTCCGTGCCACCAGAACAAGTGTAAAAATTTTTGAAATCCGCCCACTGCCACGCCCCCTTTTTAGGAAAACTTATTTTTTGGCCAAACCGTAAGGAATTTCAAAAAAGTGTCTGAGCAGCATATTTAGACAATCCTAATATCTATATTTCGTTCATACAAAGTTTTTTGCCACGCCCACTGTTTGGGGGCGTTTTTAGTAAAAAACGCTTTTTGTCCAAATTTTAAAACTTTCGAAAATATTTTTGATGCAAATACTGGTAATATAAACATTTTGTTAATAGATCATTTTCACCTACGCCCACATTTTGGGGGCGTTTTCTTACAAAAACCATTTGTGTACCCTATCCCAAGGCATTAGCAATAGAAATACGTTGCTTTTTGTCGAACCACAAAAGATTTTGAGAAACTACAAATACAAATTTTTGGCGCAACAGGCTCGTTAGTACCCAGGGCCTAGCTTTCTCACAACCATTCATGTGTGCGTGTGTACTTCTTGCACGATGGCGGGACCTCCTGTTTTATGCCGACTCTAAGTTGAGATAAGCTATTCTTGACAATTGATACTACTCGGATGATTTGTCAGATCATCACGAGAGGAGGGAAAGTGAAAAATCATTTTAGGTGTTGCTACGGCTGGGAATCGAACCCAGACCTCCTGCGCGGCAGTTCATCGCACTAACTATCGCGCCACTGAGCCCCCTTTTGAGAAACTGTCTGAGCAATATATTGTGACAATGTCATTTTCTGTATTTCATCGCCATAAAGCCTATATTTTGAGGATATTAATTTAAAGGATGGGATGGGATAGGGTATTCAACGATCCGCATAGCGGATTGTAGCCTCTCATATGTTTTTTTAAATATTTGCAAAAACTTTTGATGCAACATCATTGGATATGATAATATGAACATTTCGTCTATGCATGATTTCGACGAAGGATGGGATGGTATGGGATCCGCACACTGGAAAGTAACCTTCTCATATGTTTATACCCTATCCCATAGGGGTGTATTAGTTTTGATACTTAGTTTGCAACATAGAGAAATAATTTAGCTACATATACCTCAAAGTATATGGATCGACTCAGAATCGCTAGCTGAGTCGATTAAGTCATGTCTGTCTTTTCGTCCGTCCGTCCGTCCGTCTGTGTGTCACCGATTTTTGGGCCTAAAATTTTGAGCTAGAGTGAGTGTTGAAATTTGGTATATAGACTCTCTGGACGACTAAGCAGAACAAGTGTAAAAATTTTTGAAATCCTGAAGAATTTATTGTCACCATGTCATTTTCTTTATTTTATCCACATCGTGTTTTTAGCCATGTCCACTTTTTGGGGATTTTAGTTTTACAGATAGGATGGGATAGGGTATTCAACGATCCGCACAGTGGATTGTAGCCTTCTCATATGTTTTAGCTTTGGATTGCATCCTTATGTCACGGGATGAAGGGAGGATGGATTGTTGGAACAATTCCTCTCTTCAACTTGAATCCATTATTTTTACAAAGTCCTGCAATAAATTACAATTTACCATTATGTTTACATGGAGCGAAAATATTAATTTATCCATTTCAAATTGATTATTCAGATTATTTTGACCTAATACTAAAAATAGTTTAATCCTGAAAATAAAATCAATTAATCAAACTTAAAAAAAAACTTCGAAGTGAAGAAAAAAACAGATGAGAAAGCTACAATCCACTGTGCGGATCGTTGAATACCCTATCCCATCCTATCTGTAAAACTAGAATCCCCAAAAAGTGGACATGGCTAAAAACACGATGTGGATAAAATAAAGAAAATGACATGGTGACAACAAATTCTTCAGACTGCTTATAAAAAACTTTTACGGTTCCACAAAAGACAAGGTTTTCTCCTGCATATGTTATGGTGTAGTGTATAAAAATGGTTTTTATATAAAAACGACCCAAAAAAGTAGACGGGGTTTAAAATGGTATATAACGAAATGTTTATATATATATTACTAATGATTCTGCATCAAAAGTTTTTTCGAATATATTAAAATTTGACCAAAGAAAGTTTTTTTATTAAAAACGCCCCCAAAAAGTGGGCGTGGCAAAAAACTTTATGTAAACGAAATACAGATATTCGGATTGTCTAAATATGTTGTTCAAAAAGTTTTTCAAAATTCCTTATGGTTTGGCCAAAAAATACGTTTTTCTAAAAAGGGGGCCTGGCAGTATGCGGATTTAAAAAATTTTTAAACTTGTTCTAGTGGGAGCAACAAAGAGCACGTGTACCAAATTTCATACTTCTAGCTCAAAATTTAAGGCCCAAAAACTGGTGACGTACGGACGGACGGACAGACACGGCTAAATCGACTCAGCTATCGATTCTGAGTCGATCCATATACTTTGAGGTATATGTAGCTAGATTATTTCGCTATGTTACAAACTATGTATCAAAACTAATATAACCCTATGGGATAGGGTATAAACATATAAGAGGCTACAATCCGCTGTGCGGATCGTTGAATACCCTATCCCATCCCATCCTTAAAATTAATATCCTCAAAATATAGGCTTTATGGCGATGAAATACAGAAAATGCCATTGTCACAATATATTGCTCAGACAGTTTATCAAAATCGTTTGTGGTTCCACAAAAAACAACGTATTTCTATTGCTGATGCCTTGGGATGGGGTATACAAATAGTTTTGCAGATAAAGTGTTTATATTACGATTGCGGAAGTATTTGCATCAAACATTTTTCCGAGAGTGTTAAAATTTGGAGAAAAAGCGTTAATTACTAAAAACGCCCCCAAAAAGTGGGCGTGGCAAAAAACTTTTTATAAACGAAATATAGATATTAGGATTGTCTAAATATGCTGCTCAGACACTTTTTTGAAATTCCTTACGGTTTGGCTTAAAACTACGTTTTTCGAAAAGGGGGCGTGGCAGTGGGCGGATTTCAAAAATGTTTACACTTGTTCTGCTTCGTCGACGAGTGAGTCTATATACCAAATTTCAACACTCTAGCTCAAAATTTAAGGCCCAAAAATCGGTGACACACAGACGGACGGACGGACGGACAGACAGACATGGCTTAATCGACTCAGCTAGCGATTCTGAATCGATCCATATACTTTGAGGTATATGTATCGAAATTATTTCTCAATGTTACAAACTTAATGTCAAAACTAATATACCCCTATGGGATAGGGTATAAACATATGAGAAGGCTACAATCCGCTATGCGGATCGTTGAATACCCTATCCCATCCCATCCTTAAATTTAATATCTCCAAAAAGTGGGCTTTATTAGCCTATAATATAGAAAATGACAATGTCACAACATATTGTTCAAACAGTTTATAAGAATCTTTTGTTGTTTGACAAAAAAACATCGTTTTCCTCCTGCATATGCTATGGGGTAGGGTATACAAACGGTTTTTGTAAGAAAACGCCCCCAAAAAGTGGGCGTGGGCTAAAATGGTCAATAGACGAAATGTTCATATTAATATTACTAATGATTATGAATCAAAATTTTTTTAAGAAATATTTAAAATTTGACCGAAAAACGATTTTTAATAAAACCGCTCCCAAAAAGTGGGCGTGGCAAAAAACTTTGTATGAACGAAATATAGATATTACGATTGTCTAACTACGCTTCTCAGACACCTTTTTAAAAGTCCTTACGGTTTGGCTAAAAACTATGTTTTTCTAAAAAAGGGGCGTGGCAGTGGGCGGATTTCAAAAATTTTTACACTTGTTCTGCTGGGAGCAACAAAGAGCACGTGTACCATCTTTCATCTTTCTAGCTCAAAATTTAAGGCCCAAAAACTGGTGACGTACGGACGGACAGACGGACGGATATTAATATTATTAATGATTCTGCATCAAAATTTTTGTCGAGAAATTCAAAATTTGACCGAAAACAGTTTTTTATTGAAAACGCCCCCAAAAAGTGGGCGTGGAAAACAAAATTATAAAGACGTAATATAGATATTTAGATTTTCTTAATATATTGTTCGCAAAAATTTTTTGAAATTCCTTACGATTTGGCCAAAAACTGAATTTTTCCTAAAATGGGGCGTGGCAGTGGGCGGTTTTTGAAAATTTTTACACTTGTTCTGTAGGCGCGGACGATGATCCTATATACCAAATTTCACTATCCTAGCTCAAAATTTAAGGCCTAAAAATCGGAGACGTACAGACGGACGGACGGACAGACAGACATGGCTTAATCGACTCAACTAGCGATTCTGAGTCCGCTGTGCGAATCGTTTAATACCCTATCCCATCCTGAAAATTAATATTCCCAAAATATGGTCTTCATGGTCATAAAGTATTGAAAATGACGTTGTAACAATATATTGTTCCGAAGGTTTATCAAATTCTTTTATGGTTCGACAAAAAAAATAACGCTTTTCTTTGCATATGTCTTGGGGTAGGGCATACAAATGGTTTTTGTAAGAAAACGCCCCCAAAATGTGGGCGTGGGTTAAAATGGTCTATTGAAGAAATGTTGGCATTAATACTTCCAATGATTTTGCATCAACATTTTTTTTCGAAAATTTTAAAATTTGACCTAAAAATATTTTTTATAAAAAACGCCCCCAAAAAGTGGGCGTGGTAAAAACTTTATGAAGACGAAATATAGATATTGCGATTCTCTAAATATATTGTTCAAACACTTTTTCCAAATTACTAACGGTTTGGCCATAAACTGCGTTTTTCTAAAAAGGGGGCGTGACAGTAGGCGGATTTCAAAAATTTGTACACTTGTTCTGCTGGGAGCAACAAAGAGCACGTGTACCAAATTTCATCAATCTAGCTAAAACTTTAAGCCCCAAAAACTGGTGATGTACGGACGGACGGACGGACGGACGGTAAGACAAGGCTAAATCGACTCAGCTAGCAATACTGAGTCAATCCATGTACTTTGTGGTATATCTAGCTTAATTATTTCTCTATGTTACAAACTATATATCAAAACTAATATACCCCTATGGGATAGGGTAGCTACATATACCTCAAAGTATATGGATCGACTCAGAATCGATAGCTGAGTCGATTTAGCCATGTCTGTCCGCCCGTTCGTCCGTACGTCACCAGTTTTTGGGCCTTTAATTTTGGGAGCATTTTGTTGCTCCCAGCAGCACAAGTGTAAAAAGTTTTGAAATCCGCTCACTGCCACGCCCCCTTTTTTAAAAAACAACGTAGTTTTTGGCCAAACCGTAAGGAATTTTAAAAAAGTGCCTGAGAAACGTATTTAGAGAATCCTAATATCTATATTTAGTTCATATAAAGTTTTTTGACGCGCAAAGTGGGCGTGGCAAAAAACTTTATATGAACTAAATATAGATATTAGGATTCGTATGTAGACTCTCTGGCCGACGAAGCAGAACAAGTGTAAACATTTTTGAAATCCGCCCACTGCCACGCCCCCTTTTGGAAAAACGTAGTTTCCAGCCAAACCGTAAGGAATTGTAAAAAAGTGTCTGAGCAGCATATTTAGACAATCCTTATCTCTATATTTCGTCCATACAAAGTTTTTTGCCACGCCCACTTTTTGGGGGCGTTTTTAGTAAAAAAACGCTTTTTTGCCAAATTTTAAAACTTTCGAGAAAAAATTTTGATGCAAATACTTCCGCAATGGTAATATAAACATTTTGTCTATAGATCATTTTCACCTACGCCCACATTTTGGGGGCGTTTTCTTACAAAAACCATTTGTATACCCCATCCCAAGGCATTAGCAATAGAAATACGTTGTTTTTTGTCGAACCACAAAAGATTTTGATAAACTGTCTGAGCAATATATTACGACAATGTAATTTTCTGTATTTCATCGCCATAAAGCCTATATTTTGAGGATATTACTTGCAAGGATGGGGTGGGATAGGGTATTCAACGATCCGCACAGCGGATTGTAGCCTCTCATATGTTTATACCCTATCCCTTAGGGGGGTATATTAGTTTTGACATTAAGTTTGTAACATAGAGAAATAATTTCGATACATATACCTCAAAGTATATGGATCGATTCAGAATCCGTCTTTGTGTCACCGATTTTTGGGCCTTAAATTTTGAACTAGAGTGTTGAAATTCGGTATATAGACTCTCTGGCCGACGAAGCAGAACAAGTGTAAAATTTTTTGAAATCCGCCCACTGCCACGCCCCCTTTTAGGAAAACGTAGTTTCAAGCCAAACCGTAAAGAATTTCAAAAAAGTGTCTGAGCAGCATATTTAGACAATCCTGATATCTATATTTTGTCCATACAAAGTTTTTTGCCACGCCCACTTTTTGGGGGCGTTTTTAGGAAAAACCGCTTTTTGTCCAAATTTTAAAACTTTCTAAAAAATACTTCCGCAATGGTAATATAAACATTTCGTCCATAGATCATTTTCACCTACGCCCACATTTTGGGGGCGTTTTCTTACAAAAACCATTTGTATACCCCATCCCAAGGCATTAGCAATAGAAATACGTTGTTTTGCCGAACCACATAAGATTTTGATAAACTGTCTGAGCAATATATTGTGACAATTGTCATTTTCTGTATTTCATCGCCATAAGGCCTATATTTTGAGGATATTAATTTTAAGGATGGGATGGGATAGGGTATTAAACGATCCGCACAGCGGATTGTAGCCTCTCATATGTTTATACCCTATCCCTTAGGGGGGTATATTAGTTTTGACATTAAGTTTGTAACATAGAGAAATAATTTCGATACATATACCTCAAAGTATATGGATCGATTCAGAATCCGTCTTTGTGTCACCGATTTTTGGGCCTTAAATTTTGAACTAGAGTGTTGAAATTTGGTATATAGACTCTCTGGACGACTAAGCAGAACAAGTGTAAAAATTTTTGAAATCCTGAAGAATTTATTGTCACCATGTCATTTTCTTTATTTTATCCACATCGTGTTTTTAGCCATGTCCACTTTTTGGGGATTTTAGTTTTACAGATAGGATGGGATAGGGTATTCAACGATCCGCACAGTGGATTGTAGCCTTCTCATATGTTTTAGCTTTGGATTGCATCCTTATGTCACGGGATGAAGGGAGGATGGATTGTTGGAACAATTCCTCTCTTCAACTTGAATCCATTATTTTTACAAAGTCCTGCAATAAATTACAATTTACCATTATGTTTACATGGAGCGAAAATATTAATTTATCCATTTCAAATTGATTATTCAGATTATTTTGACCTAATACTAAAAATAGTTTAATCCTGAAAATAAAATCAATTAATCAAACTTAAAAAAAAACTTCGAAGTGAAGAAAAAAACAGATGAGAAAGCTACAATCCACTGTGCGGATCGTTGAATACCCTATCCCATCCTATCTGTAAAACTAGAATCCCCAAAAAGTGGACATGGCTAAAAACACGATGTGGATAAAATAAAGAAAATGATATGGTGACAACAAATTCTTCAGACTGCTTATAAAAAACTTTTACGGTTCCACAAAAGACAAGGTTTTCTCCTGCATATGTTATGGTGTAGTGTATTAAAATGGTTTTTATATAAAAACGACCCAAAAAAGTAGACGGGGTTTAAAATGGTATATAACGAAATGTTTATATATATATTACTAATGATTCTGCATCAAAAGTTTTTTCGAATATATTAAAATTTGACCAAAGAAAGTTTTTTATTAAAAACGCCCCCAAAAAGTGGGCGTGGCAAAAAACTTTATATAAACGAAATACAGATATTCGGATTGTCTAAATATGTTGTTCAAAAAGTTTTTCAAAATTCCTTATGGTTTGGCCAAAAAATACGTTTTTCTAAAAAGGGGGCGTGGCAGTATGCGGATTTAAAAAAATTTTAAACTTGTTCTAGTGGGAGCAACAAAGAGCACGTGTACCAAATTTCATACTTCTAGCTCAAAATTTAAGGCCCAAAAACTGGTGACGTACGGACGGACGGACAGACACGGCTAAATCGACTCAGCTATCGATTCTGAGTCGATCCATATACTTTGAGGTATATGTAGCTAAATTATTTCGCTATGTTACAAACTATGTATCAAAACTAATATACCCCTATGGGATAGGGTATAAACATATAAGAGGCTACAATCCGCTGTGCGGATCGTTGAATACCCTATCCCATCCCATCCTTAAAATTAATATCCTCAAAATATAGGCTTTATGGCGATGAAATACAGAAAATGCCATTGTCACAATATATTGCTCAGACAGTTTATCAAAATCGTTTGTGGTTCCACAAAAAACAACGTATTTCTATTGCTGATGCCTTGGGATGGGGTATACAAATAGTTTTTGCAAGAAAACGCCCCCAAAATGTGGGCGTAGGTGAAAATGATCTATGGATAAAGTGTTTATATTACGATTGCGGAAGTATTTGCATCAAACATTTTTTCGAGAGTGTTAAAATTTGGAGAAAAAGCGTTAATTACTAAAAACGCCCCCAAAAAGTGGGCGTGGCAAAAAACTTTTTATAAACGAAATATAGATATTAGGATTGTCTAAATATGCTGCTCAGACACTTTTTTGAAATTCCTTACGGTTTGGCTTAAAACTACGTTTTTCGAAAAGGGGGCGTGGCAGTGGCGGATTTCAAAAATGTTTACACTTGTTCTGCTTCGTCGACCAGTGAGTCTATATACCAAATTTCAACACTCTAGCTCAAAATTTAAGGCCCAAAAATCGGTGACACACAGACGGACGGACGGACAGACAGACATGGCTTAATCGACTCAGCTAGCGATTCTGAATCGATCCATATACTTTGAGGTATATGTATCGAAATTATTTCTCAATGTTACAAACTTAATGTCAAAACTAATATACCCCTATGGGATAGGGTATAAACATATGAGAAGGCTACAATCCGCTATGCGGATCGTTGAATACCCTATCCCATCCCATCCTTAAATTTAATATCTCCAAAAAGTGGGCTTTATTAGCCTATAATATAGAAAATGACAATGTCACAACATATTGCTCAAACAGTTTATAAGAATCTTTTGTTGTTTGACAAAAAAACATCGTTTTCCTCCTGCATATGCTATGGGGTAGGGTATACTAACGGTTTTTGTAAGAAAACGCCCCCAAAAAGTGGGCGTGGGCTAAAATGGTCAATAGACGAAATGTTCATATTAATATTACTAATGATTATGAATCAAAATTTTTTTAAGAAATATTTAAAATTTGACCGAAAAACGATTTTTAATAAAACCGCTCCCAAAAAGTGGGCGTGGCAAAAAACTTTGTATGAACGAAATATAGATATTACGATTGTCTAACTACGCTTCTCAGACACCTTTTTAAAAGTCCTTACGGTTTGGCTAAAAACTATGTTTTTCTAAAAAAGGGGCGTGGCAGTGGGCGGATTTCAAAAATTTTTACACTTGTTCTGCTGGGAGCAACAAAGAGCACGTGTACCATCTTTCATCTTTCTAGCTCAAAATTTAAGGCCCAAAAACTGGTGACGTACGGACGGACAGACGGACGGATATTAATATTATTAATGATTCTGCATCAAAATTTTTGTCGAGAAATTCAAAATTTTACCGAAAACAGTTTTTTATTGAAAACGCCCCCAAAAAGTGGGCGTGGAAAACAAAATTATAAAGACGTAATATAGATATTTAGATTTTCTTAATATATTGTTCGCAAAATTTTTTAAAATTCCTTACGATTTGGCCAAAAACTGAATTTTTCCTAAAATGGGGCGTGGCAGTGGGCGGTTTTTGAAAATTTTTACACTTGTTCTGTAGGCACGGACGATGATCCTATATACCAAATTTCACTATCCTAGCTCAAAATTTAAGGCCTAAAAATCGGAGACGTACAGACGGACGGACGGACAGACAGACATGGCTTAATCGACTCAACTAGCGATTCTGAGTCCGCTGTGCGAATCGTTTAATACCCTATCCCATCCTGAAAATTAATATTCCCAAAATATGGTCTTCATGGTCATAAAGTATTGAAAATGACGTTGTTACAATATATTGTTCCGAAGGTTTATCAAATTCTTTTATGGTTCGACAAAAAAAATAACGCTTTTCTTTGCATATGTCTTGGGGTAGGGCATACAAATGGTTTTTGTAAGAAAACGCCCCCAAAATGTGGGCGTGGGTTAAAATGGTCTATTGAAGAAATGTTGGCATTAATACTTCCAATGATTTTGCATCAACATTTTTTTTCGAAAATTTTAAAATTTGACCTAAAAATATTTTTTATAAAAAACGCCCCCAAAAAGTGGGCGTGGTAAAAACTTTATGTAGACGAAATATAGATATTGCGATTCTCTAAATATATTGTTCAAACACTTTTTCCAAATTACTAACGGTTTGGCCATAAACTGCGTTTTTCTAAAAAGGGGGCGTGACAGTAGGCGGATTTCAAAAATTTGTACACTTGTTCTGCTGGGAGCAACAAAGAGCACGTGTACCAAATTTCATCAATCTAGCTAAAACTTTAAGGCCCAAAAACTGGTGATGTACGGACGGACGGACGGACGGACGGACAGACAAGGCTAAATCGACTCAGCTAGCAATACTGAGTCAATCCATGTACTTTGTGGTATATCTAGCTTAATTATTTCTCTATGTTACAAACTATATATCAAAACTAATATACCCCTATGGGATAGGGTAGCTACATATACCTCAAAGTATATGGATCGACTCAGAATCGATAGCTGAGTCGATTTAGCCATGTCTGTCCGCCCGTTCGTCCGTACGTCACCAGTTTTTGGGCCTTTAATTTTGGGAGCATTTTGTTGCTCCCAGCAGCACAAGTGTAAAAAGTTTTGAAATCCGCTCACTGCCACGCCCCCTTTTTTAAAAAACAACGTAGTTTTTGGCCAAACCGTAAGGAATTTTAAAAAAGTGCCTGAGAAACGTATTTAGAGAATCCTAATATCTATATTTAGTTCATATAAAGTTTTTTGGCGCGCAAAGTGGGCGTGGCAAAAAACTTTATATGAACTAAATATAGATATTAGGATTCGTATGTAGACTCTCTGGCCGACGAAGCAGAACAAGTGTAAACATTTTTGAAATCCGCCCACTACCACGCCCCCTTTTGGAAAAACGTAGTTTCCAGCCAAACCGTAAGGAATTGTAAAAAAGTGTCTGAGCAGCATATTTAGACAATCCTTATCTCTATATTTCGTCCATACAAAGTTTTTTGCCACGCCCACTTTTTGGGGGCGTTTTTAGTAAAAAAAACGCTTTTTTGCCAAATTTTAAAACTTTCGAGAAAAAATTTTGATGCAAATACTTCCGCAATGGTAATATAAACATTTTGTCTATAGATCATTTTCACCTACGCCCACATTTTGGGGGCGTTTTCTTACAAAAACCATTTGTATACCCCATCCCAAGGCATTAGCAATAGAAATACGTTGTTTTTTGTCGAACCACAAAAGATTTTGATAAACTGTCTGAGCAATATATTACGACAATGTAATTTTCTGTATTTCATCGCCATAAAGCCTATATTTTGAGGATATTACTTGCAAGGATGGGGTGGGATAGGGTATTCAACGATCCGCACAGCGGATTGTAGCCTCTCATATGTTTATACCCTATCCCTTAGGGGGGTATATTAGTTTTGACATTAAGTTTGTAACATAGAGAAATAATTTCGATACATATACCTCAAAGTATATGGATCGATTCAGAATCCGTCTTTGTGTCACCGATTTTTGGGCCTTAAATTTTGAACTAGAGTGTTGAAATTCGGTATATAGACTCTCTGGCCGACGAAGCAGAACAAGTGTAAAATTTTTTGAAATCCGCCCACTGCCACGCCCCCTTTTAGGAAAACGTAGTTTCAAGCCAAACCGTAAAGAATTTCAAAAAAGTGTCTGAGCAGCATATTTAGACAATCCTGATATCTATATTTTGTCCATACAAAGTTTTTTGCCACGCCCACTTTTTGGGGACGTTTTTAGTAAAAAACGCTTTTTGTCCAAATTTTAAAACTTTCTAAAAAATACTTCCGCAATGGTAATATAAACATTTCGTCCATAGATCATTTTCACCTACGCCCACATTTTGGGGGCGTTTTCTTACAAAAACCATTTGTATACCCCATCCCAAGGCATTAGCAATAGAAATACGTTGTTTTGTCGAACCACATAAGATTTTGATAAACTGTCTGAGCAATATATTGTGACAATTGTCATTTTCTGTATTTCATCGCCATAAGGCCTATATTTTGAGGATATTAATTTTAAGGATGGGATGGGATAGGGTATTAAACGATCCGCACAGCGGATTGTAGCCTTCTCATATGTTTGTACCCTATCTCATAGGGGTATATTAGTTTTGATACATAGTTTGTAACATAGAGAAATAATTTAGCTACATATACCTCAAAGTATATGGATCGACTCAGAATCGATAGCTGAGTCAATTTAGCCATGTCTGTCCGTCCGTCCGTCCGTCCGTCACCAGTTTTTGGGCCTTAAATTTTGAGCTAGAAGGATGAAATTTGGTACACGTGCTCTTTGTTGCTCCCAGCAGAACAAGTGTAAACATTTTTGTAATCCGCCCACTGCCACGCCCTCTTTTTAGAAAAACGTATTTTTTGGCCAAACCATAAGGAATTTTGAAAAACTTTCTGAACAACATATTTAGACAATCAGAATATCTGTATTTCATTTATATAAAGTTTTTTCCACGCCCACTTTTTGGGGGCGTTTTTAATAAAAAAACCATTTTTGTTCAAATTTTTACATTTTCGAAAAAACTTTTGATGCAGAATCATTAGTAATATAAATATGAACATTTGAAATCCGTCCATAGACCATTTTAACCCCCGCCCACTTTTTTGGGGCGTTTTTTTATAAAAACCATTTTTATACACTACCCCATAACATATGCAGGAGCAAACCTTGTCTTTTGTAGAACCGTAAAAGTTTTTTATAAGCAGTCTGAAGAATTTGTTGTCACCATGTCATTTTCTTTATTTTATCCACATCGTGTTTTTAGCCATGTCCACTTTTTGGGGATTTTAGTTTTACAGATAGGATGGGATAGGGTATTCAACGATCCGCACAGTGGATTGTAGCCTTCTCATATGTTTTTTTTTAATTTTGTACCGTAATTTTTTGGTGGAAAAATGGCAAAAAAAGGCTTTTTTCAAACGTTTTGTGTTTTTTGGCTGGGAAATAGATAGTCATATTTCCTAATTTTTGGAAATAATTTTTTAATCGAGCGACAATATATGTGCATAACGTAACGGTCTTAAAAAACATGTTTTTTTCTTCAAACATATTTAAAAATGTAAAGCAATATGACATTATTTGCAATGCCGCTGTGTATAAAGGACAACCAACACGATTCCCACATATTTTTATACCCTATCCCATAGGGGTATATTAGTTTTGACAATAAGTTCGTAACATAGTAAAATAATTCCTATACATATACCTCAAGGTATATGGATCGATTCAGAATCGCTAGCTGAGTCGATTAAGCCATGTCTGTATTAAAATTTTTGAAATTCGCCCACTGTCCGCCCCCTTTTAAAAAAACGTAGTTTTAAGCCAAACCGTAAAGAATTTCAAAAAAGTGTCTGAGCACCATATTTAGACAATCCTAATATCAATATTTGGTCTATACAAACTTTTTGTCACGCCCACTTTTTGGAGACGTTTTTAATAAAAAACGTTTTTCGGTCAAATTGTAAAATTTTCGAAAAAAATGTTGATGCAGAATCATTGGCTATATTAATATGAACATTTCGTCTATAGACCATTTTAACCCACGCCCACTTAACACTACCCCTTAACATATGCAGGATAAAAACGTTGTCTTTTGTAGAACTGTAAAAGTGTTTTATAAACTGTCTGAACAATTTGTAGCGACAATGTCATTTTCTCTATTTAATCTACATCGTGTTTTAAGCCATGTCCACATTTTGGTGACATTAGTTTTACAGATGGGATGAGATAGAGTATTCAACGATCCGCACAGCGGATTGTAGCCTTTTGATGTTTTTCGAAAATTTTAAAATTTGACCGAAAAACGTTTTTATTAAAAACGCCCTTAAAAAGTGGGCGTGGCAAAAAAATTTATATGAATGAAATATAGATATTATCAGATTGCCTAAATATGTTGTTCAGAAACATTTTAAAAATTCCTTATGGTTTGGTCAAAAACTACGTTTTTCTAAAAAGGGGGCGTGGCAGTGGGCGTATTTCAAATTTTTTTACACTTGTTCTGCTGGGAGCAACAAAGAGCACGTGTACCAAATTTCATAATTCTAGCTCAAAATTTAAGGCCCAAAAACTGGTGACGTGCGGACGAGTAATCAAATGGATATCGCATAAAAATTGGAGAATTACACTACAGCTATACACATCGTCTATACATGGATAATCTTAAATTGTTTGCAAGGTCAACAAAATCAGCGATGTTATATTAATGGAGTTCGGCTTCGACAAATGTAAATCAATAGAAACAGAAAGAGGAAAGATCATGCATAGTGAAGGCTTTACCTTTGATGATGGTTCAATCGAGTGTCTGTATAATGGAGAAAGTTACAAATATCTCGGTGTTCAGCAAATGCGTGGTATACTACATAGTGTAATTAAGGACAACATAAAACATATGAGAGGCTACAATCCGCTGTGCGGATCGTTGGATACCCTATCCCATCACATCGTTATTATAAATATCCTCAAAATATAGGCCTTATGGCGATGAAATACAGAAAATGACATTGTCACAATATATTGCTCAGACAGTTTATCAAAATCTTTTGTGGTTCGCCAAAAAAACAACGTATTTCTACTGCTAATGCCTTGGGATTGGGTATACAAATGGTTTTTGTAAGAAAACGCCCCCAAAATGTGGGCGTAGGTGAAAATGATCTATGGACCAAATATTTATATTACCATTGCGGAAGTATTTGCATCAAAAATTTTTTCGAAAGTTTTAAAACTTGGACAAAAAGCATTTTTTACTAAAAACGCCCCCAAAAAGTGGGCGTGGCAAAAAACTTTGTATGAACGAAATATAGATATTAGGGTTGTCTAAATATCCTGCTCAGACACTTTTTTGAAATTCCTTACGGTTTGGCCAAAAAATGAGTTTTTCTAAAAAGGGGGCGTGGCAGTGGGCGGATTTCAAAAATTTTTACACTTGTTCTGGTGGCACGGACGAGGATCCTATATACCAAATTTCATTATCCTAGCTCAAAATTTAAGGCCCAAAAATCGGTGACGAACAGACAGACGGACGGACGGACGGACGGACGGACGGACGGACGGACGGACGGACGGACGGACGGACGGACGGACGGACGGACGGACAGACAGACATGGCTAATTCGACTCAGCTAGCGATTCTGAGTCGATCCATATACTTTGAGGTATATGTAGCAAAATTATTTCTCTATGTTACAAACTAAGTATCAAAACTAATATACCCCCCTATGGGATAGGGTATAAAAACGGTTCAAGGAAAGAATTAAATGCCTATGTAAAACTAAACTGAACAGTGGAAATCTTTCAAAAGCATTAACGATTTTGCTATTCCTGTGCTGGCATATGCCTTTGGAATTTTAAAATGGAGTCATACGGATATATATGATAAAGAGCGAATGTTACGAACAACTATGACGTCATACAGATTTCATCATCCTATATCTGATAAGGAAAGACTCCTTCTTGCCCAGGGCAGAAGGAGGACGAGGGATATCTAACATCCATAATCTAAATTTAATATAAATTGAAAAATTGAGATGCTTCTTCTACGAGAGCATTGAACAGGATAGTAGATGCAATGCACTTACCCAACTAAACGCCCCTGCATCTTTATGACCATGAGTTTCAGCCATTAGCTCACATGAGTTCAAATAGTGAGATTATTGAACAATGGAAACATAAGGCAATTCACGGAAAATACCTTTATAAGTTCCAGTCCCTGGATGTCAATAAAGAAGCTTCCCAGAAACCGAAGGATTTATCTTAGCAATTTAGGATGGCATCATAGCGACTCGTCAGTACAGGAGTGCTATTTTGCATGAGAACATCGAAAGCACTTGCCGCCGGTGCATACACGGTCAAGAGTCAATCGAACACATCACGAATGGATGTTCGTTATTGGCGAACCACGAATATCTCCAACGGCACAACAACGTAGCAAAAATCATCCTTCAGTTATTAGCACTAAGATCCAAACCAGTAGATGAAAAAATTGCATTCTACAAATACCAAACTTCTCCCGTTTTATTAAGTTCAGATTATAAACTGTACTGGGATAGGTCTATAACAACTGACCACACAATATTGGCAAATTGACCCGATATAATATGGATCGATAAAAGAAGCAGGAATGGATACCTAATAGATATTGCAGTGCCGTTATGAAATAATATAAATAATTTTTTATTTACTTAAAATATTAACTTACCACTAGACAAAAATGCTTAAAGAGGGCGTGGAAATAATAATAATAGTATTAATATTTTTTTTTACTTTGATCTGACGCTTTCATAATCTAGATTCAATGTAAGAAACACTTGGAAACATTTGGGATTGTTTTTACCCATTAGAAGAACGATCGCCCACTTACATATAATGTGGTTAAAATTTTACCCTTGGTCAAAATACTTATAGACTTGCGAAATTTCGTTGAAAGGTGATAGCTACAATGTAATTTAATTTCCACAGTATGAATTATATTGATCATGATCAATGATTTTTCACTGGCCCTCCTCTCGTGATGATCTGACAAATCATCCGGGTCATTGCCTTATTATATATGGACTGCTAGTGAAATGACATTTTCATACGCTTCTGCGAGAAAATATGTTCCAAACAGCACTGTTTCACTGCGGATTAGCAAAGAAACACATACCGCCGTTAACCTTATATTTCCATTGTAAAAGAGCGACATCTTGTGCGAACAAAAGAGCGACATTACGTACGAAGAGATTCTTTTCCATAGCGACATGTAATGTCATCTATTGAAAAGGTGGAAAACTAGAAAAAGTGATTCGAAATAAATTCTGCAATAACACATTTTACTTATTGACCCATAAACTGAACACGTTTGGTAAATTTATTTCTTACTAATGTTTTATGATCATTTACATCAATTTTTTTTTTAAACATGTTTTTTTCTCAAAATAGATATGTTTTTTGAAACTAAATTGAAAGTTCAACTGCCTAAAAGAACGTTTTCACATGTCTCGGATGAATTCGAGAACTAAACCCTTGATATAGAAAAAGGTCCGACACAATTTAAAAACGTTTTTTTGTTAGATATAATGTATAAACAAATCCCCTTTCACTTTGTAGTCTACTTGTTTAGGAATATTCGTTTAACTGAATACATAATTTTTATTAGAATAACCACACAGACATGAGAAATGTTTTAATCGCTCGGTCCTTTCGTGAGAAAGACGTTATTAAAAAAAACGTTATTTTATATTGTTTTTGAAAAATATGTAATAATTTAAATGTATAGGCATTTTTTTAAATCCCGTTATGTTATGTAGATACATTTCTATACATTCCTATTACAGTATGTACTTACTATTTTTCATTTACATCAATTTTGGCGAAAAACCGCATATGTTATCTTTTCCTAGATAATTGTAGAAGCTCAGTTATACATTTTTATCAACATCGTTAGAGCCGTTTTTCATATCACGTTACAAAAATTCCTTTATATGGGGGTTCCCTTAATTTTAGTGATCTGTAAGATAACCAACAACACACATAGCTGAAATTTTAGTCTAATCGACACAGTACTTTGTGCACCAGTAAAAATAACATAACATCATGGAAAGCTCGCTTTGTAAGGTTCACGTTAAATTAAAACATTTAAACGGATTATTTCACACCTTGATTCAGTTACACTTGCATTGAAATATATGAGAGGATATCTAGATTAAAATATAGATTTTGTATTTAAATAAATCTAACATAACTATGTATACCTACCTGCTACATGAATTAAAAAAATAGTTTCTCTTTATACTTTGCATGCTTTAATATAACTACAAGTAAACCCAAACAAACTGCCTCATTTTATTCCAAATTGGTAAAGCCCCGAGAAGTATTCACCTCTCATGCAGAAGTGTTTTTTTTTTTTTTTAATAATATTAATTCAACGACCGCTGCAATCATGTGCTGGTAAGCAAACGTAGACATGTTTCCCCCGTTATTTCATTCACCATAAGTCTTTTGCTCACCAACGAAAATGATACCAAAACAAAAATTGATGCAGAATACTACTCTATCGAAATCAAACACAGTTAGGAGTCAGAGTACATTTTATTCACCACGACTACATTCCTAGTTTCACTGCATATGAATTTCCGACGCATAATATTTCATCGCAGCAGCTTTGCTTTCAACGGACAAGAATAATTCAAACAAAAAAGAGCGGCAGCAAGGAGAAACGCGAATCTACTTTGTGTAGTGGTGGATTGAGCACACCATCGCAAAAACAACCCACACTTAACCAATTCACTATTCAGCACACACAAAAACAAGCATCTTCCCCTAAACGCGCGAATCGAATGCAGCTGCCATAAACATAAACACTTTCCCTCTCTCGCACACCAGTTACGCAGTACGCTGCTATGTCCAGTCAGAGTCAGCCAATTTTGGTGAGAGAGAAAAACCTATTCAGCGCAAACTGAAATAAAAAAATACTCATCTCCCCAAGCAAAGAACCAAGTCCATCCATACTGATACTGCGCTACCTAACATTCCACATTTTTTGACTGGAGTAGAGTTCAGTTTTGTTCATCACAGGCAAAGGAAGTATTCCATTGCTGTTTACAAAAAGTTAAAAAAAATTAAATTGTTTTTATTAAGTGTGTTGTGTGAAATATTGTACGAAAGAATTAAATTTGGTGAAACTACTGCAAGCCAGTGAACAATTCAATGTAAGCTTTTTTTTCAATTATCCATTTCTCATTACCATATTTTTCATAAGTATGTATGGCCATTGTTTTGATTGCGGCGTTCGAATTTACGCAATATCTCTTGAAGTACATCTAAAATTGTGGAAAAGTCAACAAAATCAGTTATTTTTAAACAGAAAAATACATTTTTATACAAGGGTTTGTCGATTTTATCCGAAAAATTGCGCAAAACTTGTATACCTTGCTTTCTCTATACAAGCCAGTCAGGGAACCAAAATGGTCGTATGAAAAACCGGAACGACGCATTGCCGATGCATACTTATTTTTGTTCTATATTTCATTATTTATTAGGAATTTTAATAGTCAAATTTAATTTTTTGTTGCGAAATTTAATTTAGAATTTATCTTTCGAATACCACTCGATAGGTTTTTATTGAATTTATCCTGTTTTTCCACATTTTATCGACAGCATTTTTTCTGTACTCGGTCATTTGCTCTCTCATAGAGAGTTGATGATGGTGGCAGCTTGGCTTCTTTCTTTGCCATATACGAGGTACAGTACAGTACTTTGGATAAAATGTATAAAAATATCTGATATTTTGCATGGCAGGTGTTAAATTTTACTTTGGATTAAGTAAATTTGATTATTTTTCAAATGGTCTTCGAACAAAATTTAAGTGTTTTTCCTGCAAAATTGTTTAATAAGATAACAATTTCATTCCCATGGCGCCATTGCGGGCGTTGTAAATAAAATCGAATTTGGCGCCATTTTTGTTCTATACTGAGGCTATAGTTTCACACGGGATATATTCGTTTGCTTAGGCAATGACAGATGTGCGCGCCCTCATAGAGAAACGCTTGGTACTTTTCTCAGTTTGAATAATACAGGGTGTTGTTTTCTGGGAACAAAGTTAAATCGCTTCGATGATGATAATAATAAGCGGGAAAAGTTGTTTTCCCGTATGCATGTGAACATCATTAAAATTTCAATTGAAAAGTTGTCGGTAAAAATATCGACTTTTATCTAGAATAAAACAGGAATGCCCTTTTTGAATGATTAATACATTAAAAAATTAGAGTGGCTGATCGACAATTTACGAGTCGATAATTTCAAAATCGACTTTATTAGAGTCGACATGACGACATGTTGATCAGTCGGTATTTTAACCAATCGACTTTTTGAAAGTCGACATTATGACGGTCGATCTTTTTAAATCGGCAAATCGTACCCAACCTTAATTTATCGCGTGTATTAACTTATAGGCATTAATTTTTTGTTGTTTGTTGTTGTTGCCACTTTATACCTAAAATTTTGAATATAAAGGACATGTATAAACAAAAATAACTATCTGTATCTATAAATGTATTGAAATCGTCTTATCGCTCATGAACTGGTGACGAGCAGTAGCTATCAATTATCATGAAACGTTTATCAAAACGCAAACGTTCGGACACATCATGTTATTATAAAGGGTGGTTAAATGGACCGATGTTGATTTTGAATAAAAACACAAATTATTTAGGAAATTATTGTCATTTCTTTTTATTATGATTATATTGGTATGGTTCAATTATATATGGAACAAAATATAAGGCAAATGGCCGCCGCGACCTCGGCGGCACACCTCCATCCGATGGTCTAAATTATCGATGACGCTGAAGCATAATTGAGGTTCTATGCCGTTAATGTGCCGAATAATCTCATCCTTTAGCTCTTGAATTGTTGCTGGCTTATTGACGTAAACATTTTCTTTCAAATAACCCCAAAGAAAGAAGTTCAACGCTGTCAAATCACATGATATTGGCGGCCAATTGACATCGTCACCACGTGAGATAACACGGCCATTGAAATTGTCGCGCAAAAGAGCCATTGTTTCGTTAGCTGTGTAGCAAGTGGCACCGTCCGGTTGAAACCACATATCGTCCACATCCATATCTTCCAATTCGGGTCATAAAAAGTTCGTTATCGTCTCACGATAGCAAACACCATTCACAGTAACTGCCTGACCGGCCTCATTTTGGAAAAAAAATACGGCCCGATGATGCCGCCAGCCCATAAACCGCACCAAACAGTCACTCTTTGTGGGTGCATTGGTTTTTCGAAAATCACTCTTGGATTATCATTCACCCAAATGCGGCAATTCTGCTTAATGACGACTCCACTGACCATTGACGACGCTAGAAATGGTCAAGAGGCTTTAGTTTTTGGTCAATTGCACCTTGTGAGCGTGTAAATGCAAGTTTTTATGCATAATGTTCATCAACGACGAGCGTGAGAGGTGCAATTGTTGGGCACGACGACGAGTTGAGGTGGACGGCTCTTCAGCCACACTTTAGAACAGCAGCAATATTTTCTGCAGTACGAGCTGTACGAGCATGCACTGGTGTTTTCACATCTCCTACAGAGTACAGACCCGGTTTGCTCAAATTTTTGCACGATTTTTCCGATTGCAAGCACATTTGTACAATAAAATTGACCGCACAAATTACGAAGTTTACGATACCTATGTATTTTGATTTGAACGCCCATTTTCACAGTAAGCCTGAATAACTTTAACAAGTTGCTCGATTGTGTAAATTTCCATGGTTCAAATTGAGTTAGTCTGAAATTGAGAAATGTCAAATGAAATACAGAAAAAACTTCACGTTTAGGTGTGTTCACATTCAACATCGGCCCTTAAAAATCAACCACCCGTGACGCTAACGTTCAGGAATCAATCATCAACATATTAATGACGGTTTTCGCTGCAGCCACTTTGTGTACGCAATGTTGTAAAACGCCATTCGCGTGAATGAAACAAAAAAAGAAACTGCAAAAAAATGTGAAGGACGTCGACCAATAATAATTGAATTGGGCTCTTTTCAGGCTAAATGTGGGCAAAAATCCTCAGATAATTATTGTTCCCAAAAACAGGTTTCCAGTCGTTTGAATTGGATCTATTTAAAGCATTCGACAATCCAAATTATCCAAGATAAGTTTTGAAATTTAAAACTACCTAAAAACTTGATAGTTAAAACAAAAGATACGTCAATAACATTTTCTAAACCTGTAAAAATTTAAAGACGATTGCACGCCGCAGTCACGTAGATTGGGTTATTGAATTTAGACCTCTTGAATTTAGAACTTCAACACACAACAAAATCAGATCATATACATATGGGCGGCCCGATGCCTCACAGTTGTTGCGGTTGGCTACATTCCGTTAACCTAATTGTGGCATGATCGGTGGAGGAAGACCCCCTGGTCGGTGTAGTAGCAAGTGTGTTTCGACTCAAAGACGAAACATACATAAACAAAATCAAGAAAACAGATGTTAAGATTAGTTTAAGCACAATAAAAAAATCATGCAAAAATTGCGAGGTTTTTATACAAAAGCTGTATTTGATGTAAACAGATATTGGAAAATCTAATGTTGGGGTTTAAAACAAGGATATTATGAAAACGATCCTTTTAAGCGTTCATTATATAGCTCGCATTTCCGTACCCTGTCTAAACCTGACAATAAATTTAGCTTGAATTGAACAAACAATTATGACTTGACGCTATTTTGATTTTGACTGATTGTGCGCATTTGTCGTTGTTCTTGGAAACCTGAAACTGTATTTACAATTTTTTTTATTTCAGTACAAACAAACAAAAAACATCAACTAAAATGGCAGACAAACCAAAACGTCCTCTTTCTGCATATATGTTGTGGCTGAATAGCGCCCGCGAACAAATTAAAAAGGAAAACCCAGGAATCAAAGTCACTGAAGTCGCCAAGAAGGGAGGTGAACTCTGGAGAGGAATGAAGGACAAGTCCGTAAGTATACGTTTACTTTGTCATTCTTGCTTGATGATAATTCTGAGAAGAACTGTTATTCATTTTTAATTTTTATTTTTCTCCAAAAGGAATGGGAGGCAAAAGCGGCCAAATGCAAGGAGGATTATGAGGAGGCTGTCCGCGAATTTGAAGCGAATGGAGGTTCAACTGCTAATGGTGCCGGTAAAAAGCGCGGCAAGACCAGTAAAAAAGCGCCGAAGAAGAATAAGAAAGAGGCGTCAGATGATGATGATGAGGATGAAAGCGAATAAGCTTAATACAATCTTATCATCCTCCTCCATCGTCATAAAAAAAAAATAAAAAAAAAAACAAAAAAAAAATAATAAAGTTAAAATAATACAAAACTTAAAAAAAAAAAAACTCTTTAATAAACACAATTGTTTAATTAATTTTCTAATAATATTAATATAATTAATTATTAATTTAAAGAGAAAATGGAGAAGAGCGGAAAGTTTAAAGCAACTCAAATAACAACTTCTGTTTCTTTTCCTTTTTTTTAAATCGAAAAAAAAAATAAATGATTTCGCAAAGGGGAAAGGAATATCTATGTTTCTGACTGTTTGATTGATAGTACATATATGTGAACTAAGAAGAGAAGTTTTCATAAATTGTTTTTTTTTTTTTAACGAACAAGAGAAAGTACAATTTAAATAAGCGCGTTAATATTCAGATACATATATTGAATAAAAATATTTCTTTTTGGATATCATGTAAAAATCTTTCGTACAGTTATTTGTATTTTCTAAAAATATAAGTAAAGTTGGATTTAATGCCATTTCCATATTTACCATCTTAGATTTTTTTTATCATTCCAAGTTACATCTAACCTTTCAAGACGCATTTGTAAATGAATTAATACAACACTCAAAATATATATGTATGTATTAAAAACAAAAATCCGAAGTACAAAAACAACACTCAGGATTATTTATCTCTGTATCTCTAGTTTAAATAATAATAAAAAAAAATAATTAAACATAAAATAAACTCAAATTGAAGAAATCTTTATATTTGTTAGGATTATAATATTTAATTTTCAAAATTCTCTTGTAATACAAAACATTCTTTATAAGTTTCTTTGTATGCAAAAAAAAACATTTCATCGCATTTCTTCTTTGTTCATAATTATTTCTAAAAAGGACAAACAATTTTTTTTTTAAATATACAAAAGAAAACAAGATTAATACATTCAGTCGATATTTTTCTTTTGATGTATCATAAAAAAAAATATTAAACAGAAAAAAACGTATGCTTTTCTTTTTTGTAGAAAAAATTAGTAAGTTTGTATAAAAAAAAATAAATAAAGACAAGAAAATGAATCGGGTCTATTTATTTACTTCATTTAAAAATTGTGTCCAGAGGAATTGTTTCTCAGCGAAACCTCGTTTTTTTAGTTGCTCTTTGTCATAAATTCATTGATTTCAGTATCGTCGACTTGCCACTCTGTGTAAAAATTGATCAAAATCGTTGAAGCCGTATTTGAGAAATTTATACATATATGTATTAAGAAAACAGTTATATGGCAAGTATCGTTAATTTAGCTCTATAAGGCCAATTTCAAAAATTGCTGTGGGTATTACTCAGGGAACCTCGTATACATGTAATTCCTTTTAGCCTCTAGTTGCGTGCATAGACCGACATGCGGACAGAAATAGGAATTAAAAATCTCAGCTGAGGAAAATCGTCACCAGAAAAACGGTCGGAAATCGAAATAGCCCAAATTCAATTGACGAATGGAAAAGATCAACATTTATTGGGTTCCTCTAATCTACTTGATGCTAAAATTGGAACAGAAGTGGAGCCAAATGTTTCTTAGCAGCACGTAATTTGAAACTAGTTTGGTTGTGATTTGTACTTAAAAATGTCCTTGTGAACTATGTGTAGTGTCAAATACGTATTTTTGAATTTTAAATTCGTAAATCATTTTCCAAGTTCAAATAAAACGAGAGGTGGGTGCACGACTTGGTCGTACGCAACTTTCTCTTTCACAGCGAGTTGGATTTAGGCGTTAGATCAAATAGTACGCATTTTGATTATTAATGCTTAAAATGACATAAATAATGTCGAAATGTGATTATACGAACGTTTACTCCGAAATTTGAAGAAATCGGTGTCTATGTGAATAATGATTTTTCGTTATTGGGCAAAACTATAAATTCCGTTTAGTGATAGTTGGGCTAAAATTATTTATGTGGAATTGTTTAAAACTACAAAAGTAGTATATATATTATTTTCATTCAATTTGACATAGTAGTTTGCGAGAAATTAACAATTTTCTTTATATGGCCTGAATGACAAAATCCGTTACATGGATTTTCTCAAAAAAAAAAACTGGGTATGCAGTTTTGTTGGAACTAATATGCTTATAGTATGTATAAAAAAAGTTTAATCAAAATCGTTAGACCCGTTTTCGAGAGAAAATTGAGGTTATGTGTAATTTTTATGTGGCAGGTACCGTTAATAACATGGCTAAAAGCAAACAAAAAAAAAAAATGGCCTAGAATTATGACCAAAAGAATCTTGGATACGAAATTTGAAGAAAATCGGTCAAGCCGTTTAGGCTGGGGAGACCATTATGGACAGACGGACCAACGGACGGAATTCCAAAAAAAACTTTTTGGGTTCCGCTATCATCGTAATGTAAGAATCAATTAAAATCTCGAGGTCGAAAATTTTCACGAAAAAAATATCTTTCTCTTTGTAAGAGAAAGTTAAAAATAATATTATTTGAGTCGGCAAGTGAGGATGAAGGAGCTTATATCAAAATTCGAATGTGTTTCTGAGATAAAAGCAACCGGCTAGAATTATGTGAAAATGAGTACGCGTAAAAAGGAATAACAGCCATAAATTGTAAAATTGATATTTTTTTCTAAGCTTTGTGCAGCAGTTTAGGTTCAAAATCCTCAGATAATTATTTTCCCAAAAACATGTTTCCAGTCGTTTGAATTTGATCTATTTAAAGCATTGGACAATCCAAATTATCCAAGATAAGTCTTGAAACTTGAAGCTACCTTAAAACTTGATAGTTAAAACAAAAGCCACGTCAATAACATTTTCTAAACCTGTATAAATTTAAAGATTTGGGTTATTCGGCTTTACTAATAATAAAACGCAAAAGTCGACATTAGTTAGTTACCTGGTTAGCTTATAATGTACAGCTTTATATAAACTCTACCAATAATCAAAACGCATAAATAACTAAGTAAAGTCGACTTTTCGACTTTATATTAGGTCTGTTCCCGTACTTTTTCAGTAAAAATTAGTAAATTCTCAAATATCTTGGAGTGGGGGTATATTATCTCAGAAAGAGACAAAATTACCAAAAAGTACGGGAACGCGTTTAAATAAAAAACAGTAAAATTATATATTTTGTATGCCTTTTAAAGAACAAATGACATAAATCACCTGTCAAAACAAACAAGTTGTCACTTTTAGATACCAACTGACAGTAAACTGATTTTTACCAACAGAAATTTCTGCAGTAAATTTTTTTACAGATTTTTATGGAGGGGTAGTTTTTTGCTCTCTTGTGAGCTCTCTCTTTTACTTATTTTTGCGTACGGGAACGGCCATAAGTAAAAATCAGTAAGAATCAGTTAATATTAGGTCTGTTCCCGTACAAAATAATAGGTCTGTTCCCGTACATTTTCAGTAAAAATTAGTAAATTCTCAAATTTCTTGGAGTGGGGGTAAATTATCTCAGAAAGAGACAAAATTACCAAAAAGTACGGGAACGCGTTTAAGTAAAAAACAGTAAGATTATATATTTTGTATGCCTTTTAAAGAACAAATGACATAAATCGCCTGTCAAAACAAGCGAGTGGTCACTTTTAGATACCAATGACAGTTTACTGATTTTTACCAACAGAAATTTCAGCAGTAAATTTTTTTACTGATTTTTATGTAGGGGTAGTTTTTTGCTCTCTCGTGAGCTCTCTCTTTTACTTATTTTTGCGTACGGGAACGGCAATAAGTAAAAATCAGTAAAAATCAGTAAGAATCAGTAAATATTATTTTGTACGGGAACAGACATATTCTACACTTTAATTCATGAAACTGTCAAACCAACCTTTCTTTATTTTTTCCGTTGCTACAATTTCCGTTGCCACAACAAACTTATTTCATTTAATACGCAAACACACTCACACATCTTCGTAAAATTATTCACTGCAGACGCCTACTACACAATTTTATCATTACTTTATGAATTAGATGCGACTTTCTGTACATTAAATAATAACCTATAACTAGCGCTAGTCTGTGATGTAAATTTATTTATTGGTTAAGGATATTTGAAAAGTGTGGAGGTTAAAATTTAAGTTGTTGCTATAAATGATTTTTGGTAACGCCGATTGAATTTAGACCTCTTCTAAAACGAACTTCAAGACACATCAAAATCAGATCAAATACATATCTTATTGCGAGCATTTCATACAAAAGCTGTATGTAAACAGATATTGGAAAACCTAATGTTGGGGTTAAAAAAATTATTCTTTACCCAGGATATTATGAAAACGAGCCTTGTAAGCGCTCATAAAAAATAAAATAAAAAACAGTAAAAAAAATAATAAAGTTAAAATAATACAAAACTTAAAAAAAACTCCTTAACAAAAACTAATGATATTATGCAATATTATTTTTAATTAATTAATTTTAAGAGAAAATGGAGAAGAGCGGAAAGTTTAAAGCAACTCTAATAACAACGGTTTCGTTTCCTTTTTTTAAATTGACAAAAAAAAAATATTTCGCAAAGGGGTAAGGAATACCTATGTTTTTGACTGTGTGATTGATAGTACCAAAGAGCATACGACTACAAGAGTGTGCATTTCATGCAACGAAAATTGACTATGTTGGGGACTGAACTGATGTTGATACCCCAGTGTTCACATTGCTACACCAGCACCAAACAAAAAATGTTGTGATCCTTAGTTCTATGATAACATTTTCCTTTATTACAAAACAAATAAATAAGTTACAATTAATTAACAAAATTAATGAATATAATGAATATGAATACAACCACGTATTACAATAATTGGTGTGTGCTGTTTGGCAGTCGGACATAAAAGAAATATGAAAGGAAAGGTTTTGGCGGCCTTATAAAGCTTGAGTTCAGATATTGCTATCCTCACTTCACTTAGGTGGTGGTTGGCAATTTTCGCTGCCGTTGCCCATATTAAATGGTTCGTTCTGCCTGACAGAGCCTTGTATCCTTGGCTTTGACGTTTTACACTTTGGTAAAACTTGCGAACATCGTTCCTGGAGTGGCACCTCTCTATATCCTCGATATTTAAATGTAGAGATAAACATTATCATAATAGGGCTACAAAATAAATATGAAAGGATAAAGGTTTTGACATTACATACTAATTTTGACAATTACAAAACTTGTTTTAGTGTTGCCAGCAATAAAATATTTACTTACTTACTTAAGTGGCTGTACAGTCCAGGATGAAACTGGGCCTCAACCAACATGCCTCTAGTTGCGCACTCTAAGTTTGTTGAGGTCGGTTTCTACTTGTGCGAAGATATGGCTGGGAATCGAAGATCCTGCGAGCCGGAGTATTGGTGTCCATTTGTTCTACATGTCCTAGCCATCTTAAACGTCCAATGCGGAGTTTTTTGAGCAGGGGTATGTCGCTGTACAGCTCACATAGTTCGTGGTTGAATCTTCGTCTCCATAGCCCGTCAACCATCGACCAAGGATTTCTTCATCCGCTTTTGATACGGTCCATGCCTCAGCGCCCTAGAGCAGGACTGGGATGATCAGGGTCTTATATAGGATCTCCTAAGTAGTTCGAGTGAGGGCTTTACTACTAAATTACCTTCTTAGCCCGAAGAAACAGCGGTTGGCAGGAGTAATTCTTCGTTTGATTTCTGACGAGTTGTTGTTGTTGTTCAGTTTTTGTGGATCGGCCAAACGATGCTGAGGTTCCATTCTTCAGGCATACTTTCATCCGACCAGATTTGGCTTATGAGTTGGTGGATGTTACTTACCAAGTCATCTCCGCCAGCTTTATAAAGCTAAGCGGAGTTTAGATATTACTATCCTCACGTCACTTAGGTCGGGTGGTTGGCAGTTTTCGCTGCCGTTGCCCATATTAAATGGTTCGTTCTGCCTGACAGCGGAATGTTGTTCTTTATAGCCGTTCAACAGTCTGCAGAAGTGGTACTTCCATATTCTCAGCATCGACTGTGTCTCAACTACGATATTTCCTTTTTTATCTCGCCAGGATTCAAGGAGCCTTGTATCCTTGGCTTTGACGTTTTATACTTTGGTAAAACTTGCGAGCATCGTTCCTGGAGTGGCACCTCTCTATATCCTCGATATTTAAATGTAGAAATAAACATATGAGATGGCTACAATCCGTTATGCGGATCGTTGAATACCCTATCCCATCCTATCCTATTTTTAAAAATAATATTCCCAAAAAGTGGGCGTGGCTAACAACTTCATGATAAAATTAGAAAATGGCATTGTGACAACATACTGTTCACACAGTTTTAAGAGGTTCGTGATAAAACGACGTTTTTCTATTACATATGCTATCTGGTAGGGCATAAAAACCGTTTTGTTAAAAAAAAAACGCCCCCAAAAAGTGGGCGTGGGCTTTAAATGATCTATAGACGAAATATTTATGTTAATATAACCAATGATATTGTATCAAACGTTTTTTCAAATAGTTTAAAATTTGACGGAAAAGGTTTTTTTTAATGAAAACACCCTGAATGTCTTTTCTTTTGGCCAAAAACCACGTTTTTCTGAAAAGTGGACGTGGCAGTGGGCTGATTTTGAAAATGTTTACACTTGTTCTGCTTCGTCGAACAGAGTCTATATTCCAAACTTCTTCTAGCTCAAAATTTAAGGCGCAAAAATCGATGACAAAGAGACGGACAGACAAACACAGCTAGCGATTGAAAACCCTATCCCATCCCATCCTTAAAATTGATATCCCCAAAATGTGGGCTTTATGGCGATGAAACAGAGAAAATGCATTGTTTCAACATTTTGTTCAGACAGTTTATCAAAATATTTTATGGTTCGACAAATAACAACGTGTTTCTATTCCATATGCCTTGGGGTAAGGTATACAAATGTCTTTTGTAGGAAAACGCCCCTAAAATATGGTCTAAGGACAAATTGTTCATATTAGTTTTATTAACGTTCTTGCATCAAACGTTTTTTCGAATATTTGAAAATTTGACCAAAGTTTTTTTTTTACTAAAACCGGCCCCAAAAAGTGGGCGCGGCAAAAAACTTTATATGGACGAAATAAAGAAATTAAGATTCTCTTAATATGTTCTTCAGACACTTTTTAAAAATTCTTACTATATTCTTAACCGTTTGACTAAAAAAAAAAGTGGGCGGTAGTACAAGGACCACTAATACTGAGTCGATCCATATAGCTAAATTATTTCTCTATGTTACAAACTATATATCAAAACCAATATACCCCTATGGGATAGGGTATAAAAATGCCATTATAACTAGAAATGAGGTCAATTTTAAAGTGCAATATTTACACACAAAGTTTATTTATGTTCTAAGCGTAACAATGGTTAAATGTTAAACAACGTCTGTCATTAAATTCTAATTTTTGTTTTAAAAGTTAAGAATAACTGTTTTCCACTATATTTAAGTGAACGAATACAATATGTAAGAGATGACCAGCCCCATAATCAATTCTATAAATGAAACACTGTGGATTCACGTTAAAATGATAACTAACCAAACCACAATGCGCACTTGTCATGTTATTTAACAAACATGTATATTTTGGCGCAAACAAGCTAGTCTGTGTATGAAACCTGTGCCTAACTGTTATCTTATGTGTATCTCCGAACGAATGTTTCATAACAACAAAATATTTATAAAAAATGGGTTTCTTAATATGTTTTAATTATTATCGTTTATTGTGACTTTAAAGTTATTCTATATAATTTGTATTGCTATTCTCTTAAGAAAATTACAACAGTAAACTAACATGTTGTGTTAGACGTCCGCTCACTAGATAATTCTTGTAGCGAAAATAGACTTAAATGATAACAATTTGTTTAACTAATTTAACAGAAATTATGCATGGACATCCAATCACCCCTCGAAGTGGCTTTTAAAAATATTCTGTTTGATATACTTTCCAGTATTCCTATAGGTATGAGTTTATTTTTACTTCGTTAGATTTTTGTCATTGAAGGAAATGGGTAAATTAAGAAAAGAAAAACAAATGTATTTCTTTTTTGTGCCGAGATTTATTTTTTGTCCTGAGATGATGCTTCGTTCGTCCAACAATCATGCTCTTTCCTTATGGTTTATCGCTTGCGATCAGTTTAAATAACTGTTTTTACGCGCTTAAATGAGAATGAGTCGGGCAGGCTTGCTTAATTACGATTGAGCCAAAAAATTGCCTTTAGTAGGAAGTACGCTAGTCCCATGCAATAGACAATCTTTTCTCGCTGCGACCTTTGCACATTGTCTATCTCAATTGAAAGCACTCGTCGATTTAACTTTGCCAACTGCCTGCGCAAATAGAGAATTTCCTCGGGTGGTGTCAGGTCTCCGATAAGGGGCGTTCCCTCCCTGTGACTGACCAATGTTGTATCATTATTGTAATTACCCATACCGCGTTTCCCGATGCCGGAATTTGATGTTGTAATCGCATCGAAATCGGATTCTGCTCGCGAACTTGTGCTATTCGGATCAAATCCAACAGCTGAAGCAAGTGCATCCGCTCTCACGTAAGGCGGAGGGGATTCCAAATCATGCTGGAAATTACCATTTTTATTGGAAGAATCATTATCAGAGGCGGATGGGAAATTATGATCGTTTAGAGTAATAACTCGAGGGGGTGTGGCTACACGTACAAATCCAGGATCTTTCGGAAGAATTGAATTTTCCAAGAGATTCTCCCGCGAGCTGATCGAGTGCCGAGATGTTCTTCGTGTCCAAGTACTACAATACGATCCGGAACATTCATATCGATTTTATCATGATAATTGCAAGAGCAAATCTTCATCGGAATACTCGCCGGTAGCTCTAATGCGTTTCGGAACACGCATTCTGTCATTAATTTCATGCGCATATTTTGCCTCTGAATAGAGTGCATCGTCCTCGCTTAGTCCGTTAAACATTCTGGTTGGGCTTTGGGGTGTAGCCATTATTTTGCACACTAATATGAAGTGCTTAGTCCTCGATTGAGCCTGTTTAATGTTGCCTATTATAAATACAAAAAGTAAAGTATTATATAAAAACGTTTATGAGAAATAGACACAGAAATAAACTTACAGCCGACTTTTTGGTAAAAATAAATTTCTTTCGACTTCTCTATGATTTACTTTCTTTATTCGCATTCTCTTTCATTTATCAAACGACAGCTGTCATCTGACACAGAATGTTATCTATATTTTTTGGATAAAAAAATACCGCTGTACAATTTAGTTGAACGGAATTGAATATGTTTTAGGGTCTAGTTATACCTATCATTCAAAAACCTAATTGGATTTATTTTTAATTTACTTCTTGTGTTTAAAAAAAAAAACGTAGTGATAAAAACGCATATATTAAATGCTATACAACTTGACAGCTACTGTGTGCCCGGCCACACGTTCATTCCGACGACTTTCATTCCCATGGCCACGCACAAAAATTTTCCTTTCTCTTTTAGGCTCACATAAACTTGACCTGTCTTATTGGAGATGACTTTCCAATGAGGGTGTGGTGTAAAAATTAATTAATTGCAATGATAATAAATTTAATTTGAAAATTTATGATCTGATTATTAGAAATATGTGATGATAAAAAAAAAGTTTAAAAACAGGCTTAAATGTTTCAATGTAAACAAACACTGCTGAAATATTTTTGTTTGGTTCGGTGGTTTTTATGTTATTGTAATTGTTTTAAATACTAACTGTGTGACAATTTATATTATCCCCGGCTAACGTTTCCAAAATCATTTCGATGTCACTGTATGAAATTTCCTGAGTACTTTAATCCACTCAATAATTATTATTACCTAATAGTTCTTACACAATGATTTTACCTGATAATTATTTAAATAATAACAATGTGACAATTTATATTATCACCGGCTAACGTTTTCAAGATCATTTCGATGTCACTGTATGAACTTTTCTGAGTACTTTAATCCACTCAATTATTATTATTAGGTACCTAATAGTTTTTACATAATTGAATTATTCACCTGATGATTTCCAATAGAAATATGAGGTAGCTGTCAAAATGTATAGCTAATGACCAATGCGAATGATGAATGATGATGAATGAATGATGAACTCCCTACATGACACATACTAAAATAACCAGAAATGGCATGGAAATGAATACGCCCGGGTCTAAGCATAATGCAGAAAATCCTCTTTTATAAAAGTACGGAATCGTGGATACTGCCAGTCTAAATGTATTATTTTAGTCGAAAATATTTGTTATTTTTGTTCTTCTAACGACTCTGTGCTAATTCATATAAAATATTTTGTTTTAATACGGAGAATAGAGTAATTCGCGAAGTACTCAATTGACGACTGAAGGCTTGCATTTTGGTATACATCTATATATCCCCTTTTCTCTACCACAAAAATGGCGCTATTCGTATGAAAAAAAGCTACACATTAATAACATTTTTTATATAAAAATTTAATCGTACAGCATTTCAAATATTTAAAAAGGCCATTATTTATTCAATTAAATTCTATTTCAACTAATGCCTAGTATATATTTTGTCTAGGAGTAAAACGTTTGAAAATACGCATTTACATTTTCGTCTTATACATAGTTATATAAATGGTTTGACAAAGATTGTAGAAATCTCCGTAAGCTCTCATTCACATATTTGAAACTATTCAGATCGACAAACGCTAATGCTTCCGAAAATATGTACGTACGTGCCAACAAAGAATTTAAGCAGTTATGTTCCGTCAAAAAAATACAGTATCTAAAAAGTCTGGCAACCAAATTACTATACTCTAAAAACTCGAAGGACTTCTGGTTTAATGTACGTGAACTCAGAGGGCGTTGCCAAAGTATTAAGATTGCTCTCGATGCTGAAACTCTAGCTGCTCATTTTAAAACTCTATTGACAGCGGAGGAGAATCTTAATACTTTTAGTTACGCATTACAAAACGTTACTATGTCGGAACTCGATATTCAAATAACTACAAGAGAACTTGAAGCATCTTTGCTAACTATGAAGAACAACAAAGCTGCTGGTAGTGATGGTATTCCAGTAGAATTTTATAAATATGGAACTGAACAGCTCAAGGATTATATAGTGAAATTCTTCAACCTGATTTACAATAATGCCTGTGTGCCTTCTATTTTTACAAAAGCCCTTATTTGTGCTATATTTAAAATAGGTGATGCAAAATTGGCGGATAATTACAGGGGAATTTCTATTTTAAATTCACTCAGAAAGATCTTCGCTACAATACTATACAAAAGACTCTCCAATTGGATGGAAGACACCAATCGCCTCAGCATATTTCAAGCTGGTTTTCGCTCGGGATTTTCAACCATGGATCAAATTTTCGCACTGACTAGTATTGCCAGAAGATATATTGAAAAGAACAAGAAGTTGTATGTGTGTTTTGTTGATTTCAAAGCAGCGTTTGATACAGTCAACAGGCAGGCCTTGATTCATAAACTGGCGTTGCTCGGAGTATCTACTAAGTTCTTAACTTTATATCTTAAATGTCTGTCTTCATCAAGTGCAACTGTATGTACTAAGTTGTCAGATTGGTTTGATACATCTGCAGGTGTTCCTCAGGGTTGCATTTTGAGCCCTATTCTTTTCGCTCTGTTCATTGATGATATATGTAATATTCTCCCTAGAGGCGTATGCTTTGCCGGAATCCTCATTAAGGTCCTTCTTTACGCTGACGACTTGGTACTGTTGGCTGAGAACCCCTTTACGCTTCAATACCAAATTAACAGACTTCAATCGTACTGTGAGAAATGGGATCTCCATATCAACGTCCTAAAAACGAAGATAATGATCTTTGAGAGCCGCCAAAGGAGAAGACTGCGTGAGGAATCGTGGCGACTGAACAACGAGCGGATTGATGTAGTACGTGAATTCAAGTACCTCGGAGTGTTGTTCACATATAACTTAAACTTCGGCAAACACGTGAAAGAAAAATGTAGTGAAGCTAAGTTGGCTCTTAACTTGATGTGGCCTCAATTTTTCGCGAATCAAGAGGTTGATCTATCATCAAAATATCAAGTGTTTAACGCGACTGTCAACACTTGCTTGTGCTACGGTGTACAGGTCTTTGGAGTAAGCTCCTTTGATGGTTTTGAAGCTGTCCAGAGATATTTCTTCAAGCGATTACTACGATTACCGAACTCAACACCAACCTATGCCATACAAGTGGAGTCGGGGCTTCCACCTATTTACATCCGAAATCTGAAAGCTCATTCGGACTATTTGATAAGAGTGATGAAGAGAAGTGGAAACAGTCTCCACAAATCAATTTTAGCTCAATTAATACAGACCAATGCTTCTCCATTCAGAGAATGGAATCAGATGGCGTCAACACAAAATCTTGCGGTATCTCTATCTGCAAATAATGTAAGCGAATGGCAGGATATATTTGCTTTGATCATAGCTAACGTTGATGACATCATTTATGACCAGCACCTAAGGAGAGCATCATCATCAGCATCCAGATTAATTAACAAAAACTTAAACCACCAATTGTTAACTGCAGAAAGCTACTTCAATACCAAATTCAAGCCTAAAGTTATAAGCACCATTTTCAGAACCAGGGTTGAAATATTGAACTTGAACTATATTCCTCATAGATCCAACCAACAGCAAATTTGCAATCTTTGCAATAGACGAGAAGTAGAAAATACTTACCATTTCATTGCGGTGTGCCCAATTCTACAAGAAATCCGACGTTTATATTTCCAGGAAAGTTTTCTGTCTTTAAATAGTCTCTATGAAATTTTAGATGGAGCTCGCGGTTGGTCCACCTTGTTTAAATTTGTCAAACATGCACTGAGCTATCGTAATAGCTTTTAGAAAATACTTTCAGTTCTGCAAGTTATTATAATATTATCTTACTCGTATAACTTTAATTTGTTTATATCATTTTCTTTTTCATGTTCTTTTAACGAAATGTCAAATCCGGCAGACGGCAGAATTGTCATGTCCGTATTCTTAAGCAAAAACATTGTACGTACTACTTAAAATGAAAAAAAAATAAAGAATCTATCTATCTATCTATCTAGTTATCTTATGCTCTCTATAGTACTCTACATATTATTCTACATGGGTTGGGCAAAATCCTCATCTTTCAGTCCTTCTCGCGGACGCCCACCTGAAAATGACTAATCAGCATACCTGCCAAGGGTCCCACTTGGATATTGACCGTGCGCTGTAACACGTTGCAACGCACGATCAATGTACAAGCGGGAACCATAAGTTTGAGGTGGGAGAAAACCCTTAAACCCAAATCCAAGGTGGAACAGCAAACGCCGAAGGATGCATGGCTAAAAAGGGAGTTTTAAGCCGCTAGTTTGCGAATTTCGGATACCGGGCTACCTCCGATCTCAAGATAGCCTTCCTGTGGTTAGACGGGTAGACCACGGGCGACCAATAAATCCCGCCTACTCGTGGGAAAAATTGAAGTACCAATAGAAAAAAACATAGAGAATGATGCCTCTACAAATGCATCAACAACTAGGGATGTTTCAGAACACCCTGTCGAAACCGACACGACACCTGCCAATCCGGAAGGGTCACAAATCAGTGATTTCGAGATGATGAGCCTAGAAGAGAAATTGTCTCATCTGAGCGACTCAGCCTCGGAATCAAGTACTGTATACAGCATCAGTATACTCTCGGATGAATTGCATCCGGAATATACAGAAGCGCCAGGGACCCCAGGCAAAACGGCTCAAACTGATTCCAAGCGCATCAGGTTCACGCCAGCGGAACAGCGTCGTTTCAACAGAGCGCTGAAGCAGAGTAGCAGCATAGAGCAAGCCCGCATCTTTGCAAAAACAAAAGATGATGCCAAAGAAGCCAAACTCATGAGATCTGAGGACAACACACCACCTCAGTTCGAAGCGAAACGAGCTCGCACTGGGAAAACAACCTCTGACAGAACCACCTATAGAGATATAGCGAGCTATGTCAGATTGGGTGTCGTACCAGTCGATATCGATCGCAGTCCTCTCACGAATGAACAAATGGTTCAGATACAAGAGAGAATTATGGACATCACGATCGAACTGCGCGACGGGGATGCAAAGCCAGCTTTCCGCGGGACAACTTTCAAAGCCGGATGGCTCTTGTTAGTATGTGCGGACATCACCACTTCAGAGTGGATGAAAACAAACTTCCTCAGACTAAAGGAGAAATGCGTATTAGTACTGCCGCCGGAAGCGATATAAAGAAGACTGGTTCACTGCCTGCGACAGTATCGCCAAACGCCCCTAGTACGAGCAACGTTAACATCAGCCAGCAACAGTTTAGACCAAAGCTAGCTGCGGAACGGGCGCGTGAACGGCAAAAACACGGAAAGCGAAAAAACGGTCCGAGAGATAGACACGAAGGTCTCTTTCAACAGGGTATCGTACGTAGAAGAGGCGATAACAAGCCTTATAGGGTACGAAACCCTGAGCACGGTAGGAAACGATGACCACCCTACTAAATGTGCTGCAGGCAAACCTGCACACGAGCTATAGGTGCCTCGGACACCTACAACCAAAGATGTGCCGAAGGGAACATCGCTCTAGGTTTAATCCAGGAGCCATGGGCAACAGAGGGTAAGATATTTGGTTTACAAAGTAAAACCAGAGAGCTCATCTTCGCCCGGGGAAATTTTAGACCAAGGGCAGCTCTTTTAGTTGCAAAAGATATAAAATTCTCTCCCATTCCAGGTTTCATTACCAAAGATCTGGTGGCTGTCCTTTTAGAAAGACGCAACGGCCGAGAGCTACAAAAAATTGTATGCGCATCGGCGTACTTTGCTGGAGATGACGAAATACCAGCTCGTCCAGTACAGGAACTTGTCCAGTACTGCCAGACCCAGCAACTACATCTTATCTTCGGCTGCGACGCCAACGCGCATAACACAATATGGGGCAGTCGAGATACAAACAAAAGAGGTGAGTCCTTATTAGAATACCTATATAGCAACAATTTAGTTATACTAAATAAGGGTAATAAACCCACGTTTAGAAACGTTTTAAGAGAAGAAGTTTTAGACCTTACCATCTCTTCTCCGTTTGTACAAAACACCGTCGAAAATTGGCACGTTTCTGGTGAGGCATCTTTATCGGATCACATGCACATAAGTTTCCAATTAAGATGCAACACCGAGGATGCGCCGATAAAATACGACAACAAACTCACAAATTGGAGAACGTATCGAGAAAATCTATCGATTAAATGTGACATACTTCCAGAAAAACCTTCATGTGTAAGTGAAGCGGAAGTCGCACAATGTCAACTAAATGACATTATCATCTCATCTTTTACAAATAGCTGTAAGGTTAAACGCACTGTGGCAAAGAGGTGCACACCATGGTGGAACGATAACCTAGAAAGTTTCCGTAAAAGAGTAAGAAAACTTTTCAATAAAGCCAAACGCACCGGTAAGTGGGACCAATATAAATCTCTACTTACCCAATACAACATAGAGTTGGGAAAATCAAAAAGAGCGTCCTGGCGCAAATACTGTGAGGAACTCGAAGAGCTTCCGGCGGTGGCGCGTCTCCAAAGGGCACTCTCGAAAGATAAAACAAACTGCATGGGATTACTAGTCAAATCTGACGGAAAAATCACATGCGACCGGGAAGAAACGTTGACCACACTTCTTCAGGTACACTTTCCGCAATCACAAGTGAATTTCATGAACACAATCACAAGTGAGTTTCATGAACACATGATAGATGACTCACCCCCTATAAACCTGAAAAAGATTAATAGTTTATCCGGCAAACTTTTCACTCCGGATAAGGTCAAATGGGCGATCAACTCATTTAAACCATACAAGGCACCAGGGACAGACGGAATCTTTCCTGCTCTTATACAAAAGGGCTTGGACTTTTTCCTACCCACTATGGTAGCCTTATTTAGGTTTAGTTTCAATTGTGGCTACATACCACAAACCTGGAGGGAGGTAAACGTGGTATTTATCCCCCAAACCAATAGAACTACCTAAATCATACCGTCCAATAAGCTTAACATCGTTTTTTCTGAAAACAATGGAAAGAATACTTGACGTACACATTAGAGAGTGCTTAAATAAAAGCACTCCTCTGCACCCATGTCAATTCGCCTACCAAAAAGGTAAATCCACGGAAGGAGCACTTCTAAGTTTATCATTACAAATAAAAAGTGCATACGAAAACAAAGAAGTAGCTTTATGTGCCTTCCTAGACATAGAGGGCGCTTTTGACAACACTGGATATGACTCCATATCAAATGCTTTGACTCATAGAAGAATAGATCATCCCACCATCAAATGGATCAAAGCGATGCTTGAAAGTCGGAAAATAACTGCTTCATCAGCACAGACCTCAGTATCAGTAACAGCCGTTAAAGGCTGCCCTCAGGGAGGAGTACTCTCACCCCTACTATGGTCTCTGGTTATCGATAACCTACTTCAAGACCTAAGTAATGCCGGTTTCAATATAATTGGATACGCCGATGACTTAGTCATCATAATAAAGGGCAAAGAACCAAACGAGGTTACAACACGTTTGCAAAACGCCCTTAAGATAGTCAAAGACTGGTGTAATAAAGAAAGTCTCTCTATAAACCCCAGCAAGGCTATCATCGTCCCTTTTACAAAAAGAAGAAATTAAATCTTACCCAAATTTCAATTAATGGTACATACATTGAGTATTCCAACGAAGTAAAATATCTTGGAGTGATCCTCGATAAAAAACTAAGCTGGAACTCCCACATCAACAACAAAATTCAAAAAGCAACCAAAGCTTTCTGGGCTTGCCGAAGCATGTATGGTAAAACCTGGGGAATCTCTCCAAAGACCACACACTGGATCTACACGATCATGGTCAGGCCCATTATAACACACGCTTCAATAGTATGGTGGAACAAAGTCACCCAAAAAACAACAACTTTTCCACTCGTCAATTGCAACCCTGGGGCGGGCAAATAATGAAACATCAATTCCTGTTTATGTTCTCGGTAAAAAAAGTGTTGATTATACATTTTTGTTAGTTTTCGATTTAATTGCAAATTAATTGATTTCATGTGTGAATTTCGGAAACACAAAACAAAACAAATCTAATTTCTTTACTAAGTTTAAAACGCTATTAAGTCGTAAGTGAAAGCTGACGATCCGATAAATATTTCTACAAGTAAGTAATGACAAATATCCCAATCTAAACGATATTTTGATTTCCTATCTTACATCATTTTTCAATTCGATTTATCTGCTTTAATTTTCCATTTTCATTTGCCGGAACCGAATGCGTAGTATTGGTTATGACTATGAATATACTCGAATTTTTAAGAGGAAAGTTACTGTTTCTAAATGATGGATTAAGTATTTGTTTAGGTGTATGTAGTGCATTATTTTAAACTCTTGACATTGCAGCAGTTTTCCTACCGACAAGGGCATTTTATTACTCAAGTGAATTATGTATATTTGTTTATACCCTATCGCATAGGGGTATATTAGTTTTGATACATAGTTTGTAGCATAGATATATAATTTAGCTACATATACCTCAACGTATATGGATCGACTCAGAATCGCTAGCTGAGTCGATTTAGCCATGTCTGTCCGTCCGTACGTACGTCACCAGTTTTTGGGCTTTAAATTTCGAGCTAAAAGGATGAAATTTGGTAAACGTACTCTTTGTTGCTCCCAGCAGAACAAGAGTAAAAGTTTTTGAAATCCGCCCACTGCCACGCCCCTTTTCAGAAAAACGTATTTTTTGGCCAAACCATAAGGAATTTTAAAAAAGGTCCTGAGAAGCGTAGTTAGACAATCATAATATCTATATTTCGTTCATATAAAGTTTCTTGTCACGCCCACTTTTTGGGGGCGTTTTTAATAAAAAAACGTTTTTCGGTCAAATTTTAAATATTTAGAAAAAAAATTTTGATGCAGAATCATTAGTAATATTAATATGAACATTTACTTACGCCCACTTTTTTGGGGCGTTTTCTTACAACAAACGTTTGTATACACTACCCCATAGCATATGCAGGAGAAAAACGATGTTTATTGTCAACAACAAAAGATTCTGATAAACTGTTTGAACAATATGTTGTGACAATGTCATTTTCTATATTATATTCCCATAAAGCCCACTTTTTGGAAATATTAATTTTAATGATGGGTTGGGATAGGGTATTCAACGATCCGCACAGCGGATTGTAGTCTTCTCATATGTTTTTACTTGATTTTCAATTATAAGCATTCATAATATGTAAAAACCCACCTAACTTTTATACACGACCAATACTCAAATTATTATCTGAAGATCCAACCCAATTAGCGTGGTACTTACAATTACAATTGTAGTTGTGTCCAAAGACTTTAAAAGCATATTGGCATATTTGTCAAAAAAATATATTACCAGTGAGGAACGGACATTCGGCCTCCCAAGTTTGTTTACACATTTGCAGACTTATTGGTAAGTGACTTTTTGACTTCCATATACGTGGTAAAGTGCACAATTTTGTGGTCACGTGAATCTGCATTTTTAAGATACAGATTATAACACAAAAGTCATTTGTGTTACGTTAAGCTTTGCTGAAAACATTGTATAATACGAACCCTACTTATATTATTTTTAGTTAAAGTTAAAGGAAACGAACCAACCGAAACAAAAAAATCGATTTCCAATTAAGCCCTCGTTTTGATCTAAATAAAATTGAACATTTTCTATCAAAAAAAAACAACACATTTTTGAAGAATAATCGAAACTTCCTTCATATTATCCTTGTTATTCAGGTCACTATTTACTGCTTATAATATTATTTTTAACTTTCTCTTACAAAGAGAAAGATATTGTTTTCGTGAAAATTTTCGACCTCGAGATTTTGATTGATTCTAACATTACGATGATAGCGGAGCCTAAAAATGTGGTTTTTGGAATTCCGTCCGTCGGTCCGTCGGTCCGTCGGCCCGTCTGTCCGTGACGGTCTCCCCAGCCTAAACGGCTTGACCGATTTTCTTCAAACTTCGTATCCAAGCTTGTTTTGGTCATAATTCTAGGCCATTTTTTTTGTTTGCTTTTAGCCATGTTAAAACTGGTACCTGCCAGATAAAATTTACACATAACCTCAATTTTCTCGAAAATGGCTCTAACGATTTTGATTAAACTTTATATATACTATAACCATATTAGTTCCAACAAAACTGCATACCCAGTTTTTTCGAGAAAATCCATATAACGGATTTTGTCATTTAGGCCATATAAAGAAAATTGTTAATATCTCGCAAACTATTTTGTCAAATTGAATGAATTTTAATACATATACTACTATTACAACTTGAAGCCATTCCACCAACTATTACTAAACGGAATTTTCAGTTTTGGCCAAAAACGGAAAATCATTATATTTCACATTGACATCGATTCCTTCAAATTTTGGAGTAAAAATTCGTATAAATACATTTCGACATTATTTATATTATTTTAGCATCAATAATCAAAATGCTTATGATTAGATCTAACGCCCAACTTGCTGTGAAAGAGAAAGTTGCGTACGACCCAGTCGTGCACCCACCACTCGTTTTTTTCGAGTTTGGGTAAAAATCATCCATTGACATTATGAATACTGCGTTTACAACTGCTGTAGAAAAAACGAGTGGTGGGTGCACGACTGGGTCGTACGCAACTTTCTCTTTCACAGCGAGTTGGGCGTTAGATCAAAAAGTAAGTATGCATTTCGATTATTGATGCTAAAAATGATATAAAAAATGTCGAAATGTGATTATACGAACGTTAACTCCGAAATTTGAAGGAATCGGTGTCTATGTGAATAATAATGATTTTCCGTTATTGGCCAAAACTTAAAATTCCGTTAAGTGATAGTTGGGCTAAAACTAATTATGTGGAATTATTTCAAACTATAATTGTAGTATATATATTAAATTTCATTCAATTCGGCATAGCAGTTTGCGAGAAATTAACAATTTTCTTTATATGGCCTAAATGACAAAATCCGTTATATGGATTTTCTCGCAAAAACCGGGTATGTAGTTTTGTTGGAACTAATATGCATATAGTATATATAAAGTTTAATCAAAATCGTTGGAGCCGTTTTCGAGAAAATTGAGGTTATGTGTAATTTGTATATGGCAGGTACCGTTATTAACATGGCTAAAAGCAAACAAAAAAAATGGCCTAGAATTATGACCAAAACAAACTTGGATACGAAGTTTGGAGAAAATCGGTCAAGCCGTTTAGGCTGGGGAGACCATTACGGACAGACGGACCGACGCCGACGGACCGACGGACGGAATTCCAAAAACCACTTTTTTAGGCTCCGCTATCATCGTAATGTTAGAATCAATCAAAATCTCGAGGTCGAAAATTTTCACGAAAACAATATCTTTCTCTTTGTAAGAGAAAGTTAAAAACAGTAGTGTCAAACAACAACAATTTATCGAAATTTAACCAACAAATTGAATTTTTCTTTCGATCATAACTTTAAAACTAAATGTGAGCGACTCTTTAAAAAAACGGATAAATGATCCACAAAGACGAATCGTTTAAAACAACAAAAAGTCAGTTTGTGCTAAAGTAAATTTATGCCGAAAAACCAAAAATTATTATAGGAGTGCATGGCTGAAATATGGATCTTAACATATTTCAGTTGGACATTTAAAATAGAGGAAAAACCATGCGAGAAATAACCTTTAATTTTTTTTATATTTCATAACGAAATGTATGAAATGAATCAACTTCTTTATTTTTTTCTTAAATTAAAATAATTTAAAAAATCGTCTAGACTTCGCCGACCAACTTCTTGCCATCCACAATTTGAAGGGGAAAGGGCGGTGGGATATTGGCGATAAGCATTGCCTCATATACGTGAGATGTAAGCACATCTCAACATTTTATGCCGCAGCTCCGACTTGCATGTTGGTGAAATGAAGCCATCAATTTTTTTGGCTTTTATTTTTGGAATTTCGAGATCCTTATGGATAACGTCGTTTCTAATATATCACAGTGCTTGCACCATGTATCTAAGCACTTTATTTGGAATTTGTTTTCTTGGTACAACCCCAAAGTTATATACTGTAGGTCCATTCGGGATTTAGCACTGGCTTGTATAAAAGCAGTTTGTTTTCGGTACTGAGTTGGTAATGTTTTCCAAAAAGGCAGGCAGTACATTTTCTATATTTGATTTTCAGTTCTTTACGTTTCATTGTGAAACAAGAAAGGACACATAGCATTTACCGATTTGGCAGAACATCGATAGCTTCAACATTGAGGTAGAAGAGACTTTGTAGAAAAACAATATTTGCCAACCGCTATTTCTTCGAGCAATGAAGGCATTATATTAATAAATCCCTCAATCGAACTACAATAAAACCTTTGGTCGTGTGTGTTCTAACACTGACTAATAATAAATTTGACAATTCTTACTCACACATAACGAAATCACACCTATATATACCAGACCATAGAAATACAATGCCACCGAAAGCAATGCATTATAAAACGAACATGTAAAAACACACAGAATAAGGGAATTCGGCATCAGTATTCGACTTATCGAAGGTGGCGCCAAATTATTTCTTCGAGTTATAAAGACATTCGAGTTATAGAAGTTCGAACGTATTTGCATCAAAACTTTTTCGATTTTTATTAAACTTTTGCAAAATAGTTTTTTCAATAAAACGCTCACAAAAAGTAGGCGTGGCTAAAAACTTTATATTGATGAAATAAACAATGCAGATTATTCCCACCTCCGTGAGTCCGTCTGGTCAGTATTGGTCTCTCCAGACTAAATGGCTTAACCGATTTTCTTCAAACTTTGTATCTATGTTTGTTTTAGTCATAGTTCTGGCCATTTTTATACCCTATCCAATAGGGGTATATTAGTTACATATACATAGTTTGTATTATAGAGAAATAATTTGGGTAGATATGCCTTAAAGTATATATATATATATATATGTATATACGATTAAGCCATGTCTGTCTGTGCGTCCGTCCGTCTTTATATCACCGATATACAGACGTACAAAACAGTTTGTACAAGATATTTAGACAATCTTAAAATCTAGATATCGTCCATATTACATTTTTTGCCACGCTCACTTTTTATACCCTATCCCATAGGGGTATATTAGTTTTGATACTTAGTTTGTAACATAGAGAAATATTTTTGCTACATATACCTCAAAGTATATGGATCGACTCAGAATCGCTAGCTGAGTCGATTAAGCCATGTCTGTCTGTCCGTCCGTCCGTCTGTACGTCACCGATTTTTAGGCCTTAAATTTTGAGCTAGGATAATGAAATTTGGTATATAGGATCCTCGTCTCTGCCTACAGAACAAGTGTAAACATTTTTGAAATCCGCCCACTGCCACGCCCCCTTTTAAGAAAAACTCAGTTTTTGACCAAACCGTAAGGAATTTTAAAAAAGTTTCTGAACAGCATACTTAGACAATATTAGTATCTATATTTCGTCCATATAAAGTTTTTTGCCACGCCCACTTTTTGGGGGCGTTTTCTATAAAAAAACTGTTTTCGGTCAAATTTTAAATTTTTCGAAAAAAATGTTGATGCAGAATCATTAACATTATTAATATAAACATTTCGTCTATATACCATTTTAACCCACGCCCACTCTTTGGGGCGTTTTTATATAAAAACCATTCTTATACCCTACCCCATAACATATGCAGGAGAAAACCTTGTCTTTTGTAGAACCGTAAAAGTGTTTTGTAAGCAGTCTGAAGAATTTGTTGTCACTATATAATTTTTTCTATTTTATCCACATCGTGTTTTTAGCCATGCCCACTTTTTTGGGGATTTTAGTTTTATGGATAGGATGGGATAGGGTATTCAACGATCCGCACAGCGGATTGTAGCCTTCTCATATGTTTAAGTGGCGTTTTCTGTAAAAAAAATTAAAAAAAACATTCGATGTAAAAACATTAATAAAGTTAATATGTATAATGTTTTTAGCATCAACTTTTTGGGGATGTTTAATTTAAGGAAGGAATCGGATAGGGTATTCATTGATTGTAGCCTTCTCATATGTTTATACCCTATCCCATAGGGGTATATTAGTTTTGATACTTAGTTTGTAACATAGAGAAATAATTTAGCTACATATACATCAAAGTATATGGATCGACTCAGAATCGCTAGCTGAATCGATTAAGCCATGTCTGTCTGTCCGTCCGTCCGTCCGTTTGTACGTCACCGATTTTTAGGCCTTAAATTTCGAGCTAGGATAAAGAAATTTGGTATATAGGATCCTCGTCCGTGCCTACAGAACAAGTGTAAAAATTTTCAAAATCCGCCCACTGCCACGCCCCCTTTTAAGAAAAACTTAGTTTTTGCGAAGCCGTAAGGAATTTTGAAAAAGTTTCTGAACAATATATTTAGACAATCTTAATATCTATATTTCGCTCATATAAAGTTTTTTGCCAGGCCCACTTTTTGGGGGCATTTTTAATAAAAAAACTTTCCGGTCAAAATTTAAAATTTTTGAACAAAATTTTGATGCAGAATCATTGATAATATTAATATGAACATTTCGTCTATTGACCATTTTAACCCACGTCCACTTTTTGGGGGCGTTTAAAAAAAAAAAACATTTTTATACACTACCCCATAACATATGCAGGCTAAAAACCTTGTCTTTTATAGAATTGTAAAAGTGTCTTATAAACTGTAAGATAATGAGGATGAACACGAGGTGATCTCTTTGAGTATACTTTATTAACTGAGCTTGACTTATCTGCTAACAATGTACTACATACATACAGAAAGTACGAAGAGTAAGAGATGCAGTTAGCTCAGACCATTTACGTATTATACGGTGCTATTCGCACGTATAGTCAATAACTTCTTACATCTCCCATCTAAGTATTTAAAATATAATCTGTTTAATAATTCAATTTACAAGTTTTGTTTACAAATATATTCTTATAAATTAGGTCATCTAAAAGTTACAATATAATGTAGAGTTAAATTCAATATTTTTACAATAGTTATAAAAATTCAATGATTATTTTTGTTTAAATCATTTTTTTTATTATATATATATAAATATATAAATCTATATAGAATATACATATATTTGTTTGTTTTTAAGAATTCATTACACATTGGCAACTAAAATATAACGTTTACTTTTTGTCGGTGGAAGACTGAAGTCGTGATCTGGGTCGCAGATTGTAGGGTGAACGTTTAACAGCTTGTGTATCTTTATTTCTCATATCGTTATCAATAACATTGGGCAAAACAGGCAAAGTGTCATAAGCATTTGTCAAGCGTTTTAAATGTTTGGTAGTTCTACGAAATATTTCCCCTGTAGCTAACGTTACCAAAAATGACCTTGGAGCTTCTAATTTTTCAATAATTTTTCCCTCAACCCAATGATCCCTCTGTCTTACTAATACCTTCTCACCCTCATTAAAAAGTTCTTATGGCTTCGCATGCTTATCATAGTATAGTTTATTCTTCAGATTCTGTGTGTTTATTTTATCTGGTACCATATCAACTACCTTTGGCTTAAGCAACTCATTTGAGACAGGCAAAGGAGTCCGCGTTACCCTAGACAACAAAAGCTGTGAAGGAGAAGCATTCATACCTTTAACTGGGCTGTTTCTATATTCTAAGAGACCTAAAAATATATCAGTCCCACTTTCAGAACACTTTTTGAGTAAATTTTTGGCGATCTGCACTCCTTTCTCAGCAAATGCTCTACTTTGTGGGTAGTTTGGGGAACATAACGTTAGTTCGAACTCATACTTCTTGCTAAACCTTTTAAACTCAAAACTGTTGAAAGGTACATTATCAGACACAAACTCTTTGGGAATACCATACGAAGCAAATATTGGTTTAAGTACTGATATGACCTCTGACGCAATTTTATTTTTTAACTTTTGAATCTCAAGCCATTTAGAGTACGAATCGACTACTATTAAGTAATCCTTTCCAGCGTAGGTTGCTATGTCAGCAAACACTTTCTCAAATGGATAAATAGGAGTTTTATGATGAAGAAGAGGCTCTTTTTGAGAAGCACGTGAATATTTCTGACAAGTTTTACACCTCGCAACAAAATTATCTATATCGTTGTTTATACAAACCCAATAAAATAACATACGAGCCCTCTTCTTCATTTTTTCAGTACCTGAATGAGATACATGAAGCCACTGCAAAACTTCGTTTTGTAACACACTGGGTACAATTATCCTTTCACCTAATAATACGAGATTATTTTCACAAAAAATAATTTCATTTTTCAGTTTGCTAAAGTACTTAATACAAGGTGATAAATTATTTTTTATTTTAGGCCAGCCTTCTTTATGAAATCTAATAATGAGTTGCAAATTAGTGTCATCTAATGTAGCCTTTTCAAAGATATTCCGTTTTTCATGAGACATATTAATTTCATGAATACACCCTTCTAAATTGATTCCATCATCGTTATTATACATATCATCTCCATATCGTGACATAACATCAGCGAGATGCAAGTATTTACCTGGTATATATGTAAGTTTTAAATGATATATTTCTAATTTAAGTCTCATGCGCTGAAGTCTCATAGATGGAATTTTGCAAATATTTTTCTGAAAGAGTGGCACAAGAGGCTTATGGTCTGTCTCAACCACAATTTCTCTGCCATAAATATAAAAATGAAACTTTTTACATGCATATAAAATGGCTTAAAGCTCTTTTTCTATCTGTCCATAGTTCTTTTCTGTATCACTCAGGCCTCGAGATCCCCATGCAACCGGTTTTTTGTTTTGTAAAAGACACGCACCAAGACCATATGAGCTTGCATCGGTTTGTATAACAATGCTTTTCATTGGGTCAAAACTTTGCAAAAATGTCGCGTTTACTAAAAGATTTTTTATTTTACTCATGCATGCAGTATGTTTTTCGAGCCAATTGAAAACTACGTTCTTGCGCAATAGATCCCGAAGTGGCTCGGTCTCTTTGGCTAAATTGGGAAGGAAATCCCTTAAATAATTTTTCATGCCTAGTATTTTTTGAAGACCTACTTTTGAATCTGGATTCTTCAATTTCAGTATAGACTCAATCCTACTCTCGTCAATTGACAATCCTTGGCCTGATAATGTAAATCCCATATATTTCACAGCGTTTAATCTATACTGAAACTTATCCTTATTGAACTTAACATTACTTGCAATAGCTGTCTCAAAAACCTCTCTTAATATTTCATCGTGCTCTTTATATGATTTCGCAAAAATGAGCAAATCATCAAAATATATAAAGACCCCTTTTATGTGTCCAAACGTTTTAGTGGTGTATCTCTGAAAAACCATTGGTGATGGTTTCAGTCCAAACGGAAGCCTAAGATAACGCCACAAACCAAACAATGTACTAAAAGTACAAATGCAACTTGATTGTAAATCTAAAATAATGTGGAAGAAACCATCCTTTAAATCAAGAACTGAAAATACAACCATGTCAGTCAACATTGCTCTCAATTCCTCAAAAGTCGGTATAGTAAAATGCTCTACTACCAGCGCACTATTCAAATCTTTAGGATCAAGACATATGCGAATGGCATTGTTTGGTTTTTCCACTATTACAATATTGGATGTCCACTCAACTGGTTCCTCAACTTTTTTAATAATACCCATTGTCTTCAGACGATCCAACTCATTTTTTAGTGGTTTAATTAAATTGTATGCAATTCTGCGAGCTGGTTTTGCGATAGGACTAAACCCATCTTTCATTTTTAGTGAATATTCCTCAGAAAATTTTCCACCCCACTAAAAACAATTTTATATTTTTGAAACATGTTATTTTTTGTTTTTTCCTCTTCCACAACCAAGTTATCTATTATACCAATTCGGCACAAGAAATTAAGCTCCTCACAAGCTACTCTTCCTAATAATGGAATTATACCATCTCCCTCTTGTACTACTACAAATTTGTACATCCTTTTTTATTTTATTTGCTTTACACAGTAATTTTATTTCTCCTGCTACTCTTATTTCGGAACCACCAAAACCTTTTAATCTTAACTTGGTTTGCTTTACTTTTCTAAGCATGTTTATTTTCCTAACTTTACTGATTGGGAGAATATTTTCATCCGCACCCGTATCTATTTTAAATTGTATATTATGTCCCGCTATTTTTATGTTCCCATACCATGCTTCATTCACTCCCCCACCAACAGAAGCAATTACATCAGAATAGTATACACCTTCATCACCATCTGATGCATAACTGTCCGCTATGTTAACTTCATTTACTCTTTTAGATTTACGGTATTTACATGCAGCACCAAAATTGTTTGATTTTTTACATATGTAGCAGATCTTGTTATATGCTGGACATCTATGCACCGCATGGCGTGTTAAGCACTTATTACAATTTAACAAATTTAGATTAGTATTATTTTTATTTAACTGATTAGTATATTTTGATTTAAATGTTTTAATGTTAGTTTTATTAGCATGCTTTGATTTAATTGTACCTTTGGGATATTTTTTAACCCAATTAATGGAACTTCCTGCTTCTGTTGTTAATGAACCATCTTGTATAGCCTTTGTTTGTTGCTTGTTAACCTTGAATAGCTTGCACATTTCGATTCCCTTGCTCAAAGTTAATTCCCGATCCGCCAACAATTTCTCCTGCAGTTTTTTGTCATAGATTCCCATGACTATACGATCTCTCATAATTGATTCCTCAGTAACACCATAGTCACAAGACTTTACCAGATGACGTAAATCCTTCAGGAATAGTTCGAATGATTCACCTTGCCTCTGTATTCTAGAGTTGAATACGTAACGTTCAAATACCACATTTTTCTTAGGGATGCAGTAGTCATCAAACTTCCTTAAAATAGCTTCCAGGGATTTTTCGTCAGCCGCAGTTAGACTAAGAACGTTAAAGATATCGACGCCACCTTCTCCTACCAACAGCTTGAAAATGGCCTCGCTGGACTGCGAAATACCAGTTGCGATATTGTAGATTTGAAAGTTTTGTTTAAATTTCTTCCAGTTGTCTGCTAAATTCCCATCTACACTTAAAGGGCAAGGCGTTGGCAGATTTGATGGCATCATTTTTGTTAGTTTTATTTCCTCGTTTTTTGTATTACCGTATTTTTTATTGTCTTTGGTTTCCATTAACCCTTTTTTTTCAATTTTATTACTTATGCAATTTTAACCACACACGTTTGTCTTTTTAATACAACGTTCTACTTAATCAATAATTGATATTGATTTTCTTTGTCCGCAGCGCCATGTAAGATAATGAGGATGAACACGAGGTGATCTCTTTGAGTATACTTTATTAACTGAGCTTGACTTATCTGCTAACAATGTACTACATACATACAGAAAGTACGAAGAGTAAGAGATTCAGTTAGCTTAGACCATTTACGTATTATACGGTGCTATTCGCACGTATAGTCAATAACTTCTTACATAAACTGTCTGAACAATTTGTTGTGACAATGCATTTTCTGTATTTAATCCACATCGTGTTTTTAGCCATGTCCACTTTTTGAGGATTTTAATTTTACAGATAGGATGGGATAGGGTATTCAACGATCCGCACATTGGTACTTGATATTATGCCAACCTTGCAGTGAACGAGAAAGTTGCGTACGATCCAGACGTGCACCCACCACTCGTTATTAATTAACAATATAAGTAATACTAGTTCAGACCAAATAGCCAATGTTGATTTTCTTGTTTTCAAATGAACAATTATTCAAATATGCTCTAAAAATTTAGTGACTTTTTACTAAACAACCTTGAGTATAACATTTTAAATGACAAATTTATATACTGCTCGCACGCTTATCTATGTTCTTTGTTCTCACCTTATCTAAAGATTCCGCCTACATTCATTAATTCCCAAAGTTATCTAGAAAGAGGTTAACATATGTTTTCAATTGAACTATGCCTACATGACAAATCAATCAATCGATACATCTATTCGAATGTACGACATCTAATATATACGTTTACCAGGAATAGTTATTTCTTGTTTGGTAATGAAGAAGAAAGTAAAGTTTCGTTTGCTATTGTGATTAAAATACGAAAAAGGTGTTAGCAAAATTTAAAAAAAAAAATCTTATTTTTGTTTTGTGTTTTTTTAATTTAAAGACAAATTTATTTTAGTGTTGTTGCAATTATTATACCATATCCCATAGGGGGGTATATTAGTTTTGATACATAGTTTGTAACATAGAGAAATAATTTAGCTAGAAATACTCAAAGTATATGGGTCGACCCAGAATCGCTAGCTGAGTCGATTTAACCATGTCTATCCGTCCGTCCGTACGTCACCAGTTTTTTGTGCTTCAAATTTTGTGGTTGAAGGGTGAAATTTGGTATAGTGGTCTTTGTTGCTCCCAGCAGAACAAGTGTAAACAATTTTGGAATTCGCCCACTGCCACGACTTCTTTTAAGAAAAACGTAGTTTTGGGCCAAACCGTAAACAATATATAAAAAGTTTCTGAACAACATATTTAGACAATCGCAATATCTATATTTCGTTTACATAAAGTTTTTTTGCCACGCACACTTTTTGGGGCGTTTTCAGTAAAAAAATACTTTTTCTGGTCAAATTTTAAAATTTTTGGAAAAAATTTCGATGCAGAATCGTGGTAATATTAATATGAGCATTTTGTCTATAGACCATTTTAACCTACATTCACTTTTTGGTTTTTATATAAAAACCATTTTTATACACTACCCCATAACATATGCAAGAGAAAAACCTTTTTTTGAAGAACCATAAAATGTTTTATAAACTGTCTGTACAATTTGTTGTGACAATGTCATTTTCTCTATTTAATCCCCATTCTGTTTTATTCCATGTCCATATTTTGGGGATATTAGTTTTACAGAAGGGATGGGATAGGGTATTAAACGATCCGCACAGCGGATTGTAGCCTTCTCATATGTTTATACCCTATCCCATAGGGGTATATTAGTTTTGATACTTAGTTTGTAACATAGAGAAATAATTTAGCTACATATACCTCAAAGTATATGGATCGACTCAGAATCGCTAGCTGAGTCGAATTAGCCATGTCTGTCTGTCCGTCCGTCCGTCCGTCCGTCTGTACGTCACCGATTTTTAGGCCTTAAATTTTGAGCTAGGATAATGAAATTTGGTATACAGGATCCTCGTCTCTGCCTACAGAACAAGTGTAAAAATTTTTGAAATCCGCCCACTGCCACGCCCCCTTTTAAGAAAAACTCAGTTTTTGACCAAACCGTAAGGAATTTTAAAAAGTTTCTGAACAACATATTTAGACAATATTAATATCTATATTTCGTCTATATAAAGTTTTTTGCCACGCCCACTTTTTGGGGGCGTTTTCAATTAAAAACTGTTTTCGGTCAAATTTTAAATTTTTCGAAAAAAATTTTGATGCAGAATCATTAACATTATTAATATGAACATTTCGTCTTTGTACCATTTTAACCCACGCCCACTTTTTGGGGGCGTTTTTATATAAAAACCATTTTTATACACTACCCCATAACATATGCAGCAGAAAACATTGTCTTTTGTAGAACCGTAAAAGTTTTTTATAAGCAGTCTGAAGAATTTGTTGTCACCATGTCATTTTCTTTATTTTATCCACATCGTGTTTTTAGCCGTGTCCACTTTTTGGGGATTTTAGTTTTACAGATAGGATGGGATAGGGTATTTAACGATCCGCACAGTGGATTGTAGCCTTCCATATGTTTATACCCTATCCCATAGGGGGGTATATTAGTTTTGATACATAGTTTGTAACATAGAGAAATAATTTAGCTACATATACCTCAAAGTATATGGATCGACTCAGAATCGCTAGCTGAGTCGAATTAGCCATGTCTGTCTGTCCGTCCGTCCGTCCGTCCGTCTGTCTGTTCGTCACAAATTTTTTGGCCTTAAATTTTGAGCTAGGATAATGAAATTTGGTATATAGGATCCTTGTCCGAGTCACCAGAACAAGTGTAAAAAATTTTGAAATCCGCCCACTGCCACGCCCCCTTTTTAGAAAAACGTAATTTTTGGCAAAACCGTAAAGAATTTTAAAAAAGTGTCTGAACAGCATATTTAGAGAATCGCAATATCTATATTTTGTTCATATAATGTTTTTTGCCACGCCCACTTTTTGGGGGCGTTTTCAATAAAAAACTGTTTTCGGTCAAATTTTAAATTTTTCGAAAAAATTTTTGATGCAGAATAATTAACATTATTAATATGAACATTTCGTCTTATACCATTTTAACCCACGCCCACTTTTTGGGGGCGTTTTTATATAAAAACCATTTATATACACTACCCCATAACATATGAAGGAGAAAACCTAGTCTTTTGTAGAACCGTAAAAGTGTTTTGTAAGCAGTCTGAAGATTTAGTTGTCATTATATCATTTTTTCTATTTTATCCACATCGTATTTTTAGCCATGCCCACTTTTTTTTGGGATTTTAGTTTTATGGATAGGATGGGATAGGGTATTCAACGATCCGCACAGCGGATTGTAGCCTTCTCATATGTTTTTTCGTTCATTTCGATTCGAATTTGTTTCGATTTCAAATTAATGTGGAATGTAGTGAAATTGAATAATTAGTCTAATCTGAAGCTGTAAAACTAAAAAGAGATTAAAACTATTCCAGTCAATTTGTTTTTATACCCTATCCCATAGGGGTATATTAGTTTTGATACAAAGTTTGTAACATAGAGAAAGAATCTTTGTCCAAATTTTAAAAAAAATATCAAAAAATATCAAAAAAATATCAACATTTTGTCCGTAAATCATTTTGGCGTTTTTAGTAAAAAAAAAACGTTTTTTGTCCAAATTTAAAAAAAGTAATGTCAACATTTTCTCCGTAGATTATTTCTCTTCCTATAAATCTCCCAGCACGAATTTAACATCGTACTTCGGTAGTCGCTCAAAGGTTTAGTCAAGGACCTCGTAGAAGATATCCTTAGTTATATCACCTTTTTCCTCCGTCGGATCGTGAGCGCAAGGCTTATGTTGGCGAATTTGGCCTTGATGCGGATTGTTACAATGCGTTCGCTAATATCATGGAAATATAAGACTTTTTGCCTAAGTCTGGCACTTATAACAAATCCGCATCCGAATAGTCGCTGATTGTGCTCACTATAACACGATCCGAGATAGTTTTTCATCCTCTTTTTGCCGGACCGGTAATGCCTGCTTTGTAGCAGGCTTACACTAGTCGTTTGCCCTCCTGTTTAATGTTTTCACATTCCAGGTGCAGATACGAACGTATTCGTTGTGCTTTTTTCCTTTAACAGGATTGTCAACAATGAAAGCAGTTCTTTCCGGGCTATTGCTTGCTTCGTAACAATGTCGCTGGCCTTTCGGTTCATCGGCCACCTTCTCTTGTCAAGGAACCTGACTTACCCTTGACATTCCCAAATAACCTGTTGTCAGAATATGTCGCAGCAGCTCAACTAGGTTCACCTGTGACAGCAGGCCGGGTATTCCGTGCAATTTTTACCAGGCTGTTTATAGTGTTGCTGTTTTTCGTTTTGTTATCGCACTTATCGTTTAGCAAGTCAAATCCGCTTGGATGAGACCAATACCCGATGGTTACTACTTGGAGGTAAAAATAAGCAGAGTTGATGTATAGTCAGAGTTACAACCACTGGGCATTGCCAAGTTAAAGACAATCAGAGTCTACCCTCGTTCTACAATATCGAACCAACAAGTGCTAGTAGTATCTCCCATTTAAATGTAATGAAAGATCGAGTATATTTAAAACCACTATTGCAATACCAAAGGAATTTAAAGTCGAGCGTGCTAAGAGTAATAGCGACCAACTAGGTCGTGCATTTCCAACTCGTTTTTTAATGCTTTATTTTAGAGTAAGTAAAATAGAGTGGTACTTACAAAATGAAAGTTATGTTTTCGTAACCATTTTCGACTTCGAGATTTTAATTGATTCATTACGATTGACTTTCATAGCCTTAACGCCAAGACCAATTCAAACTTCGTATTGACATTTTATTTTTTGTTACTATTCTAGACCATTTTTGTTTTACTCTGAGCCATAGCGGCATCTCCCATATACAAATTACATATAACGTGAATTTTCCCAAAAAGGCTGTAACGATTTTGATTAAACTTCATATGTATTATAAATATAGCAGTATCAACAAAACTGCAGTTTTTTGAGAAAATCCTCATCACGGATTTTTGGATTTAGGCCATATAAAGAAAAAATTTATAAATATACTAGCCGTCCCGACAGAAGTTGTCTTGTCATGGCATTGAACGTTTAATTGGATTACGAATACATTTATATATATCTATGTATAAACATTTATCGATATTTTGTTGGCGAAAATATGTCGAAATCGTAATCACTAATGCAGCAGCTGCTTTCTAATATTTTTCTCTTTTAACTGTTGCCAATATTTAAGTTGCTATAACAAATATTGACGGCCACGTATCAAGTTAAGAATTGTCCTATCTTATCTTTTAAGTTGGGCCAAACAATACAAATTTACAAAATTTAACCGAAATCGATTCAGCGGTTTCGGAGATTAGCGTAACCAACATCGTGACATAGATGTTTATATACATATAATGATTACTGTTACTTTTTTGGAAATTTCCAAATAATTAGTTTTGGCTCAACTATTCTTTAACGGAATTTTCAGTTTTGGCCAATCGTGCACCGACCACTCGCTTTGCTCGATGTTATTTCACAGCACCAAAATCTACATCTCACCACATATATTAGGTAGAAGTTAATAATATTATTATTTTTTTTTCAGATTAAAATTCACCGTAGTACATTTGTGGCCGCTATTTGCATAAGTTAATCCAATTACTACACACACCCAAACGAATTTTCATCTCCAAAATTATGTGTAACTAGAAAAAACTCATCACCCGTATAAAAAAAACGCATTAAAATAGTAAACACTGTCCCCCCTATTAATAAACAACGAACAACGGTGAGTTAGCACTAACACATCGGTTAACTTATAATTCTTATTAAAAAAACATTTGTACATCGAATTTCGTGTACAAGGAGTGGATAACTTTTAATATTTTTGAGATGACGTTTCGTTTTTTAGATAGATATATTTTATTTCGTTCATACTTTACAAAAAAGCTTATTGCCGCACAATTTACATTTACAGAGATATGATAACAATATATCTTTCTACTGAGAAATAATTAAATATTTATATATACTGTTTTAGCATTATTTAAGTAAGACAAATCTTTGAGGAAACAACGAAAAGAAAAACCTCAATTAAACAACAAAAAACAAATAAATAAATACATAATAATGATAATAAAAATAAAAATAACAAATAAATGTATAAATAAATAAATAAATAAATAAATTAATAAATAAATAAATAAATAAATAAATAAATTAATAAATAAATAAATAAATAAATAAATAAGCAAACAAAAAAATAAATAAATAAAAAAATATAGAGCTGTTTAATCGTTTATATCTTAAATGTGCATCATAACAAACCGTAGTCCGCAAACAACCACCAATAATATGTGCTCATATGTAACTAATTATGTATAACAAATGAACACACAATAAATCGAAAATTCGAAACCTTGATTAGAACGGACGTGTTTAAGTTTTACTCTCGCTCTGACTCGCCATCGGTTGGTAAAAAAGGTATCCTAGGTGCTGGATAAAACTACCAAAAGGAAAGTGAAAAACATTGGTCCTTCGAACCGGACGGTTAACAAATTAAAATAAATTATTCATAATTCTAATCATAATTGCGAAAATCGGTAATCAGTGTTGATTGAAACGTACGACATCATTACATACGCACGCGTTACACTGACAGTGGGCTTCGTGTCGTCGGGATTCGGTTTTGATTCGGTTTTCGTCGTTAGTTCATGAACAGGAACTTTTGGATAAATATCATATCCAATAAAAGAATTGTGGACAGTCAAACGATTAAATACAGTGATATAATATCGATTGACAGTGCGGAACTGTGAGAAGATATATACAGTGCATTCTCGATTATCGCAACTAAATAAAACGAGGGTGGTTGCAATGGCCAAGGTTGTTGCAATAACCGAGTAAATATTTTGTTGGCTCAATTTGAGATGAAAAATCATAAAACCAGCACTTAAAAAAATATTTAATGCAACACATTTTTATTCAATAACATAAATACATAATAATAAACAAAAGAAATGGAATTTAATTCATTAAGAAATACATAATGTTTAGTTTTCTGTATAGCTAATATTTTATTATATTATTGTATTATTTTCTTTTGAAAAAATTGGACATTTTTGTTGAATTTTTTGGTTTGTTAGATTTTTTTAAAATCGCCATTTCTTGAAATTTTTGAAGACTCAATATTTGTTCAATAGGGGCTAAATTCTGTTCAGCCCATCGAATTGCTGTATTGAAAGCTTGTATTGCATTTTCAGTCTTTATTTTTGGAGCAGGAATCTGAAAATAAGACCTACCTGTGACCGGTTAAATTTTGTTACCTCAGGCACAAATGTCGAATGAAGCCATTTATCAAATGCTAATGTCATCCAAGCAGTTTGATTTGACTTATTTACAACGGGAATGTGGTCAAAATATTTAAAAGATCGTGGGTTTACAGATTTACCGATGACGAATACCTTAACTTTGTGTAAACCCGATGCGTTGGTGCAGGCGAAAACCGTGATTTTCTTTACTTGTCTTTCGGCCAGGAGCTGACGATTCCTTAAAACCTACAAGGGTTTTGTTGGGCATAAGTCGGAAGAATCACCTGGACTCATCGGCGTTATAAATTTGATGGGGTGTCAAATCGAGCTCTCTGACTTGTTCCTTAAATTTGATTATGAATGTATCTACAAGCTGTGGTTTTTTTTAAAAGTTTTTCTCCGCAAATTTTCAACAGGCGAATTCTATGTATTTTCTAAAAATTTGTCACCCAACCATTGCTCTCATTAAAAGATCCTGGCTCCTAACAAAAAAATCTTGCATTCAATAGATATGTACACACATAGATCTCTCAAAAAATAATTGCCAAGACAAAATGTAATCAAAAGACAAAAACAAATATAGCCGAGAACCTGAGTAAATAAATTTACATATATTCATATAAAAACAAAAGGTGCACTTATCGAGTCAATTTTTTTGAAGAGTTGCGATTACTGCGTCAATAGTGATGTAAATTTAGCTGTTGCGAAAATCGAGGAGTTGCGTAAATCGAGAGTTGCGTTAATCGAGAATGTACTGTATAGTGAGTGGACAGTAGGGAATTCTTTATAGACAACACATAGTCAAATATTATACATATAGTAGACGGTGAACGGTTAACGGTTAGATCGTATGATCAATTAGTACTTTAGTGCCGAACAATACGTATATGTATATGTTCACATAAAGTTATACATACTCTACATAGTGGCATCGTATGTTAACCGCAATCGCGAAGCAAGCCTATGTTAAACAACAGCGGATCGTAAGTACCGAAATTCAACAAGGTTGAGAAGAAAAAGCCGATGAGTTTCATATATACATTCACTCATATATACTCATACATCCACAAAGTTATAAATTAGACTGCACAAAATATGGAGGCATTACGTAAAAAGAGAAGTTCTATCAAGGGAGGCATCAGTAGAATTGATAAATATGTAAAGGATCATGACGGGGAAGGATTATCCATTATAGATGCTCAAACAAGGTTAGATAGATTGGAGGGGTTACTGCAGGCCTTTGAACAGGTTCAAAATGAAATAGAGTATTTATTGTCAGAAGAGGAGGTAGAGGAAGAAGGTCAAATCAGAGAGGAGATCGAGAATAAATATTTCTCAATAAAATGTTTGTTTTTAAATAAAATAAGGGAGATGTCGGTTTCCAATGCAGCGGAGTCAACTGCACTTCCACAGGTTTCGACACCCACTCGCCCGTCAGAGGAATTAAACGAGACGTTAATACAACTCGCTGGTAGTCAATCGCACATCGCCGCAGTGTTAACTAGCTTGTCAGAAACCAATCGATTTAATAGCAGCACCAACACACAAGGGGCACCTAAATTACCTCCAATCTCATTGCCATTATTTGGGGGGGATTACAAGGAGTGGCCTACATTCATGGATTTATTTAACACTATAGTACATCAATCTACTAGCTTATCGGGAGAGCAAAAGCTACAGTACCTAAAATTGTCTTTAAAAGGAGACGCAGCTTCAGTACTGAAGCATATTAATATATGCGATGCTAATTATGAGCAAGCGTGGACTGATTTAAAGAGCATGTATAACAAGGAAAAGATTATCATCGAATCGCACATTAGAACGTTAATGGAGCAACCAAATATTGGAAGTCCACCTAATCCGTCCAGTATAAGACGTTTGTTTAGTAGCTTTAAGGAATCAGTTTCCGCTCTGAAATCATTAGGTAGCCCTGTTGAACATTGGGACGCATGGCTAATATTCGTACTTTCATCAAAACTTGATTCAGAGTCGAAGCAGTTGTGGGCTCGTCAGTCGGCATCGAACGATAAGCCTACGTTTAAGGATATATTATGCTTTTTAACAGCAAGGCAGTTTGAATTGGAATCGGTTTCAACAGGTAAACGAAATCTGGGATTATGCAATAAATTCAATCGACAATCAGTCTGCGCAGCCGTGTCATTGGCGTGCTCGTTATGCAAGGGAGAACACTATCTTAGCGCTTGTCGTCAGTTTTGTGATTTAAGCATAACTGACAAAAGACAGTTCATATCACAAAATGGAATTTGCTATAATTGTCTTAATATAGGCCATTCTGTAGCGTTTTGCAAATCGGCAACGTGCAGGAAATGCAAAGGGAAACACCACACTCTTATTCATGAGGAAGGCAAGCATGGTACGGGAAATAGGATTCAGGGCCAGGATAAACCAAACGAGGATAGACAAATAATCTCAAGTACAGGAACGACAAATAAGGAGGGTCGGGCGACAGTTTTAACAACTAGATTGTGTGGCAGTAGTAGCGGCTATAAAAAACTCAACTTGCTGCCAACAGCTGTAGTTCTGGTAAGGGATAGGTGGGGGGAATTTAAACCATGTCGAGTACTGTTGGATTCGGGGTCGCAGGTCTCGCTTATGACGGAGTCTTGCGCTCAATATTTAGGGCTGCCCAGAAGCAGGTGCAATATGGTCATCGACACTGTGGGTGAGAACGAATCCAGGGCGCGTGGATCAACGACATTGAGCATTAAATCCCGGACTTCAAACTTCAGTTTTTCTACGGAAGCAGTGATTTTGCGGAATATCACCAGGCAATTACCTCAATATGATGTAAAATACGATATCCAATCACAGTTGGGCGACATTGAGTTAGCGGACCCAGAATTCTTCAAACCAAATTCTATCGACATTTTGCTAAAGGCAAGTGGTTTCTTAGGTCATTGAAGGGGGAGAAGATTTACGATAGCAAAAATAATGTCATTGCTCAAAGCACAGAGTTCGGATGGGTTTTGGTCAGTGAGGATGAAGGAGTTAAAATAAGCCGGAAATTAGCGTTTCATACATCAGCAGATTTAGGGCGTATGGTGGAACGGTTTTGGGAAATCGAGGAGCCCATGCCAAGTAATCGGCAATTGTATTACGACCATCCATGTGTGATACATTTTAGACATCACTTCAGAAGGTTGGACGATGGGCGCTTTATAATAAAACTGCCATTCAAGGAGCTGGTGGAATTAAAGGGGGACTCATGGCTAACAGCTAAGCAACGGCTTTTGTCGATGGAACGAAGATTTTTGAAGGATAAGGATTTATGGAAGCTGTATGTTGAATTTATGGAAGAGTATCAACGATTGGGTCATATGACGGAGATTATCACGCAGGAAAATAGCAAGCCGGAACAGTGTTACTACTTACCTCACCACGCTGTTATTAAGCCTGAAAGCAGTACAACGCGATTAAGAGTAGTCTTCGACGCATCGTGTAGACCTCCCGGCGGGCAATCACTGAACTCACAACTATTAACAGGACCTGTTCTGCAAAAGGATCTTACACATATATTGTTACAATTTACCATCAATCCTATAGCATTGAGCGCTGATATAGCAAAAATGTACAGGCAGGTACTAGTTGACGAAAGCGATAGGCGTTTTCAACAAATCTTATGGAGAACAACACCCACTGAACGCATAAAGGTATTCCAGTTAAATACGATAACTTATGGTACTGCACCTGCATCCTTTTTAGCCACGAGGGTTCTGTTACAGCTGGCGCAAGATCATGGTCAGGAATATCCGGAGGCAGCTAAGATGATTGTGAGTCATTTTTACATGGACGACTTTCTAGCCAGCTGCAGCAGCAAGGATTCAGCTCGGAAGCTAGTAAAGGAATTATGCACACTACTTCAGAGGGGGGATTTAATTTACGAAAATGGGCCTCAAACTGCAAAGATCTACTCGATGAAATACCGAATGAAAAAAGGGAACCCACCTGGACGTGGTCTGTAGAAACAGACCAACCACTTAAAACTTTGGGGCTTTGGTGGCATCCTATTACGGATGTTTTTGGTTTTAGGGTAGAAAAACGAGAAATAAGCTGTTATACTAAGCGAAATCTTTTGTCTGAAACGGCCCGAATCTTTGACCCTTTGGGATATTTATCGCCATATATTGTAAATTATAGGATTTTATTGCAAAGGTTGTGGCAAGAAGGAGTGGATTGGGATGATCAGATTCCTATTAGATATATACAACGGTGGGATGTTATACGAAGTGGGTTTGATGAGATAGGGCAGATAGAGATTCCAAGATACCACCCACATAATAAAGCTACTCTGGAGATGCATGGTTTCGCAGATGCTTCGGAAGATGCGTACGCAGCCGTAGTCTATCTGCGAAGTGTAACTGAGTCTGGGCAGGTAATCGTTAGTTTCATTATTGCAAAGACAAATGTAACGCCGTTGAACCCAGTAACTGTTATAGCTCGGTTGGAGTTATGTGCAGCGCATTTGCTTACAAAGATAGTAAGTAAGTTACGTGAAATTCCGGAATATGAAGATATACCTGTTCATGGATGGACAGACTCCGAAATTGTTTTACACTGGTTAAGTGGACATCCTCAAAAATTTGCTAATTATATCGCTAATAGGATATCAGCTATAACTACAATTATTTCCTCGGAAAATTGGCATCATGTCAGTGGAGACATAAATCCAGCAGATTGCGCTTCAAGGGGGATCCGAGCGAACCAATTGCGAAATCATTCTCTTTGGTGGGAAGGACCCGATCTCATACGAACTAATCCTTTAAATTACAACTATCCACCAGTGTATGCTGGTAATCAGAAGAATTTGGAAGAAAGAAAGGTTGTAATGTCAGCAGCCTTCGATGACGATGCTACGGCATTCGACATTCTGGATAGATTTTCATCCCTTACCAAGTTGAAAGGGGTGACTGCTTGTGTTCTACGCTTTAAAAAAAACTGTAAATCAGCAAAGGACGATCGAGCTACGGGGATGTTAACGACAACTGAACTTAGAAATTCATTGGTTAGTGAAATTTGTTCAAAGGAATCATTTTCAAGAGCAAATAACAACTTTGCGAAGGCAACGTCAGTTATCGCCTAATAATAAATTAACAAGGCTGAATCCATTTTTGGACCAAGATGAAGTGGTGCGCGTTGGTGGGCGGTTGCAAGAAGCTGTATTTGGTTTCGAACGAAAACATCCTGCAGTTATACCAAATAAAGGTCCATAAACCGAGTTAATTCTAATGGATATTCATCTTAGATACCTACACGCAGGCCCACAGCTGATGTTAGGTTTGATGCGGCAACAATTCTGGATCATTGGGGGAGAAACGCTGTACGACGGATTGCTAATCGCTGTGTAGTCTGTCAGCGTTTTAAGCCTAAGCTGCTGCAGCAAATAATGGGAAATCTCCCTTCCCCAAGGCTCGAAATGGGAAAGGCCTTCTTGAATGTTGGCGTAGATTATGCGGGACCATTTCTAGCGACTCCGCGTAGGAGCAGAGGTTGCAAAGGGCAAAAGGTGTACATGGCGTTATTTATTTGCATGAGTACAAAGGCCGTGCATTTGGAAATGGTGTCTGATTTATCGACCGAGGCGTTTTTAGCGGCATTACAGAGGTTTATAGAGAGAAGGGGTAGATGTATAAACCTATAAAGTGATAGCGGTACAAACTTCGTCGGGGCCAAAAACGTCCTGGGTGAATTAAGAGAATTTTTTATGAAAGGAGAAGTCCAAAGAGGGATAAGCAAGGTAGCCAGCAACGAAGGAATTAATTGGCACTTTATCCCACCATCAGCCCCAAACTTTGGAGGACTTTGGGAAGCAGGCGTGAAGTCCGCTAAATTTCATATACGAAGAGTAGTTGGAAATGCGATACTTTCATTTGAAGAATTCAACACATTGTTGTGCCGTATTGAATTATGTTTGAATTCTAGACCATTATTGCCATTGTCGAACTCACCTGATGACTTCGAGGTCTTGACGCCAGCTCACTTTTTAGTTGGGGGTTCTCTTTCAGCAATTTACGAACCTGATTACACAGAAAAAAATATTAATCGTTTGTCTCGTTTTCAGTTTATCAGCAGATTGCAACAGTCATTTTGGAAGAGATGACAAATTGAATATGTGACTGGTCTACAAGAAACAGGAAAGTGGAGGACTTCGCAAGTAAATTTAAAGAAGGATGACTTAGTACTCATCCGTGACGACAACCAACCACCAGCAAAATGGCTGATTGGAAGAGTAAAGGAGATTCATTTGGGGACTGATGGTCGAGCAAGGGTCGCCACTCTGTCAACAAAAAATGGTGATTTAAAAAGAGCTATATCTAAAATGTGTTCGCTTAATTTGAATTGAATATGTTTAATTATCAAATGGTTGAATTATAATGCTTGAATTTCAAATTTTTTTATATGTTTTGCTTTCCCATTGTTAATTATATAAATTTTATATTATATAATGTAACTTAACTGGAGAATAGCTGCTTGTTGAAAATTTATTTAATATTTCAAGGTGGGCGGTAAGTTTAATCGTTTATATCTTAAATGTGCATCATAACAAACCGTAGTCCGCAAACAACCACCAATAATTTGTACTCATATGTAACTAATTATGTATAACAAATGAACACACAATAAATCGAAACCTTGATTAGAACGGACGTGTTTAAATTTTACTCTCGCTCTGACTCGCCATCGGTTGGTAAAAAAGGTATCCTAGGTGCTGGATAAAACTACCAAAAGGAAAGTGAAAAACAAGAGCTAAATAATAAATAAATCTGACAGAGTAATTTATAACAACATGGCTACAATTAATAATATACTTATTTATTATTAAAAAACAAAAAGCATGTATTAACATTTAAATAAATAATAAGGATAAGACAACAAATAAAATAAATAAATAAATAGGAATATAAATAAATCAACCAGGAAATATGTAAATAAATTATTTAAAAATAGATAAATAAATAATGAAAGAAAAAAAGAAACATAATAAGGTAATACAAATAACAATTAATTAAATTAACAATTAAAATAGCATTATAAAATAAATAATGTACAAAAATATAAATATAGTAACTTTATATTACATAGAAGACAAATCATATTCAGGAACAAGGTACATGAAAAAACATGCATTAATGTACTAATTAATAAGGTTTAGCTCATTTATTAAATAATTATCAGAAAAATCGCATCTATTCAAAAAGGTTACGCATAGTTTACGTATTCTCTCGGAGATCAACTCAACATTAGCTTTATTATGTAGGTCTAATGTGGAATGATGCCAGGGAAGATTAAACATCATTTTTATACCCTATCCCATAGGGGGGTATATTAGTTTTGATACTTAGTTTGTAACATAGAGATATAATTTTGCTACATATACCTCAAAGTATATGTTTCGACTCAGAATCGCTAGCTGAGTCGATTAAGCCATGTCTGTCTGTCCGTCCGTCCGTCCGTCCGTCTGTACGTCACCGATTTTTAGGCCTTAAATTATGAGCTAGGATAATGAAATTTGGTATATAGGATCCTCGTCTCTGCCTACAGAAAAAGTGTAAAAATTTTTGAAATCCGCCCACTGCCACGCCCCCTTTTAAGAACCAAACCGTAAGGAATTTTAAAAAAGTTTCTGAACAACATATTTAGACAATATTAATATCTATATTTCGTCCATATAAAGTTTTTTGCCACGCCCACTTTTTGGGGGCGTTTTCAATAAAAAAACTGTTTTCGGTCAAATTTTAAATTTTTTTCGAAAACATTATTAATATAAACATTTCGTCTATATAATATTTTAACCCACGCCCATTTTTTGGGGGCATTTTAATATAAAAACCATTTTTACACACTACCCCATAACATATGCAGGAGAAAACCTTGTCTTTTGTAGAACCGTAAAAGTGTTTTGTAAGCAGTCTGAAGAATTTGTTGTCACTATATCAATTTTTCTCTTTTATCCACATCGCGTTTTTAGCCATGCCCACTTTTTTATACCCTATCCCATAGGGATATATTAGTTTTGATACATAGTTTGTAACATAGAGAAATAATTTAGCTATATATACCTCAAAGTATATGGATCGACTCAGAATCGATAGCTGAGTCGATTTAGCCATGTCTGTCCGTCCGTCCGTCCGTCCGTACGTCACCAGTTTTTGGGCCTTAAATTTTGAGGTAGAAGGATGAAATTTGGTACACGTGCTCTTTGTTGCTCCCAGCAGAACAAGTGTAAACATTTTTGAAATCCGCCCACTGCCACGCTCCCTTTTTAGAAAAACGTATTTTTTGGCCAAACCATAAGGAATTTTGAAAAACTTTCTGAACAACATATTTAGACAATCTGAATATCTGTATTTCGTTCATATAAAGTTTTTTGCCACGCTCACTTTTTGGGGGCGTTTTTAATAAAAAACATTTTTCGGTCAAATTTTAAAATTTCCTAAAAAAATTTTGATGCAGAATCATTAGTAATATAAATATGAACATTTCGTCAATAGACCATTTTAACCCACGCCCACTTTTTGGGGGCGTTTTTATATAAAAACCATTTTTATACCCTACCCCATAACATATGCAGGAGAAAACCTTGTCTTTTGTAGAACCGTAAAAGTTTTTTATAAGCAGTCTGAAGAATTTGTTGTCACCATGTCATATTCTTTTTATACCCTATCCCATAGGGGGGTATATTAGTTTTGATACATAGTTTGTAACATAGAGAAATAATTTTGCTACATATACCTCAAAGTATATGGATCGACTCAGAATCGCTAGCTGAGTCGAATTAGCCATGTCTGTCCGTCCGTCCGTCCGTCCGTCCGTCCGTCCGTCCGTCCGTCCGTCTGTCTGTTCGTCACCGATTTTTGGGCCTTAAATTTTGAGCTAGGATAATGAAATTTGGTATATAGGATCCTTGTGCGAGTCACCAGAACAAGTGTAAAAATTTTTGAAATCCGCCTACTGCCACGCCCCCTTTTTAGAAAAACTTATTTTTTGGCCAAACCGTAAGGAATTTCAAAAAAGTGTCTGAGCAGGATATTTAGACAATCCTAATATCTATATTTCATTCATACAAAGTTTTTTGCCACGCCCACTTTTTGGGGGCGTTTTTAGTAAAAAACGCTTTTTGTCCAAATTTTAAAACTTTCGAAAAAATTTTTGATGCAAATACTTCCGCAATGGTAATATAAACATTTTGTCCATAGATAATTTTCACCTACGCCCACATTTTGGGGGCGTTTTCTTACAAAAACCATTTGTGTACCCCATCCCAAGGCATTAGCAATAGAAATACGTTGTTTTTTGTCGAACCACAAAAGATTTTGAGAAACTGTCTGAGCAATATATTGTGACAATGTCATTTTCTGTATTTCATCGCCATAAAGCCTATATTTTGAGGATATTAATTTAAAGGATGGGATGGGATAGGGTATTCAACGATCCGCATAGCGGATTGTAGCCTCTCATATGTTTTTTATCCACATCGTGTTTTTAGCCATGTGCACTTTTTGGGGATTTTAGTTTTACAGATGGGATAGGGTATTCAACGATCCGCACAGTGGATTGTAGCCTTCTCATATGTTTAATAGTTTGTTTTGAGAGATCTGGATTTTATTAATATGACAAACAGCACAATTACCCCACACTTGACATCCATACAAAAAAATTGCTTGAAATATTACTTTATGTATTATAACTTTGTTTTCATTTGATAAGATTGATTTCCTGTTAACAAATGGATATAAAATTTTGATTGCAATATTTATTTTTTTTAAAGTTCTGGTTATATGCTCTTGAAATGTTAGCTTGGTGTCGAGATGAATGCCAAGATACTTTATACAAGGCTCCCAGATAATTTGACGCCCAATTATTGTTAACTGATTTGCAGGAAGAAAACAGGACTTTCTTTTCCTAGTAAAAAAGATAGCCTGGATTTTACCTGCATTAAGCTTTATCTTCCATTTTGTATAGTACTGTTCTAATATTTTCGCCGCATTATTAAGATTTGTCTCAATGTCGAGACCAAATTCGTGCGACGAAAATATCGCAGTATCATCAGCATAAATAGCAGCTTTTTTTTTATTTTTATTTTTTTTTTATTAATACGGGGGTGTACCTTTACATCTCAGTTTACTGTCCCGTTACTTTTATTTAATTTATTAAATGAGTTATATTGTTTTTTACATTTTATCTGATCAGAGAATGGCTCGGTTATCATAAGAAGAGACGAGACAAGTACTTATATCTTTGAAATATTACTAATTATTTTGCCTAATCGCTACTTGATTTGTATTTTACACATATGCATTCTAACAATTTTTGTTTTCAATAATAGTTCTTACTCTCTCTCTCTCTCTCTCTCTCTCTCGATTAAGATCGCACATTAAGACTGATTAAAATACATACTTAGACATCAACTTTAAAGTTCGGTGGCTTATCGTGGAAATATTAAAATTAATTTTTTTGAGTTTTTCTAGTTATGCTCCTAACGCGTAGGCGAAAATTTATCAAAAGGTGATGATGATTGTTGTTATTTACACACATAATTGCGTTTAGTTAAAACTATACGCTTTATATTTTTTGTCTAAGCAATTATATTTCATTGTTTCTTTTTATTATTTTATGATTTTATAAAGAAGGTAGTATTAACATGATAGACAACGTCATCATAGAGTCACTGGTTTTGCAACAAACAGATAAAAGGGCACCCACAGTTTAAATGAGTAAATTTAAATTCATTTTGTTGTATTTATATAATTTTGTTAAACTGGTGAGTTATGTTGTGAGCTAAATGCAAGAAAGTAATGCAAGCTAACTCTTCTGCCAGACTGTGTTTGCGGTTAATCATTTCATTCACAGAAACGACATATATTGAGTAACAATGCAAACAATAAACACAACAAAGAGTGAGCATTATCATTTCATATCCAATTTCATTATAGAAATACATTTTGCTCTATGTAATCAGTCAGTAGTCAGTAGTAAAACTGTTAATTTCGCTTCATATGGTCAAAAGTGTGCATCAAGTTCATTCATTCGCCTATTATTTTGAAGCAAAAATTAATATATATAGTTTTCTCTTTAAGTTCATTGAGTTGTTTCTCTTGTTGATCTGATTTTTTGTTTTATTTTATGGCTTTACACGATGTTGGAGGAAGTAAATGATATATTTTTTTAATTATTTTAGCTTGGGGAGTGATTGATTCAAACAAAATTCTAACTAAATTAATCTATAAAATACGAACAATTTAAAAAGGGCTCAAAATACAGTGCAGTTGAAATAAAAATGTATGAAACACATGAATTTTTTAGTTTGCTATTCCGTGCAACAATCATTCCTGGATTAATAATAGTACCATGGCTACTTGGGTTGTAAGTATCGCTCCATTATTTTGTTTAGTTATTTGGATTTGATTTTTGTTCTCATTAGTTACTCTCTTGTTCGTACTAAACAACTTATTTTAATTCTTTGTTAGTTGATTGGTATAACGTTCACGTGCATTGTATAAGTGTTCTTTATTTATTGTTTGAAAGTTTATGTGTTTATGTTTCGCTTAATATGGCACATCATAAAGTATTTAATTAAGTGAAATGGAAGTGCATAGTTGTGAACACTCAATAACTTGTGCACTGTAGTAACTTGAAAAGATGACTCTTCATGTTACTGAATCTTACAACTTTCAAGTTCGCAAGTTTATTCAAATTATCGCTTGAAAAATTCTGATGCTCACTTTTTCCGTGTTCTCCATCATCGTAATGAAAAAAAAAAAACATTCCTTACTCCATAGTTAAAATTTAACGCAAATTCTAGTTAAATACTTAATAAACAATTAAAGTGTGTATTTTCATAATAAAACGTATAGATACTTTTAATTTTAAAAGCGTAAGAACATATATCATATGTATTAAATTTGAATCCTACATGTTACGTAAATTAGTTTCGCGTGCGTTATATAAAAAAAACAATTTTATATTTTTATTTGGACCGATGTCCACTTTATCACTCGATACCATGTAAAGTTTGGATATTCTTTTCTTCATTTAGCTGCACTGGCTTCTGTTGGGCTTCTTCACTTTTATTGTGTTTGGTGTGAATTACGATCTTCTTTCGTACCGCAAAAATTTAAAAAATTCTGATTAAAAATGCAATTACCATTATGGCTATGAAGACGGAGTTTGTGATTAGATGCTTCATGTTTTCTTCTTTCAGCTGGCTAATACGCAGTGTATTATTAACATGTAGTTCCTTAACTGCTTCTAGGGTAAGGAGCTCTTCGTATGTGTTACTCGATGAAATTGAATGCAGGATTGCTGGTAATGGCTTTGCTGAGGGTATTTCCTTTGAAGTGAAGTTTTGCCCATTGACTAACAATGATGTGTTGTGATATAAGATGATGAAGCTTCCAGATAAGGCCACACTTTCGTTGTTGGCAATGATGGTTTCGTTGAACTGATTGGGAAGTAGAGTTCCTGATGGGTACAAGTTTTCGACGGTTGGAACGTGCTGATTATTTACCTCGTCACACTCTGTTTGCCTGCTCTTTAACAAATTTCTGATACAATTATTTTCATTTAGTTTTACAATTTGGTTTTGGTTACATATCATTTCATTGTTTTGGCTTTTGCATTTCTGTTCTATTCCATATATTTCATTACTACAATCTATTACATTGTTATATTCGATTTTAACAATTTGTCTGCCATACTTAATGGGCTTGATAAGTAAATGATTACAAGAGTTATACTCGGTAATAGGTAAGCTTATAATATAAAGTATAGTTGAATGATTCGATGCGATTTTAATCGTAGCAAATTCAAGTATTTCTTCTACATTTATATGTTTTATATTGTTTTTATCAAATATTTTGTTTATTAATTCGATTTCAAAAGTTGATAGTATAAATGAGACTTTGCCCAAAGCAAGGCGTATTCGATATTAGTAATCTCTCTTCTTATAACATCTTATTTATATTTTATTTCTTCAAAGAACTTATTTTCTATAATTCCATTTGTTTTAATTAAGTTTAGGATATTATTTGTGACATTCGTTAGTTCGTTAATTTTGTCTGTACTCATTCTATTTATTATTACCTGTCGATTATTATTTGACATTATAATTATTTTAAAGTCATCATGGTCAGGGCTCCCAGCGAGCCATTTCCATGCTGTTCCTAGAAAATTAAGAGATCTGGCTTCTCTTCTTGGCTTTAGGTTTGTTAAATGTGTTAGGGTTTGGGATATGGAATCGGAGAGTATGGTAAAATTAGGATCTGATTTGTTAACATGGTTAAAGGTTTGCTCTTCTAGTTTTTTGAGAACGTCTTCATATGCTTCCAGGTTTATTACGTGGATTACCTTAAATGTACCGGATTGTATCTTAGCCACGCCAATGTTTAGTGGAATGATCTTGGAGTTAGAGTAGTCCAAAATTTGGATTTCACTGGCAACCAAGGTGAGAAGACATCTGTAAAATTAATTCCTGATATTATTCGTATGGATTATTTTTCCAGATTCAGTTAAAATTGTAGTTGATTTGTCTTCTTTGAGAATTTCCTTTTTAAATTTGGGGGATTTATTTATTTTAGCATATACTGTTTCACCTGGTGAATAATGTTTAATTTCATGTTTTGTTTTATTGTGATATTTTAGGTCTTTACACTGTTTTTGTCTCAATTGCTGAATATTGTCCTGTCTTGCTTGTTCGTACTGAGTTGGGTATGTGCTGACATTTCTACCGAAATATGTCTCTATTGGTCTTTTGTTAGTAAATGTGTGTATTGAATAGTTATATTCGTAGACAGCGCAATCTAGAAGTTCTGCGAAAGTCATAGCTGGTCTTTCTGCTTTTAAGCAACGCATAATTTCAGAAAGGGTAGAGTGAAATCTCTCAACCTGTCCATTAGCTATGCTGTTGTTTGGGGGAACTGTAAAAATGTCGATATTTAATTTGTCTTTCAGCATAAAGCGAATTGTTGCAGAATTAAATGACTTTTCGTTGTCGAAAATGACTAATTTTGGGACACCGAAAGCGAAAATTAGTTGTCTAAGTGGTTCTCTGATATCTTCTGTTGCCTTCGATTTTATCATTTTTACCTGGGCGAATTTCGAAAATTTATCTATTGCTGTAAGTACTAAATTTTTATTAGTTATGTAGATATCGAAATGAACTATTTGTCCAGGAAACTGCGGAATTGGGGTTTCTTGAATTTTGGGTTTATTTGGGTGACGATCATACTTTTGTTCCTTGCAAATTTGTTCCTGGCATTGTTTCACGATTTCATGAACACGTGCTTTCATTTTAGGAAAATAGAATTTTTGAAGCAATTGTATTTTGTTCTCCAGACTACTTCTATGGGCTCTTTTGTGTTCTTGAAGAATCATTTCATCTTGTTCCTGTACATTTGTTAAATCTTTTACTTGGATTCGAGTAAATCTGGACTTATAAGTCCTAAAATGGAAGGGATACATGTCTTGTATTCTTCCCATAATAGGTTCAGTTGTCAATATTCCATTTATTACACTAGGGTTAAGATGTTTTTTCAAAATTGATAATAAGTCTTCGTCAGTATAGTTTTTTTGTATAAATATGTGTCTATGGAATGTTGGAAAAGGGATTTTAAATTCGTAACTTGTATCATTACCAACAATAAATACATTTATTGGACTATCAACCAAATTAATCATATCGTGAGACGCACTTTCGTCACTATGCTGTGTCATAGTTAGTGAATTAACTTCAGAATTCCTCGGCAAACGAGATAATGCATCTGCTACTAGATTACTCTTTCCTGGCTTGTATTGCAGCTCGTAGTTGTATTCTTCTAGAATCGCTTTCCAGCGCTTCATCTTAGAATTGTTATTCTTATTACTCAGGGCATAAGTAAGGGGTTGGTGATCTGTAAAAATTTTAACATCTGCAGTACCATATAGATAGTTTCTTAACGTACTTAATGACCATATGATGGCTAGCATCTCCTTTTCGTTGGCCGCATAGGATTCCTCGGTTTTATTTAAGGATCTGGAAATGAACATAATGGGTCTATCGTTTTGCGATAATACTGCGCCAAGGGCAAAGTTGGAAGCGTCGGTAGTTAACTCGAAGCTTTTTTTGTAGTCGGGATATGCGAGAATTAAATCTTTGGAAATTATTGAATTCCTAATTTTTTTAAAGGCTGAAATTGCTTCGGATGAAAATGTTATTGGAATTTTAGCTGATTTATGTTTTGATATTCTCCCTTCTTCTCCTCTTAGTAGAGTAGTTAAAGGTTTGGCTAGCTTCGCGTAGTCCTTAACAAATCTACGATAGTAACCTGATAAACCTAGAAACGACCTTAACTCTTTAAGAGTTTTTGGGATCGGAAAATTTATTATTTCGTTAACTTTAGCGGGATTTGTGGATATTCCTTTAGAAGATACATTAAAGCCTAGAAATTCGACTTCTTCTTTAAAGAAACCGCATTTATCTAGTTGCACCTTCATATTGGCCTCGCTTAGGGTTCCGAATATTTCATAATGATATCATCAATGTAGACGTAACAGAACTTACCAATGTAGGCACGCAGAATATCGTCTAGCGCACGCTGGAAGATGGATGGTGCGTTTTTCAAGCCAAATGGGAGACGAGTAAATTCGAATTTCCCATTATTAATTGCAAATGCAGTTTTCTCCTTGTCAGATTCCTTCAAAGGAATCTGGTGGAAACCGCTTTTTAGGTCAAGGACCGTGAAGAATTTGCTTTTCCCTAATTGAGACAGTACCTCGTTTATTTCGGGTTTTCGGGTTTACCGAATTAAGCTTTCGGTAATCGACAACCATTCTGTATTGTTTGTTCCCTTGTGAATCAGATTTTTTTGGAACAATCCATACAGGGGCGTTATAGGGTGATCTTGATGGTCGGATAATTCCATCTACGAGAAGCTTTTTTACTTGTTTTTCTATCTCATCTTTAAGGGAGGCTGGGTACGGATAGTTTCTGGAATAAACAGGTGAATCAGAATTAGTCCTAATTTCACCTACAACCTTTGTAGTATACGTCAATTTTTCATCGGGTTCCGGGAACAAGGAAGGAAATTTTTCTATAATGGATTTAATTGCTATTTTTTTGTGGGTTGGTAATGTGACTTAGACTTAGCGAATTTATTGATTGCGATTGAAGTTGCTTGATTTTTATTTTGACCTTGTCGAGAATGGTCATAAAACTGTCCTTTGTATAAATAACAGCTGATAGTTGTTTTAAGCTATCATTTCCCAGAATACCGTGGAAAGATTTAAGGCTTGGAAGTAGAAAAAATTTAAGGTTAACATTTGTTTGGCCGAAAAGGTTGAGAAGTGTATGCTGAGTTATTTTTATATCTCCAGCAACTGACTTAGCAAAAAAATTTGTTCGTTTGGAAGAGGCTGTTTTATTAGATCGGGCTGAATATAGTTTTTACTCGATCCTGTATCTATTAAAAAGTTCAGAATTGCTCCGCTCTTCGTTCTGCACTGAAAATATGGTAACGAAGAGTCAGTTAGTCTTAAAAATTGATGTCGCAAAATTCTTGGTAATTATATTCAGGCTGATTGTTATCTCTTCCGGTTAACTCGGCTTGTTCTAACATATAATTTGTTAGGTCGGGGTCATGTTGTGCCTCTCTTACGTTATTTTGTTCATAAAATGCGTATACAGAGAATCGGAGAAACATGTTCTTCTGGTTTTATTGTAAAATTTGGTGGATCTAGCGAAGTTGGTTCAACGGTGATGTGGAAGTTTCTTTGAAACTTACTAGGAATGGGAGTCTGCATTGATGCGCCTGGGGGACGTTTCCCAGCATATTTGAAAGGGGCGTATGGTCTATTTGTATAGTTAACCGCATTAGTCCTAATGGAAGAAGTGTCCATAGGCTCTGGCCTTGGTTGGGACTTAGGGGCCAAAGGACGTGGAGGTTGGTTGAAGTTAGGGTAAGAGTTAGTATAATTGTATTGGGGTTGAACTTGACCCTGGTAATGAGCATTTCTTTGTGGGTAAACTTGTGGCAGATACGCTATTTGCGGAAAAAACTGAGTGTTGAATTGTCGTCCATGGTTTTGTGGTGGTTGGAGTGGTATGGTCTGATTAAATCTGTGTGTAAAAGAGTTTTTGTTGTTCGCATAGATTGACCTAAATCCTTGATTTTCAAGTTTTAAACATAAGTTAAGTGCTTGCGGTAAGTTGGTTGGTTCTCGTATTCCTAACAATTTTGGTAGGTCGCCGTTGAGACCACGTATAAACGTGTCGAGGGCTTTATCTCTGTGGGTACGGGTAAGTAGAGAGATGGATTCATTTCCTACGTCCATACATTGTATTTTATTTAATATAAGTGACAAATGTGTATAGACCGATTGATAAAAGTTTTGCACTGAAGAATTGCCTTGCAAGGGATGTCATTTGATATTCCAAAGTATTTAGATCCCTTTGATCCGCATAATGCAACATTATGTTGCAGGATTCCAACACAGCATCGGCATCGCCTATTATTTTATTCCTAATTGTATTAATAATTCCGTAATATCTTGGCGTTCCTTCAAGGGTTTGGTACATCTGGAGGACACGTTCCACGCTTTTTCGCCAGGAGCTGAATTCTCCAGTTCTTCCTGTAAAATCGCGAAGACATCTAACGACATCTGGTATCTTATCTAGTTCACTGATGTCACCTATACGCTCAGGATCTATGCGCTGATCTTGGGCAATAGAAGGATCAAAATTAGGACTCAGTATTGAATTAACAATAGCTGTGACCGTATTTATAAGCTGAGCCGACGGAATAGTGGGGCGTGCTTGGGCTTGTGGGTTTTCTGCTTGGGGATTATTTTCAGGGATGTTAAGGATGGGTGGGCGAATTAGGTTATTGGGATTTGCCATTTTTAAGTTTGGTTAAAATATTCCCGTGACAACGATGGCAAACAAAAAATCGAAAGGTATATTGACAGGATTTTTAGAGAAAATTAATCAATAATATTATAATTTATCTGTCCTTTTAATACTTTAAATTTTAAATTTGTCTCTTTTCATAAATTCTATTATTTCCTTAAACTATATTGATTTTATAGGATATTAATTTTAACTTAAACTTACACATTAAGTATTATTAAAATCATCGCTGGATCGGCTGGCAGGTTTCCTGTCTCCTTTTTGCGTTAGCTACTCGGGGGCCTTTATAATTTCTCCAGGGAGTTCGGGATGGTTTATGCACTTTTTTAATTGTTTTCCTTACACGCGTGTCCTTTTTTATAGTAGCTTTATGCTATCATTAAGTATGGTGAGTTCGCTTAATACACCGTCACTACTTATGGTGATTTTTGGTAAATAAACCGCCACTACTTATGGTGATTTTTAATTATTATCAACTTCACTACATATGATGCTTTTTCTTTTAATAAAACCTTCACTACTAATGGTGATTTTTCGTTTATTAAAGTTCACTACTTATGGTGATTTTTCGTTAATAAAACCGTCACTACTTATGGTGATTTTTAATGATTACTACCTTTAAATCTGCTCGGGCGCCAATTAGATCTATGGAACAGGTACATTTATCAGTTTTTAATGCAGAGTTGACAAATGTTGATCGTGCGAAATGCAGCGTCAGCGTCTGGGTTGATTTGTTGGCGTGTGAACTGTGCTGGATGTGGGGGTATTGCCTTACATAAGGCCACACAACTTATGGGGTGATAACTCGTATGCCCCCAAAAAAGGTTAAATACATTGCGTACATAGAAACCATTTTTAATGGCTAGTATAAAATATACGCTTTGCTTATGTATTACTTAACACACTACAACAAAACAATTAACTTATGAATTAACAAGAAAACGGTTTAAGAGCTTCGAAAATAGTAACAGCAAAAGCGATGTTACGTAAACTAATTATTTTTTAAGTCTATCTACATAAGACAACATTTAAAAAAACCCCAACTAAATATAAGGCGTTTTAGAGGCAATGATTCCTGAGTACAGCATAATATGTTGTTTAAGGTAAGAAGCGCGTTTGTTTTAATAATTGCTAGTCACACTTGCATGGTGTTGATTTCAGCTAATTCAGCTATTATAAATAAAAATAAATTTCATCATTCTAACTCAAAATTTAAGGACCAAAAACTGGTGACGTACCGACAGACATTGCTAAATCGACTCAGCTAGCGATTCTGCGTCGATCCATATACTATAAGGTATATCTAGCTAAATTATTTCTCTAAGTTCTTCTATGTATCAAAGCAAATATACCCCTATGTGAAAGTGTATAACCATCAAAGGTTTGATAGACAAAACACTTAAGTGGAGGGATGTTTTTGTTTGTCGTCTCCTTCTGATACTTTCCTTCTGATACTTTTCGTCGAAATGAGAACACTCTGTCTTGGTATTGGAGATTGACATTATTCGCTTTTCTTTACACAAAAGTACCCGAACGAATTTTATATTTTTATCCGAAAAACGGGTTCAGTGGCGCGATAAACTGCAGTGCAGAAGGTGTGACTTCGATTCCCAGCCGTAGCAACACTTAAATGATTTTTCACTGGCCCTCCTCTGGTGATGATCTGATAAATCATTCGAGTAGTATAAATTGTCAGGAAAAACTAATCTCAACTTAGCCGTTCGGAGTCGGCATAAAACAGAAGGTCACGCACATGATTGTGAAAAAGCTAGTCCCTGGGTAGACACGATCCGAAAATTGCATCTACACGAGTGCTATTTTAGGCTAGTTTATGATATGTGATTTTGGAAAATGGAAAACATTTATATTTTGCGCGGATAATATGGATGTGTTTTTTCCTAACATTAAAAAAGTGTTCTTTGATGTGTTATCGCTCACATCTTTACAAGCTAAGATTTTGAGCTAGAAATTTTGTAGTCTCTGTTCGACGAAGCAGAACAAGTGTAAACATTTTGAAAATCCCTCAACCCCTATCCCATCGGGATATATTAGTTTTGATACAAAGTTTGTAACATAGAGAAAAAAATTTAGATAGATATACCTAAAAGTATACGGATCGACTCAAAATCGGTAGCTGAGTCAATTTAGTCATGTGTCTCTGTTCGTCACCGATTTTTAGGCTTTAAATTGTGAACTAGGATAATGAAATTTGGTATATAGAATCCATGTTCGTGGCAATAGAACAAGTGTACAATTTTTCAAAATCCGTTATTTTTTATCAAACAATTGTAAGCAATAATAAACACGTCCGATTCAGTTTAAGGTACAACGTTTAATGATCTGTCATCCCTGTTACATACTACTCAATGCTTATATCTATAACACATACTGACACACACTTAAGAATAACACACGCTTAAGAACTAAGAGTGATGTACTCTCTTTAATAATAACATATACGTACACCTACTTAATACTACTACACAGTTTAGAATTTTAATAAAGTGTCTGAATAAGATATTTTGGAAATCCTAATTTCTGTATTTCGTCCATATAACATTTTTTGCCAAACCCACTTTTATGGGGCGTTTCCTGTAAAAACTGTTTTCGGTAAAATTTTAAGAAAATTTGAAAACAAAAAATGTAGATGCATAAACATTAATAAAGTTAATACGAACATTTATTTCGTAGGTCATTTTAACCCACGCCCACTTTTTGGCGGAGTTTTTTCTACAAAAGAAAAAAAGAGACATTGTAAGGGGTACATTACTTTATACACTCCTTATAATGAGTTATTGCTTATTGCTTTGAAAACATATTTCGATATTGGCAAATACAAGCAACATTAAATTAAATTTTACTTTACTAAGTATAATTGAATAAAGTAGAGTGTGCTAATTCCAAACAATGTAGACTTTGTATCTAAAAACGTTTTAGATACGAAATGTAATTTAATGCTAAATCAACACATTTTCATTTGCAAGATTTTGTTTGTTAATTTTAAATTATACTTTATAATTTCCGTAAAAATATGTTTAATACGTTTTTATTGAAAAAGATAATGTTATTGCTGCTGATCTAGTAAAAAATAAGTTGATGTGTTTATCATAAAACTAAAACTTTAGTGGGGAATCTATATAAACAAAAATCAAATGCCGTTCGCATTACTTGAGAACGACTGCACCGATTTGGCAATTTTTTTTAGGTCTTCTTCATAACCCAACATGGGTTTTTACGGAAAGAAAAATTGACCACGACCACTGTTATGCCCATTTTTTATACCCCATAGGGGTATATTAGTTTTGATACTTAGTTTGTAACACAGAGAAATAATTTTGCTACATATACTTCAAAGTATATGGATCGACTCAAAATCGCTAGCTTAGGTTAGGTTAGGTCAGATGGGCTGTTGACGCTCGGGCGAGTCGTCAAACACCCATAGGCCTACGTGGGCCCATAGCGATACCCTTCGAAGAAGTATCCTGAAAAAGAGAAAGAGGATACCTGGTTAAGTTCGCTTGTGATACTTATGCAGTGCTGGTCTGTGTTGCTCCTTCGGCCTCAAAGAGGTAGTTGCTCCATCCTGATCTGCAGCAAAAACGGACTATCAGCGCTATTGGGATAGTCGTTAGGTCACTAAGATCATCGAAGTAAAGGCTGCCTAGTAATTTAAATCGACTGCCACTGACCGCAGGGCAGTGGCATAGCAGGTGAGAGGCATCTTCTTCGACGTCGGGGTCGCTGCATTTCCTGCAAAGTTGGTTCGCACCAGTCAGTTTTATCTTATTAGAGTGCTTACCCAACAGGTTGTGACCTGTTATCACTCTCACCGCTATAGAAATGGATGCTCTATTCAAAGCTATTAGCTTGTTTGATTTGCTGCCGCTTAACTCCGGCCAGAGAGATTTTGTGTGTATACAAGTTATTATATTTTACCATCTTGTTATGGTTGCTTTTTGAGTGTGCTGGGTTATTACATGTTTTTTAGATGCTAGCGGGGGATTGACCCTTTTATCAGCTAGGGAAATGCAACTGGATGATCCTAGTCTGGCTAGCTCGTCTGCTTTCTCATTTCCTATAATGTCATTATGTCCTGGCACCCAGATAATTTGGACTTTGTTCTGGTTACAAAGAGCCTTCAGCTCTTCGCGGCAGCGTCTAACTACCCGTGATTTTACTATGAAAGCCAGAGCTTTAATGGCCGCTTGACTATCCACGTAGATTGAGATATCCTCATGTGATATGTCCAATACCCTAGCCGATTCGGCAGCTTCGAGTATGGCCAGGATCTCAGCTTGGAATACACTACACGAGTTTGCTAATCTCAAGGATGTAGCTAGCCCGATCTTTTCAGAGTAGACACCAGAGCCCACTCCGACTTCCATTTTGGATCCGTCGGTATAGATTGCTATTTCAATGTTAGATAACAAATTGTTTGAAGACCATTCGTCTCTGCTTGGTATTCTGATGGAGTAATTAGTATCAAAGTCGTGATATGGGATCATGTAGTCAGATGCTACATTCGCATATGCCATTGAGTTTAATATTGAGCTATGGCCAAAAGGCTTCGTAAGTAGATTGCCCGTTTCTTTGAATCTTGCTGCGCTTTTTGCTGCTGTGTCATTGATTTGTAAGTCAATTGGTGTTATGTTTAGTATTGTTTCTAACCCTACTGTGGGGCTAGTGCGCATGGCTCCTGTCGTGAGTATGCATGCTGTCCTTTGAACTTTCGTAAGCTTGGTCATATGTTTTGCTTTTTTCATAGCATTCCACCAGACCAAGCAGCCGTAGCTAGGATTGGTCTGACAATGGCTGTGTATAGCCATTTTGTGACCTTCGGGGATGGGCCCCATTTTTTGCCGCAGATTCTGTTGCAGCTATAGAGGGCAATATTTGCTTTCTTTACTCTTTCTTCAATGTTTAGATTCCAGTTCAGTTTACTATCAAGTATCACCCCCAGATATTTCGCGCTTGCTGACAATGAGAGAGCCGAATCTTCCAAAGACGGTGCCAGAAATGCTGGGATCGATCTCCTGTTAGTAAAGAGAACCAGTTCTGTTTTGTTTGGATTTACACCCAGCCCGTAAGACTTTGCCCACTTGCTGAGTATATTGAGACTACTTTGCATAATTTCACTCAGTGTCGGTGGGAATTTACCGCACGCCATGAGGACTACGTCATCAGCGTATGCCACTGTTTTATTGCAGTGATATCTAGCTTCTTCCTCGTTGACTACTAATAGCCAGAGAAGTGGGGATAGTACGCCTCCCTGGGGGGTACCTCTTGACGTTGTGATCCTTTTGGTACAATCGCCTGGTGTTGACGAAATGATCCGGTTATTGAGCATGGTTAAGACCCAATTGCTAGAAACCGTACCTATTTCAGCTTTGGTAAGTGCCTCAGCAATTGCTTCAGTTGTAACGTTGTTGAAGGCTCCTTCTATATCTAGAAAGGCTGCTAGCGTATATTCTTTGTAGTGCAGTGAATTTTCTACTGTGCGAACTACTTCGTGTAGAGCCGTTTCCACCGATTTACCCTTTGTATAGGCGTGTTGGCTTACAGATAGGTAACCTGGATTCAGGTTGCTACGTATATGGATGTCGAGTAATCGTTCCATCGAGAGAGAGAGTTGTCACCCATGTTGTCCGTTGTGTGGTCTGTTTTTGTATTTACGATGACATTTTCCTCTACCGTTTTGCAGTTCGGAAAGTGTGTGTTTAAAAGAAGGTTTAGGGTATCAGCGGTTGATTCCGTCCATTCATTTGCTGAATTTTTGAGAAAACCTGGGCTGCTTGCTTCTTTCGATAGTATCTTCCTCAATCTGGCAGATTCATTGTTATCCTCAATATTGCTGCAGAATTCTTTCCAAGCCTTTCTTTTGGTCGTTCTGGTCTCTTTTTTGAATTTACAGAGGCTGGTTCTGTAAGAGTGCCAGTCTGCTTCTGCGTTTGATCTTTTTGCTATTTTGAAGAGTTCTCTCGTTACGCTGTGTTGTCTGGCCAGTTCCCCAGACCACCAGTGGCCTGGGCACGCTTTTGAAAAAGTATTCTTAAACACCCAGACGAGTTCGTTGACGTTTTTATCAACATCTGATTGGTTTCGTGCGACACTGCTAAAGGTGTGCTCGGAGACTGCGGAGATGAAGGTGTCCCAGTTTGTCTCTCTCGGATTGCAAAACGGAGCGATGTTAGCTAGCGTTTCAAGTAGTGAGAACTGTATAATACTGTGATCTGAAAAGCTAGGTTGGTTTGATACCCTCCAGTCAGAGACTGATAGGGTGACAGAGTTAGAGGAAAGTGTTAGGTCTAAGACTTCTGTCATAACCATATATCTGTAATTACTTTATATTTACTGAACGCACTCTCTCTAGTATGTATGTAGTTAGTATACCTAAATGTCGAACTTATAATTTAAGATAATAAAGTGTGCGCCTAGCTAAGAAGAAGGTTGTGTTTTACATAAGTGGCGACGAGGATGGTTAGAATCAATAAATTTCCAACAATTTTGCATTAAAAATCCTTAAAAGTACAATTTGCATGCAAAATATAAAATAAAAAATAAACATATGAGAGGCTACAATCCGCTGTGCGGATCGTTGAATACCCTATCCCATCCCATCCTTAAAATTAATATCCTCAAAATATAGGCCTTATGGCGATGAAATACAGAAAATGACATTGTCACAATATATTCCTCAGACAGTTTATCAAAATCTTTTGTGGTTCGACAACAAACAACGTATTTCTATTGCTAATGCCTTGGGATGGGGTATACAAATGGTTTTTGTAAGAAAACGCCCCCAAAATGTGGGCGTAGGTGAAAATGATCTATTGACGAAATGTTTATATTACCATTGCGGAAGTATTTGCATCAAAATTTTTTTCGAAAGTTTTAAAATTTGGACAAAAAGCGTTTTTTACTAAAAACGCCCCCAAAAAGTGGGCGTGGCAAAAAACTTTGTATGGACGAAATATAGATATTAAGATTGTCTAAATATGCTGCTCAGGCTTTTTTTTGAAATTCCTTACGGTTTGGCTTAAAACTACGTTTTTCTAAAAAGGGGGCGTGGCAGTGGGCGGATTTCAAAAATTTTTACACTTGTTCTGCTTCGTCGGCCAGAGAGTCTATATACCAAATTTGAACTCTCTAGCTCAAAATTTAAGGCCCAAAAATCGGTGACACGCAGACGGACGGACGGACGGACGGACGGACAGACAGACATGGCTTAATCGACTCAGCTAGCGATTCTGAATCGATCCATATACTTTGAGGTATATGTATCGAAATTATTTCTCTATGTTACAAACTTAATGTCAAAACTAATATACCCCCCTATGGGATAGGGTATAAATATGAGAGGCTACAATCCGCTATGCGGATCGTTGAATACCCTATCCCATCCCATCCTTTAAATTAATATCCTCAAAATATAGGCTTTATGGCGATGAAATACAGAAAATGACATTGTCACAATATATTGCTCAGACAGTTTCTCAAAATCTTTTGTGGTTCGACAAAAAACAACGTATTTCTATTGCTAATGCCTTGGGATGGGGTACACAAATGGTTTTTGTAAAAAAACGCCCCCAAAATGTGGGCGTAGGTGAAAATGATCTATGGACAAAATGTTTATATTACCATTGCGGAAGTATTTGCATCAAAATTTTTTTCGAAAGTTTTAAAATTTGGACAAAAAGCGTTTTTTACTAAAAACGCCCCCAAAAAGTGGGCGTGGCAAAAAACTTTGTATGAACGAAATATAGATATTAGGATTGTCTAAATATTCTGCTCAGACACTTTTTTGAAATTCCTTACGGTTTGGCCAAAAAATAAGTTTTTCTAAAAAAGGGGCGTGGCAGTGGGCGGATTTCAAAAATGTTTACACTTGTTCTGGTGACTCGCACAAGGATCCGATATACCAAATTTCATTATCCTAGCTCAAAATTTAAGGCCCAAAAATCGGTGACGAACAGACAGACGGACGGACGGACGGACGGACAGACAGACATGGCTAATTCGACTCAGCTAGCGATTCTGAGTCGATCCATATACTTTGAGGTATTAGTAGCAAAATTATTTCTCTATGTTACAAACTATGTATCAAAACTAATATACCCCCCTATGGGATAGGGTATAAAAAAATAAAGTTAGTTAATAAAGAAATAATACTTCGCACACGAACATACAAAGTGTACATAACCTTCAAAGCGAACGTGTATAAAATACGCGTGATTCCATACAAAAAAACATATGAGAGGCTACAATCCGCTATGCGGATCGTTGAATACCCTATCCCATCCCATCCTTTAAATTAATATCCTCAAAATATAGGCTTTATGGCGATGAAATACAGAAAATGACATTGTCACAATATATTGCTCAGACAGTTTCTCAAAATCTTTTGTGGTTCGACAAAAAACAACGTATTTCTATTGCTAATGCCTTGGGATGGGGTACACAAATGGTTTTTGTAAGAAAACGCCCCCAAAATGTGGGCGTAGGTGAAAATTATCTATGGACAAAATGTTTATATTACCATTGCGGAAGTATTTGCATCAAAAATTTTTTCGAAAGTTTTAAAATTTGGACAAAAAGCGTTTTTTACTAAAAACGCCCCCAAAAAGTGGGCGTGGCAAAAAACTTTGTATGAATGAAATATAGATATTAGGATTGTCTAAATATCCTGCTCAGACACTTTTTTGAAATTCCTTACGGTTTGGCCAAAAAATAAGTTTTTCTAAAAAGGGGGCGTGGCAGTAGGCGGATTTCAAAAATTTTTACACTTGTTCTGGTGACTCGCACAAGGATCCTATATACCAAATTTCATTATCCTAGCTCAAAATTTAAGGCCCAAAAATCGGTGACGAACAGACAGACGGACGGACGGACGGACGGACGGACGGACGGACGGACGGACGGACGGACGGACAGACATGGCTAATTCGACTCAGCTAGCGATTCTGAGTCGATCCATATACTTTGAGGTATATGTAGCAAAATTATTTCTCTATGTTACAAACTATGTATCAAAACTAATATACCCCCCTATGGGATAGGGTATAATTACACACATGGTACGAGCCGACTGAAGAATTATGTTCCACTATTCTGTGTTCGAGAAATTCGACAGAACCAAAACTCAATGGTCCAGATGGGTAGAGAGATTCGAAGGTGCAATGGAAATTGTTGGAACAAAAGAGGAAAAGAAAATACACCTGCTTCTACACTACATGGGTCAAGAAACATTCGATGTTCTCTCCGACAAACTAGCACCTGAGAAACCCAAGGACAAAACCTACTCCGTGGTCATCAAAGTTCTTTCTGAAATCTTCGATCCAGTTCCATTAGAGATAATGGAAAACTATCGTTTTCATCTCCGGAAGCAAAACGATGGAGAGACTGTGGAAGAGTTTTGCATAGCGCTCCGTAAAATTGGCACTACACTGCAATTTCGGCAGTTATAGTCCACGAATACAAAACCGGTTATTGGAGACACAACAGCTCACTCTATCACCTGCGTTAACCACTGCAAAAACTATGGAGCTATCAGCCCAAGGGGGAGCAGAGATCCAACAACAGTGAGGTGAAGGCAGCTGATAACAAAAAGAAGTCATATTGCTATCGTTGTGGAAGCAAAGACCACAAGGCTAATAAGTGTCGTCATCGATAGGGTTTCAGTTCGCGATTATAGTTGTAATTCAAAATATCAATTTGGAACTGTATTGGAGGTTCTTGGTGCACTTCATTATTCTGTCAAATTAGATGATGGCCGTATTTGGAAACGTCACATAGACCAAATACACCGCATAGGCACAGGTATTGTTGTGCCCCCAGAAGATAAAATTCCATTCCATTATGATATGAGTCAAAATCCTAAATTAAATAAAATAGAAAAACCAAAACAAAATGACACTATTGAAGAACCACAACTAATTGAAAAACCAGATTCAGATAAAAAGGAAAACTTAGAGTCAAGTGTTTTAAAACCTATGCCAATTTCGAAACCTAGTCGACCAATTAGAAACAAAAAAAAACCAGAACGTTTAACGTATAATTCGAAATTTGATCAAACTAAATAGCTATTAATAAAAAATATGAATTTCTACTCAAAAATGTTTAAAGGGAGAAAGTCCTGTGTATAAAAAAAAAATAAATAAAATAAAAAAACGTTGTATAGATTAATCAATTATGAAATAAATGTAAAACGTTTTATATTATTCTAGTTATTCAAATCTACTACTTATGTAAAATTTGCATTTAATAAAATTGTAAGCAAATTTACTGAATTATATTATTTTCAGATTTATTAAATTAGTTTTAAAAATTGAAATATATTAAAGAGGGTGACTGTCATAACCATATCTGTAAATACTTTATATTTAATGAACGCAATCTCTCTAGTATGTATGTAGTTAATATACCTAAATGTCGAACTTATAATTTAAGATAATAGAGTGTGCGCGTAGCTAAGAAGAAGGTTGTGTTTTACATTTACTTCCCTACGATTTTTAGTGATGAAAGTGGGTTCATTACCCCGATTATGAATTAATAAATAATAATATGTTTGATAATATATTGGAATAGGGACTTACCTCTAGTATTTGTATCACTACTGCCCCAGCTGGTGCTATGAGCGTTAGCGTCGCATCCTATAAGTAGGTCCCAATCTCTCGCTTTACTATGTCGGACGAGGTCCTTGATAGCAATGGGAGGAGGTGGATCTTCCGAGTTGTATGGCATGTAAGCAGAGGAGAGAATCAATGGCTTTGAATCTTTCCTTTCCCACATGACTGCTGCTAGGTCATCGTTGCTGAGTTGGGGTAGAAAAATTACATTAATACTTTTCCTAGCCATGACGCAGCTACTACAATTGCCGTTGGTGCTTTTATTATAATAAATGTTATAATCATCGGATTTTAGTCCGCAAATTACCCTGTTTGAGATCCAGGGTTCCTGAAGGAGTGCAATGTCGACTTGGTGCTTGGCTAGGTGGAGAAGTAGGTTGGCGCTGGCCGCCCTACTGTGATGCAGGTTTAGTTGTAGCACCTTCATAAGATTTGGCAGTACTGGGTCCACCTACCCTGACGTCCACTAAGTTGAACCCCACCTTGAGTTTGAAGCCTGAAGTCTGGAATTTCACCAATGTTTGATAGTTTAGTGAAATTCGGATGCTTTGTCCTTTGACAGATGGCTCAAACATTTCTGTTATAGCCCAGTCATCAGACGGAAATTCGGGCTTTTGCCGTTTGAGCATCTCCAACAGCCTTTCCTTTGGAATGGATGGGCCCGGTATAAACATCCTACCCCTGGGAGCGGATGGAAGCTCTTTATACTCTAGAAGCGCAAGATCGGCGCCTGACCAGATATTGGACATTTTTGCGATCTGGCTTTTGAGCCACTGAAGGGTCCAGTCGTTGTCGCAAGACATAACCCGGAACCCCTTGTAGTAGACCATCTTGCCAAAGGTCGGAGCATTTTGGGTGTCGTTTGCCAGTGAGGTGCTGAGGCACAGCAAAAGGTTGTTGTGCACCAGTCTCCATTGCTCCTCGTTTAGCCGTAGGTCAGGATTAGCTGCGTCAATTACCGCAACACGCAGGTGTTCCGCATAGGCAGGAACCCCCTTCTTAGCGGTGAATTTTGTACGCTTTTTTGGTCCTGTGTATTGTGGAGAACCGCTGATGTCTAACCGACTCCGCTTAACTGCACCTTGCGGCGGTCTCGCAGTAGTCGGCATGCTAGGGCCAGCTTGCCTCACGTCACACCTCGCCATCTCAGTTGATATTGCCTTGGTTCCTTTGGGTAATCCCATCGGTTCCTTGGACTCTCCTTCTGATACGGTCGGTTTCGACGCTTGGTTAGCTGCGATTTTTGCGCTAACAGGTTTCCAATTGGCGTCGCCCGCCACCCCAGCTGATCCTCCTTTAGCGGCCGTGGATATTCCCAACGGTGCTTTAGGGTCGCCCTCTAGAGCGGCCGATCTAACCTCACGGTTGCCGGTATTTGTGACCATAGTCATATCGTACGCGCGCGATACCGATGGGGGGGGGGGGGGGGGGGGCAGACTTAAAGAGGCAGTAACGCTGGCTAGCTCGCGGCGTCGGTTGTTTCGTCTGATCACGCGTCTCGCGTTGCGTCTGCTCTTACCGCTTAGCCCCGAGGCTAAAGATAGCGTATCTACGTCCCCCCGTATGTGTCTCACTGTCGTGTTGAGACATGTTTCGGCGGTGGTGTTGGCTGAGTCCACGGTAACGAACGAGTCGTTCAGATCCAGTTCCATGGCCGGCGTCGTTGTCACCCCCGACTTAACCGCAGGGAAAAGCTTCCTTGGGTCGCCAGCCAGTGATGACCTGACACCCGCCACGGCACTGGATTGAGTCGCGGTGACCGATAACGTCTCTGCGGCGTCGCACGAGGCATGTATCCATTGCAGAGACTGTCACTTTCGCCATCTTTTCCGCAAGGGATTTATCCCTTGAGTTATCAGATGACGTTGGCTTGGTCAATGCGCAGGTCCTATTGGATACCGGTAGGGTCTGACGATCTGGGGCAAAACACAGCTCCCTCAAATCCACCGGAAGCACACATACCCAGCGCGACGCCGCAGAGACGGCAATCCCGCTCTTGGTCGCGTTCGTTTCGCCAGATTCCGCGCTTGCGAATTTACTGGAGATGGAACTGCGATCGTCTTTAAGGAGTTCATCCTCCCTCAATCTGATCGCAGCTTCATCCTCAGATCCCGACTTGTCCGTGCCGGATTCCAATAGCCCGCTCATACTGAAGAGAAAGTTTTCCTCCTCAGTACGATTGGATTGGTTTCCTTCTGGACGTACTGTTTTTGTTTTTTGTGTTTTTTTATTTTATGTTTAAATTGTTCATGATAATCGCTAGCTTAGTCGAATAAGCTATGTCTGTCTGTCCGTCCGTCCGTCTGTCTGTTCGTCACCAATTTTTGGGCCTTGAATTTTGAGCTAGGATACTGAAATTTGGTATATAGGATCCTTGTCCAAGTCACCAGAACAAGTGTTAACATTTTTAAAATCCGCCCACTGCCACGCCCCCTTTTCAGAAAAACTCAGTTTTTGTCCAAACCGTAAAGAATTTTAAAAAAGTGTCCGAGCAGCATATTTAAAGAATCGAATTATCTATATTTCGTCAATATAAAGTTTTTTGCCACGTCCACTTTTTGGGGGCGTTTTTAATAAAAAACGTTTTTCGGTCAAATTTTAAAATTTTCGAAAAAATGTTGATGCAGAATAATTAGTATTGTTAATATGAACATTTCCCACGCCCACTTTTTGGGGGCGTTTTTATATAAAAACCATTTTTATACACTACCCCATAACATATGCAGGAGAAAAACCTTGTCTTTTGTAGAACCGTAAAATGTGTTCTGACAATGTCATTTTCTGTATTTAAATCCCCATCGTGTTTTAAGCCATGTCCACTTTTTGGGGATATTAGTTTTACAGATGGGATAGGATAGGGTATCCGCACAGTGGATTGTAGCCTTCTCATATGTTTTTAAATGTTTTTACTAATCCAATTTAAATTTTTAGGGAAAAGAACTTGACCACGGCCATCTGTACGCCCCATTTTGGATTTACCTTAAATCGGAGAACGGCTGCACTTATTTGGTTTATCTAACGGAAAGAAAAATTGACCTCGCCCACTTTTATGGCCCTTTTTTGATATATCTTTAATCGGAAAACGGCTGCACCAATTTGGTTTATTTTCGGAGAACGGCTGGACCGATTTTTTTTTTTTTTAAAATGTCCGTTCTAATCCAATTTAAATTTTAAGGAAAAAGAAATTGACTACGCCCATTTGTACGACCACTTTTTTTATATATCTAAAATCGAAGAACTCCTTGACCGATTTGGCTAATCTTTATAAATGTTTGTAGTAGTCCACAAGAAACGACGAGTGCTTTAATTTGCGTGGCCAAACACATTCCAAGATTTTCACGTACAGAGAAGCGTGCCAACGCAACGTGTGATGATTTTTTTTTTCTAAATTCATTTTTATTTTTTACTTCAACTTAGAACTAAATTACATGCTAGACAAAAATTACTGAAAAAACTAGCCTACTTATCTACTAACTTAACTAACTTACTTGTCCTCTGCGGATACCCTTAATTAAATACTAACAACTTAAAAAACTAATGCCTTTCGGCCTAAAATCTAATTTTATAATTTGATTTTGTTATATATATGTATTTATTTGTACCAAGAAACATTTAAAAAAAAACTTGGTTTTGTATCTATTTTTGATTTTATTTACTTACCTACTACTTAAAACTACTTTTGAACTAATTAAAAATACTTAGAAACTAATTAAAACTACTTAAAAATAACTTAAAAACTAGAACAGCCACAGCAAGCATTTTTGTATTTTTATTTTTATTTTTAACTTTCTCTTACAAAGAGAATGATATTGTTTTCGTGAAAATTTTCGACCTCGAGATTTTGATTGATTCTAACATTACGATGATAGCGGAGCCTAAAAAAGTGGTTTTTGGAATTCCGTCCGTCGGTCCGTCGGTCCGTCTGTCCGTAATGGTCTCCCCAGCCTAAACGGCTTGGCCGATTTTCTTCAAACTTCGTATCCAAGCTTGTTTTGGTCATAATTCTAGGCCATTTTTTTGTTTGCTTTTAGCCATGTTATTAATGATACCTGCCATATAAAAATTACACATAACCTCAATTTTCTCGAAAAAGGCTCTAACGATTTTGATTAAACTTTATACATACTATAAGCATATTAGTTCCAACAAAACTGCATACCCAGTTTTTTCGAGAAATTCCATATAACGGATTTTGTCATTCAGGCCATATAAAGAAAAGTGTTAATTTCTCGCAAACTACTGTGTCAAATTGAATCAAATTTAATACATATACTACTATAATAGTTTTAAACAATTCCACATAATTAGTTTCGGCCCAACTATCACTTAACGGAATTTTCAGTTTTGGCCAATAACGAAAATTAATTATTTTTCACATAGACACCGATTCCTTCAAATTTCGGAGTAAACGTTCGTATAGTCAAATATCGACATTTTATATAATTTTTAGCATTATTAATCAAAATGCGCACTGTTTGATCCAACGCCGAACTCGCTGTGAAAGAGAAAGTTGCGTACGACCCAGTCGTGCACCCACCACTCGTTTTTTTTTGTATTTTTTTTTCTTTTGTATTTTTTTTTTTTGTATTTTATTGTATTTTTTTTTTGTGCCACCCCGACTGTTTTCCCTAGCTTAACCTTAACTGAAACCTTAGAATTACGTAAGTCGGCCATTCTTCACTTTAAAAGTCAACTATCTATAACTATTCTTGCAGCCACCACAACAGGTTCTCCTGTTGCAACCTACTCCGACGGTCCCAATCGGACACACTCCTGCTGAACCGCAGGCGCTCTCCTCCGCCCTGAGTGACTACGTCTCGGTCGTACAGGAGCCGCCTATCCACAGTTCGTCGGAAGACGTGGTAGATTAGCGGAACCGCCGATCTGTCCTGTATCAGCCCTCGACTATCCAAAAATAGATAAGCTTAAGACAGAATAAAGCCGCTTAAACGCGCACTTTCAAAATATTCATCATTGGGGTAGAAGGCCCCATAGATGAGACTATTGCTCGAGGTCATCGCTCTTGCCGCGTGAAACCGAATGAGTTTCACCAGAAAATTGTCTATCCTGTTTATGTTCGCCCCGTTGTATAGGACCTGGTTGGAATAATATTTCGTGTAGTCAGATACTGGTGTTCTGTGAAGTCCAAGGCAGCTTCTCAAACACTGCCTCTCAAACACCCGTATCTTTTCCATTTGAGATGAGGCAACGTTGAACCACACCGGGCACCCATAGGCAATCATCGGTCTGATAAGAGACATGTAGCAAATCACCTTCACCCTGCTGTCAAGACGGCTGCTATAAAACAATCGCCTTGTCAGGGCAAATGCTCCCCTAGCTCTCGCCAGAGCAGCATCTACGTCTTCCGAAATATAGATACTGATCCAGCCAGATGCCAAGGTACTTTACTACACTTTTACTCGCCAGTGGATGTCCGTTTGGTCCAAAGATCACCAGCTTGCGCCAGTTCTTTCTCGTATCTCTAGAGGCCTTAGACAACGGTGTCCTAAACAGGATAGTTTCCGATTTCTGAAAGTTGATTTTCACAATATCTCTGGATCTTATCGAAGTCCCTCTGCAAAAGAGTTCGGATGACCTCGACAGTAGGTGCTGTTCTGTACGCGATAAGATCGTCCGCATACGCAATTGCCTGAGTAAGACTACCTATCATATCGCTGGTGTAAATGCTGAAGAGAATCGGCGAGTTCACCGCTCCCTGTTGCAGACCATTTTTAATGAAAAATTCGGTGGTAGAAGTTACATTGCCACTTTTGACAACAAACGTTCTACCAGTCAACATGTCATGAAGCATATATAGTAGTTTTTGGCATAGTAGTGTTGTAGGCTCGGGGACGGAAAATTGTGGATAATTGGGAATTTGAACTGAAGGGAATTTAGGATGAGGACGGGACCTTAGGGTAGGGATGGGAATAGAAAGGAAATGAGTGTTGGGTGTGAAGAGAGTGGCATGCTTGCGTAGCACGGCTCTGCTCGCCGGATGGGGTGGTTCTTTCTCACCACACTCAACGTAACCTACCACAAAAACATAAATCATGCCGGATCTTACCTAAAGATTTCAAAAGCGGACGGACGTTCACCACACTGTGGGGCTGCTGGTGAAATTGCAGCGTTGCCTTATCCCTCCCAACCTGGAAGTTTGCGGCCAAGTTTAAACTTCCCCAACGTCGATAAAAAAATTGTCGTTGTATCACACCATGATCACCTAAAAGAACTTCAACTCACCTTCCACACCCCTGAAAAAAAAGATACCTAGCACTTCATGCTACACGCAGTGGAAACCATCAAAATGAAAAACGTGATTTCAACCATTTGGCGTGATTCACAAAATGTTTATTATCTAGAATTTCCAACTATTATTTGATATATATTTATATATGTTTTGCAAACAAAAAAATTAAATCTGGTTTCATCCAGAGCCGCCGTTTGATACTTCTTTTGTATCTTACCTAGATATCGAATCGCGTTTCCTACCTAAAGAGAGCTCTATTTAAGGGGATTTTATTGTCTATCTTTTGGACAACCACTGAACACACGACGCGTACTTATATAATAGCGGGGGAGGGCGAAACTCAATTTTTTACAATTACTAAAATTTAATATATATATATCACGCCAATTACACTTAAAACTAACAATAACAGGAACAGCAATGAATCCGTAAAACGGAGTACTTCTCAAATTACTTTTTAAACTTTGCAGGCTACATTTGCAAAATGTGTGTGCCTGTTTTAATTAAAATTATGCTATTTTACGTTTTTCAAGCGATTAGTTATTCATTTACTTCATACTGCGAAGTATGATTTCAAAAAAAGTTCATAATTTTCTTTTTTTTTTTTTGTTTTAACATACGATACACTTACTATGTAGATACTGTCTAATAATTTAGTTGTTGCTTATAATAATAAGACTTATAAAGGTATTTTTCATAATGATACTAAATATATATATATATGTAAAAAAAGAACATGTGGCATTTGGTGCATTACGCAACTTGAAATGAAAGCGCGTGCACGCCACCTCACTTGCAGTTGGGATTCTTCCTCTGGATCCAGGTTTATTTGCCAGATCTGGTCGTTGTAGTCCTTCACTTTTCTTGTGGTACACTTCTTAATTTACATTATTCTTAATGTAACCATATAAATTAAACGTTTTTATTTTTTTTTTTTTTTTTTAATACTCTTCGCGTTTATTTGAAAATTTTTCTATAGACTTGTGTCTCTGACCACTGCACAAACTGTTCTACTCGTCCAATGCCTCGAGTCGCGAAGGTTTCCTCCCGTGCCTTTTCGACTACCATCCTAGTACCCGTTTTTCCTTCTCAAGTGGGAGAGAAGGTCCTACTAATACCACCAACGTCCAGCACATTATATTTGAATTCAAATATACGGTGTTTGTCTCGGATATTTGAATTCATATTTATTTTCGCTCCCAGGTGGCGGTAATATCTTAAGCAGGTCATACATAAATGTCAATCGCAATCAGCTGGTAGACATTACAAGAGATGCACACTAGGTAAGGTTTTTTTCAGAAATAAAAATCCAAATGCAATTTCTTTAATCGGGAAATTAAATATTTCAGGTGACTGTAACAAATCTCCGGCCTCGATAGACAATTTGGAAGACGAGGACGAAGAAAACAGACACACTATGGACGTAATTGGACGATTCTCACATCAAACAAAAGTATAGCCGGGACATAGGTAAATATCACAAACAAATAGATTACGTATAATCAAAACAATTTTCCGTGTTTGCTTTACAAGGGACGGCGTTTGAATATGATTTAATCCAACGTGGTGAAGAACCCACCATATGAAGCAGCTCATATACAGCCCTAAACTAGCCGGGCCTTTGCAAGGGTAATTGAAATCACAATTTCTCGAGATGATTGATGCCGATAATATTAATGGATAAGATTAGTTGCAACCGTGATTTTGGTTTTGGACATCTACACACCACCTTATGTGAGGGATGGAATGGAACACCTTATGTGAGCAAATGGTAACTATGAAGGGCATACGATTCGCAGGTATTCAATGTATGCGGTAGGGCAGATGAACGTATGTAGGTGAGTATTGCTGTACAAACTCAGGCATGAGTGCAATCATTAATTGATACATTTTTAGAATTTCAAGGTCAACTCACCTCCTACATACCTACTGTTGGAAATACCTTTCTGAAATTTGAATGATGGTTGCAGATAAAGACGAAAGAGGTATGTCATTTTGTTGATCTTCTTTGGTTCGATTATGTATACATATATATGTTATGGATGTGGTATATAATAGATATATTATAAATAAATGAATAAATAACAAATAGATAACATATTAAATTAATAAATAGCATACAGTAATTAAATAGTTACATATAATTAAATAACATCAGATAAATAAATTACATATAGGTGCAATAAATAGATAATAAATAAATTCAATTACAATTAAACAACAATAATAAAAATACATAAATAACAACAATAAATAACTATGTTCATAGACAAATTTAATAAATAATATGACGTAAAAACTTAACAATTAACAATTGTTTACCTGCGTGAACAATAAACATAGATTATTTACATCTATGATACATACATAAATCTAAAATTATATGTTTAACTAAAATGTTTACCTAAGGTCTTAGGGGCGTAAATATTTGTTTACGTTACTTATACTTACAGATAATAATTAATACATATATACTATATTTATAGATAAATTACTAGGTTTTAACTACCCTAACATAATTAAACTAGTAACTAATTCGAGATTCTATATGATAAGTATACTTAAATTGAATTACATACTAATAACATCTTTATACATATAACGTAAAGCTATTTGCATAAATACATTAGTATCTAGTAAAACAATTCAATGCATTGCTACAAAATAAATAACAGTTATTTCATCAAACAAATAACATAATTAAATAAATAAACTCTAACAAATAAATAAAAATACATCATACATAATTTTAATATCAATTAAAATAAATAATAAATTAATTAATAAATTTACCACATCATATACCTACGTAGAAAAATAAATAAATTAACTTAAGCTATATTTAAAATATCACAGTGTATACATAAAAAAAAATAGAATAAATAAATAAGTATATAAATTAAGCTAGATGTAAAATATCACAGTATATAAAAAAAAATAATATAACAATAAACTTAAACTAGGTTTAAAATATCACAGTAGGTATAAATAATAATTAAAATAATTTAATAGATATAGATATACATATAAGTACACATACGTTTATTTAATACGAATAAATAAAAAGCATACATATAAATAAAGAAAATAAATAACCAAGATTAAAGACAAACCAACACATAAATGACATCATTTGTTCCAACAAGTTTGCTATTGTTTAATATCTTTTGCATGAAAAATACCGATAGATTTTCCCTGTAGATTTTCTAATTCATACATATTTCTTCCCACTGACTTAGTTATACGACATTTAACAAATTTCGGACAAAGTTTCGAAGTTAAGTATTTTTACTGTCACTTAATACAAAATTTCTTTTGTACACCTCTTGACCAGGTACAAAATGCACCTTTCGAGCACGAGTGTTATAGCTGTTTGAACTATTTTCTTGTGCTTTCAGTATTTTCAATTTTATTTTATCCCGAATGCATTGCTGTTTTAAGTGTCGTGGAAGTATCGTGAAGTCGCTATCATTCAGAACATCGAGTTTCGTTGCAAGGTCGTAATTGCTGCCATGCAATATCATATTTGTTCCGAAGAGAGCAAAGTATGGTGTTACACCTGTTGCAGTGTGAACAGAACTCCTCAATGCACTAGCGATTTCACTAAGATGTGTGTCCCAATCACGTTGGTCATCTTTGACATAAGATCGTATAGCTGCTAGCAGTGTTCTATTTACTCGTTCCGATGCATTTGACTGTGGAGAGTAATTCGCCGTTTTAAAATGACGTATTCCATTTCTTGCCAAAAGGTTTTGAAAGTCATTTGACATAAATTGCTTACCGTTGTCAGAGTGAACGATTTGAGGCACTCCAAACATGCTAAACACGTCGTTATGGAGAAATTTGACAATGCTAGATGTTGTTGCGTTCTTTAATGGTTTTAACAACACAAATTTGGTCAGGTGGTCGAGGACAACAAAAATATACGCATGACCAGCTTTAGATCTTGGATAGGGACCTAGAAAGTCTACATATATCTTCTGAAACGGACGATCTGAACAATAACTAGACGATATTTCGGGACGTAGAATTTTATTAGACGGTTTACATTTCTTACAAATTTCACATTTTAACACAAAATCCTTTATTTGTACTGTCATATTGGGCCAATAACAAAACTGTCGGATTCGGCTCAAGGTTTTCGCAATACCTCCATGAGCTGCTTTTGGCGGTTCATGAGCGCGGACAATAATTTCTTTCGTCAACCCTGAAGGAATCCATAGTTTCCAGTGATGTTCTACAGTACATTCATCCGGAGCTATAAAAGTTCGTTTGTAGACGTAATCATCTTCAACTTTTAAATCAGGAAGTCTGTCCTGATTATCGTTGATAGTCTTTATTAAATCGAGATATTCTCTAGATTTAAACTCGGTAGAGTCAAGATCTATTATTGATGCTACATTTTTCACGTCAATACATTCAACATACATACGGGACAGGGTATCTGGGACGACATTTAATGCACCTTTTCTGTGTTCTATCACAAAAGAAAATGATTGCAGCTTAAGGCTCCACCTAGCTAATCTTCCGCTGAGGTCTTTTAGACTCATCAGCCACTTCAGACTTGAATGATCTGTTATGACTGTGAAATCCATGCACTCAACGTACGGCCTAAATCTTTTGATTGCCATTACTGCTGCTAAACATTCTTTCTCTGTTACGCTATAATTCTTTTGGCACGAATTTAGCTTTTGAGAAAAGTATGCAATCGGAAATTCTTCGTTTTCATCGTTCCGTTGAAAAAGTACCGCACCTATTCCCGAATCTGAAGCATCACATTGAACATAAAAACGTTTTTCAAAGTTGGGATGAGTAAGTACTGGTGCACTTACTAAAGCCTCTTTCAATTGTTGAAAAGCTGTAGTAGCCTCATCTGACATGCAAAATTTTGTATTAGATTTTTTTAAAGTGTCTGTGATTGGTGCAGTCAAGGTGGAGAAGTTTTGAATAAAACGTCTGTACCAACCAGCAAGACCTAAAAATCTGCGAACTTGTTTTGGACTTTTGGGTAAAGGAAAGTTCTCAATTGCTTCTACTTTCGAAGGGTCAGTTTTCAAAAGGCCTCCTCCAACTATAAATCCAAGGTACTTCAGTTCCTTGAAGCAGAATTTTGACTTATTTAAATTTATAGTCAGATTAGCCTTGTGTAAGCAAAGAGCAACTTCTTCTAATAAGGAGACATGTGTTTCGAAATCTGGCGCAATTATTAAAAGATCGTCCAAATAAACAAAAACGCGATCTTTTAGTCGGGACGGGATGACCTTGTCCATTAATCGGCACATTCTTTGTGCCGCATTACATAAGCCGAAAGGCATTACCCTAAACTGGTATAAAGGTCTTCCCGGTATCGCAAAAGCAGTCTTTTCCCTACTCTGTCTCTCCAACGGTATCTGCCAAAAGGCATCCTTCAGGTCTACGCTACTAATATAATAGGTATCCTGAAGGCGACTTAGGAGCCCGTCGATGTGGGGGAGAGGATAGGCATCCTTCTTGGTCAAATCATTCAACCGACGTGAATCCAGGCACAAGCGGTTTTTCCCTGGGTTGCGAATGAGGACCACTGGTGAACACCAAGGGCTTTCGCTCTCCTCCACAACGCCGAGTGCTATCATCCGGTCTACTTCCTCGAAAAGGAGTTCTTGGACCGCTGGAGAAACAGGGTAGTGACGCTGTTTGACAGGTATCGCGTCTCCCGTGTCTATCACATGCTCTTCCAAATGTGTTTTACCCAAACCATGTTTAGAAAAACATAAAAACTTTTCCTTTACACATTCTAATTTAATTTTTTGTTTTTCAGATAGCTGATGGATATTGTCATCTTGAGTTGGAGTTGAAGTACCTATGGAACTTATGATGTAAGGAGCTAGTTGGAATGCCTTCCAAAAATCAACCCCAAGGTAGATTTCCTGATCTAAAGACGGCACTAAGTAAAATGTAATTATTTTTGTCTGACCATTGTAATCTACTTTTGTCTTCAATCTTCCAACTATCGATTGACTTTTTCCATCTGCAGTTTTAACATTCGCAATAAAAGAAGTGTAAGATATATTTCTGGATTTGAGGAAATCTAAACAACCTTTGCCTAGTATGCTAATGCTTGCCCCACTGTCTAATAAGCCAAGCATTTCTTTTTCAGCAATTTTAATCCTTGCGTATGGCCTCGGATCCAAGCTATTGTAGATATTAGACGCTGCTATGCTTTTCCTCTCATCTTTCCTTCTTTTGAATCTGTCCCGCGTCTTTCTAATCCTATTTGATATACTTGATGAACTAAAACTTCCGAAAATTCTATCTCTAGTCTTATTGTATTCTCTTAACCTAACATGTAATGGCTTAAGAGGTATCCTGTTTACATTGCTACTTAAACTTTCATCTTTATCTCTTTTTACTATAACTATTTTTTTAGGTTTTTCATGGGTTTCTTTGCGGGATAAAATCAATTCTGAGTCTGGGTCGAACGCGATTCCCCCGCTAGATTCGCGTTCCTGCCCCGGTTTTCCGAATTACAACGACCACATCTTGGCGTTATAACTCCTACTTGACCGCATTTATAGCAAAAGATGGTTCTTTCACGTTCGCAATCTATAAATGAATGCCCTACCTGACGACAATTCCAGCACGTGTATTTTCTTGGATCTGTTTGTGGCTTTAATGTTGAAGGACGATCTTTATGAAAATGAATAGCATCCAAATGTTCATTTGGAATTCCAAATAGTTCATCGCTTTCTTTTTTTAACTCATGAACATACCTTGCAGGTGGTCGCGGCTGTTTTGGAACTTCCTTATGAGGAAATGCGTTTTCGGCATCTTTGCAAGCATCTTTTAGCTGTTCAAGGGTAAATATTGGCATTGCAAATACTAACCTACCAGTACTTTCCTTCAAGTTCCTTTTCATGATTCGTACTATCTCAATTTCAGGAATTGGATATCGCAATTGTGACCTCAACCTGGATATGGAATTGAAATAGTCTTCAGTTGACTCCCACATACCTTGCCTGCGATCTAACTCGCGCAAAAGCTGAAAATCAGATTTCGCATTTCGAAATTGCCGTATTAATGCATCACGAAGTACTGGCCAGTCAGATTGATAACAGTTCCGCTTATACTGCCAGTACCACTCATATGCCCCACCAGATAGTAAAAGGTGAAAATCCCTTAGGACTTCATACCAAGGACAGTTATATTGGGCTTGGAGAGTTTCGAGTCTGAAAATGAAATCCTCTACACTTAATGTATCCTGTTTACCCTCAAAACTAAGTCCCCACTTGTCAATTTTGATTGATGTTCTTACCAAGGGATAGTGCGGATAACTTTGTGGTTGGTTATTTGTAGCCTGATGTTGCTGCCCTGCCTGGTAATGCAAATTAGCATCATAATTGTACGTATTGTTTGCATTCATGTTTACATACTCATTACCCCTATTAGGTTGCAGCTGATTGACATTCCCCGAACGAGATTGCCTTTCTTCTGGACGTGACGGATACTGCCTACTTGTTCTATTTGGATTTGGAGCTTGATTAGACAAATTACTGGAAGCGGACGTTGGAGGTCGAGATATATCTTCTACAGGTTTGGAATTTTGTTTATTTTTAAGCATAAGTTCTGAAAACATATTCTGAATTTGCTTGCTCAAACCTACAGAAATTTCTTCTCTAAGCGAAGACTGGAACTTATCCATCGCCGTTTCAATTGCAGTATTTACATATGATTTTAAATCAGTACTTTGATCTATGTTATTGTTGCAAGCTGTAATCGCACTCGTAGGTGGTGGTGGATTGGTCATTGTATTTTGACTCTCCAGAGAAGATGCTCCTAAGTTAGTCAAGTTGCTATACGACGGTGCTCTAACTGAGGAGAAGCAGCTTGACTGAACATTAGTTGTTGGGAAAAGAGGTAGACCCGAATTGGTTGGAATTTGAGAGGAAGTCGATGTACCTAAATCTGAACTGTAATCGTACCTAAAGGACCGATTGGAAAAATTCGCTCTCTCAGGAATTGGGGAATTTGCGACATTGGACGTATTTCGTGGAACAGCCCCTGTGGACAATACATCATTGGAATGCTCACTTGCGGTGTTTGGCACAGTGGATGTTTTGGAGATTTTAGGTATTGGAGACCGAGTAACGTTCGCCATCGTTTGTGGTATGTTTTGCGAATTAACTTGAGAACGCGTAATTCTTCTCGTATCAATTGAATTTGTTCTTTTTATATGTTGATTAATTAATATCTTTTCAGATTTACTCATCCTACTCTACAATTTAATATTTTAAGTTAGATTAATCAGTTTTTGGTTATCATTACCAAAAACATATTTATAAAAACAAAAATTAAACCAAAAAAAAAATGTAAAAAAAAACAACAGAATTTAAATAAATAAGAGAAAAGTAACGAAAACAAAAATATCTGAATAAATACAAAACAAAAAAAAAATAAGTTAAATAAACATGGATAAATAATCAAAATAAATAAATTAAATAAATATATACAAAAACAAACAAATGAATGTAAAAAAAAAAACAAACGAAATAAATTAATCAATAGACAAAAGTGAAAATAAATAGTAACGAAAGATTATGAAATAAATGTACTAGCAAAACCAAAACTTAAAAACTGTAAACTTTTTAATATCCAAAAAAAATATTTGCACAACACAAAAGAGGTAGTATAAATTACTTATAATTTTGTGGAATGTATTTATCATAATTAATCGGGGTGCTTCAGGCGGTCATCTTCAGTGGCGTTGTTCTTGACTTCCGCATCATGGTGTGATCACTTGGCAACTTTTGACTAGAAATTTGTAGACATCAGACGGACTAATAGATTTATTCCCCAGTGTGGTGAAATGGGTAACACAAAAACAATACGCGGACTAATGACATTACATTTCAAAACTTCCCGCAATTGCGTTAAAGCTTTCATAGGCTTTTTATGCAAGACTTGGCATGAGTTGAAATGTAATACACGAAAAGAAAACTACGTTTAAGGAATGCACTAGTGCAACATGACCTGATAACAATCATCAGTCAGGGCCACTAGAAACATAATATTAAATAATAACGAATTAATATGGGAAAGGAAAAGTTAAAGTTTGGATAGGAAAGTAAAATGTAACAACAATGAGAATAAAGATTAAAGAATAGACTAAACAGTTTCCAATTGTTATCGTTACCAACACATACGGCACCCGTCGCAGTTCGATTTGGTCATAGAAGACATTCCAAATGAAGACTTACGGGTTTCCTTGTGTTGATACCGAAAACATTTGTTGACATATACTAATAAGGACTAAGGACTTGCACAAAAAACGTTGGGCGCCATTTGTTGTAGGCTCGGGGACGGAAAATTGTGGATAATTGGGAATTTGAACTGAAGGGAATTTAGGATGAGGACGGGACCTTAGGGTAGGGATGGGAATAGAAAGGAAATGAGTGTTGGGTGTGAAGAGAGTGGCATGCTTGCGTAGCACGGCTCTGCTCGCCGGATGGGGTGGTTCTTTCTCACCACACTCAACGTAACCTACCACAAAAACATAAATCATGCCGGATCTTACCTAAAGATTTCAAAAGCGGACGGACGTTCACCACACTGTGGGGCTGCTGGTGAAATTGCAGCGTTGCCTTATCCCTCCCAACCTGGAAGTTTGCGGCCAAGTTTAAACTTCCCCAACGTCGATAAAAAAATTGTCGTTGTATCACACCATGATCACCTAAAAGAACTTCAACTCACCTTCCACACCCCTGAAAAAAAAGATACCTAGCACTTCATGCTACACGCAGTGGAAACCATCAAAATGAAAAACGTGATTTCAACCATTTGGCGTGATTCACAAAATGTTTATTATCTAGAATTTCCAACTATTATTTGATATATATTTATATATGTTTTGCAAACAAAAAAATTAAATCTGGTTTCATCCAGAGCCGCCGTTTGATACTTCTTTTGTATCTTACCTAGATATCGAATCGCGTTTCCTACCTAAAGAGAGCTCTATTTAAGGGGATTTTATTGTCTATCTTTTGGACAACCACTGAACACACGACGCGTACTTATATAATAGCGGGGGAGGGCGAAACTCAATTTATTACAATTACTAAAATTTAATATATATATATCACGCCAATTACACTTAAAACTAACAATAACAGGAACAGCAATGAATCCGTAAAACGGAGTACTTCTCAAATTACTTTTTAAACTTTGCAGGCTACATTTGCAAAATGTGTGTGCCTGTTTTAATTAAAATTATGCTATTTTACGTTTTTCAAGCGATTAGTTATTCATTTACTTCATACTGCGAAGTATGATTTCAAAAAAAGTTCATAATTTTCTTTTTTTTTTTTTGTTTTAACATACGATACACTTACTATGTAGATACTGTCTAATAATTTAGTTGTTGCTTATAATAATAAGACTTATAAAGGTATTTTTCATAATGATACTAAATATATATATATATGTAAAAAAAGAACATGTGGCATTTGGTGCATTACGCAACTTGAAATGAAAGCGCGTGCACGCCACCTCACTTGCAGTTGGGATTCTTCCTCTGGATCCAGGTTTATTTGCCAGATCTGGTCGTTGTAGTCCTTCACTTTTCTTGTGGTACACTTCTTAATTTACATTATTCTTAATGTAACCATATAAATTAAACGTTTTTATTTTTAGCTTAGCTCCTCCTCTTCAGCGTCATCATTATCTGATGAAAGCACCGCAAATCTGTTGCTCTCATCGGTGTATCGCCCTTCGCCCTCCTCGGACATATACGAAACTTCATCCGCATCATCTGATGGAGAGCAAGCTGGTTTTTGTTGTTTTGTTGTTTCGCTGCCGCTGACGTCGTAGGAGACGTCCCCTTCACTTCAGTAGGCAGCGCGGCTGAAGCTGTGTTTGTATGCCGTTTGACCAAGTTCGGCGTACAAATCGTTTTCTTCCTCCTCTTTGCTATTACGGTCGGTCCCGTAACTGCTGGGATATCTTGCGATATCCCCGCTAGCTTTCTCTCAGCCATGCGTTTGTTCTCCCAATCAATAAAATTTTCCACTTCACGATTGTGAAAAAAAGCCTCTAATAATTTTTTTGTTCGGCGGGGGATTGAACCCGGAACAGCTCGCTTGCCCGTTGGTCGCCACTACTGACACGGCCACGGACCACTCGTAAAATCACTTGCTACTTTTTAATATCAAACACGTTTATAGTCACTGCGAAAGTCGACGACGTCTACACTCTCTCGCAGTTGAAGATCGACTGCAACGTGTGATGATATTTTGCATCAGATGCGTATTACAACATTGAATCCAAATTTACATCCAAGCGAAGAAATTCACAACGAGGCTTTGATAATAATTGAGGACATGCGCTTGATGATGTCGAACAAGGTATTATCTGACTTAGGCAGGATAGCTCCCAATCGTTCGATGCAACGGTCGAACGACGGTCCCAATCGGACACACTCCTGCTGAACCGCAGGCGCTCTCCTCCGCCTTGAGCGACTACGTCTCGGTCGTACAGGAGCCGCCTATCCACAGTTCGTCGGAAGACGTGGTAGATTAGCGGAACCGCCGATCTGTCCTGTATCAGCCCTCGACTATCCAAAAATAGGAAAGCTTCAGGCGGAATAAAGCCGCTTAAACGCGCACTTTCAAAATATTCATCATTGGGGTAGAAGGCCCCAAAGATGAGACTATTGCTCGAGGTCATCGCTCTTGCCGCGTGAAACCGAATGAGTTTCACCAGAAAATTGTCGATCCTGTTTATGTTGGCCCCGTTGTATAGGACCTGGTTGGAATAATATTTTGTGTGGTCAGATACTGGTGTTCTGTGAAGACCAAGGCAGCTTCTCAAACACTGCCTCTCAAACACCCGTATCTTTTCCATTTGAGATGGGGCAACGTTGAACCACACCGGGCACCCATAGGCAATCATCGGTCTGATAAGAGACATGTAGCAAATCACCTTCACCCTGCTGTCAAGACGGAGGCTATAAAACAATCGTCTTGTCAGGGCAAATGCTCCACTAGCTACGCAATTGCCTGAGTAAGACTACCTATCATATCGCTGGTGTAAATGCTGAAGAGAATCGGCGAGTTCACCGCTCCCTGTTGCAGACCATTTTAAATGAAAAATTCGGTGGTAGAAGTTACATTGCCACTTTTGACAACAAACGTTCTACCAGTCAACATGTCATGAAGCATATATAGTAGTGGTTTTCTTATGCCAAGTCTGGTCAGCTTTAGATAGAGGCCCTCTAACCATACGGTGTCGCAAGCCTTCTCCAAATCAACCAGACATGCACCCGTGCACTGTTTTTTCGCTTTGTTCCATTGTTTATCAGAGACGAGTTTGGAGGCGGCATGAATACAGTCATGTCCGGCCTTGAAACCAAACTAGTTCTCTGGTATAATATTGTTGTCCTCAGACCATTTGAACAGAGCCCGATTGAGAATCTTTTCGAATACCTTGCTGATACTCGGAAGGAGACTTATCGACCGGAAATTTGCCGGATTGGAGTTGTCCTTTCCCTTTTTCGGGAGAGGATGAACCACCGCCGTCTTCCAACGCACTGGATAATATGCATTATTCAGCGCGTTGTTGAACAGCGTGGCGTAAATGTCCACAGCTTCAGGGGGTAAGTGTCGCAGTACAATGTTGGATATACCATCGACTCCCGCTGACTTCTTTTTCTTTATGGAATCGAAGATGGTCTGAAGTTCCACCTTCGAAATTAACAGGGGACTGGACTCACTTCGCTCGGCGACTATGGCGTTTGCCAAGTTTTCGTCATCGTCATCTCAGATCGCCATTGCGTTATGTCATTTCTGAGGTAGAAGTGATGGAGCAGGGCATTGTTTTCCAGGACGCGGTTCGGGCGAATGCTATCATTCACCTTAAATACACTTCCTGAAAGACAGCCCCCACTGCCTCCACTTTCTCCTGAGGATCTTCAATAACATAGAAATCGTCGTTGAAACGGCTTCCCCTGGATCGATTCCTGCTGTCAAAAGTATGTTTGTATTGTCAGTTGTTCGTTGGAGCTTAATACACGGAAGGTCGTTATGACCTTTCCTCCTAAAGATCTTATTAATTTGTGGAAACATACTCGGGTCGCTGGAATTTACGGCCCGAATTCTGTTATTCCAAAACAAATTAATGGACAACCGATAGTTCTCCTTGATCAATTGGTTGATGTTTTTGATCGACGCCTTCAGTGTTCTAATCTCCGGGTCACGTGGGTTTGTCAGTCGTCTGTACAAGTTTTTTAGTCTTGTCAGAAGTCCGCTTTTTTGTCTGTGCAGTGCGTCAATGGTCGCGTTTCTGTACGAAGACGTTATGTCACGTTCTTTGTATTTTGGAATCGTCCTGTTCATTGTCCTTTGGATCGATTCGTCCATTTGTTGTAAGTAGTTGTCGATTTCGTTGTTTGTCAGATTTCGGTTGTTTGGTGGTAGTATGTCCCTCGAACGTAGTTCTCTTGATAAGGCGTTGGTAAAGCGTGGCCAGCGCATCTTACCGTAGTTGTAAGAATGCACAGGCACATACTCCTCCAACACCACAAGCTCGTTCGGAAGCTGTATTACGGCGGCGAGTCCGCAGTGGTCACTGTCGTACTCGATCGTCTGTAATCAGTTTCGCGGGTGTTGACCTACTTTGTCAGTAACAGTCAGTCTTGTGTCTCGCAGTAAAAGATCCAGAAAAGCACCGCTTCTCGGAAACGATGGCCTATCTGTGGCGAGAATGTCGATCCTATATTCAACATTGTAGTAGACCATCCAATTGTATAGATGGTTACCCCGAGGATTTTGTATTTGATTTCCCCAATCTTCGTGTTTGGCATTTAAATCTCCAGCCAAAAGATAAAAGTTCTCCACTGAGTTCAGTCTCGGTATTCGAAAAGTTTTCCGAGCTCTGTTGTGAAAAGTGTAGGCTGAGGTGCTTCCGGTGCGTAGGCCGCTATCACATACAGTCGGTTCCCTGGTTGGAGAGGAATGCATATGACGCAGGCTTCCAGCACCCGGAATCGGCGCACCTCACCACTGTATATGACTTTATAACTAATGCCTTTTCGTATAAAGATAGCGACCCCGCCTCCTTGAGTGGAGTTGGGCCGGTCTCTTCTTACGATATTGTAATTATGTACTACTAGCTGCCCGGCCCGGCTTCGCCCGGGTACTGTTTCGTTTTAGGGTCCGTAATAGTATTTTAGTGTTAGTAGTATTTATTTTCTCAAAGCTGACCTGAGAGATTTTCTCAATATTTTTTTCCGTAAGAACCTTGTACAGAGTATTAGAAAACTACGAAAAAAAATCAGCCAAATCGGTCAAGCCGTTTTCATGTTATGTCGTGACAACGGAAAACGGGTTTCATTTTTATATATATAGATTAGTCAATTTATGCTTCTGGTTTAGCTTAGTTCCGCTAGCCATAAGCACATCGGGACTTTGGTCTTTTAACAATTGGAACAGATTAGCTCTACGTTCAATCCTAATCAGTGAATTTACATTCACAGCCAGGATTTTTAAGGGTCTCTCTGACAGCGCGCCCATTACGATCTATTTTGCATTAAGCTCGGCAACAGTCTACCCTTGACGCCTGCTCCCGTAACTGGTTTTGAAGACCGGTTAGCTGGCCTTGAATGGCCCGCAACGCAGTCAACAAATCCGCATCTACTGCTGGAGCCTGAGGCACGGGGGCCTGTTGGGCTTCCTTTGGTGGATGCTGTACCGTTTTTCCCTTTCCTGACGCCATTTGGGCGTAGGAAATTTGGGGGTTGACGGACGTTGAGGGAGGGCGAACGGCTGGCTGATTCACCACTACCGTTTGCTCCGCTTTTTTGTTGAGTTTAATTTGCTGAAACTTTGGACAGCCCCGATAGTTTGCAGGGTGCCCGCCGCCTCCGCAAAGTGCACATTTAAGCAGGGTCATATCTTCGACCCGCTCCTTTCCTAGCTTACACTCTCCTACGTTGTGGTTCTGCCCACACTTCACACAGCGTGACCGCATTTCGCAGTTGGCTGAGGCGTGGCCGAACCTTTGGCAATGCATGCATTGAAGCATGCTGTCGCTTCTTTTTAATTTTTCCCAGCGCACAACCTGGAAGTTAAGGACTGAGATACTCCTCAACTTATCCAGCTTGCTTTGGGGCGATAGCTGTACGAGGAACATCGGTAGTTTCCGGTTCTCCCGTCTTGCCTTCACTGTGGTGAATGGCTTTACTCCAACGACTTCGAGATCGTCAGTCGCTACTTGGCGAAGCTCACTTAACAGCGCCTGCGGATCCGTTGAGGAATCTATGCCCTTTAAGACAACCGTCTGGCATTTTTGTTGATGGGTGGCACTTTTTTTTTATTTTTAGGCGGCTGTGGCTGCTGCTGGTGTTCCCGCTGCTGCTGCTGCCGCTGCTCCTGTTGTTGTTGCTGCTTCTGCTGCTGTTGTTGTTGTTGTTGTTGTGGCTGCTGCTGTTTCTGCTTCTGCTGTTGTTGTTGCTGCTTTGCTTGCTGTTGCTTCGGTGGCTGTTGTTGCTGTTGTTGCTTTGGTGGTTGCTTTTGCTGTTGTTGTTGTTGCTTTTTTTGTTGCTATTGTACTTCTTTGAGTACTTATTGTTGTTGATTTTTTGGCAGCGGCTGTGGTTGCTGGGCATTTGAGCTTGCCGCAGTTTTCGCACTTGTGTTTGCCACTGCCGTTTGTTGTTGTTGTTGTTCTCGTTCTCGACGTTCTTCTTGTTTTTATTTTATACCCCATCCCATAGGGGTATATTAGTTTTGATACTTAGTTTGTAACATAGAGAAATAATTTTGCTACATATACCTCAAAGTATATGGATCGACTCAGAATCGCTAGCTGAGTCGATTAAGCCATGTCTGTCTGTCCATCCGTCCGTCCGTCTGTACGTCACCGATTTTTAGGCCTTAAATTTTGAGCTAGGATAATGAAATTTGGTATATAGGATCCTCGTCTCTGCCTACAGAACAAGTGTAAACATTTTTGAAATCCGCCCACTGCCACGCCCCCTTTTAAGAAAAACTCAGTTTTTGACCAAACCGTAAGGAATTTTAAAAAAGTTTGTGAACAACATATTTAGACAATTTTAATATCTATATTTTGTCTATATAAAGTTTTTTGCCACGCCCACTTTTTGGGGGCGTTTTCAATTAAAAACTGTTTTCGGTCAAATTTTAAATTTTTCGAAAAAAATGTTGATGCAGAATCATTAACATTATTAATATGAACATTTCGTCTATATACCATTTTAACCCACGCCCACTTTTTGGGGGCGTTTTTATATAAAAACCATTTTTATACACTACCCCATAACATATGCAGGAGAAAACCTTGTCTTTTGTAGAACCGTAAAATTGTTTTGTAAGCAGTCTGAAGAATTTGTTGTCACTATATCATTTTTTCTATTTTATCCACATCGTGTTTTTAGCCATGCCCCCTTTTTTGGGGATTTTAGTTTTATGGATAGGATGGGATAGGGTATTCAACGATCCGCACAGCGGATTGTAGCCTTCTCATATGTTTTCTTTAACGCAAGAATTAGCGGTTCCAGTTGGGATTTTAGCTGCTCAATTTTTTCCTCAACGGTTTCGATGGCCTCGCTTAGCTCCTCCTCTTCAGCGTCATCATTATCTGATGAAAGCACCGCAAATCTGTTGCTCTCATCGGTGTATCGCCCTTCGCCCTCCTCGGACATATACGAAACTTCATCCGCATCATCTGATGGAGAGCAAGCTGGTTTTTGTTGTTTTGTTGTTTCGCTGCCGCTGACGTCGTAGGAGACGTCCCCTTCACTTCAGTAGGCAGCGCGGCTGAAGCTGTGTTTGTATGCCGTTTGACCAAGTTCGGCGTACAAATCGTTTTCTTCCTCCTCTTTGCTATTACGGTCGGTCCCGTAACTGCTGGGATATCTTGCGATATCCCCGCTAGCTTTCTCTCAGCCATGCGTTTGTTCTCCCAATCAATAAAATTTTCCACTTCACGATTGTGAAAAAAAGCCTCTAATAATTTTTTTGTTCGGCGGGGGATTGAACCCGGAACAGCTCGCTTGCCCGTTGGTTTTTTTTTTTTTTTTTTTTTTAAATTCATTTTTATTTTTCTTTAACTTATAACTAACTTACATGCTAGACAAAAATTAATAAAAACTAGCCTACTTATCTACTAACTTAACTAACTTACTTGTCCTCTGCGGAAACCCTAAATTAAATACTAACAACTTAAAAACTAATGCCTTTCGGCCTAAAATCTAATGTTATAATTTTATTTTGTTATATATATGTATTTATTTGTACCAAGAAACATTTTAAAAAAAACTTGGTTTTGTATCTTTTTTTGATTTTATTTACTTACTTACTACTTAAAACTACTTATGAACTAATTAAAAATACTTAGAAACTAATTAAAACTACTTAAAAATAACTTAAAAACTAGAACAGCCACAGCAAGCATTTTTGTATTTTTTTTTTTTTTTTTTTTTTGTATTTTTTTTATATTTTTTTTTTTTTTTTTTTTTTTTTTTTTTGTATTTTTTATATTTTTTTTTTTTTTTTTTTTTTTGTGCCACCCCGACTGTTTTACCTAACTTAACCTTAAAACCTTAGAATTACGTAAGTCGACCATTTTTCACTTTAAAGTCAACTATCTATATCAAGTCTTGCAGCCACCACAACAGGCTCTCCTGTTGCCACCTACTCCGACGGTCCCAATCGGACACACTCCTGCTGAACCGCAGGCGCTCTCCTCCGCCCTGAGCGACTACGTCTCGGTCGTACAGGAGCCGCCTATCCACAGTTCGTCGGAAGACGTGGTAGATTAGCGGAACCGCCGATCTGTCCTGTATCAGCCCTCGACTATCCAAAAATAGGAAAGCTTCAGGCGGAATAAAGCCGCTTAAACGCGCACTTTCAAAATATTCATCATTGGGGTAGAAGGCCCCAAAGATGAGACTATTGCTCGAGGTCATCGCTCTTGCCGCGTGAAACCGAATGAGTTTCACCAGAAAATTGTCTATCCTGTTTATGTTGGCCCCGTTGTATAGGACCTGGTTGGAATAGTATTTTGTGTAGTCAGATACTGGTGTTCTGTGAAGTCCAAGGCAGCTTCTCAAACACTGCCTCTCAAACACCCGTATCTTTTCCATTTGAGATGGGGCAACGTTGAACCACACCGGGCACCCATAGGCAATCATCGGTCTGATAAGAGACATGTAGCAAATCACCTTCACCCTGCTGTCAAGACGGCTGCTATAAAACAATCGTCTTGTCAGGGCAAATGCTCCCCTAGCTCTCGCCAGAGCAGCATCTACATGTCTTCCGAAATATAGATACTGATCCAGCCAGATGCCAAGGTACTTTACTACACTTTTGCTCGCCAGTGGATGTCCGTCTGGTCCAACGATCACCAGCTTGCGCCAGTTCTTTCTCGTATCCCTAGAGGCCTTAGACAACGGTGTCCTAAACAGGATAGTTTCCGATTTCTGAAAGTTGATTTTTAACTTCCAGTCATCACAATATCTCTGGATCTTATCGAAGTCCCGCTGCAAAAGAGTTCGGATGACCTCGACAGTAGGTGCTGTTCTGTACGCGATAAGATCGTCCGCATACGCAATTGCCTGAGTAAGACTACCTATCATATCGCTGGTGTAAATGCTGAAGAGAATCGGCGAGTTCACCGCTCCCTGTTGCAGACCATTTTTAATGAAAAATTCGGTGGTAGAAGTTACATTGCCACTTTTGACAACAAACGTTCTACCAGTCAACATGTCATGAAGCATATATAGTAGTGGTTTACTTATGCCAAGTCTGGTCAGCTTTAGATAGAGGCCCTCTAACCATACGGTGTCGAAAGCCTTCTCCAAATCAACCAGACATGCACCCGTGCACTGTTTTTTCGCTTTGTTCCATTGTATATCAGAGACTAGTTTGGAGGCGGCATGAATACAGTCATGTCCGGCCTTGAAACCAAACTGGTTCTCTGGTATAATATTGTTGTCCTCAGACCACTTGAACAGAGCCCGATTGAGAATCTTTTCGAATACCTTGCTGATACTCGGAAGGAGACTTATCGACCGGAAATTTGCCGGATTGGAGTTGTCCTTTCCCTTTTTCGGGAGAGGATGAACCACCGCCGTCTTCCAACGCACTGGATAATATGCATTATTCAGCGCGTTGTTGAACAGCGTGGCGTAAATGTCCACAGCTTCAGGGGGTAAGTGTCGCAGTACAATGTTGGATATACCATCGACTCCCGCTGACTTCTTTTTCTTTATGGAATCGAAGATGGTCTGGAGTTCCACCTTCGAAATTAACAGGGGACTAGACCCACTTCGCTCGGCGACTATGGCGTTTGCCAAGTTTTCGTCATCGAACCGCGTGAAACCGCGGTTCTCAGATCGCCATTGCGTTATGTCATTTCTTAGGTAGAAGTGATGGAGCAGGGCATTGTTTTCCAGGATGCGGTTCGGGCGAATGCTATCATTCACCATATACACCTCCTGAAAAACAGCCCCCACTGCCTCCACTTTCTCCTGAGGATCTTCAATAACATAGAAATCGTCGTTGAAGACGGCTTCCCCTGGATCGATTCCTGCTGTCAAAAGTATGTTTGCATTGTCAGTTGTTCGTTGGAGCTTAATACACGGAAGGTCGTTATGACCTCTCCTCCTAAAGATCTTATTAATTTGTGGAAACATACTCGGGTCGCTGGAATTTACGGCCCGAATTCTGTTATTCCAAAACAAATTAATGGACAACCGATAGTTCTCCTTGATCAATTGGTTGATGTTTTTGATCGACGCCTTCAGTGTTCTAATCTCCGGGTCACGTGGGTTTGTCAGTCGTCTGTACAAGTTTTTTAGTCTTGTCAGAAGGCCGCTTTTTTGTCTGTGCAGTGCGTCAATGGTCGCGTTTCTGTACGAAGACGTTATGTCACGTTCTTTGTATTTTGGAATCGTCCTGTTCATTGTCCTTTGGATCGATTCGTCCATTTGTTGTAAGTAGTTGTCGATTTCGTTGTTTGTCAGATTTCGGTTGTTTGGTGGTAGTATGTCCCTCGAACGTAGTTCTCTTGATAAGGCGTTGGTAAAGCGTGGCCAGCGCATCTTACCGTAGTTGTAAGAATGCACAGGCACATACTCCTCCAACACCACAAGCTCGTTCGGAAGCTGTATTACGGCGGCGAGTCCGCAGTGGTCACTGTCGTACTCGATCGTCTGTAATCAGTTTCGCGGGTGTTGACCTACTTTGTCAGTAACAGTCAGTCTTGTGTCTCGCAGTAAAAGATCCAGAAAAGCACCGCTTCTCGGAAACGATGGCCTATCTGTGGCGAGAATGTCGATCCTATATTCAACATTGTAGTAGACCATCCAATTGTATAGATGGTTACCCCGAGGATTTTGTATTTGATTTCCCCAATCTTCGTGTTTGGCATTTAAATCTCCAGCCAAAAGATAAAAGTTCTCCACTGAGTTCAGTCTCGGTATTCGAAAAGTTTTCCGAGCTCTGTTGTGAAAAGTGTAGGCTGAGGTGCTTCCGGTGCGTAGGCCGCTATCACATACAGTCGGTTCCCTGGTTGGAGAGGAATGCATATGACGCAGGCTTCCAGCACCCGGAATCGGCGCACCTCACCACTGTATATGACTTTATAACTAATGCCTTTTCGTATAAAGATAGCGACCCCGCCTCCTTGAGTGGAGTTGGGCCGGTCTCTTCTTTCGATATTGTAATTACTATTAGTCAATTTATGCTTCTGGTTTAGCTTAGTTTCGCTAGCCATAAGCACATCGGGACTGTGGTCTTTTAACAGTTGGAACAGATTAGCTCTACGTTCAATCCTAATCAGTGAATTTACATTCACAGCCAGGATCTTTAAGGGTCTCTCTGAAAATATATATATATATTTATAGATAGATGTATACATATATATACCTATATTGAATGGTAATTTCATCTTGACAGCGTAATAGTCTGGAGAAGTGGTTCTTCCATATCCTCAGCATCGACAGGATTCTGTTGGAGCCTTGTATCCTTGACTTTTACGTTTTTCACTTTGGCAACTCTTGCGAACATCATTCCTGAAGTGGCGGCACTCTATATCCTCAATCGGACGCTTTGCTTGCTCTTCTTTCTGAAGAGCCGGTGTTCTTCCCTTCTTCTTTGCATACAGAGCAAAATGGCAGCTCTCGTCTTCACCTGTAGCTTAGCGTTTTAGCCTCGTTCTTGGCTGTGAGAATCTGTCACGAGAAACCTAGCACATCAGTTGCGACTGATCTAATGGCTTGATGGTCATTGTTCTTCGATGCTGGTGGTGTAGTGATAATCGAGATGTTAAGGGATAAGCGTTTCGCGAAGGCAAAACACGGTCCGTAGTAGATGTTACAGTTTTGTATCCTCCTTTTGCCCGGCCCATTCCATCGTATTTTCTGAATGGCTGTAATGTCAGCTTTATAGCAGCTTAGAGCTTCCGATAGTTGTTCGCCTGTACATTTCCTGTTTATTTTTCTCACATTCCATTTGTAGAAACCACCGTCGTTGTCCTTTTTTGTTTAGCACGCTGCGCTCGTCAACAATAAAATCAGGTCTTTTCGAAGTTATTGGTTGCTTCGTAACAAGGTTTTTTTTTCATGGGTGGGTAGTTACCCCAGGGCACCACCACCGACCTGGAGTGCCAGTTCCAATTTATTAGATACCCCTAGGACACGTGGCCATCAGTATCCACTACGGAATTGAGCACTACCGAGTTAAAGCCAATCAGAGTTCGCCCTATCTATGATAATGATAATTATTGCAAACAATGGCATAACACCAAGAAATGATAAACATATCATTTTATTTTATGAATTTATGTTCCAAAAAGGAAATATTGAATACAATTAATGAACTTTATTATTCTCTTCATTTTCAGGATATCTCTTGTAACAACAAGAGATTTCTTGTTATATTCGTAGTACTTCCAATTATCTTCAGATATTCATATACACTACAAAGAGGAATACTTTTTCTGACATTCAGTAAGTAATTTGATTCTTTATTACAATTTGTATGTGCGATTTTTTTGGTATCGCATAGTGGTTAATTATTAAATATACTATTTTATACGTGAAGTGACGACTATTATAAAGAAAAATGTCAGTTACCATAATATATAAAAGTGTTTCATATCATATAACATACAACACGATGAAGCTATATAGCATTGTGGTGCGTTATGGATGCGGGAAGCGATTTTTTGCGATAAAACCTTTGCAACTGCTGCAATTTAAGTGTAGTTTATTGGTATAACAGTTTAATCTAAGCTATTCATCATAAGAACACGGTCTGAATTTAAGTTTTTATACCCTATGCGATAGGGTATAAAAACTTAAATATTAGTTTTGATACATAGTTTGTAACATAGAGAAATAATTTAGCTAGACGTATATGGATCGACTCAGAATCGCTAGCTTAGTCGATATAGCCATGTCTGTCCATCCGTCAGTCCGCCCGTCCGTACGTCACCAGTTTTTGGGCCTTAAATTTTGAGCTAGAAGGATAAAATTTGGTACACGTGCTCTTTGTTGCTCCCAGCAGAACAAGTGTAAAAAAAATTTGAAATCAGCCCACTGCCACGCCCCCTTTTAAGAAAAACGTATTTTTTGACCAAACAGTAAAGAATTTATAAAAGTGTCTGAGAAGCATATTTAGAGAATCGTAATATCTATATTTCGTTAATATAAAGTTTTTTTCCACGCACATTTTTTGGGGCGTTTTTTTTTAAAAAAAAAAAAAACGTTTTCCGGTCAAATTTTAAAATTTTCGAACAAAATTTTGATGCACAATCATTGGTAGTATTAATATGAACATTTCGTCAATAGACCATTTCAACCCACGCCCACTTTTTGGGGGCGTTTTCTTACAAAAAGTATTTGTATGCCCTACCCCACGGCATATGCAATAGAAAAACGTTGTTTTTTTGTCGAACTATAAAAGAATTTGATAATCCTTCTGAACCATATGTTGTGACAACGTCATTTTCAATACTTTATGACCACATTTTGGAGATACTAATTTTAAGGATGGGATGGGATAGGGTATTCAACGATCCGCACAGCGGATTGTAGCCTTCTCATATGTTTTTTTAATTGTTTGAATCAAATCATAAATGCAATGAGTCAATCTAAACATGCCTGTTTGTAGGTCACATATTTTAAGGCCTTAAAATTTAATTTCCAAAAATTAAATGGATATGTACCTATACAATCGTTTTTGGTATGCATCCAGGACATTTTCAGAAATAAGGAAATTTTTTTCAACCCATAAGAAACGTCTGAACAAAATGTTTGTCTATAATTGTGAGTATTAAAATTCTTGAGTATGAATTATAACTCTGGTTCAATAATAAAAAAATCACTATCCGCTCTTTAACACACGAGTTGTATAGCTGACGTGAACTTAACCATATATATACATCCCTGTCTGTTTTCATCAATCAGTGAAATATAACCAAACCAAGGAAACAACAAAAATGTCTACAACGATAGAAATTTTAGCATGTCCAGGACGAAAAGTAGTGACTAACGATACAGTACACACATTTACGGACGACTGACGTGAAATTTCAACCTTGTTCTAGACCTCTACACCTGACTTAATTTCAAAACGAAAATCGCTTTTTGCCGGACTAGTTAGTTCACAGATCAACAATGAAATAGGAGTTTCTTGTAACTACTAGCTTTCTTTGGCTGGATCATATGTTCTATTTTGGACATATCATTTTCATAAATAACGGACGCAATTTCTTCAGATGCAGAAGAATTTTGGCGCAACATGATCATTAGAAGGAAGTGCTTAGCTTATTTATTACAACTATGTATATGTTTACCTTTGCAACTCTATAGTTTATCCAAGAAATAATGTCAGTACAGGGAAGATAGTACATTTGCCTCTTTGTCTGGTTGCAATAACATTCTAAATGTGCCCATCTTTAAAGCACTCGTAGGGTTGCCATGGTGCATATGATGAATCACCACAAAGAGAGAGAGCATTTCGCTTAGGGTTGCCATCATGTTTAAAAAAAAAAACATTTTTATCCGAAAACAAAAAATAAGAACTAAAAAAATATGTATTATCATTTATTCATTTTTTTAACGTTTATTTATTCACAATTTCTATAATACTAATTAATAACCTAAATAAACTTAAAGACTAGACATTTTTAACTTTTGCCAAAGTAAAAGACCATATGGTTCGCATTACATGATATATAATTTGTTTGTTTAATTCAATTTTTATATTTTTTGTGAATTTTTGTGTTATTGTTGAAATAGGAAAATTTGAGTCAAAACCTATTAGAAGACAGTCGCAACTTTTTTTTTATATTAAACTAAAACTTACAAGACTAAATTAACCTATATAAACCTATCTAGGCCCTGTCATGTGATCTCTATTCCATTGTTTTTTTTTTTTCATATTGTTTGGTAACGTCGCGTATTTTACCAAAAACCCAATAGAAATTATATTTTTGTCGTCTGAGACTGGTAAAAATGCTATCATTTTTTTTCTGTTACATACCCAAAGAATTTAGATTTACGTGACCCAACTAGTGTTAATCTCTGCGCGACGAGAAATTTCTATTTAAACGTGAAAGACCCAAATGTTGAGAATGAAGAAGTTGTCAAAATCGGCGTATGGCATGTACTGCCGGTACATTTGGTTAAGCGATTCTCGAAGGAGCTGAACCTTAGTGAGGTGATACATTATGCTATATATATTTTTCATTTAAATAACAATAAAGTATTTTTTAATGTTACATAAATATCTTGAGGAAGTTCAAAACACGACAGATACTGATGATCCGTATTTGAATAAAATGGAGCCCATTATTAAATCTGAATTCCCCCATGTCACCGCCGACAATGAAAAAATATTTTACGAACAAATGTTAAAGCATCCAGGAACAATTATCCTGTACTTGCATGGAAATACTGCGTCTCGGGGCTCTGGCCATCGTGTTGATATGTACAAAGTTTTTCGAAAGCTGGGCTATCATGTACTCACATTGGACTATCGTGGTTATGGTGACTCAGACAAGATAGCTCATTTGGGGTCATTCGCTTGGCACAGGTGTTGGAACGCATCTAATGTCGCAATTAAGTTCAATGAATGTACCAGCACCTCGAGCATTGATTTTGGAGAGCCCATTTACAAATATTAAAGATGAAAATCGAAAGCATCCATTTGCTAGTGTAAGTATTGATAGAAAACATCTAAATATAAAGCAAGTAGGTATACTCGTTTTTGTATTACAAACATACAAGATATAGTTTGAAAAGTTCTGTTTTAACTTAAAAAGATATTTTTCAGACTCGCCGGTGTGAAAAAAAACAAAAAGCATACGAACTGGGCAGATACGGCTCTTATTTGAACCCTTTGCTATCGAAATACTGGTTACCGTCTTTATCACTAAAAAGATAAATATGGCTATGCAGTGATTGCGGCATAACACGTTGTCTTTGCCTATTCATTTACAACAAAAGCTGAGTTCTGTCTGGCAGACAGAACCGAGTGGTTCTTTAAGCATTTCAATATTTGTTTCTAAATATTTTACACATAAAAATGTTGCACAATGATTAGTGTAAGCTCACCCCTTATATCCTAATTAATTTTCTTGGGATACCTTTGTGTACGTTCAATGATGTCCTGTGCCCAACATCCATTAACAGTTTGTTAATAGTAAACGTTTTTTTTTGGAATAAAGCACATTGGTTTTATTCTTTTAGGCTTTTCAATATTAAATGGTTTGTTCTGCCAGTTGGAGATTGATCGACATCGCCCTTTAGTAGTTTGGCAAAGGTGTGTAGGAAGAATAGATGAGACGTAAACATCCCACAGACAGACGATTTACAAAGACGCACAACAAAACCTTTTGACATACGAAACGAATACAAATCCAGAACCAGGTGTAGGTACAAATAAATTGTAATGCAGTTGAGAAAACCACAACGCAATAGACGAAGAATATACATAGTTGAGTAGGTATACACCAAGCAATAGCCCAGATGACAAATAACGAACGAACATACGACGGACGGTGGGAACCAGACATCAACAAGATCCAACATGCAGATGTACGCAAGCCAGACGAAAACAAAACGACGTGAATAACTAAGACGAACGAACAAAGGAAAAGACAAGCAGAAGACAGGAATGCGAATGAATGCATTAACTACCAGAAACCACCCCTTTGATTTTACTCGTGTGTGTAGGCAAAACATTCTCGCTACACACACGATCGTTAGTATAAGAGTAGTCACGAGAGGGTTCTAAAGGGAGTCAGTCGTTCATGATAGTCCGCGACAGCGTTACCAGATTTAGCAGTTTCCTGCGATTTTAGCAGTTTTTGATCATGAAAATGACCTGCAGCAGTTTTTTTTAGCATTTTCTTAAATTCTAGCATTTTTTGGCAGTTTTCAAACAAAAAAAAATTTATACATGTTTTTAATTGTTTGGGCGACAGTAAACACGAATACACGATCGTCTTCAAGAAAAATTATTCCAAAGAAGAAATACGCAGTTAGGGTCAGAAAGCAAACAAAGTAAACACAGCTGTTTATGTGTGGTGTCGTTGTGGTGGATACCTATTGATGTAACTGTGTAGCATTTGCAAATGGAAAGGGTGCAGATAGTTATTATATTATTTACATAGGCATTGCTTGGACAACGACACTCAATCCAAATTGTGTATTTATTAAATACGTACGTCACTCGGTTGCTCTAGCTTTCAGTAATGGCAGTAAGAAATTGCCAAAATCCATTGAGCAATTGGTCAAAACATACTTTTCTCAAAGTAGTAAAAGCCAACGAGAATTTTTAGAATTCCAAGAGTTTTTTTGAAACAGAAAAGCATAGGATTTTGAGCCATTAAGACATTAGATGCCTATCGCTACATGCTTGCGTCAATCAAATTATAGAACAACGGAGTGCATTAAAATTGTGAATATTTAACAACAAATTCTGTCCCAAACGAATTTATTTTTAATAGTTTGAATGACAGTATAATAATACTTTTTATGCTATGGACTACAATTTCCTATGGTAAACAAATTCAACCTTATATTTCAAAGCGATTATGCTTATGTATCCAACAATAATTAAATTTGCAATATTTAAGCTTACTGGCATCTAATACTGCTTGTGAAACAATAAGGGTATTCATGCAACATCGTAATTTTATTACGTGCGAACGACTATAACTTTACGACGACGTTTCATGAACGACCCTAAAACATCATCACTAAATAATGCGGTAACCCACTGAATTTAATCTCATTTCAGTAATTTATTTATTGATAGAATTTTGTTCTTATTGTTGTCTTTCCGTTCTCGATAATTTGTTTCAGTTTAGCACATACTTTTGCTGTGTGATAGTGACTGATTAAATGTCAAAATAGCAATTCAAAAGATTACAACATTTACCACCTCAGTTTACGCACCCAATTCCTGTGACAAAATTCCGATATTGTTAGAAAAGATTTCCCATTCAAAATTTGACAGTTCATTATCACGTCGTAATTTTATCACGTTTACAACGTTTACGACAACTTTCCGATGTTGCATGAATACCCCTAATATTTTCGCAGGTAAATTCGTTAAAAACTAAAAACCGTAATCGCTTCAGTAACGAAAATGTTGCTTTACAAGTAAAGCAGGGGGTTTCTTAAGGTGAAGGCTGTTATAACTTTGTTCCAACAAATAAAATGGAAACTTTAATAAATTCAAAAATTCTCTATAAAGATTCCGAACGATTTAATTTAATAACTTTGTACATATTCAAATTTAAAAATTTTCATCTTTTATAAATTATCATCTTATATAATAACAAATGTAACTGTATATATGTATTTTTTGAACTAAAAAAACGTATTTCTCAAGGAAAAATCGATCGCAGTTTTTTTTAGCATTTTTTTACATTTTCGTCTAGCAGGTTTTGCAGTTTTTCGACCTAGCTTTAGCAGGTTTAAAAAATTTTATCTGGTAACGCTGGTCCGCGATGTAAAGACGTCCTCTAAATTTCTAAAATTAAATATAATCCGAATACTTACTTACTTAAGTGGCGCTACAGTCCGGAATGAACCTGGGCCTCAACCAACATGCCTCTCCAATTAGCCCGGTCCTTAGCTAACTGCCTCCAGTTGCGCACTCCAAGTTGGTTGAGGTCGGTTTCCACTTGTGCGCGCCACTTAAGGCGAGGTCTTCCTCTACTGCGTCCGACGTCTGGCTGGGAATCGAAGACTCTGCGAGCCGGAGTATTGGTGTCCATTCGTTCTACATGTCCTAGCCATCTTAAACGTCCAATGCGGAGTTTTTTGACCAGGGGCATGTCGCTGTACAGCTCGTATAGTTCTTGGTTGAATCTTCGTCTCCATAGCCCGTCAACGCAAACGGGACCGAAGATTTTTCGAAGAATTTTCCTCTCGAATCTACCAAGGATTTCTTCATCCGCTTTTGATACGGTCCATGCTTCAGCGCCGTAGAGCAGGACTGGGATGATCAGGGTCTTATATAGGGTTTCCTTAGTAGTTCGAGTGAGGGCTTTACTACTAAATTGCCTTCTTAGCCCGAAGAAACAGCGGTTGGCAAGAGTAATTCTTCGTTTAATTTCTGACGAGATGTTGTTGTCAGAGTTAATAGCGGAGCCGAGGTAGACAAAGTCCCGTACTACCTCAAAGTTATATCTGTCAATGGTGACGTTCTGTCCAATTCGTCGATGTTGTGAGTCCTTTCGTGATGACAGCATATACTTAGTCTTACCCTCATTTACTGCTAAACCCATTTTCGCCGCTTCCTTCTCTATACTAGCAAACGTGGCTATGACATCACGTTGAGTCCTGCCAATGATGTCAATATCGTCAGCGTATGCTAGTAGTTGCACCGACTTTTGGAAAATTGTGCCTCTGGTGTTGGCTTTGGAGTTTTGCACAATTCTCTCAAGAATCAGATTAAAGAAGTCACATGACAGCGCATCGCCTTGCCTAAATCCTTTTTTGGTATCGAATGTGTCGGTGAGGTCGTTTCCGACCCTGATGGAGCAGCGAGAATTCTCCATCGTCATCCTACACAAACGGACGAGTTTGGGCGGTATACCAAAACTAGACATGGCTCTATACAGTTCGTCTCTATAAATGCTGTCATATGCGGCTTTGAAATCGATGAATAGGTGGTGGGTATCGATTTGGACTTCTTGAGTTTTTTCCAGGATCTGCCGAAGTGTGAAAATTTGATCGGTTGTGGACTTTCCTGGCCTAAAACCACACTGATAAGGGCCAATCAGGTTGTTGGTAAACGGTTTCAGGCGTTCACATATTACGGCAGATAGGATCTTGTAGGCGATGTTGAGGAGACTTATGCCTCTGTAGTTGGCGCAGTTCAGAGGGTCTCCTTTTTTGTGGATCGGGCAAACGATGCTGAGGTTCCATTCTTCAGGCATATTTTCATCCGACCAGATTTGGCTTATGAGTTGGTGGATGTTACTTACCAAGTCATCTCCGCCGGCCTTATAGAGCTCAGCGGGAAGGCCGTCATTTCCGGCAGCCTTATTAAGCTTGAGTTTAGATATTGCTATCCTCACTTCACTCAGGTCGGGTGGTTGGCAGTTTTCGCTGTCGTTGCCAATATTGAATGGTTCGTTCTGCCTGACAGCGGAATGTTGTTCGTCATCGCCGTTTAACAGTCTGCAGAAGTGGTTCTTCCATATCCTCAGCATCGACTGTGTCTCAACTACAATATTTCCTTGTTCATCTCGACAGGATTCTGTTCGAGCCTTGTATCCTTGGCTTTGACGTTTTACACTTTGGTAAAACTTGCGAACATCGTTCCTGGAGTGGCACCTCTCTATATCCTCGATCGCGCGCTTTTCTTGCTCTTTTTTCTTCTTGCTGAAAAGCCGATGTTCTTCCCTTCTTCTTTGCCTATAGAGCTCAATGGCAGCTCTCGTCTTCACCTGCAGCTTAGCCTTGTAGGCCTCGTTCTTGGCTGCGAGCATCTGTCGGCATTCCTCATCAAACCAGGGGTTTCTTGCTGGTGGGCGCGAGAAACCTAGCACTTCAGTTGCGGCTGATCTAATGGCCTGTTGGCATCGTTGCCATTGCTCTTCGACATTCGATGCTGGTGGTATGGTGTTAATCGAGAGGTTAAGGGATACGCGTTGTGCGAAGGTCTTGGCGGTCTCTTGCGATTGCAGTCTTCCGACATTAAATTTTTTCACAGTATTTCTGGATTGTTGTGGCGTGGTGGATATCCGCATTCTTACCTTGGCTGCTACAAGGTAGTGATCCGAGTCGATGTTAGCTCCTCGGAATGTTCGGACATCTAAAATACTGGATGCGTGCCTCTTATCTATCGCAATGTGATCAATTTGGTTGACCGTTCGTTGATCTGGAGACCGCCATGTCCCCTTATGGATATCGAGGTGAGGAAACCGTGTGCTGGCTATAGTGGCATTTCGTTCCGTAGCGAAATCAATTAGCCTAAGTCCGTTACCAGACGTGTTGTCGTGTAGGCTATGTTTTCCGACAATACTTCTAAAGATGTCTTCTCTTCCTACCTTTGCGTTAAAATCTCCCAGCACGATTTTAACATCGTACTTCGGTAGTCGCTCATAGGTTTTGTCGAGGAGCTCGTAGAAGCAATCCTTAGCTATATCATCTTTTTCTTCCGTCGGAGCGTGAGCGCATATAAGGCTTATGTTGGCGAATTTGGCCTTGATGCGGATTGTTACTATGCGTTCGCTAATGTCTTGGAAACATAAGACTTCTTGCCTAAGTCTGGCACTTATAACAAATCCGCATCCGAATAGTCGCTGTTTCTGCTCACTATAACACGGTCCGTAGTATATGTCACAGTTTTTCATCCTCTTTTTGCCCGGCCCATCCCATCGTATTTCCTGGATGGCAGTAATGTCTGCTTTGTAGCAGTTTAGGGCTTCCGCTAGTTGTTCGCCTGCACCTCTCCTGTTTAATGTTCTCACATTCCAGGTGCAGATACGAACGTCGTTGTCCTTTTTTCGTTTAGCAGGGTCGTCAACAATAAAATCAGTCCTTTCCGAGGCTATTGGTTGCTTCGTAACAATAGTTTTTTCCGTGGATGGGTAGTTAACCCAAAGCACAACCCCCAACCTGGAGGGCCAGTTCCAATTTATTAGATACCCCTAGGACACGGGGCCATCAGTATCCACTACGGGATTGAGCGCTGCCGTTGGCCTTTCGGTTCATCCGCCACCATCTCTGTTCAAGGGGCCTGACTAACCCTTGAAATTCCTAGACAACCTGTTGTCCGAATATGTCAGAGCAGCTCATCTAGGTTCGCCTGGGACAGCAGGCCGGGTATTCATCCGTGCCATTCTCACCAGGGTGTTTATAGTGTTGCTGTTTTTCGTCGTGTTATCAACACTCGCACTTATCGTTTAGCAAGTCAAATCCGGTTGGATGAGACCAGTATCCGATGGTTACCACTTGGAGGTAAAGATAAGCACATTTGATGTGTAGTCAAAGTTGCAACACTGGGCATTGCCAAGTTAACGCCAATCAGAGTCTACCCTCGTTCTACAACACCCAACCATCATATATAATCCGAATCTCAATGTAAAATTAGTCTAAGGAAAAAATATAATAAGTAATGAATTAATAAAAAAGATTTATTAAAAGAAATGTGCCTAAATTATTTAAAAAGGGATCACACATTTTTGGGGGCTCAACCGAGATCCCAGTGGCGATTTTAGTGCGCAAAAATATAAAAAAAAAGAAGTGAAGATCCAGTGAAGGACAAACGTTTTTTTTTCTCTGCAAGCGAAAGTTAAAATAAGTGGCGACTGGTTGTACGAGTACAGTCGAGAAAAACAATGGACAGTGAGCAGTGAAATTAAAGAAGAGTGCAGTCCAGGCAGAACAACAACTACAACCAGAAGAAGGAAGAAGGCGTGCAGTTGTAAGCAGAAAGCAGTAAGCGGTTTGTGTGACGTTTTTATTATTAAATTGTTGTTTGTTTTTTTTTTTTTTTTTTAAAAAAACAATAGAAGAAGAAGTAAATTTTTAAAAAAAGAAAATCCATTAAGATTTATTTTTAAATAAGATAATTTTGTGATAATATAAAATATTTTTAAAAGAAGTGTGAAGAATTTAGAGGACGTCATGGAAGCAGTTGAGATTAGAAAACTTTCGGTAGACGAATTAAAGAAGAGGTTAGGAGACGTAGGGCTCACGACGACGGGACAAAAGACGGACTTACAAAAAAGATTGTTACAGTTTTTCGATATGAATCCACCTGATAGGGAAGCCATGGTAGAGACTGGAGGTAGTGGCGGGAGTGAAATTCGGCAGCAAGAGACGGCGAGTACAGCAATCCCAGCTGTTAATGAAAGAAGAATCGAGCCACTAAGCCCATTCCATTTCAACGATGTAGAAAGCTGTATCCCACCATGCTCTGGTGAGATTTCTGAAGATGTTGATGATTGGATCAAGTCATTTGAAGATTCATGTGCTGTGTTAGGTCTCAATAGGCTACAACAATACGTCTACGGCAAGAGGTTGATGACAGGCGCGGCAAAATTGTTCATCCAAGCGAAGAACGATATCCAATGTTGGGAGTTCATGAGAGACGCGTTGAAAAAAGAGTTCTCAACACAGATTAGTTCGGCGGATGTTCATCGCCAGTTGAAAAGTCGACGTAAGCAGGCGAATGAATCGTTGAGAGAATATTTGTATAAGTTGCAGCAGATCGCGAAGCCAATACAAATTGATGAAGCATCCCTCATTGACTATTTTATCGCGGGATTAAAAGACGACAAAATGAATAAAATCATCCTGTATGAAGCGACGTCTATTGAAGAGCTTAAGCGAAAGCTGAATGTCTATGAGCGGATTAAACAACAATATCCGACGGATGCCAGATCATCAGCACCAACAACGTCGAGAAACGAAGTATCAGTGAAGAAAGAGGATCAGCGTAAATGCTTCAAATGTGGATCGTCAGACCATCTAGCAAGAAAATGTTCAAATGGATTTAAGTGTTTTAAGTGTGGTTTAATGGGTCATAGATCATTTGAGTGCAAGGAAATAACCCAAGTCAAATTAGAACCAACTAAAAAAGCACATTTTGGAAGTAGGACTGGACATCTTTTGAAGGACGTTAGTGTGATGGGGGTCGAATTGACAGCGCTGATAGACACTGGGTGTGATATTTCATTGATGAGGTATGAGATGCTTTTAAATTTTCCAGAGGTGACATTGGTGAAGCGACCGATAAGGTTGATTGGCTTAGGAAATAGGGATATGAGTACCCTGGGATACTTCGATACGATCGTTACAGTAGATGGCAAAAACTTCGAGGTAAGACTACATATTGTGCGCGAACGCGATATGCTGTTCTCAGTCATCATCGGGGTTGATGTTATAAGTCAAGCAACGGTCATCATCAATGGTAGCGAGATAACATTTAGTTGTCATAAAGAAGAAGACGAAAAAGACGATAAAGATGATAAAGACGATAAAGATAAAAAAGATGAAAAAGACGATAAAGATGAAAGAGACGATAAAGATGATAAAGACGATAAAGATGATAAAGACGATAAAGATGATAAAGACGATAAAGACGATAAAGACGATAAAGATGAAAAAGACGATAAAGATAAAAAAGACGATAAAGATGAAAAAGACGATAAAGATAAAAAAGACGATAAAGATGGAATAGACGATAAAGACGAGATCCGAAGATCATCAGTAAGGAGGCAGGCTACAGAAATTGAAGAGCTCCGAGTCGAGTTTGGAGTTATGTGTTCCTTAGCATTGGAAGAAGACGTTTCGAAGCCTGAAATCGACGTTCGTCATCTATCCAAGATGATGCAAGACAGGATAAAGATGATCATAGGAAGGTACGAGCCGAAAGCTGAAGAACCGTCACCCGTTTCAATGAAGATACTGCTGAAAGATGAGACACCACTTTTTGAACGTGCTAGAAGAACTTCGCCGTCAGAGAAAGAAGAGATCGAGAAACAAATTAGGGATTGGCTGAAAAAGGGAATCATCCAGGAGAGTAGATCCGAGTTTGCATCGCCAGTTGTCTTAGTGGCAAAGAAGAATGGGGAAAAGCGAATGTGCTGTGATTTTCGCAGAATCAATGCAAAAATGATAAAGGACCATTTCCCAATGCCATTGATAGATTATGTACTGGAGCAACTACAGCGAGCTACGGTGTTCACAAGTTTAGATCTGGTGAATGGATTTTTCCACGTACCCGTCGAACCGGAATCTAGGAAATACACCTCATTTATTGTCCATAATGGCCAATATGAATTTTTGAAGGTTCCGTTTGGTATTTGCAACTCTCCGGTAGTGTTCACGAGGTTCATTATGACCGTGTTGAAGCAATGAAGGTATAGTGCTAGTCTATATGGATGACGTCATCATTCCGGCTAGAAACGACAATGAGGCATTGGTTCATTTGGAAAGAGTTCTTGAGGTTGCAAGCAGAAATGGACTAGAGTTGAATTGGTCGAAGTGCAGATTCCTCCAACGACGTATTGATTTTCTTGGTTATATTATCGAAAATGGAACCATCAGACCTTCAGATGAGAAGACGAAAGCAGTACAAAACTACCCGTTACCTAAAGATAAAAAATCGCTTCAACGATTTTTAGGTCTAACGTCATACTTCCGTAATTTGTAGAAGGATATGCGACGCGAGCGAAATCATTGACCGATTTATTGAGGAAGAACGTACCATTCAAGATGGAAGAAGAAGAACAGCAAGCTTTCATTGGATTAAGAAACGCACTATCAGAGTCACCAGTCCTCAAACTGTTTGACCCAGAAGCGGTTACAGAAATCCATACGGATGCGAGCATGTATGGCTATGGTGCGGTACTCTTGCAAAAAGACAACGACGATCAGGAGTACCATCCGGTACAATTCATGAGCCGCAAGACGAGTGCTCAGGAGGAGAAGTATCATTCCTATGAATTAGAAGTGTTAGCAGTCATTGGAGCTCTAAAGAAGTGGAGAGTTTATTGCATAGGGCGACATATTAAGATCGTTACGGATTGTAGTGCTTTCGCTATGACCATGAACAAAAAAGAAGTACCGCTGAGAGTGTCAAGATGGGCAATGTTCCTGCAGGATTTCGACTACGAAGTAATCCATCGAAGTGGAACAAAGATGCGACACGTAGATGCCCTAAGTCGAGTGAGCATGTTCATCGTTGGAACATTGTCATATCACATAAGAGAAGCGCAGTCACAAGACGAATTTTTGAAGGTCATAGCGGAAATACTGAAGCAACAACAATATGAGGATTACTTCATGAAGAATGGAATCATCAATAAGAACTCTGTTATGGAACTGGTCGTCATACCTGCTTCCATGGAAGAGGAAGTCATTAGAATGGTTCACAATGACGGTCATTTTGCAGCAAAGAAGACGCAAGAAGCACTGGAGAAGAGATACTTCATTCGAGACGCAAAGACGAAGATCACCAAGATGATAAAGAATTGTGTTGAGTGTATATTGGCAGAAACGAAGAGTGGAAAACCAGAAGGATTGTTAGCACCAATCGACAAAGGTAGTTATCCGTTGGAAACTTACCATATAGACCACATTGGACCTATGGACGAAACCAAGAAGAAGTATAACCACATTCTTGAAGTAATAGATGCTTTCTCCAAGTTCGTGTGGTTGTATCCAACTAGAAGTACCACAACGGAAGAAGTTCTGGAACGACTTCGGAAGCAGGCTGCCACATTTGGGAACCCAAGAAGAATCATCTCAGATCGAGGTGCAGCGTTCACTTCCAACTTATTCCAGGAGTATTGCAAGGAGCAAAGGATAACACATTTGATGATAACCACTGGAGTGCCAAGAGGGAACGGTCAAGTAGAACGGATAAATCGAATCCTGATACCACTTTTGACTAAGATGACGATTAAAGATCCTGGATTGTGGTATAAGAACGTTGATAGAGCTCAGCAACTGATAAATAATACTGCGCCGAGAAGTACTCAAGTTGCACCGTTCAAGATTTTGACAGGGATGGATATGAGGTTGAAGGAGATGCCAGAAATCCAAGAGATTCTCCACCAAGAGGCTCTCGAGGAACTGACAAAGGAAAGAGATCGAATGAGAGAAGAAGCGAAGCAAAATATTAGCAAGATTCAGCAGGAAAACCATCGATATAACCTGAGAAGACGAAAAGAAGCGCATAAATACAAAGGCAACGATTTGGTCGCAGTCCGGAGAACACAGTTTGGACCAGGTCTGAAGCTGAAACAGAAATACTTTGGTCCATATAAAGTAGTCAGGATGTGCAAACATGATCGCTATGAAGTTGAAAAGGTTAGAGATCATGCTGGACCAGGACGGACAACCGCCGCTGCTGATGGTATGAAACCATGGCCGACATCATTCGGGTCGAATGACTGAGCAGGATGGCCGAATGTAGGAAGAATAGATGAGACGTAAACATCCCACAGACAGACGATTTACAAAGACGCACAACAAAACCTTTTGACATACGAAACGAATACGAATCCAGAACCAGGTGTAGGTACAAATAAATTGTAATGCAGTTGAGAAAACCACAACGCAATAGACGAAGAATATACATAGTTGAGTAGGTATACACCAAGCAATAGCCCAGATGACAAATAACGAACGAACATACGACGGACGGTGGGAACCAGACATCAACAAGATCCAACATGCAGATGTACGCAAGCCAGACGAAAACAAAACGACGTGAATAACTAAGACGAACGAACAAAGGAAAAGACAAGCAGAAGACAGGAATGCGAATGAATGCATTAACTACCAGAAACCACCCCTTTGATTTTACTCGTGTGTGTAGGCAAAACATTCTCGCTACACACACGATCGTTAGTATAACAGTAGTCACGAGAGGGTTCTAAAGGGAGTCAGTCGTTCATGATAGTCCGCGATGTAAAGACGTCCTCTAAATTTCTAAAATTAAATATAATCCGAATCTCAATGTAAAATTAGTCTAAGGAAAAAATATAATAAGTAATGAATTAATAAAAAAGATTTATTAAAAGAAATGTGCCTAAATTATTTAAAAAGGGATCCCACAGGTGGTTCATCCATACTTTCAGGATCGACTATGTTTCAACTACGATCTGCACTTGTTCGGTTCGAAGGGATTCCGTATGCGACTTTCACCCTTTACACTTTGTTACATCTGGAATGCTACTTATCTTCGTCCGCGAGCCTTTCTTGCTCTTTTTTCTTCATTCTGAAAAGTCGATGTTCTTCCCTCCTACTTTATCTTTAAAGTTCAATGCTACCTCTCGTCTTCACCTGCGGCCATGATTTGTCTTCCTCAAACCAGAGGTTTGGATACCACAATGTATGTCCCTTTATGAATATCGAGGTTACGAAATCGTGTGCTGGCTATATTGGTATTTCGTTTCGCAACGATGTCAAGTCCGTTGCCAACGTAGCCTGTCCCCTCCCCCCACCTCCGCGTCAAAATCTCCCAGCATTTTTATTACACTGTACTCCAATAGTCGCTCATAAGTTTTGTCCAGGAACTCATACAAAAAGTGCAAATATCCAATCTATTTTCCTGACATGACACATTATTTGGATTGTCCCACTCTTTCTATCTCTCAAATCAAAACAAATTACATTTTCCTATATATTTCTTTTCCCAACAGCCCTTCAAAGATCTTCCCTGGTTTGATATCACTATAGCAAATCCAATGTACTCAAATGCTTTACGTTTTGAATCCGATCAGCATATAAGTGAATTCCGCCAGCCTGTTATGATATTACATGCCGAAGATGACTACGTTGTGCCATTCCAATTGGGTTACAAGTTGTATCGAACAGCATTAGATACACGTGGTAAATCATGGGGACCTGTTGAATTTCATCGGTTCGATGGATCACTAAATTACGGGCACAAATACTTGTGTAATGCACCGAATCTGCCGGAAATAATTAAGAAATTTGTTGATAATTATAAGAACGAGGACTTTTAGCAACGGAAAGCGGAACCCAACCAAACATTTTAAATAAGAGAGATCTCTTTTGCGATAATTAGTAGTGATAAAATGATTGTGAATGAAAAATATTAATTGTCAGTAATTATGTGTCGTATAAACGCCACTGTAACTTAAAATTAGTAAATAACTATTTTAACTGTATGTTTTGTATTTAATTAATACGACAACAATATATCAAACAATGTAAGAGCTTGAATACATCAATCAGGCTTAATATAGAATGATGATTAACTGTATAATATTGTCAACGTGATCCCACTGTAATTGTTTAGAAAGAGTATTTTTTTAATTAAGCCAACACGAGTCACTGTATCCGTATATTAAGAATGAGAATACTTTCGCGTTGTCGAATGACAAGTTAAGTATAGTGTTGTTAACTGACTGTTGTTTTGAAATAAATTGTATATGTATGATCTAGCTTCAAACCTATTCGTTTCATTGTTATATATTGCACTGGAAAAAGCGACAAAACGTCACAAAACTCAATTTGGACAAACTCACTTCGAAAAGTGCTCCACAACGGACGAATTTAATTGTTGACGACTATGTGTAACGGAGTACCTAAGCTGAATCTTTGCCATCTTTTTTAAAGTGCGATGGCATGGGCCCCCAAATCTGTGTTATAGAGAACAGAATTAGTGTTTCAAGTGCAAATTTGTAAAAAAAACTATAGAGTTCTAAGTTTATGCTTTAACGAAGTCAGTAAACGCTCTGCTGCACTTGTAGATACCCCGAGATGTTTGAAAAAAAAAACAGACATTTTGTTTGACAACTCAAGTTCAGCTTTTAGTTAAAAAAGAAAAACACCTATTAGAGATCTAATGGGAAAAACGTATTACCATATTTTCAAATATGTAGTTATTGCGATGAACTGCCGCTCAGAAGGTCTGGGTAGGAACACATAAATGTCTATATCAACCATCTGAGTAGTATCAACTGCTTATCTCACTTCAACCGTTCGGATTCGGCATAAAACAGGAGGTCCAGCCATGCAAATAATACTCGCACACCTGAATGATTGCGAGAAAAAGTAAGGCCGTTTTTAATTTTTTTAAATTTAAGAAAAAAGTTTTTTAATGAAAACGACGCCAAAAAGTGGTGGTAAAAAAATTAACAAAAAAATACATGTAGACATCAGACACTTTCAACGGTTTGGCTAAAAACATTGTTTTTCTTAAAAAGGGGCGTGGTAGTGGGCGGATTTGAAAAAATTGTACACCTGTTCTGCTGGGAGCAACAAAGAGCAGGTGTACCAAATGTAAGGCCCAAAAACTGGTGACGTACGGACGGACAGAAATGGCTAAATCGACTCAGCTAGCGATTCTGAGTCGATCCATATACTTTAAGGTATGTCCTACATACTTAACTTAACTTAAGTGGCGCTACAGTCCGGAATGAACCTGGGCGTCAACCAACATGCCTCTCCAATTAGCCCGGTCCTTATCTAACTGCCTCCAGTTGCGCACTCCAAGTTGGTTAAGATCGACTGCGTCCGACGTCTGGCTGGGAATCGAAGACTCTGCGAGCCGGAGTATTGGTGTCCATTCGTTCTACATGTCCTAGCCATCTTAAACGTCCAATGCGGAATTTTTTGACTAGGGGTATGTTGCTGTATAGCTCGTATAGTTCGTGGTTGAATCTTCGTCTCCATAGCCCGTCAACGCAAACGGGACCGAAGATTTTTCGAAGAATTTTTCTTTCGAATCGACCAAGGATTTCTTCATCCGCTTTTGACACGGTCCATGCTTTATCGCCCTAGAGCAGGACTGGGCTAATCAGGGTCTTATATAGGATCTTCTTAGTAGTTCGAGTGAGGGCTTTACTACTAAATCGCCTTCTTAGCCCGAAGAAACAGCGATTGGCAAGAGTAATTCTTCGTTTGATTTTTGACGAGATGTTGTTGTCAGAGTTAATAGCGGAGACGAGGTAGACAAAGTCCGGTACTACCTCAAAGTTATATCTGTCAATGGTGACGTTATGTCCAATTCGTCGATGTTGTGTGTCCTTTCGTGTTGACAGCATATACTTAGTCTTACCCTCATTTACTGCTAAACCCATTTTTGCAGCTTCCTTCTCTATACTACCAAACGTGGCTATGACATCACGTTGAGTCCTACCAATGATGTCAATATCGTCGGCGTATGCTAGTAGTTGCACCGATTTTTGGAAAATTGTGCCTCTGGTGTTGGCTTGAGAGTTTTGCACAATCCTCTCAAGAATCAAATTGAAGAAGTCACATGACAGCGCATCGCCTTGCCTAAATCCTTTTTTGGTATCGTCGGTGAGGTCGTTTCCGACCCTGATGGTATGTCCAGCTAAATTATTTCGCTATGTTACAAACTATGTATCAAAACTAATATTCCCTTTGGGATAGGGTATAATCAGGAAACTAATTCGTGTTTCTTTCTTAATTATTTTTAACGTAAAGCTTAGTACGCTGCTCGAGCGAAACTAAATTTTAGCTGCTTTCCATTATTTCTCTCCAAACACTAGCTAAAATCCTCGCTAAATTTTGTTCTGTTCTTTGAAAAATAAGTTTCTTCAAAAGTTGCATCAGTCGAATCAAAAATATAAATTCAATACAAATATGGATACGAACGAGATTGAAGAAGAAATAATAATCTGTGCACTAAATAATAATTTACCCGGGATTAGATTTGCATGTAATAAATTCAATTTTCATGGTATTTATATGTTTTATGTTTTTTCTCTTTTACATTTGTTTTTTCTCTTTTACATTTGTGCAATTTGCAATTACATTATGTCTATCGTCATATTTCTTCTATTTGACGTACCCTTTTTTCGGACGGTGGCTTTGTTTTGATTTTATTTCAAATTTCAACCAATAGGTACCTATCAATTTTTTATTTTAATTACTAATATCTTTTTTCAGTGGAATTATCATACTCTTTATACCCTATCCCATAGGGGTATATTAGTTTTGATACATAGTTTGTAACATAGAGAAATAATTTAGCTAGATATACCTTAACGTATATGGATGGACCCAGAATCGCTAGCTGAGTCGATTGAGCCATGTCTGTCCGTCCGTTCGTCCGTACGTCACCAGTTTTTGGACCTTAAATTTTGAGCTAGAAGTATGAAATTGGCACACGTGCTCTTTGTTGCTCCCAGCAGAACAAGTGTAAATTTTTTTGGAATCCGCCCACTGCCACGACCCCTTTTAAGATAAACGTAGTTTTTTGCCAAACCGTAAAGAATATTGAAAAAGTTTCTGAACAACATATTTAGACAATCGCAATATCTATATTTCGTCTATATAAAGTTTTTTACCACGCATACTTTTTGGGGGTGTTTTCAGTAAAAAAAAAACGTTTTCCCATCAAATTTTAAGATTTTTGGTAAAAATCTCCATGCAGAATCGTTGGTAATATTGATATGAACATTTCGTCTATAGACCATTTTAATCTACGCCCACTTTTTGGGGTCGATTTTATATAAAAACCATTTTTATACACTACCCCATAACATTGCAAGAGAAAATCTTTTTATTTTTGTAGAACCATAAATGTTTTATAAACTGTCTGTATAATTTGTTGTGTCAATGTCACTTTCTCTATTTAATCCCCATTCTGTTTTATTCCATGTCCACATTTTGGGGTTATTAGTTTTACAGATGGGTTGGGGTAGGGTATTAAACGATCCCCACAGCAGATTGTACCCTTCTCATATGTTTATACCCTATCCCATAGGGGTATATTAGTTTTGATACACAGTTTGTAACATAAAGAAACAATTAAGATACATATGCCTCAAAGAATATGTATCGACTCAGAATCGATAGCTGAGTCGATTTAGGCAATCGTTTTTAGACAATCGTAATATCTATATTTCGTTAACTTTTTGGGGGCGTTTTTAATAAAAAACTTTTTTCGTCCAACTTTAAAATTTTCGAAAAAAATGTTGATGCAGAATCATTAGTAATATTAAGGGTAGGTGTCCCATGCAAAAATAGGTTGCGCTAAATTGTATAGCGTTCACAACTTTCCGAAAATTTAAATGAAACAAACGGTGATCGATTGGAAGTATGTTGAGCAAAATACTTGTTAAGCATTTAAAAAACATTAAAATATCTTTGGGCCTCAAAATCGCCTGACATGTAGAAAAACCATACAAAAAAGTTAGATGCTATTTGTGATCGTTTTCTATATCTTTATATACATATTTTTGTTGAATATAATTCCAATGTGTGTCGGTATCCATTTTTAAGATTTTGTATGTATTTGTAAAACAACCCACGGCGCTCATGTGTTTGTGCATGGTGCGCATTATTTTGTATTCACTTTCTTGTATTCAGTTTTTCAGTTCTCTTTATTCATTCAAAGTATGCACACGAAGTGTAAGATAGATAGATAGATATGTTTATTTCGTTTCAAATTTCATTTTGTTATCGCACAATTTACATTATTCTTACTACTGAAAAAGTTGTTTAACATAGTGAAAGCATAGTTTGGTTTTACAAAAAAGTGACATATTGAGGAAACTACGAAAAAGAAAACCCCATTAAATATTAAAAAAAATATATATATATATATATATAAATATGTATATAAATAAAGTAAATAATTAATATGTACAAAATTAATAAAGATAAATAAATAAATGTATGAATTAATACGCAAGTAATTTAGTGAGCCAAATATAACAGAAATATAAAAATCAATTAAGTAAATAAGTATATATATATGAGTATTTATATATCAGTATATTAATAAGTATTTCAATAAATTTAATATAGGACAAGAAAAATAAATAAATGCATAAATAAATAAACAAATAAAAAAAAAACAGATAAATAAATAAATAAATAAATTTGCGTTTTTTATCCGAGGACAGAGGGTTGTCCCCGGAATTGGGGGATCTCGCGCGCTTAACAATTTTGAAAAAGAAAACCGAGAGATACCAAAGAACGTTGCTTATAGCAACCAAAGCTCAGGCGAAACTAACACACGAAGTGTAAAGGTTTTATTTTGTAAATAAAAAGAAAGGAACTATAAGATTGTGCCGGCTTTAATTTATTCTCTGATAAATAGTGGAATCTCATCAGGTTATGGGCCCAGAAACGATTGTTTTTATCAGTTAATTAAATACGCGAGTGTTTTTTTTATCGGGTGCGCGATTTTTGTGCGCGGTACAATGAGTTCTATTCTATATACCAAATAGAGAAACTCGATGATACAAACTATGACACAAACTATACAGATGCGCAGTGTGCTGGTGCATAGTGAAGTATGGACTGTAATAGATGGAGTGCGGCCATCGGAGAATTCGGCGATATGGGATTCACTGGATCAGAAGGCGTTGGCAATTATCACTTTAATTGTTAAACCACCACAACTTTGTTACCTAAAGCAAAGTAAGACTGCAGCGGATGCTTGGAAAAAGCTGAAGGATATACATCAACCAAGCGGGCCAGTAAGAAAGGTTTCCTTCTACAAAAAGTTGCTTGGTCTGCAGATGGGAGATGGAGAAGGTATGCGTGGCTATCTTAATACGTTTTGTTCTACGACTGATAAACTTGCTGAAGTGGACATTAAGATTAGTGAAGAATTGGTGGTAATAATACTACTATCAAGTCTACCAAAGCAATACGAACATTTCGTTTTGCGAGACAGTTTGCCATCTCTAGAAATTTTAAAGATTAAATTGTTATAAGTAGGGGAGCGCAAAGAGAAAGAGGAAACACCAACACATAGCAGCGAGCAGAAAGCATTCCGTGAATACAAAGGCGACACGAAAAAAAGACAAAAAAGATATTGTATGTTTTAAATGTGGGCAGCGTGGCCATTACAAGAATCAGTGTAAGAACAAGAGTAAAGAAGAAACATTTAAAAATCAACAACAACGATCGTTTCACGTACTTCCATCTGCAGACAACAATGATATGAAAAGCTCAAGCTGGTGTCTGGATAGTGGTGCGACTATGCATACGTGTTGTGTGAGAGGCCTTTTTACGCATTTCGTTTCCCAGACAGAGGATGTTGTGTTGGCTGATAACAAAGTTATAAGAGCAGAGGGTAGAGGAGATGTGATACTTCAAACAGATTTATGTGAATTAAAATTGGAAAGGGTTTTGTATGTTCATTGCATAAGGGGTAGTTTTGTATCTGTCAGTCGAGCCGTCGAACGGGGTTGCACAGTGTAATTCGACAACAAGTATGCTATACTAGTAACCCAGCAAGGCGCGCAGATATTGAAAGCGCAGAAAATAAATAATCTTTTTTGTTTCGAAGCCAAGCGCAACCTGTGTTTTGGGGTGACTCATCCTAGTGCGGCAGTGTGGCATAACAGATACAGTCATTTGAACTATACCAGTTTGATGGATCTTAATAAACAAATGATGGTGGTTGGTAAGCAGAATGTGGATTTCACAGACAACTTACAGTGTAGGACATGCATGAAGAGTAAAATTCACACACAACCATTTCCAACAGAGTCGAAAAATCGAACGAAGCGGCAGTTAGAGCTCGTACATACAGATGTATGTGGACCGTTTGAAAAAAGATCACTTGGTGGATCGCTATATTTTCACACCTTCATTGATTATATGTCTCGTCGTATATTTACATATTTCCTCAAATCAAAAGATGAGGTATTTAAAAATTTGTTTTGTTTAAAAATATGGCAGAGCGTCAGACAAGGTGCAAGTTAAAGGTCATACGCTGCGACAATGGGGGTGAGTACATCAACAAGCGTTTTGATGATTTTTTGCAGCGGCATGGCATAGTTCGTCAACTTACGGTCCCATATAGCCCACAACAGAATGGTGTAGCAGAAAGTGCAAACCGTACCCTTGTTGAGATGGCGAGGAGTTTGCTTGTCCACTCCAATATGGCAGAGTTTTTATGGGCAGAAGCAGAGCAGACAGCATGCTACATACGTAACAGGTCGCCAACAACAGCATTGGTTGGTATGACACCGTTTGAGGCGTGGTGTAGCAAGAAGCCCAATGTGCAAAATATGCGTACTTTTGGATCTGTAGCCGTTGGCCTAGATAAAACGCGTCATCGCAAATTTCAGGCGAAGGGAAAGGAGTATCACCTCGTAGGCGATTAGTATCAAAAGCCTATAGACTGTATGATAAAGAAAAACACCAGGTAGTTGAAAAACGCGATGTGTTATTTGATGAGCCCTGCGATGCAGTACAAATGCATGAACATGTAGTATATGACATACCAGCAGAAAACTCACCTTCTGATATGCAGCAGCTAACATAAAGTGTGAAGGTGATTTGAAGAAAACAGGAGCATCAAGTGTTATCGAAACTGCAAGCGAAGATTACAGCAGCGCAGAAGAGCAGATGCAGCCAGAAAAACTAGTTAAGAAGATGGGTCCAGGTAGGCCGAAGCTGGTTCGAACAGGTCTGAAAGGGCGTCCGAAAAAAGTATATAATGTTTTGAACGCGATCTATGCAGAGGAGATTCCGTTGCCACAAACTTTCAAGGAAGCAAATAGCTGCGAACATACATCATATTGGCGGGAGGCTATGGACAAAGAATATGAGGCGCTGGTTTCAAATGTTACGTGGACGTTGACAGACCTACCCAAGGGTCAACATGCGATTGGTTGCAAATGGGTATATACCATCAAGAGAGATAGCAGCGGTAGTATTGAGCGCTATAAAGCTCGTTTGGTAGAAAAGGGCTGTTCGCAGAAATTCGGTGTAAACTATAAGGAGACATTCTCGCCGGTGTGTCGATATGAATCGATACGCATGATTTTGGGTTTATCTGTTGAAATGAAGCTCTACTTACATCAAATGGACGTTTGCACGGCTTATCTTAATAGCGAGTTAAACGAGGTAGTTTATATGAAGCAGCCTGAGGAATATGCAGAAAATACGTGTGAGCAGAAGGTACTGAAGCTTGAGAAGGCAATATATGGCTTAAAGCAAGCAGGAAGGGTTTACTCCATGCCAGAACGAGCCGTGTCTTTATAAGCAAGACATAAAAGGTAATATTTGTTTGATATTAATCTATGTAGACGATCTCCTTATAGCTTGCCAGAATGAGACAGACCTTATGCAAATCAAGGCAATAATTGCAATGAAGTTCGAATGTATCGACAAAGGACCACTGCAGATGTTTTTGGGCATGCAGATTGAGCATGACGGTGACATAGGCGATATTTCAATGAGCCATATGACATACATAACAGATATGTTGCAACGCCATAACATGCAACAGTGCAGATCAGCAGCGACTCCATTGGATGCGGGCTTCCAAGTTGCGTGCAATAGTAAAAGCTGCGTAACTGAAGATCAGACTGCGTACCAATCAGTCATTGGCGAGTTGATGTGGTTAGCATTGACGTCAAGGCCATACATATACCACTCAGTTGTGAAGTAAGCACAAAGGAACAACAATCCGCATAGTGAACATCTCACGGGATTGAAGCATGTAATGCGTTACCTAGCAACTACAATGGACAAAAAGCTACATTACCGTACCTGTGGGCAGGCACTTGAAGGCTACGTGGACGTAGACTGGGGCGGCGATGTGAGAAATCGCAGATCATATACCGGGTACGTGTTTTTCTTGGCAGGCGGACCGATTTCGTGGAAATCTGAAAAACAGGATTGTGTGGCTTTGAGCAGCACAGAGGCAGAATATATGGCTTTGTAATCAGCTACATAAGAGGCACTACATCTGAGACGTTTATTGATCGAGATTGGCTGTGGTGATTCTGATACACCGACTATTTTATATAGTGACAACATCAGTGCTCAAAACCTAGCAAAGAACCCCGTCTACCATGCCAGGTAGGCATCATTTCGTTCGATAAGTTGTTCAAAGGGGTGACATCGAGCTGAGATATATTTCAACAAATAGTATGAAAGCAGATGTATTTACAAAAAAATTTGTCAAAACAGAAACATTGTCATTTTGTTGAATTAATGAACTTAAATTAATTATTTGATAATGTATACAGATTAACATTGAGGAAGGGTGTTGCTGTTGAATATAATTCCAATGTGTGCCTGTATCCATTTTTATGATTGATTTGATGTATTTGTAAATGCGCTCATGTGTTTGTGCATGGTGCGCATTATTTTGTATTCACTTTCTTGTATTCAGTTTTTCAGTTCTCTTTATTCATTCAAAGTATGCACATGAAGTGTAAAGATTTTATTTTGTAAATAGAAAGAAAGGAACTATAAGATTGTGCCGGCTTTAATTTATTCTCTGATGAATAGTGGAATCTCATCAATTTTTAATTTTTTGTATATATTTTTTTCTAAGGACAATATATTTGCACAGATAATGAGTGTCTTATTTTTTTGTGAGTTTTAGTATTTATCCCGAAAAAAATACACAAATCTATGAAAAATAAGGTAAATTTAGAAAGTTTAACTAGATATAACTTCTAAAGTATAAAAGGTAACGTAGTCAAATTGGATTTTTAACAAAGCCAATAGATATGTGCAGATGCTGTTTTTAATTTTTATACCCTATCCCATAGGGGGGTATATTAGTTTTGATACATAGTTTGTAACATAGAGAAATAATTTAGCTACATATACCTCAAAGTATATGGATCGACTCAGAATCGATAGCTGAGTCGATTTAGCCATGTCTGTCCGTCCGTCCGTCCGTCCGTCCGTCCGTACGTCACCAGTTTTTGGGCCTTAAATTTTGAGCTAGAAAGGTGAAATTTGGTACACGTACTCCTTGTTGCTCCCAGCAGAACAAGTGTAAAAATTTTTGAAATCCGCCCACTGCCACGCCCCCTTTTTAGAAAAACGTATTTTTTGGCCAAACCATAAGGAATTTTGAAAAACTTTCTGAACAACATATTTAGACAATCTGAATATCTGTATTTCGTTCATACAAAGTTTTTTGCCACGCCCACTTTTTGGGGGCGTTTTGAATTAAAAACGTTTTTCGGTCAAATTTTAAAATTTTCGAAAAAACTTTTGATGCAGAATCATTAGTAATATAAATATGAACATTTCGTCCATAGACCATTTTAACCCACCCCCACTTTTTGGGGGCGTTTTTATATAAAAACCATTTTTATACACTACCCCATAACATATGCAGGAGAAAACCTTGTCTTTTGTAGAACCGCAAAATTGTTTTGTAAGCAGTCCGAAGAACTTGTTGTCACTATATCATTTTTTCTATTTTATCCACATCGTGTTTTTAGCCATGCCCCCTTTTTTGGGGATTTTAGTTTTATGGATAGGATGGGATAGGGTATTCAACGATCCGCACAGCGGATTGTAGCCTTCTCATATGTTTTTTTTTAATTTTGAACAGTAATTTTTTGGAGACAAAATGGCAAAAAAAGCTTTTTTTGAAACGTTTTGGTTTTTTTGGCTGGGAAATCGATAGTTATATTTCCTAATTTTTGTATATATTTTTTTAATCAAGCGACAATATACAGTGCACAACGTATCGGTCTTAAAAAACATGTTCTTTTCTTCTAACATATTTAAAAATGCAATTCAATATGACATTATTTGCAAAGCCGCTGTGAAAAAAGGACAACAAAAACGATTCCCACATATTTTTTTTATTTATAACCTATCCCATAGGGGTATATTAGTTTTGATACATAGTTTGTAACATAGAGAAATAATTTAGCTACATATACCTCAAAGTATATGGATCGACTCAGAATCGATATCTGAGTCGATTACGCCATGTCTGTCTGTCCGTCTGTACGTCACCGATTTTTAGGCCTTAAATTTTCAGCTAGGATAATGAAATTTGGTATATAGGATCAACGTCCGTGCCTACAGAACAAGTGTACAAATTTTCAAAATCCGCCCACTGCCACTCCCCCTTTTAAGCAAAAACTCAGTTTTTAACCAAACCGTAAGGAATTTTAAAAAAGTGTCTGAGAAGCGTATTTAGAGAATCGTAATATCTATATATAGTTCATATAAAGTTTTTTGCCACGCAACTTTTTGGGGGCGTTTTCAATAAAAACAAATTGTTTCGGTCAAATTTTAAATTTTTCGACAAGAATTTTGATGCAGAATCATTAATGATATTAATATGAACATTTCGTCCATATACCATTTTAACACACACCAACTTTTTGGGTGCTTTTTTATATAAAACCATTTTTATACACTACCTCATAACATAATCAGGAGAAAAACCTTGTCTTTTGTTGAACCGTGAAAGTGTTTTATAAACTGTCTGAAGAATTTGTTGTCACTATATCATTTTTTCTATTTTATCCAACTCGTGTTTTTAGCCATGCCCACTTTTTTGGCGATTTTAGTTTTACGGATAGGATGGGATAGGGTATTCAACGATCCGCACAGCGGATTGTAGCCTTCTCATATGTTTTTGTTTGCTTTTAGCCATGTTATTAACGGTACCTGCCATATAATAATTACACATAACCTCAATTTTCTTAAAAACGGCTCTAACAATTTTGATTAAACTTTATATATACTTTAAACATATTATTTCCAACGAAACTGCATACCCATTTTTTATCGGAAAAAATCCATCTAACGGATTTTGTCATTTAGGCCATATAAAGAAAATTGTTAAGTTCTTGCAAACTACTATGTCAAATTGAATATAATTTAATAAAGATACTACAATTATAGTTTAAAACACTTCCACATAATTAGTTTTAGCTCAACTATCACTTAACGAAATTTTCTGTTTTGGCCAATAACCGAAAATCATTATTATGCTTATGATTTGATGTAAGTCCCAACTCCCTGTGAAAGAGAAAGTTGCGTACGATCCAGTCCTATTATTTGATAATCGCATCAAATAATATACCCCTACGGGATAGGGGATAATGAAATTTGGTATATAGGATCCTTGTCCGAGTCACCAGAACAAGTGTAAACATTTTTAAAATCCGCCCACTGCCACGCCCCCTTTTTGGGAAAACGTTTTTTTGGCCAAACCGTAAAGAATTTTAAAAAAGTGTCCGAGCAGCATATTAAGAGAATCGAATTATTTATATTTCGTCAATATAAAGTCAAAACGTTTTTTAGTAAAGTTTTTAAATTTTCGAAAAAAAAATTATGCACAATCATTTGTAGTATTAATATGAACATTTCCTCAATAGACCATTGTAACCCACGCCCACTGTTTAGGGGCGTTTTCTTACAAAAACCATTTGTATTCCCTACCCCAAGGCATATGCAATAGAAAAACGTTGTTTTTGTCGAACCATACAAGAATTTGATAAACCTTCTGAACAATATGTTGTAACAACGTCATTTTCAATACTTTATGACCATAAAGACCACATTTTGGGGATATTAATTTTAAGGATGGGATGGGATAGGGAATTAAACGATCCGCACAGCGGATTGTAGCCTTCTCATATGTTTTTGGTACTTCTTAATTTTTTTGAAAAAAGTTTCGTTGCAAGATTATTTGTTATGATAAAATAAACATTTCGTCTATAGATCATTTTTACCCATACCCACTTTTTGGGGGTGTTTTCCTACAAAAACCATTTGTATACTCTACCCCAAGGCATATGCAATAGGAAAACGTTGTTTTTTGTCGAACCACAAAATATTTTGATAAACTGTCGGAACAATATGTTGTGACAACGTCATTTTCAATATTTTAAGGCCATAAATACCACATTTTGGGGATATTATTTTGAAGGATGGTATAGGATAGGGTATTAAACTATCCGCACAGCGGATTGCAGCTTTCTCATATGTTTTTTGGTTTGATTTGTCTATTCAGTAGAATTATCGCCGGAGTATGACATGCTAGATAATGTCATGACTGTAATTCATGCATGCAGTTAGAACCCATCACCACTTGAAAGTTACACATACACTCACAAAACTAACACCATTAAAGAAGTAATGAATGCAAATCTAAACCCCGGATTAGCTTGAGAAAATGTCCAGAACCATTAATTGTGACAGATACATCCAGTACAGTCTGAAATGAAAGTTTGATTTTTTAGCTGAAGCATAGTACGCTGCTCGAGCGAAACTAAATTTTAGCTGCTCTCCATCATTTCTCTCCAAACACTAGCTAAAATCCTCGCTAAATTTTGACATAGAGTGCTTTGTGGATAAGTGTCATAACAAACAGCTGTTCTTTGAAAAATAAGTTTATTTCATCAACTCAAAAGCACAACAGAAGAAAACAATACGATGTGTCAAAATTTAGCTTGAGAAAATGTCCCGAACAATTAATGGGCGCGCTAAATTGTGACAGATACATCCAGTACAGTCTGAAATGAATGTTTGATTTTTTAGCTGAAGCAGCGTACCGCTCGGCTAAATGGATTCGCTTAAATTTAGCTCAGCTAATTTTTGGAGAGAATTTTGTATGGGAGCTAAAATTAAGCTCGAGCAGCGTACTAAGCTTGAAGCAGCGTACCGCTCGGCTTAATGGATTCGCTTCGCTCTGCTAATTTTTGGAGAGAATTTTGTATGGGAGCTAAAATTTAGCTCGAGCAGCGTACTAAGCTTAAGCATAGAGATCTTATTCAAGAATAAAAATATTATTAAACATAATGATTAAATTATGGCAATTGAAGATTATGTTAATGATAGCCTTCAATCGACAATTTTCGTTGGAGTGCGTATTTGGTATTTTGTTTCGCCTGTGTCGTCCCTCACGAGGGCCTGTTTGCCCCAGCAGAGATTGTTATGTAAACCTAAACATGTTAATAAACATTATAATCATAATAAAACAAAGTCGAAAAAAACTGAAAACTAGAGATTTAAAATTTTTGTGTTACTCCCCAAAAGTAGCTGCAGAGAAACTTGTTCTATATTGCCGAGCTTAGGCTCATGAAACAAAAAGAGGAACACTTTCATAAAAGATATTTCTTGTGAAACACAAAAGGCTGTAGGTACCTTTATTTCCATTTCTATAATTTTCTATTTGAAAAGCGCTCAGTTGTCATGAAAAGCCTCAACTTAGCCATTCGGAGTCGGCTTAAAATAGGAGGTAGTGCAAAGAAGTATAGGTACACGCACACATGAATGGCTGTGAAAAAAAGCTAGGCCCTGTGTATTAAACGAGCCTCTTGTACCATAGACTTTTTTGTTTAATTTTCTGTGCAGTTTAGACTAATTAAACAAATCTTTTATTTAATAATATCAAAATTATAATACATATTTATGGCGTTTTCCATTGGGAAATCTAAATTTTGATCTGAAATTTGATCTTTTAGAGTGTCAATGGAACGCGACTCAGATTTTTTTTTTTTGTCATTGTATTGGCGTCATTTCGTGTCTGTGAAGTTAGCGTCGGTGTAGCTGCCAACATTAAAAACATAACAAACATTTGAAAATATTTAATAGTTCACGTATAACTTTCTTTTCTGTGTCTATATCCATTATTAATTAAACCCAAAGCACTCTTGTTTTTCACAACCGAAGTAAAAAATCAAAATGAAAACCAATCTTGTCAAACTGGCAGCGATCATTTTTTATTGGTATTGGTAAATCTGCCGAAAAATTCAGATTTGCAATATTGATCTCTGATCAAAAAAAAAATCAATTTTTTCGCCCAATGGAACACAACAACTGTCAAAATCGCTCTTCAGATCAAAAAAAAAATTGATTTTTTTCCCAATGGAAAACGCCATTAGTAGTACAATGTCAAAAAATAGTTTAATTACTTAAGTCTACTATTGGATAGGGTATAATTAATACAGGGTTACTTGACTCCGTATTATTAAATTTATTAACCTTAAATTCTAAATCGGCTTCGATATTAATTATTTTTGGTCAAACGGAAGAATTTTGAAAAAGTATCTGAACGGGACATTTAGACAGTTTCAATATCTATATTTCGTCCATCTAAAGTGTTTTGTCATGCCACTTATTGGGGCGTTTTTAGTAAAAAACATTTTTTGGTCACTTTTTTAAATATTCAAAAAAAACTTTTGATGAAAAATCATTGGAAATATTAATATACAAATGTCGTCCATAGGCCATTTTAACCCACGCCCTTTTTCTGGTGCTGTTTTCCTACAAAAACCATTTGTATTCCCTACCTTAAGCCATATACAAAGAAAAATGTTGTTTTTTTGTCGAACCATGAAATATTTTGATAAACTGTCTGAATAAAGTGTTGTGACAATCTAATTCTCTAGATTTCATCCTTATAACGTTTTTAGCCAAGACCACTTTTTGGGGATCTTTTATTTAAACATATGAGAAGGCTACAATCCACTGTGCGGATCGTTGAATACCCTATCCCATCCTATCTGTAAAACTAAAATTCCCAAAAAGTGGACATGGCTAAAAATACGATGTGGATAAAATAAAGAAAATGACATGGTGACAACAAATTCTTCAGACCGCTTATAAAAAACTTTTACGGTTCTACAAAAGACAAGGTTTTCTCCTGCATATGTTATGGGGTAGGGTATAAAATGGTTTTTATATAAAAACGCCCCCAAAAAGTGGGGGTGGGTTAAAATGGTCTATGAACGAAATGTTCATATTTATATTACTAATGATGCTGCATCAACATTTTTTTCGAAAATTTTAAAATTTGACCGAAAAACTTTTTTTATTAAAAACGCCCCCAAAAAGTGGGCGTGGCAAAAACTTTATATGAACGAAATACAGATATTCAGATTATCTAAATATGTTGTTCAGAAAGTTTTTCAAAATTCCTTATGGTTTGGCCAAAAAATACGTTTTTCTAAAAAGGGGGCGTGGCAGTGGGCGGATTTCAAAAATGTTTACACTTGTTCTGCTGGGAGCAACAAAGAGCACGTGTACCAAATTTCATCCTTCTAGCTCAAAATTTAAGGCCCAAAAACTGGTGACGTACGGACGGACGGACAGACATGGCTAAATCGACTCAGCTAGCGATTCTGAGTCGATCCATATACTTTGAGGTATATGTAGCTAAATTATTTCTCTATGTTACAAACTATGTATCAAAACTGATATACCCCTATGGGATAGGGTATAAAAATCGAATGGGATAGGGTGTTCAAGGATTCGCACAGCGGATTGTAGCCTTTTCATAGGTTTTTATACCCTATCCCATAAGGGTATATTAGTTTTGATACTTAGTTTGTAACATAGAGAAATAATTTAGCTACATATACCTCAAAGTATATGGATCGACTCAGAATCGCTAGCTGAGTCGATTAAGCCATGTCTGTCTGTCCGTCCGTCCGTCTGTACGTCACCGATTTTTAGGCCTTCAATTTTGAGCTAGGATAATGAAATTTGGTATATAGGATCCTCGTCCATGCCTACAGAACAAGTGTAAACATTTTTGAAATCCGCCCACTGCCACGCCACCTTTTAAGAAAAACTCAGTTTTTGGCCGAACCGTAAGGAATTTAAAAAAAGTTACTGAACAATATATTTAGACAATCTTAATATCTATATTTTGCCCATATAAAGTTTTTTGCCACGCCCACTTTTTGGGGGAGTTTTCGATAAAAAACTGTTTTCGGTCAAATTTTAAATTTTTCGGAAAAAAATGTTGATGCAGAATCATTAACATTATTAATATGAACAATTCGTCTATATACCATTTTAACCCACGCCCACTTTTTGGGGGCGTTTTTATATAAAAACCATTTGTATACACTACCCCATACCTTGTCTTTTGTAGAACCGTAAAGGTGTTTTGTAAGCAGTCTGATGAATTTGTTGTCACTATATCATTTTTTCTATTTTATCCACATCGTGCTTTTAGCCATGCCCACTTTTTTGGGGATTTTAGTTTTATGGATAGGATGGGATAGGGTATTCAACGATCCGCACAGCGGATTGTAGCCTTCTCATATGTTTATTCTATGTTTAGAGAGTTTTTCAGTGCAGGATTAAATTTGACTTCATGGTGGTGATTCAATATGGCAATACTCATGATTTATTGGTTTTGCTGTTAAAAAGTTATCGAAGTGCATCTAATTTGCGACTTGCAACTACTCAGTTGTCAACTGTTTGGATTTGGTGTAGGTGTATGGTTGGGTGAATGGAATTTTTTTTTAATATCCGTGTTTTGCATCTCCAAGTTTAAATTCGATCACAAGCATGGGGGTTGCAGGGGCAGTGTGACCCCATACATAATCTATCTTTTATTCATTCATGATTAACATATGTACGCATTGGCTACATGTGTATTTACAAAATTGAGCTTTTATATATCTCAACAGTTTTTTTAGTTATAATAATTTTGTTTGATATATTATTTTTTAGCATGGCAGTGCTGTGTTATTCATTGGAATTATGGCGTTTTCCACTGGTGAATCTGGATTTTGATCTAAAATTTGATCTTCTTTTGGTGCCAATGGAACACGATTTCAGATTGATTTTTTTTGTCTCCGTATTGTTGACATTTCTTGCCTGTGAGGTTAATTTTGGTATAGCTGTCTTGTTTCAGGTCACACAGATTGTACAGTTTTAATGATTAATAATAGTTTTTCACAACCGAAATAATAATAAATCAAAACTAAAATCACTCTAGTCAAACTAACAGCTATCATTTGTATAAGTGTTAGTGCAAGAAGGGGGAAATCTGCTTAAAAATCCAGATTTACAAAATTGATCTGAGATAAAAAACATATGAGAGGCTACAATCCGCTGTGCGGATCGTTGAATACCCTATCCCATCCCATCCTTAAAATTAATATCCTCAAAATATAGGCCTTATGGCGATGAAATACAGAAAATGACATTGTCACAATATATTGCTCAGACAGTTTATCAAAATCTTTTGTGGTTCGACAAAAACAACGTATTTCTATTGCTAATGCCTTGGGATGGGGTATACAAATGGTTTTTGTAAGAAAACGCCCCCAAAATGTGGGCGTAGGTGAAAATGATCTATGGACAAAATGTTTATATTACCATTGCGGAAGTATTTGCATCAAAATTTGGACAAAAAACGTATTTTACTAAAAACGCCCCTAAAAAGTGGGCGTGGCAAAAAACTTTGTATGGACGAGATATAGATATTAGGATTGTCTAAATATGCTACTTTTTTGAAATTCCTTACGGTTTGGCTTAAAACAACGTTTTTTTAAAAGGGGGCGTGGCAGTGGGCGGATTTCAAAAATTTTTACACTTGTTCTGCTTCGTCGGCCAGAGAGTCTATATACCAAATTTCAACACTCTAGCTCAAAATTTAAGGCCCAAAAATTGGTGACACACAGACGGACGGACGGACGGACGGACAGACAGACATGGCTTAATCGACTCAGCTAGCGATTCTGAATCGATCCATATACTTTGAGGTATATGTATCGAAATTATTTTTCAATGTTACAAACTTAATATCAAAACTAATATACCCGCCTATGGGATAGGGTATAAATATAGGCCTTATGGCGATGAAATACAGAAAATGACATTGTCACAATATATTGCTCAGACAGTTTCTCAAAATTTATGGACGAAATGTTTATATTAATATTACTAATTATTCTGCATCAAATTTTTTTCGAAAATTTTAAATTTTTGACCGTCAAACGTTATTTATTAAAAACGCCCCCAAAAAGTGGGCGTGGCAAAAAACTTTATAGGAACGAAATATAGATATTACGATTGTCTAATTACGTTTCCTAGACACCTTTTAAAAATTCCTTATGGTTTGGCCAAAAAATACGTTTTTCTGAAAAGGGGGCGTGGCAGTGGGCGGATTTCAAAAGTTTTTACACTTGTTCTGCTGGGAGCAACAAAGAGCACGTGTACCAAATTTCATCCTTCTAGCTCAAAATTTAAGGCCCAAAAACTGGTGACGTACGGACGGACAAACATGGCTATATCGACTCAGCTAGCGATTCTGAGTCGATCCATATACTTTGAGGTATATGTAGCTAAATTATTTCTCTATGTTACAAACTATATATCAAAACTAATATACCCCTATGGGATAGGGTGTAAAAATTTTATAATTTGACTAGGAAAGGTTTTTATAAAAAACGCCCCATAAAGTGGGCGTGGCAAAAAATTTTATATTGACGAAATATAGATAATACGATTCTCTAAATATGCTGCTCAGGCACTTTTTTAAAATTCCTTACGGTTTGGCCAAAAAATACGTTTTCCTAAAAAGGGGGCGTGGCAGTGGGCGGATTTCAAATTTTTTTACACTTGTTATGGTGGCACGGACGAGGATCCTATATACCAAATTTCATTATCCTAGCTCAAAATTTAAGGCCTAAAAATCGGTGACGTACAGACGGACGGACGGACAGACAGACATGGCTTAATCGACTCAGCTAGCGATTCTGAGTCGATCCATATACTTCGAGGTATATGTAGCAAAATTATTTCTCTCTGTTACAAACTAAGTATGAAAACTAATATACCCCTATGGGATAGGGTATAAAGATCAAAATCTTAATTTACCAATGAAAAACACCATTAGTTTAGAAGTTATGATCAAAATAAAAATATTTTTATGGTTGAATTTCCATACAAATTGTGTCTGTGTGTATTTTGACATTTTTTGCGACAGCAAACAATTGTGTCAGAAATGGTGTTTTTCATTGGTAAACAAATCATTTTTTTATACCCTATCCCATAGGGGTGTATTAGTTTTGATACTTAGTTTGTAACATAGAGAAATAATTTAGCTACATATACCTCAAAGTATATGGATCGACTCAGAATCGCTAGCTGAGTCGAATTAGCCATGTCTGTCTGTCCGTCCGTCCGTCCGTCTGTCTGTTCGTCACTGATTTTTGGGTCTTAAATTTTGAGCTAGGATAATGAAATTTGGTATATAGGATCCTTGGCCGAGTCACCAGAACAAGTGTAAAAAATTTTAAAATCCGCCCACTGCCACGCCCCCTTTTAGAAAAAACGTAGTTTTAAAGCAAACCGTAAGGAATTTCAAAAAAGTGTTTTAGCAACATATTTAGACAATCCTTATATCTATATTTTGTCCATACAAAGTTTTTTGCCACGCCCACTTTTTGGGGGCGTTTTTAGTAAAAAACTTTTTTTGTCCAAATTTTAAAACTTTCGAAAAAAATTTTGATGCAAATACTTCCGCAATGGTAATATAAACATTTTGTCCATAGATCATTTTCTCCTACGCCCACATTTTGGGGGCGTTTTCTTACAAAAACCATTTGTAAACCCCATCCCAAGGCATTAGCAATAGAAATACGTTGTTTTTTGTCGAACCACAAAAGATTTTGAGAACCTGTCTGAGCAATATATTGTGACAATGTCATTTTCTGTTTTTCATTGCCATAAGGCCTATATTTTGAGGATATTAATTTAAAGGATGGGATGGGATAGGGTATTCAACGATCCGCATAGCGGATTGTAGCCTCTCATATGTTTTTATCTAGATCTGTCAAAAGACCGACTTTGACAGTTCTTGTGTTCCATTGGGCAAAAATATTGATTTTTATACCCTATCCCACATGGGTATATTAGTTTTGATACTTAGTTTGTAACATGGAGAAATAATTTTGCTACATATACCTCAAAGTATATGGATCGACTCAGAATCGCTAGCTGAGTCGATTAAGCCATGTCTGTCTGTCCGGCCGTCCGTCCGTCCGTCCGTCTGTACGTCACCGATTTTTAGGCCTTAAATTTTGAGCTAGGATAATGAAATTTGGTATATAGGATCCTCGTCTCTGCCTACAGACCAAGTGTAAAAATTTTTCAAATCCGCCCACTGCCACGCCCCCTCTTAAGAAAAACTCAGTTTTTGACCGAACCGTAAGGAATTTTAAAAAAGTTTCTTTACAACATATTTATACAATATTAATATCTATATTTCGTCCATATAAAGTTTTTTGCTACGCCCACTTTTTGGGGGCGTTTTCAATAAAAAACTGTTTTCGGTCAATTTTTAAATTTTTCGAAAAAAATTTTGATGCAGAATCATTAACATTATTAATATAAACATTTCGTCTATATACTATTTTAACCCACGCCCACTTTTTGGGTTCGTTTTTATATAAAAACCATTTTATACACTACCCCATAACATATGCAGGAGAAAACCTTGTCTTTTGTAGAACCGTAAAAGTGTTTTGTAAGATGTCTGAAGAATTTGTTGTCACTATATCATTTTTTTCTATTTTATCCACATCGTGTTTTTAGCCATGCCCACTTATTTGGGGATTTTAGTTTTATGGATAGGATGGGATAGGGTATTCAACTATCCGCACAGCGGATTGTAGCCTTCTCATATGTTTATACCCTATCCCATAGGGGGGTATATTAGTTTTGATACTTAGTTTGTAACATAGAGAAATAATTTTGCTACATATACCTCAAAGTATATGGATCGACTCAGAATCGCTAGCTGAGTCGAATTAGCGTCCTTCCGTCCGTCCGTTTGTCCGTCCGTCCGTTTGTCCGTCCGTCTGTCTGTTCGTCACCGATTTTTTGGCCTTAAATTTTGAGCTAGGATAATGAAATTTGGTATATAGTATCCTCGTCCGTGCCACCAGAACAAGTGTTAAAATTTTTGAAATCCGCCCACTGCCACGTCTCCTTTTTAGAAAAACCTATTTTTTCGCCAAACCGTAAGGAATTTCAAAAAAGTGTCTGAGCAGCATATTTAGACAATCCTAATATCTATATTTCGTTCATACAAAGTCTTTTGCCACGCCCACTTTTTGGGGGCGTTTTTAGTAAAAAACGCTTTTTGTCCAAATTTTAAAAATTTCGAAAAAAATTTTGATGCAAATACTTTCGCAATGGTAATATAAACATTTTGTCCATAGATCATTTTCACCAACGCCCACATTTTGGGGTCGTTTTCTTACAAAAACCATTTGTACACCCCATCCCAAGACATTAGCAATAGAAATACGTTGTTTTTTGTCGAACCACAAAAGATTTTGAGAAACTGTCTGAGCAATATATTGTGACAATGTCATTTTCTGTATTTCATCGCCATAAGGCCTATATTTATACCCTATCCCATAGGGGGGTATATTAGTTTTGACATTAAGTTTGTAACATAGAGAAATAATTTCGATCCATATACTTTGAGGTATATGTATCGAAATTATTTCTCTATGTTACAAACTAAGTATCAAAACTAATATACCCCTATGGGATAGGCTATAAAGACATTGTCAATATTAGTAACGATGCATGTATCCCTAGCTTGTTCAACAGTCTCCCAGCTGTCTGCAACACCGTCAATAGTCAGCATATCCCAACCGTAGACGAGATCTCAACAGGCAATGCATTGCTTAACCAATTTACCGGAACAATACAAGTAGAAAACACTACCCACAGCCTCAATGGAACATTCCTCAAAAAATTCCACAATACAACTATAAATATCGATGGACAGCTATTTATTTCCAAAGAAGTTCACATTTCAAGGGAAGTTCACATTGTGAATAGAAATGCAAGCTTTGGTTATTTAAGTTGAACATGTAATAATTTAGTCTTAGTTGTATGTTCAGTGAATAAAGGTCAGAGCAATTTGCTCTAAAAAAAGATTTTTTTCAAAGTTACAGATTTTTATTAACTTATATTTTTTGAACTAAAAAAAACGTATTTCTCAAGGAAAAATCGATCGCAGTTATTTTAAGCATTTTTTACATTTTTGTCTAGCAGTTTTTCTACCAAGCTTTAGCAGGTTTAAAAAAATTTATCTGGTAACGCTGACAAGAACTGTCAAAATCGATCTTTTGACAGATCAAGATAAAAAAGGATTGTTCTTTAACAATGGAAAACACCATATATATGAGGACATATGTTAAAAAGTGAAAAAGGGCGTTTTGCCTATACTAAATTTAAGCCGATAATTTTAATGTGCACTTTTTCTCTTTTTGCCATTTTGCATACCCTCAATTTTCCAAACGCATTGACGCATATTTTAAATCATATGATGCATTATTTCGTTCTTATTGTATGTCCCCCTTAAAAATGAAAATAATATTTTTGAATGTCACTGTACCTCTTTCGAATAGTTGACATATCCGCACATTCGCACACATTCAAAATAATTTTTCACGACTGCATCTGCACAACAAACACACCCATTCGCGCAAAGTATTCATGTAGCAGTTCCTATACCTATCTCCCTCATCCACTGGAATAAACAAACCAATTCTGCACCGGCCTCCATGCATTTCAACAAAATAGAAACAAACCACCAACACTAATAAAAACCCGGTTGCTGTTCTCTTTCTTATCTTTTCGAATTTCGAAAACTCACAAAACAAGTTCATTACATATACAAGGTGGCGCAAAAGTAATCCTCCTATCAGAAAATGCTATAAATTTTGCGATTGGCCCCTAATGTCAGTTCTATTTTGACATTTGTGTAGTAAACAAACACATGCGAAATACACGTTAATAAACAATGTTACGCTACACTGCTCCAGAACGCGGAATATTGGTGACTATTTATTTGAGCAATAATCGGTCGGTGACTTTGGCACAACGTGAATTTCGTCGCAGATTTCCTAGCCGTCCAACGCCTACTGGTGAAACACTGCGACGTTTAGTCGCTCGCCTCGAAGAGACTGGCACAACACGAGATGCTGCCAGGCGTGGCAGACCCCGGAGTAGCCGTTCTGCAGATAATATTGCTGCTGTAGCCGAAGATCTCATGGAAGCGCCGTCGACATCGACCAGACGACGTGCCACGCAAATGGGTATCAGTCGACGGTCTTTACAGCGAATTTTGGTACAAGATTTGAAGATGTATGTATGTATGTATGTAATGTATAAAAATATCTGATGTTTTGCATGCCAGGTGATAAATTTTACTTCGGATTAAGTAAATTTGATTATTTTTCAAATGGTCTTCGAACTAAATTTAAGTGTTATTCCTGCAAAATTGTTTAATAAAATAACAATTTCATTCCCATGGCGCCATTGCGGGTGTTGTAAATAAAATCGAATTTGGCGCCATTTTTGTTCTATACTGAGGCTATAGTTTCACACGGGATATATTCGTTTGCTTAGGCAATGACAGGTGTGCGCGCCCTCATAGAGAAACGCTTGGTACTTTTCTCAGTTTGAATAATACAGGGTGTTGTTTTCTGGGAACAAAGTTAAATCGCTTCGATGATGATAATAATAAGCGGGAAAAGTTGTTTTCCCGTATGCATGTGAACATCATTAAAATTTCAATTGAAAAGTTTTCGGTAAAAATATCGACTTTTATCTAGAATAAAACAGGAATACCCTTTTTGAATGATTAATACATTAAAAAATTAGAGTGGCTGATCGACCATTTACGAGTCGATATTTTCAAAATCGACTTTATTAGAGTCGACATGTTGATCAGTCGGTATTTTAACCAATCGACTTTTTGAAAGTCGACATTATGACGGTCGATCTTTTTAAATCGGCAAATCGTGCCCAACCTTAATTTATCGCGTGTATAGACATTAATTGTTTGTTGTTGTTGCCACTTTATACCTAATAATTTGAATATAAAGGACATGTATAAACAAAAATAACTATCTGTATCTATATATGTATTGAAATCGTCTTATCGCTCATGAACTGGTGACGAGCAGTAGCTATCAATTATCATGAAACGTTTATCAAAACGCAAACGTTCGGACACATCATGTTATTATAAAGGGTGGTTAAGTGGACCGATGTTGATTATTAATAAAAACACAAATTATTTAAGAAATTATTGTCCTTCCTTTTTATTATGATTATATTGGTATGGTTCAATTATATATGGAACAAAATATAAGGCAAAACCTCCATCCGATGGTCTAAATTATCGATGACGCTGAAGCATAATTAAGGTTCTATGCCGTTAATGTGCCGAGTAATCTCATCCTTTAGCTCTTGAATTGTTGCTGGCTTATTGACGTAAACATTTTCTTTCAAATAACCCCAAAGAAAGAAGTTCAACGCTGTCAAATCACATGATATTGGCGGCCAATTGACATCGTCACCACGTGAGATAACACGGCCATTGAAATTGTCGCGCAAAAGAGCCGCACCAAACAGTCACTCTTTGTGGGTGCATTGGTTTTTTCGAAAATCACTCTTGCATTATCATTCGCCCAAATGCGGCAATTCTGCTTATTGACGACTCCACTGACCATTGACGACGCTAGAAATGGTCAAGAGGCTTTAGTTTTTGGTCAATTGCACCTTGTGAGCGTGTAAATGCAAGTCTTTATGCATAATGTTCATCAACGACGAGCGTGAGAGGTGCAATTGTTGGGCACGACGACGAGTTGAGGTGGACGGCTCTTCAGCCACACTTTAGAACAGCAGCAATATTTTCTGCAGTACGAGCTGTACGAGCATGCACTGGTGTTTCCACATCTCCTACAGAGTACAGACCCGGTTTGCTCAAATTTTTGCACGATTTTTCCGATTGCACGCACATTTGGACAATTAAATTGACCGCACAAATTACGAAGTTACGATACCTATGCATTTTGAATTGAACGCCCATTTTCACAATAAGCCTGAATAACTTTAACGAGTTGCTCGATTGTGTAAATTTCATTGTTCAAATAGAGTTAGTCTGAAATTGAGAAATGTCAAATGAAATGCAGAAAAAAACTTCACGTTTAGGTGTGTTCACATTCAACAACGGCCCTTAAAAATCAACCACCCGTGACGCTAACGTTCAGGAATCAATCATCAACATATTAATGACGGTTTTCGCTGCAGCCACTTTGTGTACGCAATGTTGTAAAACGCCATTCGCGTGAATGAAACAAAAAAAGAAACTGCAAAAAAAGGTGAAGGACGTCGACCAATAATAATTGAATTGGGCTCTTTTCAGGCTAAATGTGGGCAAAAATACTCAGATAATTATTGTTCCCAAAAACAGGTTTCCAGTCGTTTGAATTTGATCTATTTAAAGCATTCGACAATCCAAATTATCCAAGATAAGATTTGAAACTTAAAACTTGATAGTTAAAACAAAAGCCACGTCAATAACATTTTCTAAACCTGTAAAAAATTTTAAGACGATTGCACGCCGCAGTCACGTAGATTGGGTTATTGAATTTAGACCTCTTCTAAAACGAACTTCAACACACAACAAAATCAGATCATATACATATCTAATTACGAGGTTTTTATACAAAAGCTGTATTAAATGTAAACAGATATTGGAAAACCTTATGTTGGGGTTAAAAACCACGATATTATGAAAACGATCCTTGTAAGCGTTCATTATAACGGGTGATTTTTTAAGAGGTTTAGAACTTTTTTTAAAAAAAAAACACAAAAAGTCCAATTTTGTCATACTCTTTCACACATATCGGCCGGTATCTCACGAATGAATGCATGGATGTTGGCTTCCAGTGCGTCAATCGAAGCGGGCTTGTCCCTATAGACATTAGCCTTGTCATACCCCCACAAAAAATAATCTAATGGTGTCAAATCGCACGATCTAGGCGGCCAATTGACCGGCCCGAAACGTGAAATTAACTGTTCACCAAACTCGCCTCGCAATTGCGCCATTGTTTCGCGTGCTGTGTGGCATGTGGCACCGTCTTGTTGAAACCACATATCATGCAAGTCAAGAACTTCCATTTCGGGCAAAAAAAAGTTTGTTATCATCGCTCGGTAGCGTTCACCATTGACAGTAACGCTGCGATTCGCATCATCTTTGAAGAAATATGGCCCAATAATGCCGCCGGCCCATAAACCGCACCAAACAGTGGCTTTTTCGGGATGCATTGGTAGCTGTTGCAATGCTTCTGGCTGATCTTCACTCCAAATGCGGCAATTTTGCTTATTTACGTACCCATTCAACCAAAAATGAGCCTCATCGCTGAACACAATTTTTCGATAAAAAAGCGGATCCTCGGCCAGCTTTCCAAGAGCCCATTCACCAAAAATTCGGCGTTGTGGTAGGTCGGCTGGCTTTAGTTCTTGCACCAGCTGTATCTTAAAAGGCTTTACGCCCAAATCCTTCCGCAAAATTTTCCACGTAGTGCTGTAACAAAAGCCTAACTGCTGGGAACGGCGCCGAATCGACATTTCGCGGTCTTCTGTCACACTAGCTGATACGGCCGCAATATTTTCTTCACTACGCACAGTACGTAAACGTGTTGGTGGTTTAATGTCCAACAAAGTAAATTTGGTGCGAAATTTGGTCACAATCTTCCGAATAGACTGCTCAGAAGGTCGAGAATGCCGATCATAAAATGGAAGCAGCGCGCGATGAACATTTCGAACCGAGCACGAATTTTGATAGTAAAATTCAATAATTTGCAAGCGTTGTTCATTTGTAAGACGATCCATGGTTAAATTGCAAACCAAACTGAAGCTGTTTGACAGTGACACAAGGTACTAAACACACGTCAGCTGTCAAAACCAGTGTTGCCAAAACCAAACCAGCTAAAAAATCACCCGTTATAGCTCGCATTTCCGTACCCTGTCTAAACCTGACAATAAATTTAGCTTGAACGAACAATTATGACTTGACGCTACTTTGATTTTGACTGATTGTGCGCATTTGTCGTTGTTCTTGGAAACCTGAAACTGCATTTACAATTTTTTTTATTTCAGTACAAACAAACAAAAAACATCAACTAAAATGGCAGACAAACCAAAACGTCCTCTTTCTGCATATATGTTGTGGCTGAATAGCGCCCGCGAACAAATTAAAAAGGAAAACCCAGGAATCAAAGTCACTGAAGTCGCCAAGAAGGGAGGTGAACTCTGGAGAGGAATGAAGGACAAGTCCGTAAGTATAACGTTTGCTTTGTCATTCTTGCTTGATGATCATTCTGAGAAGAACTGTTATTCATTTTTATTTTTATTTTTCTCCAAAAGGAATGGGCGGCAAAAGCGGCCAAATGCAAGGAGGATTATGAGGAGGCTGTCCGCGAATTTGAAGCGAATGGAGGTTCAACTGCTAATGGTGCCGTTAAAAAGCGCGACAAGACCAGTAAAACAGCGCCGAAGAAGAATAAGAAAGAGGCGTCAGATGATGATGATGAGGATGAAAGCGAATAAGCTTAATACAATCTTATCATCCTCCTCCATCGTCATAAAAAAAAAAAAATAAATAAAGTTAAAATAATACAAAACTTAAAAAAAACTCTTTAATAAACACAATTGTTTAATTAATTTTCTAGTAATATTAACATAATTAATTATTAATTTAAAGAGAAAATGGAGAAGAGCGGAAAGTTTAAAGCAACTCAAATAACAACTTCTGTTTCTTTTCCTTTTTTTTAAAATCGAAAAAAAAAAATGATTTCGCAAAAGGGAAAGGAATATCTATGTTTCTGACTGTTTGATTGATAGTAAATACATATATGTGAACTAAGAAGAGAATTGTTTTTATTTTTAACGAACAAGAGAAAGTACAATTTAAATAAGCGCGTTAATATTCAGATACATATATTGAATAAAAATATTTCTTTTTGGATATTATGTAAAAAATCTTTCGTACAGTTATTTGTATTTTCTAAAAGTATAAGTAAAGTTGGATTTAATGCCATTTCCATATTTACCATCTTAGATTTTTTTTTATCATTCCAAGTTACATCTAACCTATAAAGACGCATTTGTAAATGAATTAATACAACACTCAAAATATATATGTATGTATTAAAAACAAAAATCCGAAGTACAAAAACATAAAATAAATAATAATTAAACATAAAATAAACTCAACTTGAAGAAATCTTTATATTTGTTAGGATCATAATATTTAATTTTCAAAATTCTCTTGTAATACAAAACATTCTTTATAAGTTTCTTTGTATGCAAAAAAAACAACATTTCATCGCATTTCTTCTTTGTTCACAATTATTTCTAAAAAGGACAAACAATTTTTTTTAAAATATACAAAAGAAAACAAGATTAATACATTCAGTCGATATTTTTCTTTTGATGTATCATAAAAAAAATATTAAACAGAAAAAAACGTATGCTTTTCTTTTTTGTAGAAAAAATTAGTAAGTTTGTATAAAAAAAAATAAATAAAGACAAGAAAATGAATCGGGTCTATTTATTTACTTCATTTAAAAATTGTGTCCAGAGGAATTGGTTCTCAGCGAAACCTCGTTTTTTTAGTTGCTCTTTGTCATGAATTCATTGATTTCAGTATCGTCGACTTGCCACTCTTTGTGTAAAAATTGATCAAAATCGTTGAAGCCGTATTTGAGAAATGTATACATATATGTATTAAGAAAACAGTTATATGGCAAGTATCGTTAATTTAGCTCTATAAGGCCAGATTCAAAAATCGCTGTGGGTATTACTCAGGGAACCTCGTATACATGTAAATCCGTTTAGCCTCTAGTTGCGTGCATAGACCGACAGGCGGACAGAAATAGGAATTAAAAATCTCAGCTGAGGAAAATCGTCACCAGAAAAACGGTCGGAAATCGAAATAGCCCAAATTCAATTGACGAATGGAAAAGATCAACATTTATTGGGTTCCTCTAATCTACTTGATGCTAAAATTGGAACAGAAGTGGAGCCAAATGTTTCTTAGCAGCACGTAAATTGAAACTAGTTTGGTTGTGATTTGTACTTAAAAATGTCCTTGTTTGGTTGTGATTTGTACTTAAAAATGTCCTTGTGAACTATGTGTAGTGTCAAATGGGTATTTTTGAATTTTAAATTCGTAAATCATTTTCCAAGTTCAAATAAAACGAGTGGTGGGTGCACGACTGGGTCGTACGCAACTTTCTCTTTCACAGCGAGTTGGATTTAGGCGTTAGATCAAATAGTACGCATTTTGATTATTAATGCTTAAAATGACATAAATAATGTCGAAATGTGATTATACGAACGTTTACTCCGAAATTTGAAGAAATCGGTGTCTATGTGAATAATGATTTTTCGTTATTGGGCAAAACTATAAATTCCGTTTAGTGATAGTTGGGCTAAAACTAATTATGTGGAATTGTTTAAAACTACAATAGTAGTATATATATTATTTTCATTCAATTTGACATAGTAGTTTGCGAGAAATTAACAATTTTCTTTATATGGCCTGAATGACAAAATCCGTTACATGGATTTTCTCGAAAAAAACTGGGTATGCAGTTTTGTTGGAACTAATATGCTTATAGTATGTATAAAAAAGTTTAATCAAAATCGTTAGACCCGTTTTCGAGAGAAAATTGAGGTTATGTGTAATTTTTATGTGGCAGGTACCGTTAATAACATGGCTAAAAGCAAACAAAAAAAAAATGGCCTAGAATTATGACCAAAAGAATCTTGGATACGAAATTTGAAGAAAATCGGTCAAGCCGTTTAGGCTGGGGAGACCATTATGGACAGACGGACCGACGGACGGAATTCCAAAAAAAAAACTTTTTGGGGTTCCGCTATCATCGTAATGTTAGAATCAATTAAAATCTCGAGGTCGAAAATTTTCGAAAATTTTCTTTCTCTTTGTAAGAGAAAGTTAATAATGATATTATTTGAGTCGGCAAGTGAGGATGAAGGAGCTTATATTAAAATTCGAATGTGTTTCTGAGATAAAAGCAACCGGCTAGAATTATGTGAAAATGAGTACGCGTAAAAAAGAATAACAGCCATAAATTGTAAAATTGATATTTTTTTCTAAGCTTTGTGCAGCAGCTTAGGTTCAAAATCCTCAGATAATTATTTTTCCCAAAAACATGTTTCCAGTCGTTTGAATTTGATCTATTTAAAGCATTGGACAATCCAAATTATCCAAGATAAGTCTTGAAACTTGAAGCTACGTTAAAACTTGATAGTTAAAACAAAAGCCACGTCAATAACATTTTCTAAACCTGTAAAAATTTAAAGACGTAGATTTGGGTTATTCGGCGTTACTAATAATAAAACGCAAAAGTCGACATTAGTTAGATACCTGGTTAGCTTATAATGTACAGCTTTATATAAACTCTACCAATAATCAAAACGCATAAATAACTAAGTAAAGTCGACTTTTCGACTTTATATTAGGTCTGTTCCCGTACTTTTTTAGTAAAAATTAGTAAATTCTCAAATATCTTGGAGTGGGGGTATATTATCTCAGAAAGAGACAAAATTACCAAAAAGTACGGGAACGCGTTTAAATAAAAAACAGTAAAATTATATATTTTGTATGCCTTTTAAAGAACAAATGACATAAATCACCTGTCAAAACAAACAAGTTGTCACTTTTAGATACCAACTGACAGTAAACTGATTTTTACCAACAGAAATTTCTGCAGTAAATTTTTTTACAGATTTTTATGGAGGGGTAGTTTTTTGCTCTCTTGTGAGCTCTCTCTTTTACATATTTTTGCGTACGGGAACGGCTATAAGTAAAAATCAGTAAAAATCAGTAAGAATCAGTTAATATTAGGTCTGTTCCCGTACAAAATAATAGGTCTGTTCCCGTACATTTTCAGTAAAAATTAGTAAATTCTCAAATTTCTTGGAGTGGGGGTAAATTATCTCAGAAAGAGACAAAATTACCAAAAAGTACGGGAACGCGTTTAAGTAAAAAACAGTAAGATTATATATTTTGTATGCCTTTTAAAGAACAAATGACATAAATCGCCTGTCAAAACAAGCGAGTGGTCACTTTTAGATACCAATGACAGTTTACTGATTTTTACCAACAGAAATTTCAGCAGTAAATTTTTTTACTGATTTTTATGTAGGGGTAGTTTTTTGCTCTCTCGTGAGCTCTCTCTTTTACTTATTTTTGCGTACGGGAACGGCAATAAGTAAAAATCAGTAAAAATCAGTAAGAATCAGTAAGAATCAGTAAATATTATTTTGTACGGGAACAGACCTATCCTACACTTTAATTCATGAAACTGTCAAACCAACCTTTCTTTATTTTCTCCGTTGCTACAATTTCCGTTGCCACAACAAACTTATTTCATTTAATGCGCAAACACACTCACACATCTTCGTAAAATTATTCACTACAGGCGCCTACTACACAATTTTATCATTACTTTATGACTTAGATGCGACTTTCTGTACATTAAGTAACAACCTATAACTAGCGCTAGTCTGTGATGTAAATTTATTTATTGGTTAAGGATATATTTGAAAAGTGTGGAGGTTAAAATTTAAGTTGTTGCTAAAAATGATTATTGGTAACGCCGATTGAATTTAGACCTCTTCTAAAACGAACTTCAAGACACATCAAAATCAGATCAAATACATATCTTATTGCGAGCATTTCATACAAAATCTGTATTGTACAGAAAGCTGTATGTAAACAGATATTGGAAAACCTAATGTTGGGGTTAAAAAAATTATTCTTAACCCAGGATATTATGAAAACGAGCCTTGTTAGCGCTCATAAAAAATAAAATAAAAAACAGTAAAAAAAATTATAAAGTCAAAATAATACAAAACTTAAAAAAACTCCTTAACAAACACAATTGTTTAATTAATTTTCTAATGATATTAATATAATTAATTATTAATTTAAAGAGAAAATGGAGAAGAGCGGAAAGTTTAAAGCAACTCTAATAACAACTTCGGTTTCGTTTCCTTTTTTTAAATTGACAAAAAAAAATATTTCGCAAAGGAGAAAGGAATACCTATGTTTTTGACTGTTTGATTGATAGTACCAAAGACCATACGACTACAAGAGTGTGCATTTCATGCAACGAAAATTTACTATGTGGGGGACTGAACTGATGTTGATACCCCAGTGTTCACATTGCTACACCAGCACCAAACAACAAATAAAAGTTGTGATCCTTAGTTCTATGATAACATTTTCCTTTATTACAAAACAAATAAATAAGTTACAATTAATTAACAAAATTAATGAATATAATGAATTTGAATATAACCACGTATTACGTAGTTGGTGTGTGCTGTTTGGCAGTCGGACACAAAAGAAATATGAACGGAAAGGTTTTGGCGGCCTTATAAAGCTTGAGTTCAGATATTGCTATCCTCACTTCACTTAGGTGGTGGTTGGCAATTTTCGCTGCCGTTCTGCCGTTCGTTCTGCCTGACAGAGCCTTGTATCCTTGGCTTTGACGTTTTACACTTTGGTAAAACTTGCGAACATCGTTCCTGGAGTGGCACCTCTCTATATCCTCGATATTTAAATGTAGAGATAAACATTATCATAATAAGGCTACAAAATAAATATGAAAGGATAAAGGTTTTGACATTACATACTAATTTTGACAATTACAAAACTTGTTTTAGTGTTGCCAGCAATAAAATATTTACTTACTTACTTAAGTGGCTCTACAGTCCAAGAAGAAACTGGGCCTCAACCAACATGCCTCTAGTTGCGCACTCCAAGTTTGTTGAGGTCGGTTTCCACTTGTGCGAAGATCTGGCTGGGAATCAAAGACTCTGCGAGCCGGAGTATTGGTGTCCATTTGTTCTACATGTCCTAGCCATCTTAAACGTCCAATGCGGAGTTTTTTGACCAGGGGTATGTCGCTGTACAGCTCACATAGTTCGTGGTTGAATCTTCGTCTCCATAGCCCGTCAACCATCGACCAAGGATTTGTTCATCCGCTTTTGATACGGTCCATGATTCAGCGCCCTAAAGCAGGACTGGGATGATCAGGGTCTTATATAGGATCTCCTTAGTAGTTCGAGTGAGGGCTTTACTATTAAATTACCTTCTTAGCCCGAAGAAACAGCGGTTGGCAAGAGTAACCAACCTTTATAAAGTGTATGTTACTTAATATACAGGGCTTATTAAATAACATAAATGAGTTAAAAAATATAATGGGTGAAAGAAATTTCGATATAGTGATTTTAACTGAAACTCATCTTGGTCTTTTATTACAAGATAAAGAAGTAGACATAAAAAATTACAAAGTCATACGTTGTGAAACAACATCATCACATACTGGAGGAGTGGTAATCTATATAAAAAAACATATCAATGACTTTGCAGTTATGAAAAATGTACAAATAAATATGAACCTCTGGTTATTAGTAGTAGAAGTGAATAAAGTGAAATTAATAGCATTATATAGATCACCGAGTAACTCGAACAGAGAATTTTGTGATTATTTAAGTGATTACTTCCAAGAGATTGAAAACAAACAAAACTTAATAATACTTGGAGATTTCAATATAGACTGGCTAAACAATTCCATCTATAAAAAAGAACTTGAGTGTTTGTTTATAGAAAATATGTGTACGCAAATGGTTGAAAAACCTACAAGAATAAGTGCGACTTCGAGAACTTTGTTGGATTACGTGGCATCTGATATAAAATTAATTGATGTCAAAGTCGAAAATGAATTAAAAATAAGCGATCATGAAACAATAACTTTTACAATACCAGTGCGCTCAAACAAAAAAGAAATTAAGAGATCAATTAACATCTTAAAATATGATAAATTAAGATTCATGCAAAAAATTAGAGAAAGTGAAATAAATACAATTGGTACTTTAATAAATATAAGTGATGAAAAAAGTGAGCAGTTTGAAAAAGAAATGCTTAAAGTGGTAAAAAATTTTTTTGTTAAAAAGTCTATTAAAGAAACAGACCAACATTGGTTTAATAGTGATTTAAGGGCACAAAAATCAGTCAAAATCAGAAGCCACCTAAAGTTTGTACTAACGGGAAACATTGAAGATTGGCAAGTGTATACAAAAATTAGAAACGAATATAAAAACAACCTCAAAGTAACAGAACGAAATTACATACAAGATAAATTAAATAGAACTAGTGACCAAAAAAATATGTGGAAATGCTTAAAAACTTTAGTGCTGGGTGAATCGGTAAACGAAATAAAGTGTGTTGAGTTTCAAGGAGACAAAATATATGATGACAAACTAATAGATTTAACGAGTTTTTTGTTAAAAGTGTAATCGACATAAATAAAGAAATACCAAATGTGCAATGGACAAATCTTTCATTAAATACTGAAAACTGTTTCAAGTTTAAAAAACTAAGTTCGATAGAACATCTTTTAAAAATAGTTGCAATGATGCCAAATAAAAGTGATTTTAATTTCATGAACAAAGAAATGATAAAAGACAGTTTTACCATTGTGGGTCCTGCTCTATTGAACATTATAAATTACTCCCTCGAAAGTGGTAAATTTCCAAGTACCTGGAAAACATCGGTTATATCTCCGGTTGAAAAAATACAAAATGCCATCAAATGTGAAGACTTCAGACCAGTAAATATGCTGCCACTATACGAAAAAATATTGGAAAAAGTTGTTCAAATTCAACTAGAAGAATATCTTCAAGATAACAACATTTTAATCGAGGAACAATCTGGATTCAGACGTAAACACTCTTGTGAATCAGCTCTAAACTTGGTAATTGCGGACTGGAAGGAAATAATACACACATACACAATACAGAAGAAAATTGCAGCGGTATTTATTGACCTGAAGAGAGCTTTCGAAACATTGGATAGGTTAATATTATTAAAAAAAACTATGGTTATGGGATAAGAGGAACCGAATTCAATTGGTTTAAGACATATCTTATAGGACGTAAACATATCGTAAAGTTTAATGGGGTAAGTTCGGAAGAATTAAATTCTGACCTAGGAGTACCACAAGGGTCGATCTTAGGTACATCGTTGTTTGTTATTTATATAAATGATATAAAAAAAGTGTTAAAACATTGTAAAGTAAAACTATTTGCCGATGATGGCCTTTTCTATAGTAAAGATAATAATTATACAAACTGTATTAAAAAACTTATGATAGATATTAAGAGCATAAAAAATTATTTAAGTATGAATAAACTCAAGTTGAATACAGAAAAAACTAAAATAATGTTATTGCCCGAAAACAATATAATATGTAAAATAAATGAATTTGAATGTGTTAAAGAAACAAAATACCTTGGTGTAATAATAGACTGTAACTTGAATTTTAAAAAACATTTTGATATGGTACAAAAAAAAATTGCCATGAAAATCGGGTTTTTTCGAAGAATACGAAAAAAACTTTGTATGGGTATGGCAATAAAAATATATAATTCCATTATACAACCCCATTTTGAATATTGTCCAACAATATTACTATTGGGAACAGAAGTAATGATAAATAAACTACAAATTTTACAAAATAAGGGAATGAGAGCAATATTATACTGTGACCGTTTTACACCTATAAACAATATGTTAAACACTTTGAAATGGCTTTCTGTAAAACAAAAAATAGTGATGAATACCTTAATATTTATTTTTAAAGTAAAAAACAACTTAATGCCAAAATACTTGCAAAGAAGAATTGTAACAAGAACTGAAGTAAGGCCTTATAACCTAAGAAACAATGAAAACTTACACTTACCATTTTTCAGAAATTGTAAAACCCAAAATATGCTATTTTATAAGGGTATTCAAATTTACAATAATATTCCATATAATGTGAAAATAGAATCAAATTTAAATAGATTTAAGAGCTCTATTATACATTTTATTAAAAATAATTATTGATAGACATTGTATAAAAAAGTTTTAAAATAGCAAATGAATGCTAAATAAATTATACTTACTTACTTACTTACTTAATTCTTCGTTTGATTTCTGACGAGGTGTTGTTGTCAGAGTTAAAAGCGGAGCGGAGGTAGACAAAGTCCCGTACTACCTCGAAGTTATATCTGTCAATGGTGACGTTCTATCCAATTCGTCGATGTTGTGTGTCCTTTCGTGTTGACAGCATATACTTAGTCTTACCCTCATTTACTGCTAAACCCATTTTTGCCGCTTCCTTCTATATACTAGCAAACGTGCGGCTATGACATCACGTTGAGTCCTACCAATGATGTCAATATCGTCGTCAGGTTGTTGGTAAACGGTTTCAGGCGTTCACATATTACGGCAGATAGGATCTTGTAGGCGATGTTGAGGAGACTTATACCTCTGTAGTTGGCGCAGTTCAGTTTTTGTGGATCGGCCAAACGATGCTGAGGTTCCATTCTTCAGGCATACTTTCATCCGACCAGATTTGGCTTATGAGTTGGTGGATGTTACTTACCAAGTCATCTCCGCCAGCTTTATAAAGCTAAGCGGAGTTTAGATATTACTATCCTCACATCACTTAGTCATCTCCGCCAGCTTTGTAAAGCTAAGCGGAGTTTAGATATTACTATCCTCACATCACTTTGGTCGGGTGGTTGGCAGTTTTCGCTGCCGTTGCCCATATTAAATGGTTCGTTCTGCCTGACAGCGGAATGTTGGTCGTCATAGCCGTTCAACAGTCTGCAGAAGTGGTATCTCCATATTCTCAGCATCGACTGTGTCTCAACTACGATATTTCCTTGTTTATCTCGCCAGGATTCAAGGAGCCTTGTATCCTTGGCTTTAACGTTTTATACTTTGGTAAAACTTGCGAGCATCGTTCCTGGAGTGGCACCTCTCTATATCCTCGATATTTAAATGTAGAAATAAACATATGAGATGGCTACAATCCGTTATGCGGATCGTTGAATACCCTATCCCATCCTATCCTATCTTTAAAAATAATATTCCGAAAAAGTGGGCGTGGCTAACAACTTCATGATAAAATTAGAAAATGGCATTGTGACAACATACTGTTCACACAGTTTTAAGAGGTTTGTGATAAAACGACGTTTTGTTAAAAAATAAACGCCCCCAAAAAGTGGGCGTGGGCTTTAAATGATCTATAGACGAAATATTTATGTTAATATAAGCAATGATATTGTATCAAACGTTTTTTCAAATATTTTAAAATTTGACTGAAAAGTTTTTTTTTTTTACCTTTTGGCCAAAAACCACGTTTTTCTGAAAAGTGGACGTGGCAGTGGGCTGATTTTGAAAATGTTTACACTTGTTCTGCTTCGTCGAACAGAGTCTATATTCCAAACTTCTTCTAGCTCAAAATTTAAGGCGCAAAAATCGGTGACAAAGAGACGGACAGACAAACACAGCTAGCGATTGAATACCCTATCCCATCCCATCCTTAAAATTAATATCCCCAAAATGTGCGCTTTATGGCGATGAAACATAGAAAATGCATTGTTTCAACATATTGTTCAGACAGTTTATCAAAATATTTTATGGTTGACAAATAACAACGTGTTTCTATTCCATATGCCTCGGGGTAAGCTATACAAATGTCTTTTGTAGGAAAACGCCCCTAAAATATGGTCTAAGGACAAATTGTTCATATTAGTTTTATTAACGTTTTTGCAATAAACGTTTTTTCGAATATTTGAAAATTGGACCAAAGTTTTTTTTTTACTAAAACCGGCCCCAAAAAGTGGGCGCGGCAAAAAACTTTATATGGACGAAATAAAGAAATTAAGATTCTCTTAATATGTTCTTCAGACACTTTTTATAAATTCTTACTATATTCTTAACCGTTTGACTAAAAAAAAAGGTTTTTTTTTTTAAAAGTGGGCGGTAGTACAAGGACCACTAATACTGAGTCGATCCATATAGCTAAATTATTTCTCTATGTTACAAACTATATATCAAAACCAATATACCCCTATGGGATAGGGTATAAAAATGCCATTATAACTAGAAATGAGGTCAATTTTAAAGTGCAAGATTTACACACCAAGTTTATTTATGTTCTAAGCGTAACAATGGTTAAATTTGTACTTAATGAAAAAAATTGTGTGAAATAATAATTAATAATAATAAACAAAAAAATTCTCTTTTTTATAAACTTCACTGTAAGCGTAATCTGCAATTTTCTTTTTTAGCATAATCAATTCTATAAATGAAACACTGTGGAATCACGTTAAAATGATAACTAACCAAACCACAATGCGCACTTGTCATGTTATTTAACAAACATGTATATTTTGGCGCAAACAAGCTAGTCTGTGTATGAAACCGGTGCCTGTTATCTTATGTGTATCTCCGAACGAATGTTTCATAACAACAAAATATTAAAAATGGGTTTCTTAATATGTTTTAATTATTATCGTTTATTGTGACTTTAAAGTTATTCTATATAATTTGTATTGCTATTCTCTTAAGAAAATTACAACAGTAATCTAACATGTTGTGTTAGACGTCCGCTCACTAGATAATTCTTGTAACGAAAACAGACTTAAATGATAACAATTTGTTTAACTATTTAACAGCAAATATGCATGGACAACCAATCACCCCTCGTAGTGGTAAAAAAATTCTGTTTGATATACTTTCCAGTATTCCTATAGGTATGAGTTTATTTTTACTTCGTTAGATTTTTGTCATTGAAGGAAATGGGTAAATTAAGAAAAGAAAAACAAATGTATTTCTTTTTCGTGCCGACATTTATTTTTTGTCCTGAGATGATGCTTCGTTCGTCCAACAATCTGTTTTGTTAATCTCTTTTGTTATGGTTTATCGCTTGCGATCACCTCAGCCTCGTGCTAAATGTTTACAATCTCTAGCTTCACAGTGGATATATTGTAATGGTTTAAATAACTGTTTTTACGCGCTTAAATGAGAATGAGTCGGGCAGGCTTGCTTAATTACGATTGAGCCAAAAAATTGCCTTTAGTAGGAAGTACGCTAGTCCCATGCAATAGACAATCTTTTCTCGCTGCGACCTTTGCACATTGTCTATCTCAATTGAAAGCACTCGTCGATTTAACTTTGCCAACTGCCTGCGCAAATAGAGAATTTCCTCGGGTGGTGTCAGGTCTCCGATAAGGGGCGTTCCCTCCCTGTGGCTGACCAATGTTGTATCATTATTGTAATTACCCATACCGCGTTTCCCGATGCCGGAATTTGATGTTGTAATCGCATCGGAGTCGGATTCTGCTCGCGAACTTGTGCTATTCGGATCAAAGCCAACAGCTGAAGCAAGTGCATCCGCTCTCACGTAAGGCGGAGGGGATTCCAAATCATGCTGGAAATTACCATTGTTATTGGAAGAATCATTATCAGAGGCGGATGGGAAATTATGATCGTTTAGAGTAATAACTCGAGGGGGTGTGGCTACACGTACAAATCCAGGATCTTTCGGAAGAATTGAATTTTCCAAGAGAATCTCCCGCGGAGCTGATCGAGTGCCGAGATGTTCTTCGTGTCCAAGTACTACAATACGATCCGGAACATTCATATCGATTTTATCATGATAATTCCAAGAATTCATCATGCCATTTTGATTCGAGAGGAGCAAATCTTCATCGGAATACTCGCCGGTAGCTCTAATGCGTTTCGGAACACGCATTCTGTCATTAATTTCATGCGCATATTTTGCCTCTGAATAGAGTGCATCGTCCTCGCTTAGTCCGTTAAACATTCTGGTTGGGCTTTGGGGTGTAGCCATTATTTTGCACACTAATATGAAGCTTAGTCCTCGATTGAGCCTGTTTAATGTTGCCTATTATAAATACAAAAAGTAAAGTATTATATAAAAACGTATATGAGAAATAGGCACAGAAATAAACTTACAGCCGACTTTTTGGTAAAAATAATTTTCTTTCAACTTCTCTATGATTTTCTTTCTTTATTCGCGTTCTCTTTCATTTTATCAAACGACAGTTGAATATTCAGCTGCTATTTTTGCAGCTGTCATCTGACACAGAATGTTATCTATTTTTTTGGATATAAAAATTACCGCTGTACAATTTAGTTGAACGGAATTGAATATGTTTTAGGGTCTAGTTATACCTATAATTCAAAAACCTAATTGGATTCATTCTTAATTTACTTATTGTGTTTTAAAAAAAAAACGTAGTGATAAAAACGCATATATTAAATGCTATACAACTTGACAGCTACTGTGTGCCCGGCCACACGTTCATTCCGACGACTTTCATTCCCATGGCCACGCACAAAAATTTTCCTTTCTCGTTTAGGCTCACATAAACTTGACCTGTCTTATTGGAGATGACTTTCCAATGAGGGTGTGGTGTAAAAATGAATTAATTGCAATGATAATAAATTTAATTTGAAAATTTATGATCTGATTATTAGAAATATGTGATGGTAAAAAAAAAGTTTAAAAACGGTCTTAAATGTGTCAATGTAAACAAACACTGCTGAAATATTTTTGTTTGGTTCGGTCGTTTTTATGTAATTGTAATTGTTTTAAATACTAACTGTGTGACAATTTATATTATCACCGGCTAACGTTTCCAAAATCATTTCGATGTCACTGTATGAAATTTCCTGAGTATTTTAATCCACTCAATTACTATTATTACCTAATAGTTCTTACACAATGATTTTACCTGATAATTATTTAAATAATAACAATGTGACAATTTATATTATCACCGGCTAACGTTTTCAAGATCGTTTCGATGTCACTGTATGAACTTTTCTGAGTACTTTAATCCACTCAATTATTTTATTAGGTACCTAATAGTTTTTACATAATTGAATTATTCACCTGATGATTTCCAATAGAAATATGAGGTAGCTGTCAAAATGTATAGCTATGTCCAATGCGAATGATGAATGATGATGAATGAATGATGAACTCCCTACATGACACATACAAAATAACCAGAAAGGGCATGGAAATGAATACGCCCGGGTCTAAGCATAATGCAGAAAATCCTCTTTTTTAAAAGTACGGAATAATGGATACTGCCAGTCTAAATGTATTATTTTAGCCGAAAATATTTATTATTTTTGTTCTTATAAAAGAAAAAAATATTAACGACTCTGTGCTAATTCAATATTTTGTTTTAATACGGAGAATAGAGTAATTCGCGAAGTACTCAATTGACGACTGAAGGCTTGCATTTTGGTATACATCTATATATCCCTTTTTCTCTACACAAAAATGGCGCTATTCGTATGAAAAAAAGCTACACATTAATAACATTTTTATATAAAAATTTAATCGTACAGCATTTCAAATATTTAAAAAGGCCATTATTTATTCAATTAAATTCTATTTCAACTAATGCCTAGTACATGTTTTGTCTAGGAGTAAAACGTTTGAAAATACGCATTTACATTTTCGTCTTAAACATAGTTTTCTTATGCTCTCTATAGTACTCTACATATTATTCTACATGTAAATGCGCTTTTCAAACTTTTCCACTCGTCAATTGCAATTGCAGGCTATTCAATCATTATTGAGAGATGGCTTGTTGTCTTCAACCAAATACGGAGCAGTATTTGGTTGAAGACAACAAGCCATCTCTCAATAATGATTGAATAGCCTCCACACAACCCTGGGGCGGGCAAATAATGAAACGTCAATGCCTGTTTATGTTCTCGGTAAAAAAGTGTTGATTATACATTTTTGTTAGTTTTCGATTTAATTGCAAATTAATTGATTTCATGTGTGAATTTCGGAAACACAAAACAAAACAAATCTAATTTCTTTACTAAGTTTAAAACGCTATTAAGTCGTAAGTGAAAGCTGACGATCCGATAAATATTTCTACAAGTAAGTAATGACAAATATCCCAATCTAAACGATATTTTGATTTCCTATCTTACATCATTTTTCAATTCGATTTATCTGCTTTAATTTTCCATTTTCATTTGCCGGAACCGAATGCGTAGTATTGGTTATGACTATGAATATACTCGAATTTTTAAGAGGAAAGTTACTGTTTCTAAATGATGGATTAAGTATTTGTTTAGGTGTATGTAGTGCATTATTTTAAACTCTTGACATTGCAGCAGTTTTCCTACCGACAAGGGCATTTTATTACTCAAGTGAATTATGTATATTTGTTTATACCCTATCGCATAGGGGTATATTAGTTTTGATACATAGTTTGTAGCATAGAGATATAATTTAGCTACATATACCTCAACGTATATGGATCGACTCAGAATCGCTAGCTGAGTCGATTTAGCCATGTCTGTCCGTCCGTCCGTACGTCACCAGTTTTTGGGCTTTAAATTTCGAGCTAAAAGGATGAAATTTGGTAAACGTGCTCTTTGTTGCTCCCAGCAGAACAAGAGTAAAAGTTTTTGAAATCCGCCCACTGCCACGCCCCCTTTTCAGAAAAACGTATTTTTTGGCCAAACCATAAGGAATTTTAAAAAAGGTCCTGAGAAGCGTAGTTAGACAATCATAATATCTATATTTCGTTCATATTAAGTTTGTTGTCACGCCCACTTTTTGGGGGCGTTTTTAATAAAAAAACGTTTTTCGGTCAAATTTTAAATATTTAGAAAAAAAAATTTTGATGCAGAATCATTAGTAATATTAATATGAACATTTAACTCACGCACACTTTTTTGGGGCGTTTTCTTACAACAAACGTTTGTATACACTACCCCATAGCATATGCAGGAGAAAAACGATGTTTATTGTCAACAACAAAAGATTCTGATAAACTGTTTGAACAATATGTTGTGACAATGTCATTTTTTATATATTATATTCCCATAAAGCCCACTTTTTGGAAATATTAATTTTAAGGATGGGTTGGGATAGGGTATTCAACGATCCGCACAGCGGATTGTAGCCTTTTCATATGTTTTTACTTGATTTTCAATTATAAGCATTCATAGTATGTAAAAACCCACCTAACTTTTATACACGACCAATACTCAAATTATTATCTGAAGATCCAACCCAATTAGCGTGGTACTTACAATTACAATTGTAGTTGTGTCCAAAGACTTTAAAAGCATATTGGTATATTTGTCAAAAAAATATATTAGCAGTGAGGAACGGACATTCGGCCTCCCAAGTTTGTTTACACATTTGCAGACTTATTGGTAAGTGACTTTTTGACTTCCATGTACGTGGTAAAGTGAACAATTTTGTGGTCACGTGAATCTGCATTTTTAAGATACAGATTATAACACAAAAGTCATTTGTGTTACGTTAAGCTTTGCTGAAAACATTGTATATTACGAACCCTACTTATATTATTTTTAGTTAAAGTTAAAGGAAACGAACCAACCGAAACAAAAAAAATCGATTTCCAATTAAGCCCTCGTTTTGATCTATATAAAATTGAACATTTTCTATCAAAAAAAAACAACACATTTTTGAAGAATAATCGAAACTTCCTTCATATTATCCTTGTTATTCAGGTCACTATTTACTGCTTATAATATTATTTTTTCTTAACGTACTACCAACCCTTTGAGAATCGTTACCTTCCATCCTCTTCGATGCTAACGGATAGTGAGCTTATCCGTTTGCTATCTTTTGTTATTAATAAATATATTTTATATCAATGTTTGTTATCCGCTCTCTCTCTTTCATAAAAATCCCGACAGAGCATGGCAGCACTTTACTAAAAATTAGGTACCTACTTAAAATAATACGATTCAGGTATACGTATAATAAAATAAAATAATAAAAAAATAATAAATGAGTAATTTATATTGTTGTGTAAAGTCAATGAAATCGAGAAAAATATTTTTGAATTAAAAAGCGAAACGTCATCTCACAAATATTAAAAGTTATCCGCTCCTTATACACGAAATTCGATGAGTTAAGTTATACGTTATACAAATGTTTTTTTTTAATAAGAATTACAAGTTAACCGATGTGTTAGTGCTAACTCACCGTTGTTCGTTGTTTATTAATATTTATATAATATTACATTACGCAGATGGTCAAAGAAGCTTAGCGAAATCATCTCTAGACTCCTTGAATTTTAGCGACCGACATGACACAAAGTTTCAGTTCACAGACACACAGTCCATTTAGCAACGACACAAACAATGCAATACCAAAATTCTTTTTGGTACCGAACTCGCAAAAAATGGAACGAACTTCCCGACCACGTATTTAATCAATTATACAATCTACAACAATGCATTAATTTTCTCTAGTATAATTATAATTTTCCATATTCCCGAGTGTTTGAAATTTAAGGTTAAGTTAGGTAAAGCTCTGTTCTCAATGGTCAAAATTGTCGATTGAACAATGAAAACAGTGCTTTATAAGATATCTTAGTATTAATATGAAATCCTTAGAATCCTCTTAGAATGATTTTTTTTTTCGAGTTTGGGTAAAAATCATCCATTGACATTATGAATACTGCGTTTACCACTGCTGTAGAAAAAACGAGTGGTGGGTGCACGACTGGGTCGTACGCAACTTTCTCTTTCACAGCGAGTTGGGCGTTAGATCAAATAGTAAGTATGCATTTCGATTATTGATGCTAAAAATGATATAAAAAATGTCGAAATGTGATTATACGAACGTTAACTCCGAAATTTGAAGGAATCGGTGTCTATGTGAATAATAATGATTTTCCGTTATTGGCCAAAACTTAAAATTCCGTTAAGTGATAGTTGGGCTAAAACTAATTATGTGGAATTATTTCAAACTATAATTGTAGTATATATATTAAATTTCATTCAATTCGGCATAGCAGTTTGCGAGAAATTAACAATTTTCTTTATATGGCCTAAATGACAAAATCCGTTATATGGATTTTCTCGAAAAAACCGGGTATGCAGTTTTGTTGGAACTAATATGCATATAGTATATATAAAGTTTAATCAAAATCATTAAAGCCGTTTTCGAGAAAATTGAGGTTATGTGTAATTTGTATATGGCAGGTACCGTTATTAACATGGCTAAAAGCAAACAAAAAAAATGGCCTAGAATTATGACCAAAATAAACTTGGATACGAAGTTTGGAGAAAATCGGTCAAGCCGTTTAGGCTGTGGAGACCATTACGGACCGACGGACGGAATTCCAAAAACCACTTTTTTAGGCTCCGCTATCATCGTAATGTTAGAATCAATCAAAATCTCGAGGTCGAAAATTTTCACGAAAACAATATCTTTCTCTTTGTAAGAGAAAGTTAAAAACAGAAGTGTCAAACAACAACAATTTATCGAAATTTAACCAACAAATTGAATTTTTCTTTCGATCATAACTTTTAAACTAAATGTGAGCGACTCTTTAAAAAAAACGTATAAATGATCCACAAAGACGAATCGTTTAAAACAACAAAAAGTCAGTTTGTGCTAAAGTAAATTTATGCCGAAAAACCAAAAATTATTATAGGTGTGCATGGCTGAAATATGGATCTTAACATATTTCAGTTGGACATTTAAAATAGAGGAAAAACCATGCGAGAAATAACCTTTAATTTTTTTTATATTTCATAACGAAATGTATGAAATGAATCAACTTCTTTATTTTTTTCTTAAATTAAAATAATTTAAAAAATCATCTAGACTTCGCCGACCAACTTCTTGCCATCCACAATTTGAAGGGGAAAGGGCGGTGGGATATTGGCGATAAGCATTGCCTCATATACGTGAGATGTAAGCACATCTCAACATTTTATGCCGCAGCTCCGACTTGCATGTTGGTGAAATGAAGCCATCAAATTTTTTGGTTTTTATTTTTGGAATTTCGAGATCCCTATGGATAACGTCGTTTCTAATATATCACAGTGCTTGCACCATGTATCTAAGCACTTTATTTTAGAAAAATTACTAAAACAAATTGGAATTTGTTTTCTTGGTACAACCCCAAAGTTATATACTGTAGGTCCATTCCGGATTTAGCACTGGCTTGTATAAAAGCAGTTTGTTTTCGGTACTGAGTTGGTAATGTTTTCCAAAAAGGCAGGCAGTACATTTTCTATATTTGATTATCAGTTCTTTACGTTTCATTGTGAAACAAGAAAGGACACATAGCATTTACCGATTTGGCAGAACATCGATAGCTTCAACATTGAGGTAGAAGAGACTTTGTCGAAAAACAATATTTGCCAACCGCTATTTCTTCGAGCAATAAAGGCATTATATTAATAAATCCCTCAATCGAACTACAATAAAACCTTTGGTCGTGTGTGTTCTTACCCTGACTAATAATAAATTTGACAATTCTTACTCACACATAACGAAATCATGATTTTCTTCACCTATATATACCAGACCATAGAAATACAATGCCACCGAAAGCAATGCATTATAAAACGAACATGTAAAAACACACAGAATAAGGGAATTCGGCATCAGTATTCGACTTATCGAAGGTGGCGCCAAATTATTTCTTCGAGTTATCAAGACATTCGAGTTATAGAAGTTCGAACGTATTTGCATCAAAACTTTTTCGATTTTTATTAAACTTTTGCAAAATAATTTTTTCAATAAAACGCCCACAAAAAGTAGGCGTGGCTAAAAACTTTATATTGATGAAATAAACAATGCAGATTATTCCCACCTCCGTGAGTCCGTCTGGTCAGTATTGCTCTCTCCAGACTAAATGGCTTAACCGATTTTCTTCAAACTTCGTATCTATGTTTGTTTTAGTCATAGTTCTAGGCCATTTTTATACCCTATCCAATAGGGGTATATTAGTAACATATACATAGTTTGTATCATAGAGAAATAATTTGGGTAGATATGCCTTAAAGTATATATATATACGATTTAGCCATGTCTGTCTGTTCGTCCATCCGTCTTTATATCACCGATATACAGACGTACAAAACATTTTGTACAAGATATTTAGACAATCTTAAAATCTAGATATCGTCCATATTAAATTTTTTGCCACGCTCACTTTTTAAGTGTCGTTTTCTGTAAAAAAAATTAAAAAAAACTTTCGATGTAAAAACATTAATAAAGTTAATATGTATAATGTTTTTAGCATCAACTTTTTGGGGATGTTTAATTTATTAATATTTATATAATATTACATTACGCAGATGGTCAAAGAAGCTTAGCGAAATCATCTCTAGACTCCTTGAATTTTAGCGACCGACATGACACAAAGTTTCAGTTCACAGACACACAGTCCATTTAGCAACGACACAAACAATGCAATACCAAAATTCTTTTTGGTACCGAACTCGCAAAAAATGGAACGAACTTCCCGACCACGTATTTAATCAATTATACAATCTACAACAATGCATTAATTTTCTCTAGTATAATTATAATTTTCCATATTCCCGAGTGTTTGAAATTTAAGGTTAAGTTAGGTAAAGCTCTGTTCTCAATGGTCAAAATTGTCGATTGAACAATGAAAACAGTGCTTTATAAGATATCTTAGTAATAATATGAAATCCTTAGAATCCTCTTAGAATGATTTTTTTTTTCGAGTTTGGGTAAAAATCATCCATTGACATTATGAATACTGCGTTTACCACTGCTGTAGAAAAAACGAGTGGTGGGTGCACGACTGGGTCGTACGCAACTTTCTCTTTCACAGCGAGTTGGGCGTTAGATCAAATAGTAAGTATGCATTTCGATTATTGATGCTAAAAATGATATAAAAAATGTCGAAATGTGATTATACGAACGTTAACTCCGAAATTTGAAGGAATCGGTGTCTATGTGAATAATAATGATTTTCCGTTATTGGCCAAAACTTAAAATTCCGTTAAGTGATAGTTGGGCTAAAACTAATTATGTGGAATTATTTCAAACTATAATTGTAGTATATATATTAAATTTCATTCAATTCGGCATAGCAGTTTGCGAGAAATTAACAATTTTCTTTATATGGCCTAAATGACAAAATCCGTTATATGGATTTTCTCGAAAAAACCGGGTATGCAGTTTTGTTGGAACTAATATGCATATAGTATATATAAAGTTTAATCAAAATCATTAAAGCCGTTTTCGAGAAAATTGAGGTTATGTGTAATTTGTATATGGCAGGTACCGTTATTAACATGGCTAAAAGCAAACAAAAAAAATGGCCTAGAATTATGACCAAAATAAACTTGGATACGAAGTTTGGAGAAAATCGGTCAAGCCGTTTAGGCTGTGGAGACCATTACGGACCGACGGACGGAATTACAAAAACCACTTTTTTAGGCTCCGCTATCATCGTAATGTTAGAATCAATCAAAATCTCGAGGTCGAAAATTTTCACGAAAACAATATCTTTCTCTTTGTAAGAGAAAGTTAAAAACAGAAGTGTCAAACAACAACAATTTATCGAAATTTAACCAACAAATTGAATTTTTCTTTCGATCATAACTTTTAAACTAAATGTGAGCGACTCTTTAAAAAAAACGGATAAATGATCCACAAAGACGAATCGTTTAAAACAACAAAAAGTCAGTTTGTGCTAAAGTAAATTTATGCCGAAAAACCAAAAATTATTATAGGTGTGCATGGCTGAAATATGGATCTTAACATATTTCAGTTGGACATTTAAAATAGAGGAAAAACCATGCGAGAAATAACCTTTAATTTTTTTTATATTTCATAACGAAATGTATGAAATGAATCAACTTCTTTATTTTTTTCTTAAATTAAAATAATTTAAAAAATCATCTAGACTTCGCCGACCAACTTCTTGCCATCCACAATTTGAAGGGGAAAGGGCGGTGGGATATTGGCGATAAGCATTGCCTCATATACGTGAGATGTAAGCACATCTCAACATTTTATGCCGCAGCTCCGACTTGCATGTTGGTGAAATGAAGCCATCAAATTTTTTGGTTTTTATTTTTGGAATTTCGAGATCCCTATGGATAACGTCGTTTCTAATATATCACAGTGCTTGCACCATGTATCTAAGCACTTTATTTTAGAAAAATTACTAAAACAAATTGGAATTTGTTTTCTTGGTACAACCCCAAAGTTATATACTGTAGGTCCATTCCGGATTTAGCACTGGCTTGTATAAAAGCAGTTTGTTTTCGGTACTGAGTTGGTAATGTTTTCCAAAAAGGCAGGCAGTACATTTTCTATATTTGATTATCAGTTCTTTACGTTTCATTGTGAAACAAGAAAGGACACATAGCATTTACCGATTTGGCAGAACATCGATAGCTTCAACATTGAGGTAGAAGAGACTTTGTCGAAAAACAATATTTGCCAACCGCTATTTCTTCGAGCAATGAAGGCATTATATTAATAAATCCCTCAATCGAACTACAATAAAACCTTTGGTCGTGTGTGTTCTTACCCTGACTAATAATAAATTTGACAATTCTTACTCACACATAACGAAATCATGATTTTCTTCACCTATATATACCAGACCATAGAAATACAATGCCACCGAAAGCAATGCATTATAAAACGAACATGTAAAAACACACAGAATAAGGGAATTCGGCATCAGTATTCGACTTATCGAAGGTGGCGCCAAATTATTTCTTCGAGTTATCAAGACATTCGAGTTATAGAAGTTCGAACGTATTTGCATCAAAACTTTTTCGATTTTTATTAAACTTTTGCAAAATAGTTTTTTCAATAAAACGCCCACAAAAAGTAGGCGTGGCTAAAAACTTTATATTGATGAAATAAACAATGCAGATTATTCCCACCTCCGTGAGTCCGTCTGGTCAGTATTGCTCTCTCCAGACTAAATGGCTTAACCGATTTTCTTCAAACTTCGTATCTATGTTTGTTTTAGTCATAGTTCTAGGCCATTTTTATACCCTATCCAATAGGGGTATATTAGTAACATATACATAGTTTGTATCATAGAGAAATAATTTGGGTAGATATGCCTTAAAGTATATATATATACGATTTAGCCATGTCTGTCTGTTCGTCCGTCCGTCTTTATATCACCGATATACATACGTACAAAACATTTTGTACAAGATATTTAGACAATCTTAAAATCTAGATATCGTCCATATTAAATTTTTTGCCACGCTCACTTTTTAAGTGTCGTTTTCTGTAAAAAAAAATTAAAAAAAACTCGATGTAAAAACATTAATAAAGTTAATATGTATAATGTTTTTAGCATCAACTTTTTGGGGATGTTTAATTTAAGAAAGGAATCGGATAGGGTATTCATTGATTGTAGCCTTCTCATATGTTTATACCCTATCCCATAGGGGTATATTAGTTTTGATACTTAGTTTGTAACATAGAGAAATAATTTAGCTACATATACATCAAAGTATATGGATCGACTCAGAATCGCTAGCTGAATCGATTAAGCCATGTCTGTCTGTCCGTCCGTCCGTCCGTTTGTACGTCACCGATTTTTAGGCCTTAAATTTTGAGCTAGGATAAAGAAATTTGGTATATAGGATCCTCGTCCGTGCCTACAGAACAAGTGTAAAAAATTTTCAAAATCCGCCCACTGCCACGTCCCCCTAATTCCCCTTTTAAGAAAAACTTAGTTTTTTGCGAAGCCGTAAGGAATTTTGAAAAGGTTTCTGAACAACATATTTAGATAATCTTAATATCTAAATTTCGTTCATATAAAGTTTTTTGCCATGCCCACTTTTTGGGGGCATTTTTAATAAAAAAAACTTTCCGGTCAAAATTTAAAATTTTCGAACAAAATTTTGATGCAGAATCATTAGTAAAACAGAAGTGTCAAACAACAACAATTTATCGAAATTTAACCAACAAATTGAATTTTTCTTTCGATCATAACTTTTAAACTAAATGTGAGCGACTCTTTAAAAAAAACGGATAAATGATCCACAAAGACGAATCGTTTAAAACAACAAAAAGTCAGTTTGTGCTAAAGTAAATTTATGCCGAAAAACCAAAAATTATTATAGGTGTGCATGGCTGAAATATGGATCTTAACATATTTCAGTTGGACATTTAAAATAGAGGAAAAACCATGCGAGAAATAACCTTTAATTTTTTTTATATTTCATAACGAAATGTATGAAATGAATCAACTTCTTTATTTTTTTCTTAAATTAAAATAATTTAAAAAATCATCTAGACTTCGCCGACCAACTTCTTGCCATCCACAATTTGAAGGGGAAAGGGCGGTGGGATATTGGCGATAAGCATTGCCTCATATACGTGAGATGTAAGCACATCTCAACATTTTATGCCGCAGCTCCGACTTGCATGTTGGTGAAATGAAGCCATCAAATTTTTTGGTTTTTATTTTTGGAATTTCGAGATCCCTATGGATAACGTCGTTTCTAATATATCACAGTGCTTGCACCATGTATCTAAGCACTTTATTTTAGAAAAATTACTAAAACAAATTGGAATTTGTTTTCTTGGTACAACCCCAAAGTTATATACTGTAGGTCCATTCCGGATTTAGCACTGGCTTGTATAAAAGCAGTTTGTTTTCGGTACTGAGTTGGTAATGTTTTCCAAAAAGGCAGGCAGTACATTTTCTATATTTGATTATCAGTTCTTTACGTTTCATTGTGAAACAAGAAAGGACACATAGCATTTACCGATTTGGCAGAACATCGATAGCTTCAACATTGAGGTAGAAGAGACTTTGTCGAAAAACAATATTTGCCAACCGCTATTTCTTCGAGCAATGAAGGCATTATATTAATAAATCCCTCAATCGAACTACAATAAAACCTTTGGTCGTGTGTGTTCTTACCCTGACTAATAATAAATTTGACAATTCTTACTCACACATAACGAAATCATGATTTTCTTCACCTATATATACCAGACCATAGAAATACAATGCCACCGAAAGCAATGCATTATAAAACGAACATGTAAAAACACACAGAATAAGGGAATTCGGCATCAGTATTCGACTTATCGAAGGTGGCGCCAAATTATTTCTTCGAGTTATCAAGACATTCGAGTTATAGAAGTTCGAACGTATTTGCATCAAAACTTTTTCGATTTTTATTAAACTTTTGCAAAATAGTTTTTTCAATAAAACGCCCACAAAAAGTAGGCGTGGCTAAAAACTTTATATTGATGAAATAAACAATGCAGATTATTCCCACCTCCGTGAGTCCGTCTGGTCAGTATTGCTCTCTCCAGACTAAATGGCTTAACCGATTTTCTTCAAACTTCGTATCTATGTTTGTTTTAGTCATAGTTCTAGGCCATTTTTATACCCTATCCAATAGGGGTATATTAGTAACATATACATAGTTTGTATCATAGAGAAATAATTTGGGTAGATATGCCTTAAAGTATATATATATACGATTTAGCCATGTCTGTCTGTTCGTCCGTCCGTCTTTATATCACCGATATACATACGTACAAAACATTTTGTACAAGATATTTAGACAATCTTAAAATCTAGATATCGTCCATATTAAATTTTTTGCCACGCTCACTTTTTAAGTGTCGTTTTCTGTAAAAAAAAATTAAAAAAAACTCGATGTAAAAACATTAATAAAGTTAATATGTATAATGTTTTTAGCATCAACTTTTTGGGGATGTTTAATTTAAGAAAGGAATCGGATAGGGTATTCATTGATTGTAGCCTTCTCATATGTTTATACCCTATCCCATAGGGGTATATTAGTTTTGATACTTAGTTTGTAACATAGAGAAATAATTTAGCTACATATACATCAAAGTATATGGATCGACTCAGAATCGCTAGCTGAATCGATTAAGCCATGTCTGTCTGTCCGTCCGTCCGTCCGTTTGTACGTCACCGATTTTTAGGCCTTAAATTTTGAGCTAGGATAAAGAAATTTGGTATATAGGATCCTCGTCCGTGCCTACAGAACAAGTGTAAAAAATTTTCAAAATCCGCCCACTGCCACGTCCCCCTAATTCCCCTTTTAAGAAAAACTTAGTTTTTTGCGAAGCCGTAAGGAATTTTGAAAAGGTTTCTGAACAACATATTTAGATAATCTTAATATCTAAATTTCGTTCATATAAAGTTTTTTGCCATGCCCACTTTTTGGGGGCATTTTTAATAAAAAAAACTTTCCGGTCAAAATTTAAAATTTTCGAACAAAATTTTGATGCAGAATCATTAGTAATATTAATATGAAGATTTCGTCTATTGACCATTTTAACCCACGTCCACTTTTTGGGGGCGTTTTAAAAAAAAACATTTTTATACACTACCCCACAACATATGCAGTCTAAAAACCTTGTCTTTTATAGAAATGTAAAAGTGTTTTATAAACTGTCTGAACAATTTGTTGTGACAATGCATTTTCTGTATTTAATCCACATCGTGTTTTTAGCCATGTCCACTTTTTGAGGATTTTAATTTTACAGATAGGATGGGATAGGGTATTCAACGATCCGCACAGCGGATTGTAGCCTTATCATATGATTTTTTTATTGGTATTGGTACTTGATATTATGCCAACCTTGCAGTGAAAGAGAAAGTTGCGTACGATCCAGACGTGCACCCACCACTCGTTATTAATTAACAATATAAGTAATACTAGTTCAGACCAATTAGCCAATGATGATTTTCTTGTTTTCAAATGAACAATTATTCAAATATGCTCTAAAAATTTATTGACTTTTTATTAAACAACCTTGAGTATAACATTTTAAATGACAAATTTATATACTGCTCGCACGCTTATCTATGTTCTTTGTTCTCACCTTATTTAAAGATTCCGCCTTCATTCATTAATTCCCAAAGTTATCTAGAAAGTGGTTAACATATGTTTTCAATTGAACTGTCATGTAGGCATGACAAATCAATCAATCGATACATCTATTCGAATGTACGACATCTAATATATACTTTTACCAGGAATAGTTATTTCTTGTTTGGTAATGAAGAAGAAAGTAAAGTTTCGTTTGCTATTGTGATTAAAATACGAAAAAGGTGTTAACAAAATTTAAAAAAAATATTCTTATTTTTGTTTTGTGTTTTTTTAATTTAAAGACAAATTTATTTTAGTGTTGTTGCAATTATTATACCATTTCCCATAGGGAGGTATACTAGTTTTGATACATAGTTTGTAACATAGAGAAATAATTTAGCTAGAAATACTCAAAGTATATGGGTCGACCCAGAATCGCTAGCTGAGTCGATTTAACCATGTCTGCCCGTCCGTCCGTACGTCACCAGTTTTTGGGCTTCAAATTTTGTTGTTGAAGGATGAAATTTGGTATAGTGGTCTTTGTTGCTCCCAGCAGAACAAGTGTAAACAATTTTGGAATTCGCCCACTGCCAAGATTTCTTTTAAGAAAAACGTAGTTTTTGGCCAAACCGTAAACAATATATAAAAAGTTTCTGAACAACATATTTAGACCATCGCAATATCTATATTTCGTTTACATAAAGTTTTTTTTGCCGCGCACACTTTTTGGGGCGTTTTCATTAAAAAAAAACTTTTTCTGGTCAAATTTTAAAATTTTTGGAAAAAATTTCGATGCAGAATCGTAGTAATATTAATATGAGCATTTTGTCTATAGACCATTTTAACCTACATTCACTTTTTGGTTTTTATATAAAAACCATTTACAAAACCATACATATGCAAGAGAAAAACCTTTTTTTTGTAGAACCATAAAATGTTTTATAAACTGTCTGTACAATTTGTTGTGACAATGTCATTTTCTCTATTTAATCCCCATTCTGTTTTATTCCATGTCCATATTTTGGGGATATTAGTTTTACAGATGGGATGGGATAGGGTATTAAACGATCCGCACAGCGGATTGTAGCCTTCTCATATGTTTTTTCGTTCATTTCGATTCCAATTTGTTTCGATTTCAAATTAATGTGGAATGTAGTGAAATTGTATAATTAGTCTAATCTCAAGCTGTAAAACTAAAAAGAGATTAAAACTATTCCAGTCAATTTGTTTTTATACCCTATCCCATAGGGGTATATGTAACATAGAGAAATAATTTTTGTCCAAATTTTAATTTTTTTTCCGTGGGCTGGTGGAAATCTTCATAGACACGAAGCACGTGCCCAAAGTAGTGTGAGATTTTTACTCACTAAAACCACCACCCATTTTGTATTTCTATTGCAACTAAGTATTCGACTTATCCAGCAATTTTTTTTATCACGAGTATATAATATGTTTGGCAGGTAACTTTACTTTGAGAGTCCCTGCTTTTCTGCAATTTATAGCGCGGTTTGTTATTATCGGGCCAAATCTAAGGGTTAAGTTCTTTGAAGACGCCGCTATATATTTGTTTCGTCAAGAATTTGGAGGACTGTTGTGATAACGTGTCCTAATAAACGTTTTTTATGTTTTCGTGCAAAATTTTTTGTTTCATCTTTAACCGCGGGAATACCCAGATCTCTGCGTAGATCTTCGTTCCTTACGTACCAAGGCGCATTGACGAATGATCTTAACATTTTGTTTTCAAAAGTTTGTAAAATGTTTAGATTCGTATCACTGGTACAACCCCATAGTTGTATACCATATGTCCAAACCGGTTTTAGCACTTGCTTGTATAATAGCTTGTTATCAAGGTTAAGCTTCGAATATTTTCCGAGCAACCAGTACAGTTCTCTGTATAAGTTCTTCGCATTTCTTTTTTACATGCGACTTCCATTTTAATTTTGCATCGAGTGTCATACCGAGATATTTCGCTTCATTTGCAAACGGGACTCGAACCGTATTTAGAAATACAGGCAAATTTTTTGTCCGTTTATACGAAAAATCTACATGGATCGATTTGCTCTCATTAAGTGCAATCCGCCAGGATTTAGTCCATTCATTAACCTCGTTAAGAGCGTTTTGTAATTTGATATTTGTTTCCTCTATTGTTGTGCCAACTTCCTTTAACAGGATCGTCAACAATAAAAGCAGTTCTTTCCGGGCTATTGCTTGCTTCGTAACAATGTCGCTGGCTTTTCGGTTCATCGGCCACCTTCTCTTGTCAAGGAACCACTTACCCTTGACATTCCCAAATAACCTGTTGTCCGAATATGTCGAAGCAGCTCAACTAGGTTCACCTGTGACAGCAGGCCGGGTATTCCGTGCAATTTTTACCAGGCTGTTTATAGTGTTGCTGTTTTTCGTTTTGTTATCGCACTTATCGTTTAGCAAGTCAAATCCGCTTGGATGAGACCAATACCCGATGGTTACTACTTGGAGGTAAAAATAAGCAGAGTTGATGTATAGTCAGAGTTACAACCACTGGGCATTGCCAAGTTAAAGACAATCAGAGTCTACCCTCGTTCTACAATATCGAACCAACAAGTGCTAGTAGTATCTCCCATTTAAATGTAATGAAAGATCGAATATATTTAAAACCACTATTGCAATACCAAAGGAATTTAAAGTCGAGCGTGCTAAGAGTAATAGCGACCAACTAGGTCGTGCATTTCCAACTCGTTTTTTAATGCTTTATTTTAGAGTAAGTAAAATAGAGTGGTACTTACAAAATGAAAGTTATGTTTTCGTAACCATTTTCGACTTCGAGATTTTAATTGATTCATTACGATTGACTTTCATAGCCTTAACGCCAATACCAATTCAAACTTCGTATTGACATTTTATTTTTTGTTACTATTCTAGACCATTTTTGTTTTACTCTGAGCCATAACGGCATCTCCCATATACAAATTACATATAACGTGAATTTTCCCAAAAAGGCTGTAACGATTTTGATTAAACTTCATATGTATTATAAATATAGCAGTTTCAACAAAACTGCAGTTTTTTGAGAAAATCCTCATCACGGATTTTCGGATTTAGGCCATATAAAGAAAAAATTTATAAATATAATAGCCGTCCCGACAGAAGTTGTCTTGTCATGGCATTGAACGTTTAATTGGATTACGAATACATTTATATATATCTATGTATAAACATTTATCGATATTTTGTTGGCGAAGATATGTCGAAATCGTAATCACTAATGCAGCAGCTGCTTTCTAATATCTTTCTCTTTTAACTGTTGCCAATATTTGAAAAAAAAAGTCAAATCGGTCCAGCCGTTTTCAAGTTATGGTGTCACCAAGAAAATCATTTTAATATGTATACAATCACCATTTTCTATACACAAAATCATTTAAGTTGCTATAACAAATATCGACGGCCACGTATCAAGTTAAGAATTGTCCTATCTTATCTTTTAAGTTGGGCCAAACAATACAAATTTACAAAATTTAACCGAAATCGATTCAGCGGTTTCGGAGATTAGCGTAACCAACATCGTGACATAGATGTTTATATACATATAATGATTACTGTTACTTTTTTGGAAATTTCCAAATAATTAGTTTTGGCTCAACTATTCTTTAACGGAATTTTCAGTTTTGGCCAATCGTGCACCGACCACTCGCTTTGCTCGATGTTATTTCACAGCACCAAAATCTACATCTCACCACATATATTAGGTAGAAGTTAATAATATTATTTTTTTTTCTTTTCAGATTAAAATTCACCGTAGTACATTTGTGGCCGCTATTTGCATAAGTTAATCCAATTACTACACACACCCAAACGAATTTTCATCTCCAAAATTATGTGTAACTAGAAAAAACTCATCACCCGTATAAAAAAACGCATTAAAATAGTAAACACTGTACCTTTACATCTCAGTTTACTGTCCCGTTACTTTTATTTAATCTATTAAATGAGTTATATTGTTTTTTACATTTTATCTGATCAGAGAATGGCTCGGTTATCATAAGAAGAGACGAGACAAGTACTTATATCTTTGAAATATTACTAATTATTTTGCCTAATCGCTACTTGATTTGTATTTTACACATATGCATTCTAACAATTTTTTTTTCGATAATAGTTCTTACTCTCTCTCTCTCTCTCTCTCTCTCTTTCTCGATTAACATCACACATTAAGACTGATTAAAACACATACTTAGACATCAACTTTAAAGTTCGGTGGCTTATCGTGGAAATATTAAAATTTCATTTGAGTTTTTCTAGTTATGCTCCTCACGCGTAGGCGAAAATTTATCAAAAGGTGATGATGATTGTTGTTATTTACACACATAATTGCGTTTGGTTAAAACTATACGCTTTATATTTTTTGTCTAAGCAATTATATTTCATTGTTTCTTTTTATTATTTTATGATTTTATAAAGAAGGTAGTATTAACATGATAGACAACCTCATCATAGCGTCACTGGTTTTGCAACAAACAGAAAAAAGGGCACCCACAGTTTAAATGAGTAAATTTAAATTCATTTTGTTGTATTTATATAATTTTGTTAAACTGGTGAGTTATGTTGTGAGCTAAATGCAAGAAAGTAATGCAAGCTAACTCTACTGCTAGACTGTGTTTGCGGTTAATCATTTCATTCACAGAAACGACGTATATTGAGTAACAATGCAAACAATAAACACAACAAAGAGTGAGCATTATCATTTCATATCCAATTTCATTTTAGAAATACATTTTGCTCTATGTAATCAGTCAGTACTCAGTAGTAAAAGTGTTAATTTCGCTTCATATGGTCTAAAGTGTGCATCAAGTTCATTCATTCGCCTATTATTTTGAAGCAAAAATTAATATAAATAGTGTTCTCTTTAAGTTAATTGAGTTGTTTCTCTTGTTGGTCTGATTTTTTGTTTTATTTTATGGCTTTACACGATGTTGGAGGAAGCAAATGATACATTTTTTTAATTATTTTAGCTTGGGGAGTGATTGATTCAAACAAAATTCTAACTAAATTAATCTATAAAATACGAACAATTTATAAAGGGCTCAAAATACAGTGCAGTTGAAACAAAAATGTATGAAACACATGAATTTTTTAGTTTGCTATTCCGTGCAACAATCATTCCTGGATTAATAATAGTACCATGGCTACTTGGGTTGTAAGTATCGCTACATTATTTTGTTTAGTTATTTGGATTTGATTTTTGTTCTCATTAGTTACTCTCTTGTTCGTACTAAACAACTTATTTTAATTCTTTGTTAGCTGATTTGTATAACGTTCACGTGCATTGTATAAGTGTTCTTTATTTATTGTTTGAAAGTTTATTTGTTTATGTTTCGCTTAATATGGCACATCATAAAGTGTTTAATTAATTGAAATGGAAGTGCATAGTTGTGAACACTCAATAACTTGTGCACTGTAGTAACTTGAAAAGATTACTCTTCATGTTACTGAATCTTACAACTTTCAAGTTCGCACGTTTATTTAAATTATCGCTTGAACATGAGTACGCGAACGTTTTTTTTTTGTTAGGACTTGGTTATTTACATAATTGGGCTAAAGCCCACTTTTCTCTACACCGTCTAACGCCTGTCTAAGAATCAAAAACTAAAATATATGAATAAAGTTTTTTTTATGGTGACAACGCTAACTGGGAACACCCAACACACATATCATACGATAAGTATGTCTGAGAAAAACTTAAGAATTAGTTTTCTTAAATGAGCTAGAACTATTATAATTGCAATAAACTTAGAAGTACTATTTATTTACCTGAACTATATAATTGTGAAATCATTAAAAAAACGTGTGGTGGGTGCTCGACTGGGTCGTACGCAACTTTGTCTTCCACTGTTAGGTTGGCGTAATAGCAAATACCAAACATGCGAAAACAATTCGTTTAGGAATAATTGGGAAAAACAAGTTATGTGGAATTATATCAAACGGTACATGTAGTAATCAAATTAAAACAGATTTAATTTGGCCAAATAGTTTGCGAGAAACTGACAAAAATCCGTCATATGAATTTTCTCGGAAAAAATGGGTATGTAGTTTTGTTGGAACTACTGTTTTTATATTATATGTTAAGTTTAATAAAAATCGTTACAGCCGTTTTAGAGGTACGTTATGTGTAATTTTCAAATAGGAGGTACCGTCAATAAAATGTCTAAGAGTAAACAAATGACATAGAATTGTGACAAAAAACTGCGTATACGAAGTTTATCTCCAGCCGTTTAAGCTGTAGAGACCATTACGGTTCGCGAGATTCCAAAAACCTCTTTTTGAATTGCCCCATCATGGAAATGTTAGAATCAATCAAAATCTCGAGGTCGAAAATTTTCACCGCACCAATATTTTTCTCTATGTAAGAGTAAGTTAAATATAATGGAACGACGGTATTTGAAATACGAATGCTCAACAAACATCCAAAAGCAAATCTGTTATGATAAACCTTTTAAATGGGGAGTTCGAAATATTATGTCGTTTTTATCGCTTCTACAACACTTACTTATAACTGGTCAACAGTTTAAAACGAGTACTTTATCTTCCAGCGATTCAAAATAGTTGGGATCCCTTGCCCCAGATATTGCGTAGACTAGTCATGCTCACTAAGTGATGTGACACAAACTTCTTGGTCAGTGATTTTTACACATAAACAAAACAATATTGATGCTATAGTGCCCTTTCTTGCGAAAACAATCTACCGCTAGGACAATGAATGTGCCTCTAGTGCTTAACGATAACAATTTAGCCGTACAGAGTAAAAGTCCGTAGCTATTTTTTGGGTGGGAATGACAACAACATAAAATGGGTATCGTTGGATAGGGGTTTAATTTGTGTTGTGAACATTTGTCTTAATTTAATTTAAAATTTGTTCTGTCGTTTACTTCGTTCGTTTATGTCCGCGCACAGATCGGCAGACAGATGGACAAAATTCTGATGCTCACTTTTTCCGTGTTCTCCATCATCGTAATGAAAAAAAAACATTCCATTACTCCATAGTTAGAATTTAATGCAAATTCTAGTTGAATACTTAATAAACAATTAAAGTGTGTATTTTTTATAATAAAACGTATAGATACTTTTAGTTTTAAAAGCGTAAGAACATATATCATATGTATTAAATTTGAATCCTACATGTTACGTATGCCCCCAAAAAAGGTTAAATACATTGCGTACATAGAAACCACTTTTAATGGCTAGTATAAAATATACGCTTTGCTTATGTATTACTTAACACACTACAACAAAACAATTAACTTATGAATTTATTAAGAAAACGGTTTAAGAGCTTTGAAAATAGTAACAGCAAAAGCGATGTTACGTAAACTAATTATTTTTTAAGTCTATCTACATAAGACAACATTTAAAAAAACCCAAACTAAATATAAGGCGTTTTAGAGGCAATGATTCCTGAGTACAACATTATATGTTGTTTAAGGTAAGAAGCGCGTTTGTTTTAATAATTGCTAGTCACACTTGCATGGTGTTGATTTCAGCTAATTCATACATAAAAATAAAAATTAGTACACAAATATAGTATATTCATATAAAACAGCTAAGCCATCTTATGTCCATTTGTTCCCTTTTTAAGGTGAAAATATATATATTCACGGGCTTTAGGAGTGTCCAACTCAGACGACAATACACACATTTTCAAACTCCTACCCTTTTTCAAAATTTCTTACGGTTTGGCCAAATCTACGTTTTTCTAAAAAGGGGGCATGTTCTGACAAGAGCAACAAAGAGCACGTGTACCAAATTTCATCATTCTTACTCAAAATTTAAGGACCAAAAACTGGTGACGTACCGACAGACATTGCTAAATCGACTCAGCTAGCGATTCTGCGTCGATCCATATACTATAAGGTATATCTAGCTAAATTATTTCTCTAAGTTCTTCTATGTATCAAAGCAAATATACCCCTATGTGAAAGTGTATAACCATCAAAGCTTTGATAGACAAAACACTTAAGTGGAGGGATGTTTTTGTTTGTCGTCTCCTTCAACATGCGTCTGATACTTTTCGTCGAAATGAGAACACTCTGTCTTGGTATTGGAGATTGACATTATTCGCTTTTCTTTACACAAAAGTACCCGAACGAATTTTATATTTTTATCCGAAAAACGGGCTCAGTGGCGCGATGAACTGCAGTGCAGAAGGTGTGACTTCGATTCGCAGCCGTAGCAACACTTAAATGATTTTTCACTGGCCCTCCTCTGGTGATGATCTGATAAATCATTCGATTAGTTTAAATTGTCAGGAAAAACTTATCTCAACTTAGCCGTTCGGAGTCGGCATAAAACAGAAGGTCACACACATGATTGTGAAAAAGCTAGGCCCTGGGTAGACACGAGCCTGTTGCGCCAAAAATGTGTATTTTTTTTTTTGTATCCAAAAATTGCATCTACACGAGTGCTATTTTAGGCTAGTTTATGATATGTGATTTTTGAAAATGGAAAACATTTATATTTGGCGCGGATAATATGGATGTGTTTTTTCCTAACATTAAAAAAGTGTCCATTGATGTGTTATCGCTCACATCTTTACAAGCTTAGATTTTGAGCAGGAAATTGTGTAGTCTCTGTTCGACGAAGCAGAACAAGTGTAAACATTTTGAAAATCCCTCAACCCCTATATATTAGTTTTGATATATGGTTTGTAACATAGAGAAAAAATTAGATAGATATACCTAAAAGTATACGGATCGACTCAAAATCGGTAGCTGAGTCAATTTAGTCATGTGTCTCTGTTCGTCACCGATTTTTAGGCTTTAAATTGTGAACTAGGATAATGAAATTTGGTATATAGAATCCATGTTCGTGGCAATAGAACAAGTGTACAATTTTTCAAAATCCGCCCACTTTTAGGAAAACGTTATTTTTTATCAAACAGTTTAGAACTTTAATAAAGTGTCTGAATAAGATATTTTGAAAATCCTAATTTCTGTATTTCGTCCATATAACATTTTTTGCCAAACCCACTCTTATGGGGCGTTTTCTGTAAAAACTGTTTTCGGTAAAATTTTAAGAAAATTTGAAAACAAAAAATGTAGATGCATAAACATTAATAAAGTTAATACGAACATTTATTTCGTAGGTCATTTTAACCCACGCCCACTTTTTGGCGGCGTTTTTTCTACAAAAGAAAAAAAAGAGACATTGTAAGGGGTACATAACTTTATACACTCCTTATAATGAGTTTTTGAATAAGGCTCTTTATATTGCTTTGAAAACATATTTGGATATTGGCAAATACAAACAACATTAAATTAAATTATACTTTACTAAGAATAATTGAATAAAGTAGAGTGTTCTAATTCCAAACAATGTAGAATTTGTATCTAAAAACGTTTTAGATACGAAATGTAATTTAATGCTAAATCAACACATTTTCATTTGCAAGATTTTGTTTGTTAATTTTAAATTATGCTTTATAATTTCCGTAAAAATATGTTTAATACGTTTTTATTGAAAAAGATAATGTTATTGCTGCTGATCTAGTAAAAAATAAGTTGATGTGTTTATCATAAAACTAAAACTTTAGTGGGGAATCTATATAAACAAAAATCAAATGCCGTTCGTTGGGAACGCATTACTTGAGAACGACTGCACCGATTTGGCAATTTTTTTTTTAGGTCTTCTTCATAACCCAACATGGGTTTTTTACGGAAAGAAAAATTGACCACGACCACTGTTATGCCCACTTTTTTTTACTTATATAAAATCGGAGAACGGCTGGACCGATTTTTATACCCTATCCCATAGGGGTAGACCTGGATCGACTCAGAATCGCTAGCTGAGTCGAATTATCCATGTCTGTCTGTCCGTCCTACCGTCCGTATGTCCGTCAGTCCGTCTGTCTGTTCGTCACCGATTTTTGGGCCTTGAATTTTGAGCTAGGATAATGAAATTTGGTATATAGGATCCTTGTCCGAGTCACCAAAACAAGTGTAAAAAATTTTAAAATCCGCCCACTGCCACGCCCCCTTTTCAGAAAAACTCAGTTTTTGGCCAAACCGTAAAGAATTTTAAAAAAGTGTCCCAGCAGCATATTTAGAGAATCGAATTATCTATATTTCGTCAATATAAAGTTTTTTGCCACGCCCACTTTTTGGGGGCGTTTTTAATAAAAAAAACGTTTTTCGGTCAAATTTTAAAATTTTCGAAAAAAAATGTTGATGCAGAATCATTAGTATTGTTAATATGAACATTTCGTCTATAGACCATTTTAACCCACGCCCACTTTTTGGGGGCGTTTTTATATAAAAACCATTTTTATACACTACCCCATAACATATGCATGAGAAAAACCTTGTCTTTTGTAGAACCGTATAATTTGTTCTGACAATGTCTACTATTTGGGGATATTAGTTTTACAGATGGGATAGGATAGGGTATCCGCACAGCGGATTGTAGCCTTCTCATATGTTTTTAATTGTTTTTACTAATCCAATTTAAATTTTTAGGGAAAAGAAATTGACCACGGCCATCTGTACGCCCCCTTTTTGGATTTACCTTAAATCGGAGAACGGCTGTACTTATTTGGTTTATCTAACGGAAAGAAAAATTGACCATGCCCACTTTTATGGCCCTTTTTTGATATATCTTTAATCGGAAAACGGCTGCACCAATTTGGTTCATTTTTTTATTTCGTCATAAACCAACTTGGGTATTTACGGAAAGAAAAATTGACTACACCCACTTATATGGCCATTTGCTTATTTATATAAAATCGGAGAACGGCTGGAACGATTTTTTTAAAAAAAAAATCCGTTCTAATCCAATTTAAATTTTAAGGAAAAAGAAATTGACTACGGCCATTTGTACGACCACTTTTTTTATATATCTAAAATCGATGAACTCCTTGACCGATTTGGCTAATTTTTATAAATGTTTGTAATAGTCCACAAGAAACGACGAGTGCTTTAATTTGCGTGGCCAAACACATTCCAAGATTTTCACGTACAGAGAAGCGTACCAACGCAACGTGTGATGATATTTTGCATCAGATGCGTATTACAACATTAAATCCAAATTTACATCTAAGCGAGGAAATTCACAACGAGGCTTTGATAATAATTGAGGACATGCGCTTGATGATGTCGAACAAGGTATTATCTGACTTAGGCAGGATAGCTCCCAATCGTTTGATGCACGCATTTAAGTAAGAGTTGCGAAGCGAAAAACAATATGATTGCTTTGAGGAAACAAGTTCGAACGAACGTTCCAGTGTTGAATCGACAACAAAAATATGCGTACGACACTCTTATGAAAGTTATGAGCGATGGAACTGCATGGTAGGTTTTTTTTTTGGACGCTCCCAGTGGCAGCGATACGCTCGCATAATGATGTTGCACTTGCTTCAACAGGAATAACATCTACATTGTTGGAAGGCGGTAAAACTGCTCATTCAGCACTCAAGTTGCTATTGAATATGCAAATCAATGAAAATCCAACGTGCAACTTTTCCAAGAACAGTTCGATGGCCAAAGTTTTGAAGCAAAGCATATTGATCGTTTGGAATAAGTGTACAATGGCGCATAAAAAGTCTTTGGGGCCTTAGACAAAACGTTTCAAGATTTAATAAACAATCCTAGGCGGTTTGGTGGTGCGATATAATTCTGTTGGTAGGTGATTTTCGGCAAACATTGACAGTGATTCCACGATCAACGCCAGTCGATGAACTTAATGCATATTTGAAGTCCCCGTTTTGTGGAAACACTTAGAGAAACTCAAACTGACTACAAACATGCGTGGCGATCTGCAGAACGATCAATCAGGAGAAATATTTTCGTAGCAATTGTTGGACTTAGCAACGGCAAAATCCCTGTTGACGTTTTGGACGGCTGTATTTTATTTCCCGTCGCTTTCTGGGTTACCGAATCAAAATCCGAACTCATCCGAAATGTGCCAAAAATTACAAAAATCATGATTGGTCTAGCGAACGTGATATTTTGGTTGCGGAAAACATTGATGCAGACGAATTGAATTTTAAGATTCAAAGTGAAATTGCTCGCGAGTTGGTGAAGTGCATATCGGTGGATTCCGTTACTTCCCAAGATGATATCATCAACTATCCAACCGCGTTTTTATTCTCGGTGTAATTACCCGGATCGGTAATCATAATGTTACCAAATATAAACCAGCCGCGTCTTTTTAATAGCACTCGGCTTGTGTTGAAAAACCTGATGAACAACGCTATCGAAGCAACAATATATAAAGGGAAGTACAAAGTTGTATATATAAATGTACAAATTTGTCACCGATTTTTAGGCTTTAAATTGTGAACTAGGATAATGAAATTTGGTATATAGAATCCATGTTCGTGGCAATAGAACAAGTGTACAATTTTGCAAAATCCGCCCATTTTTAGGAAAACGTTATTTTTTATCAAACAGTTTAGAACTTTAATAAAGTGTCTGAATAAGATATTTTGAAAATCCTAATTTCTGTATTTCGTCCATATAACATTTTTTGCCAAACCCACTCTTATGGGGCGTTTTCTGTAAAAAACTGTTTTCGGTAAAATTTTAAGAAAATTTGAAAACAAAAAATGTAGATGCATAAACATTAATAAAGTTAATACGAACATTTATTTCGTAGGTCATTTTAACCCACGCCCACTTTTTGGCGGCGTTTTTTCTACAAAAGAAAAAAAGAGACATTGTAAGGGGTACATAACTTTATACACTCCTTATAATGAGTTTTTGAATAAGGCTCTTTATATTGCTTTGAAAACATATTTGGATATTGGCAAATACAAGCAACATTAAATTAAATTTTACTTTACTAAGAATAATTGAATAAAGTAGAGTGTTCTAATTCCAAACAATGTAGAATTTGTATCTAAAAACGTTTTAGATACGAAATGTAATTTAATGCTAAATCAACACATTTTCATTTGCAAGATTTTGTTTGTTAATTTTAAATTATGCTTTATAATTTCCGTAAAAATATGTTTAATACGTTTTTATTGAAAAAGATAATGTTATGGCTGCTGATCTAGTAAAAAATAAGTTGATGTGTTTATCATAAAACTAAAACTTTAGTGGGGAATCTATATAAACAAAAATCAAATGCCGTTCGTTGGGAACGCATTACTTGAGAACGACTGCACCGATTTGGCAATTTTTTTTTTAGGTCTTCTTCATAACCCAACATGGGTTTTTTACGGAAAGAAAAATTGACCACGACCACTGTTATGCCCACCGTCCGTCCTACCGTCCGTATGTCCGTCCGTCCGTCTGTCTGTTCGTCACCGATTTTTGGGCCTTGAATTTTGAGCTAGGATAATGAAATTTGCTATATAGGATCCTTGTCCGAGTCACCAAAACAAGTGTAAAAAATTTTAAAATCCGGCCACTGCCACGCCCCCTTTTCAGAAAAACTCAGTTTTTGGCCAAACCGTAAAGAATTTTAAAAAAGTGTCCAAGCAGCATATTTAGAGAATCGAATTATCTATATTTCGTCAATATAAAGTTTTTTGCCACGCCCACTTTTTGGGGGCGTTTTTAATAAAAAAAAACATTTTTCGGTCAAATTTTAAAATTTTCGAAAAAAATGTTGAGGCAGAATCATTAGTATTGTTAATATGAACATTTCGTCTATAGACCATTTTAACCCACGCCCACTTTTTGGGGGCGTTTTTATATAAAAATTTTAAAAATTTTTAGTCTCGGTGTAATTACCCGGATCGGTAATCATAATGTTACCAAATATAAACCAGCCGCGTCTTTTTAATAGCACTCGGCTTGTGTTGAAAAACCTGATGAACAACGCTATCGAAGCAACAATATTTAAAGGGAAGTACAAAGTTGTATATATAAATGTACAAATTTGTACTTCCCTATAAGTATTGTTGCTTCGATAACGTTGTTCATCAGGTTTTTCAACGCAAGCCGAGTGCTATTACAAAGACGTGGCTGGTTTTATTTTCGAATATATATATTGAATGGTACTTTCATCTTGACAGCGTAATAGTCTGGAGAAGTGGTTCTTCCATATCCTCAGCATCGACAGGATTCTGTCGGAGCCTTGTATCCTTGGCTTTTACGTTTTTCACTTTGGCAACTCTTGCGAACATCATTCCGAAGTGGCGGCACTCTATATCCTCAATCGGACGCTTTGCTAGCTCTTCTTTCTGAAGAGCCGGTGTTCTTCCCTTCTTCTTTGCATACAGAGCACAATGGCAGCTCTCGTCTTCACCTGAAGCTTAGCGTTTTAGCCTCGTTCTTGGCTGTGAGAATCTATCACGAGAAACCTAGCACATCAGTTGCGACTGATCTAATGGCTTGATGGTCATTGTTCTTCGATGCTGGTGGTATAGTGATAATCGAGAGGTTAAGGGATAAGCGTTTCGCGAAGGCAAAACACGGTCCGTAGTAGATGTTACAGTTTTTCATCCTCCTTTTGCCCGGCCCATTCCATCGTATTTTCTGGATGGCTGTAATATTTGCTTTGTAGCAGCTTAGGGCTTCCGATAGTTGTTCCATTCCATTTGTAGAAACCACCGTCGTTGTCCTTTTTTTGTTTAGCACGCTGAGCTCGTCAACAATAAAATCAGGTCTTTCCGAAGTTATTGGTTGCTTCGTAACAAGGTTTTTTTTCATGGGTGGGTAGTTAACCCAGGGCACCACCACCGACCTGGAGTGCCAGTTCCAATTTATTAGATACCCCTAGGACACGTGGCCATCAGTATCCACTACGGAATTGAGCACTACCGAGTTAAAGCCAATCAGAGTTCGCCCTATCTATGTTAATGAGAATTATTGCAAACAATGGCATAACACCAAGAAATGATAAACATATCTTTTTATTTTATGAATTTATGCTCCAAAAAGAAAATATTGAATACAATTAATGAACTTTATTATTCTCTTTATTTTCAGGATATCTCTTGTAACAGTTCAACTATGCTTATTATCATTTCTTGTTATATTCGTAGTACTTCCAATTATCTTCAGATATTCATATACACTACAAAGAGGAATACTTTTTCTGACATTCAGTAAGTAATTTGATTCTTTATTAGGATTTGTATGTGCGATTTTTTTGGTATCGCATAGTGGTTAATTATTAAATATACTATTTTATACGTGAAGTTACGACTATTATAAAGAAAAATGTCAGTTACCATAATATATAAAAGTGTTTCATATCATATAACATACAACACGATGAAGCTATATAGCATTGTGGTGCGTTATGGATGCGGGAAGCGATCTTTTGCGATAAAACCTTTGCAACTGCTGCAATTTAAGTGTATTTTATTGGTATAACAGTTTAATCTAAGCTATTCATCATAAGAACACGGTCTCAATTTAAGTTTTTATACCCTATCGCATAGGGGAATATTAGTTTTGATACATAGTTTGTAACATAGAGAAATAATTTAGCTAGACGTATATGGATCGACTCATAATCGCTAGCTTAGTCGATATAGCCATGTCTGTCCATCCGTCAGTCCGCCCGTCCGTACGTCACCAGTTTTTCGGCTTTAAATTTTGAGCTAGAAGGATAAAATTTGGTACACGTGCTCTTTGTTGCTCCCAGCAGAACAAGTGTAAAAAATTTTGAAATCAGCCCACTGCCACGCCCCCTTTTAAGAAAAACGTATTTTTTGACCAAACAGTAAAGAATTTATAAAAGTGTCTGAGCAGCATATTTAGAGAATCGTAGTATCTATATTTCGTTAATATAAAGTTTTTTTCTACGCCCACTTTTTGGGGGCGTTTTCTTACAAAAAGTATTTGTATGCCCTACCCCACGGCATATGCAATAGAAAAACGTTGTTTTTTTGTCGAACTATAAAAGAATTTGATAAACCTTCTGAACCATATGTTGTGACAACGTCATTTTCAATACTTTATGACCATAAAGACCACATTTTGGGGATATTAATTTTAAGGATGTGATGGGATAGGGTATTCAACGATCCGCACAGCGGATTGTGGCCTTCTCATATGTTTTTTTAATTGTTTGAATCAAATCATAAATGCAATGAGTCGATCTAAACATGCCTGTTTATAGGTCACATATTTTAAGGCCTTAAAATTTGATTTCGAAAAATTAAATGGATATGTACCTATATAATCGTTTTTGGTATGCATCCAGTACATTTTCAGAAATAAGGAAATTTTTTTCAACCCATAAGAAACGTCTGAACAAAATGTTTTGTCTATTATTGTGAGTATTAAAATTCTTGAGTATGAATTATAACTCTGGTTCAATAATAAAAAAATCACTATCGGCTCTTTAACACACGAGTTGTATAGCTGACGTGAACTTAACCATATATATACATCCCTTTCTGTTTTCATCAATCAGTTAAATATAACCAAACCAAGGAAGCAACAAAAATGTCTACAACGATAGAAATTTTAGCATGTCCAGGACGAAAAGTAGTGACTAATGATACATCACACACATTTACGGACGACTGACGTGAAATTTCAACCTCGATCTAGACCTCTACACCTGACTTAATTTCAAAACGAAAATCGCTTATTGGCGGACTAGTTAGTTCACAGATCAACAATGAAATAGGAGATTCTTGTAACTACTAGCTTTCTTTGGCTGGATCATATGTTCTATTTTGGACATATCATTTTCATAAATAACGGACGCAATTTCTTCAGATGCAGAACAATTTTGGCGCAACATGATCATTAGAAGGAAGTGCTTAGCTTATTTATTACAACTATGTATATGTATACCTTTGCAACTCTATAGTTTATCCAATAAATAATGTCAGTACAGGGAAGATAGGACATTTGCCTCTTTGTCTGGTTGCAATAACATTCTAAATATGCCCATCTTTAAAGCACTCGTAGGGTTGCCATGGTGCATATGATGAATCATCACAAAGAGAGAGAGCATTTCGCTTAGGGTTGCCATCTCCCCATTTTAGTTTGTTTAAAAAAAAAAAAACATTTTTATCCGAAAACAAAAAAAAACATATGAGAGGCTACAACCCACTGTGCGGATCGTTGAATACTCTATCCCATCCCATCCTTAAAATTAATATCCTCAAAATATAGGCCTTATGGCGATGAAATACAGAAAATGACATTGTCACAATATATTGCTCAGACAGTTTATCAAAATCTTTTGTGGTTCGACAAAAACCAACGTATTTCTATTGGTAATGCCTTGGGATGGGGTTTACAAATAGTTTTTGTAAGAAAACGCCCCCAAAATGTGGGCGCAGGTGAAAATGATCTATGGACAAAATGTTTATATTACCATTGCGAAAGTATTTGCATCAAAATTTTTTTCGAAAGTTTTAAAATTTGGACAAAAAGCGTTTTTTACTAAAAACGCCCGCAAAAAGTGGGCGTGGCAAAAAACTTTGTATGAACGAAATATAGATATTAGGATTGTCTAAATATGCTGCTCAGACACTTTTTTGAAATTCCTTACGGTTTGGCTTTAAACTACGTTTTTCAAAAAGGGGGCGTGGCAGTGGGCGGATTTCAAAAATTTTTGCACTTGTTCTGCTTCGTCGGCCAGAGAGTCTATATACCAAATTTCAACACTCTAGCTCAAAATATAAGGCCCAAAAATCGGTGACACACAGACGGACGGACGGACAGACAGACAGACATGGCTAATTCGACTCAGCTAGTGATTCTGAATCGATCCATATACTTTGAGGTATATGTATCGAAATTATTTCTCTATGTTACAAACTTAATGTCAAAACTAATATACCCCCCTATGGGATAGGGTATAAAAACATATGAGAGGCTACAATCCGCTATGCGGATCGTTGAATACCCTATCCCATCCCAACCTTTAAATTAATATCCTCAAAATATAGGCCTTATGGCGATGAAATACAGAAAATGACATTGTCACAATATATTGCTCAGACAGTTTCTCAAAATCAAAAAACAACGTATTTCTATTGCTAATGCCTTGGGATGGGGTATACAAATGGTTTTTGTAAGAAAACGCCCCCAAAATGTGGGCGTAGGTGAAAATGATCTATGGACAAAATGTTTATATTACCATTGCGGAAATATTTGCATCAAAATTTTTTTCGAAAGTTTTAATTTTTGGACAAAAAGCGTTTTATACTAAAAACGCCCCCAAAAAGTGGGCGTGGCAAAAAACTTTGCATCAACGAAATATAGATATAAGGATTGTCTACATATGCTGCTCAGACACGTTTTGAAATTCCTTACGGTTTGGCCAAAAAATAAGTTTTTCTAAAAAGGGGGCGTGGCAGTGGGCGGATTTCAAAAATTTTTACACTTGTTCTGGTGGCACGGACGAGGATCCTATATACCAAATTTCATTATCCTAGCTCAAAATTTAAGGCCCAAAAATCGGTGACGAACAGACAGACGGACGGACGGACAGACAGACATGGCTAATTCGACTCAGCTAGCGATTCTGAGTCGATCCATATACTTTGAGGTATATGTAGCAAAATTATTTCTCTATGTTACAAACTAAGTATCAAAACTAATATACCCCCCTATGGGATAGGGTATAAAGAACTAAAAAAAATATGTATTATCATTTACTCATTTTTTTAACGTTTATTTATTCACAATTTCTATAATACTAATTAATAACCTAAATAAACTTAAAGACTAGACATTTTTAACTTTTGCCAAAGTAAAAGACCATATGGTTCGCATTACATGATATATAATTTGTTTGTTTAATTCAATTTTTATATTTTTTTGTGAATTTTTGTGTTATTGTTATGTACTATATTTTTTTTTGAAAATAGGAGAATTTGAGTCAAAACCTATTAGAAGACAGTCGCAACTTTTTTTTTATATTAAACTAAAACTTTCAAGCCTAAATTAACCTATCTAAACCTATCTAGGCCCTGTCATGTGATCTCTATTCCATTGTTTTTTTTTTCATATTGTTTGGTAACGTCGCGTATTTTACCAAAAACCCAATAGAAATTATATTTTTGTCGTCTGAGACTGGTAAAAATGCTACCATTTTTTTTTTCAGTTACATACCCAAAGAATTTAGATTTACGTGACCCAACTAGTGTTAATCTCTGCGCGACGAGAAATTTCTATTTAAACGTGAAAGACCCAAATGTTGAGAATGAAGAAGGTGTCAAAATCGGCGTATGGCATGTACTGCCGGTACATTTAGTTAAGCGATTCTCGAAGGAGCTGAACCTTAGTGAGGTGATACATTATGCTATATATATTTTTCATTTAAATAACAATAAAGTATTTTTTAATGTTGCAGAAATCTCTTGAGGAAGTTCAAAACACGACAGATATTGATGATCCGTATTTGAATAAAATGGAGCCCATTATTAAATCTGAATTCCCCCATGTCACCGCCGACAATGAAAAAATGTTTTACGAACAAATGTTAAAGCATCCAGGAACAATTATGCTGTACTTGCATGGAAATACTGCGTCTCGGGGCTCTGGCCATCGTGTTGATATGTACAAAGTTTTTCGAAAGCTGGGCTATCATGTACTCACATTGGACTATCGTGGTTATGGTGACTCAGATAAGATAGCTCCAACGGAAGATGGTATAATACGCGATGCAATGGCTGTATATAACTACATTACAAACCGAACAAATAATCCAGTAATCGTTTGGGGTCATTCGCTCGGCACAGGTGTTGGAACGCATCTAATGTCGCAATTAAGTTCAATGAATGTACCAGCACCTCGAGCATTGATTTTGGAAAGCCCCTTTACAAATATTAAAGATGAAATTCGAAAGCATCCATTTGCTAGAGTAAGTATTGATAGAAAACATCTAAATATAAAGCAAGTAGGTATACTCATTTTTGTATTACACATACAAGATATAGTTTGAAAAGTTCTGTTTAAACTTAAAAAGATATTTTTCAGACTCGCCGGGGTGAAAAGAAACAGAAAGCATACGAACTGGGCAGATACGCCTCTTATTTGAACCCTTTGCTATCGAAATACTGGTGTTACCGTCTTTATCACCAGAAAGATAAAGATGGCTATACAGTGATTGCAGCATAACACGTTGTCTTTGCCTATACATTTACAACAAAAGCTGAGTTCTGTCAGGCAGACAGAACCGAGTGGTTCTTTAAGCATTTCAATATTTTTTTCTAAACATTTTACACATAAAAATGTTGCACAATGATTAGTGTGAACTCACCTCTTATATCCGAATTAATTTTCTTGGGATACCTTTGTGTACGTTCAATGATGTCCTGTGCCCAACATCCATTAACAGTTTGTTAATAGTAAACGTTTTTTTCGGAATAAACACATTGGTTTTATTCTTTTAGGCTTTTCAATATTAAATGGTTTGTTCTGCCAGTTGGAGATTGATCGACATCGCCCTTTAGTAGTTTGGCAAAGGTGGTTCATCCATACTTTCAGGATCGACTATGTTTCAACTACGATCTGCACTTGTTCGTCTCGAAGGGATTCCGTATGCGACTTTCACCCTTTACACTTTGGTACATCTGGAATGCTACTTATCTTCGTCCGCGAGCCTTTCTTGCTCTTTTTTCTTCATTCTGAAAAGTCGATGTTCTTCCCTCCTACTTTATCTTTAAAGTTCAATGCTACCTCTCATCTTCACCTGCGGCCATGATTTGTCTTCCTCAAACCAGAGGTTTGGATACCACAATGTATGTCCCTTTATGAATATCGAGGTTAGGAAATCGTGTGCTGGCTATATTGGTATTTCGTTTCGCAACGATGTCAAGTCCGTTGCCAACGTAGCCTGTCCCCTCCCCCCACCTCCGCGTCAAAATCTCCCAGCATTTTTATTACACTGTACTCCAATAGTCGCTCATAAGTTTTGTCCAGGAACTCATACAAAAAGTGCAAATATCCAATCTATTTTCCTGACATGACACATTATTTGGATTGTCCCACTCTTTCTATCTCTCAAATCAAAACAAATTACATTTTCCTATATATTTCTTTTCCCAACAGCCCTTCAAAGATCTTCCCTGGTTTGATATCACTATAGCAAATCCAATGTACTCAAATGCTTTACGTTTTGAATCCGATCAGCATATAAGTGAATTCCGCCAGCCTGTTATGATATTACATGCCGAAGATGACTACGTTGTGCCATTCCAATTGGGTTACAAGTTGTATCGAACAGCATTAGATACACGTGGTAAATCATGGGGACCTGTTGAATTTCATCGGTTCGATGGATCACTAAATTATGGGCACAAATACTTGTGTAATGCACCGAATCTGCCGGAAATAATTAAGAAATTTGTTGATAATTATAAGAACGAGGACTTTTAGCAACGGAAAGCGGAACCCAACCAAACATTTTAAATAAGAGAGATCTCTTTTGCGATAATTAGTAGTGATAAAATGATTGTGAATGAAAAATATTAATTGTCAGTAATTATGTGTCGTATAAACGCCACTGTAACTTAAAATTAGTAAATAACTATTTTAACTGTATGTTTTGTATTTAATTAATACGACAACAATATATCAAACAATGTAAGAGCTTGAATACATCAATCAGGCTTAATATAGAATGATGATTAACTGTATAATATTGTCAACGTGATCCCACTGTAATTGTTTAGAAAGAGTATTTTTTTAATTAAGCCAACACGAGTCACTGTATCCGTATATTAAGAATGAGAATACTTTCGCGTTGTCGAATGACAAGTTAAGTATAGTGTTGTTAACTGACTGTTGTTTTGAAATAAATTGTATATGTATGATCTAGCTTCAAACCTATTCGTTTCATTGTTATATATTGCACTGGAAAAAGCGACAAAACGTCACAAAACTCAATTTGGACAAACTCACTTCGAAAAGTGCTCCACAACGGACGAATTTAATTGTTGACGACTATGTGTAACGGAGTACCTAAGCTGAATCTTTGCCATCTTTTTTAAAGTGCGATGGCATGGGCCCCCAAATCTGTGTTATAGAGAACAGAATTAGTGTTTCGAGTGCAAATTTGTAAAAAAAACTATAGAGTTCTAAGTTTATGCTTTAACGAAGTCAGTAAACGCTCTGCTGCACTTGTAGATACCCCGAGATGTTTGAAAAAAAACAGACATTTTGTTTGACAACTCAAGTTCAGCTTTTAGTTAAAAAAGAAAAACACCTATTAGAGATCTAATGGGAAAAACGTATTACCATATTTTCAAATATGTAGTTATTGCGATGAACTGCCGCTCAGAAGGTCTGGGTAGGAACACATAAATGTCTATATCAACCATCTGAGTAGTATCAACTGCTTATCTCACTTCAACCGTTCGGATTCGGCATAAAACAGGAGGTCCAGCCATGCAAATAATACTCGCACACCTGAATGATTGCGAGAAAAAGTAAGGCCGTTTTTAATTTTTTAAAATTTAAGAAAAAAGTTTTTTAATGAAAACGACGCCAAAAAGTGGAGGTGGTAAAAAAAATTAAAAAAAAATACATGTAGACATCAGACACTTTCAACGGTTTGGCTAAAAACATTGTTTTTCTTAAAAAGGGGCGTGGTAGTGGGCGGATTTGAAAAAATTGTACACCTGTTCTGCTGGGAGCAACAAAGAGCAGGTGTACCAAATGTAAGGCCCAAAAACTGGTGACGTACGGACGGACAGAAATGGCTAAATCGACTCAGCTAGCGATTCTGAGTCGATCCATATACTTTAAGGTATGTCCTACATACTTAACTTAACTTAAGTGGCGCTACAGTCCGGAATGAACCTGGGCCTCAACCAACATGCCTCTCCAATTAGCCCGGTCCTTATCTAACTGCCTCCAGTTGCGCACTCCAAGTTGGTTAAGATCGACTGCGTCCGACGTCTGGCTGGGAATCGAAGACTCTGCGAGCCGGAGTATTGGTGTCCATTCGTTCTACATGTCCTAGCCATCTTAAACGTCCAATGCGGAATTTTTTGACTAGGGGTATGTTGCTGTATAGCTCGTATAGTTCGTGGTTGAATCTTCGTCTCCATAGCCCGTCAACGCAAACGGGACCGAAGATTTTTCGAAGAATTTTTCTTTCGAATCGACCAAGGATTTCTTCATCCGCTTTTGACACGGTCCATGCTTTATCGCCCTAGAGCAGGACTGGGCTAATCAGGGTCTTATATAGGATCTTCTTAGTAGTTCGAGTGAGGGCTTTACTACTAAATTGCCTTCTTAGCCCGAAGAAACAGCGATTGGCAAGAGTAATTCTTCGTTTGATTTTTGACGAGATGTTGTTGTCAGAGTTAATAGCGGAGACGAGGTAGACAAAGTCCCGTACTACCTCAAAGTTATATCTGTCAATGGTGACGTTATGTCCAATTCGTCGATGTTGTGTGTCCTTTCGTGTTGACAGCATATACTTAGTCTTACCCTCATTTACTGCTAAACCCATTTTTGCAGCTTCCTTCTCTATACTACCAAACGTGGCTATGACATCACGTTGAGTCCTACCAATGATGTCAATATCGTCGGCGTATGCTAGTAGTTGCACCGATTTTTGGAAAATTGTGCCTCTGGTGTTGGCTTGAGAGTTTTGCACAATCCTCTCAAGAATCAAATTGAAGAAGTCACATGACAGCGCATCGCCTTGCCTAAATCCTTTTTTGGTATCGTCGGTGAGGTCGTTTCCGACCCTGATGGTATGTCCAGCTAAATTATTTCGCTATGTTACAAACTATGTATCAAAACTAATATTCCCTTTGGGATAGGGTATAATCAGTAAACTAATTCGTGTTTCTTTCTTAATTATTTTTAACGTAAAGCTTAGTACGCTGCTCGAGCGAAACTAAATTTTAGCTGCTTTCCATTATTTCTCTCCAAACACTAGCTAAAATCCTCGCTAAATTTTGTTCTGTTCTTTGAAAAAGAAGTTTCTTCAAAAGTTGCATCAGTCGAATCAAAAATATAAATTCAATACAAATATGGATACGAACGAGATTGAAGAAGAAATAATAATCTGTGCACTAAATAATAATTTACCCGGGATTAGATTTGCATGTAATAAATTCAATTTTCATGGTATTTATATGTTTTAGTGTATCTGTACACTAGAGCTCTTCCTTGCATTTTGCTTGCAAGTTAGGTCGACAACTCCATGAAAGTAAATTTGACATTTGGGTATTGCTTTCTCTTTTACATTTGTGCAATTTGCAATTACATTATGTCTATCGTCATATTTCTTCTATTTGACGTACCCTTTTTTCGGACGGTGGCTTTGTTTTGATTTTATTTCAAATTTCAACCAATAGGTACCTATCAATTTTTTATTTTAATTACTAATATCTTTTTTCAGTGGAATTATCATACTCTTTATACCCTATCCCATAGGGATATATTAGTTTTGATACATAGTTTGTAACATAGAGAAATAATTTAGCTAGATATACCTTAACGTATATGGATGGACTCAGAATCGCTAACTGAGTCGATTGAGCCATGTCTGTCCGTCCGTTCGTCCGTACGTCACCAGTTTTTGGACCTTAAATTTTGAGCTAGAAGTATGAAATTGGTACACGTGCTCTTTGTTGCTCCCAGCAGAACAAGTGTAAATTTTTTTGGAATCCGCCCACTGCCACGACCCCTTTTAAGATAAACGTAGTTTTTTGCCAAACCGTAAAGAATATTGAAAAAGTTTCTGAACAACATATTTAGACAATCGCAATATCTATATTTCGTCTATATAAAGTTTTTTACCACGCCCACTTTTTGGGGGTGTTTTCAGTAAAAAAAAACGTTTTCCCATCAAATTTTAAGATTTTTGGTAAAAATCTCCATGCAGAATCGTTGGTAATATTAATATGAACATTTCGTCTATAGACCATTTTAATCTACGCCCACTTTTTGGGGTCGATTTTATATAAAAACCATTTTTATACACTACCCCATAACATTGCAAGAGAAAATCTTTTTTTTTTGTTGTAAAACCATAAATGTTTTATAAACTGTCTGTATAATTCATTGTGTCAATGTCACTTTCTCTATTTAATCCCCATTTTGTTTTATTCCATGTCCACCTTTTGGGGATATTAGTAATAATAATAATTTACCCGGGATTAGATTTGCATGTAATAAATTCAATTTTCATGGTATTTATATGTTTTAGTGTATCTGTACACTAGAGCTCTTCCTTGCATTTTGCTTGCAAGTTAGGTCGACAACTCCATGAAAGTAAATTTGACATTTGGGTATTGATTTCTCTTTTACATTTGTGCAATTTGCAATTACATTATGTCTATCGTCATATTTCTTCTATTTGACGTACCCTTTTTTCGGACGGTGGCTTTGTTTTGATTTTATTTCAAATTTCAACCAATAGGTACCTATCAATTTTTTATTTTAATTACTAATATCTTTTTTCAGTGGAATTATCATACTCTTTATACCCTATCCCATAGGGATATATTAGTTTTGATACATAGTTTGTAACATAGAGAAATAATTTAGCTAGATATACCTTAACGTATATGGATGGACTCAGAATCGCTAACTGAGTCGATTGAGCCATGTCTGTCCGTCCGTTCGTCCGTACGTCACCAGTTTTTGGACCTTAAATTTTGAGCTAGAAGTATGAAATTGGTACACGTGCTCTTTGTTGCTCCCAGCAGAACAAGTGTAAATTTTTTTGGAATCCGCCCACTGCCACGACCCCTTTTAAGATAAACGTAGTTTTTTGCCAAACCGTAAAGAATATTGAAAAAGTTTCTGAACAACATATTTAGACAATCGCAATATCTATATTTCGTCTATATAAAGTTTTTTACCACGCCCACTTTTTGGGGGTGTTTTCAGTAAAAAAAAACGTTTTCCCATCAAATTTTAAGATTTTTGGTAAAAATCTCCATGCAGAATCGTTGGTAATATTAATATGAACATTTCGTCTATAGACCATTTTAATCTACGCCCACTTTTTGGGGTCGATTTTATATAAAAAACATTTTTATACACTACCCCATAACATTGCAAGAGAAAATCTTTTTTTTTTGTTGTAGAACCATAAATGTTTTATAAACTGTCTGTATAATTCGTTGTGTCAATGTCACTTTCTCTATTTAATCCCCATTTTGTTTTATTCCATGTCCACCTTTTGGGGATATTAGTAATAATAATAATTTACCCGGGATTAGATTTGCATGTAATAAATTCAATTTTCATGGTATTTATATGTTTTAGTGTATCTGTACACTAGAGCTCTTCCTTGCATTTTGCTTGCAAGTTAGGTCGACAACTCCATGAAAGTAAATTTGACATTTGGGTATTGATTTCTCTTTTACATTTGTGCAATTTGCAATTACATTATGTCTATCGTCATATTTCTTCTATTTGACGTACCCTTTTTTCGGACGGTGGCTTTGTTTTGATTTTATTTCAAATTTCAACCAATAGGTACCTATCAATTTTTTATTTTAATTACTAATATCTTTTTTCAGTGGAATTATCATACTCTTTATACCCTATCCCATAGGGATATATTAGTTTTGATACATAGTTTGTAACATAGAGAAATAATTTAGCTAGATATACCTTAATGTATATGGATGGACTCAGAATCGCTAACTGAGTCGATTGAGCCATGTCTGTCCGTCCGTTCGTCCGTACGTCACCAGTTTTTGGACCTTAAATTTTGAGCTAGAAGTATGAAATTGGTACACGTGCTCTTTGTTGCTCCCAGCAGAACAAGTGTAAATTTTTTTGGAATCCGCCCACTGCCACGACCCCTTTTAAGATAAACGTAGTTTTTTGCCAAACCGTAAAGAATATTGAAAAAGTTTCTGAACAACATATTTAGACAATCACAATATCTATATTTCGTCTATATAAAGTTTTTTACCACGCCCACTTTTTGGGGGTGTTTTCAGTAAATAAAAACGTTTTCCCATCAAATTTTAAGATTTTTGGTAAAAATCTCCATGCAGAATCGTTGGTAATATTAATATGAACATTTCGTCTATAGACCATTTTAATCTACGCCCACTTTTTGGGGTCGATTTTATATAAAAACCATTTTTATACACTACCCCATAACATTGCAAGAGAAAATCTTTTTTTTTTGTTGTAGAACCATAAATGTTTTATAAACTGTCTGTATAATTCGTTGTGTCAATGTCACTTTCTCTATTTAATCCCCATTTTGTTTTATTCCATGTCCACCTGTTGGGGATATTAGTTTTACAGATGGGTTGGGATAGGGTATTAAACGATCCGCACAGCAGATTGCACCCTTCTCATATGTTTATACCCTATCCCGTAGGGGTATATTAGTTTTGATACATAGTTTGTAACATAAAGAAATAATTAAGCTACATATGCCTCAAAGAATATGTATCGACTCAGAATCGATAGCTGGGTCGATTTAGGCAATCGTTTTTAGACAATCGTAATATCTATATTTCGTTCATATAAAGTTTTTTGCCACGCCCACTTTTTGGGGGCGTTTTTAATAAAAAACTTTTTTCGTCCAACTTTAAAATTTTCGAAAAAAATGTTGATGCAGAATCATTAGTAATATTAAGGGTAGGTGTCCCATGCAAAAATAGGTTGCGCTAAATTGTATAGCATTCACAACTTTCCGAAAATTTAAATGAAACAAACGGTGATCGATTGGAAGTATGTTGAGCAAAATACTTGTTAAGCATTTAAAAAACATTAAAATATCTTTGGGCCTCAAAATCGCCTGACATGTAGAAAAACCATACAAAAAAGTTAGATGCTATTTGTGATCGTTTTCTATATCTTTATAAACATATTTTTGTTGAATATAATTCCAATGTGTGTCGGTATCCATTTTTAAGATTTTGTATGTATTTGTAAAACAACCCACGGCGCTCATGTGTTTGTGCATGGTGCGCATTATTTTGTATTCACTTTCTTGTATTCAGTTTTTCAGTTCTCTTTATTCATTCAAAGTATGCACACGAAGTGTAAGATAGATAGATAGATATGTTTATTTCGTTTCAAATTTCATTTTGTTATCGCACAATTTACATTATTCTTACTACTGAAAAAGTTGTTTAACATAGTGAAAGCATAGTTTGGTTTTACAAAAAAGTGACATATTGAGAAAACTACGAAAAAGAAAACCCCATTAAATATTAAATATATATATATATATATATATATATATATATATATATATATATATATATATATATATATATATATAAATATGTATATAAATAAAGTAAATAATTAATATGTACAAAATTAATAAAGATAAATAAATAAATGTATGAATTAATACGCAAGTAATTTTGTGAGCCAAATATAACAGAAATATAAAAATCAGTTAAGTAAATAAGTATATATATGAGTATTTATATATGAGTATATTAATAAGTATTTCAATAAATTTAATATAGGACAAGAAAAATAAATAAATAAATAAATAAACAAATAAATAAATAAACAAATAAATAAATAAACAAATAAATAAATAAACAAATAAATAAATAAAAAAAACAGATAAATAAATAAATAAATAAATAAATCAATCAATCAATCAATCAATCAATAAATAAATAAATAAATAAACAAATAAAAAGTAAAATGAAATATGAACAAATAAATAAATTAACAGATAAATAAATATAAATAAATTACCAGTTGAACAAATAGATATGTATTAGAATAAATAAATAAATTAACAGATAAAGAGACAAATTAATATGTAAATTTTAATTAACATAATTACAATACTAACATTTATGAAATAAAATTGCAAGGGTAAGCGAATCATGTAAACGTATGATGTAGTACATTGAGTTCATTTATTAGGGGATTATCGGGAATATTGCATCTGATTTGGAATGATTCAGAAAGTTTTTGTATTCTGTTGGAGATCAGATCAACACCAGCTTTTTAATGCAGACCTAAAGTGGAGTAATGGCAGGGAAGATTAAATATCATTTTCAGGATTTTGTTCTGAGATATTTGAAGTTTTTTCACATAGCATTTAGCACAGTTGCCCCAAACATGGCAACCGTACATAAGAATCGCTTGAATCGCTTTGTTTTCTTTGGAAAGCAAAGATCTTCTGTTGATAAATGGGTATAACAATTTAATAGCGATATTTTTCTTTCTAAGAACCTGTGAGATGTGTTCGTTAAATGTCAATTTTTTATCGAGATATATGCCTAGATATTTAACAGACGTTTGCCAGGGTATTGAGTTTCCTAATATATTGATTTGATTTGCCGGTAAAAAGCAAGGCTTTCTTTTTCTGGTAAAAAAGAAAGTTTAAATCTTGTCGGCATTGAGCTTTATTTTCCATTTTGTGAAATAATCTTCTAAAATGTTTGCCGCATTTATTAAATTCGTCTCAATGTTAAGACTGAATTCATGCGACGACAAAATTGCCGCATCGTCAGCATATATTGCCGTATCACAGTTAGGAATAGTGGAAAGTCAGATGTAAACAAATTATATAAGACAGGACCAAGGACTGAGCCTTGCGGAACCCCAGCATTGACACTGATAAGACTAGAAACACCACTCTTAACATGCACTTTAAAATAACGATCTGAAACAAAACTTTTTACAATTTTACAAAGAAATAGAGGAAAACATAAGCTTATCATTTTACATATAAGCCCATCGTGCCACACAGAGTCGAATGCTTTTTCGATGTCGAGTAAGATCATACCTGTAGAATTTCCTTTTGCACGATTTCTTTTAATGATGTTGCAAATTCTAAGAACTTGGTGTGAAGTACCATGATGGCGCCTAAAACCAAACTGTTCATTTGGATAGACCTTGTGATCATCGATAAACTTGACTAACTTTTCTTTTATGATATTTTCATAAACTTTGCTTACTGAACTTAATAGGCTTATCGGTCTATAACTGTCAATTTTGTCGCCAGGTTTTCCTGCTTTAGGTATTGCAACTACCTTTGCTAATTTCCATGCAGCTGGAAAGTATTGGATTTTTAGACACCCATTTATTATGAAGGTAAGTAACTTTATTCCCTCCCTTGGCAGGTTTTTGAGATAAATATTTTTTATAGTATCTATTCCACCTGTCTTACGAACAACTAACCTTTTTAAGAAGAACTCTGTTTCGTGATTAGAAATATTGAGGATACGAAGGCTATTATTTACTATAGTTGAGGTATTTGCATCCCCTAGATGCTGGGAAACAAGGTGATTATTAGAAAAAATGTCAGCTAAAGCATTAGCTTTTTCTTTGTCTGTTAGGTAAGAATTTATACCGTTTTTGAGACAAGGTATCTCTTTGTGCTTATTTTTTATAATTTTTACTATGTTCCAGAATGGCTTGGAACCTTTATCTAGAGACCTAAGTTTTACATTCCACCCATTGTTACGGTGCTCTTGCATTGCGTAATTTATTATTTTATTCAGCTGCAGAACTGTATAACGAGAGGCTGTTTGGCGATATCTTTGCCAGTTTCTTCGGTGCATGTTCCTAACTCGTATAAGTTCTAAAATGTGAGCAAGGAGTTTTGGGCAAATATTTTTTTTCGAACTCTTGGAATGTTAATATAAGCCGAGTTTAGGACGTGGTCCGAAAATAGCTGCACGGTGCTGTCAACATCCTCTTTCGTTGATACAAAGTCCAAGTTCATTGGAGTCTCTCTAAGTAGCCTTTTTAAATCCTTACGAAAATTGACCCAGTCAGCGTGTTTAAGATCTAAAAAGTACAGCTCTTTTTCCACGCCAAACCACCTTATCTTTGAAAGAACCGGGCTATGGTCCGAGCTAAGCTCATTTAAAGTGACTGGTTGAGATAATTAGCTAGAGATGTTTGTTACAAAAAAGTCAAGAACAGATGGATTTCCAACGGAACTAATGGGACAGACGTAAAACTGGAAGGAAAGATAATAGAGATAGGTAACAGCACAGACAAATCGGACAATATATTTCCCCATGAGTTTGCCCTAGAGCAACCCCAATCCCTATGCCTGCAGTTTAAATCGCCTCCTACTTTAAATGGGCAATTCATAGTAAAGAGCTTTCTGAGATCGTTTCTAAACGCACGACATCTTTGCTCACGTAACATCCTAAATCTTATTTTACCAGGAAAATACACACAAAATATCTTAACTTTCCTTAGGTTTGACAGTGTTATTTGAATACCTACATTCTCCACGTATTGAGTTGGAATACACGGCAAAAGCTCATGTTGAAGTGATCTCTTTATCAATATTGCAACACACATGGTTGGGTGTTGTAGAACGAGGGTAGACTCTGATTGGCGTTAACTTGGCAATGCCCAGTGTTGCAACTCTGACTACACATCAAATGTGCTTATCTTTACCTCCAAGTGGTAACCATCGGGTACTGGTCTCATCCAACCGGATTTGACTTGCTAAACGATAAGTGCGAGTGTTGATAACACGACGAAAAACAGCAACACTATAAACACCCTGGTGAGAATGGCACGGATGAATACCCGGCCTGCTGTCCCAGGCGAACCTAGATGAGCTGCTCTGACATATTCGGACAACAGGTTGTCTAGGAATTTCAAGGGTTAGTCAGGCCCCTTGAACAGAGATGGTGGCGGATGAACCGAAAGGCCAACGGCAGCGCTCAATCCCGTAGGGGATACTGATGGCCCCGTGTCCTAGGGGTATCTAATAAATTGGAACTGGCCCTCCAGGTTGGGGGTTGTGCTTTGGGTTAACTACCCACCCACAGAAAAAAAACATGGTTACGAAGCAACCAATAGCCTCGGAAAGGACTGATTTTACTGTTGACGACCCTGCTAAACGAAAAAAGGACAACGACGTTCGTATCTGCACCTGGAATGTGAGAACATTAAACAGGAGAGGTGCAGGCGAACAACTAGCGGAAGCCCTAAACTGCTACAAAGCAGACATTACTGCCATCCAGGAAATACGATGGGATGGGCCGGGCAAAAAGAGGATGAAAAACTGTGACATATACTACGGACCGTGTTATAGTGAGCAGAAACAGCGACTATTCGGATGCGGATTTGTTATAAGTTCCAGACTTAGGCAAGAAGTCTTATGTTTCCAAGACATTAGCGAACGCATAGTAACAATCCGCATCAAGGCCAAATTCGCCAACATAAGCCTTATATGCGCTCACGCTCCGACGGAAGAAAAAGATGATATAGCTAAGGATTGCTTCTACGAGCTCCTCGACAAAACCTATGAGCGACTACCGAAGAACGATGTTAAAATCGTGCTGGGAGATTTTAACGCAAAGGTAGGAAGAGAAGATATCTTTAGAAGTATTCTCGGAAAACATAGCCTACACGACAACACGTCTGGTAACGGACTTAGGCTAATTGATTTCGCTACGGAACGAAATGCCACTATAGCCAGCACACGGTTTCCTCACCTCGATATCCATAAGGGGACATGGCGGTCTCCAGATCAACGAACGGTCAACCAAATTGATCACATTGCGATAGATAAGAGGCACGCATCCAGTATTTTGGATGTCCGAACATTCCGAGGAGCTAACATCGACTCGGATCACTACCTTGTAGCAGCCAAGGTAAGAATGCGGATATCCACCACGCCACAACAATCCAGAAATACTGTGAAAAAATTTAATGTCGGAAGACTGCAATCGCAAGAGACCGCCAAGACCTTCGCACAACGCGTATCCCTTAACCTCTCAATTAACACCATACCACCAGCATCGAATGTCGAAGAGCAATGGCAACGATGCCAACAGGCCATTAGATCAGCCGCAACTGATGTGCTAGGTTTCTCGCGCCCACCAGCAAGAAACCCCTGGTTTGATGAGGAATGCCGACAGATGCTCGCAGCCAAGAACGAGGCCTACAAGGCTAAGCTGCAGGTGAAGACGAGAGCTGCCATTGAGCTCTATAGGCAAAGAAGAAGGGAAGAACATCGGCTTTTCAGCAAGAAGAAAAAAGAGCAAGAAAAGCGCGCGATCGAGGATATAGAGAGGTGCCACTCCAGGAACGATGTTCGCAAGTTTTACCAAAGTGTAAAACGTCAAAGCCAAGGATACAAGGCTCGAACAGAATCCTGTCGAGATGAACAAGGAAATATTGTAGTTGAGACACAGTCGATGCTGAGGATATGGAAGAACCACTTCTGCAGACTGTTAAACGGCGATGACGAACAACATTCCGCTGTCAGGCAGAACGGACCATTCAATATTGGCAACGACAGCGAAGACTGCCAACCACCCGACCTGAGTGAAGTGAGGATAGCAATATCTAAACTCAAGCTTAATAAGGCTGCCGGAAATGACGGCCTTCCCGCTGAGCTCTATAAGGCCGGCGGAGATGACTTGGTAAGTAACATCCACCAACTTATAAGCCAAATCTGGTCGGATGAAAATATGCCTGAAGAATGGAACCTCAGCATCGTTTGCCCGATCCACAAAAAAGGAGACCCTCTGAACTGCGCCAACTACAGAGGCATAAGTCTCCTCAACATCGCCTACAAGATCCTATCTGCCGTAATATGTGAACGCCTGAAACCATTTACCAACAACCTGATTGGCCCTTATCAGTGTGGTTTTAGGCCAGGAAAGTCCACAACCGATCAAATTTTCACACTTCGGCAGATCCTGGAAAAAACTCAAGAAGTCCAAATCGATACCCACCACCTATTCATCGATTTCAAAGCCGCATATGACAGCATTTATAGAGACGAACTGTATAGAGCCATGTCTGTCAATTTTCCAAAAGTCGGTGCAACTACTAGCATACGCTGACGATATTGACATCATTGGTAGGACTCAACGTGATGTCATAGCCACGTTTGCTAGTATAGAGAAGGAAGCGGCGAAAATGGGTTTAGCAGTAAATGAGGGTAAGACTAAGTATATGCGGTCATCACGAAAGGACTCACAACATCGACGAATTGGACAGAACGTCATCATTGACAGAAATAACTTTGAGGTAGTACGGGACTTTGTCTACCTCGGCTCCGCTATTAGCTCTGACAACAACATCTCGTCAGAAATTAAACGAAGAATTACTCTTGCCAACCGCTGTTTCTTCGGGCTAAGAAGGCAATTTAGTAGTAAAGCCCTCACTCGAACTACTAAGGAAACCCTATATAAGACCCTGATCATCCCAGTCCTGCTCTACGGCGCTGAAGCATGGACCGTATCAAAAGCGGATGAAGAAATCCTTGGTAGATTCGAGAGGAAAATTCTTCGAAAAATCTTCGGTCCTGTTTGCGTTGACGGGCTATGGAGACGAAGATTCAACCAAGAACTATACGAGCTGTACAGCGACATGCCCCTGGTCAAAAAACTCCGCATTGGACGTTTAAGATGGCTAGGACATGTAGAACGAATGGACACCAATACTCCGGCTCGCAGAGTCTTCGATTCCCAGCCAGACGTCGGACGCAGTAGAGGAAGACCTCGCCTTAAGTGGCGCGCACAAGTGGAAACCGACCTCAACCAACTTGGAGTGCGCAACTGGAGGCAGTTAGCTAAGGACCGGGCTAATTGGAGAGGCATGTTGGTTGAGGCCCAGGTCCATTCCGGACTGTAGCGCCACTTAAGTAAGTAAGTAATTATCCGCCTCTTCTATCTTCTCTGTCCACACGATAGCATTTATACATCGGGGTAGAGATGCGAATTTCCGAATTTAACCATGTTTCGGTTACCAGAGCAATGTCAATGTTGTTAGTATTTAAAAAATGTATAAACTCTACATGTTTTTGCCTAATACCTCTGGCATTCCATGTTACAATATTAATATTATTACTTAAATTACTTAACATGATTGTACAAGAACTTAGACGCTAACTGTGCGACAACATTAAATTGCTCTACTCTAGATTTACATGTACCAAGTTTAGTGACCATCTCCATAACGAGTGAATTTAGTTCCTCCATTGAGAACAGATCTCCGCAGCCATGGGACACTTTCACATTGTTGTTGTTCAATACTCCGGACGCTGAAGGTTTTGCAGTCGAAGATGATGCGGTGTAGTCCCATGCATGTGAGGGAATTATGTTGTTGTCCGGTTTGCTTTTTGCTTGTTTTGATGGTAGAGACGGAAAATCGCTCATGGAAAACAGTGAAATATTGTTGCTCGCATTGTTTTTGTTGTTGTTTCGTACAGGCGAACTTTTGGCTTTCGTTTTATGTCTCATTTCTACATATTTATTTCTATTCACACATGTGTTATCGGTAGATACGTGATAACCGTGACAATTGGCGCATTTGTACACATTGGAGTTAGTGCACTCAGCAGTCTTGTAATGACCAGCGCACCGTGAACAATACGTCTTTACATGCCTGCGTAACCCGTTTTTTTTGCTTTCGATGAAAGCTCCAGTTAACTTGAGTGTGAAATATAGAACGATAATTTTTCTTTAGATCACTCAGTCCTATTGTTCTGTTTTCCAAAAATACTAAATAAATGAATTCAGAATATTTTTCATATTGTTTATCAATTTTTTGTATATCTTTGCATTTAAGACCCAGACGGATGAGTTCATTATACCCTATCCCATAGGGGTATATTAGTTTTGATACTTAGTTTGTAACATAGAGAAATAATTTAGTTACATATACCTCAAAGTATATGGATCGACTCAGAATCGCTAGCTGAGTCGAATTAGCCATGTCTGTCTGTCCGTCCGTCCGTCCGTCCGAACGTCCGTGTGTCCGTCCGTCCGTCTGTCTGTTCGTCACCGATTTTTGGGCCTTAAATTTTGAGCTAGGATAATGAAATTTGGTATATAGGATCCTTGGCCGAAGTGTAAAAAATTTTAAAATCCGCCCACTGCCACGCCCGCTTTTAGAAAAAACGTAGTTTTAAATCAAACCGTAAGGAATTTCAAAAAAGTGTATTAGCAACATATTTAGGCAATCCTAATATCTATATTTCGTCCATACAAAGTTTTTTGCCACGCCCACTTTTTGGGGGCGTTTTTAGTAAAAAACGTTTTTCGTCCAAATTTTAAAACTTTCGAAAAAAATGTTGATGCAAATACTTCCGCAATGGTAATATAAACATTTTGTCAATAGATCATTTTCACCTACGCCCAAATTTTCTGTATTTCATCGCCATAAGGCCTATATTTTGTGGATATTAATTTTAAGGATGGGATGGGATAGGGTTTTCAACGATCCGCATAGCGGATTGTGCCTCTCATATGTTTATACCCTATCCCATAGGGGTATATTAGTTTTGATACTTAGTTTGTAACATAGAGAAATAATTTAGCTACATATACATCAAAGTATATGGATCGACTCAGAATCGCTAGCTGAGTCGATTAAGCCATGTCTGTCTGTCCGTCCGTCCGTCTGTACGTCACCGATTTTTAGGCCTTAAATTTTGAGCTAGGATAATGAAATTTGGTATATAGGATCCTCGTCTCTGCCTACAGAACAAGTGTAAAAATTTTTGAAATCCGCCCACTGCCACGCCCCCTTTTAAGAAAAACTCAGTTTTTGACCAAACCGTAAGGAATTTTAAAAAAGTTTCTGAACAACATATTTAGACAATATTAATATCTATATTTCGTCCATATAAAGTTTTTTGCCACGCCCACTTTTTGGGGGCGTTTTCGATTAAAATCTGTTTTCGGTCAAATTTTAAATTTTTCGAAAAAAATTTTGATGCAGAATCATTAACATTATTAATATGAACATTTCGTCTACATACCATTTTAACCCACGCCCACTTTTTGGGGGCGTTTTTATATAAAAACCATTTTTATACACTACCCCATAACATATGCAGGAGAAAACCTTGTCTTTTGTAGAACCGTAAAATTGTTTTGTAAGCAGTCTGAAGAATTTGTTGTCACTATATCATTTTTTTTATTTTATCCACATCGTTTTTTTAGCCATGCCCCCATTTTTGGGGATTTTAGTTTTATGGATAGGATGGGATAGGGTATTCAACGATCCGCACAGCGGATTGTAGCCTTCTCATATGTTTATACCCTATCCCATAGGGGGGTATATTAGTTTTGATACATAGTTTGTAACATAGATAAATAATTTTGCTACATATACCTCAAAGTATATGGATCGACTTAGAATCGCTAGCTGAGTCGAATTAGCCACGTCTGTCTGTCCGTCCGTCCGTCCGTCCGTCCGTCTGTCTGTTCGTCACCGATTTTTGGGCCTTAAATTTTGAGCTAGGATAATGAAATTTGGTATATAGGATCCTTGGCCGAGTCACCAGAACAAGTGTAAACATTTTTAAAATCCGCCCACTGCCACGCCCCCTTTTAAGAAAAACTCAGTTTTTGACCAAACCGTAAGGAACTTTGAAAAAGAACATTTCGTCTATATACCATTTTAACCCACGCCCACTTTTTGGGGGCGTTTTTATATAAAAACCATTTTTATACACTACCCCATAACATATGCAGGAGAAAACCTTGTCTGTTGTAGAACCGTAAAATTGTTTTGTAAGCAGTCTGAAGAATTTGTTGTCACTATATCATTTTTTCTATTTTATCCAAATCGTGTTTTTAGCCATGCCCCCTTTTTGGGGATTTTAGTTTTATGGATAGGATGGGATAGGGTATTCAACGATCCGCACAGCGGATTGTAGCCTTCTCATATGTTTATACCCTATCCCATAGGGGGGTATATTAGTTTTGATACTTAGTTTGTAACATAGAGAAATAATTTTGCTACATATACCTCAAAGTATATGGATCGACTCAGAATCGCTAGCTGAGTCGAATTAGCCATGTCTGTCTGTCCGTCCGTCCGTCCGTCCGTCCGTCTGTCTGTTCGTCAGCGGTTTTTGGGCCTTAAATTTTGAGCTAGGATAATGAAATTTGGTATATAGGATCCTCGTCCGTGCCACCAGAACAAGTGTAAAAATTTTTAAAATCCGCCCACTGCCACGCCCCCTTTTTAGGAAAACTTATTTTTTGGCCAAACCGTAAGGAATTTCAAAAAAGTGTCTGAGTAGCATATTTAGACAATCCTAATATCTATATTTCGTTCATACAAAGTTTTTTGCCACGCCCACTTTTTGGGGGCGTTTTTAGTAAAAAACGCTTTTTGTCCAAATTTTAAAACTTTCGAAAAAAAATTTGATGCAAATACTTCCGAAATGGTAATATAAACATTTTGTCCATAGATCATTTTCACCTACGCCCACATTTTGGGGGCGTTTTCTTACAAAAACCGTTTGTATACCCCATCCCAAGGCATTAGCAATAGAAATACGAACCACACAAGATTTTGAGAAACTGTCTGAGCAATATATTGTGACAATGTCATTTTCTGTATTTCATTGCCATAAGGCCTATATTTTGAGGATATTAATTTAAAGGATAGGATGGGATAGGGTATTCAACGATCCGCATAGCGGATTGTAGCCTCTCATATGTTTATACCCTATCCCATAGGGGGGTATATTAGTTTTGATACTTAGTTTGTAACATAGAGAAATAATTTTGCTACATATACCTCAAAGTATATGGATCGACTCAGAATCGCTAGCTGAGTCGAATTAGCCATGTCTGTCTGTCCGTCCGTCCGTCCGTCCGTCCGTCCGTCCGTCCGTCTGTCTGTTCGTCAGCGGTTTTTGGGCCTTAAATTTTGAGCTAGGATAATGAAATTTGGTATATAGGATCCTCGTCCGTGCCACCAGAACAAGTGTAAAAATTTTTAAAATCCGCCCACTGCCACGCCCCCTTTTTAGGAAAACTTATTTTTTGGCCAAACCGTAAGGAATTTCAAAAAAGTGTTTGAGTAGCATATTTAGACAATCCTAATATCTATATTTCGTTCATACAAAGTTTTTTGCCACGCCCACTTTTTGGGGGCGTTTTTAGTAAAAAACGCTTTTTGTCCAAATTTTAAAACTTTCGAAAAAAAATTTGATGCAAATACTTCCGAAATGGTAATATAAACATTTTGTCCATAGATCATTTTCACCTACGCCCACATTTTGGGGGCGTTTTCTTACAAAAACCGTTTGTATACCCCATCCCAAGGCATTAGCAATAGAAATACGAACCACACAAGATTTTGAGAAACTGTCTGAGCAATATATTGTGACAATGTCATTTTCTGTATTTCATTGCCATAAGGCCTATATTTTGAGGATATTAATTTAAAGGATAGGATGGGATAGGGTATTCAACGATCCGCATAGCGGATTGTAGCCTCTCATATGTTTTTTATTCCGATTAAAATTATTTTAATAGAATAATCACATACACTGATGGTTTTCATTAAATTGTGCACATTTTCAGATGGTTTTTGTAGAAGTTTGATTGGAGGTATATTAATTTCAACGGTTTTACTTGGCAACACATGGTCGTCCATATCACTATCATTGTCACTGTCCGGTAGGCACTGTAGAGGGCTCCAATAATTGGAATTTTTATCCCTTTTAACTGTTGCCATACTTATATGTGGTTTGCGTTTTTTATCCGAGGACAGAGGGGTGTCCCCGGAATTGGGGGATCTCGAGCGCTTAACAATTTTGAAAAAGAAAACCGAGAGATACCAAAGAACGTTGTTTATAGCACCAAAGCTCAGGCGGAACTAACACACGAAGTGTAAAGATTTTATTTTGTAAATAAAAAGAAAGGAACTATAAGATTGTGCCGGCCTTAATTTATTCCTCGATATATAGTGGAATCTCATCAGGTTATGGGCCCAGAAACGATTGTTTTTATCAGTTAATTAAATACGCGAGTGTTTTTTTATCGGTTAATTAAATACGCGAGTTATAGTCCGTACCAAAACAGTTGGCCATTCTACTGCGCAGGTCTCTTAAAATTTATTTTACAATCTCTTAAAATTGCAAAAACAAGCAAAAAGAGACGAAAATGGGTGGAGCCATAATAAAAAACGACGTATACCCTGCCGTTGTGTTCAAGATCGCTGTCGCGATCTCACTGAGGGTAGTTTCTTCATTTTCCTTACTTTATACTGAAATTAGGAGCGGAGGAAAAATATAGATCATTATATGTTAACTTTACTTAAAATCAAACATCATAAAATGAATGCAAACCAAGCACACCACCCATACAGGTACCTGGCGCTAAACCACGAAATGTTCAACCATAAAAAGGGTTGGGAACCCATTCAAATACAATCGGATTTCTAGGTCGAAATGTATAAAAGTCGACCTCATAATAAAACATATGAGAAGGCTACAATCCGCTGTGCGGATCGTTGAATACCCTATCCCATCCTATCCATAAAACTAAAATCCCCAAAAAAGGGGGCATGGCTAAAAACACGATGTGGATAAAATAGAAAAAATGATATAGTGACAACAAGTTCTTCGGACTGCTTACAAAACAATTTTGCGGTTCTACAAAAGACAAGGTTTTCTCCTGCATATGTTATGGGGTAGTGTATAAAAATGGTTTTTATATAAAAACGCCCCCAAAAAGTGGGGGTGGGTTAAAATGGTCTATGGACGAAATGTTCATATTTATATTACTAATGATTCTGCATCAAAAGTTTTTTCGAAAATTTTAAAATTTGACCGAAAAACGTTTTTAATTCAAAACGCCCCCAAAAAGTGGGCGTGGCAAAAAACTTTGTATGAACGAAATACAGATATTCAGATTGTCTAAATATGTTGTTCAGAAAGTTTTTCAAAATTCCTTATGGTTTGGCCAAAAAATACGTTTTTCTAAAAAGGGGGCGTGGCAGTGGGCGGATTTCAAAAATTTTTACACTTGTTCTGCTGGGAGCAACAAGGAGTACGTGTACCAAATTTCACCTTTCTAGCTCAAAATTTAAGGCCCAAAAACTGGTGACGTACGGACGGACGGACGGACGGACGGACGGACGGACAGACATGGCTAAATCGACTCAGCTATCGATTCTGAGTCGATCCATATACTTTGAGGTATATGTAGCTAAATTATTTCTCTATGTTACAAACTATGTATCAAAACTAATATACCCCCCTATGGGATAGGGTATAAATATGAGAAGGCAACAATCCGCTGTGCGGATCGTTGAATACCCTATCCCATCCTATCCATAAAACTAGAATCCCCAAAAAGTGGGCATGGCTAAAAACACGATGTGGATAAAATAAAAAAAATGATATAGTGACAACAAATTCTTCAGGCTGCTTACAAAACACTTTTACGGTTCTACAAAAGACAATGTTTTCTCCTGTATATGTTATGGGGTAGTGTATAAAAATGGTTTTTATATAAAAACACCCCCAAAAAGTGGGCGTGGGTTAAAATGGTATAAAGACGAAATGTTCATATTAATAATGTTAATGATTCTGCATCAAAAAATTTTTCGAAAAATTTAAAATTTGACCGAAAACAGTTTTTTATTGAAAACGCCCCCAAAAAGTGGGCGTGGTAAAAAACTTTATATGAACGAAATATAGATATTACGATTCTGTAAATATGCTGTTCAGAAACTTTTTTAAAATTCTTTACGGTTTTGCCAAAAATTACGTTTTTCTCAAAAGGGGGCGTGGCAGTGGGCGGATTTCAAAAATTTTTACACTTGTTCTGGTGACTCGGACAAGGCTCCTATATACCAAATTTCATTATCCTAGCTCAAAATTTAAGGCCCAAAAATCGGTGACGAACAGACAGACGGACGGACGGACGGACAGACAGACATGGCTAATTCGACTCAGCTAGCGATCCTGAGTCGATCCATATACTTTGAGGTATATGTAGCAAAATTATTTCTCTCTGTTACAAACTATGTATCAAAACTAATATACCCCCCTATGGGATAGGGTATAAAAATTAAGTTTATTTATATATTCAACAGCATTTTAGTTCTAAGCATTGTAAAGTTGGGTTAGGCATTGTAAATTACAGGCAAAAACGCTTAGTGATTAAATCTCTCTGCGCAATCGACCGTTGGCCAACTGAATTGGTACGGACTATACGTGTTGTGTGAGAGGCCTTTTTACGAATTTCGTTTCCCAGACAGAGGATGTTGTGTTGGCTGATAACAAAGTTATATGAGCAGAGGGTAGAGGAGATGTGATACTTCAAACAGATTTGTGTGAATTAAAATTGGAAAGGGTTTTGTATGTTCATTGCATGAGGGGTAATTTTGTATCTGTCAGTCGAGCCGTCGAACGGGGTTGCACAGTGTAATTCGACAACAAGTATGCTATAGTAACCCAGCAAGGCGCGCAGATATTGAAAGCGCAGAAAATAAATAATCTTTTTTGTTTCGAAGCCAAGCGCAACCTGTGTTTTGGGGTGACTCATCCTAGTGCGGCAGTGTGGCATAACAGATACAGTCATTTGAACTATACCAGTTTGATGGATCTTAATAAACAAATGATGGTGGTTGGTAAGCAGAATGTGGATTTCACAGACAACTTACAGTGTAGGACATGCATGAAGAGTAAAATTCACACACAACCATTTCCAACAGAGTCGAAAAATCGAGCGAAGCGGCAGTTAGAGCTCGTACATACAGATGTATGTGGACCGTTTGAAAAAAGATCACTTGGTAGATCGCTATATTTTCTCACCTTCATTGATTATATGTCTCGTCGTATATTTACATATTTCCTCAAATCAAAAGATGAGGTATTTAAAAATTTGTTTTGTTTAAAAATATGGCAGAGCGTCAGACAAGGTGCAAGTTAAAGGTCATACGCTGCGACAATGGGGGTGAGTACATCAACAAGCGTTTTGATGATTTTTTGCAGCAGCATGGCATAGTTCGTCAACTTACGGTCCCATATAGCCCACAACAGAATGGTGTAGCAGAAAGGGCAAACCGTACCCTTGTTGAGATGGCCAGGAGTTTGCTTGTCCACCCCAATATGGCAGAGTTTTTATGGGCAGAAGCAGTGCAGACAGCATGCTACATACGTAACAGGTCGCCAACAACAGCATTGGTTGGTATGACACCGTTTGAGGCGTGGTGTGGCAAGAAGCCCAATGTGCAAAATATGCGTACTTTTGGATCTGTAGCCGTTGGCCTAGATAAAACGCGTCATCGCAAATTTCAGGCGAAGGGAAAGGAGTATCGCCTCGTAGGATATTCTTTAGTATCAAAAGCCTATAGACTGTATGATAAAGAAAAACACCAGGTAGTTGAAAAACGCGATGGGTTATTTGATGAGCCCTGCGATGCAGTACAAATGCATGAACATGTAGTATTTGACATACCAGCAGAAAACTCACCTTCTGATATGCAGCAGCTAACATAAAGTGTGAAGGTGATTTGAAGCAAACAGGAGCATCAAGTGTTAGCGAAACTGCAAACGAAGATTACATCAGCGCAGAAGAGCAGATGCAGCCAGAAAAACAGGAGCATCAAGTGTTAGCGAAACTGCAAACGAAGATTACAGCAGCGCAGAAGAGCAGAAGCAGCCAGAAAAACAAGTTAAGAAGATGGGTCCAGGTAGGCCGAAGCTGGTTCGAACAGGTCTGAGAGGGCGTCCGAAAAAAGTATATAATGTTTTGAACGCGATCTATGCAGAGGAGATTCCGTTGCCACAAACTTTCAAGGAAGCAAATAGCTGTGAACATACATCATATTGGCGGGAGGCTATGGACAAAGAATATGAGGCGCTGGTTTCAAACGTGGACGTTGACAGACCTACCCAAGGGTCAACATGCGATTGGTTGCAAATGGGTATATACCATCAAGAGAGATAGCAGCGGTAGTATTGAGCGCGATAAAGCTCGTTTGGTAGCAAAGGGCTGGTCGCAGAAATTCGGTGTAAACTATACGGAGACATTCTCGCCGGGGTGTCGATATGAATCGATACGCATGATTTTGGGTTTATCTGTTGAAATAAAGCTCTACTTACATCAAATGGACGTTTGCACGGCATATCTTAATAGCGAGTTAAACGAGGTAGTTTATATGAAGCAGCTTGAGGGATATGCAGAAAATACGTGTGAGCAGAAGGTACTGAAGCTTGAGAAGGCAATATATGGCTTGAATTTTCAATAATCAAGCGTTTTTGATTATTTATTAATAATTGATTAATAAGTGTTGAAACAAATTGTTCCGGGTGAAATAAAAGACAATGGTTTGACTTATCACGTCTTTACTCACTGAGGTCTAACAAAAAAAGAGAGTGTTAACCTTACAAGTCACAGCAATGGTCAGCGTGGTTTTTTGACATATGAAATTGATTTTGATACAAGTGCTATATTATCGCCATGACAAAATTTAAATGGTATAATGACAGTTTAATTTAAATTCATTGAATACAAACTATCTAAATTAAAAATCATTATTCAAGCTAGGTTTTGAAGTCGATTGATATATATATATATAAAACAAACAATAAACGATTTAAACGTTTTAAATCGTAGCAACATACTCCCCCTCTTGGAGAGCTTAAGGCTCTTCAAAAACTGGTAATAGGCATACAGTTGAAACTGCTCGCTTGGTGATACCGCTTGCTGTCTTCAGCGTTACTACTCGAACAACGTTGTCTTCTCCAGGGTGAACTTCAAATACTCTTCCAAGTTTCCACTTCAAGGGGGGGAGATTATCATCCTTGATTATGACAATGTCGTCGACCTTAAGTGAAGAACATTCTCTACGCCACTTGTTACGTTGCTGTAAAGTGTGCAGATATTCGGTTTGCCAACGATACCAGAAATGCTGCAACAGCCATTGGACTCGCTGCCAACGACTTAAATAAGATAAGTTTTTGTCGGTTAAATCTGGTTCAGGAAGAGCTACCAGTGAAGTACCCGTCAAGAAGTGAACAGGTGTGAGTGGTTGTAGATCGTTAGCATCTTCGGAAAGGGGAGAGAGAGGACGGGAGTTAAGGATACATTCTATCTGGACAATAACGGTGTAAAGCTCCTCGTAGGTAAGTGAAGCTAAGTGCAATATCCTTTTCATGTGGTACTTGGCTGACTTGACCGCGGCTTCCCATATCCCACCGAAGTGAGGAGATCTGGGCGGTATATTGTGCCACTCGATGCCCTCATCTAAACAAGCCTTAGTTATCTCCGACTTCATTTGTTGATTAGTGAGTAAATCGTATAATATCCTCAACTCGTTGCGTGCCCCAACATAATTTGTCGCATTGTCGCTGTAAATTGCACGGCAAAGACCTCTGCGACTTATAAAGCGTCTTAGCGCACCCAGAAACGCGGATGTAGTCAGATCTCCTACCAGCTCCATGTGGAATGCCTTTGTGCTGAGGCAAATAAAAACTGCTACATAAGCCTTTACAGCTGCCGTTCCACGACGTCGAGAATGCACCATGAATGGCCCGCAAAAGTCTGTGCCTACGATACTGAACGGACGAGAGGGGGTTATTCGACAAACAGGAAGATTACCCATTACCGGATACTCAACACGAGGATTTGCTCTGGCACATAAGATGCATTTGCTTATGATTTTCCGAACTAATGGTTTTGCTTGAACTGGCCAGTATTTTTCGCGAATTATTCCAACAAGTCCTTGAACTCCAATGTGTTTATATTTTTCATGTAAGTATTTGATTAATGTCTTTGTAAAAATGTGCTTATTTGGAAGTAAAATTGTATGCTTAGATTCAAATTGCAACTCCGCATTATGTAGCCTTCCACCAACGCGAAGTAATCCTCTTTCATCAACAAATGGACTTAGTGAAACGATATGTGATCTTGCAGGGATTGGTTTACCTTTCTCTAGCAATGCAATATCATTTGCATACTGACTAGCTTGAACCAGCTTCAAAATACAGTGGAGAGCTCCATCCATCTCCAAAGTTGTCAATTCTCTAATTTGTTTTGGTTTCCTTTTTGCCAATGCAGTCGCATTGTTACAAAATCTTAACATGTACGCAGTAGTTCTCACAATGCTCAGATAATTAAATTTGTGTTTAAGAGTGTTAATAAAATCAATTTGCTTTTTTACCGAAAATGTGTGCTTGATTGGTTTTCTTTCGAGAAAGTTTTCATTAACGTTCAAAACATGTTTTTTACTAGGCCAATTCTCACGAGACAACGTCAAAAATTTGGGCCCAGAGAACCAAAGTGTTGAAGCACTCAACTCACTTGGTCTAGCTCCCCTTGATACTATGCTGCAGGGTTGTCATTTGTGCTGACGTGCTGCCACTGTTCGACCGACGAAAGGCCTTGGATAGCTGCCACTCGATTTGCGACAAATGTTTGCCAGTGATGAGACTCCGATGATAACCATGCTATGACAATGTTTGAATCCGTCCAATAGTGCACACTCTCAAATCTGTCCTGAAATAAATGTCTGACACGTTTAACGAGTTGAACCATCAAATGGGCTGCGCAAAGCTCCAATCGTGGTAAACTTATATTTCTTACCGGGGCAACCTTCGACTTTGCACAAAGTAACCGCACAATACTTCGGCCATCCTGTTGTATTGACCGCACATAAACACAAGCTCCATATGCCTGCTCAGAGCTATCTGAGAACGCGTGTAATTGTGCCTGCTCAGTGTCACATCTCAAAACACGTCTTTTAATTTTTAATTTGCACAAGTCCACGAGTTGACGTCGAGAGGTTATCCACCTTTGATGATATGACTGGGGAAGTGCTTCATCCCAATCAAATTGTTCTTTCCATAGAGTTTGCATTAATATTTTGGCGGATACGATTACGGGATTTATTAAGCCCAGTGGATCGTACAATCTCGCAATGTCCGATAAAACTGTCCTTTTGGTTTCTTCTTGTTTATTGACGGTATAAAGAAATGCATCCATTTTTGGATCCCATATCAGACCGAGCGTTATCACAACATCATGTTCGCTTATTTCAAGAAGGGGCTCTCTGTCTGTAAGGGATACATCTTGCAATATCTCTGGATCGTTCGAACACCACTTTCGGAGTTCTAAACCAGCAGTAGCTAAAATTGACGTTAGCTGCATTTTAATTACCCTAAGTTCTTCTAATGTGGCAGCTCCCGTCAGGACATCATCGACGTAAAAATCGGATTTTAAAATCCTTGCCCCAATTGGAAACCTTTCTTGTTCCTGTTCTGCCAAGTAATTAAGTGCTTTGGTAGCTAAATATGAGGCTGGGGCAGTGCCGTAAGTCACTGTACAAAGACGATAGATTTTAATTTCATCATTTGGATTCTCTCTCCACAGTATGAGGTGGAATTGCCGGTCACTCTTAGTCAGACGAAATTGCCTATACATTTTTGTAACATCAGCTGTAAACACATATCGGTGAGATCTGAATTTGACCACCAATGAAAACAAATCCGATTGTACCACCGGGCCGACATATAATATTTCGTTAAGGCTGATTCCGTTTGCGCTTTTTGCACTGGCATCAAATACCGCTCTTAATTTAGTGGAAGAGCTCCCTGGTTTTACAATGCAGTGGTGGGGAATGAAGTAATGCAGAGAATTGGAGTCAGGTTTTGCTGTTAACTCCATGTGAGAGAGCCTTTCATATTCTCGCATAAATGAGATGTACTGCTTTGCAAGGTCGGGACATTTATTCAATTTTCTTTCTAGACTTAGAAATCTGCGGAGAGCTAGTTCGTATGAGCTGCCTAAGCACTGCGTGTCATTCTTAAATGGTAGTCTAACTTCAATGTTACCGTGTTCCAATCGTCGAACATTTTTAGAAAAGTGATATTCGCAACTTTGTTCAAATTTGGTTAGAACATGTTCCTTAGCCTCATAGTTTTCGACTTCCCAGAATAATTTTAAAATGTTATTTAAGCTTGTGACATGTTGTGATTCACGAAATAAAGTATTGCATGCAAATTTTGTGTTGTTATTTTTCTGCGCAAAGCTCCCGGACACAATCCATCCAAAAATGGTATTTTGCAACGTAGGAAGCTGATTACTTAGTTTGATTTGACCGATCAATAGAAGCCCAAAGAATTGCTCTGCTCCAATTAACAGATCAATAGAACCAGTTGTTGCAAAAAGTGGATCTGCCAAATTGATATTAGCAGGAATCGGCCAATTCGATATGTTAATTGGGACATCTGGAAGACAATCAGCTATTCGATTCACAATTAAGGCTTCCACAGTGTCGACATATCCGTTAAGGCGCGATTTTATAATAAGGCTGACTTGATGTCGGCAGTGTAATGGACTTGTACCAATTCCGTAAACAGAAGTCTCTGTCCCCTTTCGGCGCGTTCCAAGGAGATTGGCGAATCACTCAGTGACAAGGCAGACGTGAGAAGCAGAATCAAGCAACACGCGACAGGGCACTGGAGAGTTGTGCTTATTCATTACATTGATGATTGCAGTGGCCAGAATAGTGTTTGTGGAATCAACAGTGTTTTCGCATGGAGCTACAGTAAGGCTATGAATGTGAAAACTTTGTGGGCTTTGACCATTAATATTGTTTATAGTTGGGCACACAGTAGAGTTATTTGGGTGCGATGAACTAGGCTTGTGGTCATGAAGTAAAGTGTGGTGAAAGTTGTTGCATATTCGGCATTTCAGGGATTGACAATTGTGATGTGTATTATTGGGCTTCAGGCAGTTAACGCTTAAGTTGTTAGTTTGTACAAATTCTTGTTTTTGAATGAGGGGTAAATTTATAAACTGATAACATCGATGTATAAAATGGCCGCCTTTCTTGCAAACTACACAATTAATCCTGTCTGTGGTACGACCGCCATCACGTACGATAGCGAAACTTTTAGCCCTAGAATTCTTACTTGGTTTCGATTGCATAGTAGTACTTGCCTGTGATATGTCCTCAGTTAGTGTGTGACTCCTCTTCGTAAGAAATTTGGATAGCTCTTGGAAGCTTGGCAATCTGTCTGCTGGCCCTTCATCTCTCCATTTGTTTATTGTTTCCGGGTCGAGCTTTGGTAAAATTATCTGGATCAGTAGGTCATCCCAATCAGCGACGGGACGTCCCAATGTGGAAAGTGCACGGAGATGTCTATTGATTTCTTGTAGCAAATGACGTATACTGCTGGATGAAGGCTTGCGTAGAGGGGGGTACATCATGATCTTTTTTATGTGTTCAGTGGCGATGAGCTTTTTGTTGTCGTAGTTTTCGATCAAAAGGTGCATTGCGACTTCATAATTTCCTTCAGTAATCTCCAATGACTGTACTGTTTTAGCTGCTTGTCCAGATAGTGACGAAATTAGGTAATGGAATTTGGAAACACTGCTTAGGTTAGGATTATTGTGGATGAGGGAATTGAATGTCTTATGGAAAGACAACCACTCAGTAACTTCACCTGTAAATAAAGGTACTTTAATATCTGGAAGTTTTATTTGTGTAATTTGCTTGACTGGTACCGATACAACCTTTTCTTTTGGGGTATGCGTGGCTTTGCGAGATTGCATGTGATGTATGAAAGATGAACGAAGTGTGTAGTACAATTCTTCATAGACTCCTCGAAGATCAACCATAGCCACAGTTTCTTTGGGATCTGTTTCCTCCACTTTGGCTTGAAGTGTTTGAAATGTTTTGAAACTAGTTTCCAACGCTTCTTGACGAACCTCAAACTCGGAAAGAAATGTGTCGGGGGTGACTTTAGAGTTGAATTCGTTGATGCGGTCAATTTGTTTAGTAACAACAGTTCTGTGAGCCTTTAATAACTCCAATTTTCCTTTCTTCTTTGGATGTTAACACAGGAGCAGCAATATCAGCAACAATAGCAGCATCTTCTTCCTTCTCGGTGCCAAGCATTTTGCGACGCAACAAAATAATATATATTGATTGCGTAGTGTAAGATGATATGACGATCACGTCGGGGTCACCATGATTTTTCAATAATCAAGCGTTTTTGATTATTTATTAATAATTGATTAATAAGTGTTGAAACAAATTATTTCGGGTGAAATAAAAGACAATGGTTTGACTTATCAGGAACCTTATGGTTTTTTATTTCACGTCTTTACTCACTTAGGTCTAACAAAAAAGAGAGTGTTAACCTTCCAAGTCACAACAGTTTTTTAACATATGAAATTGACTTTGATACAAGTGCTATATTATCGCCATGACAAAATTTAAATGGTATAATGTTAGTTTAATTTAAATTCATTGAATACAAACTATCTAAATTAAAAATTATTATTCAAGCTAGGTTTTGAAGTCGATTGATATATATATATATATATAAAACAAACAATAAACGATTTAAACGTTTTAAATCGTAGCAACATGGCTTAAAGCAAGCAGGAAGGGAGTGGAACTCCAAGCTGAGTTCAGCGCTATGCGATATTGGGTTTACTCCGTGCCAGAACGAGCCGTGTCTTTATAAGCAAGACATAAAAGGTAATATTTGTTTGATATTAATCTATGTAGACGATCTCCTTATAGCTTGCCAGAATGAGACAGACCTTATGCAAATCAAGGCAATAATTGCAATGAAGTTCGAATGTATCGACAAAGGACTACTGCAGATGTTTTTGGGCATGCAGATTGAGCGTGACGGTGACATAGGCGATATTTCAATGATCCATATGACATACATAAAAGATATGTTGCAACGCCATAACATGCAACAGTGCAGATCAGCAGCGACTCCATTGGATGCGGGCTTCCAAGTTGCGTGCAATAGTAAAAGCTGCGTAACTGAAGATCAGACTGCGTACCAATCAGTCATTGGCGAGTTGATGTGGTTAGCATTGACGTCAAGGCCAGACATATACCACTCAGTTGTGAAGTAAGCACAAAGGAACAACAATCCGCAAAGTGAACATCTCACGGGTTTGAAGCATGTAATGCGTTAACTAGCAACTACAATGGACAAAAAGCTACACTACCGTGCCTGTGGGCAGGCACTTGAAGGCTACGTGGACGCAGACTGGGGCGGCGATGTGAGCAATCGCAGATCATATACCGGGTACGTGTTTTTCTTGGCAGGCGGGCCGATTTCGTGGAAATCTGAAAAACAGAATATATGGCTTTGTAATCAGCTACGTAAGAGGCACTACATCTGAGACGTTTATTGATCGAGATTGGCTGTGGTGATTCTGATACACCGACTATTTTATATAGTGACAACATCAGTGCTCAAAACCTAGCAAAGAACCCCGTCTACCATGCCAGGTCAAAGCACATCGACATCGTTCGAGAAGTTGTTCAAAGGTGCGACATCGAGCTGAGATATATTTCAACAAATAGTATGAAAGCAGATGTATTTACAAAAAATTTGTCAAAACAGAAACATTGTCATTTTGTTGAATTAATGAACTTAAATTAATTATTTGATAATGTATACAGATTAACATTGAGGAAGGGTGTTGAATATAATTCCAATGTGTGCTTGTGTCCATTTTTATGATTTTGGATGTATTTGTAGAAGCGCTCATGTGTTTGTGCATGGTGCGCATTATTTTGTATTCACTTTCTTGTATTCAGTTTTTCAGTTCTCTTTATTCATTCAAAGTATGCACATGAAGTGTAAAGATTTTATTTTGTAAATAGAAAGAAAGGAACTATAAGATTGTGCCGGCTTTAATTTATTCTCTGATAAATAGTGGAATCTCATCAATTTTTAATTTTTATACCCTATCCCATAGGTGGGTATATTAGTTTTGATACTTAGTTTGTAACATAGAGAAATAATTTTGCTACATATACCTCAAAGTATATGGATCGACTCAGAATCGCTAGCTGAGTCGAATTAGCCATGTCCGTCCGTCCGTCCGTCCGTCCGTCTGTTCGTCACCGATTTTTGGGCCTTAAATTTTGAGCTAGGATAATGAAATTTGGTTTATAGGATCCTCGTCCGTGCCACCAGAACAAGTGTAAAAATTTTTGAAATCCGCCCACTGCCACGCCCCCTTTTTAGAAAAACTTATTTTTTGGCCAAACCGTAAGGAATTTCAAAAAAGTGTCTGAGCAGGATATTTAGACAATCCTAATATCTATATTTCGTTCATACAAAGTTTTTTGCCACGCCCACTTTTTGGGGGCGTTTTTAGTAAAAAACGCTTTTTGTCCAAGTTTTAAAACTTTCGAAAAAATTTTTGATGCAAATACTTCCGCAATGGTAATATAAACATTTTGTCCGTAGATCATTTTCACTTACGCCTACATTTTGGGGGCGTTTTCTTAAAAAAAACCATTTGTATACGCCATCCCAAGGCATTAGCAATAGAAATACGTTGTTTTTTGTCGAACCACAAAAGATTTTGAGAAACTGTCTGAGCAATATATTGTGACAATGTCATTTTCTGTATTTCATCGCCATAAGGCCTATATTTTGAGGATATTAATTTAAAGGATGGGATGGGATAGGGTATTCAACGATCCGCATAGCGGATTGTAGCCTCTCATATGTTTTTATATATTTATACCCTATCCCATAGGGGTATATTAGTTTTGATACATAGTTTGTAACATAGAGAAATAATTTAGCTACATATACCTCAAAGTATATGGATCGACTCAGAATCGATAGCTGAGTCGATTTAGCCATGTCTGTCCGTCCGTCCGTCCGTACGTCACCAGTTTTTGGGCCTTAAATTTTGAGCTAGAAGGATGAAATTTGGTACACGTGCTCTTTGTTGCTCCCAGCAGAACAAGTGTAAAAATTTTTGAAATCCGCCCACTGCCACGCCCCCTTTTTAGAAAAACGTATTTTTTGGCCAAACCATAAAGAATTTTGAAAAACTTTCTGAACAACATATTTAGACAATCTGAATATCTGTATTTCGTTCATATAAAGTTTTTTGCCATGCCCACTTTTTGGGGGCGTTTTTAATAAAAAACGTTTTTCGGTCAAATTTTAAAATTTTCGAAAAAACTTTTGATGCAGAATCATTAGTAGTATAAATATGAACATTTCGTCCATAGACTATTTCAACCCACGCCCACTTTTTGGGGGCGTTTTTATATAAAAACCATTTTTACACACTACCCCATAACATATGCAGGAGAAAACCTTGTCTTTTGTAGAACCGTCAAAGTTTTTTGTAAACAGTCTGAACAATTTGTTGTCACCATGTCATTTTCTTTATTTTATCCACATCGTGTTTTTAGCCATGTCCACTTTTTGGGGATTTTAGTTTTACAGATAGGATGGGATAGGGTATTCAACGATCCGCACAGTGGATTGTAGCCTTCTCATATGTTTATACCCTATCCCATAGGGGGTATATTAGTTTTGATACTTAGTTTGTAACATAGAGAAATAATTTTGCTACATATACCTCAAAGTATATGGATCGACTCAGAATCGCTAGCTGAGTCGAATTAGCCATGTCTGTCTGTACGTCCGTCCGTCCGTCCGTCCGTCCGTCCGTCTGTCTGTTCGTCAGCGGTTTTTGGGCCTTAAATTTTGAGCTAGGATAATGAAATTTGGTATATAGGATCCTCGTCCGTGCCACCAGAACAAGTGTAAAAATTTTTAAAATCCGCCCACTGCCACGCCCCCTTTTTAGGAAAACTTATTTTTTGGCCAAACCGTAAGGAATTTCAAAAAAGTGTCTGAGTAGCATATTTAGACAATCCTAATATCTATATTTCGTTCATACAAAGTTTTTTGCCACGCCCACTTTTTGGGGGCGTTTTTAGTAAAAAACGCTTTTTGTCCAAATTTTAAAACTTTCGAAAAAAAATTTGATGCAAATACTTCCGAAATGGTAATATAAACATTTTGTCCATAGATCATTTTCACCTACGCCCACATTTTGGGGGCGTTTTCTTACAAAAACCGTTTGTATACCCCATCCCAAGGCATTAGCAATAGAAATACGAACCACACAAGATTTTGAGAAACTGTCTGAGCAATATATTGTGACAATGTCATTTTCTGTATTTCATTGCCATAAGGCCTATATTTTGAGGATATTAATTTAAAGGATAGGATGGGATAGGGTATTCAACGATCCGCATAGCGGATTGTAGCCTCTCATATGTTTTTTTCTAAAGACAATATATTTGCACAGATAATGAGGGTCTTATTATACCCTATCCCATAGGGGGGTATATTAGTTTTGATACTTAGTTTGTAACATAGAGAAATAATTTTGCTACATATACCTCAAAGTATATGGATCGACTCAGAATCGCTAGCTGATTCGAATTAGCCATGTCTGTCTGTCCGTCCGTCCGTCCGTCCGTCCGTCCGTCTGTCTGTTCGTCAGCGGTTTTTGGGCCTTAAATTTTGAGCTAGGATAATGAAATTTGGTATATAGGATCCTCGTCCGTGCCACCAGAACAAGTGTAAAAATTTTTGAAATCCGCCCACTGCCACGCCCCCTTTTTAGGAAAACTTATTTTTTTGGCCAAACCGTAAGGAATTTCAAAAAAGTGTCTGAGAAGCATATTTAGACAATCCTTATATCTATATTTCGTTCATACAAAGTTTTTTGCCACGCCCACTTTTTGGGGGCGTTTTTAGTAAAAAAAACGCTTTTTGTCCAAATTTTAAAACTTTCGAAAAAAATTTTGATGCAAATACTTCCGCAATGGTAATATAAACATTTTGTCCATAGATCATTTTCACCTACGCCCACATTTTGGGGGCGTTTTTTTACAAAAACCATTTGTATACCCCATCCCAAGGCATTAGCAATAGAAATACAGTATGATTCGGATATAAGAAAGTCCAATAATCCCAAGAATTTCTTTCTTGTATCCGTTTTTGCTTTTACGCAATAAACGGTTATAAGAGAAAAATTTCTTATATCTGAACAACGGATACAAGAAAAAACTTTCTTATAAAAAACGGTTAAGAAAAAAAATTTAATAAAACATAACTTATCTATTTATTTTCAAGAAACAAAAATAAGGTACATGTTCAGTTCATACAATTCATTTCATGTTATATGTATAGGTACATATATGTTATCACAATTTACATATATAGATAGTATGTCCTGCCTAAGTCCTTGCTCATATAAAAAAAAAGATCCTAGTACATATGTATCTAAACGTATATGCACATATTTGCACATTAAGAAATATGTGATTAATTATTTTGAAAATAATCTTCAATTTTTTTTTGAACAAGTATTTCATCCAGTTGTCTGAAGAGAAGTTCTTCTATATTTGACAGGTAGTCTTCATCACTTGCTAAATACTGTTTCAAAACAAAAAAACGCTTTAACAGCTTCTTCTCTACTTGGCTTCATTCAATGCATTTCAATAAATTTCGACTGGACCTCTTCGACAGTTTCACTGCTCAACGTCTCAGCTACTAATTAATTTTCGCCGATGTCCCCATAACAATCCTGGGCTTCCTCATTCGATATGGCTCTGAAAAAGTCTTCATTTTCTTCATCCATACGAGAGTCGATAACATCTGAGTCTTGGTTGCCAGTATCGCCCTGAATTTCAATTTCCCTTGAAATTCCGGCTTTTTTGAAGCAATTAGATATGGTTTGAGGTGTGACAAGCCACCAAGATCGTTTGATGATATGTAGGGCTTTTAAAATGGTAATTTCTTTGAATAAACTGTTCATATAATTGCCCTCAACTGCTAAAAGAAGAAAAATGTAATCGCTTTGCAGGCAAAACTTTACAGCCGCATCAATACTTCTTTAGTACCTAAATTGACACTGTACGTGTACACTTTGTAAACGAAATCTTAAGACTCAATAAATTCAATTCAATTCGTTGGCATAAGAACTTGTAGTGTATGTACAGTGTACACTCATGTTTAAAAATTTTCTTTTAAACGATTTTTTTTTAAAACATGTAGAAAATTTGTTTCTTATATACGTTTTTTTCTTATAAGCATTTTTCTTATACACGTTCTTTTTTATATGAAGCTTTTACGAAGAAGTGTACGGTGCATTTTACAACGTTTCTTATAAGCGATTTATTCTTATATACAACTTTCTTATATCCGAATCATACTGTACGTTGTTTTTTGTCGAACCACAAAAGATTTTGAGAAACTGTCTGAGCAATATATTGTGACAATGTCATTTTCTGTATTTCATCACCATAAGGCCTATATTTTGAGGATATTAATTTAAAGGATGGGATGTGATAGGGTATTCAACGATCCGTATAGCGGATTGTACCCTCTCATATGTTAGTTTTATGGATAGGATGGGATAGGGTATTCAACGATCCGCACAGCGGATTGTACCCTTCTCATATGTTTTTTAAACGTTTTGGGTTTTTTGGCTGGGAAATCGATAGTTATATTTCCTAATTTTTGTAAATATTTTTTTAATCAAGCGACAATGTATAGTGCACAACGTATCGGTCTTAAAAAACATGTTCTTTTCTTCTAACATATTTTAAAATGCAATTCAATATGACATTATTTGCAAAGCCGCTGTGAAAAAAGGACAACCAAAACGATTCCCACATATTTTTTTTATTTATACCCTATCCCATAGGGGTATATTAGTTTTGATACATAGTTTGTAACATAGAGAAATAATTTAGCTACATATACCTCAAAGTATATGGATCGACTCAGAATCAATATCTGAGTCGATTACGCCATGTCTGTCTGTCCGTCTGTACGTCACCGATTTTTAGGCCTTAAATTTTCAGCTAGGATAATGAAATTTGGTATATAGGATCAACGTCCGTGCCTACAGAACAAGTGTACAAATTTTCAAAATCCGCCCACTGCCACTCCCCCTTTTAAGAAAAAACTCAGTTTTTAACCAAACCGTAAGGAATTTTAAGAAAGTGTCTGAGAAGCGTATTTAGAGAATCGTAATATCTATATATGTATAGTTCATATAAAGTTTTTTGCCACGCAACTTTTTGGGGGCGTTTTCAATAAAAAATAACTGTTTCGGTCAAATTTTGAATTTTTCGACAAAAATTTTGATGCAGAATCATTAATGATATTAATATGAACATTTCGTCCATATACCATTTTAACACACACCCACTTTTTGGGGGCTTTTTTATATAAAACCATTTTTATACACTACCTCATAACATAATCAGGAGAAAAACCTTGTCTTTTGTAGAACCGTGAAAGTGTTTTATAAACTGTCTGAAGAATTTGTTGTCACTATATCATTTTTTCTATTTTATCCACATCGTGTTTTTAGCCATGCCCACTTTTTTGGGGATTTTAGTTTTACGGATAGGATGGGATAGGGTATTCAACGATCCGCACAGCGGATTGTAGCCTTTTCATATGGTTTTGTTTGCTTTTAGCCATGTTATTAACGGTACCTGCCATATAAAAATTACACATAACCTCAATTTTCTCGAAAACGGCTCTAACAATTTTGATTAAACTTTATATATACTTTAAACATATTAGTGCCAACGAAACTGCATACCCAGTTTTTTTCGGAAAAAATCCATCTAACGGATTTTGTCATTTAGGCCATATAAAGAAAATTGTTAAGATCTTGCAAACTACTATGTCAAATTGAATATAATTTAATATATATAGTACAATTATAGTTTAAAACACTTCCACATAATTAGTTTTAGCTCAACTATCACTAAACGAAATTTTCAGTTTTGGCCAATAACCGAAAATCATTATTATGCTTATGATTTGATGTAAGTCCCAACTCCCTGTGAAAGAGAAAGTTGCGTACGACCCAGTCGTGCACAAACCACTCGAGGTAGCACTATTGTTTACCGTTTACCGTTTTCTTACAAAAACCATTTGTATTCCCTACCCCAAGGCATATGCAATAGAAAAACGTAGTTTTTGTTGAACCATACAAGAATTTGATAAACCTTCTGAACAATATGTTGTAACAACGTCATTTTCAATACTTTATGACCATAAAGACCACATTTTGGGGATATTAAATTTAAGGATGGGATGGGATAGGGTATTAAACGATCCGCACAGCGGATTGTAGCCTTCTCATATGTTTTTTATTAAAATTGTTAAATGCACAACCAATTGTAAGTCAACAAATAACAATCGCGAAAAAATAAAAAGTGTGTGAATGTCGATTGAAATGTCAAAACAAAAATAAATCCACCACACTACTAAACAGCTGTTAACGAAAGTGTGCAAACCTAAAATTTTTCGTTTACTGAATTCTTTCAATTGGAAATACATGTATTCACAGACAGGAGTGCACTGGTGTGGATTACAACAAAAACAACCAACTCTTGCGGGGATTCAGGGTGAGATAGGTAGAAGTTTGGTATCTCTTTACTTCCCTTATCTCTGACATTATCTAGCATGTCATACTCCGGCGATAATTCTACTGAATAGACAAATCAAACCAAAAAACATATGAGAAAGCTGCAATCCGCTGTGCGGATAGTTTAATACCCTATCCTATACCATCCTTCAAAATAATATCCCCAAAATGTGGTCTTTATGGCCATAAAATATTGAAAGTGACGTTGTCACAACATATTGTTCCGACAGTTTATCAAAATATTTTGTGGTTCGACAAAAAACAACGTTTTCCTATTGCATATGCCTTGGGGTAGAGTATACAAATGGTTTTTATAGGAAAACACCCCCAGAAAGTGGGTATGGGTAAAAATGATCTATAGACGAAATGTTTATTTTATCATAACAAATAATCTTCCAACGAAACTTTTTTCAAAAAAATTAAAAAGTACCAAAAACATATGAGAAGGCTACAATCCGCTGTGCGGATCGTTTAATACCCTATCCCATCCCATCCTTAAATTTAATATCCCCAAAATGTGGTCTTTATGGTCATAAAGTATTGAAAATGACGTTGTCACAACATATTGTTCCAAAGGTTTATCAAATTCTTTTATGGTTCGACAATAAACAACGTTTTTCTTTGCATATGCCTTAGGTGGGGTAGGGCATACAAATGGTTTTTGTAAGGAAACGCCCCCAAAAAGTGGGCGCGGGTTAAAATGGTCTATTGACGAAATGTTGGTATTAATGATTGTGCATCAAAATTTTTTTCAGCTAGCGATTCTGAGTCGATCCATATACTTTGAGGTATATGTAGCTCAATTATTTCTCTATGTTACTAAATTCAGCTTCAATTACCTCGATGCTGGAAGACGACCTTCAAGTAAAGATTTTTAAAACACCGCCATACAAAAGCGAAGTGACGGTCAAGTTGAACGTTTTCACTCCACTTTAGCTGAAATCATGAGATGTTTAAAATCAGACGGACCTGCACGGTCTTTTGAAGAACTCTTGGAAATAATTTCACCATCCACTCAACGACAGGTAAGAAACCAATAGAACTATTTTACGGGCGAATACCTAGACTAAATCCCGAACAGTTCGAAAAAACACGGTTGACTAATATCGAAAGACTTAGAATTAAACAAGAGAATGGCACTAAATACCACAACAAGAAAAGGAAACCGATCAAAGATTATCAAATAGGACAATCTATTTATATTAAAAATAATAAACGGCTAGGTTCGAAACTAACCGACAGATACCGGCAAGAAATAGTTAAGGTAAATAAGAACTCTACTGTCATAACCGAATCCGGCAAAGTAGTTCATAAAAGTAACATCAGAAATTAAACTTTATCTTTCCAGATGTGCGCTCTGCACTTGCCAGGCAACCATGCAAATATTGGACTTTTCAAACGCACAAATAGTAACCTTTCACGTTGGACAGACGAATATACAAGACGGATACTTTAAACTAATACATGTTACCGACTTAGACCAATACGACCAATTCATATCAGCAATAACCCCTATCCTTAAACTTGAATCAACCCAAAACCATACCATATTCCCTTTGCTATCACACGAGTTGCAACAAATAAAAAATCGTTTGCATAACTTGAAACCGCGATTAACAAAACGTTCTTTAGATTTTATTGGTAGCGCATGGAAATGGATTGCCGGGAATCCAGACCATGACGACTTTGTCACCATCAAAGAAAAAGTCACAGACGTATTAAAGAATAATAACAAGCAAGTTTTCATAAATCAATTATACAATGAGAGGATTAATAATATCACTAAAGTTCAAAATGAAATACAGAAATTGTTAAAAGAAGACAATAAATTAAGCTTCGAGGTAATAGCAAATGTGCAATACAAAATTAGACTTGTAAAGGAGGAAATAGAAAATATTAACTATGCCATTCATTGGGCTAGATTAGGCATGATCAATTCATTTATTTTGTCAAAAAAAGAAACAGAACTTGCTACAAATATTTTAAATAAACAGCAGCTACCATACAATACAATAGAAGAAGCTTTAGATTTCTCAGAAATAAAAGTTATGAGCATTAGTTCAATAATGCTCTATATTATAAATATTCCACTAACTACAAATGAAACCTATGAAAGCCTTGAATTAAAACCAATAAAGAAAAATAATATTGTAACAGAAATTTTTTATGATGTTATTCTTAAGAATAACGAACAAATGTTTGGAACTGTAAAAAAATGTCAAAATTATAACTCCTTATCCATTTGTAATTTAAAACATATGAGAAGGCTACAATCCGCTGTGCGGATCGTTTAATACCCTATCCCATCCCATCCTTAAAATGAATATCCCCAAAATATGGTCTTTATGGTCATAAAGTATTGAAAATGACGTTGTCACAACATATTGTTCCGAAGGTTTATCAAATTCTTTTATGGTTCGACAATAAACAACGTTTTTCTTTGCATATGCCTTGGGGTAGGGCATACAAATGGTTTTTGTAAGGAAACGCCCCCAAAAAGTGGGCGCGGGTTAAAATGGTCTATTGACGAAATGTTGGTATTAATACTGCCAATGATTGTGCATCAAAATTTTTTTCGAAAATTTTAAATTTTGACCAAAAAAGGTTTTTATTAAAAACGCCCCCAAAAGTGGGCGTGGCAAAAAACTTTATACTGACGAAATATAGATATCATGATTCTCTAAATATGCTGCTCAGACACTTTTTTAAAATTCTTTACGGTTTGGCCAAAAAATACATTTTTTTAAAAAGGGGGCGTGGCAGTGGGCGGATTTCAAAATTGTTTACACTTGTTCTGGTGGCGCAGACAAGGATCCTATATACCAAATTTCATTATCCTAGCTCAAAATTTAAGGCCCAAAAATCGGTGACGAACAGACAGACGGACCAACGGACGGACGGACGGACAGACAGACAGCCATGGCTTAATCGACTCAGCTAGCGATTCTGAGTCGATCCATATACTTTGAGGTATATGTAGCTCAATTATTTCTCTATGTTACTAAATTCAGCTTCGATTACCTCGATGCTGGAAGACGACCTTCAAGTAAAGATTTTTAAAACACCGCCATACAAAAGCGAAGTGACGGTCAAGTTGAACGTTTTCACTCCACTTTAGCTGAAATCATGAGATGTTTAAAATCAGACGGACCTGCACGGTCTTTTGAAGAACTCTTGGAAATAATTTCACCATCCACTCAACGACAGGTAAGAAACCAATAGAACTATTTTACGGGCGAATACCTAGACTAAATCCCGAACAGTTCGAAAAAACACGGTTGACTAATATCGAAAGACTTAGAATTAAACAAGAGAATGGCACTAAATACCACAACAAGAAAAGGAAACCGATCAAAGATTATCAAATAGGACAATCTATTTATATTAAAAATAATAAACGGCTAGGTTCGAAACTAACCGGCAGATACCGGCAAGAAATAGTTAAGGTAAATAAGAACTCTACTGTCATAACCGAATCCGGCAAAGTAGTTCATAAAAGTAACATCAGAAATTAAACTTTATCTTTCCAGATGTGCGCTCTGCACTTGCCAGGCAACCATGCAAATATTGGACTTTTCAAACGCACAAATAGTAACCTTTCACGTTGGACAGACGAATATACAAGACGGATACTTTAAACTAATACATGTTACCGACTTAGACCAATACGACCAATTCATATCAGCAATAACCCCTATCCTTAAACTTGAATCAACCCAAAACCATTCCATATTCCCTTTGCTATCACACGAGTTGCAACAAATAAAAAATCTTTTGCATAACTTGAAACCGCGATTAACAAAACGTTCTTTAGATTTTATTGGTAGCGCATGGAAATGGATTGCCGGGAATCCAGACCATGACGACTTTGTCACCATCAAAGAAAAAGTCACAGACGTATTAAAGAATAATAACAAGCAAGTTTTCATAAATCAATTATACAATGAGAGGATTAATAATATCACTAAAGTTCACAATGAAATACAGAAATTGTTAAAAGAAGACAATAAATTAAGCTTCGAGGTAATAGCAAATGTGCAATACAAAATTAGACTTGTAAAGGAGGAAATAGAAAATATTAACTATGCTATTCATTGGGCTAGATTAGGCATGATCAATTCATTTATTTTGTCAAAAAAAGAAATAGAACTTGCTACAAATATTTTAAATAAACAGCAGCTACCATACAATAGAAGAAGCTTTAGATTTCTCAGAAATAAAAGTTATGAGCATTAGTTCAATAATGCTCTATATTATAAATATTCCACTAACTACAAATGAAACCTATGAAAGCCTTGAATTAAAACCAATAAAGAAAAATAATATTGTAACAGAAATTTTTTATGATGTTATTCTTAAGAATAACGAACAAATGTTTGGAACTGTAAAAAAATGTCAAAATTATAACTCCTTATCCATTTGTAATTTAAAACATATGAGAAGGCTACAATCCGCTGTGCGGATCGTTTAATACCCTATCCCATCCCATCCTTAAAATGAATATCCCCAAAATATGGTCTTTATGGTCATAAAGTATTGAAAATGACGTTGTCACAACATATTGTTCCGAAGGTTTATCAAATTCTTTTATGGTTCGACAATAAACAACGTTTTTCTTTGCATATGCCTTGGGGTAGGGCATACAAATGGTTTTTGTAAGGAAACGCCCCCAAAAAGTGGGCGCGGGTTAAAATGGTCTATTGACGAAATGTTGGTATTAATACTGCCAATGATTGTGCATCAAAATTTTTTTCGAAAATTTTAAATTTTGGCCAAAAAAGGTTTTTATTAAAAACGCCCCCAAAAGTGGGCGTGGCAAAAAACTTTATACTGACGAAATATAGATATTATGATTCTCTAAATATGCTGCTCAGACACTTTTTTAAAATTCTTTACGGTTTGGCCAAAAAATACATTTTCCTAAAAAGGGGGCGTGGCAGTGGGCGGATTTCAAAATTGTTTACACTTGTTCTGGTGGCGTGGACAAGGATCCTATATACCAAATTTCATTATCCTAGCTCAAAATTTAAGGCCCAAAAATCGGTGACGAACAGACAGACGGACCAACGGACGGACGGACGGACGGACGGACAGACAGACAGCCATGGCTTAATCGACTCAGCTAGCGATTCTGAGTCGATCCATATACTTTGAGGTATATGTAGCTAAATTATTTCTCTATGTTACAAACTAAGTATCAAAACTAATATACCCCTATGGGATAGGCTATAAAGACATTGTCAATATTAGAAACGATGCATGTATCCCTAGCTTGTTCAACAGTCTCCCAGCTGTCTGCAACACCGTCAGTAGTCAGCATATCCCAACCGTAGACGAGATCTCAACAGGCAATGCATTGCTTAACCAATTCACCGGAACAATACAAGTAGAAAACACTACCCACAGCCTCTATGGAACATTCCTCAAAAAATTCCACAATACAACTATAAATATCGATGGACAAAGAAGTTCACATTTCCAGGGAAGTTCACATTGTGAATAGAAATGCAAGCTTTGGTTATTTAAGTTGAACATGTAATAATTTGTCTTAGTTGAATCTTCAGTGAATAAAGGTCAGAGCAATTTGCTAAAAAAGAAGATTTTTTTCAAAGTTACAGATTTTTATTAACTTATATTTTTTTAACTAAAAAAACGTATTTCTCAAGGAAAAATCGATCGCAGCTATTTTAAGCATTTTTTTTACATTTTTGTCTAGCAGGTTTTGCAGTTTTTCTACCAAGCTTTAGCAGGTTTAAAAAAATGTATCTGGTAACGCTGACAAGAACTGTCTAAATCGATCTTTTGACAGATCAAGATCAAGATCAAGATGAAAAAGATTGTTTTTTAACAATGGAAAACACGATATATATGAGGACATATGTTAAAAAGTGAAAAAGGGCGTTTTGCCTATACTAAATTTAAGCCGATAATTTTAATGTGCACTTTTTCTCTTTTTGCCATTTTGCATACCCTCAATTTTCCAAACGCATGGACGCATATTTTAAATCATATGATGCATTATTTCGTTCTTAATGTATGTCCCCCTTAAAAATGAAAATAATATTTTTGAATGTCACTGTACCTCTTTCGAAAAGTTGACAGATCCACACTTTCGCACACATTAATTTTTCACGACTGCATCTGCACAACAAACACACCCATTCGCGCAAAGTATTCATGTAGCAGTTCGTATACCTATCTCCCTCATCCACTGGAATAAACAAACCAATTCTGCACCGGCCTCCATACATTTCAACAAAAAAGAAACAAACCACCAACACTAACAAAAACCCGGTTGCTGTTCTCTTTCTTTTCTTTTCGAATTTCGAAAACTCACAAAACAAGTTCATTACATATACAAAGCAAAGATAAAACAACGAAAATGAACTTTCTGGCTCGCCTTCGCCTAGCACTAGCAGTAGCACACTAGCACACCCAATTACTTTACCATTCGTTGTTCACTGTCCATAACGCGTAGTATCGAAGTATTTACACGGAGCTGCTGTCACGAATCCGAAAAAAATCCTCAGCCTCCCATTTTCGACTTTGGAAACTAGTGAAAGAAAAAAAAACACTACGAATCAAACATGGCTGACGTCGGTATATGTGGATAGTGGTGGCATAAAGTCCCGATTTCAATTCTCTGTGTTTTCTACCTTGTGTTAAAAATTATCAATTAAACAAAACAGCATATTACATTCCTGTGAACAAAATTCAATTAAAAAAGTTCCTAACAATTATATTCTCTGTGCAAAGTTGATTTCATAAAAAAAAATCAAAAAAAAGTTAGTCTCCCTTTTTCACTTCCCTACATTAATACATACTGTGATTCCCTTTAGTTCTTGTTCGTTTTCTCGTTTTTTTTTGTCTACTCTCTTCCTTTGAAGATATTCATAAGAAGGGTGTGCGCTACTCTGCTGCTTTGTGCAACGAAGAATTAAAAAGAAAAATTCAAAAAGTTTATATTTGAAAAGAAAATAGCATTTTATCGAAAAATATAAATATATATATTAATCAAATGCCCGAATTCGTGTTAACCTCGATTTGATAACAAATAGAAAATTGTTTGCGTGTGTGTAAAATTATACAATTTTGCTGCGAATTGTGGATTACCCCCATTTGGAAGAAAGGACATTTTGTGGAGTTTTTAAGGAATCCCTAGAAATAACAAGGTAAGTTTGTCTGATTAGCATTTTGCAGTGCTGCTTTACATATTAAAGGTATCAAAGAGTTTTAATGATAACAGCTGTCACATAGGGAACAGAGTATAAATAGGAGTACTTTTCATATTGGAAATATCTTACCGGGATAATTTCTTAAAGGAAGAAATTAAAAAAAAAAACCCTAGAGGAACAAAAGAAATATTAAAAACAGGAGCAGGTCCAAGGAGGTGGTTAAAAACAAAAAAATCACGTCCTATAAAGACGGGTGGGGTTGTGGCTATGTGCGCTCTCTGTGTACCATCAGAATCAGATCACATCGCATCGTCAGTCTGTGTCTCTTGTGGTGCTCTCTGTGAGTTTGTTTCTGCTGCGCGTTGATGCCATAAATGTATTCTTCTGTGTTTGCTCCTAGCCTAGCGATGTGTGTACTCAATACCTCCGCGTCGCTCTCTCTTCCTTGTTTTCGCATAAACTAGCGCCTGCACATACACCCCCAACCTGGTCGCAGCCGCAGCCCATTTATCTATCGATCCCATTTTGGGATTGGGAGAAGGTATGTAAATGCAAAAAAAACTGAGAACAGAAAACTGCAGGGAAGCACTATGTACTATGTAGTATTAAAATTCAATTGGATGTTGCGTTTTTCCTTTCGGGCTGTTTTGACATTTTATGGGTTTCCTAGTTCAAATGACATTGTCATTTTTATATGTTCGTATACTTTCAAATACTGGTGTTTGTTTTAATTCACCCTTTTTTAATCAACGTCACTATATTGCTACCGTTGTTATATCCAGGGGCATAGTCCATCTAGTGAAATTCCCTGTTAACAAAAACAAACCGGACAACAATCGACATTTTAGTTTTTTTTTTTATAATTTGTTCAGTGGAAGCCAGTCAGATAGATCTTCGATATATGTTGATGGGGATGCTTAATGTGTGACTGGTAAAATGTTATAGGAACACACTCGTTTTGATAGATAGTTTATAACATAGAGAAATAATATAGCTATTTTTAAATATGCTATAAAGTATATGGATCGACTCAGAATCGCTAGCTGAGTCGATTGAGCTATGTATGCCTGACCGTCTGTAGTCAAGCTGCCTACCTCCAACTCCCCTTCTTGGGCTCACGGTAGGATTTGGGTTGCGAGCGAAGTTGGATGTATACAAAGGAAATTAGCCGCAGAAGAAAAAGGCATTAACATTCTCGCAGGTTTAATTTTCTTTTTATTAAGTCGAATCGGTTGCTCTAAGCAATGATAATAAAGAATAAAGAATAATATTGCGTTATTTCCATTAATTTGTTGCCAATATTTCGTTTTAAAAACCGTTTGGCCTTATTTCACCCATTGGGATTCGAATCGTTGAGTGTAGATGCCATAATGACTAGTCCACTGAATGAATAAACCAATGAGCACCCAAACAATCGTAGGCCTTCCAGAATTGTACCTGTAGCACCTGTGTAGTGTACTTCACCGCCTACCACCACCTCATCTACCCTGGATGGCTCAGGTTTTCATTTTTTTACTATCCCATAGGGGTGTATTAGTTTTCATACATAGTTTGTAACAAAGAGAAATATCGCTAGCAGAGTCGATTTAGCTATGTCTGTCTGTCCGTCCGTCCGTTCGTCTGTAGGTCACCGGTTTTTAGGCTTTTAATTTGGTGCTAGGATAGAAAATTTTGTATATGTGATCCTTGAACGTGCTTTTCGAACAAGTGTAAAAAAATCAAAATCTGCCCACTGCCAAGTCTACTTTTTTGAAAAACATCATTTTTTAGTCAAACCGTTAAGAATTTTGAAAAAGTGTCTGAACAGTATATTTATACAATCTCAATATCTATAGTTAATATGAACATTTCGTCCTTAGACTATTTTAACCCACGCCCACTTTTGGAGACGTTTTAATAAAAAAAAAAAACGACACCATCCATTAGCATATGCCACAGAAAAACTTCGTTTTTTGTCGACCTATAAACAATTTTGATAGACAGTCTGAACAAGATGTGACAAACTGACAATGACAATATCATGTTGCATATTTTGTACCAATAACATTTTAAGTCACGCTTACTTTTTGGGGATATTAGTTTTAAAGATGGGCAAGGGTATTAAACGATTCGCACAGCGGATTATAGCATTCTCATATCTTATTTTATTTTTTTCTTTAAATCTGACTAAACAAATTTATTGGTGGATACATCTGTACATGGTGGAATAAGTAGATTATTTTTTACTCTTCAAAAAAACTGTTCGGTGGTTGGTGTTCAACTTTTCTTTGAAACTATATCATTTAAGGTTTTCAGATTTTTGTATATGTTTTTTTTTCTGTCCCAATAGTACATAAACGAGTGCAATTCTTCTTTTTTTGGTTTTATTAGCGTGTCATTTGATGGTATGTTTATTCTCCTTTTTTATTATTAATCTTCACTTAATACAACTATGTACAATTGGAAGCCCGTAACTACTTATACTCTTGTACACTCTTGTAGATAATATTCCGAAAAGTACCTACTCATCTCCGATTTTCATATATATATATATAAGGACCTCCAATTGAAATAAACGGTACCCACCATGCTTTTTTTTGCAACATAATACTTAATATGAACAGTTTTTTATTCCAGAGACTCATAACGATTGTTTGACATTATACAGTTACACAACATAGGTCAACAAATTGCCTTTATTCTTTATTGAAGAGGATGTTGGTGGTCCGCTTCCCAGAAAAAAAAAGGATTTCAACATCCTTTTCTTAGGTTTAGTCCTGAGAAAAACTTTCAAAATAAAAATTTTAAAACTGGAATTCAAATTTACATTTATTTCACATTTCTTTATTCATACTTAACTTGTAAAATTTAATATAATTAATTATTTTCAATCTATTTCGACTGAACAAATCATTGGCCGGGGTAAAAATGCTTAATGGTCAAATGCTGAAATCCAAAAGATTCTAAATCCATGTATCCCTTCCAACAATCTGTATGAATTATAGTTCCAGGTTTTACATGTTTTTTAATTAAAAAGATTAAAGTATTTCTGTCTCTTTTATTACCGGGGAAAATGTCTAACCGGTATTGAGAAGGTTTCTTACGAACCATAATGACTAAGATCCAAGAACCCTCAACAACACGGCCCCGACGACGACCAATTTTGCATTCGTCAAAACCTACAAGTTTTCGAATGTTTAAAATACTTGCTAATCCAAACGAATTATATGTAGTTTCCATATCAAAACACAAGATATGAAAATCTATATATATATAAAAATGAAACCCGTTTTCCGTTGTCACGACATAACATGAAAACGGCTTGACCGATTTGGCTGATTTTTTTTTGTAGTTTTCTAATACTCTGTACAAGGTTCTTACGGAAAAAAATATTGAGAAAATCTAGTCATCTTCAAAACTATTAAATGGATAACACACATTTTATTTCAATTGATGGTCCTTAATTGCAGCTTTAATTTGGATTTTTTACTTCTGACATATAAGACTATATAATATGTACAAGAAAATTGAAGAAAATCGGAAATGAGTAGGTATTATTTGAAACTGCACCCTTAGTTGCTGTCAATAGTAAATAACATCTCATTCGGAGGCTATAATAATATAATAATGATCAAAATAATAGATACTTTGGTCATTGTCAATCACTGGACCAACTCAAAACTATCTTAAAAAAAACGGGAAAGTTTTGTAAAAGTAATAAAATTACACTCAAAACTATACGCCGATCATATTATGATGTGGTCTATTCATAACTTATTTCAAACTAGTATATGTATATGTTTTGTCAGTACTTGCATTGAGTTATACAGTACCATAATCATATAAGCAAATTTTCTTGTATCTTATTTTGTCTAATATCTATAGTTTTCTCTTTCTTCTTTTAGATCAATTCATACGTATATAATACGTGTTATATTTGTCATTCGCCTTAACGCCATGTTTTGTTTCCTTCAGTGACTCATTTTGGAATGTTTTAAAAATGCCGATATAGGCATCATAAATATAAATGCATCTTCCTTATTTCCTGAATTTCGTAATATATTGCTTCTCACATAATCCCTATACATATACAGTTTTGAGATTTTTTATTTAAAAAAGAGAGCAAACAAATCTCAATGCTTGAGAACGTAAGAATTTGATGAATCTTATAGATTAAAGGCCTTTGTCTAAACCGGTCTTCCAGAAAATGAAGTAAAAAGCCCACCTACACACACGCGACACAATTTATTTTTCCTGTTCGGAAAACTTAGCTTGAGAATGATTTATAAATATTTAATTAGTTGCAAAATATAGTCTACCGTGAATGCAATTAAGCGAAAGTAAAACTGATGTATATAGGTATATATACATTTGTGTGAACTGTACATACAGCTACTTGTTTGTGGTTTTAAGAAATAGCAATGAATTTGATTAAGACTGTTTCCTCGTGTCTCGTTAGTGTGTGGTTTGTAAACTTTTACTTGATCTTGCGAATAATTTTCATGACTTCACTTTTTGCTTGCAAGTATGTGTGCTGTTTATAATATAATATAACTTATAATTATAATCTTATAATGTTCAAACATATTAAAATGTTGATACATATTTTGGAAGTGAATATTTAGTCACTTTTAATAATTTGTTTTATTATTGTTATAGCAGATTTTAATAAACTTTGTTATTTTCTTAGTGGTCGTATAGGAAAATGCAGCTTTTAAGTTATTTAATTAATTAAAACGCAACTCTATCAGGACTCTGTTTATACCATATCCCATAGTTTTGATACATAGTTTGCAACATGGAGAAATAATTTAGTTAGATATACCTTGAAGTATATAAATCGACACAGATTCGTAAAGCTTTTAAGTTAGAATTAATTAAAACGCAACTCTATCAGGACTCTGTTTATACCATATCCCATAGTTTTGATACATAGTTTGCAACATGGAGAAATAATTTAGTTAGATATACCTTGAAGTATATAAATCGACACAGATTCGTAAAGTCGATATAGCCAGGTATGTCCGTCCACCTGTACGCCCGTCACCAGTTTTTGTGCCTTCAATTTTGACCTAGAATGATGAAATATGGTAATCGTACTTTTTGTTGCCCCCAGCAACAAATCTGCCCCCTTTTCAGAAAAAACTCAGTTTTTGGACAAACCGTAAGGAATTTAAAAAAAGTGTCTAAAAAAATATTTAGACAATCTTAATGTTAATATTTCGTCTGTATAAAGTCCACGTCCACTTTATGGTAAAATTTCAAGATAATTCGAAAAACAACTTTCAATAATATTGATATGAATATTTCGTCTATAGATAGATCTACCCACGCCAACTTTGTTTTGTGGCGTTAGCTATAAAACCGATTTTATCTCTATCATTTTTCAATTATGTTAAATGAAAATTATTGATTGTTTTGACTTTAGAAACTTGAACTCCATCTAGCCATTAAGATTTATTTTACGAGCATAGGCCGACAGAATTGTCAGATCACCTTTTGTGGACTTTTTCATCATTTTTTGTGTTAGATTCGATTAAAATATCGATTTTTTTTTAATTCATATATATAACTACATACTTATCAACATAGTATGATAGTCATCTTAATAATATGTCTAAAGGTATACGAATTGAATTTAAATCGAAAACATACAATATATTTTAAACTATCTCTTGCTTGACCAATTTTCTTCAAACTTCGTATCCAGAATTTTTTTGGTCATAATTTTTTTGGAATTCCGTCAGTCAGGCCATTTTATTAACGGCACCGGGCATATAAAAATCACACATAACGTAAATTCACTCGAAAACGGCTCTAACAATTTTTATTAAACTTAACATATACAATAAGTATGTATATTCGTTACAGAAAAACTGCATATCAAGTTTTTTTTCGAGAAAATCCATATAACGGATTTTTGCATTTAGGTCACATAACTAAAATTCTAAACTCTCGAATACTATTTTGTCCAATTTCAATGATTAAATTAATACACTACTACTACTGTTTGCAACAATTCCAAAAAAGAAGTTTTGGCCCAATTATCCGGAATTGTCAGTTTTGGCCAATAACGGAAAATCATTATTTACATAGGCACCGATACCTTCAAATTCCGAAATAAACGTTCGTATAATTACATTTTGACATTATTTATATCATTTTTAGCATCAATAATCAAAATGAATATTATTGTGTATTTTGGCCAAATTATGAAAATCGTTAAATTCTCTCATACTTGGGATTTGATCTAACGCCCAACTAGCTGTGAAAGAAAAAGTTTCCTATGACCCAGTCGTGCACTCACCACTCGTTTTTAATGGATTTTATGCGAAACTGAAAATCTTTGCACTCGGTCACATTCAATTGTACAGAATTCTGAAATTCGAAAAAGGTTATAGTTCGCTAAAAGTGCTTACACACCGAATCATAAACTGAGTTTTTGGCAAAAAGTTTACGTAAACCACTCTGACCAGGTTTGTTTGATATTTCAATCAGCTGTGAATTGTGATACTAGCTGCAACATTTGTGTGTGAAAATATTGTAATTGAATAATAAATGAATTCTAATATAATCAAACTTATATTAGCATTTGAAGTTCAAAATGAAACAAATCTAAAGATTTTGACAACAGTTTTTGACTCTCAATCCCGCCGCTTGTTTTGTTTTTATTTCATCTGGTGTGTAAATTTCTGGAAAAAAAAACATTTGTTTTGACAGCGAGTTCATCAGATGTTTTGTGGGACGTGTGGAACACGTGTAGAATGTATGAAAAGGTGTGTTCTTTCCAACAACCTGCAACGTGATGACGTCTGCGAAGTGGTTATGAGAAGCTTACGTCGTAACCTACTAGGTTTTGAGAACTGACAATGTATAGGAAAACTCTGTTTTCGTTGAAGGTTTCAGGTGTTTTTGCGAAAACTCAGTTTATGATTCGGTGTGTAAGCACTATAATATTCGTCTACAGAACCCCCTCCCTCTTTCTTGTGGGTGTTTTCCAAAAAAAATCGATTCTTATACCCTAGGCATGGCGGGCATATAAGTCCGTCCTAAAATGTTTAACTAGGATAATGGTCTTTGGAATAAGCTCTTTGACCATGCTCCCAGTACAAGTTTAAGAGATTTCTAAATCCCCCCAAAGTGTCTGAACAAACTCCCACTTTTTGGGGGTATTTTCTTTCGTCCATAGAATATTTTAAACCCCACCCACTTTTTGGGGACTTTTTTTAAGGATAGAAATGGATTGGGACGGGATAGGGATATGTGGCTAGATATATATGATTTATTTTCGATCTCTTCAAAAGTAATCTTTAACATCATGTGCAGTAGTAAATTGTTCGCCTGCTTATTGGCTTGTTGCTGTTTTATTCAAAGACATTAAAAAGAATACAGAATTCAGTGGTTACTCGCCCTTTAGTTTTCGTTAAAGCGATTTTGGATAAGTCTAACCTACACAGAACATGTTTTCTAACTAGCATTTTCTTCATTTAAAGAGAAGTTTAAATTAAATATAAAGGTACAAAATACTATAAAAGGTATTCATAACCCATTGAGCCCGAGTAAATTATAAAAAAGAGACGTGTTTTAACAAATGTACAGCTCTAATTTTTACATATTTTGAATCTGATGCTTTAAATTTATTTACAACAAGCTGGCCCGTCAAACGTTGTTTTGCCATTATCAAATGGAATGACCGCCTACAGCGCCACCTTTTTTTTTTTTTCTTTTACGAACAAATCCGCAGAAGGAAGTATCCAATTTGGTCCAGTCGTTTTCGAGTTTTAAGCATCCGAACAAACCAAGATCCATTTTTATATATATAGATAATTTAGACAAATAAGTTTCACACAAACAAATTCCAAATTATTAAAGCTACAGAAAATGTACACATAGATATTTCGGATGTACATAGATATTTATTTAAACAAATTGCAATTTTTTATGCTGCCATATATTTATTAGTAATTTATATACTGAGCTAAAATTTTCTTATCAAAAAATCATTCAAATTCTTAAATCATTGGACTTACAGTTCATAAGAAAAATGTATTCATTTCCACCTAAAACGGAAGTCAACTCATAGCATAATGTCACTATTATCGAGAAAAGTTCTGATTAAATATAATGAAAAACATCATCTCTACTTTACTTTTTTATCTACATATAACCATAGATAAGCATAACGGTAGAATAATATCAACAAAGTATTTAATTTAAACAACGATGACTATTCAATGAACAAAATGTTATGCATGGTAACTTTATTCAAAGCAATGTATCTTATCAATATTTGCTAATGCAGGCATTTTAGGGGGGATTTTATTCACACTAGACAAAGAAATTATTCTTCACTTTGGAAACTATCGGACGCAAGCTGTATGCTATAATATATATTATTAAACCCTATCCCATAGGGGTATATATACATTTTGTTTGTAACATAGATATATGATTTCGATAGACATATAATGTAAAGTATCAAAAATGTTTTGCTTTAAAGTAAAAAAAATCTTTGGAAGAAGAATTCTGATTCTGTCTGGAATAAGTTTCTTACTTATTTACTTAAGTAGCGCTACAGCCCGTGATGAACCTGGGCCTCAACTAACGTGCTTCTCCAATTAGCCCGGTCCTTAGCTAACTGCCTCCACTTGCGCACTCCAAGTTGGTTGAGGTCGGTTTCTTCTTGTGTGCGCCACTTAAGGCGATGTCTTCCTCTACATTCGTTCTACGTGACCTAGCCATATTTAACGTCAATTGCGGAGTTTTTTGACCAAGGGTATGTCGCTGTACAGCTCGTATAGTTCGTGGTTGAATCTTTATTTCCATAGCCCGTCAACGCAAAAGAATGTTTCTCTCGAATCGACCAAGGATTTCTTCATCCGCTTTTGATACGGTCCATGTTTCAGCGTCGTAGAGCAGGAGTGGGTCTATAGGATCTCCTTAGAAGTTCGAGTGAGGGCTTTACTACTAAATTGCCAAAGAAACAGCGATTGACAAGAGTAATTCTTCGTTTAATTACTGACGAGAAGTTATTGTCAGAGTTAAGGTAAACAAAGTCCCGTACTACCTCAATGTTATATCTGTCAATCGTGACGTTCTGTCCAATTCGTCGATGTTGTGTGTCCTTTCGTGTTGACAACATATACTTAGTACTATCATCATTTACTGCTAAACCCATTTTTGCCGCTTCCTTATCTATACTAGCAAACGTGGTTATGACATCACCTTGAGTCCTACCAATGATATCAATATTGTCGGCGTGTGCTAGTAGTGGCACAGAATTTTGGAAGATTGTGCCTCTGCTGTTTTCTCGGAAGTTTTGTACAATCCTCTCAAGAATCAAATTAAAGAGGTCACATAACAGCGCATGGCCTTGCCTAAATCCTTTTTTGGTATCTAATGTGTCGGTGAGGTCGTTTCCGACCCTGATGGAGCAGCGAGAATTCTCCATCGTCATCCTACACAAACAGACGAGTTTGGGCGGTATACCAAAACTAGACATGGCTCTGTATAGTTTGTCTCTATAAATGCTGTCGTATGCGGCTTTGAAATCGATAAATTGGGGTGCAGTTCTACATAAGTCCGGAAAGTGTTGATTCGAACGACGGTTTTTTCACGATCGAAGATCCTCAGGAGAAGACGAATTCGATAGGCGGTGTCTTCGAGACCGCGTATACGGTGAACAATCCTGTTCGCCCAAATCGCGATATTGAGGATAGCCATTCTGAATCACTTTTATCTACGTACCGAACTCCAAGCTTGGCGATCTGCGAATCACGGTTTTACTGTATTCAATGACGAAAATCCTTCAAATGGCATAGTCGCCAATAGCCTGATGCTGTTCGTGCAAAAACATGAACTCCTGGACATCTTTGTATCACTGAAGAATAAAAAGGCGGCGGGGGAGGACGGTGTCCCAAACGACGTATTGAGACACCTGCCAGTAGAAGCGTCGATATTTTCACCACCCTGTTTAACAATGCACTGAGTAATGCACATTATCCGGTGCACTGGAAAACGGCGGTGGTACATCCTATCCCTGAAAAGGACAAGGACAAAACAAACCCAGCTAATCTTCGGTCAATAAGCCTTCTGCCGAATATAAGCAAGATTTTCGAGGATCAATTTCCAAAAAAACCGAAACAATTCTGTTCAGAACCCCATTGCAGAGGGCTTCTTACGATACCAGAAAAAACTGGAAAAAATAGTGTATCATTGGACAGCATGGACGGCCGTTGGCGGTGAGAAGTGAAGTCAAATACCTTGGCATTTGGCTTGACAAGTTTCTGTATTTTAATAAAAATGTGCCAGGGCTAGGGGGGGTGAAAGTCATTTGCTACATGGCCCTCATAAGGCCGATCATCGCTTACGGCTGTACCGTGTGGTTCAATGTATCACCATCCTACATAGAAAGGACACGGCTGTTTGAGAGGCGTTGTCTCCGATCCTGCTTAGGATTGTATCGAACGCCGGACTCCGAGTACATAAAATATTATCAAAACGAGGTCCTATACAATGGGGCTCAGTTGAATAGAATTGACAATTTCCTAATTAAGGTGATTCGAAGGCACGCTGCAAGGGCGATGAGTAGCGAGAACAGCCTGATCTGCGGGGCTTATTACCCCAATACAACATACATGGAGAGTACGCTCATGTCTGGCTTCATTCCACCAGAGGCATTCATTCATATAGACTCGTTAGGGTTAGTACAGGAGAGGAACGGTATCCCGGTTTTATACCACCGCTACCGTGACGCGCGTGACAAGCGGTTAATCCGCGACGGGTATGTCGACAATGCTCCGGAGCTATACCGCTTTAGCACTTCGGTATCAGATCGCGATAGGACCGATGCTGAAAAGCAGCGAACGGAATTCTGGTGGCTACGTAAGGAGGATGATTCTGCACTTCCTCAGGACTTTGTGGACTTTAGTCCACTCCTTAATTAAGACTATAAAATTATGTACAAGATCTGGGACGGTGGCGTGTACACCATATTGGCGTAAAATATGGTTGATTGCATGCTGCCTGGTGACCGAAAGACTCGATCAGGATGGCGACCCCTCGGGGCATATGCAACGAGTGCTCGCCACCCCGATTATAATTAAGTAAGTTTTAAATAGTTAAGTAGCATTAAGTAGTCTTAAGTAGTTAAGTATTCTTAAGTAGTATAGAAGCTAAGTAGTCCTATTTCTTAAGTTAGTTATTAATCTAGATTAAGTTTTTTATATAAAAACAAAATGTAAATCCTCAAAGTTTTTTAATTGTTTCTTTGAAAATTAAAAATAAGATATATACAGATAAAAATAAAAACACGACAAACTTAAGCCGAAAAGCACAATTAAACTGTTAGATATAAGCTTAGAGCACCCGCTAAGGGCCGATAAGTTAGGTTAAGAAAACATGTTATTTATAAGTTAGATTTAAGCATTTTTGTCTAGTGGTAAGTTAATATTTTAAGTTAATAAAACAAATGAATTTCAAAGTTAAAAAAAAACGTTAAATTTCTTTGTTCTGTTCATGCACTCTTAATGCACAAATTACGTCAAGTATAACAATAATACGTCATCCAACCGCTTGGCCAGGCTAATGGCAGGCACATACATTACTTTAAAAAGAAAGCCAGTATTAATACATTTAAACTCTTAAATTTCATTTCTCAATGCACACAAACAAAAATGCTGACGCTACTTTGGTGTTTGTGATCAGCTAGCCCACAATATATTGTTGTCGTTATATTTAGAATACCCGTCTATCTCTACCACAATTCACGGTTCCGATCTGAAATCCACACCATCGCATGGATGCACATCACTCATTTATGGATAAGTGCAATACAAAACCGATTTAAGAAACTAGGTGCATCTCTACGGACTTCAAACTCTTCTTTCAAGAAAACCCGGACACGGTCATACAACAGCCAAACCAAACTAAAAGTAAAAGAAATAATTTCAAGGTGCTCGATATTGTAAGTATTCATCCCACTATTGAGTTCTCAACTATAACCGACATAAAAACGCCAACAACATCTGGCAAAAATCTGTAGCAGCTAATTGGATTTAAATGCCGAATATATACCAACCTTAACTAGGAATCTATATAAACTAGGAATCTATATGACGTATATTGTTGCAAAAATCTAGATTCACAATAAACAAATCGGTGAGCGTATCGACTAGATCGCTAATTGAAATTAAAAATGTGGATCGATCAGGTTAATTGTTATGTTAATTGGTAAACAATTTAATAGTTTTTTGTGGAGCCTCAATTTATTTGTTGAATGCAATTGCCTTGAAGTTGTGAATTGTGATGTAAGAGAGGAGGTGGTAATTTGGTCAAGTTTATTGAAACAAGTGAAGCGTTTAACGGGGTTTACTTGCGATAACTGCTCAACTTGAATCATAATAAAAATTGTTTTTTTGATTTCTTTGTAGAGAAATAATGACTTGGATTGGATGGATTGGATTGAAAACATAAATAATTTTAGCAGGTTTCTTGTGGAGTTTTTGTTTTGTTTTAATCGTACTGGATTATACATCTACAAGCTAACACTGACGATCACAAGGATGAGGCCATACATTTCACAATCGATTTTCACTCTTTATACATTTTGGAAATTTTGTACTTGAGAAGCTTCTCATCACAATTTTTGAATGTTTTTCAGGCTTTTGCAAGAGGTTAAGGGCTATTTTACATATGATCTACTGCACCGTATGAATTGCGAATCGAATAAGCCATGTCTGTCTCTCCGTCCGTCCGTCCGTCTGTCTGTATGTCACCGATTTTTAGGCCTTAAATTTTGAGTTAGGAGAATTAAATTTGGTATATAGGATTCTTGTGCAGTGGAGCAAAACAAGTGTAAACATTTTTGAAATCCGCCCACTGCCACGCCCCCCTTTTTTTTATTTAGAAAAACGTAGTTTTTGGCTTAACTGTACGGAATTGTGAAAAAGTGTCTGAACAACATATTTACAGAATCTCAATATCTATATTTCGTCTACACACATTTTTTTGCCACGCCCACTTTTTGGGGGCGTTTTCTATAAAAAGAGCATATGCAATAGAAAAACGTTGTTTTTGTCTAACCACAAAAGATTTTAATAAACTGAACGATATGTTGTGACAACGTCATTTTCAATATTTTATAGCCATAAAGCATGGGGATATTAATTTTAAGGATGGGATAGGGTATTAAATGATCCGCATAGCGGATTGTAGCCTTCTCAAATGTTTTTTTTTGGTTCTCTTGCATTGCATAATTAAACATATGATAGGCTACAATCCGCTGTGCGGATCGTTGAATACCCTATCCCGTCCCATCCTTAAAATTAATATCCTCAAACTATAGGCCTTATGGCGATGAAATACAGAAAATGACATTGTCACAATATATTGCTCAGACAATTTATCAAAATCTTTTATGGTTCGACAAAAAACAACGTATTTCATTTGCTAATGCCCTGGGATGGGGTATACACATGGTATTTGTAAGAAAACGCCCCCAAAATGTGGGCGTAGGTAAAAATGATCTATGGACAAAATGTTTATATTACCATTACGGAATTATTTGCATCAACATTTTTTTTCGAAAGTGGTAAAATTTGGACAAAAAGCGTTTTTTACTAAAAACGCCCCCAAAAAGTGGGCGTGGTCGTATGGACGAAATATAGATATTAGGATTGTCTAAATATTCTGCTCAGACACTTTTTGAAATTCCTTACGGTTTGGCTTCAAACTACGTTTTTCTAAAAGGGGGCGTGGCAGTGGGCGGATTTGAAAAATTTTTACACTTGTTCCGCTTCGTCGGCCAAAATTTAAGGCCCAAAAATCGGTGACACACAGACGGACGGACGGACAGACAGACATGGCTTAATCGACTCAGCTAGCGATTCTGAATCGATCCATATAAATATATAAATATACACAAAGTGTCTATTTCTATTTTTTTCAAGTTTTCTGAAGAGATTAACACACCGGTGTTTTTTAATTGAAATTTTAGTGAAACTCAATTTATTGAACGAGAGTTTTATAAAAAAAAGTGGGTGGATCAAAGTGTTTAAATAGCGTTGAAAAAGCTAAAACCGATTTGCTTAGAGAACAAATACTATCCGGGCGTGCTATAGCAAAGAACAATCAAAAAACAAATCAAAGTTTTAGCGTGCTGTATGTTTCATAAGAAATAAGGACTCGTACGGAAAAATATGAAAGGAGGCAAGAAAACGGCAACAATTGCAGCTGATCAAAGAGCAGTGCCCATCATTTAAAACGAAGAAAGCTTTGCAAAAAATACACCTAAAGAAAAAACATATGAGAGGCTACAATCCGCTATGCGGATCGTTGAATACCCTATCCCATCCCATCCTTTAAATTAATATCCTCAAAATATAGGCCTTATGGCGATGAAATACAGAAAATAACATTGTCACAATATATTGCTCAGACAGTTTCTCAAAATCTTTTGTGGTTCGACAAAAAACAACGTATTTCTATTGCTAATGCCTTGGGATGGGGTATACAAATCGTTTTTGTAAGAAAACGCCCTTAAAATGTGGGCGTAGGTGAAAATGATCTATGGACAAAATGTTTATATTACCATTGCGGAAGTATTTGCATCAAAATTTTTTTCGAAAGTTTTAAAATTTGGACATAAAGCGTTTTTTTACTAAAAACGCCCCCAAAAAGTGGGCGTGGCAAAAAACTTTGTATGAACGAAATATAGATATTAGGATTGTCTAAATATGCTGCTCAGACACTTTTTTGAAATTTCTTACGGTTTGGCCAAAAAATAAGTTTTCCTAAAAAGGGGGCGTGGCAGTGGGCGGATTTCAATAATTTTTACACTTGTTCTGGTGGCACGGACGAGGATCCTATATACCAAATTTGATTATCCTAGCTCAAAATTTAAGGCCCAAAAATCGGTGACGAACAGACAGACGGACGGACGGACAGACAGACATGGCTAATTCGACTCAGCTAGCGATTCTGAGTCGATCCATATACTTTGAGGTATATGTAGCAAAATTATTTCTCTACGTTACAAACTAAGTATCAAAACTAATATACCCCCCTATGGGATAGGGTATAAATAGCTTAATATTCTTCTCTTAACATCATGAATAAATAGTAAGCACCATTATTTCATTATTAAAGTATCAACTTAAAACTAGACACAAATTAATCTAATTTATCATTAACAGGTATTCTTAATATTTCTTTCTGGCCCTTAGTGGGTACTCTAAGCTTAGCTCTATTATTATTATAAATGCCTTTCGTTTTAAAATTAACTATATTACTTTATCGTTCAATTTATTATTCAACGAAATGAGTTATGTATATCTCACGAACGGATGGATATGGAATTAAATTAATTATGATTACGTTTAGAATTTTACAAAAACACTAAAATAACGGTTATTTTTGGTCAACATTTTTAAATCGCTTCAAATGATTTTAATTAAATTTGATAGCTAAGCTAGTGTGAATAAATTTAATAAATCTACTTACATATCTAAATTTGCTACTAAAAAATATATATTAGATGAAAAATAACTAAATTTTTCAGACCATCTGAAGGTTCGAAACATACATAAAATTACACGTCCAGTTTTTCACTTAAAATTATAATGATGTATAAACATAATAATCTAATTAACAGCAAATTGACTATTTAGCGAAAGGGGATTTTGAAACTTCATGTCAAACATATTTTCTTTTACATTCCTGGCGAAGCTTGACCGAGTCGTGTCGGAGCTTTTATATTAGATACATTTTTCTTAGGTTTAATGAACGTATAAAGCTGAAACAGGGCGCGCTCGTTATTCCTGAAGTTAGGTGACTTTGCTTAGAATTGTAGTTATTTACATTTGACACGACTATGAAGGATGGTGAAATGAACTGTCCAACTTAATTTAAAACGAACTGCCGACCGAAAGAAGTAATAAAACTTCTCAACTCCAAATAACCACTGTGTTTCTCGTTTCAGGGTAGTGATTAAGGGCCTTACTGCGAAGGTACCTACTTAATGTATAAACATATACGATTGTATAATAAACATATTTTGTATTCATTGATATTTTCATGTGTACAAAATAAACTTAGCATCACCTACTTTATAATGTCATACATACTCTGAAATATTGGACAGTAAATTACCTTTTAAATCCACTACGATCGAATCAATCTCAATTGGCCATGATACGTTTCGAATACATCGTTGGCTTTTATATCTTCAATTGAAATTGTATCTTTATGTAGTCAGAAAATGAAAAAAAAAAAAAAACATTTCAAGGTCTTCCCTAGAGAAACGCAACGGCTGTTTGCGAAACCTGTTTGCGATCTAGAGATTTTTGTTGTTGTATTCTCTGAACCGCACACACTTGTTCTCTTAGTTCTTTGTAACCAGTGTACTCTTATAATATCAATAGCTTTTGTTATTTGCTCATAAAGGTTCATCGGACTTCGTAGTTTTGTTTAATAGGGGTTTTCTTCAGTTCCGACAGAACCAGAACCTTTGTGTTCATCATGATCACGTTTGTCAGAATCGGTTAAATGGATTATCAATAGGTGGATCAGTTTTCAGTTGGTTGATTGTTCGTCTGTATTTCACTCTTTCGTTTCTTCTTCTAAAATAAAAACAAAATTGTTTATATTTTGAACAAAGTGGTTTTGTGGGCGGTTAGGGTTATTCTAGCACAAGGTCGTTGACTTGTTAAAAAGTTTTAATACTCAATGTATGTACCATTAATTGAAATTTGGGTAAGATTTAATTTCCTCCTTTTTGTAAAAGGGACGATGATAGCCTTGCTGGGGTTTATAGAGAGACTTTCTTTATTACACCAGTCTATGACTATTTTAAGGGCGCTTTGCAAACGTGTTGTAACTTCGTTTGGTTCTTTGCCCTCTATTATGATGACTAGGTCATCGGCGTATCCAATTATATTGAAACCTGCATTACTTAGTTCTTGAAGTAGGTTATAGATAACCAGAGACCACAGTAGGGGTGAGAGTACTCCTCCTGAGGGCAGCCTTTAACGGCTGTTACTGATACTGAGGTCTGTGCTGATGAAGCAGTTATTTTCCGACTTTCAAGCATCGCTTTGATCCATTTGATGGTGGGATGATTTATTCTTCTATGAGTCAAAGCATTTGATATGGAGTCATATCCAGTGTTGTCAAAAGCACCCTCAATGTCTAGGAAGGCACACAAAGCTACTTCTTTGTTTTCGTATGCACTTTTTATTTGTGATGATAAACTTAGAAGTGCTCCTTCCGTGGATTTACCTTTTTGGTAGCGAATTGACATGGGTGCAGAGGAGTGCTTTTATTTAAGCACTCTCTAATGTGTACGTCAAGTATTCTTTCCATTGTTTTCAGGAAAAACGATGTTAAGCTTATTGGACGGTATGATTTAGGTAGTTCTATTGGTTTGCCTGGTTTGGGGATAAATACCACGTTTACCTCCCTCCAGGTTTGTGCTATGTAGCCACAATTGAAACTAAACCTAAATAAGGCTACCATAGTGGGTAGGAAAAAGTCCAAGCCCTTTTGTATAAGAGCAGGAAAGATTCCGTCTGTCCCTGGTGTCTTGTATGGTTTAAATGACTTGATCGCCCATTTGACCTTATCCGGAGTGAAAAGTTTGCCGGATAAACTATTAATCCTTTTCAGGTTTATAGGGGGTGAGTCATCTATCATGTGTTCATGGAACTCACTTGTGATTGCAGAGCCGGGAAAGTGTACCTGAAGAAGTGTGGTCAACGTTTCTTCCCGGTCGCATGTGATTTTTCCGTCAGATTTGACTAGTAATCCCATGCAGTTTGTTTTATCTTTCGAGAGTGCCCTCTGGAGACGCGCCACCGCCGGAAGCTCTTCGAGTTCCTCACAGTATTTGCGCCAGGACGCTCTTTTTGATTTTCCCAACTCTATGTTGTATTGGGTAAGTAGAGATTTATATTGGTCCCACTTACCGGTGCGTTTGGCTTTATTGAAAAGTTTTCTTACTATTTTACGGAAACTTTCTAGGTTATCGTTCCACCATGGTGTGCACCTCTTTGCCACAGTGCGTTTAACCTTACAGCTATTTGTAAAAGATGAGATGATAATGTCATTTAGTTGACATTGTGCGACTTCCGCTTCACTTACACATGAAGGTTTTTCTGGAAGTATGTCACATTTAATCGATAGTTTTTCTCGATACGTTCTCCAATTTGTGAGTTTGTTGTCGTATTTTATCGGCGCATCCTCGGTGTTGCATCTTATTTGGAAACTTATGTGCATGTGATCCGATAAAGATGCCTCACCAGAAACGTGCCAATTTTCGACGGTGTTTTGTACAAACGGAGAAGAGATGGTAAGGTCTAAAACTTCTTCTCTTAAAACGTTTTATATCTTTAGCAACTAAAAGAGCTGCCCTTGGTCTAAAATTTCCCCGGGCGAAGATGAGCTCTCTGGTTTTACTTTGTAAACCAAATATCTTACCCTCTGTTGCTCATGGCTCCTGGATTAAAGCAAGAGCGATGTTCCCTTCGGCACATCTTTGGTTGTAGGTGTCCGAGGCACCTATAGCTCGGTGCAGGTTTGCCTGCAGCACATTTAGTAGGGTGGTCATCGTTTCCTACCGTGCTCAGGGTTTCGTACCCTATAAGGCTTGTTGTCGCCTCTTCTCCGTACGATATCCTGTTGAGAGAGACCTTCGTTCCTATCTCTCGGGCCGTTTTTTCGCTGTCCGTTCCCGCGCCCGTTCTCGCGCCCGTTCTGCAGCTAGCTTAGGTCTAAACTGTTGCTGGCTGATGTTTACGTTGCTCGTACTGGGGGCGTTTTGCGATACTGTCGTAGGCAGTGAGCCAGTCTTTTTTACATCGCTTCCGGCGGCAGTACTTATACTGGCTACTGGTTGCGACGAGCTGGCGCTTGTTTTTTGTGACGACTTTCTCTTTGTATCAAGGTCACTATTTTTTTGGGACTGAATTGCAGACTTGTCGGATCCCTTAAGGATGATCTTGATTTGTCCAAATCTATATGAGACCATCCCCTTGAGCTCCGCAAGCCTACGCATCGCACTCTCGTTCATTGAAAGACCATGTGGGCGACGTCTTTCTCGTCCGATCTTTGCAGAACTCTCCACGTTCTCGTATTCAGTTCTTTGTTTTGACCGTCTAGTATTGCCAGTATCCTCTCATTCGTGACTCCGGTACTCTGCGGGAAGAAAGCTCTGACAAAATGTGGTTTCGGAAAGTCTTCCTCTCCCACAAGCATTACTTCCAACTCGCATTTCTCCTTCAGTTTGTCCAAACATACTAACAAGAGCCATCCGGCTTTGAAAGTTGTCCCGCGGAAAGCTGGCTTTGCATCCCCGTCGCGCAGTTCGATCTTGATGTCCATAATCTTCTCTTGTATCTGAACCATTTGTTCATTTGTGAGAGAATTGCGATCGATATGGACTGGTACGACACCCAATCTGACATAGCTCGCTATATCTCTATAGGTGGTTCTGTCAGAGGTTGTTTTCCCAGTGCGAGCTCGTTTCGCTTCGGATTGAGGTGGTGTGTTGTCCTCAGATCTCATGCGTTTGGCTTCTTGAAGAGCATCATCTTTTGTTTTTGCAATGGGGCGGGCTTGCTCTATGCTGCTACCCTGTTTCAGCGCTCTGTTGAAACGACGCTGTTCCGCTGGCGTGAACCTGATGCGCTTGGAATCAGTTTTAGCCGATTTGCCAGGGGTCCCCTGCGCGTCTGTATATTCCGGATGCAATTCATCCGAGAGTATACTGATGCTGTATACAGTACTTGATTCCTAGGCTGAGTCGCTCAGGTGAGACAAATTCTCTTCTATGCTCATCATCTCGAAATCCCTGATTTGTGACCCTTCCCGATTGGCAGGTGTCGTGTCGGTATCGACAGGGTGTTCTAAAACAACCCTAGTTGTTGATGCATTTGTAGAGGCATCATTCTCTATGTTTTTTTCTATAGGTACTTCAATTATTCCCACGAGTAGGCGGGATTTATTGGTCGCCCGTGGTCTACCCGTCTAACCACAGGAAGGCTATCTTGAGATCGGAGGTAGCCCGGTATCCGAAATTCGCAAACTAGCGGCTTAAAATTCACTTTTTTAGCCATCATCCTAGCATCCTTCGGCGTTTGCTGTTCCACCTTGGATTTGGGTTTACGGGTTTTCTCCCACCTCAAACTTATGGTTCCCGCTTGTACATTGATCGTGCGTTGCAACGAGTTACAGCGCACGGTCAATATCTTTTTTATTTAATATAATTTTTTATTTCATATATTTTATATATTTTATTTTATATATTTTATTTTATATATTTTATTTTATATATTTTATTTTATATATTTTATTTTATATATTTTATTTTATATATTTTATTTTATATATTTTATTTTATATATTTTATTTTATATATTTTATTTTATATATTTTATTTTATATATTTTATTTTATATATTTTATTTTATATATTTTATTTTATATATTTTATTTTATATATTTTATTTTATATATTTTATTTTATATATTTTATTTTATATATTTTATTTTATATATTTTATTTTATATATTTTATTTTATATATTTTATTTTATATATATTTTTTTATTTTATATATATTTTTTATTTTATATACATTTTTTATTTTATATACATTTTTTATTTTATATACATTTTTTATTTTATATATATTTTTTAATTTTATGTACCTATTTTTTAATTTTATGTATTTTTTAATTTAATTTTTTTTATTTTATATAATATATATACATTTTTTTTAATTTAATTTTTTTTTATTTTACATGCATGTATTTTTATTATATCTATATGTATATATTTTTAAAAATAACACAGGAGGATGATTTATAACTCAAATGAATCTTCCGCGAATTTGCTAAATACTGTTTCTTTTGTTTTTCAATCCAATAAGCCGTTGTTGATTTCGGTGCAAGGAAATAACTCCACGGGAATTAAGACCACCCTTAATGTACACATTATATTCGCGCGAATTTATCACTATTACTTTATCTTATTCTCAAAAATCAAAAACTAAACTCTTAAAAATTTGAAAATAAGGAGAAGTTGAAGTACACTTACGTGCTCGAATAGGCGAAATGGACTATGATTAACTGTTTATACCCACAGGAACACATTTATGCTATGAGTAGTGTAGTTTAAAAAAAAATGTCTTATTAAAAAAGTGGTAACAAAATAAAAGTCGTAACAAAATCGAATGCATCTAAGGGTTTTATTTGGCCAAACTATGAAAATCGACCAATTTTCGCATGGTTAGTATTTGAAATTACGCAAACGTCATAGTGAAAGAGAAAGTTGCGAATACTTCGAAATTAATACTATGAATATTTCGTCTATAGATCATTTTAAATCGATCCCACTTGTTGAGGTAGATTTCCTTTAGGAAACAATTTGTATAAATGCATATGCCATAGATAAACGTCGTTTCTATATTTCATTTAATTTTCTATAGTTCATTCCCATATAGTTTTTAGGCAGGATGGGATGAGATAGGGTATTAAACGATTCGCACAGTGGATTGTAGCCTTCTCATATTATGTTTTAGTTCCATTTTTGAAGCCAACAGAAGATTGTGAATGACCGCGATTATGAAAAGGCTTGCGAATCGGTATGTACTTTGTATAAAGGATTATATGCAAAGGTAGGTATGTCAAATGGAAACAATTTTAAAATGAAACAGGCAAAACTTTCCGTCCAGCATGTTAAAGTTCAAGACATACACAAATCGTTATAAACGTTTACCTTTTTCTGGACTATTCAAGAAAGTCCTTATATCTGACTTTGAAAACGCATTTATACAAAATACGTTTTAGACATCTTATTCCGCTGGCAATAATAAATTCCAAAACAATTTATCTTTACCCTCATTCACTATACATAACACATGTCGAGCTATAAAAATAACATCCCATTCATAGTCCTTTTGTCTTTACGAGGAAAAACGTATGGGATACACAAGAGAACATATCTCAATTAGCATGTGTGTATCTTCAGAAAAAAATGCGTGCATTTCTATTATGTAAATTTTAAGCGCCATAAAGGTGAGAATAAAAAATATCCACTCCAAAAAATGGATAATGGTCCAAGTTAGATTAATAGAATACGCACCGTTGAGAGGCAATGAGAAAGGAGACAAAATAGCAAACATGAGAGATCGCAAATAATTTGCATAGAACTCTTTCAACTGCATACTCTGGTGGTTGTAGTCGAAATGCAAAGCCAAACCGTCCAACGACCTGTATAAACAAATGGATCAGAATGTGGATTCTTACCGGGGCGGCGATATAATAGACACAAACACTTCAACATATTGTTGTCTTCAAATAGGTAGATGGGATAAATCCATGTGTTTTCCTCAGATTTATATGTATCTTGTATTTCAACGTATGAAATCAGATGAAATATACATAATGTTGAAAACTATTTAATTTTTTCCTGTATTTCGCAAATAATTTACCTAAGGAAATGAGTCAGTTTCCAGAGTTGGATATCCCCGACTGAGACTATTTACTAGCTCTTTGGCCCAATTCAGAGTGTTTCTGAATGTAGCGTGGTGCTTTGTCATATTTGTGTTAAAATAAACCTTGGGCGTTTTCGTGAAGTAATGACTCATAGTTTTTGAAAAAGTTTCCTTTATTTGCAAATTAAAGCGCATACATATTATAAAATTGTTAACTTTCTCTTACAAAGAGAAAGATATTGTTGTCGTGAACATTTTCAACCTCGAGATTTTGATTGATTCTAATACAAAGATGTTAGGGGAACCCAAAAAGTGTTTTTTGGAATTTCATCCGTCGTTCCCTATGTCCGTAATGGTCTCTCCAGCCGATTTTCTTCAATATTAGTATCCACGTTTTTTGTGCATAATTCTAGGCCACTTTTTTTAAGCTTTGTCATTTTATTAACAATACCTGCCATATAAAAATTACAAATAGCGTAAATTTTCTCGAAAATGGCTCTAACGATTTTGATTAAACTTAACACATATGTACTAGTAGTATACTATATAACGGGTGATTTTTTAGCTGGTTTGGTTTTGGCAACACTGGTTTTGACAGCTGACGTGTGTTTAGTACCTTGTGTCGCTGTCAAACAGCTTCAGTTTGGTTTGCAATTTAACCATGGATCGTCTTACAAATGAACAACGCTTGCAAATTATTGAATTTTACTATCAAAATTCGTGCTCGGTTCCAAATGTTCATCGCGCGCTGCTTCCATTTTATGATCGTCATTCTCGACCTTCTGAGCAGTCTATTCGGAAGATTGTGACCAAATTTCGCACCAAATTTACGATTTTTAGGCCTTAAATTTTGAGCTAGAGTGTTGAAATTTGGTATTTAGACTCTCTGGCCGACGAAGCAGAACAAGTGTACAAATTTTTGACATCCGCCCACTGCCACGCCCCCTTTTAGAAAAACGTAGTTTTAAGCCAAACCGTAAGGAATTTCAAAAAAGTGTCTGAGCAGCATATTTAGACAATCCTAATATCTATATTTCGTCCACACAAAGTTTTTTGCCACGCCCACTTTTTTGGGGTGTTTTTAGTAAAAAACGCTTTTTGTCCAAATTTTAACACTTTCGAAAAAAAAATGTTGATGCAAATACTTCCGTAATGGTAATATAAACATTTTGTCCATAGATCATTTTCACCGCCATAAGGCCTATATTTTGAGGATATTAATTTTAAGGATGGGATGGGATAGGATATTCAACGATCCGCACAGCGGATTGTAGCCTCTCATATGTTTTTTTCGAGAAAATCCATGTAATAGATTTTTGAACTTAGGCCATATCTATAAGGAAAATTTTTAATTTCTCTCCAATTTTGGTCAACTTGAATGATATATAATATCTATGTTACTATTAACGTTTGTAAGAATTCCAAGTAACCAATTTTATATAAAATTTCAGAAATATGACTTGTCCAATGGGATGACAATTCGTAGTGTAATTCGAGAAGTTTTGCGTATCAATGTTTCTTCTTCTTGAAATTCGCTGAACCCTGTCCAAAACGCAATTGATTGAATTCATTAAACTAACATAATATGATGGTAGTCATGGAAAGCACATGACCCTTAGAAATGCTAAACAACTGCACATTGATATTTTTGACACGTTTATTTTATGAAAAACGGAAACGAATGGGTTACTTTACAATATTTTAAATAAATTCTTAAAATATTAATACTAGACAAAAATGCTTAAATTTAACTCATCATTAACAGGTTTTGTTTTATTAAGATAACTTACTGGGCTCTCTAAGCCTATCGCTGGCATTATTGTAAACGCTTTTCGACTTAAAACTATCTTTAGTTTTACTACATTCAAGTTTTTTCTTGTTATATTTTCAATGAAAAATTAAAAAAATTGAATATGAACATTTTGTTGGCATATATGAAACTTAATCCTAGCTAAAAACAATTTCAAATGTAATTAGGGTGGCAAGCACTCGATACCCGGATGATGACCATCCTAATTGCGCTTGGGCGCTTGGCGAGCCATCACCGTAATGCATGAGCATGCCTATATGTAATTGATGCTTACCGGGAATAAACCAAATTAATATTACAATTCACATCCCTAATGGCCCGCCTTTGTAGTTCGCCGCGATATTATTTTAATATGTTCATACATATATGCATTTCGTTTTTTTTTTATTTCACACGTGCATGAGCTTTTTATTGTTTGATCTTCAATTTACGACTTATATGTAAGCTTATGTTTAAAATTTTGTAAGATTGGCTCTACAAATTATTATAGCGTGCCTTATCCGCGGTTATTGGCTACGTTTACACCGGGACTATACTTGGGCTTCCTTTTTGGCACTAGTGCGCTCTGCGATTATCGTATATCTGTCACTTTTCAGTGAATAACTGAAGGGGTATGACATTTGAATTGTAATAAAAGGTAATTTCATGCCAGAAGTTAGAACCCACCAAATCTTGAAAGTACACTCACAAAACTAACGCCATGACTAACCATCTCATCTCAATTTTGTCAAAAAGGAGGGTTTTTCCTCCAAATTTTACCAAAAATAATGTTTTTATTTTTATACCCTATCCCATAGGGATATATTAGTTTTGTTACATAGTAGTTACATACTAACGGGTGATTTTTTAGCTGGTTTGGTTTTGGCAACACTGGTTTTGACAGCTGACGTGTGTTTAGTACCTTGTGTCACTGTCAAACAGCCTCAGTTTGGTTTGCAATTTAACCATGGATCGCCTTACAAATGAACAACGCTTGCAAATTATTGAATTTTACTATCAAAATTCGTGCTCGGTTCGAAATGTTCATCGCGCGCTGCTTCCATTTTATGATCGGCATTCTCGACCTTCTGAGCAGTCTATTCGGAAGATTGTGACCAAATTTCGCACCAAATTTACTTTGTTGGACATTAAACCACCAACACGTTTACGTACTGTGCGTAGTAAAGAAAATATTGCGGCCGTATCAGCTAGTGTGACAGAAGACCGCGAAATGTCGATTCGGCGCCGTTCCCAGCAGTTAGGCCTTTGTTACAGCACTACGTGGAAAATTTTGCGGAAGGATTTGGGCGTAAAGCCTTTTAAGATACAGCTGGTGCAAGAACTAAAGCCAGCCGACCTACCACAACGCTGAATTTTTGGTGAATGGGCTCTTGGAAAGCTGGCCGAGGATCCGCTTTTTTATCGAAAAATTGTGTTCAGCGATGAGGCTCATTTTTGGTTGAATGGGTACGTAAATAAGCAAAATTGCCGCATTTGGAGTGAAGATCAGCCAGAAGCATTGCAACAGCTACCAATGCATCCCGAAAAAGCCACTGTTTGGTGCGGTTTATGGGCCGGCGGCATTATTGGGCCATATTTCTTCAAAGATGATGCGAATCGAAGCGTTACTGTCAATGGTGAACGCTACCGAGCGATGATAACAAACTTTTTTTTGCCCGAAATGGGAGTTCTTGACTTGCATGATATGTGGTTTCAACAAGACGGTGCCACATGCCACACAGCACGCAAAACAATGGCGCAATTGCGAGGCGAGTTTGGTGAACAGTTAATTTCACGTTTCGGGCCGGTCAATTGGCCGCCTAGATCGTGTGATTTGACACCATTAGATTATTTTTTGTGGGGGTATGTCAAGGCTAATGTCTATAGGGACAAGCCCGCTTCGATTGACGCACTGGAAGCCAACATCCATGCATTCATTCGTGAGATACCGGCCGATATGTGTGAAAGAGTATGCCAAAATTGGACTCAGCGGATGGGCTACCTGAGACGCAGCCGCGGTCAACATTTGCATGAAATTATCTTTAAACATTAAATTGCAAGGTTCAAACTATCGATTCAAATAAATATTTCATTCATTTTTTTTTTAAAAAAGTTCTAAACCTCTTAAAAAATCACCCGTTATATGGATAGACTCAGAATTGCTAGCTGAATCGATTAAGCCAAGTCTGTCTGTCCGTCTGTCTGTTTGTCACCGATTTTTTGGCCTTAAATTTTGAGCTAGAATATTGAAATTTGGTAAATAGGATCCTAGTCCGTTTTTTACTGTTTATAGCTATCTCTAGCGCTGTCCACCATACTAGTATCGGTCTTAAAACCGATATATTTGTTTACTTAAAAAATTAATTCGTGTTTTATATATCAATAAATACCAAAAATTTGTAGAGAAAAAAAGTATTTTGTATATTTCGGCAATTTAAAGTCGGTTTCAGTATGAGTGACTATTCGATATTGTCTATACTTTAATGAATTGGTTACTGACAAACTCGTAAATACAGTATTGAATACAACATTTAGAATCAACTTGTCTTAATTCACATGAGAACCGGTACGAGTTTGGTGAAGTGATCTATGATCACTCTATCAATCAGTTCTGCTCCGGTTCAAAATGAATTAGTAATAGAATATAAAGCTGAAGTCTTTGTAAACTAAGCTAAGTAGTGTCATGAAATAAAATGCGGAGGTTACGTGTATAAAATCCTTAAAATAACATTCCTAAATGTTTTCACTGTACTTTAGTTCCTTTAGTTGAGTACGTTAACTTTGGGTTTGGCGCATCTTCTTACACGTGTTCCTTCAGTGCTTTCGAGGAGAGTAGCGGGTGTGGTAACTACTGTATGTGTAACTCTAAATAGGCTTATTCAGCAAAATATCAATCACACGCGTTAATTACGTTCATTTCCTTACCACCGACACACTACATTAGATGACCGATATTCAATAACTGTCGCACATGACAAAGAAATAAAATACTATGTACAAAACAAACTCACCAAATGGTTCGTGCCTACTAAATTCAAAATAAAAATATTTTTTTTCGTTGTACACTTTTCATTGATAAACGTAAATGTCTCGAACGTGCTTAAAATTCAATTATTCAATCAATCGACAGTACTCGAAGGCTCCGTTTTTAAGATGTACGAGGATAATCATAACCCACATATAGTAGCGCTCAAACGATTTATGTAATGCACGCGCACAATAATTATGAAATAATAAACATGCTTTCCATATTGATTTTGGTTTATCTGTGATATGGAAACTGCACAAGCACTCCATGCCTTAACTCACATCAGCCATTCAGAAATTTTCGGAGACCGGAAATACTTGAAGTGCAAACAGACGCAGGCAAAAGGAATAACGAACATATACACAACAATCGATGTTGATACCCCGGAATTGTTATAAATTGTCTTTGTCGCTCTTCTATCCCCTCAGTGTACAGACACAATCAAACGAAACACAAATACACATTCGAAGTTTGATCCAATCGGAGATTGCAACTTTGCTCTTTATCGTGAGTTCCACTCGAATGGGTTCTTCGACCTGAAAAATATTCAAATTGCGAAAAGACGGAGATTGGCTCTCCGAAAACAAAAATGTACATTAAAATATTGCTAAAAGGTCAAAAGCCGGAAATTACATAAATTTTATGGAACCTGACTGTTTTCTTTAATACTGCGTGAATATTTCCACATGATCGCACCACACTCTGGCCTTCTTTCGGTACCATATTATATGCAGGCAATGCGATTTTTTGTTCTCCATGACCCAAATTTGCAGGGTTCTATCGTTTATTTTGGAGATACATACGAACACTCGAACCATTTCTTCAAGTGGGCCAATTTGTGTGTGTTTTGATGTAATGGGCTTAGAAATGAAACTATGGAGAAAATTGGGACTCATAGAGATTCAAAAATGAAAAATATACACTTTGTCACAACCTTGGTCTACAAAGTACCGTTTGTGCATAGTGATTAAGAAAGAATTTTTCGGTTGCGAAAATAAATTAATGTATGATACAATCGCAACCCACAACATCCGTTGCTGCAGCTTTAAAAATCAGAAGTAAAACCAAACGATAAGGAAGAAATGTGTTTTAAACACAAGACGAGAGGGAATGTGCAATCCTGATTTAAGCTCAGTTTAGTCACAAAAAGTCGCACTTCGCAACTAAAAATATGAGTCATCAATTAGTCATTGATTTTTGTTATCATCATAAATAAAATGTGTGCCTATTATGAATTTATATAAATATAAAATAGACAAATAAACAGCTTGGACATACTTCCCCAGATATTAAAAAGTTTTGTGTTTAATAATATAGTTTGATCATTCATATCCATATTCGGGATATAATAATAAAATTTTAATAATATTTTAACAAAATAAATTCTTATGTCATTGTTTCTGTAATACTCAGAACGCGAACTTATTTGAAAACTAGGCTGAGCATATTGTTGAGATAGTTAAACAAAATATTTTGTGGTTCGACAAAAAACAAGGTTTTTCTATTGCATATGCTATGAGATAAGGTATACAAATATGTTTTATAGAAAAACGCCCAAAAGTGGACGTGAGTAAAAATCGGACGGACGCTAAATCTCAGCTAGGGATTCAGAGTCGATCCATATACTTAATAAAGGTATAACTAGCTTAATTATTACAAACAATGAATCAAAACTAATATACCCCTAATATATACCGTAATATACTAATATACCCCAAAATAACCCATATAGATATGTACAAAGTTGTTGGCTTCAAAAGGTTTTTGAGTCTTACGTCAAAATTAAATGTTCTTTCCATATAACCATTTTTTTAAAACACAATTTTATCTTTGTATTTATCGGTTGTAAATGTTGATAATTTAACATTAATAAATAAATATAATAGCTTCTTGATCTAATGGAATAATATATTAATAAAACTTGAACTAAAACTTTCTTCAACTATTTATGTTTGTTTGTACCTCTTATGCAACCTATATTTTTATGACAGGGGTATGTCGCTATAGAGCTCGTTTAGTTCTAGGTTGAATCTTCATCTCCATATTTCGCCAACGGGACCAACGATTTTTCGAAGAATTTCGAATTTCAGCGCCGTAGAGCAGGACTGGGATGATCAGGGTCTTATATAGGATCTCCTAAGTAGTTCGAGTGAGGGCTTTACTATACTAAATTGCCTTCTTAGCCCAAAGAAACTGTGGTTGACAAGAGTAATTCGTTTGATTTCTGGCGAGACGTTGTTGTCAGAGTTAATAGCGGAGCCGAGGTAAACAAAGTCCCGTACTGCCTCAAAGTTATATCTATCAATGGTGACGTTCCGTCCAATTCGTCGATGTTGCATATATTTAGTCTTACATTTACTGCTAAACCCATTTTTGCCGCTTGTTTCTCTATACTAGAAAACGTGGCTATGACATCGGCGTATGCTAGTAGTTGCACCGATTTTTGGAAAATTGTGCCTCTGGTGTTGGCTCGGGAGTTTTGCACAACCCTCTCAAGAATCAAATTGAAGAAGTCACATGACAGCCTTGCCTCAATCCTTTTTTGGTATCAAATGTGTCGATGAGCTCGTTTTCGAACCTGATGGAGCAGCGAGAATTCTCCATTGTCATCCTACACAAACGAACGAGTTTGGGCGGTATATCAAAACTAGACATGGGTCTGTATAGTTCGTCTCTATAAATGCTATTGAATGCGGCTTTGAAATCGATGAATAGGTGGTGGGTATCGATTTGGTTTTTTTTTCCAGGGTCTGCCGAAGTGATCAGGTTTCAGGTGGTGACATATTACGGCAGATATGCAGGCGATGTTGAGGAGACTTATGCCTCTGTAGTTGGCGCAGTTCAGAAGGTTCCCATTTCTGTGGATCGGGCAAGCGATGCTGAGGTTCCATTCTTCAGGCATACTTTCATCCGACCAGATTTGGCTTATGAGTTGGTGGTTGTTACTTACTAAGCCATCTCTGCCGGCTTTATTAAGCTCGGCGGTAAGGCCGTCATTTCCGGCGGCCTTATTAAGCTTGAGTTAAGATGTTGCTATCCTCACTTCACTTAGGTCGGGTGGTTGGATGTAACAGTCTGCAGAAGTGGTTCTTCCATATTCTCAGCATCGAATGTGTCTCAACCGATATTTCCTTGTACACCTCGACAAGATTCTGTTCGAGCCTTGTATCCTTGGCTTTGACGTTTTACACTATGGAGCAGGATTCGTCCCAGCGGGGGACAGACAAAATGTTTTGATAAAATTTGTAAGGCGATTTTAAATATATCACCTCTTTTTTCTTTTATGGTAATAATAAATACTAAAATAATGCACATTAAAAATGTATTTTTATTGTTTTGAAAACAGAAATTGCATTTTTTTGTGTTTTTTACCAAAACGATCTATAATTTTATAATAAAATTCCGTATCTTCTTTTGCTACATTTTTGCATATTTAGAAAAATATTCATTTTTTTTAAGAGTTTAAGAGTTTTCTTAGAAAAATAAAGTATGCTATAATTGTTCAGTACTAAATGTTTATCTAGGAAAAAAAAATTTAAAATCGTACGACCAGTTTTTTTTAGTGGTTATTTTTGAAAAAAACTTTTCGAAAAAATATTTTGAAATTTGACTCAACACAATAAAAAGTTTTGACAGCCTTTTCTATAGGAATTTGAACTATATTGCAAAGAATATTTTTTCGTATGACTTAAGGCTGAACTATAATAGATGGAAGCAATCGGAAGCTAATGTCAAAATTCTAAGTTAAGTTTTCTTCAGTACTCTCAATTACTCAAGTTGCCCATAATAGACTTTTGAGAATGGAATTGCAAACAATAAAAACAAAATTTCGTTGCTTAGGAACTTACAAATTTAAATGTACACAGCTGTTGAAATGAAATGTAAAACTTGTGTATGAAAGAACAAAAGAAAGAGAAAGAGCGAATCAATTCGCTTTTTCGTAAGTGAGCAAAAGTGAACGAAAATTGAACGAATCGAAGCGAAAAGCTATTATGGTCGTACAAAACATACTTCTATTATAGTTCAGCCTTTAAACGTTTACAGTTAAATAGCTATGTAAACAAATTTTCAACATGAAATTAAAAATTAAATCCATTTTTATGACCAGTAAACAATGCTCATTGTAAACAAGAGTGGGCAAAACAACAGTACATCGATTTATATTCGACCAAATTCCAGAGTCGTCATCGTCATCCTATGGAAATTGACGAAAAAATGAGAAAAAAAATGACCAGTTAGTCGAAATTCCCTATAAAGAACTGATAAAATGTTGGTAGACAAAAGTCGTAGTTCGAAGCCAGACATGAGGGGCAAGGGATACGCGTTGCGCGAAGGTCTTGGCAGTATCTTGCTATTGCAGTCTTTCGACATTAAATTTTTTCCAGTATTTCTGGTTTGTTGTGGCGTGGTGGATATTTGCATTCTTCTTCGGACATCCAAAATACTGGATGCGTTCATCTTGTCTATCGCAATGTGGTCAATTTGGTTGACTGTTCGTTGATCTGGAGACCGCCATGTCCCCTTATGGATAACGAGATGAGGAAACCGTGTGCTGGCTATAGCTTTTTTGGAAAGATGGAAAGATTAATTGATCTACCCCCGTACTAGTATAGAACCGACTGCACTCTCCAACTCCCAACATGCATATTGTAAGGGAAAGTCGGTTGAGACAGCGCTTCACTCACTGGTACACATCATCGAAAACTCACTAAGAGCATACAGTATATATACTAAGGTCGCTATTCTTGATATAGAAGGAGCTTTCAACAATATAAAAGCAGAAGCAATCTCAAAGGCACTTTCGGATTTGAATGTTGATGACTCGTTGGGAGTGTTAATAAATTAGCTACTCACATCAGAATCATTAACACAAATCTTGGCGTCTCATCGGCACGTAGATCTGTTAGCTGTGGCACCCCACAAGGGACAGTCCGATCTCTTTTTTTCTGGAATCTAGTGGTCAACGAGCTACTAGTAAATATAGAAAGAGAAGAGTGCAAAGTGATTGCCTACGCGGATGACGAGGCAATAGCTGAATCAGGGAAATGCCTTAATACCCTTAATAAAAAATCACTATCCTTTCCTTAACACACGTGTTATGTAGCTAACGGATAGTGAGCTTACCCGTTTGCTATCTTTTGTTATTAATAAATATATTTTATATCAATGTTTATTATCCGCTCTCTCTCATAAAAATCCCGATAGAGCATGGCAGCACTTTACTAAAAAGTACTTAAAATAATGTATAAAGTATAATATATGTATGTGTAAAGTCAATGAAATCGAGAAAAATATTTTTGAATTAAAAAGCGAAACGTCGAGTTAAGTTATCCGTTGTACAAATATTTTTTTAATAAGAATTACAAGTTAACCGATGTGTTAGTGCTAACTCACTGTTGTTCGTTGTTTATTAATAGGAGGTAAGAGAATAACTACAAAATGGTCTCTCTGTACTCCCCAATTGGGACGTCAGATGTGAACTTGGCGCGGAATTGGTCCTCTTCAGCAAGAAATACAAAGTCCCGCACATTGACCTTTTCAAACCTAATGGCGCCAGTCTCAAGTACGCAGTATCAGCAAATTACCTGGGTCTGGTTTTGGATAAGGTACTGGAAAGCCAACATCCAAGAACGTTAAGAAAGCCACCGTAGCCTTATGCTCTTGTAAAAAGGCAATCGGAAAGAAATGGGGGTATGTAATCACATATCTCGTTCTTTCTTTACGTGTCTATTATTAGACCCATATGGTGTATTATTCTGGTGGACGGCTTTAGAAACAGCCTCCAACCGCAACCTAAAGATCAGCTTGCATATGCATTATCCGAGCTCTATGAACAACCACCACCGCAACCCTAGATGCTATCCTACATCTAGTTAGTTAGTTAGTTTGATTGGCTGTTCGTACAAGACGAAACACAATTAGCGCTGAGGTGCGCCGTTTTGATGCCAAAAACTCGTGCGGTTAAATGTTATGTCTTGTTGTTAGTTGGCGTGTACTAAATCCAACCAGTGGCATTAAGGAAGGCGATCAGTTCTTTGATGTGTTTATCAGAGAGGTCGCGGATATTGTCAAAGAAAGGTTTGCCTAGGGTTCGTTGTCTTGCTCTTGACAGAGCCGGGCATTTGCACAGAAAGTGAGTTAGAGTTTCCTTCTCCCCCACCTCCTTGCAACTGCGACAGTTGGTGTTGTTGGGTATACCCATTCTAACAGCATGGTCACCGATGGGCCAGTGTCCAGTGGTAATTGCTATCACCCTGGAGACTTCCTTACGGGATCTGCTTAAGAGGTCCCGTGTTTTAGTCTTGTTGTAGCGAGGCCACATATCTCTTGAAATGGCGCACCCACTGAGGTTACGCCACCTATGTTCAGCTATTTTAAGAGAGTGTGTGTTGATATTATTCATGATAGTTTTTAAAGGAGTGAGAATGCCGATTGCACGTGAGCTGGGAAGGGACGAGCCCAACCTGGCAAGGGCATCAGCCTGTTCATTTCCATCTATGTCACTATGGCCTGGAACCCATATGAGAGTGATACTGTATCGACTCCCAATGGAGGCCAGTTCGTTTTGGCATTGAAGTACTAGTTTTGATGACGTCGATACCGAAATAATCGCCTTAATAGCGGCTTGACTGTCGACAAAAATAGCGATATTTTGCTTGGGAGTACTATCGTGTTTAATCGCGTGACATGCCTCCCTAATAGCCAACAATTCCGCTTGGAATACGCTGGAGGAATCAGGGAGGCGAAACGATTTTTTTATTTTTAGTGTGTCCGAGTAGACACCGGCGCCCACTCCGCAGTCCATTTTGGAGCCGTCGGTGTAAATAAGTGTGTCAAAATCTTTTTCAACCAATGCGTTTTTCCAATCCTCTCTAGTTGGAAAGCCAGCGGTGAAGTGATTGTGGAAGTTCAGTTTGGGTATCATGTAGTCGGTATGATGGTCAGCTAGACCTGCTGGCAAAGAATCTAGGATATTGCTGTGCCCATAGGGCTTATTGAACCAGCAGCCAGATTCTTTGAGCCGGACTGCACTACACATTGCAATATCTTTGATATGGATATCTAGAGGGAGAAGGTGGAGAAGAACCGTTAAGGCATCAGTAGGACAAGATCTCATGGCCCCAGTTGTGCCGATACAAGCAGTTCTTTGTACCCTCTTAAGTTTGTCAATGATATACCCTTTACCCACAGAAGGCCACCAGACTAGTGCCCCATAGGTGAGTATCGGCCGAACAACCGCAGTGTACATCCAAAGTGTCATCTTTGGTTGTAGGCCCCATCTTTTGCCGAATGTTTTTCTACAGGCATAGAAAGCTATACATGCTTTCTTGACCCTTTGTTCTATGTTGGTTTTCCAATTAAGCTTAGTATCTAGGATAGTCCCTAGATATTTGGCATTGGATGAGAGTGAGAGCGTTTGTCCATTAAGTCGGGGGAGGTTAAAGGCTGGTATTTTGGTCTTCGTGGTGAAAAGCATCATTTCCGTCTTGCTCGGATTAACACCCAGGCCACAGCTTGTAGCCCACGTGCTCACAGAACCCAGAGCGTGCTCCATGATTTCGCTAATCACTGGGAGAAACTTTCCTGACACTAGGATCACCACGTCGTCCGCGTATGCCACTGCCTTAATCCTATCCCGATCAAGTCGGACTAACAGTTTGTTCATAACAATAAGCCACAGCAGAGGAGATATCACACCGCCCTGTGGTGTACCTCTGTCAGCATATCGCGTTAAGCTGCTGTTGCCTAGTGTTGATTGAATGATTCTAGACCTTAGCATGGATATAATCCATTGGCTAAAATGCTCCTCTACACCAGTTACGGTTAGGGCTTCTAGTATGCTGTCAGTTTGTACATTATTGAAAGCCCCTTCTATATCAAGGAAAGTGGCTAGGGTATACTCTTTGTAGTAGAGGGACTTTTCGATGGTCCCAATCACCTCATGCAGAGCGGTATCAGTCGATCTGCCTTTGAGATAAGCGTGTTGTGATGTGGATAGCGGTGATTCATTAAGAATGCTTCGCACATGGATGTCAAGGATCCGCTCCAGGGTCTTTAGTATAAAGGAAGCAAGGCTGATGGGCCTAAAATCTTTTGCAGATTCATGTCCACGTCTGCCCGCCTTTGGTATAAAAACTACCCTGACACGTCTCCATGAGTGTGGAATAAAGTTTAGTAAAATGCAACTTCTATAAATTGGCAACAACCACGGTAATACAGTATCCAGTGAGTTTTGTAGCATGATCGGCAAGATGCCATCAAGGCCAGGTGATTTATAGGGTGAGAAGCTATTTATTGCCCAGGATGTCTTTTCTTTGGTTATAATGGATTTGATATTTTCCCAAGTTGTATGGTCAGCGGGCCGAGAGTCAGCAGATGCTGGCGGCACCTCTTTACAACCCGGGAAGTGTGTGTTAATTAGGATAGACAGAGATTCGGATGAGGTCTCTGCCCAGCTACCATCCGACTTTCTTATTAAGGACGGGTTAGAATGGTCCTTCGCTAAGATTTTGCTCAGTCTGGAAGAGTCTTTAAGGGTGTTGATGGATTCGCAGTATTCCTGCCAGGATTCTTTCTTGGCGCTACGAATAGCCGCTTTGTATATTCTAAGGCAATCTTTATAGGGCTGCCAAAAGTTGTATTTATGGCATATGTTAAAAATGACCCTGGTCATATTCCTAAGTTTACTAAGGTCCTCACTCCACCAGGGAGGTAGTTTTTTCCTACCGTAACTGGCTGGACACGAGACCTTGAAAGCAGTACTCATTGCCTTCTCAAAGGTAACGATAGCTGCATTCAGTTCGTCTGTCGAAGTGAACTTAGATTTTGGTATTGCTTGAAGTCTAGAATTAACTATTTGGTCAAACTTTGGCCAGTTGATTCTTTTGGGATTTCTAAAGGGGATTGGTGCATCAATCCGAATATTGACATCAAAGAGTATCCAGCTGTGATCAGAGAAGGATTTCAGGTTGGATACTCTCCAGTTATTCACCTTAAGGTTGTCGTTGTTTGTAGCTAGTGTGATGTCAATGACATCTTCCCAGCCCCTAAAACTCACCGTGCTCGGGAAAGTGAAGGTTGGGGTGCAACCCTTGTTGCAGATTGACAGGTTGTTATGAATTATAAAATCAAAAAGAGACTCACCTCGTTCATTGATCTCTGAGCTACCCCACAGGGTATGCCTGGCATTGGCATCGCAGCCCAGAATCAAGTGGGTATTCCTTTTTGATAAGGTGGCTGAGAGAAACTCTACCTCCTTCGGCGGAGCATTCTGGTTATGTGCCATATAGGCCGAAGCAGCATACAGACACTCCTGCTTACCAGCTTCAATCCGTATAACAGCAAGGTCGTTGCAGCTGAGGTTGGGACAAAAGAAAGCTTTGATATGTTTTTTAACTAAAATACAGGATCTTGGCTTACCGTTATGTTTGTCGATGTTGTAGAAAAGGTTGTAGTCCTTGTCATTGAGCCCTTTGATAGTGGAACCTCCCACCCAGGGTTCTTGAATTAGGCTGATGTCGATGTCTTCCTCTTTCAGAAAGACTAGGAGGTTTTCACTAGCGCACCTAGAGTGCTGCAGGTTAATCTGCAGAACTCTGAGCATCTCGTGTGGATGTGGCATCTAGTCGCAGGACTTCCAACAAATTGTTGGCGTCATCGACTTCGTCCGGGTCTTCACCTGGACGCGCTGACCTGAATATTTTGAGTTTGGCATGTCTGATGCCAAACCTCAATCTGTTATCGGCCTTCTCTAGGGCTTCTAGAGACTCCTCGTTGATGAGTAGGAGGAAGGGCTTAGTGTGAGGGGTTGGTGTCTCTACCTTAAGGACGGACCAGTCAGTCATGGGAATTCCGGGGTTGTGCAGCTGTAGGACCTGGATCAGTTTGACCCTGTCCAAGTGCATATTGGGTAGCCAAAAGCGGGCTCGCGGTCGCCAAGGAATGTCATCGGCTGGAACGAGCTTCAAACTAAATCCTACATCTAGTGCCCCTAGATATCTTCGGCAAATAGACCGCAGTTTGTGCTGCTGTGAGACTAAGAGCCTCGTCACAATGGACAGTCAGGGTGAACACACAAAAATTCTGAAGCACCTTAACATTACAGAAAACACCGACCACACCACTACCCAACTCAGTTTTGAGCATATCTTCAGGACAACCATTCCCAGTCTCCTTGAATGGGAGTCGGATTCGATCGGAATTAATAACTCGATGGGTGGAGGTGTTTTCCCCGAGATGCCTAACCTAAGCATATCGTTTCGCCTTCCCGATCATTGTAGAGTTTACCAGGCGGAAATCATGGCAATCAAATAAGCCTTGTCCTGGCTGAAAAGAAATGTAATATCCACGAAATATATTAGCATCTTCAGCGACAGCCAAGCGGTAATTAAATCACTGGAAGCCATCTCGTTTAATTCGAAATCAACCCACGAATGCCGGCTATCTCCTAACGAGATGGCAGAGCATTTCACCATTCCCCTCTTTTGGGTGCCAAGCCACAGAGACATACCAGGGAATTGCAAGCCAGGTGAGCTTGCCAGACACTACCCTTAATATTCTACCGCCAGTAGACATGTTAAGTGTGCCCCTTGCTGCCTGTAAATTACAGATCAAACTGTATGCGATGAAGAAAGCAAACCGCAGATGGATAAACGACACAACTTGCTTAATATCCAGGCAACTTTGGCACTGTCCTGTAGGCCTACACGCAAAAAGACAAGGCCTCTTCAGCAATGACTTCTGTAGAAGCTGCTTGGGCAAAGAAGAGGGAGGGAAGTACACCTCACCATGAAATTACTTTTACTCACAACAATTCATGTCTGCGTGCGTATCTCTTACACGATGGAGCCAACCATCACTCACATTATACTAAATGGATTTGACAGTTTTATAGACCAATCCCTCTAAGGAGTTTATTTTATTCAGATTTCAATTGTCTGATTTCATTCCTCAGCTTTATTTCACATCAAGTCAAAAAGATAGTTTTAAATACAAGTTGTCTTCTTTAAGAATTTAAATCACGTTTACATAGCAAATTATTGTGTTTGCACCCGTAGCTAAAATTGCATCCGGCTAAATTGTGTGACTTGGTAGCTTTATTTGTCATTCACAGACTATCAATATGTAGGTTACGTCCCACACAAGGAACCGGCCTGCACATTCTTTGGTCTGTCAACACCAGTATAGTAATGTATAGTAATTGAATAATGCTGCACGTTGTTAAGGGACAGGAAATCCGGTCAACTGATGACCTTCATTCCTTTTTTTTTTTTTAATCGTGACCTTTAACTGTTTTTTTTTTTGTTCAGGGCTGTAAATTCAAATTAACTTTTTCTCATTCGATATTCAAAGTGAATGCATTCAGCATTCAATTAAATGAAATCAAAGGGCTCTTATCAATCTGGGACTGTGTGCACTGCGACTGATATGTGACTTCTGACCTATACCCAGCAATGATTGATTAGGATTACTTAGCTGCCTGTTTACTGCTTCCACCATCTCGTTCATTAATTTAATTAAGTAAAAAGCATGACAATGAACGAAAGAATCAAGTTATAAACTGAAACCGTGAACACGAAATTGATGATAATTGTCATTGCAATACATACAATTGAATCGTTTAAGATCACTGTAATCATGTAAGTCTAAGAGATGTCGCGGTAGATAGTAGTTTTTAAATGTGTAAAGATGTGTATGCAGCACTTAGGCAATTATTATTTTATGATAACGTTAGAGATGTTTCGGTTTATTATTTAAAATGTATCAAATTTAAGGAATTAATAATTGCTTTTCTCTTTAAGGTGCGTTCATGAATCTTTTAACGACATTGGATTGATTTTGATAAGCATTTTTATAAACTATCCGATAGGGGTATATTAGTTTTGAAATTAAGTTTGTTACATAGAAAATAATTTCGATAGATATACCTCAAAGTATATGGATCGATTAAGAATCGCTATCTGATTCGATCTAGCCATGTCTGTCTGTCTGTCCATCCATCTGTGTGTCACCGATTTTTGGGGCTTAAATTTTGAGCTAGAGTGTTGAAATTTGGTATATAGACTCTCTAGCCGACGAAGCATAGCAAGTGTAAAAAATTGGAAATCAGCCCACTGCCACGCCCCCTATTTAGAAAAAAAATGTAGTTTATAGCCAAACCGTAAGGAATTTAAAAAAGTGTCTGAGCAACGTATTTCGAGTATCTCAGTATCTATATTTTGTCTATATAAAGTTTTTTTGCCACGCCCACATTATAGGGGCGGTTTCTGTAAAAAAAAATTGGTACATTTTTAAAATATTTGAAAACAAAATTTCAATGCAAGATCATTAATTATGATAATATGAACATTTGTTCTCTTTATCATTTTAACCCACGGCCACTTTTTGGGTGCGTTTTCCTACAAAAACCATTTTATACCCTACCTCAAGGCATATGCAATATAAAAACGTTGTTTTTTGTCGAACCATGAAAGCTTTTGGTAAACCGTCCGAACAATTTGTTGTGATAACGTCATTTTTAATATTTTATGGCCATTTAGCCTATATTTTTGGGGATATTAATTTTAAGGATGGGATGGGATAGGGCATTAAACGATCCGCAGATCAGATTGTAGCCTTCTTATATGTTGTTAGTTAAACAACATTTTCAACATATTATTTTTATGAAAAATTTGTAATAAGTAAATTATTTCTATATAAAGCATAAAATAAAATAGGGGAATTTCATTCAAGATTGAGCAATGCATCATGCAGGCGTTTATAGTTATTCTTAACAGTAAGTTTACTTACTTTTACTTAAGTGGCCCCACAGTCCGTAATGAACCTGGGCCTTAACCAACATGCCTCTCCAATTAGCCCGGTCCTTAGTTAACTGCTTCCGGACTTCAAGTTGGTTGAGGTGGGAAGTATTGGTAGCCATTCGTTCTTCATCTCTTAGCCATCTTAAACGTCCAATGCTGTACAGCTCTTATTGTTCTTGGTTGAATCTTCGTCTCCATAGCCCGTCAACGCAAACATTGTGTGTACTTTCGTGTTTACATCGTATAGTTAGTCTTACCCTCATTTACTTAAAAGTAACTAATTGCAAATATTATTCGGTACTTACAATCACTCTTCATGACTTTATAGCAAAACGAGTGGTGGTTGCACGACTGGGTTCTACGCAACTTTCTCTTTCACAAAGAGTTGGGCGTTAGATCAAATAGCAAACATTCTAGAATTTGACGGTTTTTATAGTTTGGCCAAAATACACAATAATATTCATTTTAGTTATTGATGTTAAAAATAATAAATAATGGCAAAGTATGACTATAGGAATGTTTATTCCGGAGTTTGAAGGAATCGTTGTCTTTGGCAATAATAATGATTTTTCGTTATTGGTCAAAACTTTTAAGAACCATTTGGTCCAAAAATAATTATTTGTAACTGTTCCAAACGGTAAAAGTAAAAGTAAATTTCATTCAATTTGATTGCGAAAAATTAAAAAAAAATCCTTATATGGCCTGAACGATTTTTCTCGAACAAACAGTGGGTACGCATACGTACGAATTCCGAAAACTACTTTTTTGGGTTCCGCTATTATCGTACTATTAGAATCAATCAAATTTCGATGTCGAACATTTTTACGAAAAGAATATCTTTCTCTTTGTAAGCGAAAGTTAAAAATTAGAAAAGCTGTTACATTTTTTTAATATTTTAAGATGGATGTTTAAAACGGTCAACATACGTAAGGTATCCACTTTAATCGTAGATCCGTAGTTCTTATGTAGATGATTTTTTACATTTACAAGTTCACAACTTCGGAGTTGTATCTAGCTGCCTATTGTTGATAGGTTTTACAAATAACTTTATGTCAATTCAATTCCAGCTTCATTTAAAATCTGCTCTGTAATACCAACGTTGTTGGTCCTTACTTTAACTATAATTATTTTCGGCTCAATTTGATCAGATTTTGGAAGGTGTTTGCTTTTGTTGCCAAATGTTAACCTTTAGAAAATACAGCCTTTAGATGATATTTTTTTCCAGTACTTTCATTTGCTAACGGTTTGTCAAAAGGAATGTACCAAATAGTAGATTTGATATTAAAAGCTTAAAATGTTCGGAAATCCGGTTTATATGATGTTTGTTAATTCATATTCACTTCTTTATAGTGCAAAGTTATTTTTGACCTCAAACTGCTGGAGATCTCACACAGATAAGAAAATACCTTGTTAGTGTCAACATCCCCGTGTTTCGGCGTTTATGATCGGTTATAACTCTAACTAGGTGTCATTGTAGTAGGGTAATAATTTAAAAGATACTTAAGAAAAGTAAATGAAACTACTCATGTATCAAAGAAATGAAGTAAAGTATCCTTCATACTGTATTACTGTCTGCTACGACGTGTCTTGTCGAACTCGTCATCGTTTTCATTATCTTTATAAATTTGCACTTTATCCAAACTCTAAGGCTTATATTAATATACATATATGTATATATAACTATATCTAAAAAGTGCATTGCTTTGTTATCTCCAATTCAATATTTCTTCTATGTCGTCTTGTGAGACTTACTTTATGTGTCGAAATCGGTAGAAACAACAACAAAAGTATCACCCCGTCCACGAGAAACTCCATCTTAACTGGAAGCATGCAATATCGACGATCTAAAACAATAATCGTCTTTGTGAAAAGCTATCTCAAGGACGAACATTGAAGGATGTAAAAAACACACATTCTACAGTAAAAGTTATTGCGATAGAGTTTTGCTTGCTAATAACTCAAATCCACAACATTTTGTCATATCGCAAAGAGTCTTTACCATCGTGGCAACCCCTGTGTTTGAGTTTAATGAAATTTTTTTTGTCTTGATTGTATAGTTTGGCCTATTTGTATCCGACAACATGGAAGAAATCCATTCAATATACAGCACATCGGGTTCCAGAAAATGCGTTTATTTGGCAATAAAAGGGGCAACATGTGTGTGTAAATGTCATCATGAACAAAATGTTGAAAATTGTGTATACAATGACGACGAACGGGCGATTATGCGATGGATTGGTTAATAATATTTCAATTATTCATTTATTTTTAAAAAATTAATCTTTTGGAAACAATCCGAACCGATTTTCCGATTGAGCTTTCCTACGGAACTAATCCCTGCTAAACATATGTAAATATTTAAGACAGGCTATATAGTTCAGCGGGAACCAACTCAATTGTCAGTTCACTTTGTTTAATTGTATACATACCATAACACACATCTGATTGCGAGTTGAACACCCATGTCAGGGATATAAGGTATAAAAACCCCTCCGTCTGTGTATAACCTAGTTTTCGACCTTTAATTTTGAGCTAGAATAAAAAAAAATTGGTATATACAATACAAGGTGCGCCATCTTAGTAACTAAGTCATTTATCTACTGACTGACTTGAGAAGATATGTTTTTGAAACTTCAGTTCAATACAATTTGAGCCTTGAAATAACGAAACAGCGTGCCGAAATAGTGCCGCCGTAAATTGAATTGGTTAGGTTATGTTGTAGTGGGTGCACTAGATGCGCGTGCACACTTAGACCATAAGTGTTCGTTGTGGTACCACGTTTACCATTGACTTCCTTATATTCGTTCGCCAAATTGAACCATTCAGGTGGCTCTGTGCGCGATGGTTAGTGCGATGAACTGCAGCGCAGAAGGTCTGGGTTCGATTCCAGCCGTAGCAACACCTAAATGATTTTTCACTGGCCCTCCTCTCGTGATGATCTGACATATCATCCGAGTAGTATCAATTGTCAAGAAAAGCTTATCTCAACTTAACCGTTCGGATTCGGCATAAAACAGGAGGTCCCGCTATAGTGCATGAATTACACACGCACCCACGAATGGTTGTGAGGAAGCTTGATCTGACTACTAACAAGCCTGTTGCGCCAAAAATTTTTATTTGTAATTGAACCATTCAGAGCGTAGGAGGTTTCTGACACTTGATACTAGACAGCTCACCTAGATTATCGAAGAAGTGGTCTCCCAGATGAATTTTCCTTTTTTCTGAGAGAGCTGGACAAGAACAAATAAGGTGAGTAATACTTTCCTCCTCTTCCTCGTCCAAGCAGCTTCTACAGAAGTCATTGCTGAAAAGGCCTAGTTTTTTTTGCGTGTTGGCCTATAGAACAGTGTCCTGTGAGGACACCGATTATGGTACTGATGTTTGAACTGTACAGCATTGTTAAGCAGATGGAGCGCTTCTGGTTAAAGCTAGACCAGAGTTGCTTGGATATTTGGCACGTTGTGCCGTTTATCTATCTGCGGTTTGCTTTCTTGATCGCCTCCTGTTTGATCAGTAATTTACGTGTAGCAAGGGGCATATCTAGCATATCTATTGGTGGCAGAATGTCAAGGGTAGTGCCCTGTCTGTCAAGCTCATCTGCCTTGCAATTCCCTGGTATGTCTCTGTGATCCGTCATCAAAAAGAGGTGAATGGTAAAATGTTCTGACTTGAACGTGATTTCTTCCAGGGATTTGATTGCCGCTTGGCTGTCGCTGAAGATGCTAATATGCTTCGTGGACATTACATTCATTTTCAGTCATGACAAGGCTTCTTTGATTGCCATGATTTCTGCCAGGAAAACGCTAAAATGACCGGGAAGGCGAAATGATATGCTTCGGTTAAGCATCTCGGAGAAAACACCTCCACCCACTCCAGATTCTGTTTTAGACCCATCGGTGCACATGTGAATTGAGTTATTGGTTTCGATCGAATCCGACTCCCATTCAAGGCGACTGGGAATGGTTGTCCTGAAGTTATGCTCAAAACTAAGTTGGGTAGTGGCGTGGTCGATGTTTTCTGTAATGTTAAGGTGATTCAGGATCATTGTGTGTTCACCCTGATTGGATGTCAATTGTGACGAGGCTCTCAGCTGCAGAAGCTGCGGTCTGTTTGCCGTAGATATCTTGGGGCATTAGATGTAGGATAGCATCAAGGGCTGCGGAGGGTGTTGTTCTAAGAGCTCCGCTAATGCATATGCAAGCTAATCTTGAACTTTACCTAGAAGGTTGCGGTTGGAGGCTGTTTCTAAAGCCGTCTACCAGAATGCGATATGTGGTTGCATATCCCATTTCTTTCAGATTGCTTTTTTTTTACAAGAGCATAAGGCTACGTTTGATTTCTTTACGCGTTCTTGGATGTTGGTTTTCCTGTTCAGTTTCTTATCCAAAACAAGACCCAGGTATTTGTCTGATTCTCCGAACTTGAGACTGAAGCCATTAAGTCGCCATTGGGAGGGTCAATTGCGAAACTTTGTATTTCCTGCTGTGTTAATAATTCTGCCTATTAGTAGCCTATTTGTTAGAACTCATCAACATTTAAATCCGAGTGCATTAGTAATTGCTTCTGCTTTGACATTGTTATAAGGTCCTTGTATATCAAGAAAGGCAACCATAGTATACTCCTTTACTCTTAGTGATTTTTCAATGATGCGAACAAGTGAGTGAAGCGCTGTTTCAACCGACTTACCCTTGCAATATGCATGTTGGGAGTTGGAAATTTGGTTTCCATGCTGGGGGTTGTCCATTGAACATCTGGTTTGAGAAGGTAGCAAGTTATATGTGGATTCTTGGAGAGGATTTTGCGGAGTCTAGAAGCCTCTGAGTTTTTTTCTATGTTAATACAGAAGGTACGCCAGGATGCTCATTTTTCCTTCCTCAAAACGTTTTTGTAAGTTTTGGAGACAACTTGTATTGGTCTCAATCTATTATCTCTTTCCTTTGTTAAAAAGTTGCCCGCATTTTTTTCTAAGGGTGCAGAGGTTGGAGTTCCACCATGGAGGCTTGGCCTTCTGCAAAGGAGTGCTCGTTAGAGATTCTTAAGTTTTTAATCAGGTCGATTATATTATGAGAGGCAACAGTGATGTCTAGCACTTCTTGTCTAATTCTATTTATGAAGGTAGGGACGGAGCCCGAGTTACTGAGGAGGAGGTTTGTTTCTAGAATATAATCAAAGAGTAACTTACCTCGTTCGTTCATGTTAGAGCTGCCCCAAATTGTATGATGAGCATTGGCATCACATCCAATGATTAGGGCTGTTTTGCGCTTCACTGCTTCCGCAATCAGGTTCCTTATGTTACCCAGAGGTATTGGTCCCACATGGTCGTGAGCCAAGTATGCCAAGACCAGCCAGTAGTTATTGTCATTTGTTTCAATATTGGCTGCGACAGTATCCTGATTGTTGTAATTAAAGAGTAGAAATATATTTAAGAAGTTCTTAGCAAGAATACAATATATAGATTTACCTTTTCTTACGTAGAGCAGTTTGTAGTCAGAAGTGCTGAGTCCAAACACCAGATCGTTGACAGCTTATTGTTCTTGGATAAGAACTATCCACGAGTTTTGTGATTTGGAGAAGAAGGGCGGAGGAGGCCGCTTTCAGTTGCGCTTACTCAACGTGCATATTGTCGAAAATATCGTTGAGAACAAGCTACGTCTAGCACTCTACCAACACCATTTGTCTACCAACACTATTTGTTAGTTTCGTTGAGCACGGGACAGTGGGAGATCATCGACAGCCCGTTCATTAAAGCCCAAGGAGTTCCAATAAATTGGTTGAACCTGTAAGAGTGAGTGTTACCGAGAACCCACATGTGTGGTATCATCATCGCGCTTGGGTAAGTGAAACCATTTACGGCGCATTGAAGGATGATTTGCATTTGTGTCATATAAAGTGCAGTTAATAATATTGCCGATAGACCATCCACGTTGCTTGGAATACGGCCGAAATCATCATTAGCCCGTTTTTCTTCAGAGAAGGCGAAACATATCGGTAGATGTTGGCTCGTTATTTTTGCCCACAAAAGTGTGAAAAATTCTGGACGGTTACTGGTTTCAACAAGCCGGTGCTCCATGCCACATTGCAATTGCAAATTAAATAACCTAGTTTATGCAACGAAAATTCCCTGATGTCAAAAAACGGCGATATTGACTGGCCACACTGATCTTCAGATGTGAGCCCTCAGGACTTTTTAACTTTCTCTTACAAAGAGAAAGATATTGTTTTCGTGAAAATTTTCGACTTCGAGATTTTGATTGATTCTAACATAACGATGATAGCGGAGCCTAAAAAAGTGGTTTTTGGAATTCCGTCCGTCGGTCGGTCCGTCTGTCCGTGATGGTCTCCCCAGCCTAAACGGCTAGACCGATTTTCTTCAAACTTCGTATCCAAGCTTATTTTAGTCATAATTCTAGGCCATTTTATTTGTTGGCTTTTAGCCATGTTAATAAGGGTACCTGCCATATAAAAATTACACATAACCTCAATTTTCTCGAAAACGGCTCTAACGATTTTGATTAAACTTTATATATACTATAACCATATTAGTTCCAACAAAACTGCATACCCAGTTTTTTCGAGAAAATCCATATAACGGATTTTGTCATTTAGGCCATATAAGGAAAATTGATAATTACTCGCAAACTATTATGTCAAATTGAATGAAATTTAATATATATACTACTATTACAGCTTGAAGCAATTCCCCATAATTAGTTTTAGCCCAACTAGCACTAAACGGAATTTTGAGTTTTGGCCAATAACAAAAAATCATTATTATTCCCATTGACACCGATTCCTTCAAATTTCGTAGTAAACGTTCGTATAATCATATTTCAACATTATTCATATCATTTTAAGCATTAATAATAAAAATGCGTACTATTTGATCTAACACCCAACTCGCTGTGAAAGAGAAAGTTGCGTACGACCCAGTCGTGCACCCACCACTCGTTTTATTATTTTTTCACATCTCCAGATGGGAGCCCTCAGGACTTATTTTTATGGAGTTATTTGAAAAGCAAAGTGGAAGCTAGCATTCTAAGCATACGAGTATTTGATGATTTTAAGAGTTTGGCTATTGATGAGATTGAGAACTTTTATTCCGGAAATGGAAGGAATCGGACTCAATGTGAATAATAATGATTTTTTGTTAAGAACTATTTGGGCCGGAAATGATTACATGGACTTGTTACAAATGGTAACAGCAACATAGGTTTAGATTTCATTCAATTTGACGAAATAGTTTGCAAGCAATTTTCTTATATTGCCTAAATCCAAAAATACGTTTTATGGATTTTCTCAAAAAAAAACTTTGTATCCAGTTTTCTTTGAGCTACTAATATAAGAATTGTATATGTTAAGTTTTGGCATTTGGCATTATCTGTAATTTGTATATGGGAGGTACTGTTAATAAAATGGCAAAAGTATAAAAAAACATATGAGAGTGCTACATTCCACTGTGCAGATCGTTGTATACCCTATCCCAAACCTTTTGTAAAACTAATATCCCCAAAATGTGGACATGGCTTAACATGATGGGGATTAAATATAGAAAATGACAATGTCACACAAATTGTACGGTTCTACAAAAGACAAGGTTTTTCTCCTGCATATGTTATGGGGTAGTGTATAAAAATGGTTTTTATATAAAAACGCCCCCTAAAAGTGGGTGTGGGTTAAAATGGTCTACAGACGAAATGTTTATATTAATATTACTAATTATTCTGAATCAAAATTTATTTCGAACATATGAGAAGGCTACAATCCGCTGTGCGGATCGTTTAATACCCTATCCCATCCCATCCTTAAAATTAATTTTTCTATTGCATATGCCTTGGGGTAGGGCATACAAATGTTTTTTTTTTTGTAAGAAAACGCCCCCAAAAAGTGGGCGTGGGTTAAAATGGTCTATAGACGAAATGTTCATATTAATACTACCAATGATTGTGCATCAACATTTTTTTTGAAAATTTTAAAATTTGACCAGAAAACGTTTTTTTTTTTTACAAAAAACGCCCCCAAAAAGTGGGAGTGGCAAAAAACTTTATATTGACGAAATATAGATATTACGATTCTCTTAATATGCTGCTCAGACACTTTTTTAAAATTCCTTACGGTTTGGCCAAAAAATACGTTTTCCTAAAAAGGGGGCGTGAGCGGATTTCAAAAATTTTTACACTTGTTCTGGTGACACGGACGAGGATCCTATATACCAAATTTCACAATCCTAGCTCAAAATTTAAGGCCCAAAAATCGGTGACGAACAGACAGACGGACGGACAGACAGACAGACAGACAGACAGACAGACAGACATGGCTAATTCGACTCAGCTAGCGATTCTGAGTCGATCCATATACTTTGGGTATTTGTAGCTAAACTATTTCTCTATGTTACAAACTACGTATCGAAACTCAGATACCCCTATGGGATAGGGTATAAAAATTTTAAAATTTGACCGTAAACGTTTTTTTTTTTTAAAATAAAAATGCCCCCAAAAAGTGGGCGTGGCAAAAAACTTTATATAAACGAAATATAGATATTACGATTGTCTAACTACACTTCTCAGACACTTTCTTAAAATTCCTTACGGTTTGGCCACATACTACGTTTTTCTGAAAAGGGGGCGTGGCAGTGGGCGGATTTCAAAAATTGTACCAAATTTCATCATTCTAGCTCAAAATATGAGGCCCAAAAACTGGTGACGTACGGACGGACGTACGGACAGACATGGCTAAATCGACTCAGTTTTCGATTCTGAGTCGATCCATATACTTTGAGGTATATGTAGCTAAATTATTTCTCTATGTTACAAACTATGTATCAAAACTTTTTGGTCAAATTTTTTTTTTTTTATGCACAATCATTGGTAGTATTAATATGAACATTTCGTCAATAGACCATTTTAACCCACGCCCACTTTTTGGGGGCGTTTTCTTACAAAAACCATTTTTATGCCCTACGCCAAGGCATATGCAATACAAAAACGTTGTTTTTTGTCGAACCACAAAAGGTTTTGATAAACTGTCTGAGAAATATATTGTGACAATGTCATTTTCTGTAGGTATTTTATCGCCATAAAACCCATATTTTGAGGATATAATTTTAAAGATGGGATGGGATAGGGTACTCAATGATCCGCACAGCGGATTGTAGCCTTCTCATATGTTTTTTTTTTTTTTTACTAAAAACGCCCCCAAAAAATTTTGTATAGACAAAATATAGATATGGGAATTGTGTAAATATGTTGTTCAGACACTTATTCAAAATTTAACGTTTGGCCAAAAACAACGCAGTATGCGGATTTTGAAATTTTTTACACTTGTTCTGGTGGCACGGCTAAGGATGCTATATACCAAATTTCATTACTAGCTGAAAATTAAGGTCCAAAAAATGGCTAAATAGAACTATGACCAAACAAAAACGTGGATACGAATATTGAAGAATATCGGTCAAGCTGTTAGGCTGGAGAGTTTCAAAATTCACATACCGATATAATTGATGGCGCACCCTATATTTCTAACATTCGCTGACTACCATGCCCACTTTTCAAATGAACGCCTTTTTTAGTCCAGCCGTAAAAATATTTAGAATGGTGTCTGATCCATAGAGAGTTTTTAGCTACGCCCAATTTTGCCATATCGGTTCGTCCGAAAATATCGAGCTAGGATAATGACATTTTGCATATAAGCTCTTTGTTCGTGGAAACAAGAAATGCGGAATGTAACCTTCTCATATGTTTATACCCTATCCCATAGGGCTATATTAGTTTTAACATTAAGTTTTTATACACAGTGAAATACATACATATACCTATATTAAGAATCGCTAGTTGATCCAGAAACATCTGCCTATCCGTCCGTCCATCAGTGTGTCACCGATTGTTGGGCCTTAAATTTTGAGGTAGGCTGGTGAAATTTGGTATATAAACTCTCCTTCCCGTTGCCACGATCACTTTTCATTAAAACGTTGTTTTTGGTCAAACGGTAAATAATCTTGAAATTATCTTAGTATCTTTTTTTTTCTTTGCCGAATTTAGAAAATTTAAAAAAACTTGAGACACAAAAACATTGTTTATATTAATATTAACATATCGTCTATCTGTAACCCACAGCTAAATTTTTTGGGCGTTTTCCCAAAACAAAAAAACAAAATCATATGCAATTGATTTACGTCGTTTTTCGTCGAACCATAAAAGATTTAGATAAAATGTCTGAACAAGATGTGGCGACAATGTCACTTTTTGAGGACATTTTTTTTAAGAATGGGATTGGGTATTCAACGATTCGCACAGCCAGCTTTATAAAACTCAGCGGGAAGGCCGTCATTTCCGGCGGCCTTATTAAGCTTGAGTTTAGATATAGCTATCCTCACTTCACTTAGGTCGGGTGGTTGGCAGTTTTCGCTGTCGTTGCCAATATTAAATGCTTCGTTCTGCCTGACAGCGGAATGTTGTTCGTCATCGCCGTTTAACAGTCTGCAGAAGTGGTTCTTCCATATCCTCTGCTTCGACTGTGTCTCAACTACGATATTTCCTTGTTCATCTCGACAGGATTCTGTTCGAGCCTTGTATCCTTGGCTTTGATGTTTTACACTTTGGTAAAACTTGCGAACATCGTTCCTGGAGTGGTACCTCTCTATATCCTCAATCGCGCGCTTTTCTTGCTCTTTTTTCTCCTTTCTGAAAAGCCGATGTTCTTCCATTCTTCTTTGCCTGTAGATCTCAATGGCAGCTCTCGTCTTCACCTGCAGCTTAGCCTTGTAGGCCTCGTTCTTGGCTGCGAGCATCTGTCGGCATTCCTCATCAAACCAGGGGTTTCTTGCTGGTGGCCGCGAGAAACCTAGCACATCAGTTGCGGCTGATCTAATGGCTTGTTGGCATCGTTGCCATTGTTCTTCGACATTAGATGCTGGTGGTATGTTGTGAGTCGAGAGGTCTCTGGCGATTGCAGTCTTTCGACATTAAATTTTTTCACAGTATTTCTGTTTTTTTGTGGCATGGTGGATATCCGCATCCTTACCTTGGCTACAAAAAGGTAGTTTTCCGAGTCGATGTTAGCCCCTCGGAATGTTCGGACATCCAAAATACTGGATGCGTGCCTCCTGTCTATCGCAATGTGATCAATTTGGTTGACTGTTCGTTGATCTGGAGACCGCCATGTCCCCTTTGGATATCGAGGTGAGGAAACCGTGTGCTGGCTATAGTAGCATTTCGTTCCGTAGCGAAGTCAATTAGCCTAAGTCCGTTACCAGACGTGTTGTCGTGTAGGCTATATTTTCCGACAGTACTGCTAAAGATGTCTTCTCTTCCTACCTTTGCGTTAAAATCTCCCAGCACGATTTTAACATCGTACTTTGGTAGTCGCTCATAGGTTTTGTCGAGTCGCTCGTATAAGCAATCCTTAGTTATATCATCTTTTTCCTCCGTCGGAGCATGAGCTCATATGAGGCTTATGTTGGCGAATTTGGTCTTGATGCAGATTGTTACAATGCGTTCGCTAATGTCTTGAAAACATAAGACTTGTTGCCTAAGTCTGGCACTTATAACAAATCCGCATCCAAATAGTCGCTGTTTCTGTTCACTATAACACGTTCCATAGTAGATGTCACAGTTTTTCATCCTCGTTTTGCTCGGCCCATCCCATCGTATTTCCTGGATGGCAGTAATGTTGGCTTTTTAGCAGTTTAGGGCTTCCGCTAGTTGTTCGCCTGCACCTCTCATGTTTAATGTTCTCACATTCCAGGTGCAGTACGAACGTCTTTGTCCTTTTTTCGTTCAGCATGGTCGTCAACAATAATATCAGTCCTTTCCGAGGCTATTGGTTGCTTCGTAACATAATCTCTTTTCCGTGGATGGGTAGTTAACCCAAAGCACAACCCCCAACCTGGAGGGCCAGGCCCTTGTTTTGACCCTAGGGCAGCGGGCCGAAAAAAAAAATACCGATGTCAGTAGCCCATTTTGGGATATGAGCGCTGCCGTTGACCCATTGAGGGCTCCTCCGCCACCAACTCTTTTCCAATACCCTGACTCAGTATTGGAAATCCTTATAGACTTGGTTTTCAAATATGTCGAAGGAGCTCAGATTTTACCACCAGTTCGATCAAATTGGGGCTGTAGGCGCCACCGTTGATTCCATCTAGGGAATTCCTCCGCTGCCGCCTGAGAGTGAGTGCCTTAGTGAGAGGACACTCCTCCCCCTCCCTCGTTTGCTGCCATCAACGACCTTCCACAGGGGTTTAATACCCCATCTCCAGTCTAGGTACTAGGCACCCACCAGTCACCAGCGTGGAGGTGAGAGAAGGAATTGATAGTGAGAGGCTAGAGTGAGAACGCTTGTGTCCTCATATAATCGCATCACTATCCTTAAGCACCGGCACCAAAAGATTCATTAATGGACAGTAAACAAACCCTCAAGTGCTTCAGACTCCATGGCATCTACAAAAAGTGACTGTGTTGATTTCCTACCGGAGTTTTAATTGGAGCATGTATTTTCTTCTATAAAAATCTTCTTAAAAAATAGGTTTTTTCTAAGAAATTGTTCATCACCTTACTAAAAGGAAGGTGTTTTCGTAAAGATTAAAAAAAAAATTTTTACTTTTAGCATGTTACGCTAATTTACTTGAAAACTGCTATAACGATTTTGATTAAACTCAACATATACTATTAGTATATTAGTTCCAACAAAACTGCGTACCCATGCGTACTTGGCCCAACTATCCCTAAACGGATTTTTTAGTTTTAACCAATGACGATAATTCATTATTATTCAAATTTCGACATTATTTATATCATTTAGCATCAATAATCATAATGAATATTATTTTGCCAAATTGTGAAAATCGTCAAATTCACTCATGCTTGGCATTTAATCTAACGCCCAACTCGTTTTAAAAGAGAAAGTTTCGTACAACCCAGTTGTGCACCCACCACTCGTTTTTTTAGTAGCAGCTTTTAGTGAATGCCATCAAAGAACAAAGTCTAATGGGATTGAATCGCATATCTTCAATTCGAAAAATCACTCGTTCAGGATTTGTCACGCAATAGAGCCCTTGTTTATATTTCATTTTTAAAAACGATAAAATGCCAATTTTTTGAATTTTGGCTTTATTTCATTTGGTCATTAATCAATCAATTGGATTCTAATATAGCGGTGATATTTCCGACGATCTTGTCCGACTTAGGTTTTTTGTCTCACTGACCTTTGCGAGACGATCAAACTGATCGATTGAAAACGTTTCGAGGAGATATTTACCACTTTGTAGTGTTTTTTTTTTTTGTTTAAGTTGTATGCGTTTAACCAAACCCCTGAGTAGTAGATTTTCTGTTTAAGATTTATGATTTGATCATGTAGATATTGAACGAATAGAGAATGAAACTTAACATGGTCACAATTATTACTATTTACGCTATGATTCTTTACTTGTATATGTATGATTGTTGACTAATACACATAATCAACAAACTGTGTGTCATGTGTCACAAACATTTAGTAACTTATCTGATATTTTTCGTATAAACGGAAATTGTGACCTCAAAAGGAATACCAACCCTTATTCTATCGCACAACAATAAAACATCCACCTTTTGAAATCCACCTCCGCAAAATATCTGGGTCACTATCGTTGTATAGTAGACACAAGCAAGTGTGTCGGTAAGAGCTCCTAAGGGAAACATAGGATGAGAATTACTTCGGGAATGAGTATGACAATAATCAACTATGGAAACCTTTGTGTCCTCTTTCCCTCTGTCAGAGACATATCAAAACTAAATTGAAGCATCCGCAGCCAGGGACTGTAATGGTTGTGTTCTACGTACACTTTCCGTTTCCCTTATATTTTTTTTTCCGTTTTTTTAATTTTTCCCCTTGCCATTCAAAAATTATTTCAAACATCATATGTGTCCAGGATTGAGCACGATTGCTTTGAAAATGAAAAGAAATAAAAATCGATGTATGGATTTTTTCTGACTACGATAGCAGCAGGACAATCGGTGTTGTTAGTCATTTTGCAATGAGGCGAACAATTAAGTACATATGTACGTTCGTCCTGACGCAAAGGTTTATTCCAATGTGGCATTGAAAATAATATAAACCAATCAATACTTATTTTTTTTTTTTTTTTAATACAAGGTCAGCGAGAGGGGTGCATGCAATTGTTAATCGCTCTTGAGCAAGTTCTTTTAATGATTGCACGATGCCTATGGGACACCAAGCAATGTTACTTGTTAAAGGAAATGCTACTTTTTTTGTTGTCGCCATGAGAAAATAAATATATAATGCCAGACAAATTGTAGAGGTGAAAGTAGCGTACCAGTAAAATGCAAACATAGATACGTTGACTAAATTTGTTAAATATCTGATTTTAAAAATGATGTCGCCATAAATAATCAGCAAGTAAACAAATTCACATGTACATGAGCATACAAAAAACTCTGAACTTTAAGCCCAGAAAAACTACTTATAGTAACACGAACAATTAGAGCATATCGATTACTTATTTTTTGTTTTTAAAAACCCACTCGAAATATATGTAAATAGCTTTTAAACATTCACAAAAACAGAAGCAGATTTAGTAGAAAAATTGGCGAATCGTATTTAGATCCGACGAAAAACGTCGATTCATCCTCGGAGAAACAGAAGAAGCTATAGCAGGTGTACGATCATAGAATATATTCAACCCATTGAAGAAACGATATCCTTGTATAATAAATTTACGGAAATTTACATTTTCATTTATACTTAGAAAAAAAATATATATAATTAAATAATCGAAAATTAAAAGTAGCTATGTAATTGAATTCAAATTAATAATTTTTAAACACTATCAGATTTGTGTCGTAGCGTGATTAAAGCGAACAGCATCCACGAGCAAAGATTTGCCATAGCAAATCGCGAGGCATCATTTTGTGTAAGTGATAGTGGCGCATATACAAATAATGTAAGTAATTAAGTTTGACATTGCTACAAAATTACAGAGGTAGAAGTCTCCTCAACATCAACTACAAGATCCTATCTAGCGTAATATGTGAATGTCTGAAACCGTTCTCCAACCACCTGATCGGCCCTTATCAATCCAATTTGGGCCACACAGTGTTCAATTAATCAAATATTTGTTTCGGAAAATCCTGGAAAAAGTACAAGATGCAAGATGATAGAGACCATCTATACAGAGACATGTCTACTTTTGGTATATCGCCCAAACTCGTCCGTTTGTGCAGGATGACGATGGAGAATTATCGCTGTTCAATCAGGGTCGGAAACGACCTCACACAAACATTCGATTATAAAAAAGGATTTGTTCAAGGCGACGCTACTGTCACGTTAACATCATTGTGCAAAACTCCTTATCCAACACCAGAGATATATCGGCCAGACCAAGTATATGCTGTCATAAAGAAATGTCACATCGACGAATTGGACAGAACGTCACGTCGTCCAGTCATCTTACGACCGGACTTTGGATCGGCACATTGGTTGAGGCTCAGGTTCATTCCGGACTGTTAGTAATTACAGTCGAACTTCGATTACTCGAATGTCTTGATAACTCGAAGAAATTATTTTACGTCACCTTCGATAAGTCGAATTCTGAAGGGGAATTCGCAAATTCAGCGTGTTTTGAAAAGTTCGTTTTAAAAGTATCACAAAAAGATTTAGCTAGATAATATAAATAAAATATATATTAATAGTGTTTTTATACAATCAATTTGTTTGATAACTCAGGTTCTGCTCTGAGCTAAAAAAAGAAGAAGAAAAGCCTAATGGAAAGAACTTCCTGGAGCCGTATTTTATTGGTGAAAATAAGATTTGCAGCAATTAATAAATAATCTTATGCAAGTATTAGCGTTATTAGTTCACATCTGCGCTATATGCTTGCATCACATAAATGTACAGAATAAATAAAATTTGACTCTAATTACGATTCCTCAAAATAAGTTCTCAATTTCGTTATGAATGAGTTGTTAACAATTAAATTTCTTTTCAATACCTAAAACTAACATTAAAACAAATAAAAACAACGTCACAGTCATCAAGTCAAATGTAATACAAATGACTTCTACTATATCATATATGCCACATAAAAATGATTCACACTGACGGTGTTTGCCACAAGAAAACCGGTAACCGGTATATGTAAAAAATAATAAAACAAATTTTCTACTTGCTTTAGAGTTATCAAACGAAAATGAAACTTGTGTGACCTCTTTACTATAAAGGAAATTTGCTTTCAGAATGTGTAGCCCAAGTCTTATCTAATTACGTACTCGAAAGTATTTTTTGTTGCGCTCTTCTAGCGTTCACATAATATAATTAAACCTTTTCAATCCAAGATGATGTTGTTGCTGAGTGTCACGGTTGGAAGATAACTTTATGTTTTCCCTTCTCGTTCTCACTTATCACCTTAATAAAAGAAAAAACTAAACTTGAAAATGTACCCAGGTGTAACAAATGCTACTGCACTGAGTAATACCAGCCATTACTATATCACATCTACAGGTACATCATACAGTAGAGTAACGATGGAGGAACCCTAGATTAGCGCCTCAAAAAGGTGCACATTTAAACAGCTGCTGCAGGTTTCATTGTTGATTCTACTCGACTGTACTTTTAAAAGGCATACTCGTACACTACTCCCTGGTTACTCCTTTTTATCTTTCAACGAAGGCTGTGTGTATTGTATATGGCAGATTGACTTCGTATATCAAAGACAAATAACAACTACTATCATAATTTGTACAGTATGTGTTGTCTGTTGTGTAAAAATAACACGATTATCTCGGGATAGATCAAATATAAATAAGAGTTAAAATATCCTTTCTCTATGGACATTTTTTCCTACTTAAAAAATCATATTTAATTTCTATTCGTACCTTTTTGTAAATTACTTCCTATAATGCGCAACAAAATAAAATGTACGTACATACTTATTTTAGTTAGCGACCTGCCTTTCAGGGTACACAGCGAATTTGAACAATGTGATCCCGCAATCACATTGATATGTTGTTTTCAGAATTAATAGCGGAGCCGATGTATACACAGTCCCGTACTACTTCAAAGTTTATCTGTCAATGGTGACGCTCTGTCCAATTCGTCGATGTTGAGTGTCCTTTTGTGTTGCATATACTTTGTTTTACCCTCATTTACTGCTAAACCCATTTTTACCACTTTCTACTCTATACTAACAAATGTGGCTATGACAATATGACATCACGTTGAGTCCGACCAATGATGTCAATATCGTCGGCGTATGCTAGCATATTTGTTGCACCGATTTTTGGAAGATTATGCTTCTGGTGTTCACTCGGGAGTTTTGCACAATCCGCTTAAGAATCAAATTAAAGAAGTCGCATGACGGTGCATTGCCTTGCCCAAATTTTTTGGTATCGAATCGGTGAGGCCGTTTCTGACCCTGATAGAGCAGCGATAATTCTCCATCGTCATCCTGTACAGGCGGACAGGCTCTGTATAGCTCTATAGCTCACTATAAATGCTGTCCTATGTATGTGGCTTTGAAATCGATGAATAGGTGGTGGTTATCGATTTTGACTTCTTGGATTTTTTTCCAGGATCTGCCGAAGTGTAAAGATTTGATCAGTTGTGGACTTTCCTTTCCTTAAAACACACTGATTAGGGCCGATGAGGTTGTTTCAGGTTTCAGGTCACATATTACGGAAGATATGTAGACGATGTTGAGGAGACTTATACCTCTGTAGTTGGAGCAGTTCAGATGGTCTTATTTTTTGTGGATCTGGCAAACGATGCTGAGGTCCCATTCTTCAGGCATACTCTCATAGATTTGGCTTATGAGTTGGTGGATGTTACTTACCAAAACCTTTCCACCGGCTTGAGTTGAGATATTGCTATCATCACTTCACTTAGGTCGAGTGGTTGGCAGTTTTCGCTGTCGTTGCCAATATTGAATGGTTCGTTCTGCCTGAGATCGTTCATCGCCGTTTAACAGTCTGTGGAAGTGCTTTTTCCATATCCTCAGCATCGACTGTGTCTCACCTAAGATATTTTCTTGTTCATCTCGACAGAATTCTGTTCAAGCCTTGTATCCTTGGCTTTGGCGTCTTACACTTAGGTATAACTTGCGAACATCGTTCCTAGAGTGGCACCATCGTGCGCTTTTCTTGCTCATTTTTCATCTTTCTGAAAGCCGGTGTTCTTCCCTTCTTCTTTGCCTATAGAGCTCAATGGCAACTCTCGTCGGCATTCCTAATCAAAACAGGGGTTTCTTGCTGGTGGTGCAAGAAACCTAGCACATCAGTTGCGGCTGATCTAGTGGCGACATTCGCTGCTGGTGGTATGGTGTGAATCAAGAGGTTAAGGGACCCGCGTTGCGCAAAGGCTTTAGCGGTCTCTTGCGATTGCAATCTTTCGACATTAAATTTCTGGTTGTGGTGGATATCCGCATTCTTACCTTGGCTGCAACAAGGTAGTGGTCCGAGTCGATGCTAGCCCCTCGGAATATTCAGTCATCCAAAATACTGGATGCGTGCCTCTTGTCTATCGCAATGTGATCAAATTGGTCGACTGTTCGTTGATCCGGAGACCGCCATGGTCCCTTATGAATATCGAGGTGAGGAAACCGTGTGCTGGCTATAGTAGCATTTCGTTCCTTAGCGAAGTCAATTAGCCTAAGTCCTTTACCAGATGTGTTGTCGTGTAGGCTATTTTTTCCGACAATACTTCTAAAGGTGTCATCTCTTCCTACCTTTGCGTTAAAATCTCCCAGCACGATTTTAACATCGTACTTTGGTATTCGGTCATAGGTTTTGTCAAGGAGCTCGTAGAAGCAATCCTTAGTTATATCATATTTTTCCTCCGTCGGAGCGTGAGCGCATATAAGGCTTATGTTGGTGAATTTGGCATTGATGTGTATTGTTACAATGCGTTCGCTAATGGCTGGGACTACTTGCCTAAGCCTGGCACTAATAACAAATCCGCAAACGAATAGACCCTGTTTTTGCTCACTATAACAGGGTCCATAACAGATGTCACAGTTTTTTATCCTCTTTTTGCCCGGCCATTGCTATCGTATTTCCTGGATGGCAGTCATGTCTGCTTTGTCGCACTTTAGGGCTTCCGCTAGTTGTCGGCCTGCATCTTTCCTGTTTATTATCACATTGTATAGGTGCAGATACGAACGACGTTGTCCTTTTTTTTCGAGGCTATTGGTTGCTTCGTAACATATTTTTTCCATGGTTGGGTTGTTAACCCAAAGCACAACCCTCAACCTAGAGGGCCAGTTCCAATTTATTAGATACCCCTGGGACACGGGGCCATCAGGATCCACTACGGGATTGAGCGGGCCTGAGTTAACCTTGAGATTCCTAGATAACTAATCAGAGTCTTCCCTCGTTCTACTACACCCAACCATCAATGTTAACCTTATAAAATAATAACAGCACGTCGAGTTGAAATTAATTACGATAAAATTAGCTATGATAATTTGCAAACCGAATTACCAAATTCGGTTGAAAATGTAGAACATGATATAGGTATTTATTTTTTCAGTAATTAAAAGTCTAAATACAAGTTATTTTTGTTAACTAACATAATGATTGTTCTTGCTTTTTGTTTACGTTCTTTTTAAATTGCGGTTTAATTCGTTATTTCATTTTAATTTTAGTTTCGTTTTTAGTCCTCCCTTAGGGTGAGCGTAAGCGAATATGGTAGCTGTCAGATTTGGTTATGGTATTATTGAGGCAAACAGATACAGAATATACGTTAATAAGCTTATTTAACTGCTATCAATTTTTTTCTCCAGGACAAACAATCAAACATAAAATTTGGTGGCATTTTTCTTTTAATCACAAACGAATAAAATAAAGAATAATAAAAAAGAAATCTGTTTAATAATTAAAACCTTTACAAGCAAGAAAAATAATTTTCCCAATGCTGCATATTGTAAACGCCCATAACTATTTATTCACAAATTTATCTCGAATTTACATTTCCGTAATCAACAATCGCTGAACTTTGTGTTTTGCAATGTGTTACCTCGATAAATCTTACATATCGCAAACTAGGTTCCGGAAAAAACGTTCTGTTAATCGTTCGACGGTTGTCAGTCACGGGAACCGCACATAGAAATAGGAGGTGGATATAATATAGCAGTAAGTATTTATGTATTATGTTCTGTCTAACTACAGATATGTTGCGACTCCCCGCATTCACTGACCTATTTCGAGGAATATGTTTTTTCTCCACACTCAATAAATACCCCAGAGATTATGGGTTTCATTAGAATGACATTCTATACGCATACTCTCTGAATTCGCGTCAGCAGGGTGGACATTTAAGACATATTTTTAGCATTATACCACACCAGTTTTGCTTGTTTCAGTGCTCCGATTTCGTAGTCTTCGTCTAATCTCTGTGAGAGGATTGGACCCTACCACGTACGGTATACTTGATCCGAATTCGAATTTCCTCATAGTATCATGTTTGTTTTTGCTGTTCGTCCTCGGTGAATCACCCTTAGGCAAAATTAAACAAAATTGCACACACGTTTCCCCACCATCTTGTATAAGTTAGCTACTACGCGGTGCACATTCTGAACTGAAGTTTGATCTGACTCACGATTCCTTTCTCAGAAATCTGGTGAAATACATAGAATCCACCCCATGCACTCTTACCGCACGTTCTTGTTTGCAATTATTTTATATAGCCTATCCCGATGTTTGCAAAACATTTTACCAAGCCCGGCGGGGAGGCAGATTTGAATTTACAAATTTCACCGTCCTAATGAGATTTGTGTTGTTTGGCAGGTTATTAAGATTTGGCTTATATTCCTCATACTACATCCACTCGTTACAGGGGTACACATTTAAATTGGTATTTTTATCCCTGGTTTTCATTGTTGAGTATATTTTTTCAGGAAATTTTTAATAAGTGGTAAGTGCTATGCCGAACACTCACTCCTCACAGACAGGTTAAGGGCACTTGGCACGGTGAGTGAGTTTGTTGTTTAGAAAAGGAGCTACCCCAAGTTGTACATGTGTGCGTCCTTGTGAAAGGGAAGCCGTATCAATATAAAAGGGAATTTGTCAACACAGGGATAATTAAGTCAACTGCTGGGACATCAGGTTAATATTTGAACTTGTTAAAGTGGTAATGGAAATGTTGCTGAGTTTATTGGTTTCATTCGGTCAGTTTTGGTTGTTTGGTATTTAGACGAGTTGACAATGGTACATTTTTAAGAAAGAGTAAGGTGAGAAGAATGTTATGTTATTTAGACAAGCTGACAATGGTACGTTTTTAAAAAAGAGTAATGTGAGACAAATGTTATGTTAGTCGAAGGTAATTATAGCTAGAGATGGGGCGTTAAACGAAACATATGATAAGTGCTATTTTCTTATTACAATTCCTTTGCAAAATGTGTCTAAATTATCCGTCTTATTACATTATGACTTCAATATGCTGCTATAATAAGTGTAATTACGATTTGTTATTAACCGAGTTTAACATTATGTACATTACAATATGATCTACACTATTTGCTCTATTGGCTCTATATTTCGATTAATACACATATCTTTTTACGTATTGTAAGCATTTAAAAAGGCTATAAATAGTGGGAAGCAAAAAGAAAATTGCTAACCCGCTTCGATAGTACACTTTACACAATACTTTCTGACATTGCACATTTCACATACAATCCATTATTGACAAATAAATGACAGTATCCAACTGTGGTCAAATTCCCTGAAATCACATCAATCTAGAATTTAGAAATTATTTCAAGAGCTCATGGTTGTCAATATGGTTAATTCTGCATTAAAGAGAATTGCATATTCTAATCAACGAAATAGAGCTAATTAAACTCAAAAATATGCCTACAATGCCACTTCGAGAACATTTTAACATTCACCTCTTCTGAGTCTTTTCCAAGTGCCTGGGTTCGATTCCCAGTCGTATAGGCACCTAAATGATTTTTCACTTTAAGTAAAAATCAATAAGAAGAAATAATATTTACTTTTATTCTTAAATGTGCTATATAGCCAATTTTTATTGCACTTTTAAATATTCCTAACAGAAAGTTCGATAAAATACTTAAGGTATGACAATAATAAAACTTAAACAACTATCAATCATTATTTAATAACACAACTTATTTCAGGTCTTATAGCCAAATAATTAGTATGGAAAGTAATTAGAGGACAATCTCGATTCGACCATAAACGAAATATGGTTAATCAAAGGCAATTCGAGTTTCAATACATAAATGCCTAACTTAGTTTCAATTGTTACGAGCTTTGATATACAGTGATATGCTTCTTATCGCACACATGAATTGTTTTACTATGTATATAATTTCTATAATTGTTAACTTCCGTTACCAGAAAAAATATAAGTGTCTAATAGAGTTTTAACTTGCTATAATCATTTTCCATACGTTTGTAAATGAGAAATTTAAAGATTAAACGCGAATTTCTAATGCTTCAAAACGCTATTAAAAGCTCCACGCGATTACCGAGTAGGTTACCGTACCACACCTTCACATTAGTCACTATAAAGCAGAATAATAGGTGTAGTACCTATCATTAAAATTTGTATCCCTTTTGATGTAACTTCTTAAAACTAATTAATAAAATATTTTCCTATTTATGAAACATAATCCCCAAATGTCATTCGATATGTCCAAACTTTTGTGCTAATTAAACACGGCAATCTGACTTTTTCTTTATATTCCAATCTTCCTTCTATCTATCAATTTCCTTAATCAGGTTTTAATGGAAAGTGAATATAGGTAAACAATAGCAAATTGAAAAAAGAGATTTTCTGGTTAGAGGGTTTCCTAAATATCAACAAGACTACCTCTACCTGAGCCGTGATCATTTATTCTATATCCTAGCCAAACAAAAAATTATCGCACATAGCAACGGCGTCCTTGTATATAAAGTTTTTTTTTGGCGTAAAACTAAATTCTTCCCCAGATTGGTATGAATCTTCCTCCTGTCCAATGCGATTCGCAATCACCCATCACCACCACTCTCGTTTACTCGGCGTCTCCATTTTCATATGACTGTGCTTTGGAGCAACAACCTGATTTCTGTATCTTACAGAAAGCCAACCATCCCTAGGGATATACTGTATTATATAATTTGTTTGCCATCGAATGATGACGGTGGCGTTAAAGCCCATTCGGATGTGAACCCTGTTGTAAGAGAGTGGAAAATGTCAGTCAGTCTATTATCATAAGACATTAACCTCATTCACTTTGTGTTCGACTATGTTTGCTGTTTCGCTCAGTTACTGTTGTTGTCACACACAAAAAGAAAGAATACAACTAGAAAACAAAAATGTTTGAAGAATGGAAGATAGGAAAGAAGAAGCACCGGGAAACGAAAAGACAAGCGATAAATGGATTTGTAAAATGACAAGGACATGTTTGTTTAATGGGATTCTTAAATGCCTTGCTTCCTTTTATAAGTTTCAACTTTCCTTGTTTATAGGAATGTTTGAAGTTTTGTTGGGGATGAGTGTTATGTTAACAGAGCTGAATTGTGCAAACTTATGTTTGGAGTAATGCTTTTTGATTCCAAATACATTGTACTGTTTTTAGATTAGATTAGATTTATTTTATTGAATTTAATATATTAACAATATTCATATTATGATTTAGGATAAATTAAAAACAATAAAATCGATAGGCTTGGCGTTGCCGTCTGCCTGATTGACTCGCTAAAATGTGTGTGTGTATATAAATTAAAACAAAACTTTTTAACATATTTAACAATAAGATTTTTATTTTTTTTTTATTTTTTACTATCTAAATTCCGTGATGATATTATATCGGTACGAAAAAGCGGTTTCGATAAACCTATAGAGAGCATGCCAATTTTCCCCGTTAAGAATAATCTTTGTTTGTTCCATTGTCAATGCTCGCTTTCCAAAATAAATAAGTCGTATTTCTTTGTAGATTGGACATGTTGCCAAAAAAATGAAATGTATCTTCTTTTGATTTTAGATTGCATATCGTGCAAAGATTTGATTCAATTTTTTTGAAAGGTGACCCGTTTAGATTCAACATTTCACTTCTTGCTCTACATATCAAGGATATCGCATTTAGGCTGTGGCAGTCATTAAAATAATTTTTGCTTTTTAGATTTTTAGTTTAGTTCGGGGTATATCAATCTGTTTAAGGAAGATATGGCTTGAGACTTGCTTTCGTTGCGATTGTGGATGTCAGATAGCTCCAAAAGATTATAGCATTGTTGCTTCAGAAGTAATAGATTATCGTGCTGCATATTTAGGGTTGTCTGACATTTATCTGCCAGAGCTACCCAATGATTAGTCCATTCCAATTTATTTTCAATGGTGTATTTTGCGAGAATGAGTGGGAGTCTATGCGCGGGATATTTAAGCACTTTGAGTATATAATTAAAATGTAATTTGAGGGTATAACTGAAAAGACTTGGGAGACCTGTTTCTAGACATAAGACGTAGTTAGGTGTGTTCATTGGAAGGCGGAATAATTGTTTTATTAAAAAACGAAGAAGCTTTTCTACTTCCTCGTACTGTTTAAAACCCCAAGTTTGACAGCTATAACACATAACGGAGCGCATAACCGCTTCAAACACACGATACTTGGCTGATATTGGTATTTCATTTTTATAAATTATATTTTTCCACGAAGCGTTTATAAGGCTTTTGGATGCTGATAGCTTCTTATCAAGGTGTTGCGTTATTTTCATGTTGGGCTCTAAAATTATGACGAGATAATTATATTGGGTGACAACTTCTATTGTTTCACTATCATAAAACCACTTTTCATTCTCACCCAGTTTAGTTTGCCTGTTACGTACAATCATGATCTTTGATTTTTCCAAGTTGACTCTCAGATTCCACATTTTGCAGTAGTTATGCATTTTATTGATCATAAGTTGTAGGCTATGAGGTGATTCCGCTAGTAAAACAATATCATCTGCGTATTGTAGAACCTTAAAGGTTTCTTGTGCGATTATTATACCTGCAGGCAGGTGTTCCGATATGTCATCTATAAACAGAGCAAAAAGAACTGCGCAACCTTGTTTCACTCCAGATTTAGTTTTAAACCATTCGGATATATTTCTTCCGTCCCATACTGTTTGCCGGGTGTTCTTATACATATTTTTTATGACCTTCAGCATTTGAGATGACATGCCTTTTTGCGAAAGTTTATAAAAGAGTGCGTTTCGGTCAATTGAATCAAAAGCAGCTCTGAAGTCCACAAAAAACACATATAATTTTCTATTTTGCCTAAGGAAGTATTGGGCGATCGTTGTCAGTGAAAATATATTGTCAACAGTAGAGTAACCTTTGCGAAATCCTTCTTGATATTCACTCAGTATTTTATTTCTTTCTACCCAGCAGTTAATTCTGTTAAGTATGATTGATGAAAAACTTTAGCAATCGAGTTCATGAAAGATATTCCTCTGTAATTAGATGGTGTATTAACATCTCCCTTTTTGTATATTGGGTAAACAATAGCATCTTTGAATTCTTGAGGTACATCGCCTGTTCTAAGAATGAGATTGAAAGTTGCCAACATTTTACTTAAGAATTCAGTAGGGGCATTTTTATAAAATTCATTTCCTATATGATCAGGTCCTGGAGCTTTTTTATTTTTACAATTATGCAGACTAGTCATAAGTTCACTCATTTCAAATTGCCTATCCATCAAATCATCCACTATATAAGGCTCAGCAAATTGAATACTTTCATGTATGTCAGTGGGATTAAGTAGACTTTTAAAATAACTGGCTAGTTTTGAGGTAGAAATATAAATTCCACAGACATATTCCACGCCTTTGAGGGTCTTTATTTTATCCCAAAACTGTTTGCTGTTAGTTGTGCTAGAGAGTTCTAATGCCACTGACATATAGTATTTTTCACGTTTGGTTCTACATAGAAGTTTAAAATTTTTATTAGCGTTGATGTATTGTTTTCTATGAGCTTTATCTGGACTTGTTGTTAGTTTTAGATTTCTAAGTAGGTTAAACGACAGTTTTCTTGCGGTGAAACATTCCTGGTCGAACCACTTCTGCCGGTAGCTTTGTTTTTTGAATATTGGGTTTATTGGAACAACTTTTTTAATACTGTTGCTTAAGAAACTTATCTTTTCTGCGGCGGTAAAAAATGTAGTGGTTGCGTAGGTACTCTGTATCTCATTCAATAATTTGTCTGCATACAATTCTTTTTGAGTATCTTTCCACATAAGTTTTGGTGGTAAGATAAATGTATGATACATTGTGCTTTTACCAAAGTCAAATGTTACATATATTGCCATGTGATCTGAAAATATTTGGGTTCCTACTTTAAAGCATGATATAGCATTGTGCCATTCACCTGACACTGCGCAGATATCTATAACCGACTTCCCATAGCCTCCAATAAACGTTAGTTCTCCGTCTTTATCATTCTTGTGACACCCATTAAGTATATACAAATTAAACGCCTGACACATTTCTAAAAGAAGGCGACCATTTCTTTTTGTGATTTTATCTTTTGAAGTACGTTTTTCTAAAATTTCTGAACCGATGAAGCTAGTCTCAGGTGGAACTATCTGCTCTCCACCAATCCTAGAATTAACATCCCCGATAAGCATAATATTTTCTGAATCTATTAAATTAAGCATATCATAAATAGCATAAAATTCGATATCCCAGAAATTGCAGTTAATGTAGGTTGGCAAAATATAAAATTTTGAATTAGAGCTATTAATGTTTAAGCAAACGCGGTTATTTATATAAGTAAAGCTACCATTAATAGTATTTTTAAAGCCAAACAAAGATCCTCCTATTGCTCTACCAAATCTATTTTCACGATTAGCCGGTATCCATGTAATTTATATTCAGAAAAATATTTGTTATATGTTTAATAATTTTCAATTGTTATAAATGTTTCATAGAGAAAAAAAATATCTTTTTTTTTCACAAATTTAAAGAAATCAACATTAAATATTTTGTTTGATAACCCAGCAATATTATAAGAAAGGATAGTACTATTTTTAATTTAAATTTTTCCATTAGTTAATTTTTTTTCTACTTTTACTTGCGTGACAGACGGCAACACTGTTTCACATACGTTGTGTTGAACTTCCAGATGGTGCTGCTAACATCTCGTTCGTGTTGACAGTTGAGTTTGATGTTAATTTATCCAAGTCGTGCACGTGATGCGGTTTATTTGTTGAGTGTTGTTTACCTTTGTTTTTAGTAATTGTGTTTTCTTTCGGCATCCCAATATCTCCGAACAGTTCATGGAGTACTTCAAATCCATCGCGGTTGGCACAAATGACCCTTTCCTTCTGTTGTTATGTGAAACGTTTTTTCTTTTACTATAAGTTTCATTGTACTGTTTACAGATGAAAAAAAAATCAAATTATTACTGCACAAAGTGGAATTTTCCTTTAAACGACTTTATTTGTTTTGAAATCAATTTGTGTAAGGCTAAGGCTACGGCCAAAGCTAAAAAGCTAGTGCACTAGTATGAACACCGTAGACTCTAGTAAGAATTTGTTAGTGTATTTAATTTTGAAAGCAAATTAAGGATTTAAAAATTATAAGCAAAGGTTACAAATAACGGCTGTTTTTTAAGAGGTCGGTTTTTCAGTTCGCGAAGTTTACCGCAAGCTCCGTCCATTTTATGGTCGACATAACCGTCCATAAGAGCAATTAATTTGGTTAAAAATGGATCGTTTTCGCACTACGTTTACTCCATGTGATAATACGCATCCGCAGAGAAGTCGAACAGTGCGCACCGAAGAAACAATTGCAGCTGTAGAGCAAAGTGTTGAAGAGGACCCGAATGAATCGATTCTCCACAGCAATTGGAACTTTGTCAATGAACTTTATGGAAGATTTTGCGCAAAGATCTCGGCTTACGACCTAACAAGATCCAGCATGTGCAAGAATTAAAGCCGCGAGACCATGCAATTCGTCGTGATTTTGGTGTATGGGCCGAAAATGAGATTGATCTCGATGCTGATTTTCATCGCAAAATTTTGTTTAGTCATGAGGCTCATTTTTGGTTGAATGTCCCACGTCAACAAGCAAAATTGCCGCATTTGGATTGAAGAGAATCCACATGAGACCCTTGAGACCACATTACATTCACAAAAACTGACTGTTTGGTGTGCTCTATGGCCTGGTGGAGTCATTGGGCCATACTTCTTCCGAAATGATGGTGGGGAGTCAGTTACCGTTAATGGGGGACCAGTATACAGCCATGATAACCGACTATTTTGTTCCCGAATTGGATGACATTAATGTCGATGAATGTGGTTCCAACAAGACGGCGCTACATGTCACACCGCGCCCGTCACAATCGATTTATTGAAGGAAACATTTGATGATTGCATAATTTCGCGGAATGGACTTGTCAATTGGCCAATAAGATCGTGTGACTTGACACCATTGGATTATTTTTTTTTGGGATATGTGAAGTCGCTCGTCTACGTTAGGGGACTTGGAAGCCAACATTCGTGGCGTTATTGCCGACATACGGCCCCAAATGCTCGAAAAAGTTGTTGAAAATTGGACCTCTCGACTACGCTTTATTCGAACCACCCACATGTTTAAACATTATTTAAACCATATTTAAACATTAATGACATAAAGCCAAATTGATGGACATTAAAACGATTTTTTTGTGTTTTAATTCAATTCGAAGTTCGATATCTCTAAAAAAAACACCCTTTATAGAATTATTTTTTTTTATCAAAGAAATGTTACAAACCTACAATTATATCGGGTGAAAACTTTTGCGCCCTATTATTACTTGTACCACTGGTTTGAACATGGCGTGAGATCATTAATTATTATTCGGTTATTTACATCTTGCAAATATCACTTTTGCGAAAGGAATTTAAATTTTTCGTCGAAAATACTTAAAAACAAAATTAGCAAATACTTTATAAAACACTAGCTGCCCGGCCCGGCTTCGCCCGGGTACTGTTTCGTTTTAGGGTCCGTAATAGTATTTTAGTGTTAGTAGTATTTATTTTCTCAAAGCTGACCTGAGAGATTTTCTCAATATTTTTTTCCGTAAGAACCTTGTACAGAGTATTAGAAAACTACAAAAAAAAATCAGCCAAATCGGTCAAGCCGTTTTCATGTTATGTCGTGACAACGGAAAACGGGTTTCATTTTTATATATATAGATATGAGAAGGCTACAATCCTCTGTGCGGATCGTTGAATACCCTATCCTATCCGGCGCAGGGACATAAGTCCTGAATTGATTTTTCGGGTCTAATGCCCCATTAAAGTGGGAAATAAGTCCCGCACTTAGTTTGGTATGTCTCGAAACCGAAGTAGCGAGGAGGAAAAAGTAAAAATACCCATAACGTTTTCAGGTTCTATATTGAAAAAAAATTTATTAAATTTAAAATAATTCACGTGAATTTTTATTCTCAAATATTTTGATTTTTTCTTTGAGAAAATAACAGTAAATTTTTTTTCAATATAGAACCTGAAAACGTTATGGGTATTTTTACTTTTTCCTCCTCGCTATTTTTACATTTTGTTTATGAGTTTCAATTTGTGAAAACAAAACGCCTAAACAATCTAGTAGATATATATTTTTGTATAACTTAAAAAAAAAAAAAAACAATTTTCAGACAATTTGTTAAAAACAGCACAAGAATATTTTGTTAAATTTACTAACAATGCAAAATAGTTTGTAATGAATTAATTTTTATTTAATAAACTAAAAAAATCAAATAAATTAATTAATAATATCAATTTATTTTGTCAAGACTTCTTAATAATTTTCAACTCTGAGAATTGTTAATAAAACCTATATATGTACACATCAGCTACGCAACATCTCATATGCAATCAAAAGTTTCATAAAGCCAAATCGGCCTTATGTCGCTTTGCAAAGGTGTCATATTGCCAAATGCCAAAATTTGGCCTTATTAAGAAAAAAAAACAGAATGTCAACCTACACACAATTTGTAGTTCATAAGCGAATAAATAAAAGATACTTGTTCTTCGGTAAACGTTTTAATAAGGAATGAATATCGGATGGATATAGAGAGGGAAAAAAGATACATGTATGAAAGAGATATATATATATATTACTCAAGGAATCCAAATTCTTTAAGTATATTTCGGAGATAAACAGTTTCCTTCGATGCTTCCGTCAAAGCCATATACTCAGCCTCGGTGCTGGATAAGGCAATTGATTTTTGCTTCCTTGACTCCCAAGTTATAGCTGCATTTGCTAATATAAAGACAAATCCGGTGTATGAAAATCTATCGTCGATGTTACCGCCCCAATCTGAGTCGACGAAGCCCATGAGTGGACGACTGGTTTTCTTAAATACCAATCCGTGATTCTCTGTTTCTCGAAGATACCTCAGCACGCGCATAGCCGCCTTCCAGTGCTCCTTCCCGGGATCGTTATTAAATTGACTTAAAGCACTTACGGTATGTGCGATATCCGGACGTGTTGACACTGCTAAATACATGAGAGATCCTATGAGTGATGTATATGGGACTGATTTCATATCTTCTTTCTCCGTTTCAGACACTGTTCCTTTGCACAATTTTGCATTACCATCCAATGGCGTTGATATGACTTTCGCCTCTTGCATACCGTAATCAGCCAGAATGTTTTGTATATGTTTTCGCTGACGCATTGTCACAGTCCCTTTTGTTATATTTTGTTCAAATTCGATGCCTAAGCAATAATGCAACTTACCTAGATCTTTTAGATTTTCGGGATAGATGTTCTTTTAAATCATTGTAGGCACTCTTCGTGTTGGTTCCGACTATGATATCCGCGTATATTACGACTATCATGTAGATTTCGTCTTTCTCCAAAATGTAGATGCACTTCTCCGTGTTTAGTGGCCTCAGTCCCATTGCCACTATTTCTTGGTCCAATTTCATAAACCACTTCCGTCCTGATTGCTTAAGTCCATAAAGCGCTTTCTTCAACGAATAAACTCATCATCTTCCCCTTCGACGAACTCCGCAGCTTGCTCCATATACAAATCTTCATCATCGAGGTCCCCGTTTATGTATGCCATTTCGACATCCAGTTGGAATAACTCTAGATCAAACTCAGCCGCTAGCGCCATAAGAATACGTATGGAACTTTGTCTGGCAACTGGAGAAAAGGTTTCGTGGAAATCAATGCCTGGTTGCTGTGAACAGCCTTTTGCAACCAAGCGTGCTTTCCTCTTCTCGACGCTTCCATCTGCATTGAACTTCGTTCTTAAAACCCACCGACAACCGATGACCTTTTTGGTTTGTGGACGTTTAACAAGCTCCCACGCTTTGATATCTCGAAGAGCTTCAAACTCAGCCTTCATTGCATCCTTCCACTCATCAGCGTATGGACCAGCCATAGCTTCCTCCACCGTTGGATCCGGAATGTCATACGCAAAGCTTGTTTCTGCTTCTACTTTCTTTTCCTCCTTAGCTATCGGCATCATTATATTGTACAACTTTCTTGGTCTGCCTCTTTTACCTGTTCTGAGAAATGTTGGTCTGCCTGGTAGCCTCGTGGAAGTGACTGGGGTTTGTTGATTATTTATTTCTGCATCTCGGTGCTGTTCGCTGTCGTTATCCGTGTCACTAGTTTCTGACTTTGGATCTTGAAGTTCTTCTTCAGCTTTGTGTTGATTGAAGACATCATTTTTGGTTTCGTCTCTCTCATCGCCTTCATCTCCCGTATTTAAAGCTTGATCCTTAACTGCTCCAGAATTGTCAAGTGGTATTTCGAAGTCAATACCTTCGCTCGGTTTGTTTTCTGCTTCAAGACTTGGTTCCTCGATAAACCGGACGTCTCTGCTAACAATTATCTTTCTTGCAGTGGGTTCCCAAAGACGGTAAGCTTTCGATGTGGTAGAGTATCCGGTAAAGATACATTGCTAAGACCTTGCTTGCAAATGCTTTACATCCAAAAGTTTTGAAGTTCGATACATCTGGCTTATAGCCATATCTGACTTCAAATGGAGTCATATCATTCAGACTTCTTGTTGGGCAACGATTTCTTATATAAGCAGCTGTTGCAATTGCTTCCGCCCAGAAACTTGGTGGCAGTTTCGCTTGTAGCATTAAACACCTGGCCATTTCGACTAGTGTGCGGTTCATTCTCTCCGCCGTGCCATTTTGTTGCGGGGTGTGCGCCACTGTGTGCTCTCTTCTAATTCCAGCTTGTTGTATTAGCTTTATAAAATCCACACCACAATATTCTAATCCGTTGTCAGTGCGTAACGTTTTGATTCGGCATTCCGTCTGATTTTCTGATAAGGCTTTAAAGTTCACAAACGCCTCCTTGACATCACTTTTCGCTTTCAGAAAGTATACATCCGCATACCTTGACTTGTTATCAATAAATGTTGCGAACGACGTGGCTCCTCCTAGTAACCTTGTTCTCATTGGTCCACAAACGTCAGAATGAATCAACTCTAGCAGTTTGTGACTTTTAGTTTGTTATGACTGAGGGAATGCAGTCGCACTTTGCTTGCCTTTAATGCAGACTTCACATACTGACAATTGCCCTGAGATGATGACGGAAATGCCTCTCACGATTTTATTGGATATCAGCCTTTTAAGATCCTTTTCATTTAAATGGCCATAACGCTGGTGCCATTTCTCTAAATCGATAGGCTTTTCTCCGACTGCGGATGCGGACTCTCCAAACGATTCAATAAAATATAAATCGCCCCTTCGCGTCGCACTTACTACGTATTGGTCATTTTTGTTTTTGATCACCGCTTCATTTTTCTTGAAGGAAATGTTGTATCCATTTGACGCTATCTTTGAGATCGACAAAAGATTCGTTTTTAGTTCTGGTACACAAAGAACGTTTTCCAATTTAATTATCTTTTGACTGTCTCCATTTTGTATGTTCAGGTGGATAGTACCTTTGCCGATAATTTTAGTGGTTCGGTCAACTGATAGTCGTACATTTTGATTTGCCACTTCAGTTAAATCCGTAAACTTACGTTTGTCTTGGCACATGTGCGATGTTGCTCCACTGTCGACACACCAATCAGTCGTTGAGTTTGATTCAACTCCCATTGTTATCGCTAAGGTCGCTTTCTCACCTTTGTCAGCAACAAAACTACAATCCTTCGAGACAGAGCTTGTACACACAGCAACAGCAGCAAACACATCCTCTTCAGCGTTTGATGTGCTTTGTTTTGTCGTTCTGAGTTTAGTCTTATTCCAACACTCAGCTGCTTTGTGTCCCACCTTATGACAAAAATTGCACTTGTAAAACTTCTGTCCAGTCTGGTTTCTTCCCATTAAATTTCTTGGGGTTGTCTGCGGCTCGTTCTTATGTTGAAAATATCTGTTTTGCTTACCTGCCGTCCTTGTGAAAAATGCTTCTTGATTTTGTTTAGCATGTGTTGACTTTTCTTTTCGAGAACTAAATTCCTCCAACAATTTTATTTTCAGCGCCTCTGGTGTTGGCAAATCATCCCTTGCCTCTATCGCACAGCGAAAGTTTTCATAGCTCTCAGGGATGCTATACAGCAACAGTATAGATAAAAGATCTCCGGCGACTTGAACTTCCATCTCTAGCAGCTTGTCCACCGTCGCGAAAAATTTCAAAAAAAAAAAAAATTCGTCGCAATTTCAACAGCGTGGCCTTACGCGCCGGTCCTCTTGATTGATACACCTCTTCCAGCTTCGCTCAGACATGATTTGATGTTGCGCAGTATTTCATATGGCATAGCTCAGACGGCGACATAGCTAAACTTATGTCGGCTCTTGCTTTTTGGTCTGCTACATCCCAAGTGTCAAGATTGTTGAGTTTTCTAGCGTAATCGGCTCCGGCTTAATTTTTCGTCCAGTAACATAGTCCCAGGAATCATTTTTTATCAAAATTGCTCCCATTTGCAGCTTCCAGGTATCAAAATTATCCTTGTTAAGTTTCTCGATGTTCGCAGAATGTGCCGACATCTTGAAAATGAATATATTATGTATATATTTTATGTTACCCTAACTGCAATCAGCAATACTTCCTTTTAAATTTGGTTTATTCCTGTTGATTTGTTGGATTGATTAAGCTTTATAAAATTACTAGCTGCCCGGCCCGGCTTCGCCCGGGTACTGTTTCGTTTTAGGGTCCGTAATAGTATTTTAGTGTTAGTAGTATTTATTTTCTCAAAGCTGACCTGAGAGATTTTCTCAATATTTTTTTCCGTAAGAACCTTGTACAGAGTATTAGAAAACTACAAAAAAAATCAGCCAAATCGGTCAAGCCGTTTTCATGTTATGTCCTGACAACGGAAAACGGGTTTCATTTTTTTATATATAGATACGCAGTTAATTATTTTTCTGGTCCCATAACCTGTAGTTCATAAGCGAATAAATAAAAGATACTTGTTCTTCGGTAAACGTTTTAATAAGGAATGAATATCGGATGGATATAGAGAGGGAAAAAAGATACATGTATGAAAGAGATATATATATTACTCATAACACAAGAAAAATAATATACACCCGTGTTGCCACTTTATGGTATAACAACACAATTTGTATGGCAATTTGAATATTTGTTAAAGCAGATGGGGAGGTCTTCTTAGTTTTTCTCAAGGCGTATATTTGCTAAAATATTTATGTGGGACATAAGTCCCGCATTGAATTCGAGACTTATGTCCCACCTTAATGGGACATTAGTCCCGAAAAATCAATTCAGGACTTATGTCCCTGCGCCATCCTATCCTATCTTTAAAACTAATATCCTCAAAAAGTTGTCTTTATGGGGATAAAATTAGAAAATGACATTGTGACAACATACTGTTCCCACAGTTGATCAAAATTATGGTTCGACATAATTTTGCAAAAAAAAAAAATGTGAACATTTGATCGGTTCTGGACTTTCCTGGCCTACAACCGCACTGATAAGTGCCGATCAGCTACAAGCGTTCACAAATTACGGCAGATAGGATGTAGGCGATGTTGAGTAGACTTATGCCTCTGTAGTTGGCGCAGTTTAGAGGTCTCCTTTTTGGTGGAATCGGGCAAACGATGCTGAGGTTCCATTCTTCAGGCATACTTTCATCCGACCAGATTTGGCTTATGAGTTGGTGGATGTCACTTACCAAGTCATCTCTGCCGGCTTTATAAAGCTCGGTGGGAAAGCCGTCATTTCCGGCGACCTATCCTTTGCTTTGACTTTTTACACTTTGGTAAAACTGGCGAAAATCGTTCCTGGAGTGGCACCTCTCTATACCCTCGATCGCGCGCTTTTCTTGCTCTTTTTCCTTCTTTTTGAAAAGCCGGTGTTCTTCCCTTTGGCTTCATCTGCAGCTTAGCCATGTTGGCCTCGTTCTTGGCTGCGATCATCTGTTGTGCATTCCTTATCAAACCAGCCATTGTTCTTCGAAATTCGATGCTGGTGGTATGGTGTGAATCGAGAGGTTAAGACTACGCGTTGCGCTTGGGCCTTGGCGGTCTCTTGCGATAGAAGTCTTTCAACATTAATTTTTTCACAGTATTTCTGATTTGTTGTGGCGTGGAACATATCTGCATTCTTACCTTGGCTGCAACTAGGTAGTGATCCGAGTCGATGTTAGACCCTCGGAATGTTCGGACATCCAAAATACTGGATGCGTGCCTCATGTCTATCGCAATGTGATCAATTTGGTTGACTGTTCGTTGATCCGGAGACCGACATGGTCCCTTATGGATATCGAGGTGAGGAAACCGTGTGCTGGCTATAGTGGCATTTCGATCCGTAGCTAAGTCAATTGACCTAAGTTTGTTACCAGACGTGTTGTCGTGTAGGCTATGTTTTCTGACAATACTGCTACCTTTCTGAGTCGATCCATATACTTTGAGGTATATCTGTCGAAATTATTTCTCGTTACAAACTTTATGTCAAAACTAATATACCCCAATGGGATAGGGTATAAAAAGAATCCACTAAATGGTTATGATAATATGAACATTTCGTCTTTGCATTATGTTTAATCCAGTCCCACTTTTTGGGGGCGTTTTCCTATTAAAACCATTTGTATACTATATCTCGAGGCATATGTAATAGAAAAACGTTGTTTTTTGTCGAACCACAAAAGATTTTGATACTGTCTGAACAATATGTCGTGACAATGTCATTTTCTGTATTTCATCGCCATAAAGCCCACATTTTGGGGATATTTATTTTAAAGATGGGAAAGGATAGGGTATTAAACGATCCGCACAGCTGACACTTGATACATATTAGTACTAATTTTTCTTTAATGGAAAACATAATTTTAATTAGAATAACCATATAGGCCTGACTAATTTTACACAAATTGCTCGGTCCATCCATAAGAAAAATGTTATTTGTTATTTTTAGGTGATCTTAACATTTAGTTTTCAAGAGTTTGTAAAATGTTTAAATTCGTTTCACTGGTACAACCCCACAGGTGTATATCATTATGTCCAAACTTGCTTGTCTAATAGCAGCTTGTTATCAAGGTTAAGCTTCAAATATTTTCCGAGCAACCAGTACTACAGTTCTCTGAATTTATTTTTAAGTTCTTCGCATTTCTTTTTTACATGCGACTTCCATTTTAATTTCTAGTGTCATTCCGAGATATTTCGCTTCATTTCTACATCTACATGAATCGATTTGCTCTCGAAAAGTGAAATCCGCCAGAATTTTCGCGACTATCAGATCTGTGTCGTAGCGAGCTTAATACAAGCAGCATCTACGAGCAGAGATTTGCCACAGCATATAATATGCATCCACAGGCTCATCATTTAGTGCATTTGTTAGTGGGACAAAACAGAACATAGATGTAACTAAGTTTGAAATCACTAGCAAAATCAATAAACGATTAAATTACAATGAAGCTATATATATTATTAAACAAAAGACAATTTTAAATATACTTATTACGGCTCTAGAATACAATTTCGCAGACTGTTTTTCAAACTATTTTTACTAACATGCAGTTCAACTACGTCGTTATTTTTATTGTAAACTCTACTCATGCGACTAATAGCCTCATGCATGCCATAGTTGTGTTTATGGCTAGGTATATGTAATATATTGAATCTACGCAGGTTGTAGGAACCTCCCCGAGTATTAAAACCAATAGCACTTAAAAGATCAGGAGCATCAATTTGTCCTGATAATAATTGGTGTAAGAAAACCATGTCATTATTAAGTCTACGTTGAGACAAAGGCAATAGTTGCAGCAGTTTAATTCTGCACCTATACGGAGGCAAATTGTGCAGATCATCCCATGGAAGTCCTCTCAAAGCAAATCTTATGAATTTACGTTGGACTGATTCAATTCTATTCGAATGAACTACATAGAAGGGTGTCCAAACTTGTGAAGCATACTCCAAGTGAGGCCGAACTAGACAGTTATAGAGCGAAAGAGTGACGTAAGGGTCATTAAACTCTTTTGACCATCTTTTAATAAATCCTAACATAGAGTTTGATTTATTGACGATAACGTTAATGTGTTTATTAAACACATCAAAATATCAAAATATACACCAAGATCTTTAAAACTATCTGCACGACAGAGAGTGTGCCCGGACAGAGTATATTTAAAATTACATGGAGCGCGTTTTCGTGAAAATGACATATGCTGGCACTTTGTAGGGTTCAGATTCAAACCGTTTTTAAGACACCATATTGTAAAACTATTTAAATCGGTTTGTAGTGAAAGCGAATCGTTTAGATCTTCTACACATTTAAAATTTTCATATCATCAGCATATATCAATATTTTGCTATCTCGAATACAAGCTTTTACATCGTTAATTGCAAGTATAAATAATATTGGTCCTAAATGACTTCCTTGAGGTACTCCAGAGTGAGCAACAAAAGGTTCTGACTTGGAACCTCTAAATTTTACTTGGTATGTTCTCAATGAGAGGTATGATTTAACCCAATTTATGAAACCTGGAGGGAATCCATACGACTTTCCATTGTCTTGTAGTCTCGAATTCATTAATGTTTTCATTTTGCGCTGGACCAAATGGCTTAAATGTTTCCTCGATATGTTCGGCAAAAACGTCTGCTTTTTCCTTATCGCTTTTTTTCAAGCGTCCTAAGATACCCTAATAGGTGGCACAGCGTTTTTTGTCCGTTTTATGACTCTAATTGCTTTCCAGAGCTAATAATAATAATTGATTCGTTTCCAGCGGTTAGACTTTGCAGATAAGTTTCTACTGCATGGTTTTTAAATTTGTTTATCGAAGTTAGTTACCCAACCGATTTAAATAGGTGGGGAGCACGTATTTGTTGCCATATTTTACGAGCTTTTCCTTTTGTCTAACGAAATCTTTTATTTCCCGTGGGTACTTAATATTACTATAGCTCACTATTTTGCTTTGTTGAGGATTATTATTCCATGCTGCTTTTTGGATGGTATCGATAAAGGAGTCAATACGCGACTTCGAGTTCCAATGGGGTTCGGAACTACAACCACTGAGAAAAAACAACACAGAAGATTTTCAAACATAGTCATGTCATGTTTGAGTTTGATTTCAAACAAATATGATTTGGCATGGAAGGGGTTTCTATTTAATTTTAATAACTCATTGTTGAAATTACTTGAACATAATTTAGTTCAAATTAACTTTGCTTTCTATTTAGCTTGAACGTGTTTCTGTTTGTTTTAATTGACTTCATCTAATGTTCTTTCAAATAGAATTATCTTCATTTTTTTTTGAATATGTCCGTGTTTGAGACAAATACGTTTTCTGTTTTGAACAAATAGTTTCAACGTTAGCTTTTTCAAATCAAAATCTATTCATTTATATCAAACTCATTCTTTAATTTCAATAATTCGTTCGATTTTTTATTAATAAGTTTTTTATTTGAAAATTTTTATTTGTGAATTTTGAGTAATTATGTATATACAACAAAATGCTAGTAAGTATACTAAATGCAAGAATACAAATATTTTAGTTGTAGATACATTCTTACTCGAAATTCCCACTCGGCTCTTAAACTATTACCATCATTTCAAATAAACAACTTTTTTCTTTAAAATCGAACAAGTTTTATATATAAATGAAAAGATTTATGCTTGGAATAACTATGGGATCTGTTTGAAAAAGCTAACGTTGAAAACATTTGTTTGTTACAATTAAAAACTACTTTTAAAATTGAACGCAAATATACAATATGTACTTCCCGAAACTTGTTTTATCACACATAAGCCAATGAATATGATGAATATGACTTGGATAAGGAAACTGTAAAAAGTTTTAAAACGCCAAAAGCTTCAATGAAACCATGTGAAAAAAAAAACACTTCAGTTTATTTTTTTTCTACAAAAATTTAATACTAAAATAAAATTTTCCATTATTAATAGTGTGGACATGTAACGGAGAGCTAGTAAAATAAAAAAATATTCTTGAAATATCCTTTTACCAATTTCATAGGACTGAAAATGTGTGTCTAACTGAATGAACTTGTTGATGTTTCTGGCGATTTAACATCCAATCGGATACTTTAGTAACGACAGAAATTGTTGTATCATCGATGTCAAACTACAAACGTTATTCAACATAATTTATACATATTACTATTCAGGTTTTTCTAGTGGTATCAGTGAATACCTACCTTTTCTTTCATCCATACCTAAAGCCTTTCCCTAAATTTAGCCCAACTTTTGGAAAAAGATCCTTAATATCTTCTGTAGAAAGAAATTTTAGTATGTCTAGCGTTACTTCGCTCCCTAAAAAAATATTAAAATGAATGAACTGAAGTTTGATATTGATATCAGATGCTGCTAGTTTGTAGATATTCAAGAAAAAATATAAAGTAAATATTTTCGGTACAGAATGTTTCGAAAAATTTGATTTTCTTATATTTCGACAGAATTTGTTAAAATTGATATCAGATGACGCTTGCTCTTTGCGATATTCAAGAAAAAGATATTTAAAAATATTACCAAGTATATTTTTAAATATTTTTTATTTGTGTTTTCAAAAACTCTGTATATTTTTATATAGATATTTTTTTCTTGAATATCTCTTAGCACATCACCTGATGTCAATTTTAACCAGTTCTGTCGAAAATCAAATATTTCAAAACAATATTGACAAAAATGTTACACTCAAACATGAATCTATTTGAATTGAACTCAAACGAAGAACAATAATTAATAAACATATGAAAGGGCTACAAACCGCTGTGCGGATCGTTGTATACCCTATCCCATCCCATTTGTAAAACTAATATCTCCAAAATGTGGACATGGCTTAAAACACGATGGGGATTAAATATAGAAAATGACAATGTCACAACAAATTGTACGGTTCTACAAAATACAAGGTTTTTCTCCTCCATATAATATGGGGTAATGCATAAAATTGGTTTTTATATAAAAACGCCCCCTAAAAGTGGGCGTGGGTTAAGATGGTCTATAGACGAAATGTTTATACTAATGTTACTTATTATTCTGCATCAAATTTTTTTTTCGAAAATTTTAAAATTTGACCGTATGTGGGATTATTGCAACCAGTAATATTTAGTAGAATATAAAAAAAATCAATTTGGCAAAATAATTTGCGAGGAATTGAGAATTAACTTTATATGGCCAAAATGCGGACGAAGCAAGGCGAGAATGGGTCAGCTAGTTTGTTATAAGGCTTAATTAATCAGTTAAGTAAATTCTTTGCACATTATTTTTAAGTTAGTTTAATGCATATCTCAGTACATTTTAAATGAATTTCAAATATTATTCTTTTTTTCAGAACTCATATCATCATTCTCTCCTGACACATTAAAAAAACTGCTAATTGAATGTGAAACTTTTTTAAAAGGAGGCTTATTTACTGCTATTCTTCAAAACATTCAACGAATATCATCAACATTTTGATATTTTATTTTTATATATAATGACGTAAGTACTTGATATTTGTTTAATTCTATATTATTTAAGTTTTGAAAAGCGAAAATGACTAAAAAAAATTACAACAATAACATTTAAATAAAAATAAAATTATAGGAGTCGAGAATCGGAAATCTTCGATTGGTATTTTAAAAGATCTACAAATCCTTTTTATACCCTATGGCCTATCCCATAGGGGGTATATTAGTTGTGATACATAGTTTGTTACTTCTCCCTCTTTTTGTAGAAGTCATATCTGTAGTAATAAGTGTTTTTTAATAGATAAAGTTGATGAATTCAAATATCTGGGTCTCCAAAATGAGCTTTTTGAACCATACTGAGACCCTGAGGACTTATTTTCGTAGCACTCTCAGACACTTTTATTATTTGCGTAATATCTGCTCCAAAATACTCCTTAAAACGATTTACTATGGAATTTTCCATTCCAAGATACAATACGGAATTGCTTGTTGGGGAGGTGTTTATTTTAATAAATTGCATCCCTTGTTTATCCTGAAAAAATATGTCTTAAGAGAAATATGCCAAAAGTCCAGTAGATATCATAGTTATACATACTTTTCGTACCACTGCCTATCGTAATTTTTATTTTATATCAGCATATCGCTTTTTTAACAAACTTCCTCAGCCAATCAGAGCAATTTCAATGTCTGGTATGTTTATTAAACAAGTAAAAATGTGGCTGTTTAGTTTTAACAGTTCTTGTCTTGAATCATTTATTACTGATCATCTTGTTTAGTCTCACTACTTATGTTCTGGTTTAACTTAATTTGATTTACTTATTTTTTTATTTACCTTTATTATATTTATTATTGTCAATTTAATTTATTTGTATATATATTTTTACATTTTATAGCGCTTAACTAAAATTGTCTTCTTAAAATATTGTTATGATTTAACTTCATGTTTAAATTGTGTAATTTTTCTCATAGGGTCACCCCACCCAACTAAACTCAATTTTATAACGTAAAAGTCCCATGAGGGGCGTTCTATACTATTTTTTCATTATTATATGATTAAATACAGAATGTCGTCCCTTTTTTTAAATGTATATATGTATTTATATTTAAGCTCAACTTTTGTATTTTGTAAATTGTATATCTTTAAGAAAAATAAATGTTATATATCTATATCTATACTTACTTAAGTGGCGCTACAGTCCAGGATGAACCTGGGCCTCAACCAACATGCATCTCGAATCGATTAAGGATTTCTTCATCCGCTTTTGATACGGTCCATGCTTCAGCGCCGTAGAGCAGGACTGGGATGATCGGGGTCTTATATAGGATCTCCTTAGTAGTTCGAGTGATGGCTTTACTACTAAATTGACTTCTTAGCCCGAAGAAACAGCGATTGGCAAGAGTAATTCTTCGTTTGATTTCTGACGAGATGTTGTTGTCAGAGTTAATAGCGGAGCCGAGGTAGACAAACTCCGTTCTGTCCAATTCGTCGATGTTGTGTGTCCTTTCGTGATGATAGCATATACTTAGTCTTCATTTACTGATAAACCCATTTTTCCGCTTCCTTTTCTATACTAGCAAACGTGGCTATGACATTACGTTGAGCCCTACCAATGATGTCAATATCGTCAGCGTATGCTAGTAGCTGCACAGATTTTTGGAAAATTGTGCCTCTGGTGTTGGCTCGGGAGTTTTGCATAATCCTCTCAAGAATCAAATTGCAAAAGTCACATGACAGCGCATCGCCTTGCCTGAATCCTTTTATGGTATCGAATGTGTCAGTGAGGTCGTTTCCGACTCTGATGGTGCAGCGAGAATTCTCCATTGTCATCCTACACAAACGGACGAGTTTGGGCGGTATACCAAAACTAGACATGGCTCTGTATAGTTCGTCTCTATAAACGCTGTCGTATGCGGCTTTGAAATAGATAAATAGGTGGTGGGTATCGATTTGGACTTCTTGTGTTTTTTCCAAGATCTGACGAAGTGTGAAAATTTGATCAATTGTGGACTTTCCTGGCCTAAAACCACACTGATAAGGGCCGATCAGGTTGTTTGTAAACGGTTTAAAGCGTTCACATATTACGGCAGATAGGATCTTGTAAGCGCTGTTGAGTAGACTTATGCCTCTGTAGTTGGCGCAGTTCAGAGGGTCTCCTTTTTTGTGGATCGGGCAAACGATGCTCAGGTTCCATTCTTCAGGCATGCAGAAGTGGTTCTTCCATATTATCAGCATCGACTGTGTCTCAACTACGATATTTCCTCGTTCATCTCGACAGGATTCTGTTCGAGCCTTGTAGCCTTGGCTTTGACGTTTTACACTTTGGCAAAACTTGCGAACATCGTTCCTGGAGTGGCACTTCTCTATATCCTCGATCGCGCGCTTTTCTTGCTCTTTTTTCAACTTTCTGAAAGCCAGTGTTCTTCCCTTCTTCTTTGCCTATAGAGCTCAATGGCAGCTCTCGTCTTCACCTGCAGCTTAGCCTTGTAGGCCTCGTTCTTGGCTGCGAGCATCTGTCGGCATTCCTCGTCAAACCAGGGGTTTCTTGCTGGTGGCCGCGAGAAACCTAGCACATCAGTTGCGGCTGATCTAATGGCTTGTTGGCATCGTTGCCATTGTTCTTCGACATTAGATGCTGGTGGTATGTTGTGAGTCGAGAGGTCTCTGGCGATTGCAGTCTTTCGACATTAAATTTTTCACAGTATTTCTGTTTTTTTGTGGCGTGGTGGATATCCGCTACAAAAAGGTAGTGGTCCGAGTCGATGTTAGCCCCTCGGAATGTTTGGACATCCAAAATACTGGATTCGTGCCTCTTGTCTATCGCAATGTGATCAATTTGGTTGACTGTTCGTTGATCTGGAGACCGCCATGTCCCCTTGTGGATATCGAGGTGAGGAAACCGTGTGCTGGCTATAGTGGCATTTCGTTCCGTAGCGAAGTCAACTAGCCTAAGTCCGTTACCAGACGTGTTGTCGTGTAGGCTATATTTTCCGACAGTACTGCTAAAGATGTCTTCTCTTCCTATCTTTGCGTTAAAATCTCCCAGCACGATTTTAACATCGTACTTTGGTAGTCGCTCATAGGTTTTGTCGAGGAGCTCGTAGAAGCAATCCTTAGTTATATCATCTTTTTCCTCCGTCGGAGCATGAGTGCATATAAGGTTGGCGAATTTGGCCTTGATGCGGATTGCTACAATGCGTTCGCTAATGTCTTGAAAACATAAGACTTCTTGCCTAAGTCTGACACCTTTAACAAATCCGCATCCAAATAGTCGCTGTTTCTGCTCACTATAACACGGTCCATAGTAGATGTCACAGTTTTTCATCCTCTTTTTGCCTGGCCCATCCCATCGTATTTCCTGGATGGCAGTAATGTCTGCTTTGTAGCAGTTTAGGGCTTCCGCTAGTTGTTCGCCTGCACCTCTCCTGTTTAATGTTCTCACATTCCAGGTGCAGATACGAACGTCGTTGTCAGCATGGTCGTCAACAATAATATCAGTCCTTCCCGAGGCTATTGGTTGCTTCGTAACATAATCTTTTTTCTGTGGATGGGTAGTTAACCCAAAGCACAACCCCCAACCTGGAGGGCCAGGCCCTTGTTTTGACACTAGGACAGCGGGCCGGAAAAAATACCGATGTCTGTAGCCCATTTTGGGATATGAGCGCTGCCGTTGACCCATTGAGGGCTCCTCCGTCACCAACTCTTTTCCAATACCCTGGCTCAGTATTGGAAATCCCTTTAGACCTGGTGTTCAAATATGTCGAAGCAGCTCATATATGGACTTCAATACCAGTTCGATCAAACTGGAGCTGTAGGCGCCACCGTTGACTCCATCTAGGGAATTCCTCCGCTGCCGCCTGAGGATGAGTGCCTTAGTGAGAGCACCCTCCTCCCCCCTTCTCGTTTGCTGCCACCAACGACCTTCCACGGGGGTTTTATACCCCATCTCCAGTCGAGGTACTAGGCACCCACCAGTCACCAGCGTGGAGGTGAGAGTAGGAGTTGATAGTGAGAGGCTAGAGTGAGAAAGCTTGTGTCCTCATATAATCGCATCACTATCCTTAAGTACCGGCTACATAGTTTGTTACATAGAGAAATAATTTAGCTAGATATACCTCAAAGTATATGGATCGACTAAGAATCGCTAGCTGAGTCGGTTTAGCCATGTCTGTCTGTCTGTAGTCACCGATTTTTGAATATCTATATTTCGTTCATATAAAGTGTTTTGCAACGCACACTTTTTGGGGGCGTGTTAAGTTAAAAACGCTTTTTGTCCAAATTTTAAAAAGTTCGAAAAATATGTTGATGCAAGTACTTCCGTTATGATAATAAAGGGTTTTTCAACAGTAACGCTACAAAAGTAGAGCGACAGGGACAGCAAACGACGCCATATTTCTTGCCGTTCTTTTGACATTTCTCTTCAGTAAGGTTTGCCATTTCATGATGGAAAGATATACGAGCCAACAACGAGTCGAAATTATTAAAATTTACTACCGAAATTCGGCGTCAGTGGCCTCAACGTTAAGAGCGCTACGTCCAATTTATGGTCGTCATAATCGTCCTAACAGATCAACAATTGAGCGTCTAGAGGAAAAATTTGAATCCACAGGCACAGTACAAAATCTTCCCGCGCCAGTGAGACAAAGAAGTGCCCGTAGTGTCGAGAATATTGCTGCCGCTGAGGCTTCAGTTGAAGAAAGCCCAAATGTGTCTCTCACACGTCGTTCTCAAGCGTTGGGCATCTCCGTGACGTCGATGTGGCGAATTTTGCGAAAAGATCTTGGCCTACATCCTTACAGGATTAAATTGACGCAAGAACTGAAGCCGCTTGACCACCAGAAGCGTCGTATGTTCGTGAATTGGGCTGAGCAACAACTTGAAAATGATTCGGATTTTCATCGAAAAATCATCTTCAGCGATGAGGCTCATTTCTGGCTGAATGGCTTCGTCAATAAACAAAATATGCGGTATTGGTAAGGCAGCAATCCACACGTACTCCATGAGTCATCATTGCATCCCGAAAAAACTACGATGTGGTGTGGTTTATGGGCCGGCGGCGTCATTGTTCCGTACTTCTTCCGTGATGATCAAGACCGGCACGTTACTGTGAATGGGAATCGCTACCGTTCAATGATAACCGAATATTTTTGGCCCCAATTGGATGATATGGACTACAGGACGGCGCCACAAGCCACACAGCGAATGTCACAATCAATTTATTGGAAACCAAGTTTGGAGAATGTGTTATCTCACGAAATGGTCCAGTCGCTTGGCCGACTCGGTCGTGCGATTTGACGCCTTTAGACTATTTCCTGTGGGACTACGTCAAGTCTATGGTCTATGCCAACAAGCCAGCGATGATTGATGAACTTCGTACGAATATCGAACGTGAAATTGCAGCAGTATCGGCCGATTTATGCTTGAAAACCGTCGAATATAGGGTTCAGCGTCTGGACTTCTGCAAGCGTGCCCGTGTTGGCCATGCAAAAGAAATCGAGTTCCATACAGAATGGCATCGAACTTACTTACACAGGAATAAAGAATTTCATTGATATCCAAAACCGTTTTTGTTTTATTTAAAAAAACTTTTGTAGCGCTCTTATTGAAAAACCCGATATAAACATTTTTTCTTTAGATCAATTTCACCTACGCCCACTTTTTGGAGACGTTTTCCTACAAAAACCATTTGTATACCCAACCCCAAGCATTAGGAATTTTGTATCGAACCACAAAAGGTTTTGAAAAACTGTCTTAAAAATATGTTGTGAAAACGTCAATTTCAATATTTTATCGCCATAAAGCCAATATTTGAATGACTGCGGTTTGGAACGGATGGTTGGGAATAGGACTGGGATGATCAGTGTCTTTTTTAAAATCGAGTGTAACAGCTGAGAATTCTGAAATCCAGAAATTGAATAGTTATGCTGTAAAACAACAGTTTGTATTTGTTTAAACCCAATGTGTATTGGTACATTGTTTAATAAAGAAACTGACTCAGAATCTCAAGCGGAGTCAATCTAACTACGCCTGTGTAACCGATTTTTGAATCTTAAACTTTGAATTAGCAACATGAAATTGAAGTTATCTGTTGAACGATACAGAATAAGTGTAAACTAATTTAAAACCTGCGTACTCCCACCCCCACTTTTAGAAAAACATCGTTAATTTGTCAAACCGTAAGGAATTTTGAATGGGTTTCTGAACAAGATATTTAGACAATGCTTTTTGCCTAGCTGGGACGGTCAATGAACAATGTAATTTATAAGTATATCGCTGCCGCGGGTGAAGTTGTCATGGAAGCTCTGCCGTTTATCATCACTTGGATGAATTAGGTATTTACGTTCTATCCGGCATAAAAAAATATAAAAATATTTACTTTTAATAATTTAAATATGCACGCCTATCAAAAATGGTTCGCTACATTTGAATTTGTTTCTAACTTTTAGCTAATTGAAATGGAAACAAAGAGATTGCAATCCGAGTAGAGTATAACAAATTCTTTCCTGAATTGCTCATAGTTTATCTCCTAAATTATGTACCTACCTCGTCTATTGTGCTAAAGTCAATGCTTTTGTTTTTTTTTTTTTTAAATTATGTCTAGTGGTTCTGTAGTTGCTTGCCTATTTAGCTCAGTGGCTGTAAGTCATCGTTTATTTCCCTTTATCGCTTCCCATCGCCGCATTTTATTGTGATGTTATTGGCTGGATATATATAAAAAAGTATATTTATGTGCAGCTGCAGAAGTGCAATGCCATGAGTATGAGTACGGTATTTACTGCGTTCACTCAATTAAGGCCGGCAAATTAGCATATTAATCATACTGCATATACAAACACGAGCGAATGTAATAGAACACAACACGCTGGATGGGTCATATAAATATGCACAACAATGCACATTACCCGGCTAAATTTCACAGAGAATTTAAATCCGAGACGATTCACCAACCACACCGACATACGTTGAATAAGTTGGGTGATCGTGGTTTTGTTTTTTGTTGATAATGCTTTTCCTTTTTGTCGTTTTTCTTCGAACAAAACTCAAGAAAAATCTCAATAATTGCTGACAATTTGCCGCATGTTATGGGAAGGAAGTGTGAGATTGATTGTATGGGAACAAATATATTTTCAGCTTGACTTAAGTATGTGTTCAAATACTGTGGTAAACTTTGACCCAATTCCATCATCCGTTCAGAGCCAGCAAAAGGCACATGCATTAGGTATGAAAAATACACCTCACCTTCATAGAAAACAGCTTTTAATTTCACTAAAACTAAAACCGCACCCTAAAGTGAAATGAAACTGAGATAATTATGTATACAAATGAAGACGACGCCCTTGCGTGGATATAGGGGGGGAAAGGTGTATTACGTTCTAAAAACCAAAATAAACAAAATTTTCTCCCTTAAGCATCATCAACCTGTTTGTTGGGTATAGTGGTTCCCGTGTGAGTGTTAATCCTCCGGGCGAAACACTTTCCTTAATGTGAACTTATCATCGTGTAGCTTTGCAAACGTTTTCATGTTTTGAAAGTGTCGCCGAGGCTGTTGAAAAAGCGTTTTGTGTATTAATTTCAAAAAGATAAGGTTGAACGCACATGAAATAAAAACATCCATTATTGAAAAAGGAAATGAAATTGAAGAGTTTCCGGTATATAGAATTTGCAGCGTCCAGAATTAACCATTTTTTAAGAGTGAGTCTGGAATTCGGTTTAAACAATGTATTATCAGTCGTAGGCATTTAACTGTGGGTTAAAGCAAATAAAGTACTGAAAAGGTAAAAATCTACCTTAATAGGACAAACGCAACTAATCAGCATTGCAAACAGAAGACACAACGGCTAGTTTGTTTCTTTTCGCAAACACTGACCTTTTTGATCATTGTAGGTATTCATAGAGGAGTCGAATAAAAGTACGTTCATTGACTGTTGATATGAACTATTATTCTAAATGCGTAATTCTAGAGTACCTATGTTACAGATTTTTTTATATTCTGGCAATGTTTAAATTACATGTTTAACTCTAACCGAAATTCTGAGTTGATGATTACTCCAATTTTAGCTATATAATATATTATTAGACAAGAATCAAAATTTACTTACACTTATTACGGCTCTAGCAAACAGTTTCGCAGTGTTATTAAACTATTTTTACTAACATGCAGTTCAACTACATTGTTATTTTTATTGTAAACTCTACTCATGCGACTAATAGTCTCATGCATACCATAGTTGTGTTTATGATTAGGAATATGTAAAATATTTAAACTACGCAGGTTATATAGGAACCTCCCCGGGTATTAAAACCAATAGCACTTAAAAGATCGGGAGCATCTATTTGTCCTGATAATAATTGGTGTACGAAAACCATGTCATTGTTAAGTTTACGTTGAGACGAAGGCAACAGTTGCAGTAGTTTAATTCTATTTGAATGAACTGCATAGAAGGGTGTCCAACTTGTGAGCCATACTCCAAATGAGAGCGAGACACCATGTGGTAAAACTATTTAAATCTGTTTAAAGTGAAAGCGAATCGTTTAGATCATGTAATCCGCATATATCAATATTTAGCTATCTCGAATACAAGCTTAACCAGATTAACGATGTAAATCGCAAGTATGAATAAAATTGGTCCTAAATGACTTCCTTCCTTGAGGACTTGGAGTCTCTAAACTTTCTCAATGAGAGATATGATTGAACTTCAATTTATGCCTCCTGGAGGGAAACCATATGCCTTAAGTTTGAAAATTATGATGTTATGTTATAACTGGTCAAATGGTTTGGAGAAGCCAGTATATATACAATCGATTTATTTTTTATTTTCCAAACTATTGGAACAATGATGCATAAATGTTAAGAGGTTTGTGACAGTGGATCGATTTTTTTTACAAAGCCATGTTGTTCTTCACAGATAATATATCGACAAAGGTAGGCCAGCTTATCAAAAAAAAAAAAAAAATATGTTCAAATAACTTTGGAATTGAAAGATAGTTTTGAGTTAAAAGCAGGTGTCCATTGATTCGGGAATACTCCTGTGAGGAGGGAGCTTTCAAACATATGGCAAAAAAAAACATATTTGCAATGCTTTACGACTGTTGCTCTTTGCATTGAAATCCATCGGGTTCCGCAGAATAGTAATTGTTTAATAAAGAGCTATATTTAAGTAGTGTTTCATCGTCAAATGTAACGTTACTGAAGCTTACTTGAGGGCAGTTATTGAGATAACTAAAATAATGCTCGTCTAATGCAAGTGGAATATCAATAAATGATTGACTAAAGTTTTCTGCGAATAAGTTTGATACAATTTGCGAGCTCGATGTTATTTTTATTATTGTAAGAGAAGTTGGGTGGATATCCATCCGCTTTCTCTTCGAATTAACAAATCCCCAAAAGCGTTTAGGGTCACTTTTAAGGGCGTTCCCAATATTGACTATATAGCCATTATATAAGATAGATTTTTTTAACAGCTTCAAAATTGGAAAGCCGTCAATATTCACATTCGAATGAATAATTTCTACGGATTGCCTTTGAAAGTTCGCTTTCCGAAAGTCAGAAGAGTACGAACGAGCATACGAGTTAGCATTTTCGTACAGATGTCCGCCTATGTCAATGAAAATATCCAGTGAAGGATGATTTTTGTGTATGTAAGTTATGCTGGTACTAGATTCCAATACTGCAGTATGTACTAACAGAGTCAGAAGAAAAAACTAAATCGAGATTTCGATTTTTATGATTTTTTATATAGCTTGTTTGCTGTAAGTCAAATGATAGAATGTTATCAAGTAATGATAGCTCTTGTTGTGCAGATACTTCTGATGGTATAAACTAAGGTTCTCCCTCCGAAGGCACCCAGTCTATGTGTGGCAAGTTAATATCGCCCAGCAACAAAATAGTACTGTCACAACAAGATAAGTCAAAGACGAATTCTAAAGCCATTGATAGCTCAGAATACAGAGTGCAAAAACGATATGAGGGAATGTACGCATTTGCAACATAAAGTTATTTTTTCATAAGTAACCTTAACACAGATTAATTCAATATTGAAAAAATTGAAATGGAAATTCAATATTTTCAGAGGTGAGATGATTGCGAACCGCAGTAAGAGCACCTTCTCCAAGCGCCTTTAAGTCGTTTTCATGGCGCTCATTCCTATATACGGATAACTCGTGATTAGAGAGTTCCGAGTATGACGTGTGAAAGCGCTTGAGAATTTGGCAAAAAATGTTTGGATTTTGTTCGGAACACTCTTACATTCTGGTAGTAGATAATTGTCGCACTAGAAAGACTGTGTAAAACGCACAGACTGTAAAAAGCACAGTCAGTCTGGTGGAGCGGTTACCACGACCGAATATTATAGTAAGCGTCGAGTCAATATATTTATTATTGAATTTTATTGTGCTAGTGCGGCAACGCACCTGGCGATGTTCCGAACGGTAAATGCTTCAATCCAAAATTAGCTTAATAAGTCTATCTTATGCCGTTTACAGGAATTGGAATTGGGAGTGTCTCAATCGACTTTGTGGTGAATTTTGCGCAACCATCCATTTGTCAAATTAACTCAAGAACTGAAGCCTCTTAATGATATATCTCCGCTTGAACTTGGCAAATTTTTGAGAAAAATACTGGTAAAAATTGTATTTAGCGAGAAAGCTCATTTCTCACATATGTTTCAAGAAAGACACTCCATTACATCCATAAAAGGTGACCGTTTGTGTTGATTTCACACAGGAAGTGGTGATTGAACGGTCCATTTTTATTGGCGAAACAAATGGAATCAAAACTAAATAAATCGAAAGTCCACAGGCTGCCCTACCAATCCTACCAACCCTAATTTACAATGTAGAGTGGTGGACAATAAGCATAGGAAAGGATGTTGTCTTCATACTCTGGTAAAGTTCGAATTAATCCAGACATATTTTTAAATATGAAACTCCTTCGATAAATGTGTTAGATGGACAATGAGCATAATATGATATTAGGAGTAACAAAACTAGATGAAAAATCTTCACGTTAAAGAACACCTCTAATAAAAAAAAATAAAATGCTGGCATTTCTTATAGAGAAACAAAACGGAGGGTTAATTTAAAATATCTCTAATGTTTTATAAAAAGCATACCGATATTATTTTTATCTGTATAAAATTTATTATTTACTCAAAAATTTGATAAAAAAAAGTTCAGTTACATGAAGGTTTATCAATTGATAAACAAGCATATGTGTAAATGTACTATGTACAGCATTTCTCCATAATAACGTTGCATTTAAAAAAAGATCGATACACGCCGTTCGTACTTCTTTGATTTTCATAAGAATCAACTAATCGAGTCGAAGGCATTGAAATTCATATTATACGCATACATAAAGTGGTGCGCCATAATTGTTTTTCCTTGTAATTGTTTAAAGCGCAGTATTGGGTAAAATAACAATCTATCGCAGATGTTGATAAAAATGTTGTTTGAAGAAATTCCTTGCTTGTTCTCATCCGATAGCGGAAACTTGCCGCGAACTTGTAAGTTATAATTGATTGTAAGTTTTTTTTTTTGGTTGCAGCTTTAATTTTTTCAAACTCTTACATATAGACCAAGAGCCCGCAGTAATTTTTTCGGTCTGAGACGTAACCAATTGATATTTTCATACTATTTAGACTGAGTGGAGAGTGTATCGAAAATAACAGTCTGGCAGCAAATCGTCGCAGCCGAAGTGTGTGACAGCGCGTTGAATATGCGCCATTTTCCACAATAGTATAATAAGTGTAACCACTTGATTATATCCATAAGCAACAGAGTAAATCAGCTTAAACGTGAATATATTGGTCCAAGACGTTTTGCACGCTGCGAAGTCCTTGCCAGATGCGACCAAAGTACCGGGTCAAACCCATTTTTTAATATTTGACGTAACCGAATGTAATTTTTGAGAAACATAGAACACATAGAAACACAGAAATGTAAGTCCAAGACGTTTTCCACGCAATAATATTTGTAATATTTGACGTACCTAACCACCCAATTTTTTTCTAAGTCAACTGGACATTCCGCTGAACACAGATATGCAAGTCCAAGACGTTTTACACACAGCGAAGTCCTTGCCAGACGCTGTAGAATTGTCGAAACCCTCTGTTAACAGAAAATTTCAGGCCCACTGCTTTCAGCTGACTACTGGTATCCAGTCATTTTCTGGTGGATTTCAGGCAGATAACACCTGGTTAGTTGAATAAATGGCCTCAAGTGACTGCTCTATCTATTAGTAAGGGTATTCATGCAACGTCGTAATTTTATTACGTGAGAAAGATTATAATTTAACGACGACGTTTCATGAACGACCCTAAAACTGCATAACTGAATAATGCGGTAACCCACTGAATTCAATCTCATTTTAGTAATTTATTTATTGATAGAACTTTGTTCTTATTGTTGTCTTTCCGTTTTCGATAATTTTTTTCAGTTCAGCGCATACGTTTGATGTGTAAAAATTACTGGTTAAATGTCAAAATAGCATTTCAAATGTTTACAACATTTACCACCTCAGTTGACGCACCTAATTCCTGTGAGAAAATTCCGATATTGTTAGAAAATATTTCCCATACAAATTTTGACAGTTCATTTATCACGTCGTAATTTTATCACGTTTACAACGTTTACGATGACTTTCCGACGATGCATGAATACCCCTAGTATTAGACCACACGGTAAGCAAGATTGTGTCGTCTTAACTACTTCTCTGGCAGATTTTCTTCCGATGTTCTTCCCTTCTTCTTTGCCTATAGAGCTCAATGGCAGCTCTCGTCTTCACCTGCAGCTTAGCCCTATAGGCCTCGTTCTTGGCTGCGAGCATCTGTCGACATTCCTCATCAAACCAGAGGTTTCTTGCTAGTGGCCGCAAGAAACCTAGCACATCAGTTGTGGTAGATCTAATGGCTTGTTGATATCGTTGCTATTGTTCTTCGACATTAGATGCTGGTGGTGTGATGTGAATCGAGAGGTTAAGGGATACGCGTTGCGCGAATGTCTTGGCGGTTATTGCGATTGCAGTCTTTCGACATTAAATATTTTCACAGTATTTCTGGTTTGTTGTGGCGTGGTGGATATCCGCATCCTTACCTTGGCTACAACAAGGTAGTGGTCCGAGTCGATGTTAGCCCCTCGGAATGTTCGGACATACAAAATACTGGATGCGTGCCTCTTGTCTATCGCAATGTGATCAATTTGGTTGACTATTCGTTGATCTGGAGACCGTCATGTCCCCTTATGGATATCGAGGTGAGGAAACCGTGTGCTGGCTATAGTGGCATTTTGTTCCGTAGCGAAGTCAATTATCCTAAGACGTGTTGTCGTGTAGGCTATATTTTCCGACAGTTCTGCTAAAGATGTCTTCTCTTCCTACCTTTGCGTTAAAATCTCCCAGAAAGATTTTAACCTCGTACTATGGTACTCGCTCATCGGTTTGTCAAGGAGCTCATAGAAGCAATCCTTAGTTATATCATCTTTTTCCTGCATATAAGGCTTATGTTGGCGAATTTAGCCTTGATGCGGATTGTTACAATGCGTTCGCTAATGACTTGGAAATATAAGACTTCTTGCCTGGCACTTCTAACAAATCCGCATCCGAATTGTAGCTGTTTCTGCTCTACACGGTCCATAGTAGATGTCACAGTTTTTCATACTCTTTTTGCTCGGCCCCTCCCATCGTATTTCCTGGATGGTAGTAATGTCTGCTTTGTAGCAGTTTAGGGCTTCCGCTAGTTGTTCGCCTGCACCTCTCCTGTTTAATGTTCTCACATTCCAGGTGCAGATACGAACGTCGTTGTCAGCATGGTCGTCAACAATAATATCAGTCCTTCCCGAGGCTATTGGTTGCTTCGTAAAATAATCTTTTTTCTGTGGATGGGTAGTTAACCCAAAGCACAACCCCCAACCTGGAGGGCCAGGCCCTTGTTTTGACACTAGGACAGCGGGCCGGAAAAAATACCGATGTCTGTAGCCCATTTTGGGATATGAGCGCTGCCGTTGACCCATTGAGGGGTCCTCCGCCACCAACTCTTTTCCAATACCCTGGCTCAGTATTGGAAATCCATATAGACCTGGTGTTCAAATATGTCGAAGCAGCTCATATAGGGATTTCATTACCAGTTCTATCAAACTGGAGCTGTAGGCGCCACCGTTGACTCCATCTAGGGAATTTCTCCGCTGCCGCCTGAGAGTGAGTGCCTTAGTGAGAGGACACTCCTCCGCCCTCTCTCGTTTGCTGCCACCAACGACCTTCCACAGGGGTTTAATACCCCATCTCCAGTCGAGGTACTAGGCACCCACCAGTCACCAGCGCAGCGTGGAGGTGAGAGTAGGAGTTGATAGTGAGAGGCTAGATCAAGAACGCTTGTGTCCTCATATAATCGCATCACTATCCTTAAGCACCGGCACCGGATTTTTTCAATTAGCTGAGAATAAATTTTGTTGGATTCATCAACCTTTTTGCTAAAAGAGAATAGAGCTGGTTGTTTTTTTATACCGGTTCAACTCACGTTCCGGTTGGCTGTACGTGAAATTAAATGCCGAGTCAAAGAAATTTAGTAACATTCGAAAAGCCTAATTCGGTTGAAGCACAATAGTCAAACATTGACATTGTTGTATTCGTCCTATTCTAAAAAGTACTTTCCGCATTGTTATAGCATGGATAAGAAATCATCCTTACATACTATGAGATTAGCTTGCGTATACTTTCATTTGTTGCCGGCATAAACAAATTTATACTCACAGTTATCAAGGATCACCACGGTAAAGCATACTCATGGTAAAGCATAAACTACACATGTGTACTTCTTACTAAAAAATATATTTTATTTATTTCACTGGTTCAGACCTAAATAAGTTGGTTGTACCCTACACCGTTCCTATCATCGTTCTTTTGTTATGCAGGTCATTCCATTGAACTGCCACTTCAAAAAGCCATTCGGCAAACTTCTGACTATTCACCTACTTCAAATGATAAATTGCTGGGAATATTATCCATAATAATAATGATAACCTATAAATGGTGTTCACGTTTGCTGCCATCCTATTCTTTTGAGCCAGTACTGAAAGCAATCACTCTAGCATAGAATTATAATTGCTGTAGCTAAATACTTATTCAAAATACACAGTGGCACATACTGCCGATGTTCCCATAGGTAAACCATATTTTTAAAGTATTCCATTCAATTGACTTGAATGTACTCAACTTCGAAGTTCTATCGACGAAGTTTAATGATTTTTCTCTCCAATGTGGATGGGAGCAGCAGTGGCTATTAATATTTATTAGTATGTATTTACAGATATATGTACTTATAGCAAGTGGAGCGGAGTATGATTTGAGTGAATACTTACTAGCGATAAATGTTCGAGAACCCTTCAAGCTTTTGATATTCAATTAATAATGAAGATATGATCTGTTATAGATTCTAATTAAATTTAAATATGATTTAATAACGAAAAGGTTTTTCAAACTCCATAAAAATTATTACTTTCTTTGAGAAGAAAAACTATTATTGGATATTTTCCTTTCATTTGTTTATAAATTGAATCCATGGCGAATTGATGTTAAAACAAATCCTATGTATTTAGATTGTCAGAATATCTATATTCTTAGCGACGCTAGTCAGGGGTTAACTCCCCCCACTTCAAGCTGGTAGAATTCTTGTACAAATGTACACTTAAGGCGAGGTCTTCATCTACATCTATGATCTGGCTGGCAATCGGAGACTATGCGCGCCAGATTAGTAGTGTACATTCGCTTTACATGTCCCAGCAATCTGAAACGTCCAATGCGGAGTTTTTTGACCAGGTCTGTCATAAAGTTCGTGGTGGAATATTCATCTCCATAACCCGACGCAAAAGCGTATTTGGTTTTGACTCGGTCCATTTTCATCTATCCCGGTGGACTATGGTTCATTTTAGTTCGAGTAAGAGCTTTTTAATTTAAGTGCTTTCTAAGCCCGAAGAAACAGCGGTTGGCAAGAGTCTTCGTTTAATACCTGACGAGATAACATTGCCAAAGTTAATAGCGGAGCCGAGGAAGACAAGGACTAGGGATGGGGTGATGTAAATACCAAACAAATAGCAATAAAATTAGGAACTGTGAAGATCTTTTCTTTTTCTTCTTCTTCTTTTTGGGTGCGGTAGAAGTCCCAAGATAATGTTAACAGTGGCGTTAAAGTCCTAATAAGGTTGAACAGAATTAACAACCTACAACAGCGGCTCTGGCATATTCGGACAAAAGGTTGTGTAGGATTTTTATTTTGGGATTTTAGTTAAGAAATATTTTTGATTTGATGAATTTTGGACTTAGCGTAATCGTACCCAATTCTTAACACGAAATAAAATCGTACTTTTTAAGAAGTGAAAGGTGTTTTGATTTTAAGGAGGGCTGACACCCCCAAAAAAGACGGATACGAAGCGTAACCTCGACACACACACAGTTAATCGCTGACAAAGATAACGTTACTCGTATGTGTTCGTTTCATAAAAAATAGTCGTTTAGCACGCTAATGGTAACATACGCTAAGTTATTTTTTTAACTATCCAGGGATTTTCTGATGGATTGCTGGAAGCGTTGGCGCTAGCGGCTCTAAATGTTTTATCGCAGCATAATCAAAAATCAAAACTAATTTGTTTTATCATTCATTTAACCTTTATATATTAGATGTAGGCATTAATACATCGTTCGCTTCACAAGGTCGATTTTTGGGAAAAGTCTCTGTGCAAATTGGTTTAAAACTATCTGAATTGTAAGATTTTTTTAATTGCCCTCGAATGATAAACCATCAAGCGTTCACGATTTATTCTCTAGACTGCGATACGTATGCATTCCACCACCCATGCTTAATAGCATTGATATGCTGTATGCACGTATATGTAAAGCGAGAGCTTGTATCGAATAACAGCTTCCTATATTCAGAACCGTCCACCCAATTTGATAACAAAACAAACAAAAGAACCACACAAGTACACACCCGAACGCCCTCATCCTCATTTAGTGAGGAAAAGATCATGACCAGCACAAGTAAAAACTTGAATCTAAAGAAATTCCACATTTCAGTTCGGTTTCACTCGTCGATCTTAGCAATCAACACATACTATTTGTGTGGATTTTATTGTGTTCCTGCGTTCCTAGTTTCTGTCCCATTGCTTTTCTCATATTGGTGATAACGAGTTTAGGTACACACACGTTTCCGCTATAGCATTTCAAAGTCGTTTCTCCACTAGCTATGTGGGTACTATTCGAATAAATAACAGACAAACAAACTAAATCCTTATTCGGGTAAACAAAGAGGATAACCGAGAGTAAATATATAATGAAAAAGTTAACCAAGTCAAAATCGAAAGAATCGAAAAACAAAGGAAAACTATCGTCCACACAAAAAGATGCTAAGACCAGTGTAAAAGTAGAACCCAAAGATATATTTCCATCGCTGTCATCATCATCTGTATCCTGTTTTTCGTCGTCCGCGAACAATGCCATCATAACAACAACTAATTGCAATACGAGTACGGATAACATAATCGATGCTGCTATTGATGACTATTGCTCTCTGGACGAACATCTTTACTGTTCGATTTCAGAATTAGAAGCTAACATGGCGAATGCATCAACTTCCCTGACTGAATCATTAGCACCAAATAACGGAACTGGTAACACTTGGTCAGCAACTGTCTGCCATAGTGAAATTGTGAGTGCCGATTATTCGTCGAAAAAGATGACAGTGGATGAAATAGCTGCATTGTACTCTATTCCGGTCAAAATATCGCTTCGACGTAATTCGACGATTATAAGACAGTCCAGTGGCGGTGGCATGATGATAAAGCAGGAGCAGGAGAGTATTTATTGTGACGACGAAACAAAATTGCGTGGAAGAAGTGGATCGCCGAAGGATGTTTTTAGACCGTTGTCGTTTTTTGGCAGTGCACGACCCATGAGAGAAATAGATTATTTGAGTGGAGATGGAGTAACTTTGAAGTGGTATTTTAGATTGTTTTGTTGGAAATGCTTTTTTTTATTTGTTAAGACTTTCCTAAATTGTATTTAATTCAATATGCATATACATTTTTTTTAATATAAATTAATTAATCTTTATAAATAACATATTGTGTATGTATATGTATATTTCCCTTAACAACATAGCTTTTGGCAATAAAAGATGAAATCGAAAACATAACATGACATTTGAAATAACGAAACGAAATTAACATAGGAGTTCGCAAAAACACATGTAACATGTAACACTTGTACAAGATATTTATACAATCCTAATACATATCTATATTTAGTCTATATAATTTTTTTGCCACTCATACTTTTTGGGAGCGTTTTCTGTAAAAAAAACGGTATTTGATTCAAAAACATCAATAAAGTTAATATGAATAATTCATCCTTAGTTCATTTTAACCCACGCCCACTTTTTGGACCCCCATATTTTGGTGATAAGTATGGATTTTGCCGATAGGGTACTAAACGATTTGCACGATTCCTTTAGAAGAACCTTAAAGTAGTTAAAGTATCGCGCTAAATTAACGGAAATAGTAAAGATCAATTGAAACACAGTTAATATATTCGAAAAGCTTAGATTTTAGGTTTAATAACGTTATTTATTAAACAAAAGACGAACCCATTCTTTAAAGAAAATATCGGAAGTAATATTTTTAAAAAGATAGCAACGATAATGTCATAATGCGAATGCACATTAGATTATTTCAAAACGCGGCAGTCATTGTACTTTCACATTTATGTTGTAGGCAGATAGAGAAACTACTGAATGTATATCTGTACATACATATTCCTTTCTTTCTACTACTCATATTCGTATGGAAAAATTGCGACAAACTCAAACCACTTTTCCATATTGAAATGTTAATTAATTTGCAATGCTTTTTATATAATTGGAAAGATAATTTTTATACAATAAAATACTATTTTAACCAAAAATTAGAAATCTGCGGCATTATCGCATTTAACATTATAAGAATATAATATATGACAGAGAAATTAACTTTAACTTTAAATTTTATATACAATGTTCTTGGGTTAATATACAGTGGCGGTTTTTGGAATTGGCATTATATTACCATAACTACTGGTACCTGTCATATAACGGTTTTGGTAACGTTTAAAGCCGTTTGGCTTTAACGAATACTAACGTTGACATTTGATACAAAACTGCGTACCCACTTTTTTTCAAAAACTTGGAATAATGTTCTGATGACGTCATACTTCTTTCTTTGCGGCTTTAAGTTTGTTTAGGTTACTTCCCAAAACTGACGTGAAGAAGTTATTTCCCAAACGTTTTTTCACTGACCGGTATCTTGCTTAAGTCTGAAAAACACCAAAGAGTATAAAATTTTTATGAGAACCTCTCAAATTTGTCGTTCGGAATCGTCGTTAAACAGAAGGTCTCAATCTTTGTGGCGAAAATAATAATTCGCATACTTCACTGGTAACACTTACTTACTTAATTGACGCTACAGTCCGGGATGAACCTGGGCCTCAACCAACATGCCGCTCCAAATATCTTAAACGTCCAATGCGGAGTTTTATTTTTCGCTTTACAGCTCGTATAGTTCTTGGTTGAATCTTCTTCTCCATAGCCCGTCAACGCAAACGGGACCGAAGATTTTTCGAAGAATTTTTCTGTTGAATCGACCAAGGCTTTCTTTACCCGGTTTTGATACGGCCCATGCTTCAGCGCCGTAGAGCAGGACTGATGATGATGGATGATCAGGGTCTTATATAGGATCTCCTTAGTAGTTCGAGTGAGGGCTTTACTACTAAATTGCCTTCTTAGCCCGAAGAAACAGCGGTTGGCAAGAGTAATTCCTCGTTTAATTTCTGACGAGATGTTGTTGTCATCGTTAATAGCGGAGCCGAGGTAGACCAAGTCCAGTACCTCAAAGTTATATCTGTCAATGGTGACGTTCTGTCCAATTCGTCGAAGTTTCTCGAGTTTCAATAATGCCGGTTATAGCGAGATTGACCTATATGATGTTACTTCTGATGTTGGCTTACATTGTTTAGTGATGTAGAACATAACTTCGTTAAAAGCAATCATTAATTATAAGCTTGAGTTTCAACATTGCAGTGGATAGTTTCTTCAAGATTTAAGCAGTAATAAGATCATAATCTGGTGACTTTCTATTATTTAGTTTATGTATATGTCTTATTGTCTTGATCTCTCTTAACGGAACATAAGGAATTTCCTCATCTATTCTGTTTTAGAAATAAAGATTTTTTTTGCTGCACTACGCTGAAAAGGTTTGAAAACATTTAAAATCATTTCTTTCGGGTCGCCGATCTATGATTATAGTTGTACTCGTCACTGCCTTTTGCAGTTTAAAACGCAGCGAATATGCTGAATTTAAGATCAAACGCTCCGTCAATATTATTTACGACCTTAGATACAGCTTTCAACATTTAAGACCCAAGAATTTAAAGTATAAATAAGTCAAGTGGGCTTCTTCACTCGATGTTGTATTCATAATGTTGCTACGTCACGACTCGTTGCCAAGGAAGACAAAACAAGTTTCGCCATTATTACGTGCCTAATAAAGTCGTTGTAAGTGATTTTAAATTGCTAATACAACATGCTTACCACTCAAATTGTTCAATAGCTTAAAGCAGTTACATAGCAAACACAACTACGAGGACATTTTTTTTTAATCAGTGCAGAAAAAAAATTATAATGACATGACTTGTGTATCACACTGTAAAATCATATTACTTTCCATTCCGCAATATAGTTAGTTGACCTAAGACTCACGTCGTATACAGTACTCCTAATGCTCTATCGTAATAAATTCATATTGCTTAGAATTATCCTTTCCAATTGAAGCAGGTTTACCTCATAAGGTAATAATTTTTCTTTAGTTACTTCGATGTCAATTCTAATATTTGTTTCTTTGTATTTATTCTTTTTAGTGAACAAAGTATTATTGGGGCACGTGCCTCAGTTATGGTGTATGACGATACCCAAAAGAAATGGGTACCTTCGGGCTCATCATCAGGTCTCAGCAAAGTGCAAATCTACCATCATCAACAGAATAATACATTTCGGGTGGTAGGAAGGAAGTTGCAGGACCACGAAGTGGTCATAAATTGTTCCATACTAAAGGGATTGAAGTACAATCAAGCAACAGCAACATTTCACCAATGGAGAGATTCAAAATTTGTTTATGGATTAAACTTCTCAAGCCAACAAGATGCGGAAGCGTTTGCTCGTGCCATGATGCACTCGCTTGAGGTAAATTGCAATTTGAGCTGGGCTAGGGGTGTTTTTAAAATTAAATACAATGCGTTTTTCTTTATTTAAGGTGCTAAGTGGCCGTGCCGCAGGGAATACACCAGGACAGCCTACAAACGGGAATGGCTATGAGGAGGATATGGGCTATCGAACAATGACACGTGAGGATGCTGCAATATTACAACAACAACAGCAATTGTCGGGTAATGTTACACCCTCGGCACAAACGCCAACCTCACAGACGACTCAAAATAACATCCCACAAAGCCCACCGACACCACAGGGCCATCATCGCACAAGCAGGTTGGTTAGATGTAATATAATTGTATTATAGTCCTGATTATATGTGGTATTCTAATTGAGTAGTGTTTATACGTTTTTTTTTTTTTATTTCACAAAGTTGTGTAGAAGTACAGTAGATTGTATGTTTGAATAGCTAAATAACGAAATAGATAGCTATAGTCGATTATTTTACAGAGGTTTATTGGAGATTTATTTGTTAGAAAGTCATTTGCTTCTTGTACATATCATGCACAACACATTTTATATTTTTTGTGTATTTACACCTTGTCTATTTCTCTTGCTTCAAATCTACTAAAAGAATAATTTTTGAAATCACAGACGGTTACAACACAGGTTATTTATCTAATTACGACCTTTTTGTTTTTCTAATAAATTATGATTAGATATTTGTGTCATAGCGAGCTTAATACAAGCAGCATCTACGAGCAGAGATTCGCATGATACAGGTTCATCATTTAGTGCATTTGTTAGTGGGACAGCAGAACAAGCTGAAGTTATTATGTTTGACATCACTAACAAAATCAATAAACGATAAAATTACAGCTAGCTATTTATATTATTAAACAAAAATTGACGTATTATGGCTCTAGTATACAATTTCGCAGAGTGTTTACTACTTTTACTAACATGTAGTTGAACTACATCGTTATATGCGACTATTAGCCTCATGCATACCATAGTTGTGTTCATTGTTAAGTCTACTTAGTTTAAATCGACAGATAACGCACGAGTAGTATACAATTGTCATAGTATTCTTGTTTAGAACTGTTTGATATTTTATTATAGAAAGACTTAAACCGGTACAGCTACTCATCAAAAACTTATTAAGAATAAAAATGGGGTTCAAATTTTTATTCTTAACCGCTGCGCTGTTCTGTTCTATACTATGGCTATGTCCGAATCTTTGTTTAAAAGCATATTCGATTCAACTCATGCAGAAAAAAAAATTATGCATTAATTCTAATGCAGGCAGTTTCCGAATAATCATGCTTGCACTGTTTTCGACTACAATCTTGTGCAGCGTTGAGTCTTGTTTCTGGCTACATTAAAAATATTAAAAATAAAAATTGCCGTATTTGAACTGAATAGTCTTAAGAGCTGCCATTATATCAAGACACAAGAACGACTTTGTGGGGTTTATAGTCTGATGTCATCATACTGCTTGAAATTAAAGCCCGACTAAATCCTGTTTCAACAAGACTGCGCTTTTTGCAACACAACCCGTAAAACCAATATTGCGATAAAAAGTTGGTTAACAGTAAATGTCATGTTTTGTACCGGTGAGTTGGGCGATAAGATCATGTGATATTAACAAATCGAACCTTTTTCTGGTGGTCGTATCTCTCACCAAATACTGTTTGAAAATATAGAAAAATGGAGCTTGACATTTGAAAGAAATAATCTTTAAATTTATTTTATATGGTTTAATATTTAATTTTTGTGATTAGTAGCAACGATAATGTGATATGTGATAAAAGTTTTTATCTAGCATTAGTTTAGTTTTTAAAATGCTTATTTAATTATTCGTCTAACAACACAATTCATCACAATTACACCCACATTATAGTCTATAAGATGAATCTATTCAAAAAAGCAGAAACCACAACAACCAAGTTATAATTTTTCACAAACTTTACATGCAACAATTTTAATTTTGTGATTTTTAATTTAAATTTATTTCGTTGTTCTTGTTCTCTTTCTCTCGTTTTGTGCACACGTTACCTACCGCTATCCTTTAAAAATTATGAAACGAAACATAACGAACTAAAGAAATTCCCTTAGTGCACCACCGGCTCCACAACCACCTCCAATGTCGATGCCGCAACAGATTTATGGTCAAAATCAAGTAACTGGCAATGGTATCCTTCAGCAGAATGGCGTCATCGGTGGTGGCGGCGGCGGCGGTGGTGGTCTAGGAGGTAGTATGAGTGTCGGTATGATGCAACCGCCACAAGCTCCACCAGTTTCACAAGGAGGTATTCCACCGCTACAACAACAGCAGCAACAGCCGCCACAACAGCAACAACAAAATCAGTATCATGCTCCACAACAGCTCGCACAACAACAACAACAACACCAACATCCTGTTTATTCATCCCAACAAATGATCAACAATTCATACCAGCAACAAAATCAGGTAAGAGAAAGATCTTTCATCGTTCATTTAAATATATATTTTACCTGCAAGGGCACCTATTTGCCTTCCTTACTCATATAGTTTTTGTTGCAATGCTTTTCAATGTATTTTCTATTTCTTTTCCATTAATTCGCAACGCCAACGTCACCCTTCACTCATACTCAGTATCAGCAACCCATTTATGTGTCATCTACTTCTAATCCAAATCTAAATCATCATCAATACTCACAACAGAGCATGGGCGTCGGCGTAGGAGCTCTACCGCCAGTACCACCACCACAACAACAGTCACAGCAATCAATGCAAAATGGTCCTATTTACGGTTCGTCACAAAGTCAAGGCATTCCATCATCAGCGAGTTCCAATAGTGTAGTCTATGCTAGCCAACAGCAGCAACCACAACAACAGCAACTGCAGCAGCAACCGCCGCCGCAGCCACCACAGCCACCACAGCCACCGCAACCACCGCAGCCACCACAAATACAGAACTCTAATGGCGGACAATATGGCCAAACGAATGGCCCAAGTATCGGCGTGGTAACAGAGAATCTTTATAGTCAGATCCCAATGGCACCTCCAATGATGCCCTCAATGGCAGGTCAAAACAACGGAATTCCTATGCCTCCACCGATGATGAATCGAGCTGTTGCACCAGCCGGAGGAGCACCGGCTGCTCCACCACCACCTCCAGCGTTTGGAGGTGGCCCAGCAATATTTAATGGCAACGCAGGAGCACCACCTTCCGGTGGAATACCACCACCACCCCAACCTCCAGCCGCTCCACCCGCACCGCCAATGATGGGGGGTGGACCTGGAGGACCAGGTGGACCAGCAGCACCTCCACCACCACCACCTCCGCCAATGGGTGGTCTGATGCAAAAGAAAGATGACCCAGCCAGTGATTTAATGGGTTCCTTGGCAGCACAATTGCAACAAGCGCGACTTAAAAAGAAAAACGTACGTGGGGGTTTCTCTTCAAACTGCAACCGAGTAACTTATCTCTTTTTTTTTCAGAATGCACCTCCACCGGCTGAGAACAGTGGTAGCAGCACATCTAGCGGTGGAAGTGGAAACTATGGAACTATTGGACGAAGTTCAAAGGGTATGGCTTCCATGATGGACGAAATGGCCAAGACATTGGCACGGCGAAGAGCTCAAGCAGAACGTAAGCCAGACGTAAGGATTAAAAAACCAATGACTCATTTGAAGGTTTCTTTTACTAATTTGTTTTGATTATAGCCTGATCCAATGGATGACGCCCAACAGAATTCCAAGCAACGACCATGGGAGAAATCAAACACTTTGCCACACAAACTTGGAAGCTCGAATTCGAATGGTAACTCCAATTCTGGCAACAACAACTCGTCAAATAGTGGTAGTGAATCGCCGCGACCAATCAGAAAGCGCTTTGGCAGTGCTAGTGAGGAAACGATACTTAAGGTAAAAAAAAACATACCATATGTTCGCATGTAATCGGTCCTTCAGATATTGATAAAATTTGTATTTCAATGTCGTTCATTCATCTCACTTCGTCCGAACATGAGACCAGCAATTGTTTTTTTTTCTTTTCATAGAATTTACTTTATGTCATATTGCATTAATATTGCAATAAAATATATTCCTCGATTTACAGTTTTAATATTTTTATGTTGGTAAAGTTGGTTTCGTCCGGCTGGTCATCCAAAAATTCTGCTCTTCCGCATTTGTCCTTTTTTGTGTGGACACTCTGCTTATGAAGTTAGGTTGTTGAATGTACAATCTACAACAGTTCAAGAGGAGAGTCAAAAAACATCTGCAAGCATTATCTCAGGGATCACCTGGAACTTGATAGGTTCGCCTCACCTAAGAAAATTATATTTAAAAAATAATAATTATAATACATCTTTATAGTCTAAAGCTACTCTAGTTTTTTTTATTTTTATTTATTAATATTCTTTGGACACTCTGCTCTAAATGGCCAGAGACCTTTTTCAGCATTTCGGAGTGAGTCCTCTATATTAGGTTAGGTTAATGAATTGATAATGTGGACAATCTTCGATTGTATTTCTTTCGTTCTTTCGCATGCCAATGTTGTAACCCTGAAACGATTGAAAAATGGGATTCCGAATAGATTCGTAGTTAAGTAATGTATTCCAATTATTTTGTTACATGACTGATCAAACAAAATAAATGAAGCCTTTGCTGTGGTATATAAACTTAAGGGTATTCTAGGGTTCATTCACCTACGCAAGGTAGAAATGTATAAGCTGTGTCCATTACATATTGCCCTTTTTTTTTTAATTTGTAAGTTCATGCTTTCCTGAGTTTTTTTTTTCCAAATTGTGTTTTGTCAGATAACGGCGCTATGACAGGATGGTTTAACTTTTTTAATGCTTATATGGTTTAACTTTTTAATGTGTAGGCAGTTTTACTATTGTGATTGTCCTAGAATCCCAGCAGACCTTACCATTGTGTTGAAGCGTCACGATTGTTTTTGTTTCTATAATCGTTGACGTGTGCGTGTAAGTATGATAGCGGGACCTTCAATAAACAGCTTAGTTGAGATTTTTAGGCAATTAATACCACTTCAATGATTTGTCAGCTCATTGCAAGAGAAGGGCTAATGAATGTTGCTTCAGTTGCGAATCGAAGCCAGGCCTATCAATGCAATGGTAGCAACATATTTCTGTTTCTCCAACATTGAGGTCACCTTGGTCATGTGAAGGAGAATGGTTTTAGAATACAATGTTGATTCAGCGTGTAGCCAGAATATGAGCGTGCCCTATTAAATTAATTTTTCCGCAGTTCAACTGACTGGTCCTTACAACATATTGCAGCAGATTATTGTATCATTTCTTATTTTTTACTTGAGCGTTGAACCTATCAAAAATTGCGTAAAAAATATCAATAAGAAAAATAAAATAAAATTTATTTTATCTTTACTCAACTCAATATAAAGTACATTGCAAGTCAGAAATCATAATACATTTCTGTTGTTCTCATTATAGCAGGTGAATGGCGAAGGACTTTCTCTGGCGTTGTCAGCTGATTTAGATAGTTTAAAGGCAGAACTTGTACGAGAAATGCGGTTAGAAATTCAAAAAGCAAAACAAGAAATAATAGATGGTAACTAAACGCTTAATATATCAACTTTTATCAACAGAACAATAAATATTTTTATATTTCATTAGCTATAAAATCGGAATTTAATCGGAGGTAAGAGAGTACCCCACAATCAATAAACCACACCACACACACACATATACTAAAGAAACCTAAAAATTACAAGTTTTTTATATAAATATAAAATTTAAGTTATACATATTATTAAAAAAAAATTAATAAAAATATAAAACACGAAAACAATGAACTGAAATTATATTAATTCGCTTTAATATATAAACAAAAAAATCTACAGAAATATGTATGTTATTAATGAAAGTAAAACAAAATCAACTCAACTACAAGATAAAATAAAAAATACATATTAATAAATCAGAATATTAACTACTACATACTTAAGTTTAATAATAAATAGAAGGAAAAAAACAATAAGAGAACGATTATTATTAAATTTCTAGATTCAAAAGACATCGGTAGTGTCAAAAATTAGTAATTTATATATCCATTAATATATATATATATAAATAAAATTAGTGTAGGGAAAATCATCGTATGTATTTATATATATAATTGTTTCTTTATTTGTTTTGTGTATACTTTTTTTTTATTTTTTTTTTAAACAAAAACGATATTTTATATAATGTGTATTATTATATAATTGATTGTGTTTTTAAACAAAAAAAACATTGTTCTTCTGGAAGACATACAACTTTTGCCACTATGTTGCTAATTACGGAAAATCCTTTTGTGCTGGCAAAATAAATTTAAAAAAATAATAAATAAAACACGCAAACATATACATTATTACTATACAAAAAGGACTACGAAATGAAAGTATATATATGTATATGTATATATAAATAACAAAATAAGAATAAAACCTTTTTTATAACTAATTATTATAAAATATTATAAACTAAATAATTATAAAAAATAAAATGCTTTCTAAATGTTACACACATGTATTTAAGGGAAATAAATTAAAAAAAAATAAAAGCAGAAAGTAAACACATTCATGCGTCTCATTAAACCTGTAAGGAGTAGCACTTGCTTAGTACATTGTTTTAATTATTGGAAATTTCAGTAAGTAGCGTTTGTTGTTAAAAATATCTCAAGTTATGGTAAGATGCTGGAAAAAGCGTACATTGGTGTACCACTTTTTATACAACTAACATGTTTTTTTCTTTTACATATGGGTATATGTGTCAAAATCTATTAGTAGGGAATAGGTTTAAATGATACCAAAAAACATATTGGTATAACACCATGTCGGTATGTAAACATTGAATAATTTCGAACTTTATCAACCGATAGACTTAAGTAGACATGTTTTTGAAACGTCAATTCATATGTTTCCGTATAAAGTGTAGTTGACTAAAAGAATATTGCCGTCAGACCGAAAACGTTGTCTGAAATACGACCAAACAGTCTCAAATGGTTGTCACTGAACCAGATTTAAAAACAATGCAGTTTTTGGATCAGACGTGAGCTGTAAAAAATGGCGTCATTGGAGGCCACCCAAGTCTTCAGATTTGACCCCTGCAATATTATTTTTGTGGGTTTATTTAAAACCCCCGCAAGCCTCAGCCGAACAGTTGTGCCGAAATCAGCACTATACCGCCTGAAATACCCGAAAAAGCTAATTTTGCTTTGATCAATAGAGGCAGGCGGCCACTTGATAGATGATTTATTCAAAAACTAGTACAAATTGAAATTTAAATAATAATTTTAAAGTACCAAAATTCAATATAAATATATGGAAATGTTTATTTTTTTAATTTATTCAATATTCGCATACCACGGTGCAAGGTTGAGAATTCACAGCGTTTTGTCATCATAATGCAAAACATGCATTCTGGGGATCTAGATGCATATCATAGAAAGGCAGGATGCTTTACGATGTATGCAGAAAGTATAATACCGAATTTTATACAACGGGAAAACCAATCTACTGGCCAACTGGTGTTACAATAATAACGAATTCGATCCATTTTTTCATCGTAAAAGAAAGGTCTGCCGTCCAATCGAATCATAGTTGAGGAATGCTTTGATCTTTTCTCTGATCATTCTCCGGTCTTTCTAACAATGAGTCACTGATTAGAAATGAAAGACCACCCAGACTAACAAACCGGAAAAATAACTGGGAAGACTTCAAAAAAGATATTCGGCGTTACTAATAATAACACGCAAATGTCGAAATTAGTTAGTTATCTTATTAGCTTATAATGTACAGCTTTATAGAAACTCTACCAATAATCAAAACGCATAGCTAACTATGTAAACTCGACTTTTTGACTATACTACACTTTCATTCATGAAACTGTCAAACCAACCTTTCTTTATTTTTTCCGTTGCCACAACAAACTTATTTCATTTAATGCGCAAACACACACATCTTCGCAGTGTTATTCCCTACTGGCGCTTACTATACAATTTTATCATTACTTTATGACTTATATACGACTTTCTCTACATTAAATAATAACATATAACTAGCGCTAGTATGTGATGTTAATTTATTAATTGGTAAAGGATTTTTGAAAAGTGTGAAGGTTAAAATTAAAGTTGTTGCAAAAAATGATTATTAGTAACGACGATCATTGATCGATACCGTTTAAAAAGCAGCATGAAATAATACTCATCAACAAAGCAAAATAGTGAGCTATAGTAATATCAAGTACCCACGGGCGATAAACGATTTGGCAAGACAAAAAAGAAAAGCTCGTAAAAAATGACAACAAACACGTCCTCCCCAAGATAAAACATATTTAAATCGTTTGATTAACTTGCTATTCGATAAACAGATTTAAAAACCAAATTATTCGCTTTGGCAAGCAAGTAGAGTCATAAAACGGCCAAAAAACGCTGTGCCACCAATTAGGGTAACTTAAAACGTTTGTGCAAAAAGCGATAATGAAAAAGTTGACGTTTTTGCCGCTCATCTTGATGAAATATTTAAACCATTTGATGGTCCATCGCAAAATGAAAACATGTATTTGACACTACAACCGATAATAATGTAGTTAGATATTCAAGTATTGCCGAGCTTAAACGGGAAATATAGAAACTAAAGCCTAAAAAAGCTGCGGGTTATGACGTGGGCCCATATTTCATAAATCGAATATCGTTGAAATTCGATTATGTAAAACTAGTATCGATCTAGGTTTTACGATACTCGTAATTTCTTACGACTGGGGCTATATTTTATAAAACGAATATCGTTGAAATCACTTCGATCTCGTTGACGAGAAACGAATATCGTTGAAATTCGATTATGTAAAACTAGTATCGATCTAGGTTTTACGATACTCGTACTTTCCTACGACTGGGGCTATATTTTATAAAACGAATATCGTTGAAATCATTTCGATCTCGTTGAAATACGATTACATAAAACGAGTATCGTATGAATATCGGCGAAATCACTTCGTTCTCGTTGAAATTCGATTACAAAAAACGAGTATTGTTCTAGGTTTTACGGTACTCGTAATTTCTTACGACTGACATTTGGCAGTCGTATAGCTTTCGTTTTCGTATTGTTGTGTCTGCCACTGGTTGTCCTCAGCTGTAAAAATGTAAGTAAAAACAAATAGAAAATATTGAGCGAAAATTGATATTTATATAATTTTATTTCATTAATAGGTCACCAACACAAACAAAGCAAATGGATTTGTTTATTGCGTTAATGGAAATCAATCCAAATATCACCAAAAATTATTTGCCAAACAACCAAGCAAAGGCCAAGTCCAAAATACTTTGGAACCACTTGGCAGAACAACTTAATGCAAGTGGACCTTCAGAATGTATGTTGATCTTGCACTCGGAAGTTGCGAATCGATCTTATAAACTAAAACAAATTGTAATAAGTACATCAAGTATGGACGTATGGGTAAATGATTGCTTACGCTGAATTGGAAATGCTCTTTGGGTCTGAGTTATCCTTAATTGGTCTCCTCGAGATTAATTCTTCCTCCTCTTCGGAAACATCTTCACTATCCAAAAACAAAACAATGAAAAAACATTTTTACAAAATTTTATAATTTCGATTTCACGACTTTTTGTTTACGTTATTCAATTTTTGACAGTCCTAAATCGAGTTGAAGTTGATTGCGCTTCAAAAATATATTTTTTTTTTTTCGTTTTCATTTGGCAACACTTTTCTTACGCCTTCCTCGTTTTACACAATCGCACTTTGTCGTGACTATCATTAACTTCTATCGTTTACTTGTCGTTTGTTGCGTTTTATGTAATAGAGTCCCGGATCACGGGGGAACATCTTTTATGATGCCTCGGAAAGCATTAACTAAACTTCTCTACATTATAAATGAGGCAATTACATCAGAGTACACACCAAGACAGTGGAAAGTCGGGGAAGTGATTATGGTTCTAAAACCAGGAAAATCACCGAATGAAATAAAATCATACAGACCTATTTCACTTCTTCGATTTTTATTAATTATCTTATCAGCAAATCATTACTAAGCGCTTAAAAAACTAGTGCTGTTAGTGTTTGCACGAAAATACATGCAGTAAATGCAATTAGATGTGCCAGTGTGGAAAAAATGTTCATGTAGCGGTGGGCTGTAGTGGATTCGATTATTATATTGCTAGAGTAATCGAAACGTGTGAAAGCATACGACTTTTTTGCACGGATTGTATTTTGTATATACACAACGTTGACTTGGTATTAAAAGACATGACAGAAATTGTTAAAAAATGGTGATTATTTAAATGAGTATAAACATGAATTTGAGGAAGCGTTACTTAGCAATGGACGGGAAATTAAGAGTTTACTGGAAACAATCGAGGAAAGGTACACAGAGAGAATAGAGGAAATGAAAAAAAGCTCAAGAAATTTGTCAAAACAGTGGAAATGAAATATGCTTTATAGCCCGATTCTCCCCATCATCACTGATACCTCACAAGTCACAAGAAGAGGTGAAATTGATTTTGTGACTTTTTCGTATTCTCCCCCACAATCACAACTTGTGAGAGTCACAAAAACAATCGAAATTGTGACCTCCTTCCGAGCAGGTCACAACTAGCAAATTATTTGAGATTTGATATTTTGATTGTTGAGTAGTGTAAAAAATGGAAGTTAAAATGAATATGGCGCATATCATTGACAAAGTTTCCTCCGTAAATGAAAAGTAATAATTTTACAAAAGCATATCATTTGTAACAAACTAATAATATTGATACGATTGCAGCGAAGACGGCTTTTAACTTCCAACTTCCTTGCCTTTTTGTACTTCGAGTATGTATTACATATTGTTCTTCTCAAGTTCTCATTGCAGTTTTATTAAATTTGTTTTGAATAGTTTCTTTCAGTGCTATATTTCCTTGTACATGGCTGTTATCAGAAGTGTATATGAAATAACGATATATAATACCTCTCAGCCAAGTCACAATTTGCAGAAACGTTGCTTATATATATTCACCTTTGCTGTGATGAGTTTCGTTGTGACTTTTCTTGTGAGGATTATCGGAGAATCCGACAAATGTTATCGAGTCACAATCATCATCACAAAGAATAGTCACAAGAGCTTGTGACTTTTGTTTCCTCACAAGGGGGAGAATCGGGCTGTTAATGTAAGAAAAATGACGAATAATAACAAAACAGTCATTGAAAGTGTGACAGGTGAAAGTAGACATACAGCCCGATTCTCCCCCTTGTGAGGAAACAAAAGTCACAACCTCTTGTGACTATTCATTGTGAGGATTATTGTGACTCGATAACATTTGTCGGATTCTCCGATAATCCTCACAAGAAAAGTCACAACGAAACTCACCACAGCAAAGGTGAATATATATAAGCAACGTTTCTGCAAATTGTGACTTGGCTGAGAGGTATTGTATAGTTATTTGGTATTCACTTCTGATAACAGCCATGTGCAAGGAAATATAGCACTGAATGAAACTATTCAAAACAAATTTAATAAAATTGCAATGAGAACTTACTAAGAACAAAATGTTATACTCGAAGTACAAATGGCAAGGAAGTTGGAAGTTAAAAGCCGTCTTCACTGCAATCGTATCAATGTTATTAGTTTGTTACAAAGTTCATTTACTTTTCATTTACGGAGGAAACTTCGTCAATAATATGCGCCATATTCATTTCAACTTCCATGTTTTACACTACTCAACAATCAAAATATCAAATCTCAAATAATTTGCTAGTTGTGACCTGCTCTGAAGGAGATCACAATTTCGATTGTTTTTGTGACTCTCACAAGTTGTGACTGTGGGGGAGAATACGAAAAAGTCACAAAATCAATTTCACCTCTCCTTGTGGCTTGTGAGGTATCAGTGATGATGGGGAGAATCGGGCTAATATAGTCAAGGAATCGCAATATAACAAAAATAGGAAAGTGACATATGCTGCGCAATTAAAAAAGACGGTTAGCGCGAGTGCACCAGTTATTTTAAGGCCAAAGGGAAAACAAGAAAGTGAAAAAAAACAAAATGTGGAATTAAAGAGATTATAAAACCATCAGCTCTTAATGTAGGAGTGAGTTTTATAGTTACCTTATAAGCAAGAAGGTGCGGTTGCTTTTCGATCTGAAAGAAATGAAGCAAGATCAATACTTGCTACTGAAATTAGGGCTCAGTTAGGGCCCAGTTATAGCTATCATTGAAAAATGAATGAATGAAATGAAAATCACTTTTTATATTTCAATGATCAAGATTTATTTCTGTGAAGTAATGTTTGGCGTTCCACCAAAATGAAACGGAATTTTGCTACGATTCCCATAAGCAGCTTTGGAGGTAAAATTTTATTCCATCATCTTCTGGAACAAAAAAACATGATGGAATTGAAATTTTCCCCCCATAGATACCTATAGGATTAATTGGAAACTGGGCCCTTAAACAGAAAATGAGTGAAAAGTATGATGTGCATTTACCCAAAATGAGATTACCTTAAGTTTTGATTACGGGTCTGAGTGAAAAGCTAGAAGAAGACAGAATTATAGAGGCAATAACAAAACAAATTGGAGTGTAATGAGATAAAGTGCATAAAAGTTTTGAAAAAAATTAAAACCGCGCGCATATAATGCATTAATTGAATTAGACGGTAAAGGTTTTGAAAAAATAATAAATTTAAAGAAAATAAATATCGAGTGTAACAGATGTTCAGTCTACGAAAGCTTGACAGTGTTAAAATGTTTTAAATGTTGAGGACTTAAAAACACATCAAACCATTGTTAATTAAACTGCCAGATATGTGCGAACTGTGGTGATGAAGGGCATTCATTCAAAAACTGTCAGAGTAAAGTTCGAAAATATGTTAACTGCATAAAGGCAAAAGAAAGGCTAAAATTAAGTGATATAGAAGTTGACCATGAAGTAATAGTTTTAGAAAACGACTTCGATTTCATCTGCGCGACTGAAACCCACTTAACGCATATTCAAGAATCAAAAATAAAGCTATCGAATTAAAAATCTGTAAGATGCGATAGTATCTCTAATCATATAGAGTTCCTCTAACAATATAGAGGAACTCGGTTCGGAATGCGTGGATGTTATTTCAATGGGTTACTTTAATATTAACTTGCTTACGAATAGTACCCAAAAAAACGAATCTATGAAACTTTATTAGACATCTCGTTCAAACAAATTGTTACAGAACCAACTAGAATTTCTGAAACCTCTTCGACTTGTATAGATTACGTAATAGCAAATTCAGAAAATGTTAAGGCAAAAGTGAATAAAAAATTAAAAAATCAGTGACCACCAATCTTTGGAAATTAATATCGAAACAAATCGTGACAACAAAAAAAATAGCAAAAAAGTTTTAAATCATATTTAATTTAGGCGTTTTTGAAGGCTATGCTTAATAGTGGAATGGCAAATTTAAATTGCAATATATATTTTAATGAATGAGCAATGTTCTTTAGTGATAAATTTAATACGGTTGTAAAAAAATGATGGTGTTTAAGACAATCAATAAAGAAAGTGACACCAATAAATGGTACAACAAATATTTATATAATTTAAAGCGAATGAAAATCCAGTTGCATCAAATCGCTGTAGAAGGGACTGAAATACGTATAAATTATGTAGAAATAAGTATGCATATGAGAGGCTACAATCCGCTATGCGGATCGTTGAATACCCTATCCCATCCCATCCTTTAAATTAATATCCTCAAAATATAGGCCTTATGGCGATGAAATGCAGAAAATGACATTGTCACAATATATTGCTCAGACAGTTTCTCAAAATCTTGTGTGGTTCGACAAAAAACAACGTATTTCTATTGCTAATGCCTTGGGATGGGGTATACAAATGGTTTTTGTAAGAAAACGCCCACAAAATGTGGGCGTAGGTGAAAATGATCTATGGACAAAATGTTTATATTACCATTTCGGAAGTATTTGCATCAAAATATTTTTCGAAAGTTTTAAAATTTGGACAAAAAGCGTTTTTTACTAAAAACGCCCTCAAAAAGTGGGCGTGGCAAAAAACTTTGTATGAACGAAATATAGATATTAGGATGATGATTAATGATGATCTGTATCAATTTTATAAATTAATAACCGATTATTTGTTAAACATTTTTGAATGTTCTGATTTTTTCAAAAACACCTTTAATAATTAAAATTTCTCAGTTTTCTTCCTGAGCAAATATGTATTCAGAATGTTTTTTACAAAAATAAAATACACTATTTACTAAATTGTGTGTAGTGTATACAAAATATATCATTTGTCTATAATTTTTATTTTTTATTTCCAATGAATGTTCAATTGTTCATATTAGAATTCATTGGTATATAAAACTCGAGTACAAATTATAGACTCTGCTGTTACTTTAACTAAAAAGAGACACAACTAAACAACTCATAATTTAAGAGAATGTATTCAAAGCTTTCTAATTCGAATACCTCCTCTCAGATTCTTACACAATACGGAGCTATACTGTCTCAACATTGTCACGTCAAATTTGTTTAAAGTTGTTGTGTTCTTCGTCGCTTGTATTTGTTGTTGTAAATGCATTTTAAAATTAATATTAAAACGCTAGTAAATATTCTGTTTGCATCTCTGAAACATGGTTAAAACCAGAAATGTGTAGTGATCTTTTTATGCTCAATAATTATAGACTTATCCGTTCTGATTGATTAAACAAATTGGGAGGGGGTGTGTCCATTTATATAAAAAAGCATAAAAGTTTAAAACTATAAAAAAAACATATGAGAGGCTACAATCCGCTGTGCGGATCGTTGAATACCCTATCCCATCCTATACCCGATGGTTGGGTGCTGTAGAACGAGGGTAGACTCTGATTGGCGTTAACTTGGCAATGTCCAGTGTTGCAACTCTGACTACACATCAAATGTGCTTATCTTTACCTCCAAGTGGTAACCATCGGGTACTGGTCTCATCCAACCGGATTTGACTTGCTAAACGATAAGTGCGAGTGTTGATAACACGACGAAAAACAGCAACACTATAAACACCCTGGTGAGAATGGCACGGATGAATACCCGGCCTGCTGTCCCAGGCGAACCTAGATGAGCTGCTCTGACATATTCGGACAACAGGTTGTCTAGGAATTTCAAGGGTTAGTCAGGCCCCTTGAACAGAGATGGTGGCGGATGAACCGAAAGGCCAACGGCAGCGCTCAATCCCGTAGTGGATACTGATGGCCCCGTGTCCTAGGGGTATCTAATAAATTGGAACTGGCCCTCCAGGTTGGGGGTTGTGCTTTGGGCTAACTACCCACCCACAGAAAAAAACATGGTTACGAAGCAACCAATAGCCTCGGAAAGGACGGATTTTATTGTTGACGACCCTGCTAAACGAAAAAAGGACAACGACGTTCGTATCTGCACCTGGAATGTGAGAACATTAAACAGGAGAGGTGCAGGCGAACAACTAGCGGAAGCCCTAAACTGCTACAAAGCAGACATTACTGCCATCCAGGAAATACGATGGGATGGGCCGGGCAAAAAGAGGATGAAAAACTGTGACATATACTACGGACCGTGTTATAGTGAGCAGAAACAGCGACTATTCGGATGCGGATTTGTTATAAGTGCCAGACTTAGGCAAGAAGTCTTATGTTTCCAAGACATTAGCGAACGCATAGTAACAATCCGCATCAAGGCCAAATTCGCCAACATAAGCCTTATATGCGCTCACGCTCCGACGGAAGAAAAAGATGATATAGCTAAGGATTGCTTCTACGAGCTCCTCGACAAAACCTATGAGCGACTACCGAAGTACGATGTTAAAATCGTGCTGGGAGATTTTAACGCAAAGGTAGGAAGAGAAGACATCTTTAGAAGTATTGTCGGAAAACATAGCCTACACGACAACACGTCTGGTAACGGACTTAGGCTAATTGATTTCGCTACGGAACGAAATGCCACTATAGCCAGCACACGGTTTCCTCACCTCGATATCCATAAGGGGACATGGCGGTCTCCAGATCAACGAACGGTCAACCAAATTGATCACATTGCGATAGATAAGAGGCACGCATCCAGTATTTTGGATGTCCGAACATTCCGAGGAGCTAACATCGACTCGGATCACTACCTTGTAGCAGCCAAGGTAAGAATGCGGATATCCACCACGCCACAACAATCCAGAAATACTGTGAAAAAATTTAATGTCGGAAGACTGCAATCGCAAGAGACCGCCAAGACCTTCGCACAACGCGTATCCCTTAACCTCTCGATTAACACCATACCACCAGCATCGAATGTCGAAGAGCAATGGCAACGATGCCAACAGGCCATTAGATCAGCCGCAACTGATGTGCTAGGTTTCTCGCGCCCACCAGCAAGAAACCCCTGGTTTGATGAGGAATGCCGACAGATGCTCGCAGCCAAGAACGAGGCCTACAAGGCTAAGCTGCAGGTGAAGACGAGAGCTGCCATTGAGCTCTATAGGGTAAGAAGAAGGGAAGAACATCGGCTTTTCAGCAAGAAGAAAAAAGAGCAAGAAAAGCGCGCGATCGAGGATATAGAGAGGTGCCACTCCAGGAACGATGTTCGCAAGTTTTACCAAAGTGTAAAACGTCAAAGCCAAGGATACAAGGCTCGAACAGAATCCTGTCGAGATGAACAAGGAAATATTGTAGTTGAGACACAGTCGATGCTGAGGATATGGAAGAACCACTTCTGCAGACTGTTAAACGGCGATGACGAACAACATTCCGCTGTCAGGCAGAACGAACCATTCAATATTGGCAACGACAGCGAAAACTGCCAACCACCCGACCTGAGTGAAGTGAGGATAGCAATATCTAAACTCAAGCTTAATAAGGCTGCCGGAAATGACGGCCTTCCCGCTGAGCTTTATAAGGCCGGCGGAGATGACTTGGTAAGTAACATCCACCAACTCATAAGCCAAATCTGGTCGGATGAAAATATGCCTGAAGAATGGAACCTCAGCATCGTTTGCCCGATCCACAAAAAAGGAGACCCTCTGAACTGCGCCAACTACAGAGGCATAAGTCTCCTCAACATCGCCTACAAGATCCTATCTGCCGTAATATGTGAACGCCTGAAACCGTTTACCAACAACCTGATTGGCCCTTATCAGTGTGGTTTTAGGCCAGGAAAGTCCACAACCGATCAAATTTTCACACTTCGGCAGATCCTGGAAAAAACTCAAGAAGTCCAAATTGATACCCACCACCTATTCATCGATTTCAAAGCCGCATATGACAGCATTTATAGAGACGAACTATACAGAGCCATGTCTAGTTTTGGTATACCGCCCAAACTCGTCCGTTTGTGTAGGATGACGATGGAGAATTCTCGCTGCTCCATCAGGGTCGGAAACGACCTCACCGACACATTCGATACCAAAAAAGGATTTAGGCAAGGCGATGCGCTGTCATGTGACTTCTTTAATCTGATTCTTGAGAGAATTGTGCAAAACTCCAAAGCCAACACCAGAGGCACAATTTTCCAAAAGTCGGTGCAACTACTAGCATACGCTGACGATATTGACATCATTGGTAGGACTCAACGTGATGTCATAGCTACGTTTGCTAGTATAGAGAAGGAAGCGGCGAAAATGGGTTTAGCAGTAAATGAGGGTAAGACTAAGTATATGCTGTCAACACGAAAGGACACACAACATCGACGAATTGGACAGAACGTCACCATTGACAGATATAACTTTGAGGTAGTACGGGACTTTGTCTACCTCGGCTCCGCTATTAACTCTGACAACAACATCTCGTCAGAAATTAAACGAAGAATTACTCTTGCCAACCGCTGTTTCTTCGGGCTAAGAAGGCAATTTAGTAGTAAAGCCCTCACTCGAACTACTAAGGAGATCCTATATAAGACCCTGATCATCCCAGTCCTGCTCTACGGCGCTGAAGCATGGACCGTATCAAAAGCGGATGAAGAAATCCTTGGTAGATTCGAGAGGAAAATTCTTCGAAAAATCTTCGGTCCCGTTTGCGTTGACGGGCTATGGAGACGAAGATTCAACCAAGAACTATACGAGCTGTACAGCGACATACCCGTAGTCAACAAACTCCGCATTGGACGTTTAAGATGGCTAGGACATGTAGAACGAATGGACACCAATACTCCGGCTCGCAGAGTCTTCGATTCCCAGCCAGACGTCGGACGCAGTAGAGGAAGACCTCGCCTTAAGTGGCGCGCACAAGTGGAAACCGACCTCAACCAACTTGGAGTGCGCAACTGGAGGCAGTTAGCTAAGGACCGGGCTAATTGGAGAGGCATGTTGGTTGAGGCCCAGGTTCACTCCGGACTGTAGCGCCGCTTAAATGAAATGAAATCCTATCCATAAAACTAAAATCCCCAAAAAAGGGGACATGGCTAAAAACACGATGTGGATAAATAGAAAAAAATGCTATAGTGACAACAAATTCTTCAGACTGCTTACAAAACACTTTAACGGTTCTACAAAAGACAAGGTTTTCTCTTGCATATGTTATGGGGTAGTGGTTTTTATATAAAAACGCCCCCAAAAAGTGGGCGTGGGTTAAAATGGTATATAGACGAAATGTTCATATTAATAATGTTAATGATTCTGCATCAAAATTTTTTTCGAAAAATTTAAAATTTGACCGAAAACAGTTTTTTATTGAAAACGCCCCCAAAAAGTGGGCGTGGCAAAAAACTTTATATGGACGAAATATAGATATTAATATTGTCTAAATATGTTGTTCAGAAACTTTTTTAAAATTCCTTACGGTTTGGTCGAAAACTGAGTTTTTCTTAAAAGGGGGCGTGGCAGTGGGCGGATTTCAAAAATTTTTACACTTGTTCTGTAGGCAGAGACGAGGATCCTATATACCAAATTTCATTATCCTAGCTCAAAATTTAAGGCCTAAAAATCGGTGACGTACAGACGGACGGACGGACGGACGGAGGGACGGACAGACAGACATGGCTAATTCGACTCAGCTAGCGATTCTGAGCCGATCCATATACTTTGAGGTATATGTAGCAAAATTATTTCTCTATGTTACAAACTAAGTATCAAAACTAATATACCCCCCTATGGGATAGGGTATAAAAATCTGCACCAAACGATTTAGTCGAATACATTTTCGTAGATATCATGGGCAATGGCGAGAATTTTCTAATGGGCTGTATATATATGGCTCCTAATATAGCAAATTCAATATTGACTAGAAACGTATTGGAAGATCTTGTACCCCTATATCCAGAAATTGTGCTATGAGGTGATTTCAATTTAAATATTTTAGATAAAAAAAACAAATAATTATAGAAATTGTAGATATATTTAAATTAAGCTTTGGAGTCAACCAACTTATTATATGCCCAATAGCATTCCTTGACTTTAAGATATATTTATTGTTTCAAATAGCTATATGGTAATGCACTACGATCAACTACCTGCATCTGCCTTTTCACATCATGATTTGATATTATAACTCTTAACATTTTCCCAATCATTGATGAAGAGTGTAGGTACTATAAAATATAGAAATTTTTCAAATATTAATGTTATAAATATTTGTAATGATTATATTAGTTTAGACTGAGCTCCACTATATGCAACAACAAATGTTGATAGTCTTCACTATCTTTTAAATAAACATGTGCCACTAAGAACAAAAATGTTAAAAAAAAAACCAACACTCCGTGGTTCACACCGGATGTAAGTAATCTTCTTAAGAAGCAAAATCTTCTGTACTTGGGGTGGAGAAGATATAGATGTTCAAATATCTTTAGTGAATTCACTTCTGCTCGTAATGCCGTAACATCTCTTATTTGAGGAAACAAAAAATCGTTTTATGAAGAACATTTTCGTACAACTGATTCTAGCTCATGGTTGGATGGTTGGGTGCTGTAGAACGAGGGAAGACTCTGATTGGCGTTAACTTGGCAATGCCCAGTGTTGCAACTCTGACTACACATCAAATGTGCTTATCTTTACCTCCAAGTGGTAACCATCGGGTACTGGTCTCATCCAACCGGATTTGACTTGCTAAACGATAAGTGCGAGTGTTGATAACACGACGAAAAACAGCAACACTATAAACACCCTGGTGAGAATGGCACGGAAGAATACCCGGCCTGCTGTCCCAGGCGAACCTAGATGAGCTGCTCTGACATATTCGGACAACAGGTTGTCTAGGAATTTCAAGGGTTAGTCAGGCCCCTTGAACAGAGATGGTGGCGGATGAACCGAAAGGCTAACGGCAGCGCTCAATCCCGTAGTGGATACTGATGGCCCCGTGTCCTAGGGGTATCTAATAAATTGGAACTGGCCCTCCAGGTTGGGGGTTGTGCTTTGGGCTAACTACCCACCCACAGAAAAAAAACATGGTTACGAAGCAACCAATAGCCTCGGAAAGGACGGATTTTATTGTTGACGACCCTGCTAAACGAAAAAAGGACAACGACGTTCGTATCTGCACCTGGAATGTGAGAACATTAAACAGGAGAGGTGCAGGCGAACAACTAGCGGAAGCCCTAAACTGCTACAAAGCAGACATTACTGCCATCCAGGAAATACGATGGGATGGGCCGGGCAAAAAGAGGATGAAAAACTGTGACATATACTACGGACCGTGTTATAGTGAGCAGAAACAGCGACTATTCGGATGCGGATTTGTTATAAGTGCCAGACTTAGGCAAGAAGTCTTATGTTTCCAAGACATTAGCGAACGCATAGTAACAATCCGCATCAAGGCCAAATTCGCCAACATAAGCCTTATATGCGCTCACGCTCCGACGGAAGAAAAAGATGATATAGCTAAGGATTGCTTCTACGAGCTCCTCGACAAAACCTATGAGCGACTACCGAAGTACGATGTTAAAATCGTGCTGGGAGATTTTAACGCAAAGGTAGGAAGAGAAGACATCTTTAGAAGTATTGTCGGAAAACATAGCCTACACGACAACACGTCTGGTAACGGACTTAGGCTAATTGATTTCGCTACGGAACGAAATGCCACTATAGCCAGCACACGGTTTCCTCACCTCGATATCCATAAGGGGACATGGCGGTCCCCAGATCAACGAACGGTCAACCAAATTGATCACATTGCGATAGATAAGAGGCACGCATCCAGTATTTTGGATGTCCGAACATTCCGAGGAGCTAACATCGACTCGGATCACTACCTTGTAGCAGCCAAGGTAAGAATGCGGATATCCACCACGCCACAACAATCCAAAAATACTGTGAAAAAATTTAATGTCGGAAGACTGCAATCGCAAGAGACCGCCAAGACCTTCGCACAACGCGTATCCCTTAACCTCTCGATTAACACCATACCACCAGCATCGAATGTCGAAGAGCAATGGCAACGATGCCAACAGGCCATTAGATCAGCCGCAACTGATGTGCTAGGTTTCTCGCGCCCACCAGCAAGAAACCCCTGGTTTGATGAGGAATGCCGACAGATGCTCGCAGCCAAGAACGAGGCCTACAAGGCTAAGCTGCAGGTGAAGACGAGAGCTGCCATTGAGCTCTATAGGCAAAGAAGAAGGGAAGAACATCGGCTTTTCAGCAAGAAGAAAAAAGAGCAAGAAAAGCGCGCGATCGAGGATATAGAGAGGTGCCACTCCAGGAACGATGTTCGCAAGTTTTACCAAAGTGTAAAACGTCAAAGCCAAGGATACAAGGCTCGAACAGAATCCTGTCGAGATGAACAAGGAAATATTGTAGTTGAGACACAGTCGATGCTGAGGATATGGAAGAACCACTTCTGCAGACTGTTAAACGGCGATGTCGAACAACATTCCGCTGTCAGGCAGAACGAACCATTCAATTTGGCAACGGCAGCGAAAACTGCCAACCACCCGACCTGAGTGAAGTGAGGATAGCAATATCTAAACTCAAGCTTAATAAGGCTGCCGGAAATGACGGCCTTCCCGCTGAGCTCTATAAGGCCGGCGGAGATGACTTGGTAAGTAACATCCACCAACTCATAAGCCAAATCTGGTCGGATGAAAATATGCCTGAAGAATGGAACCTCAGCATCGTTTGCCCGATCCACAAAAAAGGAGACCCTCTGAACTGCGCCAACTACAGAGGCATAAGTCTCCTCAACATCGCCTACAAGATCCTATCTGCCGTAATATGTGAACGCCTGAAACCGTTTACCAACAACCTGATTGGCCCTTATCAGTGTGGTTTTAGGCCAGGAAAGTCCACAACCGATCAAATTTTCACACTTCGGCAGATCCTGGAAAAAACTCAAGAAGTCCAAATCGATACCCACCACCTATTCATCGATTTCAAAGCCGCATATGACAGCATTTATAGAGACGAACTGTACAGAGCCATGTCTAGTTTTGGTATACCGCCCAAACTCGTCCGTTTGTGTAGGATGACGATGGAGAATTCTCGCTGCTCCATCAGGGTCGGAAACGACCTCACCGACACATTCGATACCAAAAAAGGATTTAGGCAAGGCGATGCGCTGTCATGTGACTTCTTTAATCTGATTCTTGAGAGAATTGTGCAAAACTCCAAAGCCAACACCAGAGGCACAATTTTCCAAAAGTCGGTGCAACTACTAGCATACGCTGACGATATTGACATCATTGGTAGGACTCAACGTGATGTCATAGCCACGTTTGCTAGTATAGAGAAGGAAGCGGCGAAAATGGGTTTAGCAGTAAATGAGGGTAAGACTAAGTATATGCTGTCAACACGAAAGGACACACAACATCGACGAATTGGACAGAACGTCACCATTGACAGATATAACTTTGAGGTAGTACGGGACTTTGTCTACCTCGGCTCCGCTATTAACTCTGACAACAACATCTCGTCAGAAATTAAACGAAGAATTACTCTTGCCAACCGCTGTTTCTTCGGGCTAAGAAGGCAATTTAGTAGTAAAGCCCTCACTCGAACTACTAAGGAGGTCCTATATAAGACCCTGATCATCCCAGTCCTGCTCTACGGCGCTGAAGCATGGACCGTATCAAAAGCGGATGAAGAAATCCTTGGTAGATTCGAGAGGAAAATTCTTCGAAAAATCTTCGGTCCCGTTTGCGTTGACGGGCTATGGAGACGAAGATTCAACCAAGAACTATACGAGCTGTACAGCGACATGCCCCTGGTCAAAAAAAACTCCGCATTGGACGTTTAAGATGGCTAGGACATGTAGAACGAATGGACACCAATACTCCGGCTCGCAGAGTCTTCGATTCCCAGCCAGACGTCGGACACAGTAGAGGAAGACCTCGCCTTAAGTGGCGCGCACAAGTGGAAACCGACCTCAACCAACTTGGAGTGCGCAACTGGAGGCAGTTAGCTAAGGACCGGGCTAATTGGAGAGGCATGTTGGTTGAGGCCCAGGTTCATTCCGGACTGTAGCGCCACTTAAGTAAGTAAGTAGTGATTCTAGCTCAAAATTCTGGAGAAATATGAGACAAGTTGGGCTAAGTTCTGGAAAGGAATCATTTCCTATTGTAATGAATTTATTAGCGCCATCTATTGACCAATTTTAAATGTTTAACTTTAGGTCTGAATTCAACCATTTATAAAATGTAACCAACTTCACACAGTTGAGATATAGTTTTAAGTATGGCGTGCACTTCCTACTGAGCATTTGCAAGAAGCTGACGCAAGAAAGTAAATAAAGGAAAATTAAAAATTAAAAATCAGCTTACATCTCAGAAGTGGGATCACCACGCATACAGTTTTTATAAATCGCGTGTAAAAAAAAATTCGTAATAAGTACGAAAATAATTTTATTTTGTAAATTGGCCACCGGAGTTTTAATCGAACATGGTACAAACACGCGCGGAATTGATGAGGAGGTTGGATACTCTAGGAGTGGAATTTCCGCCAACAGCCACACCCCAACAGCTGCGCAGCCTCATTGTTTCGGCCGAAAATATACCAAGTAACGATCTTCCGCCTCCAGACAACAGCATTCCGCTTCAAGAAAATACTCCGCTTCAGGAAAATATTCCGTTTCAAGACAACCTTCCGCTACAAATCAATCTTCAGCTTCAGGATAACCTTCCGCTTCAGAAAAATCTTCAGCTTCAGGATAACCTTCCGCCTCAGAAAAATCTTCAGCTTCAGGATAACCTTCCGCCTCAGAAAAATCTTCAGCTTCAAGACGACTCTTCGCTCGAGAATGAAAAGTACACCAATTCAGATGACGATGTAATCGCTCAACTTGAGAAGAAAAAGAAAATCCTCCTCCGCCGCCAGGAACTTCAGGCTCTTGAAGATAGAAGTCTTACCAACTAACTGCATAAACTAAGCATGGCTGACATCGAAGGATTAGTTCAACCATTCACCGGCGACGACGCATACACAATCGAAAAGTGGGTAAAAGACTTGGAAAACGTCTTCCAGACAAGTGTAACTACCCAACACTTCAAATTCATGTCTAAGGGGACGGCTGCGGTCTATCTTCGCACAACTAATGCATCGACATACGAGGAACTAAAGAGAGGCCTGCTGAAGCAATTCGAACGGAACATATCCATTACGGACATTTATCGTCAACTCCAGGCACGTAGCAGACAAAAAGGGGAAAACATCATTTTGTACATGCTATCGATGCAAGAAATTGCGTCGCAAGGTGACATAGAAGAGGATGAAATTATTGGTTTCATCATTGAAGGATTGCGCGACCGGACGGCCTACACGTCGATGTTGTATACCGCAACTTCACTGCAACAGCTGAAAGATCTTCTTCTCAAATATGAGAGGAAGCGCCTTATGGACCGACAAGAATGTACTCAAAAGTCCACCAACCCAATGACAGCACAACCCTCTGGCAGGACCCGATGTTTCAACTGCTCCCAGTATGGACATTTATCAGCAGAATGCACACAAAAACGGCGTTCACCTGGCTCATGTTTTCGATGCGGAAGCACCTCACATCTTCTGAAGGAATGTAAGGCTCCAGCGAAGGTACACATAGTAAACAACATTAGCAACGAGGACGCCGAACCAGATGTAGATGTAGAATCTAAAACTAAGATTACGCCTTACCAGAATGTAAGTATTGCTTTTCTAAATAATATTTCGAGTCAAACGCGATTTTCTAATTGTAATTCCTTAATCGACAGTGGTAGTCCAGCTAGTTTCGCTTCCAAAGAAATCGTTCCGTTTTTCATCAATCAACTTAATATAAACGAAGAGTCAAAATTTTCCGGCATTTCTGGTACAAAGTTTAATACATTCGGTAAATTAGAGTGCATTATATCATTGCTTAATAAAACTAAAAGAATGTCATTGTTTATAGTTGAACGTGATATCCTTCCAAAACCGCTTCTACTCGGACGTGATTTTCTCAACATCAGATTCCGACGGAAAATCTGCAGATTTATTAAGTACCAATAGTTGTCAAACGTTAAACAGTATTAAGACTCGAAATATTTTGAATTATAACAAATGCTCTGATACGAATTTCAATACATTAAATAAATCAAAAAATAATTTAAATAGCAATTTCTTAAATAACAACAACGCGACAAGAAACGAAATAGGCATTGATTGTTCTTTAGGTGATGATGGTTCTATGAGTAATGACATTTCCTTCAGTGTTGAAACTTCCGACAGCGAATTCCCTTCCGATTGCCTTTTGAACGCCCAGCGCTCCTCTAGGTCACAAAACTTCCGAACAGCAGCGCTTTCAAGTAATTGCCCTGAAGATAGTGTTTCAAATAGTATTAGTGTTGGAAAAGAAATAGACGTGGTTTTAGATATTTTTTTGCATAGATACCGATGGAGTTGTGTGTGATAGGTCAGAAGAGCCTGATATAAATTCTATATTAAGTCAGGATATTAGAGACTCTATTATTACTATTGTATCAGGTTACTTGTCTAATTATCCAAATCAGATAAATGTCAACAATCAGTTCGCAATGAACCTCAAACGTTCCAGTGTTTAGTCACCCGAGAAGGCTGTCTTATAGTGATAAGATTGAAGTTCAAAGAATTACTAACACCTTGCTTGAAAAAGGGATTATCAGACATAGTGATTCTCCTTATGCTTCACCAATCGTTTTAGTGAAAAAAAAATCTGGCGAGACTCGAATGTGCATCGACTATAGAAGCTTAAACAAAATCACTCTGAGAGACAACTATCCTTTGCCATTAATCGAAGATTGCCTTGATTATTTGAGGGAGAAAAAATATTTCAGCCTATTGGATTTGAAAAGTGGATTCCACCAAGTGAAAGTAGCTGAGAGTTCAGTGGAATTTACTTCGTTTGTGACCCCAAATGGACAATTCGAATACGTCAGAATGCCTTTTGGATTAAAGAATAGTCCATCTGTATTTCAACGCTTTATCTCGTTTATATTTAGAGATTTAATTCAGAGTGGACTCATTATAATTTATATGGATGACATTCTTATAGCATCCCAAACTATAGAAGACCACCTTGGAATATTAAAGGAAGTTTTCCACTGCCTTGCCAAGAACGGTCTTGAGCTAAGGCTTAGTAAATGTAAAATCTGCCATACTCAGCTAGATTATTTGGGGTATAGTGTCAGTGACAAAGGAATTCAACCTAATGAATCCCATAAATATTCAATATTGAACTACCCCGTACCTAAGACAATGAAACAGCTTCACTCTTTTGTAGGGCTTTGCGCATATTTTAGAAAGTTTATTCCCCAGTTTTCCCGTATTGCCGAACCTTTATACAGCTTGCTTAAGAAGAACGTTCAGTTTAATTTTGACGAAAAATGCCTACATGCCTACGATAAACTAAAATATCTACTAACTAACCCACCTGTATTGGCGATTTATGACCCTCAGAAAGAAACTGAGCTCCACTGCGACGCTAGTATTACAGGATTCGGTGCCACTTTATTACAACGACAGATGGACGGGAAATTACACCCAGTGTTTTATTTTTCAAAGCGAACTACCGACCCTGAAACAAGATATCACAGTTTCGAGTTAGAAACTCTTGCCATCATTTATGCCCTCAGGCGGTTTCGGGTATACTTAGAAGGTATAACCTTCAAAATAATTACTGATTGTAATTCTCTTACGTTGACCTTAAATAAAAGAAATCTTAACCCACGAATAGCGCGATGGGCTCTGGAACTTCAAAACTTTGATTACTCGATTCAACATCGCGGGGGATCTAGTATGAGTCATGTCGACGCACTTAGTCGCAGCGAAGCTATCTGCGCTATTAATGAGGACGACATCGAATTCCAACTAGAAGCTACTCAGAATAGAGATCCTAATATCTTAGGCCTACGTGAAAAATTAGAGAATGGAAGCAGAAAACCATTCGAATTGAAGAATGGCTTAGTATACAGGAAGAGTAGAGACAAAAGTTTATGTCTATATGAACCCAGTGAAATGGAATCAAATATAATTAGACTCACTCATGAAAAAGTTGGTCACTTAGGCACGGTCAAATGTTACGACCAGATCAAGAGTCACTATTGGTTCCCTGGAATGCGAGGAAAGATAGAGAAGTTTATTAAGAACTGTCTTAAATGTATTATGTATTCTGGCCCAGTCAAATCAAACGAACAGTCCATCTATAACATCCCGAAACAACCGGTTCCATTTGACACCCTCCATATCGATCATTTAGGGCCACTACCTTCAATTAAGTCTAAGCGAAGGCATTTGTTAGTAGTAATCGATGCCTTCACTAAGTTCGTTAAGAATGTAAGTATTGCTTTTCTAAATAATATTTCGAGTCAAACGCGATTTTCTAATTGTAATTCCTTAATCGACAGTGGTAGTCCAGCTAGTTTCGCTTCCAAAGAAATCGTTCCGTTTTTCATCAATCAACTTAATATAAACGAAGAGTCAAAATTTTCCGGCATTTCTGGTACAAAGTTTAATACATTCGGTAAATTAGAGTGCATTATATCATTGCTTAATAAAACTAAAAGAATGTCATTGTTTATAGTTGAACGTGATATCCTTCCAAAACCGCTTCTACTCGGACGTGATTTTCTCAACATCAGATTCCGACGGAAAATCTGCAGATTTATTAAGTACCAATAGTTGTCAAACGTTAAACAGTATTAAGACTCGAAATATTTTGAATTATAACAAATGCTCTGATACGAATTTCAATACATTAAATAAATCAAAAAATAATTTAAATAGCAATTTCTTAAATAACAACAACGCGACAAGAAACGAAATAGGCATTGATTGTTCTTTAGGTGATGATGGTTCTATGAGTAATGACATTTCCTTCAGTGTTGAAACTTCCGACAGCGAATTCCCTTCCGATTGCCTTTTGAACGCCCAGCGCTCCTCTAGGTCACAAAACTTCCGAACAGCAGCGCTTTCAAGTAATTGCCCTGAAGATAGTGTTTCAAATAGTATTAGTGTTGGAAAAGAAATAGACGTGGTTTTAGATATTTTTTTGCATAGATACCGATGGAGTTGTGTGTGATAGGTCAGAAGAGCCTGATATAAATTCTATATTAAGTCAGGATATTAGAGACTCTATTATTACTATTGTATCAGGTTACTTGTCTAATTATCCAAATCAGATAAATGTCAACAATCAGTTCGCAATGAACCTCAAACGTTCCAGTGTTTAGTCACCCGAGAAGGCTGTCTTATAGTGATAAGATTGAAGTTCAAAGAATTACTAACACCTTGCTTGAAAAAGGGATTATCAGACATAGTGATTCTCCTTATGCTTCACCAATCGTTTTAGTGAAAAAAAAATCTGGCGAGACTCGAATGTGCATCGACTATAGAAGCTTAAACAAAATCACTCTGAGAGACAACTATCCTTTGCCATTAATCGAAGATTGCCTTGATTATTTGAGGGAGAAAAAATATTTCAGCCTATTGGATTTGAAAAGTGGATTCCACCAAGTGAAAGTAGCTGAGAGTTCAGTGGAATTTACTTCGTTTGTGACCCCAAATGGACAATTCGAATACGTCAGAATGCCTTTTGGATTAAAGAATAGTCCATCTGTATTTCAACGCTTTATCTCGTTTATATTTAGAGATTTAATTCAGAGTGGACTCATTATAATTTATATGGATGACATTCTTATAGCATCCCAAACTATAGAAGACCACCTTGGAATATTAAAGGAAGTTTTCCACTGCCTTGCCAAGAACGGTCTTGAGCTAAGGCTTAGTAAATGTAAAATCTGCCATACTCAGCTAGATTATTTGGGGTATAGTGTCAGTGACAAAGGAATTCAACCTAATGAATCCCATAAATATTCAATATTGAACTACCCCGTACCTAAGACAATGAAACAGCTTCACTCTTTTGTAGGGCTTTGCGCATATTTTAGAAAGTTTATTCCCCAGTTTTCCCGTATTGCCGAACCTTTATACAGCTTGCTTAAGAAGAACGTTCAGTTTAATTTTGACGAAAAATGCCTACATGCCTACGATAAACTAAAATATCTACTAACTAACCCACCTGTATTGGCGATTTATGACCCTCAGAAAGAAACTGAGCTCCACTGCGACGCTAGTATTACAGGATTCGGTGCCACTTTATTACAACGACAGATGGACGGGAAATTACACCCAGTGTTTTATTTTTCAAAGCGAACTACCGACCCTGAAACAAGATATCACAGTTTCGAGTTAGAAACTCTTGCCATCATTTATGCCCTCAGGCGGTTTCGGGTATACTTAGAAGGTATAACCTTCAAAATAATTACTGATTGTAATTCTCTTACGTTGACCTTAAATAAAAGAAATCTTAACCCACGAATAGCGCGATGGGCTCTGGAACTTCAAAACTTTGATTACTCGATTCAACATCGCGGGGGATCTAGTATGAGTCATGTCGACGCACTTAGTCGCAGCGAAGCTATCTGCGCTATTAATGAGGACGACATCGAATTCCAACTAGAAGCTACTCAGAATAGAGATCCTAATATCTTAGGCCTACGTGAAAAATTAGAGAATGGAAGCAGAAAACCATTCGAATTGAAGAATGGCTTAGTATACAGGAAGAGTAGAGACAAAAGTTTATGTCTATATGAACCCAGTGAAATGGAATCAAATATAATTAGACTCACTCATGAAAAAGTTGGTCACTTAGGCACGGTCAAATGTTACGACCAGATCAAGAGTCACTATTGGTTCCCTGGAATGCGAGGAAAGATAGAGAAGTTTATTAAGAACTGTCTTAAATGTATTATGTATTCTGGCCCAGTCAAATCAAACGAACAGTCCATCTATAACATCCCGAAACAACCGGTTCCATTTGACACCCTCCATATCGATCATTTAGGGCCACTACCTTCAATTAAGTCTAAGCGAAGGCATTTGTTAGTAGTAATCGATGCCTTCACTAAGTTCGTTAAGCTTTTCCCAGTCAATTCCACTAATTCGAAAGAAGTGATTTGTTCACTCAAAAAATACTTCTCGTGCTACAGTAGACCCAGAAGGATCGTCTCCGATAGAGGAACCTGTTTCACGTCCCTCGAATTCAGTGAATTTCTTCTTAGTAACAATATTGTTCATGTAAAGGTGGCAGTAGGGTCTCCACAAGCCAACGGCCAAGTAGAACGCGTTAACCGAGTTCTGACCCCAATGTTGAGTAAGTTGAGTGAGCCAATACAACATTCCGATTGGTACAACAAACTTAATGAAATTGAATTTGCTATAAACAATACTGTTCATAGCACAACGCGGGCAAGTCCATCAATGTTATTGTTCGGCGTTAATCAAAGAGGCACAATTATAGATTGGTTAACTGAATATTTAGAAGAATAGGTCGCTAATGAGCGCAATTTGGGTGACATAAGATCAAAAGCATCAGAAGCTATAGCACACTCTCAACAATACAACCAACATCACTTCGAGAACAATCATAAGCCAGCTAAATTATTTGCGCCGGGTGATTATGTTGTTATAAAAAATGTCGATGTCTCTCCCGGTAACAAGAAACTTATACCAAAATTTAAGGGACCTTACGTAATTTACAAAAAACTCCCCAACGACCGATATGTCATCAGGGACATCGAAAACTGTCAGGTCACGCAACTTCCCTACGATGGGATAATAGAAGCTTGTTATATCCGCCTATGGAAAGAACAGGGTGATGAGGTTATTTAGATTCGTATCAGAACAATATTTTAGAAAAGGAATATCTAGTTATTAAGATATATTTAAGATACTTAGTAATGTTAATATAATTATTGTAATGACCGAGGTCGATCATTCTGTCAGGATGGCCGAACTGTAATGAATTTATTAGCGCCATCTATTGACCAATTTTAAATGTTTAACTTTAGGTCTGAATTCAACCATTTATAAAATGTAACCAACTTCACACAGTTGAGATATAGTTTTAAGTATGGCGTGCACTTCCTACTGAGCATTTGCAAGAAGCTGACGCAAGAAAGTAAATAAAGGAAAATTAAAAATTAAAAATCAGCTTACACTATAAACATTAATATTGAGAAACTAAATAAAAAATGTATACAACCAGCTTCATACTCATCAAATACCCAAAGTATTTCATCCTTGAACAACGAGGAAGTAGACTCATTTGCAATTGTATGTGTCGATGAAGTGTGTATTGGTGAAGCAATCTTAAAAATTGAAGCAAAGCCTGTCGGCTTAAATGACGTTAGCCCAAATTTTATAAAAAATACTTCTTCCTGTCATTCTTCCTCAAATAACACACATTTTTAATACTATAATAACAACCTCCGTTTTTCCTTATGTATGGAAAACTGCCAAAGTATTACCTTTACCGAAATCATCTTCACCAAATAGTTCTAAGCAAAGTTTTTGAAACAATTGTAAGCAACCAAATCAATCTTTTCATGAAAAGAAAAAACTTTTAACCATAAAACATCAATCAGGATTTCGTGCAAAACACAACTGCACCACAGCTTTATTAAAAGTATATGAAGACATACGTGTTGGCCTAGACTTGGATATGATGGGAATAGTTGCATTCCTTGATTTTTCCAAGGCGTTTGATTGTGTTAATCATTCAATGTGTTTTATACTTGGCGAGTATAAAATAATTGTTTTTAGTTGATCTTAAGAAGTCGATTAAGACAAAGAGTGATAACTTCAGTTAGGCGAACTGACACTCTGGTTCTACAAGAAATCTACTTTTAAAATAAAAATGCCGAATTAAAGCACGTTATAAATATATTTCCTTGATGATGTTAACACTTTGAAAGATGATACAAAAGTGTCTACAAATTGCAACTTAGCGTTCCACGAAATCTCGTTTCACTCACAGTTGCAATGAAACAGCTGATTGCCGTTTTTTTTCTCATTTTCGATGACAATGTTCATATTTACAGCTGATTGTTGTCTTTGGCCATTGACCTTACAAATTTGTATTAAATTTAACATGTGTGTGTGTACATACAAAATTTCACCAACACATAAATATCAAAATTGGTTTTTTTTTGTAACATAACATATTACATTTACATTAACTACCTAACAATAACAATGCCCACTATGTGGGTCCTAGTTAGAGTGAGACTTCATTGCATTCGGCCATCATTAAATTTATTAATGTGGCCACTGCGCGTGAGAGGAGAGAGACTACATTGATTGCAGTTAAGCGTTAACACATTTGACAGTTGTCGAATAATTTTGTCGTCGGTGGTTGGTGCGCGCAACATTATAGGATTAAATATCCTTTATTTATTATTAAAAAGTTTCTTTTCGCGATTTTGTGTTGTGTGCTTTGTCGCTAGCTACCGGGAACACAGATCCTCAATTTGAGGACTTCGATTTATGTGTACCGGCAACCAGCCCAATGCACAAACACCCACCTCCTTGTCTGTCAAATGTGTCGCGGCGTTTACATTCGTTTTTTAGTGAATTGTTTTATTTTGTTGGGAACCAACATGCTCCCCCGCCTCTGGGCAGGACATTAGTGTAGTGCTTCCCTTGATGCAGCTCATCTTCCAGTTAGTGTTGCCATTATCAGGATCTTGGTACATATGTCCGTGGTTGTTTCGGTCCCAAGTTTGAGGTTATGTTTTGCCAAAAAGAAAAAAATGAATTAGTAATTGTTTAATGCTAAGTACAATTTCTTTATTGGTTTTATGTTTTGTGCAGTTTGTGATTTGCTGCGCTGGAACACGACCGTTGATGGCTATTGGTAGCTCCTGTCAGGATCCATCCCAGTTCGGTGTTTTGTGCCACTGGGGAACCATTTACGCTCTTAACAAGCCCTTCAAGAATAATTGACGCATACACGTCGGCACCTATAAGAAGATCAATCTTCCCGGGGTAATTGTAAGAGGGATCTGCCAGCGGAAGTTTGTCTAAGTGCTGCCAATTTTCTGTGTGCAGCCTTTGTGTTGGCAACAACGTCGTCAACTTCGGCATCACAAACGCTCCGACATTTAAACTAAACAATGGATTAGTGAAAGAACATATAGCGAATTTAACCTGATAGGTGGCCGTGCCCGTTGATGCTTCTCCTAGCCCAGTCACCTTTGCAATCGTCCATTGCTTTTTCAAGTTGAGTAGCTGTACAATGTTTTCCCTTATGAACGTTGCTTCTAATCCTGAGTCGATTAACGCTCTCAGGACATGGTATTCTCCATTTGCCGAAAACACCTTTACTAAGGCCGTTGCTAACAACACCTTGGAGTGCGTTTGGTTGAGGTGTGAATTGATGTTTCTTGGTGTCGTCGATGCACCATACTGCTCACAATTGCACTGATTGAGTGGGATACCTTGATTGGTATTTTGAATCAAGTGTGCATTGTAGGTACCTTGATTTTGGACATGTTGATGACCGTTGTTTCGATCGTTCTGTGTGTCAATGTGTAGTAGGGTGTGATGCTTTTGGTTGCATTTTTGGCATCTATTGCTACTGTTGCAAACTGATGCATGGTGATCATACCCGAGACAGTTTGAGCACACAGAATTGCTTTTGACGAATTCGACTCGAGCCTTAACTTCCATTTTTAGAAAGTGTTTGCACTGTCGAATGCCATGTGAGGACTTGCAGAGGCGACAGAGAAATTTTCTTGCTTCGGGTGAAGACTTAACATGCAAAGCCGTGGGTGCGGCTTTTCTAAAATTAGGTATCACTTGGTGCCTTAGCCCACCATTAGACTCCATTATGTTCTCTAATGAACTAAATCGGCCTTCGATAAATTTTGAAAAAGTTTTCCAATCAGGAAGAGTTTTTGATGTACCCAGTTTGTCTTCCCAATCCCTTTGGGTTTGGGGCTGAAGTTTGTGGTACACGACGTAAATGAGAATAGCGTCCCATTGATCGACTGCTATTCCCAAGTTCGAGAGAGCATGGACACATTCTATGCTAGTGTCATGCAGTGATTTTAATGAATCTGAGAATTCATGGATTAGCTTTTTTTGCTCCATAAATATTCTCAGTTGCGAGTTGACTAGCTTCCGTTTGTTTTGGTAGCGTTCCTCCAGAAGTTCCCATGCGGACGCATAATTCTTGCCGTCAATTGGAAGGTGCTGAATTAGACGTGCAGCCTCCCCGCACACATGGGTTTTCAAGTACTGCAACTTTTGAATATCGGACAAATCAACGTTCTGATCTATCATGCTTTCAAACAGATTGTGAAATTCGCACCATTCATTTAATTTGCCAGAGAATGGCTTTATTTGAATTGGTGGAAGACGAATGTCGCACACTGACGATTTGGATACATTTAACCGAGAAACTTCTAAGTTCGCATTACTATGCTCTGCAAACTTTTCCATTTCATCGGTTAGCATTCCCATAAAAGAGAAATACACACGCTTAATTTTCGAGAATGTTTCGTTCTCAAAATAACTCTCTTTGAGAGGATCAGACGCACTATTCACGATTGAATCGTGATCCTTTTTGGCGCGTTTAAAAGTCTCATCAATTTCCGTTAAAAGAGCTTTTACGTGCCCTTTGGATTTGCGCGCCGCGATATCCTTTTTAAATTCGTCGAAATCGTTTTGGCACTCTTTTAGCAACAGATCTTGACGTTCGATGTATTTTACCATCTTCGCCATTGTTAAAGGGTATTTTTTTTTTCAAAAAAGCACTTTTAGGATTTCAAAATTTTGTTTGTATATAGGATTATTTTTTATTTTTTTTTTTTTATATTTAATGGTAGCACATAAAACCAATAAGATTGAAATTAAAATAATTTCCTACCTTAATGTGCTTCTTTGCAACTGCCACTTCAGTCACTAACTTTCAGTTGCAGTTGCAGAAGGCTTTGTGATGCACAGTTCCTTGCTGTGATGCTGAAGGTTGTTCACTTGGAGTAACCGCAGTATGACCGTTGGCTGTTCCGCTTGCTGACCGCTGGATACCGCTTGCTAACTACTGTGCTGCTAGTAATTGGTGAACTGCTTGGTGCTGCGTCTGCCGTTGGATCCGTTGAATGCGGGATTTGTTGACTCGTTGGGTACTGTGGCCGATAGACAGTCCGCCTTAAATCGGATGTGATTTTAATTGGATTGGTGATCCAACTACACTCTCCCCACAGTACACTTTTTAAATTATTTTTGCTTTAGGCAAAAACGTTTCACTTCACTTTCACTAGTTCACTTCACAAAACTCGAAGGACCATGTTTTATACTTGGCGAGTATAAAATAATTGTTTTTAGTTGATCTTAAGAAGTCGATTAAGACAAAGAGTGATAACTTCAGTTAGGCGAACTGACACTCTGGTTCTACAAGAAATCTACTTTTAAAATAAAAATGCCGAATTAAAGCACGTTATAAATATATTTCCTTGATGATGTTAACACTTTGAAAGATGATACAAAAGTGTCTACAAATTGCAACTTAGCGTTCCACGAAATCTCGTTTCACTCACAGTTGCAATGAAACAGCTGATTGACGTTTTTTTTTTCTCATTTTCGATGACAATGTTCATATTTACAGCTGATTGTTGTCTTTGGCCATTGACCTTACAAATTTGTATTAAATTTAACATGTGTGTGTGTACATACAAAATTTCACCAACACATAAATATCAAACTTGGTTTTTTTTGTAACATAACATATTACATTTACATTAACTACCTAACAATAACAATGCCCACTATGTGGGTCCTAGTTAGAGTGAGACTTCATTGCATTCGGCCATCATTAAATTTATTAATGTGGCCACTGCACGTGAGAGGAGAGAGACTACATTGATTGCAGTTAAGCGTTAACACATTTGACAGTTGTCGAATAATTTTGTCGTCGGTGGTTGGTGCGCGCAACATTATAGGATTAAATATCCTTTATTTATTATTAAAAAGTTTCTTTTCGCGATTTTGTGTTGTGTGCTTTGTCGCTAGCTACCGGGAACACAGATCCTCAATTTGAGGACTTCGATTTATGTGTACCGGCAACCAGCCCAATGCACAAACACCCACCTCCTTGTCTGTCAAATGTGTCGCGGCATTTACATTCGTTTTTTAGTGAATTGTTTTATTTTGTTGGGAACCAACACAATGCTTATAAATAAACTTAAAATGCAGTTTCATTCTGATAACACTGTATGTAAGCTTGTCACATCGTATTTGTATAATCGGTTCCCGTACGTTTTTCATAATAATCAATGTTCTTCCCGCCTGCATGTTCCCACCGGAGTACCTCAGGGTTCAGTCCTAGGGCCGCTTCTATTCACGTGTTTTATCAATGACATCTCAGAATGTTTATCATTCTGTGAATACCATATTTACGCCGATGACGTGTAATTATATTTAATGTTTCCAAAATGCAATAAATAAATCATTCTCCTGTTGAATATATTGAAATTATAAAACTTCTTGGGATTTATTTCACCCAAACTCTTACTTGGCAAACTCATATAAATCCAATTGTTTCAAAAGTATCCAGAGATGGCAGAAATGACGCTTTTTTGAATAACTACATTAGTTACGTCTACTACGTAACTGAGGTAGTTAATATAGGTAAATGTAGTACACGTAGTGGTATATGTCAAAATGTAGTTGGGGTTGCCTGTTTCACAGAATAATTCATTTTGCCCCGAAATAATTTAATAAAAAAGCGCAGAATATTCGGAACTTATCCGTAGATTGTGTGTAATTTGTGAGCAAAATCAAAATAAACGATAAAGAAATAAAAAACGTAAATCCAATTGCAACGACATGTAATGGATATGCTCATTAAATTTGAAATTTAACGTTTTATATGTAGGTTTCATACGTAACAAATGTAGGTAGCAAATGAAACAAATCAGGTATGTAGTTTATCCGATTTACATCCAATGTCATGTCAAATTAAAACTAGTGAAATCATATGTACTTCCGATTATCTTGTATGGTTGTGAAATATTTGCAGACATGAATTACGAGTCCAAACGAAAATTTGAAGTAGCATATACCAGTTGTGCAAGATTCTAGTTACACAAAGCAAATAATGGGTTGTTCTTTATAATCTTTATTAAACTACCAACTACATTAGCATTAAATAATATTATAACGCCTAAAGAACCACCATAATTATTCAATAAAATTAGATTCGCGCGTACCCAAAGATCTTTAAACAATTATTCGACCCAGATGCAAGTATCTTGTTACCAGTCGTCAGTTTTTTGTTCATGCGATTCGTCTTTCGAACTGTCTTCCGTGTTTATTAAGCGTACGAACAACACAGCTGCTTTTAAAAAAAAAAGTTTTTAAATATGTTTCCGAAAACTATTAATGTATGTACTCTGCCCATTCTCTCTATCCTCATTCCCTATTCTTCTGGTTCCTTAAGTTTTTTTTTATGTTAACACCCAAACGCTTCATGTTAGATACATTACAATTGCTTACAAAAAACCAGAGAACATATATGAATGTACTCATTTTTATATTTAAAATAAAAAACAATATGTTGCCAAATTATTTATTTAATCGAATAGTTTACGTTGCAGATGAACAGCCATACAATTTAAGAAATATAGAAGACTTCCTTTTTTAACAACGAACCAACCAATATACTATTCCATAAAGGTTTTAAACTGTTTAATAGCTTGCCAAATACCATATAATTATTTTTAATGTTAATATTGCATGTAAAGGAATCTTATAATTGATAACACAGATATATTAATTAGTTTTTAAGTTATCGTTTGTAACAAATTGCGAATGCTAAATAAAGAAAGAGAAAAAAATCAGAAACGCCTTTTGCCTTACCGTCAATTTGGGTTTAGGAGTAGTAACATTCGACTGTGGACCAAGTACGTCGAATTACTGACGTAATTGAAAAAGCGGTCGAAGAAAAGAAAATTTGCTCAGCCGTATTTCTTGACGTGTCGCAAGCTTTTAACAAGGTATGGCATAGAGACCTTCAATACATAATAAGACAAGTTCTGCCTGAACCATTATATAAAATCATCGTGTCGTATCTTGAGCATAGACTCTTCCGTTTAGAACTTGGATACGAATATTCAGAGTTCAAAGAAATTATGCAGGAGTACCTCAAGGAAGCGTCCTTGGACCACTCTTGTAGCTCCTATTTACATGTGATATCCCAGAAACAAACGATACAATAGTTGCAACGTTTGCTGACGATACTGCTATATTAGAGTTGGCACAACAATGGAAGAAACAAATATGAAATTGCAAAACGCCCTTAACGAGGTTAATGAATGGGCAAAATCCTGGCAGACAATTGACAAATCGATTCATGCAGATTTTACGATTAAACGGACAAACAATTTGCCTGTATTTCTAAATACGATTCGAGTCCCTTTTGCAAATGAAGCAAAATATTTCGGAATGACACTCGATGCAAAATTAAAATGGAAGTCGCATGTAAAAAAGGAATTCGAAGAACTTAAAAATAAATATATAGAACTGTACTGGGCTCTCATCGCGTAAGACGACGATCGTCTGATGACGTCGTTTCGACGATTGTATTGCTGCGTGTATCACTAAAATAATTGAATCGTCTGGATGACGTCGTTTTGGACGATTCACTAATGCTTCGTATAACTCATTGAACTGTCAAATACTGACGATGGAACGACTGCGATTGAACGATTGCTATTTTACAATCGTCTCTTACTTCGTGGTTGATTGTTTAGTTTTGTTTATTCAATTTTTAATAAAAATCGTAGCAAACTAAAAAAAATGTGTCGGCATTACAATGTGTTGTTTTTTGATGATGAAGAAAGTGAAAATTCTGTCGGACTGTTGCGAATGCGAAGGACGCTTAGAGATGCATCGGATCCACTTTCACTTCCGACGAAAAAGTAAAAATATTATAAACAATTCTCAAACAATAAACTTGCTAAATGGGATTTTGCATTTTAGTTTTATTCAACGTTTTCGCTTGTCAAAAGATGCGTTTTTACTAGTGTTCGAAACGGTTAACCCAAGGAGCGGCTCGCGGTCAACATATATTCCCCCAATTTTAAGACTTGGTGCTACCTTGGAGGTCCTAGCTAGAGGCGGCTACCAATGTTTGACTGGTAACGACTTTGGAACTTCTGTTGGCCAAAGTACCCTCTCAGAGATAGTTTGCGAGACCATAAAAGCGTTAGAACTGAAGCTGTGTCCAATCTGGATTACATGGGAAATACGAAAGGACGAGACAAAGCAGTGGTTCTATCAGAAATATGCAATACCGAAGTAAGTATAAATATCCATATTGTCGATTCTTCGAATTGCACTAGCGATTTTATTTCCATAGTTATCGGATGCGTAGATGGTACCCACCTATATTTTTAAAGACCGCGAGAAAATGAGGACATTTTCTTCAATAGAAAAGGAAGACACAGCTTAAATGCGATGATTGTGAGTTTTATTTTACAATCGGTAAAACCCGTTTATACAATTGTTTTATTTAAAATTTGCGACCATAAAATGCTAGATACGCTAGATCCGCTATCCTTGTGTAATCCTCACATATAACATTCAAGGTGACATCGGATACCCTCTTGAGCCTTGGTTGCTCACACCCTATCGAGCATCTAATGACCCAGCTAAGATACACTTCAATCAAATTAATTCTAAGGCAAGAATATTAATAGAAAGATGTATTGGAATTCATAAAGGTAAAACCAATTTCCGTTGTCTTTTTAAATGTATTTTTGACTGTTCGTACTATAGGTCGATGGAGGAAAGGAAGAGCTGGTACCTACCTAGCAAAGTTGCTATTTTTGCTAATGTGTGCGCTGCATTGCACAACATATTTATCTTCCACAATATGGACAACAATATTGCAGATACCGAATCCGGCGATGATCATTCGATGGAAAATGAAACTGCAAATAGAGATATTTCCAATAACCATATGAAGGAGTTTGCAGAAAGAATCAGAAATTCAATAAAAGAATCGCTGTTCGAATAATTATTGAACAAAAAAATCCTTTAGTTCAATAATTGAAAACATATGAGAAGGCTACAATCCGCTGTGCGGATCGCTGAATACCCTATCCCATGTTATCCTTAAAATTAATATACTCAAAATGTGGGCTTTATGGTGATGAAATACAGAAAATGACTGTCGCGACATAGCTATTGTTCAGACAGTTTATCAAAACCTTTTGTGGTTCGACAAAAAACAACGTATTTCTATTGCTAATGCCTTGGGATGGGGTATACAAATGGTTTTTGTAAGAAAACGCCCCCAAAACGTGGGCGTGGCAAAAAACTTTGTATAGACGAAATGTAGATATTAAGATTGTCTCAATATGTTGATCAGACACTTTTTTTTAAAATTCATTACGGTTTGGCTTAAAACTTCGTATTTCTAAAAAGGGGGCTTGGCAGTTTGCGGATTTCAGAAATGTTTACACTTGTTCTGCTTCGTCGGCCAGAGAGTCTATATACCAATTTCAACACTCTAGCTCAAAATTTAAGGCCAAAAAATCGGTGACACACATACGCACGGACGGACAGACAGACATGGCTTAATCGACTCAGCTAGCGATTCTGAATCGATCCATATACTTTGAGGTATATGTATCGAAATTATTTCTCTATGTTACAAACTTAATATAAAAACTAATATACTCCTATGGGATAGGGTATAAAAAAAACATAACATAATACATATATAAGAAAATTTTAATAAGACGAAAGACTTATTCAACAGTCAGACAAGAACATAGTTAATAAAAGGGGCAAACTTTCATAGCCAAATAATAAATATGACGAAGTATGCGAAATAATAGATTAGAGATAATTGTTGTTGGTCAATTCAAGTTGCTCCTCTGCGATTTTGTTTCTTTTCTCAAGAAGTTTTATTACTGTGACGTGAAAGTTTACTTCTTCTTTATTGCGTTGTTCCAACAACCCCAATACTCCGCTTTGAAAATTATTGTCTGCTTCCACCTGCGTTTTCAGCAAATTGAGTTTTGGATCTTCTCGTCGAACTCGTTTTGGTGTGCTGGTGGTTGCATGCGGTTGTATCTTTCTGTAATATAAAACTAATTACATTTCAATTTCGTTCATATTACAAGTATCTGTATGACATATTACATTATTACCTTTAGCCGAGCTCAGTCACTTCTTCGAAAGCTTTTTTGGGACTTTCTGTTATCCCACGTAAAACATTTTCGAGCTCCTCATCCTCATCCCTCTCACAGTTATCATCTTCTGGCTCTATGTCGTTCACTTTAATCGCACCATAGCAATTCGAGCTGCTACCTACTACAGCACTCCGTAGGGAGGCCATCTGAATTGAGAGCAAATTTTGGCTGCATTTCCTTTTTTGCACGATATTTGAAATCTATCCATACATACACAAATTAAATTGATCTAATAACTCTACCAAAAATAATTATTTATGAGGTTCATATTCTGCACTTACCTTCCTCCAGGAGGTATAGACATTGGGTAGCCCAATGGCATTAAGTTTCCCAGCCAAATCTGCCCACAGCTTGTTTTAAGTCTGCCTGCCTTGTGTGATCCTTGGAATATAATTCTTTGCCATTTCCATTTGCCTTGGCGTTGCTGACCTAGTGTGTTAATTAATAAATAAATTAGTTAACTAAAAGTTATTTAATACATACATGTTTTCGAATTTATATTTGAAATAGACTGTAACAAAACAACGAATTTTAGCAGTGTTACCATAAATGTCACGTTTGGTTGTTCTCAAACTGTTCCTCAAACTATTCTTCAAACTGTCTACAGTTTAAACGATGGACGACACGGCGGGGCGATGCGATTTTAGTGGGCCTGCGCACTGAAGTATGCTTCAACCGTAGTCATTATGGTTACTTTCCAAACACACACGGGAATATGTTCAACCGGTTGAATTTTGTGTAATATAACAAAATTTATATGTATGTGTACTTCCATGGTTTGCTTTAACTTTTATTTGCCGCGATAATGTACAACACAAACCATTGGGCCTGCGCACACGAGTATGCTTCAACCGTAGTCATTGTGGTTACTTTCCAAACACACGGGAATATGTTCAACCGGTTGAATTTTGTGTAATATACCAAAATTTATATGTATGTGTAATTCGATTTACACCGAACTAGCCACCGTATTTTTTTTTAATACCACAACTGTCAGAAACGCTTGCATGTGTTGGTAGATTCAACCTCTTCAACCACTTAATTTTGGGTGAAAAATTGCTCTCCAGTGCCTCTCAAACTGTGCTCCCTCCTCACCCGTCCCACCCACAAACATGACGTTCAACCGGTTGAAGCATACTCGTGTGCGCAGGCCCATTAAAACTGAGTGAAACCGATTTTTTTTGCGTGTATATTTTTTTGTTGAAATTCTTGTTTGTTGATTTTTTTTTATATAATTCGATTGACACCGAACTAGCCGCCGCCTTTTTTTTAGTACCACAACTGTCAGAAACGCATGCATGTGTTGGTAGATTCAACCTCTTCAACCACTTAATTTTGGGTGAAAAATTGCTCTCCAGTGGCTCTCAAACTGTGCTCCCTACTCACCCGTCCAACCATCAAACATGACGTTCAACCGGTTGAAGCATACTCGTGTGCGCAGGCCCAGTGTTACACGAAACAAACTTTTGACGACGTCGTTTAATTCAATCGTTTGGTCGATGATCGTCTTAAAAGTTACGCGATGAGAGCCAGAACTCAGTGTACTTTTATTTTCTTAATACATATATATCATAACATCAAATTATTATAGTTCTATTGGGCCTGCGCACACGAGTATGCTTCAACCGGTTGAACCTCATGTTTGTGGGTGGGACGGGTGAGGAGGGAGCACAGTTTGAGAGGCATTGGAGAGCAATTTTTCACCCAAAATTAAGTGGTTGAAGAGGTTGAATCTACCAACACATGTAAGCGTTTCTGCCAGTTGTGGTATTAAAAAAAAATACGGTGGCTAGTTCGGTGTATATCGAATTACAGATACATATAAAGTTTGGTATATTACACAAAATTCAACCGGTTGAACATATTCCCGTGTGTTTGGAAAGTAACCATAATGACTACGGTTGAAGCATACTCGTGTGCGCAGGCCCATTGAAAGGATCAGAGTGAACAAGAATGCACTCTTGTTTTATAATGGACAAAATGAAAATCTCTAATGCACCCACTCGACACCACAAACCCTACCGTATTAAAAAATACTCGATTACTGATGACAGAATACCAAAATTCGATACTCGAATCTAGTATGCGATCATACGTAATCAACATTTATCAGTCACATAAGACTCCATAACTGATGTGGTAATTCGACCCCAGTTGTAGAGTCATACGTGACTGATATATGTTGATTTGGTAGGGTTAGTGGTGTCGAGTCCGAGTGGATACATTATTGTGAGAAATAATGTAAGATATTTTCATTTTGTTGTTTTCAGTTTCTCCATACTAAATAAGAATGCACTCTTATGTAATAAGTTTAAGTTATGAAATATGTTTCAAGAAAATTAAATTTTCATTTGTAAATATAAATGATTGCTAAACTTTTTCGTTCAATGGACTCACAATGCCCATATTCTGACTTGGAGGGTAAAAAATACAACCAATACGTAAATACGTTAAGAATTTTTAAATACATCAATTTATTTTCGTAACATTCACAGAAAAACAATGCATGACTATTCGTATGTGATTATCCCAGTGTAGTTACTGGATCATTCGATGATGTAAGCATTTCACTCACTCGCTAACTGATGTGGTAATTCGACCGAAGTCTTTCGCTATAACATATTTTTCCTCCGTCGCTCGGGGAGTGACCGCATATAAGGCTTATGTTGGCGAATTTGGCCTTGATGCCAATTGTTACAATACGTTCGCTAATGTCTTGAAAACATAAGACTTCTTGCCTAAGTCTGGCACCTATAACAAATCCGCATTCGTATAGTCGCTGTTTCTACTCACTATATCACTGTCCGTAGTAGATGTCACAGTTTTTCATCCTTTTTTTGCCCAGCCATCCCATTGTATTTCCTGCATGGCAGTAATATCTGGGGCCCTAGTCTGTATTTTGTTCCGAAAGTCAATCGTATTCGAAATTGCTTTTCGTTTCGCTTTTGAAGTGGTACTCTGTAACACTTTCGAAATGTAAACAAAATACTACTTAATGCTTTTCCACTTACGGATGTTTTTCGTCGAGTCTCGATATATTTCTTTTCAGAACTGTCAAATAAACAAACCAAGGTTAGAGTAGGTATGTTCAAGTCGGAAAGGGGGAAATTGTGATTGTTAAAGAAAGAATTTTATTTAAAAAAATAAATTTAATTCTGTTGCATTTTGTTTTTAGTTTTTAGCACAAGGAGGCTATCAGCAACAATAAGGACATGATTATTACATTAGGGGTGTTTAAGTGAGATTTATGCAACGCAAAGTAAAAAATTCTCAATAAGACAATCAAAACTCAATCTGCTATTTAATATTTGAAGATTGGTTCGCCTACTCGCAGTCATATGACTTTAGTTATCAAAATACACAGTGAGCTGCCACTTTTTGTAAATAGGCAAATAGGTTTATAGTGTTGCTATTTTTCGTCTTGTCTCGCATTTATTAGTTTAGCAAGTCAAATCCGGTTGGATGATACCAGTATCCGAGGTTACCACTTGGAAGTAAAATAAGCACAATTGATGTGAAGTCAGAGTTGCAACAACTGATTATTGCAACTCGTCTGCCCTCGTTCTTCAACATCCAACCATCTTTTAGTATCGGTTTAATCCGATACTAAAATACTGAAACACTAAGATTTGCCAACTAAATCGACAATGTGCTCCAGCATTGTGTATTAATTTGTCTAAACGAACACTATTTCTCCGAATCAAAAGGATAACAAATATGTGATGGGTGTTTCCTATTTATTTTTATTCGTCATCGGATTCGTCAAACCACAATTTAGTTTGATATTTGTTTATCGCTTTATTAATTAATTTAATAATTATGTAACCCTCATACTTGAACTCAAATGTACATTTAAAACATATGAAAAACAAAAATAAAATCGGTGAAAGATGGACATACTGGCATGACTTAATAGACTTAGCTAGTGATTCTGACTCTGAGTAGATACATATACAAGATCTGTATCAAAACTAATGCAGCCCTATGGAATAGTGTACAAAAAAAAAACTAAGAAAATTCCAACGCCTTGGCAGATCTACCCGAAACCCATTTTCAAGTATTTTTAGACTTGCACTAACATCCGGAGGGCTAGAAAAAGCATAATTGGCATCGAAGACACCAAGGAAGTAATTCATAGTGTGAGGATATTATAATGATGATCTGTATCAATTTTATAAATTAATAACCGATTATTTGTTAAACATTTTTGAATGTTCTGATTTTTTCAAAAACACCTTTAATAATTAAAATTTCTCAGTTTTCTTCCTGAGCAAATATATATTCAGAATGTTTTTTAAAAAAATAAAATACACTATTTGCTAAATTTTGTGTAGTGTATACAAAATATATCATTTGTCTATAATTTTTATTTTTTATTTCCAATGAATGTTCAATTGTTCATATTAGAATTCATTGGTATATAAAACTCGAGTACAAATTATAGACTCTGCTGTTACTTTAACTAAAAAGAGACACAACTAAACAACTCATAATTTAAGAGAATGTATTAAAAGCTTTCTAATTCGAATACCTCCTCTCAGATTCTTACACAATACGGAGCTATACTGTCTCTGTCTACCGATTGTAGATTTTGCTGTGGAATGTGGAAATGGAAGTGGAGAAAATAATGCTTCACGTTTTTTTTCGCTGAAGCTTCCATGAAGAGACCACCACTACCAGTTCTATTTCACAATTTCTCTTCAAATACAATTATACAATATACTGAATACTGATACTGAAAGTCTGAAACTTAGTGTTCAGCTTTTTCGGCCGTCGCTTCCTACGAAACTTTCAATATTCATCTGTCATCTCGATCTCAGTCTTGCTTTTATTTTCATTCGAGTGAGGTACGTGGCGGATACGCAACAACGACGCAAAGTTTTTGCGATTTAAATTTTTGTTCTCTATATCGACGGTTTAACCAGATATTTCCTAAATATCAAAACGAATTAATTAAAAAAAATAAACGTAAACAAATATTTAGAAATGATAGAAAATCAAGCGAATAAAAGAATTGAATGTTCCCTTTGGCTAAATAGTCTGGTTATTATTACCAAATGGGTTGCGACTTGCGAGTTAAACTAATTTTCGAAAATTCCTTTACCAAAAGCAGTCACTTTTTTTCCAACACTTCCATACTGTAGCTCCCACTATCGGTAGAGGGTGACCAAAACAAAAAAGGAAGTTTAGTTGCCTCGCTCGTTTGTTATTGTTGTTGTGAGTGTGTTACTCATTATAAGTGCGCTGGATTGTGTGTAACTTATTGATTTCGTGATTATATTTGTTTATGCTGCGATTTTGTATCCTCTTTCTTTTTTTTTATTAATTCGGTGCCCCTTTTTGTGGATATACATACCTACGAGCTTTGATCGAGTGCGTAACTAGTAACAAGTTGTAAATTTATTTATGTTTCAAATCGTAATTCGTATTTATTTATTTCTTACAAAGATTTTTACATCAAGTCGAATGTAAATATTTAGATTCAACTCTTTGTACTAACATCCCTTGCCCGTTGGCCTTCGATTCTGTGAGCAGGCAACAACAAAAGTTTATTTTCTTCAAAGATTTCTCAGGGGGAAATTCGAATAAAATTAAATAAAAAAATAGAGCAATTTATTTTTAAAAGAGGAAATTTTGAGTGAGTTAAGTGAGGAAAATCTAAAATTCCAACAAACAAATTATTTCTAAATTTTGTTCTGTTTGCTCGTTTAAAAAAAAAGTTTTTTTTACTTTCATTGGCTTGATTTTTTTTTGTGTGTACCTACAAAACACCGATAATAGATATCTTTAAATGTTTTTTTTTAATTATTCGTGTAGATTAATTGTTAAAAGAAAACAACATTTATTTATTATTAAATGGTGGTAAATGTAATTTGCTTTGTGATTTCAGTTTTTTTTGAAAATTATTTATTTTAAATCATTTAAAAGAAAAGAATATCTTTTTAAAAAGAAGAAATTGTGTGTGAAATTGTTTAATTTTAACGCATAAATAATTTCAAATTTATGTTCTTTCTCTTTTTCCTTTTTTTATTGTTAAACAAAAAAAAAAATAATATTAAAAAATTGTGTGAATCAAAATAAAACAATTCGCATTCACTTTTTTTTGGATTTCATCAACAATCAACGAATTTCGGCTGCTTGCGCTTGGATAACATGTAAATATTAAATTTTTAAGAAATTTTCTAGTAAAGATTTATTAAAATATTAAGATAACAATAAATGATTTTCATTTTTTTTCTAAAATTGGTTATTTTATTATGTGAAGATCAAATTCGAATTTCAAATGATTAACTGATTATCATGATGTACCAAAATAAAACCAGTTCTAATATACAAATATTGAGGTAAACATTTGCTTTGATGATTATTTTTATTATGTTTTGTCTTTGCGCAATTTGTTGTTTGTTGCTAATATGTTAATAATAAAGAGAGCCTAGCTATTTCTCCCTCTATAGCCGTAATGGCCTAGAATTATGACTCTCTCCAGCCTAAACGGCTTGACCGATTTCTTCAAACGTATCTTGTTTTGGTCATAATTCTAGGCCATTTTTTTTACTTTTATCTCTCCCTTACGGTACCTGTCATATAAAAATTACTCATATCCTCAATTTTCTCTAAAACGGCTCTAACAATTTTGATTAAACTTAACACATTCTAATAGTATATTAGTTCCTGTTTTTTTCGAGAAAATCCATGTAACGGTTATTTAGATTTAGCCCATTTAAGGCAAGTTGTTAATATCTCAAAAACTACCTGACGAAATGAAATTGAAATTTAATAGCTATGTTACTTTTACCGTTTGTAACAATTGCACATAATTAGTTTTAGCCAAAATAGTTCGTAACGTATTTTTCAGTTCCACATTTTTTTATATATTTTTATAACCAAAATGAATGTTTTTTCTCTTTACTCCAAATCTATATAGACTTAGCAAACAATTTTCGTGTAAAATACAATAACACCTTAGCCTTTATAGATTTCGCGGAACCTGGATAATTATCCAGTCTTAAGGGCCGACCAGAATGCGTATCTGTAGCTGAGTGAAAATTTATGGCTGAAACACAATCACGCTTTGGTTGACGCACCTAGTTCAACCATATGAAATCAATGTTACCTATCCGTATCCCAATTTAGCTTTGCCTGGCGTTGAGTTTCCACCTCAAAATGAAAAACGTAAAATCTTAACGTAACGTTGCTGTAAAGCGCCATGGGCAAAGCAAAGGTTGGAAAAAGTATGAATTGTCTAAATAGTTGTTGTTGTTTTCTGGATTATTTTCTGAGAAGGTTGTGGAATACGATATTTTTAGCAAAGATTTTTATCATTTCCCCCATTTTTGTACCAGAAGTTGAAACTGTTGAGAAAATAAATATGTCAAAACGTGCGCAAAGCGTTGGGCGTAACGTTGGTAAAGCGAAGTTCCAAGGCGTGATTGTGTTTTAGCCATTAAAAACAAGGCAACCCGAAAGCGCTTACACAATGTGTATCTTCGTGAATCTGTAGCTTGAAGTTGAATAGAGGGCAACTTAATGCAAGAAATGTATCTCTCTTTTGACAGCGATGCAAGATACCAGCTTCAGATATGCATTCTGAGAAGGCCTTTAAACCCTTAGCCTGGATAGAAAATGTGCTACGAAACCTATTTTTTTTTTTCAATATTTTCAAACTAGGTGGGAAATCAATGTTTTATAAAATAATTTGATGTGATAATATTTTTGTCTTTGCTTTGAATATAAAATCAAAACACTTACAATAAGTGTAGTAGGGGATAAAGTGAAAAAAATTGATTTTATTTGCAAAGAAAAAATAAATGACAGCAAAAATTTAAACCCCAAAAAGCCATCTATTGCCGCCAGTTTCAGTGGTGCCAGATGACCGTTTTTTATTTGTATCTAAACCTATATAGATTTAAAAAAAAAAAAGCCTGATGTTATTTTGTATTTGGCCAAACTATGTAAATCGTCAAATTCTCGCATGGCTCGTATTTGATCTTACGTCTACCTCGCATTAAAAGAGAAAGTTACGTACGACCCAGTCGTGCACCCACCATTCGTTTATATGTGTTTTTTTTAAACACTATCAGATCTGTGTCGTAGCGAACTTAATACAAACAGCATCTACGAGCAGAGATTTGCCACAGCATATAATATGCATCCACAGGCTCATCATTTAGTGCATTTGTTAGTGGGACATAACAGAACATAGAAGTTATTAAATTTGACATCACTAACAAAATCAGTAAACGATGATATTACAATTTAGCTATAAATAATACCGTTAACAAATTAAAAAATAATGTTACATACACTTATTACGACTCTGGCATACAATTGCGCAGAGTATTTTTTAAACTACTTTTGCTAACATGTAGTTCAACTACATCGTTATTTTTATTATATACCCTACTCATACGACTAATGGTCTAATGCATACCATAATCCTGTTTATTATTAGGTATATGTAATATATTTAATCTACGCAGGTTGTAGGATCCGTTCCAGTTATTTCGATGTCAAAGTTTTACCACGCTCTGGAACATCAATTGTCGAACATACCGGTAAAATCGTGGAAATCATACCCCGGCGTCAAACAACAGCATAGCCGATGCATAAGAACAACGAAAATTTCCACTTCATACTTACCGCCCGCGTCTTAAACGTCTACAAACATTTTAACTGTGATGCGTACTCTATGTAGTTCTATACTCTACTACATTCAAAATTTTAGTGAATTAGCCATTTTCTTAGCTTTAGAAGCTTTGGAGTTTTGCAATTTTTCTTTTATTTTTATTCATAATGTAATATCTGGTATTTTCGGCACACACAAATTTATTGTGAGGCTAGGTTTGAGGCCCGAATTGACCCTTGCTCCAGGTTTGAAAATTGTTTTTCTTTTCTTCCACACATTTTACGATACACTAGGAAGATCTTCAAAAAGGTATCCAAATGTCCATCTATATTCACATAAGGAAAATTCTCGCGTCTGAATCGGCTACATTTTTTTAGCTGTGATGCGTTCTCTATGTAGTTCTAGTTATACTCTTTGTTACATTGCTTTGCGTTTTTTCCAAAACCAAAATAAGTTTGGTTTTGTGTAGTTCTTGTGGTTGTTAGTTGGACTGTGTGGTTGTGCTACAACAGTGTGTCTTGTGTTTTGTTCGAATTTCAAAAATATAACTCCTACAAGTCTTCGCTGAGTCAAAGGTCCTAGATTTGAAGCAAGAGCAGAATCGTCTATAAGGCGGATTGCTCTTTTCTTTAAAAGAATCCAGCAAGTTCATATTTTGGGGCCGAACTACAAACATGAAAACAGTATTCAATACGTGCTGGCCTTGTGTTAAAGGCCTGTGTTTTAATAATCAACATCCAGCTTTATTAATCCCAAAAACTAGTTTGGCTACAATTATTGTGGATCTTAACATGAAGCGGATAAGTCCAATTGTCAGGTTATTTTTATCATTGGACATGATGTTGTTTTTGAAGGTACCGATTCTTCAATTTATTGAAGCATTAAATTCTGTTTTTTCACTTTTTTAAGAAAGGTTATCAGACTGATGTGTGGGGTACAATGTATTAGCCTTTTGAAAATACATTAACATTCCTTCATTGTGTTGGAGTTTAGACCTGAAGATGCAACTAGGAGGTGATGTGATTGGATACCATTCATGTTAGGTAGACTTTATGTTAAGTGGAACATGATTTGTGTTTATTGCTTTAGGGTAGATCAATATTTAGTCCAGAATGTGACTTTTTAAATATTTATATGTAGTTTTCGTGTAACTCTTTATAATGACGTGGTTGATACATTGAGACATTTTTTTTCCGTTTTGAGAGACGAAAACGATAGATAAAACGCTGTTATCTCATTTGTTGAATTCAACATGTGGAAGCATTTGTATTGCTGTCTGTCAACAGTCAAATTTTCTCCGACTTCTTCACCTTCGCTGCTCGAAGAAGATGATGGCCAATTCTCCCAGAAACAAGTAGCGCGAAACATTTTTATTTATTAATCGTATTTTAATTTTAATATATCAAAAGCTGTCAACAACTTTAGTGAACAAACAGAAATTAAACAAAATCCCAAGTTTGCTCGGATAACTTCTACTATTTCGGGGAGTTGAGAAATCAATTTTCTCAACTTTTGAATATCGTAAGTTGAGAGAGTCATTTTTGAGTGAATAAAACTAATTTCTGAAGTTGATGTTACAAATTCACAAGTTGTGTTTGACTTCGAGTGAACAAAACGGTCCTAAGAGTACGTATACCAAATTTCATCATTCTGGCTCAAAATTTAAGGCACAAAAACTGGTAACGTATGGACGGACAGACAGACATGGCTAAATCGACACAAATATAGTCGAAAGATAAAATGTGTCCTTTGACAAATACCATTCATAATTCATTGTCTTAAACTTACATGGTTCAAAAATAAAAGCTGATAAATATGATGACGCGACATTTTGAAAAGCCTAGTCAAAAATTAAGAAAGGGATTGATTTTTCTTGTGTATCACTTTGCATGCATTTGTTTTTCCTAACCTACTGACAACTTTTACTCTTTTATCTCTATTTTTTAAACAACATTTCTGAAAAGGATTTTACTGCGCAGGATTATTGCAAATGGCTCTCTTTACTAAATATTTTGATATTCCTTGCATGTGTGTCATCATAATGACGCCATGCTGCCCTCGTGGTCAATAATCAACAAAAACAAAACAAACAAAATGGTGATGATGCCCGATGCTTAGAGGTTTGTTTATGTGGCACAAAAAAATATTTAAAGAAGACTTTAGACTTTATGCTGCCATAAAGTCTAGGAAAGCTTTTTCTACCCTTACCCCGATTTTATAACATGTCAAAGATTTATTGACCTTATGGTATATTCTCTTATCAACATTTTTCTTAAGCCTGCACATAAACGAGTATTCCACACTTCCATTTAAAAATTATTTGTTTACAATTCCAAATTATAAAAATAAATGGTGCTACATATCGTACTACCACGACATCTCGTAATCGGATACTGCGTTTCGTTTAAATGGTGGTTCTGGTCATGAAAATGGTAAATTTAAGATTTATTAATTAAATCATTAGATTTCATATATTAAAGTAGCTTTTGACCTGAAATAAAAAAAGCTGAAAATTAATGATAATCAATAACGACTACTTCATGAATCAAATACACGAAACACTCGTGCAAACATACTTTGGCTGCATGGAATAGAAATATAAAGTTTGTTTGGCTGCTGTGACATCATCTTACGTTTTTATATTCTCCCCTCAAGTTAGAAAATGTAAGAATCGCAAAAAATCTGCTAATGTAATACACATACATACAGTCTTATAAACATCAAAGAGTGCCGTCACAACTTCTGTGCTACGTATACTGAGGAACCAACAATTTCACTGAACTAACCCTCGATAATGGATATCCCAAAATAAGACACTTTCCATTCCAGCCCAAACCAACGCGAAATATTTGCATCGATTATAGTGGCTGCACGCATAGTTCCCGCATTCTTGGGCCAGGAAAGTCCGTTGTGAACTTGTGATACCACATTGATAAGTCATTCTATCTAAATTTGGTTGTGGGACAGCGGAATCCTATACGAATCAAAATCCATTATATGCAATCAAAATTTATAAGGCAAACAGGATGCTTACTATATATGTATATGGAACATTAATGGAACCTCGAAAACAAATAAATATAACCACGTTTTTAAATCCTCAATGATGTACAATGTTTGAGCCATTATTGTCTATTTTAGTTTTCACAAGATTATGTTTTGCTTTTATTTCTGCTTGACTAGCGATACTATCGGGTACGTTTGCTACCTCGCTCGTAAAACCTCAAAGAATACAAAAAAAATAATCCGTTAATTGCTTCCCAAATGATTTCTTTTGGGAATTGTTTTTAAATTTACGAGTAATAACAACAAATCCCAGAAATATGTGAGAACATTTTAAAGCATTCACTTTCAGCAGTTAGCCCCTCCTACTCACTTTAGTGATGTCTTTAATCATTCGAATTACGTCATCTAAACATAGTTTTTGTGTCTCTCAGACATTATCAAAGCACAACATAACACTTTACGCCGGAATCCCCAAAGCACAACGACCAGAAGCAAAAATGAGGTAAGCCTTCAACAGTGGCGTCATTCTTGAAGGTCTACTTCACACATCGGGGCTCGTTAGTGGCAAGAATGTAGTGGAAAATGTATTTCCTTAAGGTGTATGAGGGTTGTTTTATGGCATATTCGCAACAGGGACCACTCTACAAGAGGTGACGCGACGAGTCCTCTATGTACGATTTTTTTTATTAGATTATGTTTGGCTTGGGTACATAGGTGAAATATAGGTCAAATTTTCGGCATTTCGGGGGTGAATCGATTTTAGTTTATTAAAGCACAAGTAACTAACGGTAGTGGTTGTAGTGAAGTAGGTACTGCAGTGAAGTTTTTTTATACCCTATCCCATAGGGGTATATTAGTTTTGATACTTAGTTTGTAACATAGAGAAATAATTTTGCTACATATACCTCAAAGTATATGGATCGACTCAGAATCGCTAGCTGAGTCGAATTAGCCATGTCTGTCTGTCCGTCCGTCCGTCCGTCCGTCCGTCCGTCCGTCCGTCCGTCTGTCTGTTCGTCAGCGGTTTTTGGGCCTTAAATTTTGAGCTAGGATAATGAAATTTGGTATATAGGATCCTCGTCCGTGCCACCAGAACAAGTGTAAACATTTTTAAAATCCGCCTACTGCCACGCCCCCTTTTTAGGAAAACTTATTTTTTGGCCAAACCGTAAGGAATTTAAAAAAAGTGTCTGAGTAGCATATTTAGACAACCCTAATATCTATATTTCGTTCATACAAAGATTTTTGCCACGCCCACTTTTTGGGGGCGTTTTTAGTAAAAAACGCTTTTTGTCCAAATTTAAAAAATTTCGAAAAAAATTTTGATGCAAATACTTCCGAAATGGTAATATAAACATTTTGTCCATAGATCATTTTCACCTACGCCTACATTTTGGGGGCGTTTTCTTACAAAAACCATTTGTATACCCCATCCCAAGGCATTAGCAATAGAAATACGTTGTTTTTTGTCGAACCACACAAGATTTTGAGAAACTGTCTGAGCAATATATTGTGACAATGTCATTTTCTGTATTTCATCGCCATAAGGCCTATATTTTGAGGATATTAATTGAAAGGATGGGATGGGATAGGGTATTCAACGATCCGCACAGCGGATTGTAGCCTCTCATATGTTTTAAATTGTATTTATACCCTATTCTATAGGGGTATATTAGTTTTGATAAATAGTTTACAACATAGAGAAATAATTTCAATAGTTGTAACGGGTGATCCAATAGGGGGTACTTTTTTCAATAGTTTTGTTTTTACAGTTATTATTTGTCGACTGGCTTATCCTATATGACATTTGTGTCCAGTATTATATGCATTGCCATTTCATCATGAATAGACTTACGCCGGAACAACGTTTATTAATTGTGAAAACTTATTTCCAAAATCAGTGCTCAAATTGATCAATTTTTATTCCCTATCCCATAGGGGTATATTAGTTTTGATACATAGTTTGTAACATAGAGAAATAATTTTGCTACATATACCTCAAAGTATATGGATCGACTCAGAATCGCTAGCTAGTCGAATTAGCCATGTCTGTCTGTCCGTCCGTCCGCCCGTCCGTCTGTCTGTTCGTCACCGTTTTTTTGGGCCTTAAATTTTGAGCTAGGATAATGAAATTTGGTATATAGGATCCTTGTCCGTGTAAGAACAAGTGTAAACATTTTTAAAATCCGCCCACTGCCACGCCGCCTTTTTAGGAAAACGTTTTTTTGGCCAAACCGTAAAGAATTTTAAAAAAGTGTCCGAGCAGCATATTCAGAGAATCGAATTATCTATATTTCGTCAATATAAAGTTTTTTGCCAAGTCCACTTTTTGGGGGCGATTTTTAAAAATACGTTTTTTAGTAAAATTTTTAAATTTTCGAAAAGAATGTTGATGGCTCGTCATTGGTAGTATTAATAGGAACATTTCCTCAATAGACCATTTTAACCCACGCCCACTTTTTAGGGGCGTTTTCTAACAAAAACCATTTGTTTCTTTAAAAAAAAAAAAACAAAGGAGCGCGAGTTACTGTCGACGTAGATTGCTACAAAGCAATGATCAATGATGTTTTCTTGCTGGTAATTCCATATATTGGTGTAGCTTACTTGTGGTTTCAACAGGAACATTGGCGGAAACGTTCGATGAAAATATCATCTTAAGAAATGATCCTGTCAATTGGCCACCATGATCTTATGATTTGACACCATTGGATCATTGGATTAAGTCGTGGGCAAAGATTTTGTGAAAAGGTTTCTGAACAAGATGTTTATGCAATCTCAATATCTTTATTTCGTCCATATCTACCAAGTTTTCTTCCACGCCCACTATTTTGGGGGGAAAATACTTCGGTAATATTAATATGAATATTTCGTCTATAGATCATTTTAACCCACGCACAATTTGGGTTCGTTTTTATATAAAAACGATTTTATAATATGTGCTATAGGTTATGAAATAGGATTGTAATAGTCGGTCAAGAGATGTTGAGGTAGGATTCATAGTAAATATTTTAACCTTATCCAGGGATATTTATTCAGCGATGGGAGAGGGTATTAAACTATTCGCACAGCGGATTATTGATTATACCCTGTCCCATAAGGGTATATTCGTTTTGATACATAGTTTGTAACATAGAGAAATAATTTATCTAAATATACCTAAAAGTATATGGATCGACTCAGAATCACTAGTTGAGTCGATTAAACCATGTCTGTCTGTCCATCCGTTTTTAGTAAAAAAACGTTTTTTGGTACATTTTTAAAATATTTGAAAAAACTTTGGTTACGATAATATAAACATTTCGTCCTTAGATGATTTTAACCAACGCTCACTTTTTGGGGGCGTTTTCTTACAAAAACCGTTTGTATACCCTAACCCATAGCATATGCAGGAGAAAACGAACAAAACAAAAGATTCTGATAAACTGTTTGAACAATATGTTGTGAGTATGTCATTTTCTATATTATATGCCCATAAAGCCCACAATTTGGAGATATTCATTTTAAGGATCGGATGGGATAGGATATTCCCGTCTCATTTGTTTTTTTTATACTTTTTTTTATTTGCTTTTGAAGTAGGCCTGTTGCAATTTTAAATGAAATCGAAAATACTACACTTAAGTAAATTAAGCATGTATATCCTAGCATTCAATTTGTTATTCTATTTAATCCAACATTACTTGATTTTCTGGCACATTAAATCACCATAGTCCTTCGGACATTTTAATATACCATTTTATACGTATATATCGGGTGATCCAAGTAGAGATACTTTTTTCAATAGCCTTTCTTGACAGATCACGTGTGAGTCGTATCATGCTGTCATGTTATTATACCCTATCCCATAGGGGGGTATATTAGTTTTGATACTTAGTTTGTAACATAGAGAAATAATTTTGCTACATATACCTCAAAGTATATGGATCGACTCAGAATCGCTAGCTGAGTCGAATTAGCCATGCCTGTCTGTCCGTCCGTCCGTCCGTCTGTCTGTTCGTCACCGATTTTTGGGCCTTAAATTTTGGGCTAGGATAATGAAATTTGGTATATAGGATCCTCGTCCGTGCCACCAGAACAAGTGTAAACATTTTTGAAATCCGCCCACTGCCACGCCCCCTTTTTAGGAAAACTTATTTTTTGGCCAAACCGTAAGAAATTTCAAAAAAGTGTCTGAGCAGCATATTTTGACAATCCTAATATCTATATTTCGTTCATACAAAGTTTTTTGCCACGCCCAATTTTTGGGGGCGTTTTTAGTAAAAAACGCTTTTTGTCCAAATTTTAAAACTTTCGAAAATTTTGTTTATGCAAATATTTCCGCAATGGTAATATAAACATTTTTATCATCATCATTTATACCTACGCCTACATTTTGGGGGCGTTTTCTTTCAAAAACCATTTGTATACCCCATCCCAAGGCATTAGCAATAGAAATACGTTGTTTTTTGTCGAACCACAAAAGATTTTGAGAAACTGTCTGAGCAATATATTGTGACAATGTTATTTTCTGTATTTCATCGCCATAAGGCCTATATTTTGAGGATATTAATTTAAAGGATGGGATGGGATAGGGTATTCAACGATCCGCATAGCGGATTGTAGCCTCTCATATGTTTTTTGTTTAGTATTATTTGGCATTTCATAATGGAAAGACTTAGCGTGAACAACGTTTACAAATTGTTCAACTTTATTATGAAAATTCACGTTCTGTGAGGAATGTGTTTCGTGCACTTCGCTCAACTTATGGTCAACATAATCGGCCTACTGAGCGTACTATTCGCAACACCATCACCCATTTTGAGACCCAGCATTCATTATTCATATTAAATTGAAAGCGTACAAAATACAGCTTGTGCGACAACTGAAGCCGCTCGACCTTCCCAAGCGACATCGCTTCGCTCTATGGGCTCTTGAAAAGTTCCAAGAAGATCCGACGTTTTCGAGGCAAATTTTGTTTAGCGATTAGGCCCATTTCTGGCTCAATGGGTATGTAAACAAACAAAATTGCCGCATTTGGGACGAAGAGCAACCTGAAGAGATTGAAGAACTGCCACTTCATCCAGAAAAAACAACGGTTTGGTGTGGTTTGTGGGCCGGTGGAATCATCGGTCCATATTTCTTTAAAAATTATGCCGGTGCGAACGTAACCGTCAATGGCGACCGTTATCGTGCCATGATAACCGACTATTTGATGCCTGAAATTGAAGCTCGTGATCTCGGCGACATTTGGTTTCAGCAAGACCTACTTCCCACTTCCCACACATCGCATCAATCAGTGGACTTATTGAGAGAACATTTCGGTGAGCACATAATTTCACGTTTTGGGCCGGTCGATTGGCCACCAAGATCGTGTGATATCACACCGTTAGACTTTTTCCTGTGGGGATATGTAAAGTCAAAAGCTTATGCCGACAAACCCGCTTCGATTCAGGCCTTGGAGGAAAACATCACGCGTGTCATTCGCCAGTTACCAGTCGAAGTGCTCGAACGAGTGATCGAAAATTGGACTCAACGGATGGACCATCTGCGACGTAGCAACGGCCAACATTTGATAGACATAATCTTCAAAAAATAAATGCCAAAGAATGTTCTTTCAAATGATAATAAACATTCTCCATTAAATTTGAATTTTCTGTGTTTTTTTCTTTAAAAAAGTAGGGAACCTCGAAATAGATCACCCTTTATTTGTTAGTTTTAATAACAAAAACGACATTTTTGACATTAGGTTCTTGAACAAATCCATGAAAATAGAGGTAAATATATAGAATACGAATTTGCTGTTGAATTCAAAAATTAATTTACCGTTCACACTCCTACCAATAAGAAATTATGAAATATTTAAAATCTAACAGCAATCCAACTACAATGCAACTTGATATATATTTAATGCATATGTGGTGCTATTATATATATACCAGTGGTCAGGATATCTTAAGTCCGCAAAGTGGAAACGTGTAAGACAACTTTCTCATATAACAAAATGACAACAAAGTCAGCATTCTACCAAAATAAGCACTTTTATTTTCAAAGCTGCAATAATTTTATTGGGCACATCATATGTGTTAATGTAATACGTTTATTTAGGTATATGTTTTGATTAACTCTACAAATTCGAAATCCATCTGATATGATATTGTCAGACAGTGTCATTCTCTATAATAATTCGAAAGAAGATTTCAAGACACTCATACTTCTTACAAATAGCCAACTCTACCTTTAGTTCGTGATATATATTGTGATTATAAGAACTCTTTATACTAAATTTAAAGGTACATAATCTGAACAGTAAGAAGAACATGCAAGAAGAAAAGTTTGATACCTAATTCGTTATTGACCAACACTAAAAATTCAGTTAAGATACTTTTAGGCTAAAACAAATGTGACAAGTGTCATAAGTTTCACAAGAAAAAAATACGTTATTCGCATTATTAGGGACCAACTGGTTACACAGTTACTTTTTAAATATTATCGTTAATAATGATCTGTGGTTAAATCAAAATCGTTATAGCCGTTTTTGAGAAATGTTTATTTTAACAAAACCGTTTTATGGTAGGTACTATTAGTTTTGCGTCTATAAAACCAACTCCAAAACTCCTCTGGATATTGACCCAATAACCTAGTATATCAGATTTGAAATAAATCCGTCAAGCTTTTTAGCCTACAGCTGCGATCACAGACCGACAGACCAACAGAATTGCCGGACCCACTTTTAAGATAGCTTTCTTCAAATGTTTGACACGTTTGGAAAAATGTTCAGTAGTTGGTTTTGGGATTTAAGGACTCTATGGCTAGATAATATCAGTTTATTTGCTCAATGTGGACTAGCTTTTACATTATTGTCTAAAATCACATCATTGGTACAGCTTAAAAGCTGACGGTTGCATCTTCTCCTCAATATACCCTATCCGATATGGCTATATAAGTTAGTTTTGGCATTAATATTGTAACATAGAGAAATAATTTAGAAAGATATGCCTTAAAGTATGTGGAATCACTAGCTGAGTCGATCTAGCCATGTTTCGGTACAATTTAAAAAAAATCGAAAATACTTTTGATGAAAATATTTCGAGAATTTCGTCTATAGATCATTTTAACCCACGCCCAATCGGGGCGTTTTCCTAAGAAAACATTTTTAAAACCTATCCCATCAAAAACGTCTAATTTTGTCGAAACACAAGAGATTGAGGTATAACTTTCTGAACACGATTTTTTGACAGTGTCATTTTTTATATCTCATCCCTATTTAGTTTTAGGCACGCCCACACTTTTGGGATGTTTAATTCAATGATGGAATGGGATAGGTTATTCAACGATTTGCACAGTGAGTTGTTCGCTAAACCAAAGTAATTTAAGTTTCCAAGGACCCAGTATTGAAACTCATACTTTATCCTGCCATCCCCGTTAAATAAATACGAATACATTTCCCTTTTTATTGGTCACATCGGTTTGAGCTAATTTATGCCTTGATTTGTATTCGCTTATATTAATAAACTTGCAACCTCTTGTCCAAGTCTGTATTTTTGACAAATCCGCATCCGAATAGCCGATTGTTTTTTGGTTGTTTTATAATCTACCGCTGTTTATTTGCCTTATCCAATTGCTCATAATGAAGTACAAAAGTAAAAATGTACAGTACAGCTTTGGATTCAAATAAATTACACTTGCATACGCAAGCTAAGATTAGTATCTACAATTTTATCCTATTGAATATAATTAACTGTCAACAAATTAGAATTTTCTCGTAGTGTCAATAAGCAATGGCTGAGCAAATACGGTAGTATGACTCCGAGTCAAATATTTACAAACAACTTCCATATGAGGAATTTGAGTCAGGGTTAAGTTCGAATATATGTACAAATATAAGGTAAGTTGCTCTTTGCTTGGATTTCTACTTACAATTTACTAAACCGGTCTGAAATTCATCTTAATTGATCTAGAGTTAAAATGCATACATCGACTATTTTCATTAGACGATAACGTCATGGCTTCATTATTATTTTGGTTTGTGATGAGGCAGTTAATACGAGGTATACTACTGGAACAGTGGGTGAGTTAATAAAGCCTTGCTAATTGAATTTGTTTGGTGATGCTGATGACTTTGAAGAAAAAAAAAAGACTGTTGGTTGCAATGATGTATTTTTATATGAATATTCAAGTGCTAACAAGCAGAGAATATTGGACGTGCAATTTTGATATGGCAAACATTACCCATTTTGCAAACATTTGATATACTCATCTCGAATTTCGCGTATCTTGAAATAGATTTTTATCTGATATTATTTATCGAACCAGCAGCGTAGAGCAGAGGCTGCAAAAAATATTAAAAATTACTTGATACTCGATTTATTTATTAACGGATATAATATGAAGATTGTGATATAGCAACGTTTGCGTTTGGCCGACCTTTATATAAGATGGGTCAAACATACTGTCATAACTTTTGTTATTTCTTGTCAACTATCATTTTGCTTTGAGAATATTGTTATAGATAGATAAAGATAAATGTACGTGCAATACAAGCCGTCCGCCAAAGCACTCTAAGTCCAATAATCGTAGAAGCAGTCATTTTGGTGATGTTGCTTTGCGGGATGCAGGATGGCTTTCTGCCAAGCTTGACGAGGTTGACATTTGAATGAAATAATATTACATAATTAATGAGAAGGTCTACTTTTATAATGAAAACAGATAGCTCACCCTTTACATACCTATTAGGTTAGGTTGAGTGGCTGCCAGCGATTCGCCAGCACACCTAGACCAGGTGTTGGTCCATTGATTCCATACAACGTGGATTTTTTCCATTCTCCTTGTCAATTTGAGCTATTAATGAAATATAGGAGACTTCTCGCTTACGTTTTTTTCTAAGATAACAGTCCATCTTTGCTTTCATGGGAACAGTTGGACTATTGGAGTTTTTTTTTGAGTCTAGAGTCTAATTTATCACAAAAGAGTCTCCAGGATTTGCGCTTGTACTTCCTCAGTTCCATTTTATATGTTGATAGGGTATCTTTGTAGGAGATTCAGTCAGTGGCTTCGTTCAAGCACCATTAAGGTATTTGTTTCCAAATGAGAGGCTTGGAATGATTTTTTGTGCTTATCACTTTGGCCCGTTTGGATACAGTGTCCTTACTCTCTTTAGTAGGCACTGTAGTGGTAACTTTTGTTGCCCATATTCCTCTGGAATCCTTTGTAGGCATGGTTTTCATGTGCCTAGCCGCTGGACGGCGGTTCTGTATAGAATCTTGGAGGGGCGAGCCGCGATCTTGTAACTTTACAGCTGTTTGCTTCCAAGATTCCCTTTGGCTTCCCGAGACTGCGAGCTTGAGGCTTTGCAGTACTCCTACGAGGAGTCCTTAAGGGACGGTCTGTGGGATTCCGAACCACTTAGCCCCACGCGGCTATTGGTGGGGATAAGGGCTGCGAGCTCCTCTTCAGAAGCTACTCCAGCAGCAGGTTTTAAGATTCTGTAGCCGGTCGGTTTAGAAGACCAACCGGCCTCCTTGATTTTTTTTTATTTTTTTTTTCATGTTCGTCCCACGAGATCCGCAATGTGCAGGTAAGGCTAGTTAATCCGAAGGTCACAGAGATTCGGATACTTCGTTTGCGACTGAGTTTTTTTTTGTTTGGGTCCTCTCCTCAGCCAGGCTGATTATCGGCACGGAACGTGACTCGTGTGACATCTAAAATAGACCCAATGGAGTTTGGATGGTGGAGGAAGAGGGAGAAGAATACAAAAATAGGAAAGAGAGGATAACTAACTCTTGGCATCTGGTCTCAACTGGGGGTGTTCTCGAGTTTCTTTGACAGTACTAAGCTCCTACACCGCGGCAAGGTGGAAAGTCGCGTTATTAAATCTAACAAAATCAATGTTGCGATCAATCGGCGTTACTAATAATCATTTTTAGCTACAACTAAAGCGATAAACTTCACACTTTTGAAAAATCCTATACTAATAAATAAATTTACACCACGGAGTAGAGCTAGTTCACAGGTTATTATTTAAGTGCCCCGCTACTACAGACTTTCTATCGGCCGATAGAATTTATTTTATATTCAGAACGAAAACATAATATTGACTAGTATTTCGTTTAACAATTCGATAATATGTAATATCCGCGAAGAATATTAGCATCTTCAGTGACAGCCAGACGGCAATCAAATCCTTGAGATCTACCGCATTCACTTCAAAATCAGCCCACAAATGCCGACTGTGTCTTAACGAGATGGCAGAGCTATTTACCATTCACCTATTTTGGGTGCCGGGGCACAGTGATATGTAAGGCGGACGAGCTTGCCAGAAGGGGCACCACACTTGAAATTCTACCACATGTAGAAATGTTAAATCAACACTTAAACTAGATGCGATAAAAACGCTAATTGTAGATGGACAAACGTGTCTAATATCCAGGCAAATCTGGCCCATATATAGCCAGAAACGCTCCCTCAGTTTAATAATGCTGAACAGATCCACCATCAGCACCATCATCGGTGTCCTTACAGGACACTGCCACATAGGTCTGCATGCAAAAAGACTTGGTCTTTATAGTAACGACTTCTGCAGAAGCTGCATGGACGAAGAGGAGGAGGAAAGTATCACTTATCTTCTTTGTTCAGGTCCAGCGCTCTCCAACAAAAGAAGACTCCACCTAGGAGACTACTTCTTCGACAACCTAGGTGACCTGATTTACATTGACATCAGGAACCTCCGCCGTTTTATTTGTAGCTCGGATTGGTTCAACTAGGCAGACGATTCGTAGGAAAAGATGTTTGATCTATGTGGTACCACAACGGACCTTCTTGGTCTAAGTGTGCACGCGTTCCACGTGCAGCCACCTACCCTAACCTAACCTATTATGTCAAATTGAATGAAATTTGATATGTATACTACTATCATAGTTTAGAACAATTCCACATTATTAGTTTTACCCTAACCATCACTAAACGAAATTTTCAGTTTTGGCCAATAACGGAAAATCATTATTATTCACATGGACATCGATTCCTTCAAATTTCGGAGTATACGTTCGTATAATCACATTTCGACATTATATCAATTTTTGGCATCAATAATCAAAATGCTTATGATTTGATCTAACGTCCAACTCGCTGGAAGAGAAAGTTGCGTACGACCCAGTCGTACACCCACCACTTGTTTTTTCGGTTGCGCCTGGAGGTGAGGAATCTTCAAACGATACCAATGGCCCGTACCATTGGTTATGCCCGATTCATATATTTTCTGACCTGACAATATCATTAGTATCGGTTAATATGCCTACTTGCTAAACCTCACCCCTCAGAGAGGCACTATGAGAACTGGCTGCTCGCGCTCATAGTAGTGTAAAATCCATTCCTCTCTTTATTTTCATTTGTGTGGTGACTACGACAAGTTATCTTAACAAGTAATTTACGTTTCTGTAGTGTTAATCGCGTTTGGTAGGTAGATTTCCAGCGAACGCACCTACTTATACCGTCATTATATGTGGTTTTCCTTATGGCGCTAGGTCGAACGGTCTTGTTTTTTGTCGTCAGCGTTTCCTAATTCGTTACTCACCGTATCGGTTCCTCGATCTCTGTGAATATCACTATTAATATTTGACCGAGAACGCTTCCTTGCGGAACGCCGGTGTGTATTTCTTTGAATTCTGAGTATTCAGTCTCATGTCTGATGCGAAAGAGTCTGTTTTCAAGGTATTACAGGATTACAGTATTTTGTATAATTGTTTTGGAAGGATTGTCCTTAGCTTATACCTTAGACCTTCGTGCCATACCTTGTTGAAAGCTTGTGAAACGTCGAGAAAAGCGCTAGAGCAAATCTTTTTCCATTCCAAAGCTTTTTCAACATTCGTTATTCGATACACCTGATCGATTTTGGAATGTTTGACCCGAAAGCCAAATTGATGATCTGGGATTAAGCGTCTTTCTTCAATTATTGGCTGTAATCGTTTTTGCACAATTTTCTCGAAAACCATAGATATTATCGGCAGGAGCGAAATGGGTCTATATGATTTCTTGTCGTTTGCACTTTTCCCCGGTTTCAGAACCATAATCACTTCGGCTAGTTTCCATTGTCTTGGAACATATAAAAGTTTCAAAAAAGCATTTATAATGTAGAGCAACTTAACTAAATCTTTTTTCGGTAGTTCTTTCAGAATAATCATATCCTGGAACTTTTTTTTCAACTTTCATATTGTCATTCGAAGGTCGGACAGAGATACCACTTTTACTTTATAGTTGTCGGGGGCCGTATTAGCATTCGGTTCCTCGTTAAGAGGTTGTCCATCGAACGGTTTGAATGTTTCTTCTAGATGATCCGCAAATAAATGTGGTAGACTAGCTAGTGTAAACATATAGTCAGGCAACATCTTAAACATATCTTCTTCCAAAATGTTTTCTTGGGATCATAAACGCAACCAAAAGTTAAAAACATCTTTATCGTCCTTCATTTTTATATTTTTTAGCAAACATAAGCTTTCTAAACTCCGAATTTAAAAATTCTATATTTTTATCATAATAAAGAAAAGTTCTAGCATTTCTTACTTTGTGTCAGTTAAATCAAACCGAAGTTTTAGTTGGTCACACAATTCAACATAAAATGAAACTAAATACATATTACTTACTTACTTAAGTGGCGCTACAGTCCGGAATGAACCTGGGCCTCAACCAACATACCTCTCCAATTAGCCCGGTCCTTTGCTAACTGCCTCTAGTTGCGCACTCCAAGTTGGTTGAGGTCGGTTTCCACTTGTGCGCGCCACTTAAGGCGAGGTCTTCCTCTACTGCGTCCGACGTCTGGCTGGGAATCGAAGACTCTGCGAGCCGGAGTATTGGTGTCCATTCGTTCTACATGTCATAGCCATCTTAAACGTCCAATGCGGAGTTTTTTTGACCAGGGGCATGTCGCTGTACAGCTCGTATAGTTCTTGGTTGAATCTTCGTCTCCATAGCCCGTCAACGCAAACGGGACCGAAGATTTTTCGAAGAATTTTCCTCTCGAATCTACCAAGGATTTCTTCATCCGCTTTTGATACGGTCCATGCTTCAGCGCCGTAGAGCAGGACTGGGATGATCAGGGTCTTATATAGGGTCTCCTTAGTAGTTCGAGTGAGGGCTTTACTACTAAATTGCCTTCTTAGCCCGAAAAAACAGCGGTTGACAAGAGTAATTCTTCGTTTAATTTCTGACGAGATGTTGTTGTCAGAGCTAATAGCGGAGCCGAGGTAGACAAAGTCCCGTACTACCTCAAAGTTATATCTGTCAATGGTGACGTTCTGTCCAATTCGTCGATGTTGTGTGTCCTTTCGTGATGACAGCATATACTTAGTCTTACCCTCATTTACTGCTAAACCCATTTTCGCCGCTTCCTTCTCTATACTAGCAAACGTGGCTATGACATCACGTTGAGTCCTACCAATGATGTCAATATCGTCAGCGTATGCCAGTAGTTGCACCGACTTTTGGAAAATTGTGCCTCTGGTGTTGGCGTTGGAGTTTTGCACAATTCTCTCAAGAATCAGATTAAAGAAGTCACATGACAGCGCATCGCCTTGCCTAAATCCTTTTTTGGTATCGAATGTGTCGGTGAGGTCGTTTCCGACCCTGATGGAGCAGCGAGAATTCTCTATCGTCATCCTACACAAACGGACGAGTTTGGGCGGTATACCAAAACTAGACATGGCTCTGTACAGTTCGTCTCTATAAATGCTGTCATATGCGGCTTTGAAATCGAAGAATAGGTGGTGGGTATCGATTTGGACTTCTTGAGTTTTTTCCAGGATCTGCCGAAGTGTGACAATTTGATCGGTTGTGGACTTTCCTGGCCTAAAACCACACTGATAAGGGCCAATCAGGTTGTTGGTAAACGGTTTCAGGCGTTCACATATTACGGCAGATAGGATCTTGTAGGCGATGTTGAGGAGACTTATGCCTCTGTAGTTGGCGCAGTTCAGAGGGTCTCCTTTTTTGTGGATCGGGCAAACGATGCTGAGGTTCCATTCTTCAGGCATATTTTCATCCGACCAGATTTGGCTTATGAGTTGGTGGATGTTACTTACCAAGTCATCTCCGCCGGCCTTATAGAGCTCAGCGGGAAGGCCGTCATTGCCGGCAGCCTTATTAAGCTTGAGTTTAGATATTGCTATCCTCACTTCATTCAGGTCGGGTGGTTGGCAGTTTTCGCTGTCGTTGCCAATATTGAATGGTTCGTTCTGCCTGACAGCGGAATGTTGTTCGTCATCGCCGTTTAACAGTCTGCAGAAGTGGTTCTTCCATATCCTCAGCATCGACTGTGTCTCAACTACAATATTTCCTTGTTCATCTCGACAGGATTCTGTTCGAGCCTTGTATCCTTGGCTTTGACGTTTTACACTTTGGTAAAACTTGCGAACATCGTGCATAGAGTGGCACCTCTCTATATCCTCGATCGCGCGCTTTTCTTGCTCTTTTTTCTTCTTGCTGAAAAGCCGATGTTCTTCCCTTCTTCTTTGCCTATAGAGCTCAATGGCAGCTCTCGTCTTCACCTGCAGCTTAGCCTTGTAGGCCTCGTTCTTGCCTGCGAGCATCTGTCGGCATTCCTCATCAAACCAGGGGTTTCTTGTTGGTGGCCGCAAGAAACCTAGCACATCAGTTGCGGCTGATCTAATGGCCTGTTGGCATCGTTGCCATTGCTCTTCGACATTCGATGCTGGTGGTATGGTGTTAATCGAGAGGTTAAGGGATACGCGTTGTGCGAAGGTCTTGGCGGTCTCTTGCGATTGCAGTCTTCCGACATTAAATTTTTTCACAGTATTTCTGGATTGTTGTGGCGTGGTGGATATCCGCATTCTTACCTTGGTTGCTACAAGGTAGTGATCCGAGTCGATGTTAGCTCCTCGGAATGTTCGGACATCCAAAATACTGGATGCGTGCCTCTTATCTATCGCAATGTGATCAATTTGGTTGACCGTTCGTTGATCTGGAGACCGCCATGTCCCCTTATGGATATCGAGGTGAGGAAACCGTGTGCTGGCTATAGTGGCATTTCGTTCCGTAGCGAAATCAATTAGCCTAAGTCCGTTAGCAGACGTGTTGTCGTGTAGGCTATGTTTTCCGACAATACTTCTAAAGATGTCTTCTCTTCCTACCTTTGCGTTAAAATCTCCCAGCACGATTTTAACATCGTACTTCGGTAGTCGCTCATAGGTTTTGTCAAGGAGCTCGTAGAAGCAATCCTTAGCTATATCATCTTTTTCTTCCGTCGGAGCGTGAGCGCATATAAGGCTTATGTTGGCGAATTTGGCCTTGATGCGTATTGTTACTATGCGTTCGCTAATGTCTTGGAAACATAAGACTTCTTGCCTAAGTCTGGCATTTATAACAAATCCGCATCCGAATAGTCGCTGTTTCTGCTCACTATAACACGGTCCGTAGTATATGTCACAGTTTTTCATCCTCTTTTGCCCGGCCCATCCCATCGTATTTCCTGGATGGCAGTAATGTCTGCTTTGTAGCAGTTTAGGGCTTCCGCTAGTTGTTCGCCTGCACCTCTCCTGTTTAATGTTCTCACATTCCAGGTGCAGATACGAACGTCGTTGTCCTTTTTTCGTTTAGCAGGGTCGTCAACAATAAAATCGGTCCTTTCCGAGGCTATTGGTTGCTTCGTAACCATGTTTTTTTCTGTGGGTGGGTAGTTAACCCAAAGCACAACCCCCAACCTGGAGGGCCAGTTCCAATTTATTAGATACCCCACGGGGCCATCAGTATCCACTACAGGATTGAGCGTTGCCGTTGGCCTTTCGGTTCATCCGCCACCATCTCTGTTCAAGGGGCCTGACTAACCCTTGAAATTCCTAGACAACCTGTTGTCCGAATATGTCAGAGCAGCTCATCTAGGTTCGCCTGGGACAGCAGGCCGGGTATTCATCCGTGCCATTCTCACCAGGGTGTTTATAGTGTTGCTGTTTTTCGTCGTGTTATCAACACTCGCACTTATCGTTTAGCAAGTCAAATCCGGTTGGATGAGACCAGTACCCGATGGTTACCACTTGGAGGTAAAGATAAGCACATTTGATGTGTAGTCAGAGTTGCAACACTGGGCATTGCCAAGTTAACGCCAATCAGAGTCTACCCTCGTTCTACAACACCCAACCATCGTAGTAGATGCATACAAACAAATAAATGAAGTAGATCTACAATCTACTACATATTATGAAGTACGCAATTGCCTTCAAACTAAATTCTCACGAGAGAAGAAAAATTTGTTCACTCTTTCTGAATAGAGTAAATAATATTATAATGAGTGTGTTTATGAGTGACTTGAAGAGTGCAAACAAGAACAAACCGGTTTTGGCGTACTCGCACCAAACTAAATAAGATAATGAGCAATATACAGAGGTGAGGTGATAACTTCAATATGCTTTTCCACGTCTCCAAAGAGGTAGCATATTAGACGCACTTTAGAACTAAAAAATACAATATGTAAAATAAGTTTAACATAAATATGAGAAAACGTAACAATGTTTATGTATAAACGGGGTAAAAAAACAGAAAAAATATCGATAATTCAATAAACAAACAAAAATAAAAAAAAAAAAAAAACGAAAGTGGGGATCTTAGTTCCTCGCACTTTTAACTCCACAGAAATCCTTATTGAATTTTCTTATAGAAAATAAATTTTCTGCAACATCAGTATTTAGATGTACAAGGAGAAGAAACTGCTAGTCATTTTTGAGTTTTTCCCATATTAATTCTATGGCCAGCAACGTTTGCATAAGACCACCAAAGCAATGTGGCTTTTTCATTTTACCAGTAGACTCCCATAATGAGATCCACTCCCTAGCTGTTTTGATGGACTGTAGAGTTTCACTACATGCTGAAACAGGTCGACGATCAGGATTGGATGTGTAAAGACTGTAGCTATTTAAGTTATCAAAAAGATTATTCATCTTAATAGCAAAATGTGCCGTCGAGGCAGCGATTTTTTTATCTGTGTCGGTTTGAAAACAATTTGCTGAGATAGCGTTGAAAATTCCAGCAGCTGAAAACCTGTGTAGCCAGTTTGACTGATCATTCTTCAAAACTGTTTGGATTTATATGACTTTTCGTTAGTTTGAAGCATACTTGAAAGATATTCTTGGAATCTTCTTCAAACAGTTTGACAAGTGTTCTCCAAGAAACGATATCATCAGCTATGCGAATATTATTTTTTAACAAGCAACTTCGCACGCTTTTGAATAAATGCGGGTAGTCATATGAAAGAAATATTACCTGGTCCGAGATTTAAAAAAACGGCTTATTTTCTGCTGCTCCCAGTAATTTACATGCTTTTCTATTGTTACTGCCCTGGTCACAGCATACAGCAATAACTTCAAATCCACATTCTAATATTTTGGTAACTGTTAATTTCAATATCTCGGTTGGGATGTTCTCACCCCTTTGGCATCCTATATAATATGATATATAGCAACAGTGGTGTGCCTTCCCAGCTCCCCAAAATCCGAAAACCCGTATATCATATCCGTTTTCGTGTTATAATCAAGCTCGGTCTTTATTGCCATTTCATCAAAAATCAGAACACATCTTTTTTGTATATTTAACATGGTCTCGGCCTTACAAAGATGAATGCCATCTATATATTGTGCTTACAGATGGTAAGCTAAATTCGGTGTTCAGCATATGGAATATTATGAAGGAGACTTATAAAAAACTTTAGACACAAATCTTTTTCATTGTATGTCCAACGTGCAACGCGGGACAGAATTTTGTATTCCACCTTTAGATTTATGAACGAAACGTGAACCGGGAGATGGAAACTGTGAGGAAGAAATTTCGGAGCTATTGTTAAGAGGAGGTAAAGAGAAATCTCTTACATATGTTACGGGGTTAGCAACCCTTTTAACAGAACTGACTGACTGAAAAGTGGGCTTGGCAAAAACCTTTATATTGACGAAATATAGTGGGCGGATTTCATAATTTTGAATACTTGTTCTGCTGGGAGCAACAAAGAGTACGTGTACCAAATTTCATCCTTCTAGCTCAAAATTTAAGGCCCAAAAACTGGTGACGTACAGACGGACGGACAGACATGGCTAAATCGACTCAGCTATTGATTCTGAGTCGATCCATATACTTTGAGATATATCTAGCTAAATTATTTCGCTACAAACTATGTATCAAAACTAATATACCCCTATGGGATAGGGTATAAAAATTCACAGTAAAATTGTCCACCTGTAATATTAACCAACTGCCACTGCACTTCACCAAAACATTGGTTGAAAATGAGCGATCAGTATCTATAAAGCACACACAAAAAAAAAATTATCCAAAAACCGATCATTCAGTTGAAGCAGAGTGTATGCTGTACGTGGACAAAGATGTTATGGGATGGGAAACTATGTATGCTGCATTATTCACTCAGGCTCAAATTTTAATACATTGAGTAGATTAACAAAAAAATACGAAAATAAAATTTGAATCTGAGTAAAGTATGAAACAAGACATGTACAACATCCCTCAGCAAATGGCTTTTCAGCACTGCGATTGAGATATGAAATGCAATTGCTTTTGCTCATACCGGGGGTTGGTATGGCACACCAGGGATGAAAAATGGCTTTTCAACATTGTATTGAAAGTTAAAAAAAAATTGTATTGAAATTGTACTGGTTGATTTCCATCATCGTTTGGTGTTTTGTTTAAGTCGTTAAAATTCGAAAAAGACGTTCATTGCGAGTTCATCCTAGTTTCGGGAGCTTACTCGAGTTAACTTAAGAAAGCAGTTTTTCAGGCGATTGAAATCTCAGCAAGTTTGCTGAGTTACCCAGGGAATTAGATGATCAGATGGTTTTGACAGATGATAAAATACCAGGCAAACATTTTTTTCAATACCATTTATGTGGACATTTAATTTAATTTTGAGAAACTAAATGCAGATCTTAGCGACTTAAAATTGTATTAAATATTGAGTTTAACTATTTTAAAAAGATAAAGACTTGCAAGTTTGCGACAAGAGCATTTTCATTTGTTTGGGGAAAAGGAAACCAAACAGCTGATAAAGTGATAACTGAGCAAAATCGATAAATCATGAGTGCTACCAAATTAAATCATCACACATGGAGTCAAATTTAATTCTGTTCTGAAAAACTGCTTCATGAGTTAACTCTAGCTTAAATTTATTCCGGAGTTATTAAACTCTGTGTTAACTCATTACTGAAAAACTGGCCCAAAGATGGCTAGGACATGTATAACTGTAACTCGACCAAACAAACGAACGAAAAATAGTTTCAACTATAAAAATATAGCTGTTTGGGGGATTTCCTGTGGTACTTAACTTTCCGAAACAGCTTGTGCCGTGTATAAGGGTCTTCCAAATCATTGTATTAAAGATGCAGAGCGCTTGCCGGAACCTGATCAACATGAGAGTGACTTGAAATTCGAAACGAAAGTGTTTTGGTTAAAAACCGTTGCTTTACTTATTTTTATTTGAAATAAATACCCTAAAAATAATTTTGTGTACAATACCATAATGTTCGAAATACGATGTAAATTGACTGTTTTTTGCTTATAGAAATTATGACATCAAGCGAGTAAAACCAAATAACAACCTAAAAACAAAAATCCATTTTTATCAGCTTAATTGTAATTTTAAAACCACAAAATGTCTTTAAATTTAATTATCTCCTTATTATCTATTTTGTTAGTTAATGACTAACTAAGATCTTCAAGATCCCTAAAAATAAGAAGATAGGAAGACATGTATTTTTGGTACGAAACTTTCATAAGAAAAATTAAAAAAAGAACCATCAAACAGCTGATAAACTGTATTCAGGCAAAAAAAATGGCGCGAATATAGAAAAAAGTGATTGTGAATTGAAAATTGGCACATACTTTCAGTGGTATTTATATAAATTCGAACAGATTTTTGGTAGCAAAGCAAATTATGTGATGTTTTCGTTTTTTAAAACATATTTTGATGATAAATACCTATTTAAAATAGCTGCAGCACAAATTGTATCGGATTTTATAAAAGTGTATTTGTGTACTGAAGCTAGGGCGATTGTATTGAAAACAGTACAATTGTATCGACTTTTGCAACCCTGTGGCACACTCGCAATTCGCATATCGCATTGCAACAAAGTTACTCACTTAGCTTTCGTATTTGACAAAATGAGCGAGAAAGAAATAGTATATTGGCATGCGATTGGTTTAATTTTAGAGTAGAACTGTGTAAATTATGTGAGTGGATCTCCATTAAATCTAATAAAGAGAGCGTAAAATTTAGAGCCCTCTTTGGCCTAGTAGTATCTCGCGCCGATAGAGGCACCACCATCGATTTGCCAAAGTGATAGTACTATTAGTTTCATATACAATGGTATTGGCAAACTCTCGGCCTGTGCGCACTAACCACCAACCCGACTCTTTAATCGGCGCAGCCCAACCTGACTAAACTATTGGCCGATATATAGTTTGTAGTGTGCGGGGGCTTTAATAATAAGGCTGCGATTTGTCCCATTTATCTGCCGACTCGATTGTCGCAAGTTAAAATAATTCACACGTACTGGCAGTTTTTCCTTTCCAATAAAACTCACAGGCATTTAAAAACAATGTGCATCTCTTCTTATCCTGAATTTTTTTAACGCCCGCACTGTGCTTAAGCATATAAGTTAAATGTATTTATAACCCCTTGATTGCGGGAAAATTATACAAAACAATTACGATTGATTAATGGAACACATGACGAAATTTTTATGACTATTGGACTCTCTGCCTGCCTTTAGCAGCCTCCGGCTCTGGCCAACTTTTCTAATGTTTTTCTCCGTTTAACTCTTGTCAATGTTTGGAAATAAAAATTAGTCAAATCGGTCCAGCCGATTTCAAGTTATGCCGTCACCGACAAAATATCGATTATTATTTATATACATAAATAGATTGTGATAGCAACCCCCGAAGCTGTTGTAATTTGACTTAAAAAAAACCTTAAATAAAATAGTGTAAATTTAACAGAGCCCCGTCGTATATAACTTAGTTACAATAGCAATTTATGTACTTTGATATAGGGGTTCGATGTAATCCCAAGCTGAGTTAGAGAGAGAATTAGAAGACGTAAGCGACGATTGGCATTATAGGTGATGTAACATATTACGTCCACGCTTCTGTAAACAAAATACTGAAGCAAACTACCACAAACTACACTTCTTACCGTCAGTAGTTCACCCGCAGCTTATGCTTACCTTACATACGAACGTCAATTTTTCGTTTACTCTTTTATGGAGTTCCTTGTCATGGAATATAACAGAAATTGACAACGCAGCAAAATTAAATGTTAAATTAAGATTTTATTCTTCATATTAAAAATTTAGAAGCATGTTCTAGATTTAAGATTTTTCTCTTTCTTTCCTTTTTATATCCTATTCCATAGATGTGTATTAGTAAGTTTTTAGCCATTCACACCTTTTGGGGGCGTTTTGCGTAAAAAACGGATTCCAGTACAGATTTAAAAAATTTAAAAATCGAAAAAACGTTTTATGAAAATAATACTATGACCATTTCGGCTTTAGATCATTTTTACTCAGCCAACTGGGGCAAAAAGAAATCGCGTACCATAACTCAATATCGTTCGCCGTTGACGGTAACGTTTCTTCCACGGTCGTCTTTGAAGAAAAATGGACCGATGATGTCATTACCCCATAAACCACACCAAACTGTCGTTTTTTCTGGATGCATCGGCTGTTCATCACTCCAAATGCGACAGTTGTTATTATTTATGTATCCGCGACGAATTGACTGCAATATCCTCTTCGGTACGCAATGTACGCATGCGAGTCGATGGTTTAATGTCCAACAAAGTAAATTTGGTGCGAAATTTGGTGATAACAGCACGATTGGTTGATTCGCCAGGTCGATAATGGCGACCATAATATGGTCGTAACAAACAGTGCACATTTTTCACAGAGCACGAATTTTGATCATAAATTTCAATAATTTGCAATTGTTGCTCGTTTGTAAGTCTTTCCATGATTTAATGGCAGAGTATACTGAAAACTTTTCACTTTGACAGATGACGTTTGTACGCCATTACTAACCAGTGCTGCCAACCTTAAAAACTTAACTCTTAAAAAATCACCCGTTATTTCCCCTCAGCTTTTCAACAGAATATAAAACTAAACAATTTTGCAAATCTATTACTTCTTTATATATCATATTGAACAATTTTAAGTTTTATTTTTTAGGTTTTAGCAGATTGCTTTTTTTTACCCTTAATTTTACCCTTACTTTTTTATATGAAATATGATATTGGTGTTGATAACTAGAAAGCAATCTGGAAAGATGTTGAGAATTTGTATTTAAGGGAGATAAATAATTAATTTACAATGGCTCCCAAATAGGCATAGATGAGCACATTTTTCCAAATAATTTTAGAAATATAAGGGTGAGGTTTGCCGCTCAAATGATAAGTGCAACAGTTTCAGCTGGTATTTGAACTTCTTCAACAGCTGAAATTATTGAAAATTTAAAGATGCCTTTTACTATTTCGCAGGTTATATTTTGACAAAATCATGCTTAAACGACGAGTGTGAGCTAAAATTTAGTCTGCAATTTAAAGTTTCATCTTTTTTTACATATGTATTTAAAAATACATATAAGGGTGTGAGATTAACACGGCCTTCTCAAGAACTCTTAAACTTGTTAGAGAATCTTCAACAAAATGTTAAATTCTTTTGTATGTATTTGCTTTAAAACTTTAAGATGAAAATTGTTTAACCAATATGAATTTATTTGTTGTAAAAATTAAAATGAAGAACTGACAAATCATCCGAGTAGTATCAATTGTCAAGAATAGCTCATCTCAACACTAAGCCGTTCAGAGGCGGCAAAAAACAATAGGTCCCGCCATCGTGCAGGAAGTACACACGCACACATGAATGTTTGTAAGAAGGTTAAAGTAGATATACTCTGAACTTTATACCCTATCCCATAGGGGTGAATTAGTTTTGACATTAAGTTTGTAACATACATTGTAACATATGAGAAGGCTACAATCCGCTGTCACATGTTGTTCATACAGTTTATTAAAATATTTTGTGGTTTGACAAAAAAATGCAAATATACGATATATAGATATTAAGATTGTCTAAATATCATCTTCAAAAACTTTTTCAAAATTCTTAACCGTTTGGCCATAAATATCGAAATTTCATTACCCTAGCTCAAAATTCAGTGATGGACAGGCAGACAGACATGGCTAAATCGACTCAGCTAGCTATTTTGTATCGATCTATATACTTTAGGCTATACCTAGCTAAATTATTTTGCACTTTTTTAGTGGCGGTTTTTGTAAAAAAAAAAAACCGTTTTCGGTATAATTTTAGGAAAATTCGAAAAAAAAACTTTCGATGCAAATATTATGAGAATGATACTGTAACCTTTCATCTGTAACCAATGCCCATTTTTTGGGTGGTGTTTCTCAAAACAAAAATCGGTTTATATACCCTACCCCGTAGATCATAACATATGCAATAGAAAAACGTTGTTTTTTTACCGAACCATAAAAGATTTTTATAAACTGCCTGTGATGTCCTCATTTCCTCATTTAGTTTTTAGCCATGCTTACTTGTTGGGTACATTAATTTTAAGGATGGGATGGGATAGGGTATTAAACGTTTCGTACAGCGGATTCTCCTATGTTTTTTTCCTTTTTCTTTTAAGGATAAGAATAAAATATTCATATTTCCTCTTATATTCTTAAATAACATTATGTCATATATTAGCTTCCATAATGTTAAACATAATCATATGTCTATTTCATAAGACAATCTTTCTTAATGTACATAAGAACCTAATGAAATAAATAAAACATGCTATTGTATGTTCATAACCTCGATTTTTGGACATGGTGCCGCTACACAACGGTATAGCGGGTCTAAGGGAATCAACAAGATCACTTAGATAAAGATTAAACAATAGATATTGGGAGTTCACTGCACTCTGTGGCAATACGATTTTATTTTCAAAGACTTTATATAAATAAAGTTACATGACACATATTACAACGTAACATGAGCATTTGTTAAATATCTTTAGAGCTATACAAATATCCAGCCTGATACAGTGCAGAAAACCTTCTCAAAGTCAACCGGATAGGCTTATTTACATTTTTTATTTGCATTTATTTCATTGAATATCGGGTACCGGTTTCGACACAACTCGCTCTAAAAACTAAAGTCAACCGAACTGATTTTCCGATCTTGGCCTACTTCTATAGAGCTTTATGCAATTTTATTTTTAATACAATCCTGAGCTTATGACGAACACTTTTATTAGCAGGTACCTTCCTGTTACGATATTTGGAATGGAATGCCTTTTGAGGTTAATTGCAAAATTCCGGTTAATTATTGTTATTTTCTAGTTTCAATGCAATACTATTGCAACAAAAAATTTCACATGCATGTAACAACTTTGGTTGTCTGTATAGGCAATTGTTAGCATTGTAACTATCAAAAGTACCAGTTATCATTAATATACCGTGCATACGGAACTAAAAGCTATTAGATAGACTTCAACAAATTACTTCTTTATGTATATATTTCAATCAAGACGATAGGACAAAGTTTAAACAAAGTCAGGTTAAAGTCTAGAGTAGATATATAATTAATAAAAATTACACTCCGCTTTGCTATCATTATATGCAATTTATTATACATTCGAATACTACGTACTTACTTTGTGAAGTGCAATCATTTATTGTAGTTATATTTCCCGTTTTTCTATAAGACTTTTGTATCTAAGTCTTAAGGATAATAGCACCTTGGTAATCACCTGCTTGTACAAAAGTAACTAGGGGAAAAATAGTTGGTATTGTATGCTGCCGCTGTTGAAATCTACCCACCCAGTTCTTATGCATTGGATTTTTATACCTATAGGGGTAAATTAGTTTTGACATTAAATTTGCTAGCTGAGTCGATCTAGCCATGTCTGTCATGATGACATACAGACGGACGGACGGACGGTCAGCCCGCCTGTGTGTCATCGATTTTTGGCCTTAAATTTTGAGCTAGATTGATATAATTTGCTATATAGGCTATCCATCCGACAAAGCAGAAGAATTGTAAAAAAAATTAAAAATTATTAAAAAAAAATATTTAATTATTTTAGAAGTCGAAATGAAGATATAATTTCGTAAAAATAATCGCGGTTAGCAAATTTCTATTTCTGTGGTGCGATGATGCGACAAGATATTAAAAGAACGCAGCTCATTATTTTTATTGTGAGTTACATCATACCATGCTATAAAACCGGATTTATTTTGTTTGTTTTCTTTTTGAATGAACACATTCAAGTTCAAGGCAATGAAAGTGACTTTCTTTTGAGAATATGACTGACCGCAAATCGATGCATCTATCCGTAGGTCTGATAAATTAATCTACATGTACATACATATTATCTATACACTGTCTATGTTGAATGTTCATTTTACATTCAGAACAAAGTAGATTGTCTACGGTTTGTTGAATCCAAGCGCATTAAATTGTTTATATCTTCTATCGGTACAGTTATGTTGATACATATAAGAGTACACAGCTGATATGCTCTGTTTGATTTTTCATGCTTCTTGCCGTGCACTTGACTAAAAGAAGCAAGCCTACATAAAAACTGAACTTGTACGTGTGTTTGCATAAAGATAAAACAAAGAAGGCTTATCTTACTATCTTCTTCTTTTTCTTCAAAATTCAAAGACATTTGCCGCCACCGCAGAAAATGTGTAAAAGCCCAAGGACAAATTAACCTAGGTTCGTCCAATACAATTAGAATCTATTTTTATGAATATTGAACTAAATATAATGTAGTGATATATATTTCAATTTTGATGAGTTTGGAGGCCTACTTACTTTCTTAAGTGACCGTGGGCCTCAAAAAACATGCCTCTCAAATTAGGTCATAAGTTAGCTTCATCTAGTTGCGCACTTCAAGTTTGTTGAGATGAGTTGTTTCTTATGTGCGACACTTAGGGCGAACTCTTAATCTACTGCATTGGATTCGAAGATACTTCTGGCTGTAGAATTTGTGTCCATTCGCTTCCCATGTCATTTCCACCTCAAATTTCCAATGCAGAGTTTGTTGATCTCTACGTAGTAACAGCGCCTTGCGAGGCTAAATCATCCGACAAGATTTCGTTGTCAGAGTTAATATTGAAGTCGACGCAGACAATTTCCAAAGCGCCGTTGAGCAGTTTTTTTTCAAGGGTTGGTGATAAATGTTCATAGACACTATGAGAAAAGTGTCATCGTGGTGTCAGATTTTCACTGTCTAAAAGCAGAGTATTTATATCAAGTCTGCCTACGTAATAAGTGTGACCATCATCTATAAAATATGGAACCTTAAAAAATATGGTCAATAAAACTTAAAATCGTTCGATATGATACATAAAGAAGTAATATATAAGCAAAAATGTTTAGTTTTATATTCTGCAGTGAAACATTTATCTTGAAGATCCATAACAAAAATAAAAAATAAAACAAACTTTAAAAAGCAAACTTGGTAACCTAGTCAAGTCAATTGATTCCTGAATAGCTGAGGGGAAATACCTTTAGAAAAGCATTATGGGAAATTTTCATTTATGTATCTTACGCAAAATTGCTAAATGCGATATTATAAGTGATTGCGCATAAGGATTAAAATCAATCCTTTTTACCTGTTTTCACTTATGCGACGTATTTGTTGTAGTGTATTTTTTTTTTGCAGTAGTACGAGTTGCATATGTATGGAGAGTGTCCCTATTCATTGTAAGTAGATATATCATATATACTCTATCTAAAAGCACCACCCATCGATTTAAATTGTTAGTTACTGCAAGCAAGACAAACCTTATCAAGCAGTTATTCTATCACGAATTTAAAACTTTTCGCGTGTTACCTTCATTTGAATGATCCAGCATGCTACGCAATTTAGGCGCGGTTAATCTTTATATCGCCAAGTCCAAAGGTTTCTTTTTTGTAGTCGGTGCAATAAATTGCTATCATCCAACATTTGTGGAACTGTATTAAATTTTGCTGCGAGTGTCATTCCAAGTTTAAAAACATATGAGAGGCTACAATCCGCTATGCGGATCGTTGAATACCCTATCCCATCCCATCCTTTAAATTAATATCCTCAAAATATAGGCCTTATGGCGATGAAATACAGAAAATAACATTGTCACAATATATTGCTCAGACAGTTTCTCAAAATCTTTTGTGGTTCGACAAAAAACAACGTATTTCTATTGCTAATGCCTTGGGATGGGGTATACAAATAGGCGTAGGTAAAAATGATCTATGGACAAAATGTTTATATTACCATTGCAGAAGTATTTGCATCAAAACAATTTTCGAAAGTTTTAAAATTTGGACAAAAAGCGTTTTTTACTAAAAACGCCCCCAAAAAGTGGGCGTGTCAAAAAACTTTGTATGAACGAAATATAGATATTAGGATTGTCTAAATATGCTACTCAGACACTTTTTTGAAATTTCTTACGGTTTGGCCAAAAAATAAGTTTTCTTAAAAAGGGGGCGTGTCAGTGGGCGGATTTCAAAAATTTTTACACTTGTTCTGGTGGCACGGACGAGGATCCTATATACCAAATTTCATTATCCTAGCTCAAAATTTAAGGCCCAAAAACCGCTGACGAACAGACAGACGGACGGACGGACGGACAGACAGACATGGCTAATTCGACTCAGCTAGCGATTCTGAGCCGATCCATATACTTTGAGGTATATGTAGCAAAATTATTTCTCTATGTTACAAACTAAGTATCAAAACTAATATACCCCCCTATGGGATAGGGTATAAAAATTGGTAAGTCTTTAGGTTTCACGTGAGTTTTGTTGAGAGTGATTCACCGATTTATTTATTTTTCCTTCTGGGGAGGATATCGTAAATCATATTTGTCCAGGGCTTTCTTTGGCTTGGACGTATTATTTCATAAGGTGAGTTGTAGGATCTGAACAAAGCTAATTAATTTAATCTCAATTTAATAAAATGTCGTTAGTGGAACTTTCAGTTCAACATTCTCTTCTATTTTGTTCCAAAAACCTTCCCAGTTAGTTGATCTATTAATTAATCTCGCTTGTTCGATGCAGTCTTTAATAAAACAGGATATTTTACTTTGTACTTCAAATTTCTCGGTATAACTAAAAAAACGTCAGAAACAGGGTCCGTCGATATTTCAACAAATTGGTTTTTGGAGTGCTGCGGCCTGAGCTTAAGTATGCACTCCGGCTGTCCGATGTTCATTATTCTACGGGTTTCCTAATGGTAGCTTTTCGGTACTTTAACTTTTGACGTCAACGACTTTTCTGCTATAACTCTTTGCCGTTAATTTATTTCCGGATTTAATCGATCTTAATATTTTGTGAAAAGGTCATTGGGTTGCAATAAATGGCCTGGTTGCAATAAATGACCTGATGTATTAAATCATGCACTATGTTCGCTATACGGAGGTTGGATTTTAGTCGAATCTTAGAAGTGATGCTTGTCTCATGTACATTTTACCTCAACATTGAGTTAGTATGTATTAACGAAGATACTGTTAGGATGGGAGTTCATATATTCATCCTGTGACTACTTAATCGAAGGGTCAGTGAAAATAATTTATTTTAAAGACACGTATATCTTAGGACTAGAATCTGCTGGGTATCTTTATGGCTAACGTAACTCGTTAGAAGGTATTTAAATGTGTTTAACTTACGGACGCAAATGCTGGAACCTGCTGGGTATTTTTACGACTGGTGTAAGCCAGTGAAATGATACCAGTTTTACGCTTTTGCCCTTATTCAAAATTGAAGAATATTGTAATAATAAAACGGAGCTCCTGTGAATAAAAACAAAATAAATTTTAAGTTAGCATGCAATGGGAAGTACTGCAGCTCTATATATTCGTTTCCACCAAAGAGAACCGGATTACTTGTCACCAGTTTTAATTTTTCTATTTTTCACTTCCAAGCGAATCATGATTGTTTGGAATTTATTATACCCATACGTAGATCAAATGCGTGCTGAAGAACAAAATGGTTGAGTTTTTTTCATTTTAATTTGGCTAATGGATGCGATCTGTGCAGGGCATGGCAGCAGTGGACATGCTTTAATTTGTGTTTGGAGAGCAAGAGTATTTCTGTTTTTTGTTACACCCATTGCGAACACCGCCATTTAATTGGGCTAAACGACAAGTGATATCCTAGTAAACTGATAGCTTTTTCCGCTGCTCCCACTTGTCTGTGGTGGAAATACCTTAAAGTCAACAGTTTGAAGATAAAAAAAAACTCCTATGCGGAATTTTAACAACATGACCTAAATATGTATATATGTAGGTTATATGTTGTTTCCCCTGACTCTCTTAGTACATCTGTGAGCGGGCACGATAGCTAGATTATTAAGAAGCATGGGATAGTTTAGAGTATGATTTTTACTTCTTCCTAGGGAAAGTATTGGGTTCGTAAAAAAATTCTGCCTCAAAATTGTAATCAAACCTAAGACAGACGCTTTTTCGGTCTTTGCACGCATCTGAAGGTATACGGCTAGACGAATCCACTTCAAATTTGTTATACATTATTTTTGAGGTAATACCCAAATCGGTTTTTGGAATTGGTATTATAGCCAAATTTGATAATGCCTATCATATAATGGTATTGCGATGAATCCAAATTTTTAAAAAACGGCTTAACAGTTATGATTAAACTTAACACGTACATTGACACTTATGTTTGAAACAAAACTGCATACCCAATCATTACTAAAAAAATCGAAAAAATGGATTTTTGTATAACGGCTACATATAGAAAACCTTCAATATCTCGCTATAAGCGACCCTGTCGTGTACCACCCACTCGTTTGGTTTGGAATGAAAATATTCTACCTAAAATGTAATCCTGTTGCGTAGATATGTCCAACTTTTTTTTTAATTTGTAGATCCTCAATTCATTATGGTCAGGAGTCGGGTAGTTTTCACTATCATTTCCAATAATAAATAGTTCGTTCTATCTGACATAGTTTGACGTGATTCAACCACGGTTTACGTTTTTTGTGTGTTTTCGTCTTTAGACATTTTAAACGAAAACAATCTGCGCTCATATAAATTTCACTATGAACTGATGGCCTGATGCTAAACACGCTCCGCTTCTCTTAAACACTTGCGGCCTGAACAGGCAAAACTATTGAATTTTCGATTTTTCTCCGATCGCTTGTTCAGGCCAAAATAACTGAGAACTTTATCATAAACACGTTCAGGTATAACTGCACAGGCGGCCTGAATAGGCATACTGGACAGTTATGCCTGCGTGTGTGTAGCCGCCTTTTATATATCTTACATCGGCAGATAAACATTTTAATTTCAAATATGTTTACAAATACTTTTTCAGATTTTATTGAATTGATCATTCACAATTTTAACGTGTCGGGTTTAAATATATTTCAGTAACAAAACACAAAAATGGATTCAGATTTAGCTTTCGTTTCCCTGATAATAAAATGCAGCAATAATGAAGTCATAAATCCAACGGCTTGTCACTTAATTGAAATGCGGTATTTTCAATTAAGTGACAAATCAAATAATAGTTCAACAAACAACAACAGGTCGTGGAATATTTGTTACCGGAAAGCAAATACACATAGCTACTGTAAAATTAATAAGCGCCACCAGATTGACAGAAATGATAACATTTAACTTAAATTGACTTCTAGTTGAATTGGATTAAATTAATTGGAATTTAATATACGAACCAATTAGATAACTAACTGGTTATAATTTACCAAAAACAGAAGAAAGTATTTATCGATTAGATAATGACAATGGACATAGCTAAATTATTATCTAAATTTTATGTATGACAAGTACAATTAGACATGTGTGTAGATTGCAGATAATGTCTAGGTATGCTTGAAAATGATTGAAGTTGTAATACTCGATATCAAGAACGAAATGGATAGCCAATAAACATTTATATCGGTATCGGTCGAAATTCATTTCGCGGCTATTGCTTAGAAAATACTTTTTCCACGCAGCTATCACAAAAATAGGCTGGGAATTAGATATTTTCTTGAGAAATTAATTTTTTATACGTGATTAAATGTCTCTGTGTTCATATATTTCTTTAGACTTACTGAATAAGTATATAGTTGACTGTGCGCCAGTGTAATTTATATATTGTATCAATTTCGCCATTATTTTTCAATGCGATTTGCATTAGCAATCTTATGGGAGTTCATTAAGTCCGATATTCGTCAGACTTTCGTAGTAAAGTAAGTGTGTCAAACAAAGAAGACATTGTGTTTATCAAAATGCAAAGCATGTGTCTGAGTGTAATCGCAGTGTGGGTCATCGAGCAATGATGTCATTTTTAATAGCTTATAGGTAATTGAAATCAACAATAGATTGTAGGCATTTTTAGCGCATTATCATTTATTTGTTGGTGAAAATCAACAGACAAATGACTGGAAAATAAGTATTCCTTTCTACACGCGTTAGTCACTAAAGCACAGTTTGTTTATATTTGCTTCATATTAACCAAATATGTATTTTTATCTTTGGACAAAAGCTTAATATCCATTGATTAGAGACTTCAAACATAAACGTGATGTTAAAGGTGAAATGGCTAAATGGTTTGTGCATTGAAATTCTTACCTGGCTCAATCCATCTTTTTTTAAACGGTTTTTAAATAAGGACAAACAATAAATACTGGAGATATCGAGTAGATACTAAATTAACTAAGTCGAATATTAATTTTTTGACTTTTATTATGGGTTCAAATAAGGAGCATACATTTTGATGTTTAATATTTGATTGCAAGCACGTTGTGTAAACCACAAAAGTAAATAAACAAATAATTTACTATCTATTACTTTATTTAAGCAGTAGTATCTATTTACACTGTATTAATATTTTGAGATCATTTTTGGATATGTTTAGAAAATTTTTGGACTTTGTTTAACAAAAAGATCGTACTCCTAATTTCATTTTTCTGCCTCATTTAAACCAAATAGATGTGAACACATTGAGTCAACGTCATTTCCAAGTAATAAAAACGATGTTTCTTAATGAATAAAACAATGTATATGGACAAAAATTGATTTTCCTTTAGTTATTAGACCCAATAATCTATGTCTCTTCTTTGATTAATATCTAAGTACCCAGTACCAAATATGGTAGATTAAGGTCAATTCATCTCAAGACAACTTATCGTAACCATCAAATATACATGAATTTAAAAAAATCAAATGATATTAGTCAATAGGAATTTACTTTTGCGAAACAATATTTAGATGGCTTTTTTTATGATCGTTCGATCATAAAGCTCTCCATTAATAAAATGACAAAACTCCCTGATGACAGCTGCTGTAAAGACGAATTGAAAATGCTGGAAAATTTTAAAATCAAATAGTTGGGTGGCAAAGCCATTCAATATTCTTATCATTGAACAATATTTGCAAGGTTTCAGAAAACAGTAAGATTTTCGTTTAATTAATTGATTTAGAACTAGTTTATTCAATTGAAATAGGTTAATTTCTCACCAACCTCTTATTAAAAACTAAAAAACATATGAGAAGGCTACAATCCTATACCATATCCCATCCCATCCTTAAAACTTATATCCCCCAATTGTAGGCGATGAGATATGGAAAATGACATTGTCGATAAAAAACATATGAGAAGGCTACAATCCGCAGTGCGGATCGTTGAATACCCTATCCCATCCCATCTTTAAAATAATATCCTCAAAATGTGGGCTTTATGGCTATAAAATACAGAAAATGACATTGTCACAATATATTGCTCAGAGAGTTTATCAAAACCTTTTGTGGTTCGATAAAAAAACAACGTTTTTGTATTGCATATGCCTTGGGCATACAAATGGTTTTTGTAGGAAAACGCCCCAAAAAAGGGGGCGTGGGTTAAAATGGTTTACTGACGAAATGTTCATATTAATACTACCAATGATACTGCATCAAATTTTTTTTCCAAAATTTTCAAATTTGCCCAAAAAAGTTTTTCACAGAAAACGCCCCCAAAAAGTGGGCGTGGCAAAAAACTTTGTATTGACGAAATATAGATATTACGATTCTCTCGATGCCTTTCAGACACTTTTTTAAAATTCCTTACGGTTTGGCCAAAAACTGAGTTTTTCTTAAAAGGAGGCGTGGCAGTGGGCGGATTTCAAAAATGTTTACACTTGTTCTGTAGGCACGGGCGAGGATCCTATATACCAAATTTCACTATCCTAGCTCAAAATTTAAGGCCTAAAAATCGGTGACGTACAGACGGACGGACGGACGGACAGACAGACATGGCTTAATCGACTCAGCTAGCGATTCTGAGTCAATCCATATACTTTGAGGTATATGTAGCTAAATTATTTGTCTATGTTACAAACTAAGTATCAAAACTAATATACCCCTATGGGATAGGGTATAAACAACGTTTTTCTCCTAAATGTGCTTTAGGGTAGTGTATTCAAATGTTTTTGTAGGAAAACGCCTCCAAAAAGAGGGCGTGAGTTAAAATGATCTTATGGCGAAATGTTCATATTAACTTTATTAATGTTTGCATCGAAAGTTTTTTCAAATATTCTTAAAATTTTACCGAAAACGGAATTTTTTTTACAGAAAACACCCAAAAGAAGTGGGCGTGGCAATAACTGTTATAAGGACGAAATATAGATATTAGGATTGTCTAGATATTTTGTTGAGAAACTTTTTAACAATGGGCGGAATTTGAAATTTTGTACACTTGTTTTGTAGGCACGAACAAGGATCCTATATACCAAATTTCATTATCCTAGCTCAAAGTTTAAGGCCTAGTAATCGGTGACGTACAGACATGGCTTAATCGACTCAACTAGCGATTCTGAGTCGATCCAAATACTTTGAGGTATATCTGGCTAAATTATTTAATTATGTAATAAACTACATATAATAATCAAAACTAATATACCCCTATGGGAAAGGGGATACAAACATATAAGAAGGCTACAATCCGCAATGCGGATCGTTTAATACCTTATCCCATCCCATCCTAAAAATATCTTATCTTAATATATATAATTCTATTGTACGTGTGTATGTCACTGAACTCCTCCTAAACGGCTTGACCGATTTGAATGCATGGTTTAGATTCACAAATCAGCCCGGCAGATGGCGCTGCAGTCGGTATCTAAGCTATTTATCTATACTGCAATTAAATGGCTGGAAGAAATTGAATGAATTTTTGTGTATGCAGGACAACGTCTGTTGGGTCCGCTTATATCTTAAAATATCTTCAAAATGTGGGCTGTGTAGGGATGAAATACAGAAAATGGCATTGTCACATCATATTGGTCATCCAGTTTATTAAAATTTTTAATGGTTCGACAATAATTACCCTTTGCATATGGGACGTTTTGCGCGATTCTGAGACATTCTATATACTTTAAGGTATAACATTTAGCTTAATTATTTCTCTATGTTACAAACTATTTACACAAACTAATATAACCCTATGGTATAGGGTGTACAAAACAAATATACCTACATTTTAAATAAAATTTTAATAAATTCCATTAGCTTCAACAGACAATTGTTGTTCATTAATTTTTTTAGATGAATAAGGAAAAAGTATACTAAAAGTATACTATACTAATAAATATATTAAAAAATTTACTTATTCTCTTCTTTCCAAAAATAATTTCAATCGGAAATCTAGTGCAAGAGGAGAAGTGGGAATATCAGGACTATTTGTTAACGAAAAGAAAACATCCTATAATTCGTGTTGTCTTTATGCCATTCTACTTAAGAAAAAAAGTATCGAGATGATTGTTTTCCTATGAAAAAACTAAAAATATACACGGAGAAGTATGGAAAAATATACGTTATATCTAGCATGAAAGTATAAAAGCCTCAAGATTTCCTAAATTGTCTTTTTACGTCACAAAGCATAGATTCGGAAACATAATGTACGGTGTACATGTAGATACTATACACATATAAATCAATGTTTGCTAATACATAGATGCGCTTCACATTCAGTGCAATTTCCACAGAACCTTCATTTATGGAAAATAAGTTCCAATACAAAGAAATTATATCAATGGTGTACCACAATTGGTTTCTAACTGATGATATAGAAATCCTTATGTTTAAATGGTGACATCAACTGGCAATAAAATTCAGTGATCTACTAGTTATTGGGGACATTTATAAGGGACATTTCTCGTCTTTGTTACTCTAGTGACACTATTCTCCTTCTTTCGGTAACAGCTGCAATACACTCCGTAGAACGCACGGACCACAATCAGTAAACATGTTTTGGGGATTTTCCTCACAAACTTGTATTCAGAAGCTGCAGTTAGTGCATTATTTCGACAGAAATTTCTATTCAATATTTGCTATGTTTCGACAACGTTGCTCAAACGCAAGGCGTATCGCGAAACTATAATACTAAGCTTCTGTAGTTCTTCTGAGTAAAAATGTTGTCAGTAGACAGTAGCCCACCCTTTACAATCTACACCAATATGCATCTACAAGTATCATATCGGGGCCTTCTTTCATCATTTTAGGCTCGAAAATTGAACTAGAGCAAGAAAAAAACATATGAGGAGCCTACAATTCACTGTGCGAATCGTTTAATACCTACCCTATCCAATGCCATCCCATTTTTATACCCTATCCCATAGGGGTATATTAGTTTTGATACATAGTTTGTAACATAGAAAAATAATTTAGCTACATATACCTCAAAGTATATGGATCGACTCAGAGTCGCTAGCTGAGTCGAATTAGCCATGTCTGTCTGTCCGTCCGTCCGTCTGTCTGTCTGTTCGTCACCGATTTTTGGGCCTTAAATTTTGAGCTAGGATAATGAAATATAGGATATATAGGATCCTCGTCCGTGCCACCAGAACAAGTGTACAAATTTTTGAAATCCGCCCACTGCCACGCCCCCTTTTTAGGAAAACGTATTTTTTGGCCAAACCGTAAGGAATTTTAAAAAAGTGCCTGAGCAGCATATTTAGAGAATCGGAATATCTATATTTCGTCAATATAAAGTTTTTTGCCACGCCCACTTTTTGGGGGCTTTTTTTTTTTATAAAAAAACGTTTTGTGGTCAAATTTTTAAAATTTTCAAAAAAATTTTGATGCACAATCATTGGTGGTATTAATATGAACATTTCGTCTATAGACCATTTGAACCCACGCCCTCTTTTTGGGGGCGTTTTCTTACAAAAAAAAAACATTTGTATGCCCTACCCCAAGGCATATGCAATAAAAAAACGTTGTTTTTCGTCGAACCATAAAAGAATTTGATAAACCTTCTGAACAATATGTTGTGACAACGCCATTTTCAATACTTTATGATCATAAAGACCATATTTTGGGGATATTAATTTTAAGGATGGGATGGGATAGGCTATTAAACGATCCGCACAACGGATTGTAGCCTTCTCATATGTTTAAAACTAATATCCCAAAAAGTGGGCTTTGTGGGGATAAAATAAAAAATGGCATTGTCAACATATTGTACAGATAAAAAACGTTTTTCTTTTGTATATGCTTTGGGGTAGGGTATGGAAATGTTTTTTGTAGGAAAACGCACCTATGCAAAAAGTTAGCGTGAGATAAAATGATTTATGAACGAAATGTTAATATTAACTTAACCAATGTTTTTGAATCAAACTTTTTTTTTTAAATTTCCTTAAAATGTTACCGAATACAGTTTTTTAGAGAAAGCGCCCCAAAAAGGGGGCGCGGGAAAAACTTTATGTGGACGATACATACATATTAAGATTGTCTAAATATCTTTTTCGAACATATTTTCCAAATTCTTAACCGGTTAACACAAAAAAAACGTTTTTCTATTGATTGATTTCTCTTATTAATGTGTATGTTCCAAAGAATCGCTTAGGGAGCGAAATTTGTTAATGTCGAACTCTCATAAAACCAACTATGGCACAAAAGATGCATATGCATGTTCAATTTGGTAAGCAACAAAATGGATTTTTGTTTGTGCCTGGTTGATTTTAAAAATTGTTTATATTCAATGGTTTTAAATGAAAATATTGTTTATTTTAAGTAGTCTATAAGGTTGAAAAATCGGTAGTTATTAATAAAACATTGTTTATTTTAAGAAGTCTATAAGATTGAAAAATCGGTTGATGATCACATACATCTCTTGTGATGGCAATTTTTCTTGCAGATGGCATCCAAATTCGATATGCTTTCGCCTCATCTGAGTACCCAACGATAGTACCCTCAGTCCAACGAGCTCCAAATTTGTCTTTATTTGGTTCTTTATTCATCACGAACGCTCTGCAACCAAATATTTGAAGATGCTTTAAATTCAGGATTTGACCTATCCAGAATTCATAGGGTGTTTTGTAATTTAGACTTCTTGATGGACAACGATTTCACACATAGTTGGCAGAGCATATTGCTTCTTTTTTTTTTTTTTATAATAACACTATCATTCTAGCACTATCATTTCTGCGCAAAATTATAGCGTAAGTGCAGCTTGCAAAACCATACACCTCGACATTTCTACCAAAGTACGATTTTTCCTTTCATTACACCATTCTTTTGAGGTGTGTAAGGCGCTGAGAGCCTTCTTTTGATCCCTTGTCTTCAGATATTCATTAAATGTATTTGAACAGTATTCCTTACCATTATCTATTCTTTTAACGGTTTGCTATTCAACAAAACGTTTATATTTCAGGAATATTTGATAAACATCGCTTTTGTTTTTGATGATGTATACTTCACACCAGCGCGTGTGAAGTACTTCTCTCCACCATTGGACTGAGTCCGCATAGGGCCACAGATATCTGAATGAACAATCACTAAAGGCTCAGCACTTGTAAACGTCCTGGTAGAAAATGGTTTCGCTGAGACATATGGTACACGAAGGTTGTTCTGCACCAGTTCGCAAAATAATTCCTGTCGATGATTTGTTTTTTGTCATAATGATCAAATCACGGTAGTTTAAATGGCCTGTCGCTCGTGCCACATCTGGATATCAGATTGATTTGTCTTCTTATCCTTCAATTCTACAACCCGTGCAGACTCCCTTGAATGTCGAAGGTAATACAAATCACCAACTCTGTCTGCTAAAAGTTTTATCTGGCCATTTTGTCACGGACTAGCTTACTGTTGCACTGGAAGACTACTTCACAGTCCTTGTCACAGATTTTAGCAACTGAAAGAAGCAACCACTGTTTAGACACCAGTAAATCGATGAGCTCCGAGCATGTTCAGAAGCATCTAATATTATGTAAAATGAATATTTTACACTTTCGCCACGTTGTGATATTTGACGTTTTACACGACAATCAACAGCCTTGTGCCCAAGTTTGTTGCACTTACTGCACCGAAATTAACATATTTTCTTGCCTGGTATTGGGCTAATTTTGTTTGTCTGTTTTGAAGAAAAATTTCTTGTTACCACCATCGCTCCAGATTCACACGCCTTTGATTTCTGCTTGCTCGCTTTTGCTTCTTCCAAGATTTTAGTTTTAAGCCTTTCGGCATCAGGTAGAACATCCTGAGTTTTGATGGCACAACGGAAATTTTCATATGACTGTGGTAAGCTGTACAGAAGCATAGCCTCTAGCTTGTCGACAGCGTCGAAGAACTTGTTCACATGGTACATCATCTCCTTCATTCATTTTCTGTAGTGTGAGTTGCTTTAGATATGTTGCTTTTCTGGCTGGACCTGAATGGATTCAAGTTTGAACCACATCTGTTGTGAAGTATCACATTCACGTATTTGGTTAAGCTCTGATGGACTAATGGACAAAATAAGATCAGCTTTAGCTATTTTGTCTTTACGTTGACAGGCAGATAAAGCCTTCTGCATTCTTGCCTCATCTGCTTCCGTGGGCTCCGGTGGTTTAGGTATTGCAGCGGTCACAACATGTGTCGTTTTTGACAATAAATGCCTCGACTTGAAGGCACCATGTATCATAGTTGTCTTTGGACAACATCTCAAGCCTCGACGAATTGAACACTACCAATGTAGTTTGTGCCATCTTATACAGAATAAAAAAATCCTTTTTTTTTTTTTAATATTTAAACTAATTTTTCTGGGCCCATAACCTGTTGATTACATTTGTTAAAAAGGATTGAATGTCCAGAACGATTATAAAAACATAAATATTAAACGATTGCTTTAATAAGTAACGATTTATTTAGTGACTTAAATAATTAATACGAGTTGTGCTGTCGAAGTACAGCAAAAGAAGAAGGATTATAATATGTCAATCGTAATGACAGATAAAAAGAAAAAGGATAAGATATTCAATGACAGATTGAAATAAAAGTAATGTTGGTATGGTTCAGCACGAATTGTCAGGGATGTCCAACAGTTCCATCTGGAATCCGCTGGCAAAATCCGGTAGGCGGTATGATACTGATATTTTCGGTGATTTCGAGTAGACTCCTCCGGACCCCACACCACAGTTCATCTTAGATCCGTCAGTGTAGACGACCGAGTCGAAATCTCTGGTAGGAAGCCTTTCTTGAAGCTTAGTGTAGGTGTGATTTAATCTGTTGTAAACGTGACCATGCCGTTTCATAACGAGTCCAGGATATTACTGTGACCATACGGCCTTGCAGTCCAGCATCCTGACTCCTTGAGTCTTACTGAGCTGTATAATGTGTAGGTCGAGAGGCAAGAGATGCAATAGCACAGTAAGGGTATCCGTTGGCGCCGACCTCAGTGCGCCCATAGTGTCTATACTGGCTGTTCTTTGCAGCCTTTTTCGTTTTGTGGGATTGTATCCATTACTCAATGCGGGACACCATACTAGTGAGCCGTATGTGAGAATTGGAGGCCCATTTCTTTCCAAAGGTTTTGCTGCAAGCATAGAAGGCAACACACGCTTTCCTTACTCTATGTTCGATGTTCAGCTTACAGTTAAGTTTTGGATGAAGCATGATACCCAAATACCTAGCGCTGGAAGATAGTGTCAGTGGTTTGCCATTAAGACGGGGAAGGGTAAAATCTGGTATTTTGGTTTTGGTGGTTAATAGCACCAATTCCGTTTAGCTCGGGTTTACACCATGGCCACAACTTGCAGCTCCAGTGAGGACGTTGTTGAAAGCTCCCTCAATATCTAAGAAGGAGGCTAGAGTGTATTCCATATAGTGTAAGGATTTTTCGTTTGTCCACACTAGTTTTTGTTATCCGCTCTGGTTTTTGTGGCTATAAATTGCTGAACCTCCTCTGGCGGTGCTGGTCTGTCATGAGCCATGTATGCTGAAGTCACGTAAGTGGATTTTGTCGTACTCTCTAGTTTGACCACTATTAGGTCGTCTGAGCTAAGAATGGGACATAAAAAAGATTTAATATCTTTTTTAGCGAGTATGCATGTTCTAGGCTTACCAGTGGCCTGCTGTTTGTAAAACGAGTCTCTCACTCATGGCTCCTGGATAATACCGATGTCCAAGTTTTCCTCCCTTAGGAAAACAATTTGAAAGTCATTCAGATTACCCTGAGGCATTTTCCTTTGAAAGGTTTTTTTCCCCGATCATGAGGTCCCCCAACAGCTTGTCGGTTTCGACGATGTACGCATCGTTTTCAGGACCAGATAAAGAGAATATCTTAAGCTTGGCATGGCTTCTATCAAACCAAATTTTTGAAATCTGCCTTCTCGAGAGTCACCAGGCACTCACTATTTATCAATAGCAGGAAGGACATCGTGTTTTGTGGGGTTCCTCCTCCTTGATGACTGTCCAGTCATCCATTGGAACCGCTGGTTCGCCTGGTATTTGTTTTTTTCCGCCTGGTCCCTTTCGTGGACCGTTCCGCCAGCCTCATTTTTGGCAAGGACCATTTGGTACTTGCTCTTCGTGGCTTTCCCTGCGGACTTTCTTTTTGTTGTTGGTGTTTGTCCCGTTGAGGCGCTAACCGTAGCACTCTCGACGCTTGGTGGACGGACGATTGTCTCCTGACTGGAAACCAGCAATTCGTCCTCTGATGAGGTGTCTACATCAGGCATAATCAGCTGGTCTTTTTGTTTTATTATTTTTTCATTGTTTTTTTCATTAATTTTTTTTTATTTTTGTTGTGACCGGAAAAGATTGGCCATCCTGGCAGAGCTGTCTTACTAGGACAAGACACTTGTACAACCGACCTTGCCCGGGAATCGGAGGGGACCGTTTGCGACCAGTTACGATTAGCCACTTACTGGCCATACAGCCGTGGGCACGGGTTCCTTGACACTTTGGCTTCAAAGTGGGATTTTGAATGGGGTTTACTCTCGGCACCTCATTAGAAACCAACTGAATGAAATTTTCTCAGCGATTTCCTAAATGATAAGTTTATGCGACGCATGATGCTCATTCGTTAACCTACGTATAAAAGGTACAATATACATTTATCGTCTCATATGCACTATGTGCAGCATAAACATGTCCATCGACTATAGTTAATCTCTTTTTATTCATTTATAAGTAAGCTATACATGCACCATAAGTTCCGTTGTCCACACAAACACATTGAATACAATATGTCCATTGTCCATATGCTAAACTTGAAGTTAGATGTATACGTACAATGTACATTGTACATTGTACACAGCCAGTATATACTAGTCTTTTCTAAACTGCTACCGTGGTGCAATTTCAGATACAACGTACATGTAGCCTACTCGTAAGCAGGTCTCACGTGTCAATTAATGTAATATTATGGTGGTTTTGTTTATATCCGTTTCAACGGGGGAATGAACTGTCTACGGACAGCAAGAGCGGTCGATGTATACATGCTAACCAAGTAAGCAAGCAAATTGCTAATAGAATCCAAGTAATTCGAAGTGGATGTATAGTACAATATTGATTGATGGTATCTTTAAAAAAGAAAATAACATATTATAAGTCACGTTGTCCCAATTATGGGAACGACCCATATGCTCGTTCGGAAGGTAGAAAGAGTAGTAATGTTAAGGTCTGGGTACATTTATGTGAATATTCAAATGGCTTTGATATTAATAACAAAGAAATTTATAAAATTAACAGCCATATGGAAATTGGCTAACCCAAAGAGCTGAATTGAGAAATAGAGATTGAGCTACTTTTTTATCTGATAATACATTTATTGAGAAAGCTAGGCCCTGGGTACTAACGAGCCTGTTGCGCCAAAAATTTGTTATTTGTATTTTTGTAATACATTTATTGCTTTAACTATCAAAAATACAGGTTATTTAAATGTACTTTAAAATTAAAACCGGTAATACGTTTCAGTGGTATGACGGGCTTAGTGGCGCGATGGTTAGTGCGACGAACTGCAGTGCAGAAGGTCTGGATTTGATTCCCAGCCGTAGCATTACCTAAATGATTTTTCACTGGCTCTATACTATCGTGATGACCTGACAAATCATCCGAGTAGTAATAGTATCAGTTGTCAAAAAGCATATCTCAACTCAGCCGTTTGGAGTCGGCATAAGACAGAAGATGCCGCCATCGCACAGGTGAATGGTTGTGAGAAAAAGCTAGATCTTTCCTAAAGTTTATATGTACAACAAAATTGTTTTTTTTTTTTTTTTCAATATATCAATATAGAAAAGCACAAAAGTCCCAAAACGAGTATGAATGCGCTAATCCCGTTGTTGAACGGATTTCGATATGGTTTTTACAGTTATGATCTGCATTTTCCTGAGCATGCTATAATGTATTCAAAATTGCGCAATCAATTTTCATCATCACTCGAGGTCTAAATGACAGAAATCAAAATTTTCGTCATAAAAATTGTACCAGGGCGAAGTCGAGCCGGGTTGCTAGCCTAAAATAAGAAAGTAATCGGAAATTAAAAAATAACTTATGCTTAATCAAATGAAAAGACTTTCTTACAAAACTCTGCATATATTTTAATATTTCAATTTTTTTATTTATTATTTGTAGAATTTTGTTAAAGAAACGTTTACTATTTGAGAATCCATTCGCAATATAAACAGTTTAGGTCTTTCTGAATTATTAATGTCAGTGTATACCTATATTACAGTTTTCGGAAGAAGACCTAAGAGCGCGTTAAATAAATTAAATTAAGATACAAACCCTGGTAAATAGGTAAACCAGCCAGCGGTTAATAGTCCATTAAATCGAGACATTATTTTACTATTCTAATCTATAAAAACTAAGATAAAAACTTGACCTATATAAACATTTTCTGCGATTCCTAAATTGTTTGAACGCAAATCGTGAAAAATACTTCTCGCAAAATTAATGTAAAATCAGAAATCCCGCAAGGGATGGGCTCATTGCCTTTTATTTTGTTTTTAAATGAATTTCACGATATTTTTGGAACGTTTTACCTTTCGCAAAATTCTCATTAAACCAACTATGACAGTAATGACCCAATAGCACGATACATAGCGAACGTTTAATTTGACAAGCAAATTAAAATATTGGTTATATGAAGTCATCGGAGTAGTATCAATATAAACCAAAACTAAACAAACAAAAATAAAGTTCAGACTACATAATTATTGGTACTATATATATGACTGTAATACGGTTGCCTCTAATTTTGCTTTTTGAGGAATTTAAAAAAAAAGTTGACTAAAATATTTTTGTACACCTGACGTAACCGTTGTTACTCCGGTTAAAAGTAGGTATCCCTCCCATTAGTCCCATTCTTTGTGGCATAAAATATAACATAGCACAAGCACACACAAATAAATGGAAAATTTAGGTTTGAAGCCAAGTATAGGCTGTTATTGTCAGATATTTCATATCATACCCATTCCTCATCACATATTAGTTTATGTCACCTGTTGAATACGTTTCTTGAAATTTAATTAAAGATTGAGATTAAAAATGATTTAGACAAAACACATTTTTTAATTCTATAGAACACATAGTTTTAATCCACTAGTACCTATAGCAAATTATTAAATTATTGAAACATTTTGTACTTTAATATAGCTATAGCTTTAAATCGCCACTCAACAGCCTATGATCTTCAGATAATGATATATAAAGAACACTCGACTCGTGGCATAGATTTATTTTTCTTCTACGTATAACATAAGAGAAAATTGCAATAAAATAATAGTAAATCGTACAAAAAAATAAATCTGCAATAATGCCCTGCCACGAGACACATTAAAATGTTCGCATTTAAATAGGGAAAAACCCATCTGTCTGGCATGCGACACGGCGCGGTGACGTGAAAATTTAATTTCCTATTATCAGTGAGAGTTATTTCGTTCCGTTGACACAGTGAGTAGAAGCAATCCAATTTCCCTACTTATAGAGAAATTACATCATTTGCATAACGTAATATACCACCATCAACTATTAACAGTTGCGGCATCAATGATCTCATAGTCTAACCAAAGAGCTTTATTATTGATGCGCCCGCCGCTGTATCTTTGTTTTATGCCTTTCATGTATCTTCGCGTGCGCGCACCTATGTTTTCTATTTTCGTATCCCCTGGGTGTTCGCGTTTGTGCTCTTAGTGCGAGAGCTGAGAACAACACATTACCAAGCGAATTTCTATCGAAAATATCCAAAAATAAATTAAAACTCAAAATGCTTCTGCAATATGTAGGTGTAGCGCAATTACATATATTCGTTTCTTCCTATTCTTTATTCGTTGTGAACGTTTTTTTTTTTATATATTCATTCGGGATATGAGTTTTTTTTCGCAGTTCGAGTTTTTCTAGTTTACATTTCGGTTTATACATTTTCATTATTAAAAAAAATATTTTACATATTTTCATAAAATTATTTACTTAATTATGTTTTTAAATAAGTCAGATACCTGTTATAATGTGAATTGACAACAACAATTTAAAAAAATCTAAAATTAGTGAATGAAGTGAGAGTCCAATCCCAGATGTTTTATGCCAATCATATAGACATAAAGAATAATATGAATAACGAAACAGAAATATTTTATTTAATTTTTAATATTTAAAAATATATATATCTTAAAACAAATTGCGAATGGAGAAAACAAAAACATTTGCTTATAAACGGTAAAATTTTGCAATTCCTAAATTAGTTTTTCTTTTAATTACCCAATTTTGAGCAGATGTAAAACAAATTTTGACAAAATCTAATATGATTGGATCTTTGCGCATGCCAAGCAAACGTGGATGCGTACCGTATTAATTTTAGAAATTAAAACCGTTTACGTTAGAATCATTTTGTAAATACGGAAATAGGAGGATACACATTCGTTCCTGTTAATAGGGATTTTCTTGAACATAAGCAGAACAGGTGAATAGTTAAGTGATATTGCGGTCAATTAGACAGAAGATCAAAACAAATTTTGTTTGCTACATATCTGTATGTCTGCCTATCAATAATCTGAAAGGTGGCAATTTATTCTAGTTTCTAACTACTAGTATTCAATGAAGTAGCACGTGTCCTCGCTTCTACCTGTGAGATTGAATTCTTCCTCCACTGCATTGTGCCTCTAGTATGTTTTGAAAGTCTTAACAATGTTGTTTATACATTCTATTGCCATTCACATGGCACATGGTACATGTCCAAGAGCAACCTAGCATTAGGTATAATGCCGAAAGTAAAAGAAAAGTCTCCCAATCATAATTACAAAAATAGAAGCGAATAAAAAATCCATAATATTACATATTATTTCATTTCGTATTTTAATACCATTTTGATATAACAGCATTAATATCAAAATGATCTATGAGTTTAATGAAGAGTTAGGAACTTTAATTTTAATTTCCTTATGTAAGGTGAACCTGTAACGCTCTAATAGCATCCTGATGATGCTTGCAGATGTTTTTTTTAAAAACGATGCAAATATTTCGTCACAAAATCGGTCAGTACAGAGAAATGTAGGTTTTTATTTGAAACAGCTTTGTAGCTAAAATGTGAAGAATTCATAAGCAATGTTGACCACATACATTCCACTTTACATTACATTTCCTAGCAAACCTCCGAAGCGCACTCCATGTTACAGCGGGTACTTTTCTACAGTGCGATTAAAACAAACCTATAAAAATCATATTGTAATAAATAATAGTTAAATTTATAACACATTATAATACAGTTTACTAAACTATTTGTATTATCTGTGATGGTACTCTTCGAAACTTTTACTATGTTAATGTTTAAATTTTCTACATTTATTTGATTTATTTAATATGTTTACTTATATTTTGCAAAATTAACATTTTTTTTATAATTGATTTCTATTTTTTCATTTTAGAAATGATGTCTACTGGTCTCCATTATGGACTTAGCTGATCAAATTGATGATTACATTTGTTCATTTGAAGGAATTGGTGACTTATCAATGGACTCATTAGCAATGTTCATATTCATCTGGGCCGTATTGGCCCTATTTTTAGTGTGGCTGTGTAAATTTTTATATAACAAATATATGAATAAGGAAACACCATCAAAAAGTAATAGTCGAAATAATAGTCTTATTACAAGTGGTGCTAAAAATGGTGATAAATTACGACTATCTGAACCAAAAGAGATTTTATCTACTAAAGATATTAAGGTATGACTTGAAAAGGATTTTCACACAAAAGAACCAAATACAGAATTCAAATGAAATTCTGTTCTGCTTTGTTTTCCAATAGGATTCCAAACCATTAAGTGCTGGAGTTGGAGGAGGTCGTGGCCGATCCGGTGTGGTTGGCGGACCCAATGCTCCGCTACGAAAACGTGTTGTACGACAAAGCTCGACTGGTCCCGAAACTATAAAAAAGAAAATTGTTCCCCCTCCAGCGAATGTTGTTGGACCAGAAACGGTTAGCTGTTGTTTAGCCTTTATAATTGATGTATAATATTTGTTTTCATTTTTATTTTAGACTTCCGTAACGTGGACGAGTCAAGTTTTTCGCTGGCTCTATAGTGATTTGGTTATTGTCAATGAACTATTGAATTCATGGGTGATTGCTCTCAACGATACCTTGAAAAAATCTGTTGAAGACGTAAGTTTGTTTATATTCAAGTTATTTACAAAGTCGATTTTTTTATGTGCCATACTGCGATTACGTCATTAGATTTATCGTTTCTAGAGAATCTGACATCATCAAGATTAGCATACGATTGGACTTACTAATTAATGAAATCAAGCAGATTTAATGAGATCGCCTTGAAATTGATGACCAATTTTATTGATTGACATCTTCATCGGGATGTTATTATTAACGAAAAAAACTACAATGATCGATTGTTTTGCAAGTTTGTAGAAAAAAATACACTGTCCCTATACTGCGTATACGATCGAGTTTTTAGATTATATCGATTCATATATATTGAAATGGTCTCTTTACTATGTCAGATGATTGTTCATTTTGTGTAATTGACAAAGGTTATGTTATATCCGAAGCAAAAAGCCAAAGGTCGTCATCCGGATTTTAAATCTATTCAATCCTGGGAATTTCGAATTTTGTATTAGGAATACGAAATGATATTGGCTTCAGTCAGTTTCTAAAAACTTTTTTTTTGATGTAAAGTCTTCTTGGATCATCGAATTTCGAAGTCTTTTAAGGTTAGCAAAGTAATTTCTCATGAAAAAAAAACATTTTAGCTGTCAATAATTGGATTTACATCTTACAGCATTTTTAGTACGTGATACGTGGTATCACGTTCTAAGAATCAATGCATTAAACAATTTGCAAAGATTTACTTACTTACTTAAGTTGCGCTACAGTCCGGGATGAACCTGGGCCTCAACCAACATGCTTCTCCAATTAGCCCGGTCCTTAGCTAACTGTCTCCAGTTGCGTACTCCAAGTTGGTTGAGGTCGGTTTCTACTTGTACGCGCCACTTAAGGCTGTACAGCTCGTATAGTTCGTCAACGCAAACGGGACCGAACATTTTTCGACCAAGGATTTCTTCATCTGCTTTTTATACGGTCCATGCTTCAGCACCGTAGATCAGGACTGGGATGACCAGGTCTTATATAGGACCTCCTTAGTAGTTCGAGTTAGGGCTTTACTACCCAATTTCCTTCATAGCCCGAAGAAACAGCGATTGACAAGAGTAATTCTTCGTTTGATTTCTGACGAGAAGTTGTTGTCAGAGTTGATAGCGGAGCCGAGATAGACACGTACCACGTGAAAGTTATATCTGTCAATGGTGACGTTCTGTCCAAATCGTCGATGTTGTGTGTCCTTTCATGTTGACAGCATATACTTAGTCTTACCCTTATTACTGCTAAACCCATTTTTACCGCTTCCTTCTCTATACTAGAAAACTATGACAGCACGTTGAGTCCTACCAATGATGTCAATATCGTCGGCGTTTGCTAGTAGTTGCACCGATTTTTGGCAAATTGTGCATCTGATGTTGGCTCGGGAGTTTTGCACAATACCTCTCCCGCTGTATACCAAAACTAGACATGGCTCTGTATAGTTTGTCTCTATAAATGCTGTCGTATGCGGCTTTGAAATCGATAAACAGGTGGTGGGTATCGATTTGGACTTCTTAATTTTTTTTTCCAGTATCTGCCGAAGTACTTGATCGGTTGTGGACTTTCCTGGCCTAAAACCACACTGATAAGGGCCGATCAGGTTGTTGGTAAACATTTCAGGCGTTCACATATTACGGCAGATAGGATCTTGTAGGCGATGTTGAGGAGACTTATGCCTCTGTAGTTGGCGCAGTTCAGAGGGTCTCCTTTTTTGTGGATCGGGCAAACGATGCTGAGGTTCCATTCTTCAAGCATACTTTCATCCGACCAGATTTGGCTTATGAGTTGGTGGATGTTACTTACCAAGTCATCTCCGCCATCTTTATAAAGCTCAGCGGGTAGGCCATCATTTCCGGCGCCTTATTAAGCTTGAGTTTAGATATTGCTATCCTCACTTCACCTAGGTCGGGTGGTTGGCAGTTTTCGCTGTCGTTGCCAATATTAAATGGTTCGTTCTGCCTGACAGCGGAATGTTGTTCGTCACCGCCATTTAACAGTCTGCAGAAGTGGTTCTCCCATCCCATCGTATTCCTGTTGTTCGGTGCAGATACGAACGTCGTTGTCCTTTTTTTCGTTTAGCAGGATCGTCAACAGTAATATCAGTCCTTTCCAAGGCTATTAGTTTCTTCGTAGCAATGGATTTTTTTTCCATGGGTGAGTAGCTAACCCAACTCAACCCCCAACCTGGAGGGCCAGTTCCAATTTATTAGATACCCCTAGGCCATCAGTATCCACTACGTGATTGAGCGCTGCCGTTGACCTTTCGGTTCATCCGCCACCATATCTGTTCAAGGGACCTGACTTACCCTTGGAATTCCTAGATACACGTTGTCCGAATATTTCGAAGCAGCTTAGGTTCGCCTGGGACGGCAGGCCGGGTATTAATTCTACGCCATTCTGACCAGAGTGATTATAGTGTTCCTGTTTTATGTCTTGTTATCAACACTCGCACTTATTGTTTAGCAAGTCAAATCCGGTTGGATGAGATCAGTACCCGATCGTTACCACTTGGAGGAAAAATAAGCACATTTGATGTGTAGCCAGAGTTGCGAGCACTGGGTATTGCCAAGTTAAAGCCAATCAGAGTCTACCCTCGTTCTACAACACCCAACCAACCATTTGCAAAGATTTTTTTAATAATAAAAAATTAATAAATATTAATATGATGAAATTAGCTGGATGACGTTCGTTATGTTGATATTGACGGGATCAAGTGTTTGTGGTGTTCGCATTCAGTTATGTAATGAACCTCATGTTTGGGATAATGAGTTTGCAAACAAATAAAACTGTAGCTTCGTCTCGCAAGTTTCTCGAGATCGCACCCAGTAAAGTTCAATGTTCAGTTGGGAATACACAACGATGATGACGGTTCTTATTTCTTAAAAAAATGAGGAAGGAGCAAACATCACAATCGATGGCTGTTCTACATTAAAACGAGTTTTAATAACATATGAGAAGGTTAAAATCCGCTGTTCGAATCGTTGAATACCCTATCCCATGCCATCCATAAATTAAACATCCCGAAAAAGTGGGCGTGCCTAAAACTGAATGGGGATAAAATATTGAAAATGAAATCGTCACCACAGTTCTGGTGAACTGAAACTTTCAATGAAAATATCTTGAGAATAATACTATGAACATTTTTGGGGGCATTTTCCTAAAAAACGACCGCATTATGCTGCTGCAAAGTAGATTAATTTTTGTTTAAGCACCATGCGGAACTGGTGAAACGTTTCTTGCTAATTCTCGCCATAGTTATGTTACATAATTTGTAACATAGAAAAATAATTAAGCTAGATATACTTTAAAGTATATGGATCGAATCAGAATCACTAGCTGAGTCGATTTAGCCATGTCTGTCCATCCGTCCGTCAACAGTTTGTGTGCCTTTATATGGCAAAACGCCGGATCAGATAGTTGTTTATAAAATCTTAATTCAAACAAAACTTTTTATTTATGAAGTCAAAAATACAAAGATTCCGTGTTACGCAAACATTACTCTTCACGAAACAAGCAAACAAATTAATTACTTGCATAATGACCCTGCTAGTAGTAAAGCTTTTTGTACTATGTGTACGTGAAATCAAATAAATTATTTTTATATAAATACATAATTTTTACAATGGGTAATTTCTTAGCTTTACTTTGCATTCAGTCGAATACGTACAAATACAAACCTTTACTTAAAATTCAAGAAAAAGGCTCCTTCTTTGCGAATAACATCCGTTGGATTATTTCTTGTTTTTATACCCTATCCCATAGGGGTATATCAGTTTTCACATTAAGATTGTAACATCGAGAAATAATTTCGATAGATTTGCCTTAAAGCATATGGATCGACTCAATCGTTAACTGAGTCGATCTAGCCATGTCCGTGTTTCACCGTGCGTCTGTGTGTCACCGATTGTTGAACCTTAAGTTTAATGAAATTTTATATAGACTTTCTGTTCGATGAAGCAAACAGTAAGCAATTTCATGATCGCAATATAATGAACGTATGTTGGTTTACAAAAAAAACACTTTAATATTTTAATCGGTTTTCATCGGTTGTTTTAATATTGAAAAAAAAAGTGAACAAAAATAAACCAAAATATAGCCTAACCTTTACTAACAAAATAAGGATGTATATACCTACCTGATTTTTGACTACTGCATCTAATCCATTGCATATCTACGATACTGATTAATGAACAAAATTGATACCAATATTAAAACGCTCATTTATTACATTATTAATGCAAATAATGTATACCTAACATTTAAAATAATTACCCCAACAAACGAGTGGTGGGTGCACGACTGGGTCGTAGGCAACTATCTCTTTTACAGCGAGTTGGGCGTTAGATCAAATCATAAGCATTTTGATAATTGATGCTAAAAATTATATAAATAATGTCGAAATGTGATTATAAGATCGTTTACTCCGATATTTGAAGGAATCGGTGCCTATGTGAATCATTATGATTTTGCCTTATTGGCAAAAACTGAAAATTCCGTTAAGTGATAGTTGGGCTAAAACTAATTACGTGGAATTGCTGTAATAGTAGTATATATATATTAAATTTCATTCAATTTGACATAATAGTTTGCGAGAAATTTACAATTTTCTTTATATGGCTTAAATGATAAAATCCGTTATACGGATTTTCTCCAAAAAAAACTGGGTATGTAGTTTTGTTGAAACTAATATAATTATAGTATATATATATATATATATATAAGTTTCATCAAAATCGTTAGAGCCGTTTTCGAGAAATTTGAAATTATGTGTAATTTTTATATGGCAGGTACCGTTATTATTAACATGGCTAAAAGCAAACAAAACGAGTGGTGGGTGCACGACTGGGTCGTACGCAACTTTCTCTTTCACAGCGAGTTAGGCGGTAAATTAAATAGTACGCATTTTGATTATTAATGCTTAAAATGATATAAATAATGTCGAAATGTGATTATACGAATGTTTCCTCCAAAATGATGATTTTCCGTTATTGGCCAAAACTGAAAATTCCGTTTAGTGATAGTTGGGCTAAAACTAATTATGTGGAATTGTTTCAAACTATAATAGTGGTATATATATTAAATTTCATTCAATTTGACATAGCAGTTTGCGAGAAATTAACAATTTTCTTTATATGGCCTAAATGACAAAATCCGTTATATGGATTTTCTCGCAAAAACTGGGTATGCAGTTTTGTTGGAACTAATATGCTTATAGTATATATAAAGTTTAATCAAAATCGTTAGAGCCGTTTTTGAGAAAATTGAGGTTATGTGTAATTTTTATATGGCAGGTACCGTTATTAACATGGCTAAAAGCAAACAAAAAAAATGGCCTAGAATTATGACCAAAACAAACTTGGATACGAAGTTTGAAGAAAATCGGCCAAGCCGTTTAGGCTGGGGAGACCATTACGGACAGACGGACCGACGGACCGACGGACCGACGGACGGAATTCCAAAAACCACTTTTTTAGGCTCCGCTATCATCGTAATGTTCGAATCAATCAAAATCTCGAGGTCGAAAATTTTCACGAAAACAATATCTTTCTCTTTGTAAGAGAAAGTTAAAAAATGGCCTAGAATTATGACGAAAACAAACTTGGATACGAAGTTTAAAGAAATTCGGTCAAGCCGTTTAGGCTGGGGAGACCATTACGGACAGACGGACCGACGAACCGACGGACGGAATTCCAAAAACCACTTTTTTGGGTTCCACTATCATCGTAATGTTAGGATCAATCAAAATCTCGAGGTCGAAAATTTTCACGAAAACAATATCTTTCTCTTTGTAAGAGAAAGTTAAAAACTGATATTACATTGTTTATACATTTGTTTTAGTTATGAAGTCACAATGATAGCAGTGGAAAAATAATTTTTTTTAAATAAATTTTCAATTTAAAAAAAAAACACAAACCACTGTGCGGATCGTTTAATACCCTATCCCATCCCATCCTTAAAACTTATATCCCAAAATGTGGGCCTTATGGCGATGAAATATAGAAAATGCATTGTTACAACATACTATTCAGACAGTTTATCAAATTATTTTATGGTTTGACAAATAACAACGTTTTTCTATTGCATATGCCTTGAGGTAGGGTATACAAATAGTTTTTCTGGGAACACGCCCCCAAAAAGTGGGCGTGGGTTAAAATGGTCTAAAAACGAAATGTTCATATTAATATTATTAACGTTTTTCCATCAAAAGTTTTTTTTCGAATATTTGAAAATTTGAATATTTGGGCCGATTTTGAAAATTTTTACACTTGTTCGAATAGCACTTACAACGATCACATATACCAAATTTCATCAACCTAGCTAAAAATTTAAGGTCTAAAAAACTTTGACCTCAGACGGACGGACGGACAGACAGACATGGCTAAATCGACTCAGCTAGCGATTCTGAGTCGATCCATATACTTTGAGGTATATGTAGCTAAATTATTTCTCTATGTTACAAACTATGTATCAAAACTAATATACCCCTATGGGTGTATAGGGTATAGGGTATAAACAGCAGGATATTTTGTTGACGAAATGCCAACTAGGTAAGAGCTGCCAATCACCGATTTGTTTTTTTTTCTCATTTTTATATATATATTATATACATATATACATTATATACATATTCTTATGTTTCTCATCTAAGCAACCTATATATCACAAAAGCGGCATACATTTAACGCTCCTATGTAATACTATTTTAATCTATTTCTAGAAACAAAAAGCTAAATGGTTTCCTTCCTTTAATCAAACACCGTCAGTTTTATGTTTAAATATGTTCACACAGACCAAAATCCGCCTATGATCTTTTCCCAAAAAATGTATCACTATTTAAGGCCGACAAAAAAAAGTTTTTTATTCGTTATTAAACTTTAAACTACCATACACATTTTTGAATTCGTTGTATTTTAGACACGAATTTGTATAATTTGTTGCCAGTTATTTGTATAAATGGGTGCTGTGGTGTTATTTTTTGCATCAAAAGTTGAACCTCGAGTTGAACTGATGTGTATGGGTATTTATGACTCTTCCCGAGAAAGCACGATCGTCACCCGTCACCATTCACTAGTCATATGTGAAACAATTCAATCAACCCCTAGTGAATTGTAAATCGAATTAATGTCAACCGAGCAGATACACATCAAGTTATGGAAATTACATCATCGCAAAAATAGTGTTTGTAAATGGTAATTGCGTGAAACAGTGTGTGATGGAGACCACATTTTTCATATGCTTTGGAGTGTTGGACCGGTTACGTAATTCATTCAAATAGAAACAAAAAAAATGACCTTGGCCTCTGAGGCCACTTGAAATTTTACTTCGTTACCAAATCAAGTATTTTGGATGACTACAGCCTACTGGATCGGTATGTGTGTAATGTGTATAGTAAATGACTCGTGTAATTGTATGTTAGTATGTAATATGATTAATAAATTTACACATGTAGCATACTGCATAAACAAAAAAATATGCGACTGATATTGAAAATCAACATGTCGAGCTCCATGGTATTAGTAGAACATTTGCAAATGGCTTTGTGGGGTATCTGAGCGTTGTAAATGTGTTTTTTTTTAAATTGATTTTATTCATTGATAGGTTTCTTTCAAATACCAATTTGTATAAGCTTCACCCAATTTACTATTTCCTTAAAAAAAGCTGAAATCGTTAAATTCAAATATACTTGAAACATTAAACAGTTTCCATGTAAGAGAATATTTTGAGGGTGAAATTTATTTAATTGCTTAGGTGATCGAATCTATAAGGTGAAATGACGCATTCAGAGGCTTGCAGATGTTAGTTGTTATAAAAAGAAAAGTCATGAAGACTTTGTGTCTTTGTTATATGAAGCAGTAGATACTTTACTTCATTAGATACTTGTGACTCTACAGTCTGGAGCTAAAATCACTTTAAAAAAGAACATAACTCCACAGTATTTGCCTCTAGTTAGTTGAAGTCGGTTATACTTGTGCACGGCACTTAATGCGAGTGTTTTTACTACTGCGTTCACCATCTGGGTAGGTCTCGAAGACATTGCAACTCTGGGCATGAATGTCTATATAAAGTGTATACGAATCCTATAAAAACCACATAGCTCCAAAAGCTTCCTCGACACGAAATTGTTTAAAATGGCGTTTACGCCTTCGCGGTTCTAACACTTTTTAGGTTTGATGATGATAGAAGATATGGACTTCTTGCGTATTTTTTTCAGGATCTACGGAAGAAGATTAAATTAGTTGTGGACTTTCCTTACGTAAAAACACAATGATATGTTGTTTGCAAATGATTTCAAGCCTTAACATACTAGTGAAGGTGGATTTTGTAGGCATCGATTTCTCAGAAACTTATGGCTTATGAAATTATTGCAATTCAGTGGATCTTGCTTAATGATGATATACTTATGCCCGAACAATAAATTTGCTAATAAGTTGGTGTATATACTTTCCGAAGTTATCCACGGCTTTATCTAACATGGCAGAAACAGAAAGACCTTTATTTCCGCCAGCCTTATCGATTTAAAGATTCATTAACTTATTTACTATCTTACTCATGTGCTAACTACTCAACTTTCACTTGTCGACCATTGGATTCACTTCTGCAAAATCATTACGCCAAGCACATACCATTTTACACAATGGAGTATATTATTAAGTCTTATCAAGTTAATATATATCCACTTATTTACTTGCAAATATTTTATATTTCTAGCATGGAGTAGCTGTTGAAATTGTTCGGGTTCTTCCAGACAGTCCCTCACCAGGATTGTCTAATATATTCTGTAATTGTGATGAAAATAATCCAGCTGATATGGTAAAGTTACACTTCCTCAATGGCCAACAGGCGAATAAGTATTTCTAATTAATTTATTCAAAAGGTAACTACATTCGATGTTGATGCAATGCCAGTGCTGCAGGTTAAATCCTTCCGCCAGAAGTCGGGTAAAGTGGACACATCCCACTACAAAGTAACTGTGTCACGTTTCCGTGCTCGAATGTCAACTGCTATGAATTATAACACATTAAAGGGTGACATGCGTGTCGAGGGATATCCTGATGTTAGTATCATTGATAAGGTCATGCGAGAACCAAAAAAATACTTCATAAATAATGACAGATGATTTTATATGAATTCCGATGTGTTGTAAAAATATGCAATATTTAATATAACACTGGTTAATTTTTTTTAGATTCGAATTACAATGAACAGCGTTGGCGCCATTAAAGCAATCGATCAAGATGAGCAACAACTTCAGGATGTTATTAGGTTATTTGCAACTGCCCAAAATTATATAAATATTTGTTTTACTTATTTGTTGTTTTTATTTTTTTAGTGAAATCCTCACAACAGCTTTCCGCGAAACGATATATCCATGCGACTTCTCAATTTATTCAACGTGCCCCCGAGCTGAGGTTGAAACAGCAGATCATCCTGTAATATTACCTATTCACTATGACTCCTTAGCGGTGAGATGAGATGAGAATATGAGAACAATGCTACGATAAATTTGCAAAATCTGCGTTATGCATGACCGTGCTTTATTATTATTTTGAGTTTGCATAACATTTCGATACCTCTTCTTTGTATTTCTACCATAACTCTCATGTGTCTCTCTCGCCACTTTTTTTGGAGCTTTAGTTTAATAAGTCATGAATAGGAGTCAATTTTATAAAAAGTAGATGAAAGGAAATAGCTGTGAACAATACAAAACCGTCGATGACACGATTGTAGCGCTCTTAGACATAGTTTTTATATTCGCACGTTACATATCATAACCATTTTATTTGCAACTAGACATATTTCATGTCGACTGCCTTTAGTTGTCATTCACAGGTGCATACCCCAACATCCTTCATATGGGAATGATCAATAAATAAAAATAACATGTGCCAGTATCCTTTTTTTTCATTTCAGAGAATGCGCAAATATGCTTATTATAAATGAGATTGCACGTGATGATGTTTCTGTTTTCGATCATTTTATAATGACTTACATACAACTGATTTGCAATAGTTTTTGTTTTGTTAACATATTTTTCATCCACTTATACTACATAGTGTCGAATTTTAATGAATTAAAGATACAAATCTTTATGTTAGGTTTTATGAGTTCTATAAATTTTATTCATGAATTGTATCAAAAAAATCCCTGATAGTAGTTTAAACGTGTGGTTGGTGCACGACTGGGTCGTACGTTACTTTCTCTTTCAGTGATGTGCGAGGTAAGCGTAAAATAGAATACCAAACATGCGGGAGTTTATTTTTATACCCTATCCCATAGGGGTATATTAGATTTGATACATAGTTTGTAACATGTAGAAATAATTTAGCTATATATACATCAAATGGATCGACTCAGAATCTCTAGTCGTGTTGATTGAACCATGTCTGTCTGTGTGTCTGTCCGTCCGTCCGCCTGTCTGTATGTCACCGATTTGTAGGCCTTAAATTTTGAGCTAGGATAATGAAATTTGTTATAAGGGATCCTTGTACGTTGCAACAGAATAAGTTTACACCTTTTTAAAATACCCTTTTTTCAGGGCAAATGGTAGGACATTTTAAAAAAGTGTCTGAAAAACATATAATTAGACAATCCCATGTCTATCCAAATTTTTTGCCAAGCCCACTTTTATTAAAAAAAAAACAATTTTCAGATTTTAAATTATTCGAAAAAACTCTTGATGCAAAATCATTGGTAATATTAACATGAATATTTGTCCATAGATCATTTTAGCACATCCCCACTTTTTGGGGGCGTTTTCTTAACAAAACGATTTGTATGTTCTCGTATGTTTTTTACTGGCGTTAAAACTTAAGAGATATGAATTATGTGGAACTGTGATGTCCATGCCAATCATATTAATTTCCGTTATTGCACAAACAATAAAAAATCCTTTAAGAACTTTTCCGCTAAAAATAATTATGTAGAATTGTTACAAATAGTTATAGTCATTATTAGTAATAAGTTAGCGAGAACTTAAAATTCTCGACTGGGTATGCAAATTTAATAGAACTACTATCTACATAGTTTATGTCAGGTTTAATCGATTATGTGTAACCGTTATATGCGAGGTACCGTTAATGGCATTGCAAAAAAAATCTCAACACGAAGTTTGACGAAAATCGGTCTTGTCGTTCAGGCTTGAAAATCCATTATAACACAGATGTTTTCATGAAAACAAATATTTTCTGTGTACTTTTCTGTTCTTTTATATGCAGCCAAGACTCTTTTCATTAGATATTTCTTAAGCATAAGAATAGTTTCAGTAATTATGAGTAGATTCAAGAGCAAAATTCCGTCAAACTTTTGAGGACTACCATCATCGCTGTGCCTTGTCACATAAAATGGCTACGTTCATTTCAACCTAACTAAATCAAATAGTCTTTAATAAAGATTTTAAAGAATAAAACCATACGATTATTTGCTCATCTATTCCCTTTCGTCTACTTACAATTGGCTCATAGTATCTGCAGTTAAAAAAACATAACATAACCTCCTTAATTTTCCCCCATTATAATCAAATCAACAACAATAATCGCCAGTATAATATGGAAAACCTCAATCCCACATATTCAAATCAATTGGGTAACTCCATGCAAGCTATGACATCCGGTAGACGTCTTCTTGTAAAGATTGTCAAAGGCAATGGTCTCGTGGGTGCCCAGGATCCCTATGTTGTCGTGGAAATGGATGAACCCGCACAAAAGAATCAGACAGGAGCACGACAAGGAACAAACCCTTACTGGGATGAACATTTTCTATTGTAATCATTCCTTCTATATAAAAGTATAGTCTTGTTTTTAAAAATGTATGTCACTTTTACAGCGAACTATCCCCACAATCGGCAGAGATTCTCTTCGAAGTATACGACCGTCCAGCGCATGCTAATGATCCGCCGAAATTCCTTGGTCTTGGTTTGGTTGGCATTGATGAGTTGGCCGTAGGGCCAGCTTCATCCCAAACACTCGCTCTGCAGCCACGACCTTATGAGACTCAAAAGGTCGCTGGAGCAATTATGGTAGATTTCGTATTCATTGAGGGTGCTGAAATACCAGTCGGACCAAGGCCGTATAAATTGAAAGAGGCTCTGAAAATTAGTACGCCAATGATCAATGAACATATAAGAAATGGAGCGGATTTAGCAGATGCGGCCGTCAGAGCTTTGAAGGATGGGGCTCTAACAACTAATGGAAATCCCAGCAAGTCAACACTTATTATTCATAGTGTGCAGAGGGTAAGTAGATACTTATAAGTATACATTTGTCATAAATAATTTATAGTTTCTGGTTCATAAATACAAACTTTTGCATCAAGAGGTTATGAATGAAATTGCATTGAAAATTAACGATATAACTTTTCAGTATCGGATTAACTAAGACTAACAGATTTTTGATGTTTGCTTACAATATATAAAAGTGTTAGCAGTTTGCCATATAGCAACTTTAAAATGTTTTTGTCTCTCCTCTCGTCCTGCAAAGAGCAAGAATTATCATGATGATGTGTTGTTAGAAAAAAAGGCCCTAGGTCCTAACGATGGTTGGGTGTTGTAGAACGAGGGTAGACTCTGATTGGCGTTAACTTGGCAATGCCCAGTGTTGCAACTCTGACTACACATCAAATGTGCTTATCTTTACCTCCAAGTGGTAACCATCGGGTACTGGTCTCATCCAACCGGATTTGACTTGCTAAACGATAAGTGCGAGTGTTGATAACACGACGAAAAACAGCAACACTATAAACACCCTGGTGAGAATGGCACGGATGAATACCCGGCCTGCTGTCCCAGGCGAACCTAGATGAGCTGCTCTGACATATTCGGACAACAGGTTGTCTAGGAATTTCAAGGGTTAGTCAGGCCCCTTGAACAGAGATGGTGGCGGATGAACCGAAAGGCCAACGGCAGCGCTCAATCCCGTAGTGGATACTGATGGCCCCGTGTCCTAGGGGTATCTAATAAATTGGAACTGGCCCTCCAGGTTGGGGGTTGTGCTTTGGGTTAACTACCCACCCACAGAAAAAATCATGGTTACGAAGCAACCAATAGCCTCGGAAAGGACTGATTTTATTGTTGACGACCCTGCTAAACGAAAAAAGGACAACGACGTTCGTATCTGCACCTGGAATGTGAGAACATTAAACAGGAGAGGTGCAGGCGAACAACTAGCGGAAGCCCTAAACTGCTACAAAGCAGACATTACTGCCATCCAGGAAATACGATGGGATGGGCCGGGCAAAAAGAGGATGAAAAACTGTGACATATACTACGGACCGTGTTATAGTGAGCAGAAACAGCGACTATTCGGATGCGGATTTGTTATAAGTGCCAGACTTAGGCAAGAAGTCTTATGTTTCCAAGACATTAGCGAACGCATAGTAACAATCCGCATCAAGGCCAAATTCGCCAACATAAGCCTTATATGCGCTCACGCTCCGACGGAAGAAAAAGATGATATAGCTAAGGATTGCTTCTACGAGCTCCTCGACAAAACCTATGAGCGACTACCGAAGTACGATGTTAAAATCGTGCTGGGAGATTTTAACGCAAAGGTAGGAAGAGAAGACATCTTTAGAAGTATTGTCGGAAAACATAGCCTACACGACAACACGTCTGGTAACGGACTTAGGCTAATTGATTTCGCTACGGAACGAAATGCCACTATAGCCAGCACACGGTTTCCTCACCTCGATATCCATAAGGGGACATGGCGGTCTCCAGATCAACGAACGGTCAACCAAATTGATCACATTGCGATAGATAAGAGGCACGCATCCAGTATTTTGGATGTCCGAACATTCCGAGGAGCTAACATCGACTCGGATCACTACCTTGTAGCAGCCAAGGTAAGAATGCGGATATCCACCACGCCACAACAATCCAGAAATACTGTGAAAAAATTTAATGTCGGAAGACTGCAATCGCAAGAGACCGCCAAGACCTTCGCACAACGCGTATCCCTTAACCTCTCGATTAACACCATACCACCAGCATCGAATGTCGAAGAGCAATGGCAACGATGCCAACAGGCCATTAGATCAGCCGCAACTGATGTGCTAGGTTTCTCGCGCCCACCAGCAAGAAACCCCTGGTTTGATGAGGAATGCCGACAGATGCTCGCAGCCAAGAACGAGGCCTACAAGGCTAAGCTGCAGGTGAAGACGAGAGCTGCCATTGAGCTCTATAGGCAAAGAAGAAGGGAAGAACATCGGCTTTTCAGCAAGAAGAAAAAAAAGCAAGAAAAGCGCGCGATCGAGGATATAGAGAGGAGCCACTCCAGGAACGATGTTCGCAAGTTTTACCAAAGTGTAAAACGTCAAAGCCAAGGATACAAGGCTCGAACAGAATCCTGTCGAGATGAACAAGGAAATATTGTAGTTGAGACACAGTCGATGCTGAGGATATGGAAGAACCACTTCTGCAGACTGTTAAACGGCGATGACGAACAACATTCCGCTGTCAGGCAGAACGAACCATTCAATATTGGCAACGACAGCGAAAACTGCCAACCACCCGACCTGAGTGAAGTGAGGATAGCAATATCTAAACTCAAGCTAAATAAGGCTGCCGGAAATGACGGCCTTCCCGCTGAGCTCTATAAGGCCGGCGGAGATGACTTGGTAAGTAACATCCACCAACTCA